>CM062230.1:24730669-26163748 GCA_031216235.1 Syzygium jambos
GATGGACGGGCCCAAAACGGTCATTTCATTGTGGAAGTGTGCAGGCCTATTCCGTTTCTTTGTCGTCTCACACTCTCGATGATGATCAGAAAAACTCCAGAAGTCGAAGGAGGAGGATGGTTCGGGGGAAGTTTCTCGAGGTACGGATCGTTTTGTCTCTTCCGGTCGTGACGAAACGGGCATGTCTTCTTCAACCATCATTAGGAGGTTAACAAGAGAAGATGAAGCGATTAGCTGCGGTTGCTGTGTGTGACTCGACAGAGTTTTTCACGTAGATTCTGTCGTGCTGAAAGTGAAAGAACTTGTGTTGTCAGAGGGCACTTCCACTACACTCGCTCGCTCCACATACACGAAGTCGCGACGACCCTTCGTCCTAATCAAGTTTTGTCCTGGGACTGCCCGCTGTTTCTGATTATCGTATTGACTCTCTATGCGTGTGGACTCTTCTTCTGCTCACCAGACACCATGCTTGTCTTGCGTGATGCAAGAACAACCAACGACCAGTGGTACGAGTTGCGTCGCCAAGCTGGTGTTGTTGATAAAGTGCCACCCCTCCATGTTATGTCCCATCTTCCAACAGGCAGACTTTGTAACTAGGCCACTCTAATTCTCGTTGCAGAAGAGGAGGGTGGGAGATTCAACTCCTGCTTATAAGAATTAAGAAGGATTGGATGGGAACATAGTTGCAAATTCCTTAAATGCAGAAGGTGCATCGCCCTGTTATTTCAAATTCTTCGAGGGTGAAAGTCTCCAGTAACTTTGGACTATACCCAACTTTTCTTGTATCCTCCATTAGATAATCGACACCTAGCAATTGTCCGATACAATGCCGTATCTCCTTGACCGGCAACTACCTCCACCGTTGGAGCCGTTATACATACCACCACTAATTCGTAGTTCGACCGCCGAACTGCCGTAGTCCTCTATGTCTCATGCACATGCAGCACTGCTGTCGATGTCACACAGAGCCATTAGATCTCACCATGGAGATCTAGACGATACTCCTCCAAATTTCATCTTGTGGGCGAGATGCATTCCTTCATATGTCAACATATGGTCCTCTTTAGATCTTGATCTGGAGCTGGTTATTGCCACCAACGGCAGCAACACCTCCAGATATCGAACCAAGATCTGGTGGAGATGCCTAATGATCTTGATTTAAGAGATCTAGATGCATTGCCACAGTTGTTCCGCATTCCCCCAGCAACGATAACAAGGAACAAAGCCCCGCTCCCTTCTGTGCGCGCCCGCAAAGGTGCGGTAAATGCGACTCGCACATGACCAATTTTCATACACGGCCTACTTAGAATAGTAAAATTGAGCAAACTCAAACTACTCAACTCTTTGCCCTCAAAGTAAATGATTGTATATTTGTGGATATGTTAGTATGGATTAGAAACCCAATTTTTAACTCAAATCTCAGTGGGTTCGATCAGCATATAAATCACTTAAAATCTTATAAATGGCTGAAAATGGTTTAAAACATCTGAGCCCATTCCTATATGGTCGTTGTTGGTTTGCACAGGACCCATATTCAACCCGTTTTCATTACCATGTCCAACTCACAATCTGTGAGGATGAAACTTCTTCAGGTGCAAGAAAAGCAACTTGACGGGGTTATCCTCAAAGTGGTGGAGGTTCCGCGACCTGTTTCGCAGCAGCAACAGCGATAGGAAGGAATCATTCGTATTCTTGACTTCGAGCTCAAGCTAGAGCGCGATGTTAAGAAGCAGCAACCTCTAAATCGACGAGATGGAGGTTCGCAACCGTCGATCTTATAAATGGCTGAAAATGGTTTAAAACATCTGAGCCGATTTCTATATGGTCGTTGTTGGTTTGCACAGGACCCATATTCAACCCGTTTTCATTACCATGTCCAACTCACAATCTGTGAGGATGAAACTTCTTCAGGTGCAAGAAGAGCAACTTGACGGGGTTATCCTCAAAGTGGTGGAGGTTCCGCGACCTGTTTCGCAGCAGCAACAGCGATAGGAAGGAATCATTCGTGTTCTTGACTTCGAGCTCAAGCTAGAGCGCGATGTTAAGAAGCAGCAACCTCCAAATCGACGAAGATGGAGGTTCGCAACCGCCGATCTGAGGTCGAAGACCTCCATTGACTTCTGGTATAAGGTCAAGGACCTCCACTTGCTTCGGCCACAGCACCCCTCAGTTCTCCGAAGGTCTTTGGTAAAGGCGGCGGTCCATTGAGGTGGTAGGCGATGAGTGTGGTCTTGGCTAAAAATGAATCTCGGGTCGGGTCGGGTTGGATCGGGTATTAGTTGTATACAAGTTGGGTTAGGTATGGGTGACTAAATTTATGTTGCACATAACAAGTCAATTTGGATTGGTCTATTTTCGACTGACCCGACCTGATCCACTTGTTGGGATTTTGGAATCTAAAACTCATAAAATTACATGAAAAGTGTGGATGAAAGTGTCCCACATTGAATAAAAGAGAGATGGGAGATGGGTTCAAATAGTTAAGCCTCACAAATGGGTTTGGACACCAAGGGGTACCCACTTTTGTGGAAGGGAGAGGACCTAAGCCAAGCTAGGTCGGTTCCCCTGCGCGCGCCGTCCGGCCGGCTCGGTCCGAGTCCACTCTTTATCGATTTTTTATTTTTTCCGAACAGACACGATATTTAGAATTTATTTATTTTTTTTGGACAAACAAACATGTCTGTTCGTGAGATTCGGTTCGCCCGAACGAAAACCGAAAACCGAAGCCCTTCGCGACTGTTTGCGAACCAAACCGGTTCAAGTGAACCTTCGCTGCTGTTCGCGAAAACTTGCAACTCTTCATTTTTCACCGCTTGAATTTGACCGAATAGTTTAGTTCGGAATAGTGACACTTCGTGACATCGGCATTCCCGCGAGACATTTTTTCCGACGCACTCTACGCATATTCACTTCATCATTGTCATTTTGTGCGATTATTCTGTAAAATTGTGTTCGTAGGAGTCCTCCGAATACGTATCACTTCGGAGGAACGAGATCCGCTCTATCCTGGGAGACGATTGTCCAATATCCTCGGGTACTGATTGAGGGGCCAAATTCGTCTTAAGGACACGACGTTATTTCGTTAGGCTCGTATCAATATTTTGCTTATTTGGTTGTACTGCTTTCAAGTTAGTTTTCCTAACATTTGTTTTTAATTTCTGGTATACGAACTTAGCCGAACTACAACCTTAAGACGAATTTGCATTCATTTGTTATTCTGTTTTCGATTTGCTTCGGTTCTGTTCATACATTCTTGTCATAGTCGTATAGGAATACAATTCTGTTTGTGCGTTCTGTTCGTACATTCTTTTCACACATTCTGTTCTTGTTACAATTTTTCGTTTCTGTTCATATTAAAATTTTCAATTCTGTTCGTGAACAAATTTTTCGTTTTTGTTCACATTAAAAATTTTCAATTCTGTTCATAGTCATATAATTCCGGTTCTGGTCGTGAATATGTTCTATTTTTATATTTCAGAAATGGCTTCGGCTTCGACCCCGGTTAACCCTATTCCGAATCACGGAGAAAAGCCAGAAAAGTTCAATGGTACGGATTTCAAGAGATGGCAACAAAAGATGTTATTCTATCTCACGACCTTGAACTTGGCTAGATTCCTCAATGAGGATGGTCCTAAATTGGACGTTGGAGAGACAAATAAAGAAAAGGTTGTTGCTGTTGATACATGGAATCATTCTGACTTCTTGTGTCGCAACTATGTCCTTAACGGTCTGGACAATACTCTCTATAACGTCTATAGTCCGCTTAAAACGGCTAAGGAGTTATGGGATAGTTTGGATAGGAAATACAAAATCGAAGATGCCGGATTGAAGAAATTCATTGTCGGTAAATTTCTGGACTTCAAGATGGTTGATTCAAAGACCGTCTTAAGTCAGGTTCAAGAGCTTCAAGTGATTATGCATGATATTCATGCTGAAGAAATGACTCTATGTGAATCATTTCAAGTGGCTGCCTTCATTGAAAAACTGCCACCATCCTGGAGAGATTTCAAAAATTATCTTAAACACAAGAGAAAGGAGTTGTCACTTGAAGACTTGATTGTTCGGTTGAGGATAGAGGAAGACAATAGGAATTCCGAGAAGAAAGTTGGCAGCAATCTGGCGATCTCAAGAGCCAATGTTGTTGAAGAAGGATCAAAACCCAACAAGAAGAGGAAAAACTATGGACAAGGATCCACCCAAGGCTTGAAAAAATTCATTGACAAATGCTACAATTGTGGAAAGTCTAGACATCGTGCCAAAGACTGTAGAGCCAAGAAAAGGAAGGTGACTCAGGCGAATGTGGTGGAACAGATTTCCAATGGTGTTGATGATATCAATCTTACTGCTATGATATTCGAGTGCAACATGGCGGGAACCCCAAAGAATGGTGGATTGATACCGGAGCAACTCGTCATATTTGCGCCAATAAATCAATGTTCTCATCTTACATGCCTATGGAAGGTGATGAAAAACTCTACATGGGTAATTCATCGATCTCTAAGATTGAACGTGTTGGAAAAATTGCTCTAAAGATGATATATGGGAAAGTTGTGACACTAAACAATATGCTACATGTGCCAGACATACGCAAGAATTTAGTGTCCGGAAGCAAGAATGGCTTCAAGTTGGTTTTTGTATTCGATAAGTTTGTACTCTCCAAGAATGAGATGTATGTAGGAAAGGGTTATCTTAGTGATGGTCTTTTAAAGTTGAATGTAATGACTGTTGTACCCAATGATGTTATGAATAAAGTTGTTTCTGCTTATGTGCTTGAGTCTCCTAATTTATGGCATGCTAGATTATGACACGTTAACTATAAGTCGATAAAGAAATTAATGAACATGGGGTTATTGCCAAAATTCGATTGTTCAAGTGAGAAATGCCAAGTGTGTGTTGAATCTAAATTTTCTAAGCCTCCTTTTTATTTTGTAGACAATAGAGTCTCAAAACCTTTAGATTTAATACACGTAGATATATGCGATATGAAATCAATACAGGCAAGAGGTGGTAATAAGTATTTTATCACATTTATAGATGACTGCTCGAGGTATTGTTATGTTTATTTACTTAGTAGTAAAGATGAGGCTGTGAATGCTTTTAGAATCTATAAGTCCAAAGTTGAAACTCAGTTGAATAAGAAAATTAAGAAAATAAGGAGTGACAGAGGAGGTGAATATGAATTTCCTTTTGAGGAAATTTGTACCGAGTTTGGTATCGTTCACCAAATGACTGCTCCTTATACGCCACAATCTAATGGAGTGGCGGAAAGGAAAAATCGGTCTTTAAAGGAAACAATGAATGCATTGTTGAATAGTTCCGATTTACCACATAATTTGTGGAGGGTAGCTGTTTTGACAGCGAATTTTATTTTAAATAGAGTGCTCCACAGAAAAACACAAGAAACTTCCTATGAAAAATGGAAAGGCAGAATGCCTAACTTGAATTATCTCAAAGTGTGGGGGTGTTTGGCTAAGGTTGCGGTTCCTAAGCCTAAAAAGGTTAAGATAGGATCAAAGACTGTTGACTGTGTTTTTATCGAATATGCTCAGAATAGCAATGCCTCCTGGTAATAAACCACTACAATGTAAGTGGATTTTCAAGAGAAAAATGAAAGCGGATGGTACTATTGATAAATATAAGGCTAGGCTTGTAGTAAAAGGATATAAGCAACGAGAAGGTCTTGATTATTTTGATACTTATTCACCTGTTACTAGAATTACATCTATAAGGATGCTAATTGCTATAGCAGCGGTGTATAAGCTTGAAATCCATCAAATGGATGTTAAAACGGCCTTCTTAAACAGGGAATTGGAAGAAGAAATATATTTGGAACAACTCGAAGGGTTCATTGTTCCAGGACAAGAGAAGAAAGTATGTCGGCTTATCAAGTCACTTTATGGATTGAAACAAGCACCAAAACAATGGCATGCTAAATTCGATCAAGTCATGTTGTTGAATGGTTTTAAGATTAATGAGTGTGATAAACGTGTATATGTTAAGAACACTCATAATGGTTTTGCCATTTTGTGCTTATATGTAGACGACATGCTTATAATGGGCAGCGATAGTGAAGTTGTTAAGGCAACCAAACGCATGCTCACAAATAAATTTGATATGAAGGATATGGGGGTTGCAAATGTTATTTTAGGAGTTAAAATCCATAAAACATACGGAGGATTAGCTCTATCACAATTCCATTATATTGAGACGATTCTTGGAAAGTGCAAGAATCTAGATATTGTACCAGTAAAGATTCCGATAGATGTTAATTTACATCTTTCAAAGAATACTAGTGAAAGTAAGGCTCAAAATGAGTATGCTAGTATACTAGGCAGTCTAATGTATGTCATGAACTGTACTAGGCCGGACATAGCTTGTGCTATGAGCAAGCTAAATCGATTTACAGTTAGTCCAAATGAAAATCATTGGAAAGCTATAAAACGTTTATTGGGCTACTTAAAGCATACTCAAGATTATGCTTTGCATTATACAGAATATCTAGTGGTACTTGAAGGATACTGTGATGCAAATTGGATAACCGGCACTAAAGACACAAAATCGACAAGTGGATATGTATTCACACTTGGGGGAGCGGCAGTGTCTTGGAAATCATCCAAACAAACTTGTATTGCTAGATCCACTATGGAATCAGAATTTATTGCTTTGGATAAAGCCGGTGAAGAAGCAGAGTGGCTTCGAAATTTCTTGGAAGATATTCCTAATTGGCCTAAACCAGTGCCCACTGTTTGTATACATTGTGACAGTCAAGCGGCAATAGAAAGGGCAAGGAATGTCATGTATAACGGTAAGTCTCGACACTTACGTCGAAGACATGACACAATAAGACAACTTCTTTCTAGTGGAATTATCGTCATTGACTATGTGAAGTCAAAAGATAATATTGCGGATCCATTGACAAAAGGCCTAACTAGAAAGATGGTTGCGAAAACATCAAGGGGAATGGGTTTAAGGCCTATAAACAA
The DNA here is from genome assembly GCA_031216235.1 of Syzygium jambos. Taxonomy (NCBI): domain Eukaryota; kingdom Viridiplantae; phylum Streptophyta; class Magnoliopsida; order Myrtales; family Myrtaceae; genus Syzygium; species Syzygium jambos. Next base: position 24,737,653 of record CM062230.1, read on the forward strand.
GTCATCATAGCGGAAACCCTACCTAGTTGACTGGAGATCCCAAGATCTAGGTTCAAAGGGACAACTAAGTTATGAAGACAGTATAGAGTACTGTCAAATTTTTGACTCATTTCCGGATGAAGACAGTACTAATATGTGAAGGTTAAGCAAAAGCTTTTAATGATTCTGAATTGAGTATGTGATATACTATATGTTCAGAAATCACCTATGTGAGTGTGAAGTGAGGGCCGCTCATGAGACCAGGCGGTGTTCATGGCCAAAACGAACACAAAAGTGAGAACCAATTTTGTTCGAGAAACAGTTGTGTGATTTCTATTATTTAGGCTTACACCAAAGGTCGACAGTTCAAAGACATCAAGTCTACTGATTGACCAAGTAAGTCCGATAGGTCTCACTAAGGAAAGTTCAAAGTCTTAGACTACTTATCCTGATACAACATTTTCTCATGGAATAATCGCACTTTGCATCTCATGCATACACGGAGAGTCATGATATCAGAACTTTTCATTCATGTGGGGCATTGTTGGGATTTTGGAATCCAAAACCCATAAAATTGAATGAAAAGTGTATAGATGAAAGTGTCCCACATTGAACAGAAGAGAGACGGGAGATGGGTTCAAATAATTGAGCCTCACAAATGGGTTTGGGCCCAAAGGGGTACCTACTTTTGTGGAAGGGAGAGGACCTACGCCAAGCTAGGTCAGTTCCCCCCCACGCGCACCGCCGCCGCCGTCCATTCGGCCGGCTCGACTCGACTCCGGGTCCGGGTCAATTCTCTATGGGTTTTTTATTTTTTCCGAACAGACACGATATTTAGAATTTATTTATTTATTTATTTTTGACGAACAAACATGTCTGTTCATAAGATTCGGTTCGCCCGAACGAAAACCGAAAACCGAAGCCCTTCGCGACTGTTTGCGAACCAAACCGGTTTAAGTGAACCTTCGCTGCTCTTCGCGAAAACTTGCAACTCTTCATTTTTCGCCACTTGAATATGACCAAACAGTTTAGTACGGAATAGTGACACTTCGTGACATCGGCATTCCCTAGAGACATTTTTTTCGACGCACTCTACGCATATTCACTTCATCATTGTCATTTTGTGCGATTATTCTGCAAAATTGCGTTAGTAGGAGTCCTCCGAATACGTACCACTTCGGAGGAACGAGATCCGCTCTAACCTGAGAGACGATTGTCCAATATTCTCAGGTACTAATTGAGGGGCGGCCAAATTCGTCTTAAGGACACGACGTTATTTCGTTGGACTCGGATCAACATTCTGCTTATTTGGTTGTACTGCTTTCAGGTTAGTTTTCCTAACGTTTGTTTTTAATTTCTGGTATACGAACTTAGCTGAACTACACCACCTATTTGACAGGCTTGTATATTTGTAAAGTTTGACTAGAGTTATCGAGTCTCATTCCATAAAATTGTACCGGTTGCAAATTCTCTATAGAAAAATTTCAGTTTAAAAAAAAAAAAACGGCAAAAGTACACCGCAAGTGCCATAACTTGTGTAAGGCGATCACTTTGGTGCCATAACTTTTTTTCGGATCACTTTGGTGTCAACTTTTTTAAAAAACGATCATTTTAGTGCCAATGCTGACGTGGCTCGCCGGAAATCCGATGTGGCGCTGACACGGTTCGCCGGAGAGATCCACGGCTTGCCGGAGAGGTCCAGTCAGCATTAAAAACCAAAACCGACGCCGTTTTAGCCTGCTGACGTGTATTTTTTAAAAATATTATATTATATTAAAATTTTAAATTTAAAAAAAAAAAAAAAAAACCCTTCAGCAGCGGCGAGGGAGCCCTCGCCGCTGCTGCCTGGGTCGCCACCACCGCCGGGAAGGGTCGGCGGTGGTGGGCGCAGTGGCCGGCGAGGGTCGCCGGCCCCTGGCCGGGGCCCGGCGACCCTCGCCTCGCCCGGATCCGGCGAGGCGAGACCTCGCCGTCGCCTGGGTCGCGATGGCGAGGTCTCGCCTCGCCGGATCCAGGCGAGGCCGACCTCGCCGTCGCGACCCAGGCGACGGCGAGGTCGGCCTCGCCTTCGCTGGGCGAGGCGGGACCTCGCCGTCGCGACCCAGGCGACGGCGAGGTCTCGCCTCGCCGGATCCAGGCGAGGCCGACCTCGCCGTCGCCTGGGTCGCGACGGCGAGGCTCGACCTCGCCCAGCGAAGGCGAGGTCGCGCCTCGCCGTCGCTGGGCGAGGCCGAGCCTCGCCGGCCACTGCGCCCACCACCGCCGGCCCTTCCCGGCGGTGGTGGCTACCCAGGCAGCAGCGGCGAGGGAGCCCTCGCCGCTGCTGCAGGTTTTTTTTTTTTTCTAAAAATTAAAAATTCGAAAAAAACCACGTAATTTCCACGTGTACAAGTCATATTTTTTTTTTTAATATAAATGCCAAGTCAGCATTTTGGCCCGAGTCACTAAAGTGATCTATTTTCCTCCGACTTGGCACTAAAATGATCCGAAAAAAAGTTATGGCACCAAAGTGATCGCCGTACACAAGTTATGGCACTTGTAGTGTACTTTTGCCCAAAAAAAACGATGATAGATTACAAATCTAAAAAAATTCTAATTTTGAAATATCTTACACATTGCTTGACTATGAAATTTATATATTTTTATCATATAGTTTTCTTTACTTATAAGCTTAAGCTTTTGAGGTAGATTTTCTAATATGTATTGCGACTAATTTTGTACTGCACATACCAATATAAGCACATGCAATATTACTCTGTTGATTGTTTATCAAGATTTTCCCTTTGTTAACACAACGCGACAAGTCATAGTAACTAATCAATAGATGTTATAACATTCCAACATTACCCTCATCATGCAATGGATAAAGACAAAGGAGGAAGGGTACACTAGTGTAATCTCTCAGCTGCATTTGGTTGTTTGAATTTTTAGTCTGGATAGGATATGAAATTTAGAGAATTTGCTATACCATATCCATTATTTGGTGAATCGTTATAAGAAAACCAAATACTTCATATTCTATTATGTCAATTGCTTGGCATGAACGACATATGAGTGTAAATAAACCTGAAAATGCACAAACGAAAATGGTAATAAACTCTCATGATTCACTGCTAAAGAAACACAAATACACAAATGAAGACAACCTCCATCAATCAATCCATAATTATTATACAATCTAAATCTTACATAGCAAAGGAGCTCATTGCAGCATTGTAGAGCCACGTGTTTGATTGTGATAAGAAATGTAAACGAGCTCTAGCAACATCAATGAGGTAGATCAGTTTACGAATTCCAATTTAGTAAGAGAGAAAACATGATCATTTACCTTTACGATTCCGAAAAGTATAATGCTTCTACTCTCTTGCCGTTTTCGTGGAGCTTTGACGTATATTAAAAAACTACGGAGGAGTTGTGAAATTTTTGTACAAATTAGAGATACGGAGAAGAAAGAGAAGAGGAGGGTCGAGTTTTTTTTTGGAAATCTAATTACCCATAATTTTTCGAGAATTAAAAAGATCATTTTCAAGTTTGAATATTTTCATTTATAATATGGGTTCTTCTACTTCATTTTTGTTTACTTATTTTTATAATTTTTCCCTTTTTTATTCCCTTCCATCACTCATGATAAAAAAAATTATTAAATAATTATAGTAATATACCTAAAAAATGCAATAAATATAAATATTAAGTATATATAGAGAATATATACTATAGAATGGAAAGAAGGTCAACTATATAAATAAAAATAGAAATAAATGAAAACGAAAATTGTTGTTTTTTTTACTATAATTATTATTTATTTTTATCACATCTCCCTCTTATATCCGATTCGATCATATCCTAGACAAGAACCACATACAAGATAGGATGATTTTTATCCTAACTACCAAACGTAGCTGAATTGGTGTATTAGTGAAATTTTCGCTAAGATTTATTTTATGTTTATGACTCATTTATTTTGATAGAGCCAATGTTACTTTCCGATTCTCAGGTACGTGTGTCACCTAACACAAACCCAAATATATAATCTGTGAATTGAGATGCACCGGTCGTACCTAACAGGCTAACACTATCTCTCCAAGAGGACTCTTATGAGTTCCGATATTCAAGAAGATTCCTCCAGACGACCATGTTCGGAGTCTTATTCTAAACATAATGTATCGTTCACGGATTTATGATTAAGTGTTGAAATCTTTTTGACTTACCCGCAAGTGTGAATGAATTGCACCTAGAACGCATCTTGTAACTATCGCGTACGATAGATCCGAGGCAATGGTGTCACTATATTATAATTAGAGGGCATTAAAGAAAATGTTGATTAAGGACATGTGGAGCGTTCCAAGTCAAACAGTTACCGACATTGCATTGATACATACGTCAACAATCTACACATCAAAGAGTATTTTTTTTACAGACGGTGTCTTTAGCAAGATTGGGAAAAGGTTAAAAAAAACAGCCCTAAATCAATTGTATTAGTATTAATTCAGTCTTAAATCTTTTTATTTTTTGTCAACTGAGTCTATCTAGTTGAAAATTGTTGACGTGGATGTCGGGGGAAAATTGTCAAAAAAGTCCTAAATCTATTGTACTTTTGTCAATTCAGTTCTAAACTTTTTAAGTTTGCCAATTCAGTTCTAAACCTTTTCACTTCTTATCAATTGAGTCCATTTGGCCGGCCAATACTGATGTGGCCGCCGGCCGTCCAACCAACATTGATGTGGCAATTTTTAAATATTTTCTTTCGAATATTTTAATAATTTGTTTCTTTTTTTTCTGCCTTTTTCCTCTGGCCAGTCTGGCGATTGGCCAAAGGCGCAGGCCGATGAGGTCGACCTCACTGGCCTCTGGCAAAGCTCACCCTTGCTAGCCACTGGTGAGGGCGAGCCTCGCTCGTCGCTATGAGGCCAGCCTCACCTAGCCAAGGCAAGGCCGGTCTCGCCTTGGCTGGGAGAGGATCGACCTTGCTATCGCTGGGTTACACTCATCGAGTGACAGCGAGGTCAGCCTCGCCATGGCTGGTCGAGGCTCAACCTCACTAGATCCGCGACGGCGAGGCCGGCCTCGCCATGGCTGGTCGAGATCGAGCCTCACCCTCGCCAGTGGCCGGCGGGGGCAAGCTTCGCTAGAGGCTAGCGAGGTCGACCTCGTCGGCCCGCACCTTTGGCCAGTCGTCGAATTAGCCAGAGAGAAAAAGCAAAAAAAAAATGAAAAAAATATTTAAAAATTCAAAAAAATATTTAAAAATTGCCACGTCAGCGTTGGCCAGAAAGACCAACGGCCACATCAGTGCCGGCTAGCCAAATGGACTAAATTGGCAAGAAGTGAAAAGGTTTAGGACTGAATTGACAAATTTAAAAAGGTTTAAGATTAAATTGGCAAAAGTGCAATAGGTTTAGAATTTTTATGACAATTTTCCCGGATGTCGACCGTCCTATGTGGTATGCTAGTGATGACGTTGATAATTTTTTTAAATTTTAAATATTTTAAAATTTTTAATTTACTTTTTATGTACTTTTTTCTTCTCTTTCCTTCTTTTTTTTTTTTCATTGTGGTCGATGAGGGTTGTCAGAGTTCACCGGCTGCTGGTGAGGATTGTTGCCCTTGCCCACATTTGGAGCAAATCCCAACAAAAGGAGATAAACCTCGCCCAATGGCTGGCGAGCTCCGGTGACCCTCGCCTACCATAGTGGGAAAAAAAAAAGAAAAGAAGTAAGGAAAAGAAAAGAAAGAAAATAAGAAAGAAAAGGGAAAATAAAAATATAATAAATTCAAAAAATTATGAAAATATTATTAAAATTGTCCACGTTAGCGCTTCCTGTGCCGCGCAAGACAGCTAGTGTTCATGTCAGCGATTTCCACTTAGATGAATTCAATTAGCAAAACATAAAAAAATTTATGATTAAATTGACATAATTGAAAAGTTTAAGACTAAATTGATACAAATGAAATAGGTTTATGACATTTTTTGTAATTTTCCCAAAAAGGGCCATGTTAGGATCGAACTAAAGCCTGAATTCATTTCATGATTTATGGATGGCCTGGAACATACTTTCACCACCACTTCACCCCCTCGTCCATAACTTGACCCCAAGCTCCCTCACTAATATGATGAACCGGTCCATAGAGTCACCCATATTCAGAGGCAACAATTTAAGAATAAATTTGCTGAAAATGGATTCCGGGTCGGGTCAAAATGGGTCACTCATTTGTATTGTATATAAATGAGTCAAAACAAATTACGTAGGTCAATTTAGGTCCTACTATTTTTGGCCTAACCCAATTTGCCTGTTTGACAGGCCTATATATTTGTAAAGATTGACTACAACTATTGAATCTCATTTTTTAAATTGTATCAATGACAAATCCTTTACTGGAAAATTTCAATTCCACATACAAAAAAACAATAAAGAAACATCCTACAAGATTATAACTATTGTAAAGCAATTCTATCGTTGAAATATCCAGCATCACCTGACTATGGAGTTTATATGCTCTTTGTACATGCAATCTCCTTTCTACCTATAAGTTTAAGTTGTTAGGGTGAAATCTAATACCTACTTTGACTATTTTTGTTCAGCACGTACGAAAACAAGCACATGCAATATTCCTTTTTTGATTGTGTATCGAGTCTTTCCCTTTTGGAACATAATATAATAAGTATTCAACACATCTTATAACATTCCAACATTACGCTCACCATGCGACAGATAATGATAAAATAGAAAAGGTACATACATGGCTAGTCATCACGAATCCCCCAATTGAGTAATCTCCAATTGGTTTATCAGGGAAATTCTTGCTAAACTCCACTTTGTGTTTACCACTCGTTTATTTTGATAGAGTCAATGTTACTTTCCAATCCTCAGTCGTGTGTGTCACCTAACAAAAAATCAAATAATCCGAGAGTCGATATGCACCGGTTGTACCTAACACTATCCCTCCAAGAGGACTCTTGCGAGTTTCGATACTCGAGAAGATTTCTCCGGACGACCATGTTCGTCGTCTTAGTCAAAATATATGTATCGTTCACGAATCTATGATTAAATTTTGCAATCTTGTTGACTTACTCGCAAGTGTAAAAGAAATTGCACCTAGGACGACACATCCTGTAACTAGCTTCGTATCTTCTGCGACGTGAATCGAGAACGGAACGAGACAAATTAACAGCGGTTGCGAACGGTCCGCAGCAGATAAATTACCTTTGTCGTCCTATGACCGACAGCACCCTTGAGACGTAATTAAACTTTCGACGTGAGATTCCACGAGCGTTCAGTTCGCGTTTTTTCATGCCCTCGTGGGTAAAGCACGTCGTTGACCCGCCAATAGAGAAAACGAGAGATCCGAAGCGATGATGTTGTGAAATTTCTGACTAGACGGTGAGAAAAGAAAGTGTTGATTAAGGACATGCGGTGCGCTCAGAGTCAGACGGTTACCCAGGTTGCATGGACACCAACGTCAACTGTCTACGCATCAAACAGTTTTTTTTTTTGGCGGACGGTGTCTCTAGCAAGATTTAAAAAGTGAAACTAGAAGCGTTTGTTTCGAGTAAAAATTAAAAAATAATTTTTTAAAAGTAATCGCGAATATTATTTATAAAAATGAACAAATAAAAGATATTTTAATCATTCATGAAAATATTTAAATATAAATTATTATTGATAATGAAAATATTTACCTTTAATAAATTATTTCACTCTATATAAGAGATTTTTTTAAGAAAATATTTTCTAAATTATTCATTTTCTGTTAAACAAATCGAACCAAACTTACTTAGATACCCAACACGGACTCGAAATTTGCTTAAAAAAAATTATTGGATCATACCATGGGTGAAAACTTGTAAAACCAAACTTGAACATTTAAGACAGCTATTTTAGTTTCTTTTGAAGAAAAAGAAAAAAAAAATCTAGAATGGATTTTATGGTCGGGTCTACCTCGGAACCAGCTCTACCAGGCAGATTTTTGGGGTAGAATCATTGGCTTCTTGGTCCTTGCGGCAATAACTTGACCCAATCCCGATTAATTTCAAATTTTCGAAATCTAAACCTTTTTGTACTTGTATACCTAGGTATCATATGCCAGCATCAAGTACATATTTTCTTTTAGGAAAACACAAATGGTCCATGAACTTTTGTTCGATATTCATTGTAGTCCATGAATTTTAATTTGTTCAATGTGGTCCATGAACTTTTAATTTGTTTTATGCAGTTCCTAAAAGTTTGGTACCTATTCAATTTAATCATTGACTATGGTAAATAAACTAATAACATCATGCCATATTCTTCATTATCTAGAATCTTATCGACGTTCTTTAAATTCATAATGAGTTTATTAAAGTCATCTAAATGGCATCTGATAGACGTACTTTCAGTATATCTAAATTGAAACATCCTCCTTAACATATACAAGCGATTGTTTGGACCTTTCGTTTATAAAGTGCCTGAAGTTTTGCCCATAACATTGCGGTATCCTTCTCCTTGACCATCTCCATTAACACCTCATTCGATAGGTTTAATAGGATTACACTCCTCGCCTTTCTTATTATGAAAATATTCAATGTTGTCATTGAATTTAAATTAATCGAAGGATAAAATTAAACATTTTCATATAGTTCACGGATTAAGTTGAATATGTACAAAAAATCTAGGGACTGCATGAACAAATTAAAGTTCAGGAACCATATTGAACAAATAAAAAATTCAGAGATCATATTGCATATTGGATCAAAGTTTAGTCTAAAATTTATGGATCATTTATGTCATTATCCCTTTTATTTTCCTAGAAGAGAGCATAAACTTTTAAGGAATCCGACCACGTGTAGCTTTCTCCTCCATGCAAGAAACGTGCCTTCGTTTCAATGTTTCTTTGCATAATTTGCGATATAAAATGCTGCCAAAGGATATGTTACGTCTCAACTCGGGGAGGTCCAGCTGGCCTCATCAAACCCTTTATTAGCTCCTTTGCGTAGCAAAGAAGCTGTGGTAGAGAAAAACTCAATAAAAAAAAACACCAAAAACTGCCTCCTCCATCTTCTTCGATGTCCATTTCTTTATTTTGTATTTTTTTCCGGATAGTTATAATAATAATGCCGTAGAAGATAAACCACCAAATATGTTGCGGTTACCAATACACATGCCCTCGTGATCTCATCTTCTCTCTCTTTCTCTCACTCTCTCTCTATTATTTCATATTTCTTCCTCGCCGCTCTCCTTAAGAATCCTCCAGTTTCTCACGTCTCTCCAAATCATCCAAATTCACTGCCCTTCTTCTTCTTCTTCTTCACCAGAGGATTTTGGTCTGTTCTCCATTGAACCGCCGCAATAATGCTTGACCCGAGAAGCGTTTCCCTGCTGCACTTGTTTTTCACCGTCCTAATCTTCGGCTTCGCAATCCCATCAGCAGCGTCAACAGCAACGACGGTCGCGGTCAAAACTGAAGCGTCAACCACGACATCTACGGTTGCAGCAGTGGTCTCCAGAGACCAAGTTACATGCACAATGTGCGCCGAATGCGACAACCCGTGCCAGCCTTTGCCTTCGCCCCCGCCGCCCCCGCCAGAGGTAGAGTGCCCGCCTCCACCATCTCCGCCCCCGCCTCCCCCGCCAGAAGTTGAGTGCCCACCGCCGCCAATGCCGCCGGCCTGCAGCGTGTGCGAGTCGCCGCAAACTGGAAGCGTCCACGCTTCCCCACCTCCGCCAGCCGCAGGCAGCGGTGGCGGTAGCATTTATGCGCAGCCGTACGGCGGGTACTACCCAATGCAGCCTCCACCAAAGACTATCGTGCCGTATTTCCCATATTACTACTACAGCCCTCCACAGGCTTTTGTGGACTCCAGTTCTCTCCACTTGGAGATGAATGCCGCTGTTTTTGCCACTTCTCTTGTTCTTAGTGCGATTCTCTACGTGCTACATTTCTAGAAACTGCCCCCGATGATAATGTCTTCCCTGATTGTCCTCAATTTCTTAGCAAAAACATAGTCACTTTTTTTTCTGTTTTAGCGTGTCTTTACCAATTAATGCTTCATGCATAGTCGAGAATGTGATCGAATCAGAGTACAACACCCCATTTTAGAAGGTAGATTAGTCATTTTTATGTGGCACAATAATGAGAATTTGTTTTTCGTTTGAGAAAAGTATTCTCTTTTTTATGTGGATTATATTCTATTCTCAAGTTTCTGCTTTTACTATAGTTGTCGGCCGTTTTTTCTTTATTGGTGATCGATGTGAGAAGAGGAAGGTTCCTGATGATACGATCGAGAGGATTGGGGTTTGCATTGATTAGAGTTGCTCGAGTCCACAACAGATCACGCATGCCACGTGCTTTTTTGATTGATAGTGTGTCTTTGAAGGTAGGAAGACTATGGTAGTGTCGAATTTAAGTTTCTTCTTTTCAAAGTAAAGTACGATTGCACATGTCTGGCATGTGTTATGATTCGCCTAATTTCGGAAAATTCGATTTAAGTGAAGGATCGGCATGATTCGAATCGCTCGATTAATGATTAAAGTGGACCGAGTCTATATAAAAGAAATAATACGTGTACTAATGGGAAAATAAAATTAAACCCATGGAGGGTATTTGTTGGTTCGTGCCATCGTCAATTGGACCGCGCGAAAGTGATGGGTGACAAATTCAAGTTGTGTTCAAATACTAGTATTTCGTTGCCAATATCTCGTATATAAGATTTTTTGGTCAATGGAACTACATTAACGTTGTTAACATTTGGAATGGACGAGTAACCTTATTAGTAATTGAAATTTGTGTTCGTATGTTAACTAGTGTTGATTATGAACCTTGTTGATCACAGGCCCGTTTGGGTAGTATAGGCTTGAACACCATTCAGAACATGCTTGAGAAAGGGCCTATTTGATTCAACTTTGCAAATGAGCCTTAGGGGAATGCAAATACCTTTAAGTTAAAGTCCCTTGCGGAAATGCAAATGACACTTGGTAAAAAATCCTTTGTGAAGCTACTTTAGTCCAAGTAGTGTTTGGCTATTTTGTTTTGCAAAGGGATTTGGGATTTTTTATTTAAAAAAAAAGCTTATCCTTCGCCGGAGCCGGCGAAGGGCTATGGCCACCGACGAGCCGAATCTAGTGCCGGCGGACGTCGCTCAAGGTCGAGTGACCCAGGCGGTCTTCACTGGGAGTCGCCCGACCTCAAGCAACGAGGCCTGAGGTCGCATGACCCAGGCGACGGGCACTTGGGGTCGCGCGACCTAGGTTGACGACGCCTGAACGGTCACGTGACCTCAGGGGGCCGTCGCCTGGGTTGGGTTACCTCGTTGGCCCCTCACCGGCCCTTCGTCATTCAGATCCGGTGCCATCGGCCGCCTCGCACAAAGAAGATGAATAATAACAACAAGGGGTAAAACCAGAATATTAAAGAATAAGTTAGGGTAATTTGGGAAGAAAAAAATTGATTTTAGCATTAAGCCCAAAGCTGATCCGAACCAATTTCGGGTTTTGAGCGTTCCCAATGCTTGCTTTCAGCCGAAAGCCCATTGGGAATACTTGCCAAACACCTTAGCATTTCCCAAGGGCCTTTCGAGGCCGAAAGCCCATTGGGAATGCTGAACCAAACGACGCCAAAAGACATTTGGTTGTATAGCCCGACCCCGACTTGCTAGGCTTGAGCCAAGTTCGCCCAATCTATATCGTAAATTTTATTAAAAGACAAGCCCGTGCAGTAAGTTATGCCTAATCCGGTAAACCCAACTAGGCCAAATTTTATGATCACCTCTAACATTAACTATTAATGATCAACTCAAAATCAACTATATATGTATAATCTAATTTTCAATTAGCAAAGCTAGTTTATGCACATTGCGAGACGCTACTTTTATGTGGATTGTCACGAACAAATATTTTATTCTCGAAAAACTGGTGAAGCAAAGTACCATTTTCTTCTTAGAATGCAAACTCTTGTCACAAAGGCTATGCTCTACTATTAAGCTATTTCTACCAGCTACAGACGAAGCGAAGCGCCAAAGGCTAGTCAGCATAGCCTTTGGTTGCCAAATCTTTAGTTTGGTCACCCAAGAAAATTGTGAAATTCTTCTCAGTCCTTTCTAGATCTCTTCTTGCACCACTCTCTTCTAGTGGTAGTTGGGAGCGAGCATGATTTCAAAGTAGAACCGAAAATAAAAAAAACCGGACCGGTGGGAACCTGTTTGGTTCAATTTCCAAGTTCCAAGATATGTGGGGTAGTATTGATGTTCCAAAAATTGATGAAATGGTTTTGATGGGTAGTTGACGCAGCGTTCCGCGAATAATTTAAGCAAAACCTTGCTTAGAGCGAAAAATCTCGAAATTCAATATTGATGATAATAATGTTCTGTCTTCAAAACAAACCATAAACACCCTTTTATAGGGGTTAAACCTAATTACAATAGGAAACCTAATCAAATAGGAAAGTTACCTAATCTGAATTGGAAACCTAATCAAATAGGAAAATTACCTAATATGAATTGGAAACCTAATCAAATAGGAAAGTTACCTAATCTAAATTGGAAAGCATAAAACATCAAAATTAGGAAACTGCCTTTTTAAATTAACTCATAAAAAATATCCGATGTCATCGAACGAGTCCACCGTGTCTAGTCACATCACTATTTCGCCCTCCGTTTGGACTTCTGCCTATCCAATTGGTCCAAAAATACACCACTAATAAATTCCGCATCATTCTCCTCCACTTGAAAAGAACTCGTCCTCGAGTTAAAATCAGGATCTGGATATAATGGCTCAGTGGATTCATGAAACGGTGACAAATCAGCAACATTAAAAGTGTTGGATATGCCCATGCTATGTGGAAGGTCTATAACATAAGCATTATCGTTGATCTTCTTGCTGACAGCGTAAGGTCCATACTTCTTTGGCTGTAATTTACTGTAAGATCCAGCTGGAAATCGCTCTTTACGAAAAAAAATCATGACTTGATTACCTACCGCAAACACCTGCTTCCGTCTGTGCTTATCTGCTGCAGCTTTATACTTCTGATTAGCTTCCTCTAGCTTCTGTTTGACTTCATGATGTACTTCCACAATCTGTTTAGCCATATGATCCGCTGCTACACTTTTATCCGTTTGCTTAGGCAACTGTACCAAATCTAGAGTATGCTGAGGCGCCTTTGTATAAAAAATAGAAAAAGGTGACCTGCCAATAGAACTATGAACTGCATTATTATAAGCAAACTCTACTTGTGATAAAGCAACATCCCATTGTTTCGGCTTATCTCCACAAATACTTCGAATCAAGTTTCCCAGAGTTCTATTAACCACCTCTGTTTGTCCATCAGTCTGCGGGTGAGCAGTACTACTGAAATTCAAAGATGAATCAAACAACTTCCACAAAGTCCGCCAAAAATGCCCCAGAAATTTACTATCCCTATCTGAGGTAATAGATTTGGGCACACCATGCAAACAAATCACTTCCTTATAGAATAATCTGGCCACACTTACTGCATCAGAAGTCTTCCTACAAGGAATGAAGTGCGCCATCTTGGAAAATCTGTCAACCACAAGAAAAACAGAATCCACGCCTCTTTGTGTTCGTGGTAAACCAAGCACAAAATCCATGAACAGATCTTTCCATATATTGTTAGGAACAGGTAATGGCATATATAAACCTATATTATTAGATTTCCCCTTAGCAGTCTGACAAACATAACACTTTTGTACGTACCTACTGACATCTCTACGCAACTGGGGCCAGTAAAATCGCTCTCGGACTGCAGCAATAGTTTTATCACGACCCAGATGTGCAGCTAATCCACCATCATGTAAATCGCGAATTACCTTCTCTCGTAATGATGTCCGAGGAAGGCAAAGTTGATTGCCCCGCATCAGATAACCATCCTGCACATAAAATTCTTGTATAGGTTGACCAGCAGCACATGACTCCCAAATTTTTTTAAAGTCATCATCATCTGCATAACAGTCTTTCAACTGCTAAAACCCCAAGATGTCTTGGCTTAATGTAATCAACAAGCCAGCTCTCCTACTCAATGCATCTGCTACGACATTATGCACACCTGACTTGTGCTGTAACCTGAAAGGAAATTTTTGCAAAAATTGACACCATCGCGCATGCATGTCCTTGCTAATCCTCTTCTGACTATTCAGATACTTCAAAGTTTCATGATCAGAATAAAGGATGAATTCTTTCCCAATCAGATAATGCTCCCAAGTCTTTAAAGCCCTTACGACATAATAAAATTCTTTATCATAAGTGCTCCACTTCTGCCTTGCGTCACTGAGCTTCTCACTAAAATAGCAAACTGGTCTGCGCTCTTGAGATAAAACAGCTCCTATACCTACTCCACTAGCATTACAGTCCACTTCAAACAGTTTATCAAAATCAGGTAAAGCAAGAACATGTGCAGTACATAACTTCTCCTTCAAAATAGCAAAACTATTCTCAGCTTCCTCTCCCCATAGAAACTTGCCTTTCTTCATACATTCAGTAATTGGGATTGCGATAGTACTAAAATTCTTAATAAATCGCCGATAAAAAGTAGCCAACCCATGAAAACTCCTAACGTCAGAAACTGTTTTAGGAGTCGGCCATTCTCTGATTGCTCTTATCTTCGCCTCATCTACCTCTATTCCTTCAGCAGTAATAATAAATCCCAAGAATAACAGTTTATTAGTTAAAAAATTGCACTTCTTAAGATTAATATACAGCTTATTAATCTGTAAGGCTGTCAACACCTCCCTTAAGTGCAATAGATGATCCTCTTTGGTCTTACTATAAATTAGGATATCATCAAAATAAACTACAACAAATTTGCCAATAAAAGATTTCAAAACTTGATTCATAAGCCTCATGAAAGTGCTTGGAGCATTGGAAAGTCCGAAAAGCATCACCAACCATTCGTACAACCCCTCCTTTGTTTTAAAAGCTGTCTTCAACTCATCTCCAGGGTGAATCCGAATCTAATGGTACCCATTCTTCAAATCCAGCTTCGAGAACCACTTAGCATCGTGCAACCTATCCAACATGTCATCCAATCTCGGAATTGGAAACTTATAACCCACGGTTATCTTATTAATGGCCCTGCTATCTACACACATTCGCCAACTCCCATCTTTCTTAGGAGTCAACAAGGCCGGAACAGCACATGGGCTCATGCTATTCTGAATATGTCCCTTTTGCAACAACTCCTCCGCTTTCCCTTTTAGAATCTCGCTCTCTTTTGGACTCATCCTGTAGTGCGGTAAATTTGGCAGACTAGCACCAGGAATTAAGTCTATATGGTGCTGAATATCACGCATAGGCGGCAACCCATCTGGAATCTCTTCATGCATCAATTCGCTAAATTCCTTCAATAAAGGCTTGACCGTTTCAGGCTGCTCCTCCACTTGTAATTCAGCCTCAGTCTCAATTGTTTGTTTCACGACCAACACGTGAATCTGTTGGGTCTCCTTAACCTCAGCTTCAAATTTCCTCGTAAGGGTAAGGAAATTATTTTCAGAAGATTGTTTTTCTTTGTTCTTTAGTGGCAGCAACGTATACTTCACTCCATTCTTCACGAGGTTATATTGATTGCTTCTTCCCGAATGCTGAGCATCTACATCAAATTGCCACGGCCTCCCAAATAACACATGACATACATCCATGTCCACTACATCACAATATAGCTCACCATGATATTTTCCAATGGAGAATGGAATTTTGAATCGTTCAGTCACCTGAATGCTTTCTGCTCCAGATTTAATCCATCCTAACGTATAGGGATTAGGATGCTTCTCCACAGGTATCCCCAGCTTCTTCACTGCCTCCTTCCCAATGATATTCTCCATACTTCCACTATCAATAACCACAGCAAAGATCTTTCCCAAAATGGTGCACCTGGTTCGGAATAACTGATTGCGTTGCGAATCATCTTCCTGTTTTGGGGCTAACATCATCCGACGCACCACACAGTTTACTTGCTCGTCTTCTTCATCTTCAAAATCATCGTCCTCACCATCTGGCGCACAGCAATATCTATCTTCCTCCTCTTCTCTCGCTGCTACGTTTACGAACTTTCTCTTAGGGCATTTATTAGAACGGTGCCCAGGTGATTACACCTGTAACACTTTATCGCGGCTGGTTTAGTATAAGGATTAGGGTTCACAGTTTTCTGTGCTTGCGTTCCCTTTTCCCTCGGCTCATTCATAGGGCGCTTTTCTACCGCCTTATCTTCCTGATTTCGCCCTGCGTTAAAGCGATTATTGAAACTGTTCTTCTCTACCAAACTGCTCGAACTGCTACCTCGATAATTTTCGTACCCTCTTCTTCCCTTATCTTGCTGCATCAATTCTGCCTTCATCGCCATATTCTTGGCTTCAGTTAAATTTCGCAGAAACTGAACTCCAATTTTATCTCGAATGAAGGGTTTCAAGCCATCGAGATATCTGGCCACTTGCTGTCCCTCCGTCTTTGATAAATTATTCCGCTCTGCCAATCTCATAAATTCGGCCATATACTCGTGCACAGTCCGATTGCCCTGCTGGCAATGTTGATACTGTTGGAACATAATCTGTTCATAATCGGGTGGAAGGAATTCTTGCTTCAATAGTCTTCTTATTCTAGTCCAAGTTCGAACTCTCTCTTTCCCTTCTCGTTCTCTCTTATTCTGCAATCTCTCCCACCATGTAGACGCACCCCCCTTTAATTTACAGGCTACTAATCGCACCCTTTTCTCACCAGGGGTCTCCATATAGTCGAAAAATCTATCTATATCAGCAAGCCAATCCAGAAAGTCTTCTATGCCCAGACTTCCATTAAAATAAGGAATATCGACTTTCAATTTAAAGTCGTTACCTTCACGATCGTCGTAACGTCGTCTTCCATCTCTTCGATCATATCCTCTTTGAAATCCTCCATGACGACGTCTGTCGCCATAATCAGCACGTTCCTCATCAAAAATTTCAGTTTCTTCTTCTTCCGAACTCTCTGAAAACAGAGGGTTATTCTGCCTGCGGACAAGAACAGGCCTATCAACAGGATCACCGCGAGCAAGATCTGCACCCGGCCTTCTGTCGTTCCGCCGATTCCGGTTCACATCAACGCCGAGACCTTCGAATCGTTCTGTTAACTCGTCAAATCGTTCTTCGAAACGACGAAGACTTTGATCGAATCGTTGATCGAAGCGTTCCATTAAACGCTGCTCCAATCGTTGCAGCGCGTCGTCCCCAAGGGTTGGGGCTCCAGTCTCCTGAACATCGTCACGAAGACCACAGCCAGTCACCATAGGCTTTGATACCACCTGACGCAGCGTTCCGCGAATAATTTAAGCAAAACCTTGCTTAGAGAGAAAAATCTCGAAATTCAATATTGATGATAATAATGTTTTGTCTTCAAAACAAACCATAAACACCCTTTTATAGGGGTTAAACCTAATTACAATAGGAAACCTAATCAAATAGGAAAGTTACCTAATCTGAATTGGAAACCTAATCAAATAGGAAAGTTACCTAATCTAAATTGGAAAGCATAAAACATCAAAATTAGGAAACTGCCTTTTTAAATTAACTCATAAAAAATATATGATGTCGTCGACCGAGTCCACTGGGTCTAGTCACATCACTATTTCGCCCTCCGTTTGGACTTCTGCCTATCTAATTGGTCCAAAAATGCACCACTAATAAATTTCCCATCAGTAGTTTCCAGGTTCCAGATTCTATATCTCAATTATGGATATCATTGGAGCTTGGAATTTGGAGCTTAGAACACTAAATAAGTTTGTGTTTTTCTTGTTCTATGTATTCACGCAATCCTACGGTATTCTATGGCTTCCAATGATAAGTGTGTAATTTGGAATTATTAGTCTGAGTTTTCATTTTCGACAATATCTCATGATTGAGACTTTTACTTTGTTAATGTTTTAGATTCATTGTGTGTCTAAATATGAGTTGTGATCAGTGGATTGTAGCAGCAAATGGTAGTCAGTAGAGGTGATGATTCATTACAATCGTTCAATAAAAAATACAAGTTGAACTTGGATAGACCTTGGAACCTGGACATTGGAGGTTCCAGATTTCAAAGTATGCATGGTAGGTTTCAGATTCCAAAGAATGACGAATCTGTTTCGACAAGTAGGTTCCTAATTACAGCCAGAACTTGCAAGAAATTTAGAATCGCTCACTTCTAGTGGTAGTAAACAGAGAAAAATATGCTAAATTTCTCTTAATTGTCTACTTTAACTGGTTGACTTATCTTGATCATCACAAAAAGTTTTGATTGAGTAATGAAAATTTAGTTTCATGGCGATAATCAAGATGAGTTCGGCACACATCGCCTTGTAAACCAAGCTAGTTTTAGTGACACATAGTCAAACAACTCAATAAAACCCGATATACTACATTGTAAATCAATAGCCCAAGTTGGTCGTAAACATGTTGTATTGGTAAAATGAGAGATGTAGGGAATTGCACTAGAAAGGGATAACTGTTTAAAGAGTCCCAAACCTATTGCATAATGGCTAATTCAATCATAAACTTTTCAATTTTGTCAATTTGATCATAAACCTTTTGACGATTTGTCAATGTAATCCTTTCAATCAATTTTGGCCAGGAAATACTTACATGGATACCCAATCAGTGCCGACCATCCAACGTGGCACAACTGATACTGACATGAATAGTTTTACAAATCATTTTAAAATTTTTCGAAATTTTGCTTTTCTTTTCCTTATCTTTGTTCATTTTTTTTTCCTTTCTTCCTTCACCAGATTTTGGGTTAGGGGGTTGTCAAGGCCCATTGACCCTTGCCCAAACTAGGTGAGGGCTATGGCACCCTCGTTTGTGACTGGTGAGGCTTATCAAGCCCTCAAGGACCCCACCAGTCAAAAATACGTTGAAAGAAAAAAAATAAAGAAAATGAAAAAAGAAAAAAACAATAAATGTACAAAAAAATTACAAAAATTCCTATGTCAGCATCAGCAGTGCCACAAGACGATCGGTGCTGACTGGATATCTATGTAAGCATTTTTCGGCCAAGATTAGCTGGGAGGATTATAATGACAAATCGTTAAAAGGTTTAGGATTAAATTAGTAAAATTGTAAAGTTTTAGACAAAACTGACCGTACAATAGATTCAGGACTTTTTAGATTACTATTTAATTGGAAAAAAGTGCATGTCTAGTGTAGATCATTTTATTGGGCAATCTGAACTTATTCGTTTAAGGGGGTAACAGCTATTGGCCTTGCCCCACCAAGATACTGCGTTTGGTTTTGGAGGCCATGTGCGCCAATATAATCAATATTGAGGATCAGCCGTGTAGTTATTTTCCCTAATCTTTGTGTTTGTAGATTTAAATTACATTATAATAAATAATAAAAATTAGAAACATACAATTAGATGTTATATTAGTACACAAAAGGGAAACTGACATCATAAGTTCTAGGCATTTGGCCTGAAGTACGATAAGTTCTAAGCATTTTGAAAAAGCTCAACAAACTCTAAATATTTAGTATCCAACCAAGTTTGGCAAAAGTATACTAGAAGTGTCACAACTTGTGTACGGTAATTACTTTGGTGCCATAACTTTTTTTTCGGATCATTTTGGTGCCATAACTTTTTTTCGGATCATTTTGGTGCCAACTTCTTTGAAAAACGATCATTTTAGTGTCAATGCTGACGTGGCTTGCCGGAAATCCGATGTGGCACTGACATGGCTCACCGGAGAGGTCCAATCAGCATTAAAAACCAAAAATGACGCCGTTTAGCCCGCCGACGTGTACTTTTAAAAATAAATTAAATAAATAAAGAAAAGCCTGCAGCAGCGATAGGGAACCCTCGTCGCTGCTGTCGCCAACCCACCACCACCACCGAGGCGACGGCGAGGTCTCGCCTCGCTGGATTCGGCCTTCGCTAGGCTCGGCGAGGGTTGTCGGGCCTCGACCAGGGGCCGGTGACCCTCGCCGACCACTGCGCCCACCACCGTCGACCCTTCTCGGCGGTGGTGGGTTGGCGACAGCAGTGGCGAGGGCTCCCTCGCCGCTACTGCAAAATTTTTTTTTTAAAATTTTCAAATTTTTTAAATTTTTCTAAAAATTAAAAAATTCGAAAAAAAGCTACATAATTTTCACGTGTACAAGTCCGACCATTTTTTTAATATAAATATCAGGTCAGCTTTTTGGTTGGAATTTTGGCCGGAGTCACTAAAGTGATCCATTTTCCTCCGACTTGGCACCAAAGTGATCCAAAAAAAAAGTTATGGCACCAAAGCGATCGCCGTACACAAGTTGTGGCACTTCTGATGTACTTTTGCCAACCAAGTTTTCTCCTACCGCTCAAAAGTTAATGCTGACATGACACGCCAAAAAAAGCAAGGAGACATTTTATTTAGTTTTTTAACATACTTAACGCCCATGTATCTGCGTCAAAAAATAAGCCAACAATTAAAAAAAGAAAAATCCCAAAAAAAAAAACAAAAAATGATAAAAAATTTAAAAAGCCAAAAAAAATTAAAGAACAAAAACCAGAGAAAGAGGGAAAAGGTCAAGGGGTTCTATTGAAGCTTTGGGGGTGGTGTCGCTACCCCCACATTGTCGACCATAGGCGAGGTCAGCCAGGCAATTGCAAGGGTTTTGACCCTCACCGAGGCCTGAGCAAGGGTCACTAGTGACACAGGGATGGTGCCGTGGCCACAAACCTTCAACAAATTCCTCTTTCTCTCAGTTCCCTCCCTCTCTCTCTCTCCGCGTTAGTTTGATTTTTCTTTTTAAATCTTTTTTTGGCTTTTTTGTGCTTCTCCAACCCTTTCTAAATTTCTTTTCATTTTTTTCCTAACACGGCATCCTGTGGTGCCACATCAAAAAAATTATGTGAGAAGTAGCCGAAAGGAAAAATGCACAAATACAAAAATGTTTTAGGACATGATTACAGTTTGAACCATACGCTTATAATTTTTGCTATAACTTTTCTTACAAAAAAAACAAAGAAATTTTAAAGGATATATATACCAGAATTCCTAAAACTTGTGGCGGAAGTGTGATTAAGTCCTTAAACTTTCAAATATTGTAATCAAATCTTAAACTTGTTAAATCGGTGCAGTCAAGTTGTTCTATTTAGTTCATCAATTTTCCTAATAGAAAATGCTAACTTGCCATTTTTTTTTATTATTTTCTATCTCCTAAATGGCATTTTTTTGTTATTTCTTCTCCAAATCTCACTTAAATTAGATTAAAAAACAAAAGTTACTGTAATTTTATTAGAAAAAGAATCCATGCTTAAAAAAGGGATAAGTGCAAGAGAAGTTCTAAAACTTGTCACGAAAGAACAATTAAGTCCTAAAACTTTCAAAAAGTACAATTAAGTCCTAAAACTTGTCACAAAAGTGTAATTGAGTTTTAAAATTTTTTAAAAAGTGTAATAAAATCACAAACTTGTTAAATTAGTCAAATCAAGTTTTTCCTTTGATTACATTATTTAAAATTTTTTTGATTCGATTGTACTTCCGTGACAAGTTCTGTGACTAGATTGCATTTTCACAACAAGTTTTAGAACTAGATTGCACTTTTTTAAAGTTTTTAATTGCACGTTCATGATAAGTTTTATGACTTCTGGTGCACTTATGAAAAAAAAAAAAAAAAGAACCATAGGGCCTCATCGGTGGGCCATCGCCGCCACTCATCACCGAAAAGGGTTGGTGGAGGTTGTCGGGGCCTTGCCGCCCCTAGGAGGCTGGGGGAGGTGTGACCCTCATCCTGCCCTCGCCCACCACATGCGCCAACCCCAGGCGAGGTCTCAACCAGTAGACCTTGATTAGGGTTTTCTCGGTTTGCTCCCCTAAAATTATCATCAAATCCGTTTTTAGGATCATTTTGAAATTTGGACAATAAAATGAGCTTTCCGTCCACCTTCCTCGTAATTCGAATTTTTTCAGAGTCCATTCTCTATTACTGATCAAATTTTGGAGGATGAGGAGGTCGCAGCATGAAGATTTTGGTGCTTGAGGTCGCTCAGGGACGATGATGAGGTGCTTCTCGTATCCGGAAGATGGCAATACGCCTTCGACCTCGAGTTCTTTGCATCACCGTGGACAAGCAGATGCACGTACGTCAGAGCATTTTCTGAGCACCCGACTAGCCATCGAGCGTGAAATTGAGTTCTACTGTTTGAGTTGTCGCATGTTCTTGTGGCATTTGGGTGCCGATGAGGGTATGCGCGAGTGTTTGAATGCGGGTATTCGGTGAGCTTCTGAGAGATTTCGGGCAATGTATGATCCGAAAGGGGTTGGGTTGGCGTGTGGGCATCTAGTAAGTGAATTTGGATCTGCTGTGATTTAGTCTGGCTTCTAATCTCATCAAGTAAATAAGAAATTCAGAAATATCTACTAAAGCCACCAATGAAGTTCTTTGACATGAATAATCTTTTGATAATTCTTTTGGTCGACCCTCTTACTAGTAAATCCAGTTACTCAATAGATGATCGACGCAAACAAGCATTTTTTAGTGGGTAGATGATGCTTTTAGTCGAAATATGTTTTCGCTTGCAGTACATGTACGAAATGAACTGATCACATCACAAAAAGTGATTTGTAGAATCATATCATATACAGGTCTTTTGTTCAATCTCCTGCTGCTTCTCGATTGACCTAGGCTGAACAAACATGGACTCGTCACTTACTCCGGAGAAGCTTAAGTTGACAGAAAGTAAAAGAAGAAATTTGGAGGAATGATAATTGGATTGCTCTGCACTTGTACATGTACATGTACATGAGGATAAATATATATATAGTACAAGGAAACACAAAAATAGAAAATAATATACAAGATGATGTTTTCCTATTCTACTGACTAAGTCTAATCTCACAGATTGACTGAATCAATTAATCCGCAATTTAAGATATACACAATCAATCTAAGATTTCAAATCCTATCTTTAACACTGCCCCTCAAGCTGGCAGCTTATATATATCAAAGAGGCCTAACTTGTTCAATAGATATGTGTATTGTCTTTGACACAATGATTTGATAAAAATGTCAACAGGTTGTTCCAGAGTTCCAATTCTTCTTGTTGTAACTATCCTTTCTTGGATTTTGCCTCGAATGAAATGACAATCAATTTCTATATGTTTTGTCATTTCATGGAAAACTGGATTTACCGCTGGTTTGAGTGCGGCATAATTGTCACTAGACCTGTTAAATAGATGAGTCGGATCGGGTTTAGGTCAAGTCATAAATGGTCCAATCCAACTTGATTCATTTAACTCATTTATGACTCATTTATTGTAAAGCAAATTTTTCAACCCATACTCGACCCAATCCATACCTCACCCATACCTGACCAAACCCATTTAACTAAATCTAGGAAAGCTTATTTCTAATAATTATTTTAAAAATTATATTACTAAAACATTTTCATGCAATACAAATCTAATGGACAATTTTTATATAATTTTTAAAAAAAATTGAGGCTCCGTTTTTTCTAAGAAATTATGACATTTCTAGAAAATGATTTCTGGAAAATGAAAATGCTTTTTTAATATTTTTTATTTTTATTTTAAATCATATTTTAATTATTTTTCTTTTCTTTTTTCCTGTTTCCTTTTCTTTGTTAATTTTTTCTTCTTCCCCGCAGTTGGTCGGCCACGGTGACGGCCGGCCACAAGCGAGGGACGAGCTCGCCGAGGCCTTGCCGGCCTCTGGTGAGCCTTGGGCCTTGTTGATCCAACAAGACTCGAGGCCATCGAGCTCGTCCCTTGCCTATGGCCAACCATCGGTGGAGAAAGAAGAAAAAAAAGAAAAAAAGAAAAAGAAAAGGTAAATAATATAAAAAAAATTAAAATAACATGTTTATTATTCATTGGGTAACTCATTTGTGACCCATTTAATACCCATTAAGTTAATAGGCCAACCTATTAATGACCCATTTAAGTCTACTTTTAAACTAAAGCCAACTCATTAATAACCCAGTAGCAGTATATATGGGTTAATAAATAGATTTTTGACCCATTTACCACCTCTAACTATCACAAAACAATGTGCTTGACCCCTTGACTTGTTCACCAAGGTCCGAAAGTAAACCCTATATCCAAACTATTTCACAAACTATTTTCGTCATAACTCAATATTCTAACTCAATTAATGATAATGAAATAGTTGATTGCTTCTTTTTTTTTTTGGGTAAAGAATAGTTGATTGCTTCTTTTTTTTTCATGAGATCAAAGATCTTCCTAATTGAGTAATCTACTGTGACTATTTTTGTTCTGCATATACCAAAATAAGCACATGAAATATTCCTTTGTTGATTGTTTATCAATTTTTTTGTCTTTTTTAATATAATATAACAAGTATCCAAATAGATGTTATAACATTCCAACTTTACACTCGTCGTGCATTGGATAAAGATAAAAGAGAAATGGCAAAGACATGGCTAGTCATCGAACCCCAATCAAGTAATCTCCAATCGGTTTATCAGTGAAATTCTTGCTAAAACTCCACGGCTGTTATTTTGCTTGTATGTTTCTCTCAAACTTGTGAATACAATGGAAGGCTAAGATCGAGACCATAGTCACGACGAATTCCTCACGCTCTTTGAAAATGTCATGCTTCATTATCTACACTCCTATAGAAAGCTTTGCTCACACGATAGGATCAATTGCACCATGCTTCCACTTCCTCACTCCACCTTCTCGGACAAACACAATGTCTCGATCATGACGCATTGCACGAGCATACTCACATCCCCACAAGCAATGCTCTTGGTGCTTTGACAGAAAATTAACGAGCAATAAAGATGCCCCTAGTCTTCTTCTTTTTTGTGTGCAAACTTTTATTGAATTTAAAATTACGCTAAACGCCAAACGAACCCAACGCTTAAGCTTTGGTTCAAAGAACAAAGATTGCGATACAGATGCAAAATATAGATGGCGATGACGCCTAGTCTCTTTTTTCAGGATGAATGTGCATTACATAGGTTAATTTGGATGGGAAAAGTGACAAAAAAGTCCTAAACATTTTGCATTTGTGTCAATTTAGTCCTAAACCTTTTTTTATGCCAATTCAGTCCTCAACCTTTTGCATTAGTGCCAATTTAGTCCTAAACATTTTTTTGATGCCAATCGAGTCCTAAACCTTTTGTATTGGTGTCAATTCAGTCATAAACCTTTTGTCTTTATGCCAATTCAGTCATTCCGGTCAATTTTGATCGGATTTTACTGACGTGGAAGCCGACCGGTCACTAGCACTGACGTGGACAACTTTAATAATATTTTAATTTTTTGAATTTTTTATTAATTTTTTTTCTTTTTTCTCTCTCCTCTCTCTAGCCGGTTGCTGGACCGGCGATCGGCTAAAGGCCAAAGGCCAGCACTGGCGAGGCTCGCCCTCACCTGCCACTAGCGAGGGTGACCTCGCCTAGCCATGCCGAGGCTCGAGCCCTCACCGGAGGCCATTGGCAAGGGCTCGAGCCTCGTCATGGCTAGGCGAGGCCCGACCTCGCCAGATTCGACGAGGTCGGGCCCCGCCCAGCCATGGCGAGGCTAGCCTTCGCCATTGCTGACGAGGGTGAGCCTCGCCGGCAGATGGACGAGGCTAGACCTCGCCGGCAGCTGGGCGAAGCCGAACCTCGCCGAATCTGGCGAGGTCGAGCCTCGCCAGCGGCTGGGCGAGGCACTACCTCGCCGGATTTGGCAAGATCGGGCGTCGCCCAACACAAGGGCGAGCCTCGCCGACGCCGGCCTATGGCCAGTCATTGGTCCGGCGACCGGCTGGAGGGAGGGGAGAGAAAAAAAAAAGAAAAGAAAAAATTAATAAAAATTGAAAAAATATATTAAAATATTATTAAAGTTGTCCACATCAGCACTGGTGACCGGCCGGTCAGCATCCATGTCAGCAAAATCCGACCAAAATTGACCGGAAGAACTGAATTAGCACAAAGACAAAAGGTTTAGGACTGAATTGACACAAATGCAAAAGGTTTAGAACTAAATTGGCACAAAAAAAAAGTTTAGGACTAACTTGGCACCAATGCAAAAGGTTTAGAACTGAATTGACACAAAAAAAAGGTTTAGAACTAAATTGGCACTAATGAAAAAGGTTTAGGACCTTTTTTTGGTACTTTTCCCTAATTTGGATTGACCCAATCTGCCCATTTGACATGCCTATATATTTGTAAAGATTGAGTAGAGATATTAAATCTCATTCTATAAAATTGTATGAGTGACAAATCCTTTATTGATAAAAAAATTTTGATGTAAAGACATTTTAGAAGATTATAAATTTTTTTAAACCCTAAATATTTTCACATTTTGCCAATTGAGTTTATCAAGTTAATTTTAACCGAAAATCATAATGTATATATATGAGATGCACTCAATTATTGCGCGAATATGCTCGCATGCAATGCACTTGGTGCTTGGATAGAAAATTAAGATCCAGCAAGACTTGACTTGAATTGCTTTATCTATTGATAAGAAATTTTAAAGAGGAAACCAACGAGCAATAAAGATGCCCCTAGTCTTCTTCTATTTTTTTATCCGAAACCTTTTATTGAATTTAAAATTAGGCTAAAAGCCAAACGAACCCAACGCCAAGGCTTCGGCTCAAAGAGCATAGATTGCGATACAGATGCAAAACATAGATTGCGATAACGCCTAGTCTCTTTTTGCAGGATAGATGTGCATTAAATAGGTTAATTTAGATTGACCGAATTTGCCCATTTGACAAGCCTATATATTTGTAAAAATTGACTAGAGTTATTAAATCCCATTCTATAAAATTGTATCAATAACAAATCCTTTACCGATCCAAAACATTAATATAAAGACATTCTACAATATTCTAAACCCTAAACCTTTTTATGTTTAGCGAATTGAGTCAATGCGGTCAATTTTAACAGAAAATCATTGACGTGAATGACAGCCATCCAATATGACACGACTGATGCTGATGTGGATAATTTTTCTAATTTTTAATTTTTTCTTCTCATTTGTCTTTTTTTCTTTTCCTTTTCTTTCTTTGAAACTTGGCGAGGGTTGGTGGCCAACTGTCACCGGCCGCGAGCAACGGCTTTTCAGCCCCCACCCAGTGGCCGACGGGGGTTGTCAGCCCACACCAAGTGGCCAACGAGGGTCGCCGGCCCTCACCTGTAGTCGACGAGGGTTGGTTGGCCCTCACTTGCAACTGGCAAGGGTCGGTGGGCAACCCTCACTAAACTTGGTAGAAAAAAAGGAAAAAGGAAAAATTCAAAATTCAAATAAAAAAATTATTCACGTAGCACTGTCATCTTACGTGGCATTACCGGTGTCTACGTGAGCGATTTAACAGTAGTTGAGAATGCTCTACAAAAGATAAATTACTGCTATCGTCCCATTTGCGCGAGAGGTAATTGAACTTTTCCACTTGAAACTCCACGAGTGTTCGGTGCACGTTTTCTCATGCTCTTGCGGGGCAAGCACATCATTTGATCCGCCGTTAGAGAAGAATGACAGATCCGAGGCAATGATTGATGAAATTCTAATTTAGATGGTGGGAAAAGAAATGTTGTGGACGGTGTCTGTAGGAAGATTCCATGCACGGCCCCGGCGTGTAGTAGGAAAGTACCCTTATAACATTCTTTATGGCACGATTCGATTCCCAAAATATTATTAAACAAAAAAATATTCCCAAAGCAGGGGAATTATTAAAATATCATAAACTAAGTATAATTGTATCAATTTAATCCTAAATATTTTTTATGCTAATTGAGTCATAAACCTTTTGCAATTATATCAATTCAGTCAATCCATCCAATTTTTACCAATCACTGGAGTTTACCTCAGTGGCCACCTTTCTTACTTGGGAAGGGGCAGGTGGGAAGTTCGATTCCCCACCTTCTCAGGGAGGCTAGGGGTAGGAACGTGTGGTTTCAGATGTGGGTTTCGATTTCCACGCCCTACAAGAGGCAGAGTAAAAATCTGAAAATGAGTTGAGAGTTAGAGTAAAACAGACAAAAAAAATCAATTTTGGCAAGAAATCACTCACGTGAACGCCAACCGTTCTACGTGGCACGGTTGGCACATGCAATTTTTAATAATATTTTAATATTTTTTCGATTTTTCTTTTCTTTTTCCTCTAGCCAATCGTTGAGACAAGGCTGACCTCACCATCACCTCATGAGGGCAAGCTTGCCCCACTATTGGTGAGGGTCAACCTTGCCAGATCCAACGAGTTTGAGCCTTGCCCTCTTCAAACATTCCATTCTCCAGTCTATGCTCCTTGGCTTGTTCATTCCCCTCCTCGTCAATGAAACGAGTCTCATCTCTGTGGTCGAACCAAGGTCATGTTTAGAGCCTTGTGGCTGTCTCCAAGGATCTCGAGTTTGAATGACACTTAAGATTCCAAAAAATCTTCGATCAATCCATCATTCATCAAACCGCTATAGGAGTTCCTAATGTTATCAAGTTCAACCGATGCTCTGTTTTGCTATCACAGATAGAGTCCTAGCACTTGATTAGTTGTTGTTTGGCTTTAGATTGCTCGATTTTTCTCTAGTAATGTTTAATTGAGTACCTCACCCAGCCATGGCTAGGCTTGAACTTGCTCGCCCAATCATAGCGAGGCTCGCCCTTGCCGATCACTGGCGATGTCGACCTCACTAGCTTGGCGATGGCGAGCCTCAACCTCGCTAGATCTGGCAAGGGTCAAGCCTCATCTTGGGTAGGCAAGGCTCGCCCTTGCCTCTAGCTGGTCATCGAGGTCTAGCGATCAACAAGGAAGAAGGGAAGAAAAAAAAATTGAAAGAAAAGAAAATCAAGGAAATAGAAGAAAAATAAAAAAAATATTAGAAATTATCCATGATAGCGCCCCGTGCCATGTAGGACGACAGGCGTCCATGTCAGCAATTTGCGACCAAAATTGATCAAATGGACTGGATTGACACAAATATAAAATGTTTAGGATTCGGTCGGTAAAAAAAAGAGATTAAGAACTTAATTGATACAATTACAATAAGTTTAAAACTTTTTTTTTATAATTATCCCATCCCATAACTATCAAAAGAGTTTTTTTTTGCGGACGGTGCCTCTAGGAAGATTCCATGCACAACACCCGCGTGTACTATGAAAGTGCCCTTATTACATTCTTTATGGAACGATTCGATTCCCAAAATATTGGTCGCGCATAAAATAATAAGAAACTGTTCAGTGGAAATTGTAACGTTTGTTTTCTGGTTTATTGTTTGACAAGAATCCCGGAGTCCCCTCAAATAAAATTCTAAAAACAATGTCTACATGCATTCTACAAACTATGTGATTTTGTATGGGTTACTCATGGAGTATATGAAAATTTTCATATGATTCGGTACCAAATTTGATTGTTGAGAGTAAACACTCTTGGAGTACATGTGCGGTATCCCAACTCCAAAAGTGAAACTAGGTGCGTTTGTTCGCAAAAAATAAATGATTTGGAAAACATTTTTCCTAAAAATGATCACGTGTGTGTATCACTTGTGAAAATGAATAAACGAAAAATACTTTAATTATTCAAAAAAATGATTATATATAAATTGTTGTTGATAACGAAAAAAAATTTTCATTGGCTAATTATTTCACGCAATTTAAACGATTATTTTTAAGAAAATATTTTTTCAAATCATTGATTTACTGCTAAACAAACACAGCCAAACTTATTTGGGTACCCAACTAGGAGCACTGAACTTATAACGTAACATTGGAAATTCTTTATCTACTATCATAAACATATTATCGCAAAATTCATATTTTCTCGATGTCAAGACTCAATTTACAATCTCTTCCATGGCCCATCTAGCAGCCGGGTACAATGGGGATTCTCCAGTACTGTTTTCGTAAAGTACCCAGTGAGAATCCTACCATGACCACGCCATTACTTCCTATGAGTAACGGTGCAGTATGGGCCATCCATTTCGTTTTTGTATTATGGGCAACCCGGACATAAATTGCTGTGGAAAACCATCCGTTTTGCATGTGCGTAGAATTTGAAACAACAAATCTAAGGATATTCAGCAAAGAGAAATTCATGAGTATCTGACTATCAATTTTAGACGGTGGATATTTGCTCAAAATTTTTAAAATGATATCATGTCGGAAATTCACATAGCGTGAATAAAAATATTCACATTTTATAAAGTTTTGCACTTACAGCACAAATTTTATCCTAAAGGAGTCATGTTATTGTTGTTGTTGTTGTTGTTGTTGGTAGTACGTAGTACTAGTATCTCACATTTTTTTGACATTGTTTCTTAGTTTGCGTCTAAAATTAAAAGGTAATGTTGCAGGAACCGGACAAGCCGATCAAAAGGTTCCAAGCAACACTTTTTTTGTGGTTAATAATGGTCCGTTATTCATGAAAAAGTGATGGACCATTATGTAGGCATTTCCCTCTCTATGTATCATATGCTAGCATCAAGTGCACATTTTTTTACTACAAGAGAGCGTAAACTTTTAAGGAATCCGATGATTACCTAGCTTTCTCCTCCATGCGCGAAACGTGCCTTCGTTTCAATTTTTTTTTTTTTTTGCCTAATTCGCGATGTGGATGCTGCCGAGGCGTTTCCTTATGTTATCTCAACTCGCGGAGTGGAGGTCGATCTGGCCTCATCAAACCCTTTAGCTTCTTTACGTGGCCAATTTTGTCGTGGACAGAAACTCAAAAAAAGGCCAAAAAAAGCTACCCCCTCCTTCTAGGTCCATTCCTTTATTTTGTCTTTTTCCAGATAATCATAATAATAATGTTGTAGAGGATGAACCACAAAAAAATGTTAGCAGTTAGCACGTCCCTCCAAAAAATCATAAACATATTCCATCCGGTCAATTTTGATTAAAAATTGCCGGTATAGACGTCAGTCGGCGCTACCTGGCACAACCAACCGTCCTATGATGGCCTTGCCCAGGGCCTTCACGGTTGCGCCGGCCGCAGGCGAGGCGACCCTCGCCGACAAAGGAAAAAACAAAGGAAAAAGAAAAAAAAAGAATTAATATTTAAAAAAATTAAAATATATATGTTAAAATATTATTAAAAATTGTCCACCTTAGAACCGGCCGTACCACATAGGACGGCCAACGTCAACGTCAGTGATTTCTAACTAAAATTGGCCCGATGGACTTAATTGGCAAAAAAATAAAAATATTTATGACTCAACTGGCAAAATGACTGAATTAATAAAAATGCATTAGGTTTATGAAATTCTAGACAATTTTACCCTCTGCCATCTCGTATTTATTCCTCGCCACCCTCCTTAAGAATCCTCCGGCTTCCCACGTCTCTCCAAATTCGCTGCCCTCTTCTTCTTCTTCAGAGGATTTTGGTCTGTTCTCCATTGAACCACAGCAATAATGCTTGACCCGATGAAAGTTTCCCTGCTACACTTGTTTTTGACCGTCCTAAACTTCGGCTTCGCAATCCAATCCACCACGTCGACAGCAACGACAGTGGCGGTCAAAACTGAAGCGTCGACAACACCACCTACGGTTGCAGCAGTAGACTCCAGAGACCAAATTACATGCACAGTGTGCTCTGAATGCGACAACCCGTGCCAGCCTGTCCCTTCACCCCTGCCGCCCCCACCGGAAGTCGAGTGCCCGCCGCCACCGCCTCCACCCTTGCCAGAAGTCGAGTGCCCGCCGCCGCCAATGCCACCGGCCTGCAGCGCGTGCAAGTTACCGGGAATCGGAAGCATCTATGCTTCCCCGCCTCCACCAAACCCTATAATGTCGACTTTCCCATACTACTACCTTCCACAGGATTATGGGGCCTCCAGTTCCCTCCACTCGGAGAATGCCGCTGTTTTTGCCACTTCTCTTGTTTTGAGTGTGATTCTCTACATTGCTACATTTCTAGCAACTGCCCACGATAATAATGTCTTCGCTCACTGTACTCGTTCTTAGCCAAAACATGCGGTCACCTTTGTTTTTTCTGTTTTAGCGTCTCATTACCAATTAATGCTTCATGCATAGTCGTGAATGTGATCGAATCAGGGTACACCACCCCACCTTAGAAGGTACATTAGGCCTTTTTATGTGGAACAATAATGAGAATTTGCTATTCGTTTGAGGAAAGTATCCTCTCCTTTATGTGGATTGTATTCTATTCTCAGATTCTTACTTTTTACTATAGTTATTGGTCGTTTTTCCTTGAGTTCTTTATTGGTGAGTGATGTCAGAAGAGGAAGGTTCCTGATGATACAATCAAGAGGACGAGTGTTTTATTGATTAGGGTTGTTCGAGTCCACATTGGATCATGCATGCCATTTGCTCTTTCGGTCGATAGTGTATATTTGAAGGTGGCGAAACTATGATAGCGTCTGAGTTGAAGTTTCTTTTCAAAGTAAGGTATGGTTGCACATGTCTGACTATGACGGTTTATAATTGAGGTGAAGGATCGACATGATTCGGATCGCTCGATTCATGATAGACATGGACCGAGTCTATATAAAAAAGAAATAATACATGTACTGCCTTTCTGAATCTCTTATCGCACCACTCTCTTATAGTGGTAGTTAATTGAAAAAATATTCTAAATTTCCCTTGATTGTCTACTTTAACTGGTACACTTATCATGATTCTCACAACAAGATTTGATTTAGTAATGAAAAATTATTTTCATAATCAAGATGAGTTTGGTAGACATCGCTTCATAAACCAAACTAGTTTTAGTGAGACATAATCAAACAACTCAATGAAAGCCGATATACTACATAGTAAATCAATAGCCCGAGTTGGTCATAAACATGGTGTATTGGTAAAATGAGAGATGTCGAGAATTGCACAAAAAAAGCATAATTGTACAAAAAGTCCTAAACCTATTGCACGGAGACTAATTCAATCATAAACTTTTTAATTTTGCAAACTTAGTCCTAAACATTTTGACTATTTGCCAATGTAATCCTTCCAACCAATTTTGGCTAGAAAATGCTTACATAGATACCCAATCAGCGTAAAACCATTCTACGTGACAAGACTAATACCAACATGGACAATTTTACAAATCTTTTCAAAATTTCCTTTTTTTTATTTTTTATGTTCTCTTCTTCTTCATTTTTCTTTTTCCTTTCACTAAATTTTGGGCCAATGGGGTCGCCAAGGCCCATTGACCCTCGCCCAAACCTGTGGCTGGCAAGGCTCGTTAAGGCCTCGAGGACCCCATCAACCGGTGTTGATACCTAAATTTTTGCCAACCATCCAAATGTCCATTTTTGTAAATATATAAAAAAATAGAAAAATAGCCAAAAAAACAATAATAAATAAGAGAAAATACAGCCTGGTAGTCCATACACACGGCCCAATTCCTAAGTCGGACCGAAACTCATTTTCCCTTTGGCCCGTGAGCCTCTGGCCCTCTATTCATTAGCCCATTAATATGGCCTAGAAAGTAGAAACTAATCCATGAAATTTGGGTTCACTTAAGTCCGAGGACCCAAAAAAGGAAGAAAGGCCCTGCTGAGCTCTTCCCCATTTGTGTCTCTTACCTGCGTCTTCGGGCTGAAGAACACGAGCAAAGAAAAGCAATAAGGCTGCGAGAGTCCACACTCGGAATTGATGGACTATTTTGGATTACCTTTAGATGATGTGTTCGAGCTATCTTTTGGGGATGCCAATTTGGACCATCTTCCTAGTAAGTACCTCTAAATCTACTCGCCGGGAGTGGCTCCTTGAGGGTAGATCACGACAGCCGGAAATCTGTTGAAAGAAAAGAATAAAGAAAACGGAAAAAAGAGAAATTCAATGATTGTAAAAAAATTTTTACAAAAAATCCCGTGTCAGCGCCGGTCGTGCCATAGGACGGTCAATGATGAATAGGTATCCACGTAAGATTTTCCGACGAAGATTGGCTGAGAGGATTTTATCAGCAAATCATCAAAATATTTAGAACTAAATTAGCAAAATTAAAAATTTTAAAACTAAATTGACCGCACTACAATAGAGTTAGGACTTGTTGGACAATTTTTCATACGAAAAAAAAGGGCATGTCTAGTGTAGGTCATTTTTTGGGCAGCCTCGACCTATCCCAGTATAGGGGGTAATAGTTATCGACCACGCCACACCAAGATGCTACGCTTGGTTCTGGAGGCCATGTCGGCCAATATAATCAATATTGAGAATCAACACTGTCTAGTTATTTTCCCTAGCCTTTGTGTTTGTAGATGTAAATTACATTATAAAAAATAAAAAAGAAAACTCAAAATCAAAAAAACACAATTAGAAACATACAAAATAGTAAGCTAATGGCCAGGTAGGAGGGCGCATCAAGTCCGGACCAGAATTCAATTAGATATTATATTAGTGCGCAAAAGGGAAACTGACATCATAAGTTCTACGCATTTGGCCCAAAGTACAATTAAGTCCTGAGCATTTTGAAAAAGTGCAACAAATTCTAAATGTTTAGTATCCGACCAAGTTTTCTCCTGCTGACGTCCGCTCAAACATTAATGCTGACATGGCACACCTAAAAAAAAGCAAGGAGACTTTTTTTAGTTTTTTAACACATGTAACGCCCATGCATCCGTGTCAAAAAATAGGCCAACGATTTTAAAAAAAGAAAGCAAAACCCTAAAAAACATAACGAAAAATGATAAAAAAAAATTAAAGAATAGAAAGCAGAGAAAGATGGAGAAGGTCAAGGGGTTCCATTGAAGCTGTGGGATGATGTGGCTACTGGCTACGCCCACGTTGTCGACCAGAGGCGAGGTCAGCAAGGCAACACGTTGTCGACCACAGGCGAGGTCAGCAAGGCAATCGCAAGGGCTGCGTCCCTCGCCGAAGACCGAGCAAGGGTCACTAGTGACACGGGGACCACGTTGAGTTCATCAATTTTCCTAACAGAAAATGCTAATTGCCATTTTTATTATTTTCTATCTCCTAAATGGCATTTTTTTTTATTATTTCTTCTCCAAATCTTACTTAAATTGGATTAAAAAATAAAAGTTACTATAATTTTATTAGAAAAAGAACTCATGCTTAAAATATCGTGCCCCATTTTCTGCACTTCTATAGAAAGCTTCGCTCGCACAACAGGACCAATTGCGCCATGCTTCTACTTCCTCACTCCACCTTCTCGGACAAACACAATGTCTCGATCAATTCGTCAATAGTCATAACCAAGGACTCTGAAGGACAAAGGCAAATGGAAACTTGCTATCAAGATCGAAAAACATACAGATACTATTTTGTTCCAATGTTACCATAAAGGACAAAGAAAAGTGCAAGGGAATATCATACTGTAGACATATGAAGTGCACGAACATACTCACATGCAATGCCGTTGGTGCTTAGACAGAAAATTAAGATTTAGCGCCACTTGACTTGATTTGATTTTTCTATTAATAAAAAAATTAAAGAGAAAACCAACGAGAAATTAAGACGCCCCTAGTCTTCCTTTTTTTTTTTTTGGGTCTGAAAACTTGTATTGGATTTAAAAATTAGGCTAAACGCCAAACGAACCCAACAAGCGGGATTCAGTTCAATGAACATCGATTGCGATATGGATGCAAAACATAGATTGTTATACGGATGGGTGTGCATTAAACAGGTTAATTTGGATTGACCCAACCTACCCATTTGACATGCTTATATATTTGTCAAGATTGATTCGAGATATTAAATCTCATTCTACAAAATTGTATGAGTGACAAATCCTTATAAAGACATTCTAGAAGATTATAAATTTTCTAAATCCTAAAGTTTTTCACGTTTTGTCAATTAAGTCCATCCGGCCAAATTTTAGTTGAAAATCATAGTATACACATCTGAATAGGGTTGAGCATGGTTACAGGGTAGAACTTGAAACCTGGATCCGATAGATCGATGGGAACCTGTCTGTTTGGGTTTCAAAGTATGCACAGTAAGTTTCAAATTTCAAAAATTAGGGAACCTATTTCAACAAGTAGCTTCCAGGTTCTACGTAGGTGGAATCTAGGATTTGAAACCGAACACCTGAAACCTGAAATAAGTTTTTATGTTTTTCTTTGTCTATATTTTTGCGTGATTGTGTGATATTCCATTATGTTCGATGATGAATGTATAATCTGGAATCACTAGTTTGAATTTTCATTTTATAACAAGACTTTTTCTTTGTCAATATTTCATATTTTTTTGTGTCTAAATATAAATTATGATCAGTGGACTGTAGTAGCAAATGGTGGTCATTGAAGTTGATGATTCACTATAATCTTTTAATGAAAAATATATGTGGAACATAGGTAGACTTGGAACCAATCTTAGAACCCTGGCAAGTAGATTCTAAGATTTAAGGTATGCAGGATATGTTCTAAGTTTCAAAAAACGTGAAATATGTTCTCACGAGTAGGTTTTACATTTCAAATGGAACATGTTTGAAACTTACAACCGCTTACCTCAACATACGAAGCACTCAATTATTTCACGAACACACTCACATGCACTGCTCTTGGTGCTCTGTGATAGAAAATTGAGAACCGGCACGACTTGACTAGATTTGCCTTTTTCTATTTAACAAAAAAAAATTAAAGAGAAAACCAACGAGCAATAATGATGCCCCTAGTCTTCTTCTTTTGTTTCTGCAAACTTTTGATTTGGATTGATCCAACCTGTCCCTCTTGACAGGCCTGTATATTTGTAAAGATTAACTAGATGTATTAAATCTCGTTCTATAAAATTGTATCAGTGACAAATCCTTTACAGGTAAAAAACATTGATATAAATACATTCTACAATACTTTAAACCTTAAACATTTTTATATTATGCCAATTGAGTCCATTCAGGAGATTTTAGCCAAAAATAACTGACATAAATGCTCACAATCTTATGTGGTGCAATTAACACTTACGACGATAATTTTTGCTTCTTCATTTTTTCTTTTTCTTTTTTTTCTTCCAAGCCCGGCGAGAGCCGTTGGCTAACCCTCACTGGCCGCAGGGAGGGCTTTCTGGCCCTCTTTCAATAGCCAATAAAGGTCACCGGCTCTCGCCTGTGATCGGTGCAGGGAGGGCTTTGTGGCCCTCACCCAATAGCCAATAAATGTCACCGGCTCTCGCCTGTGATTGGTGCAATGTTTTTAGTGCTTTGATCGAAAATTGAGACTCAGCACGACTTGACTTGATTAGCTTTTTCTATTAACAAAAAAAATTAAAGAGAAGACCAACGAGCAATAAAGATGCCCCCTAGTCTTCTTCTTTTTTTGTCTAAAAACTTTTATTGAATTTAAAAGGGATAATGACACAAGCAGTCTCTAAACTTTAACTTAATATATAATTTAATCTTTAAACTTTTAATTTATTCAATATAGTCCATGAACTTTAACCCAATGTTCAATGCGGTCCTGACCTTTTAATTTGTTTAATGTGATTCATGAACTGTTGATACATGTTTAATATAGTCCATGAACTATATAAAAATATATTATATATTATATTGTAAATTAAGGTAAACGCCCCTAGTCTTTTTCTTTTTTTCCTGAAAAATTTTATTGAATTTAAAATTAGGCTAAACGCTAGACGAACCAATGCGTAGGCTTCGATTCAATCAACATAGATTGCGATGCATATGCAAAATATAGATTATGATAACGCCTAATCTCTTTTTGCAGGATGCATGTGCATTAAATAGATTAATTTGGATTGTCCCAACCTGCCCATTTGACAGGCTTATATATTTGTAAAGATTGACTAGAGTTATGAATCTCATTCCATAAAATTGTATCAGTGACAAATCCATTACTGATTAAAAAACATTGATATAAAGACATTTTACAATATTCTAAACAGTAAATCTTTTTATGATTTACCAATTGAGTTCATCCGGCCAATTTTAGTCGGAAATTGGTAACTTGAACGCCAGACGTCCTACGTGGCATGACCGACGCTAATGTGGATAATTTTTATAACTTTTTTTATTTTTTCTTTTCATTTTCTTTCTTCCAAGCCCAGCGAGGATCATTGGCCAACCCTCACCAGCCACGGGCAAGGGCTTTGCGATCCCCACCCGGTAGCCAACGAGGGTTGCAAGCCCTTGCCTGTGGTCAACAAGAGTCGATCAGCCCTCGCCTGCGATCAACTAGAGTCGGTTGGCGACTCTCGCTAGACTTGGTAGGAAAAAAACAAGAAAAGAAAGAAAAAGAAAAGAAAAGAAAAAATTCGAACACGTCAGTGCCAGTCCCCACCCGGTAGCCAACGAGGGTCACAAGCCCTTGCCTGTGGTCAACGAGAGTCAATCAGCCCTCGCCTGTGATCGACCAGAGTTGGTCGGCGACTCTTGCTAGACTTGGTAGGAAAAAAACAAGAAAATAAAGAAAAAGAAAAGAAAAAATTTGAACACGTCAGTGCCGGTCGTCCTATGTGACTTTACCGACATCCACGTCAACGAATTGACTCGATTGACAAAACGTGAAAAGATTTAAGATTTAATCGATATAATTAAAATATTTAGGACAGAAATAATACGGACGTCACAAGTTTATGATTCTTTTGATAATATTTCCCTCAATTGCGTGTCACCTAACCAAAACCAAAATAATCCGAGAGTTCACATTCGCTGGTTGTACCTAACGCCATAGAATCTCCAAGAGGACTCTGACAAGATTTGTCTGGAAGACCACGATCAGAGTCTTGGTCAAAACAGGTGTATCATTCGCGGAAACCGAGATCAATGTGGAAATCTTGCAGCCACCCCGCATCTTACTTCAACGTGAAATTTCAACGCAACGAGATAATTGCCTTTGTCGTCCCATCACCGTCGATCACGCATAAGAGGTCATTAAACTTTTTCCAACTGAAATTCCACGAAAGTTCGGCACGTGTTTTCTCGTACGCTTGCGGGGAAAGCAGATCGTTGATCCGCCAATAGAGAGAACGACAGATCCGATGCAATGGTGTGATGAAATTCTAATTTAGATGGTGGGAAAAGAAAATGTTGATTAAGGACATGTGGGGCTCGTGTCAACGTCGCATGGCACACCCGTCAATTATCAAAGAGTTTACTTTGGCGGACGGTGTCTCTAGGAAGAGTCCATGCACAACCACCGCCCGCAGTATGAAAGTGCCCTTAATGTCATTCTTTACGGAACGATTTGATCCCCAAACTACTCTCGAACAAAAAAAAAACTAATATTATATTACTTGGTGAGTTATCAATAGATAATTTTTAATATTTTTTTGTCCCTTCTTTTTCTGGTTGGTCATCAGACCTCAGCGACCGACCAGAAATAAGGGCCTATGAGGGTGAGCTCACCTCACCAGATCTGATGAGTTCAAGCCTCAACCTCGTCAACCATTCCATTCCCCAGTCCGTCCTCCTTGGCTTGTTCGTTCCCCTCCTCATCGATGACACGAGTCTCTCTTCTCTGTGGTCGAACCAAGGTAATGTTGTAAGCCTCGTGACTGTCTCCAAGGATCTCAAGTTTGAATGACACTTAAGATTCCATAAAATCTTGGAGCAATCTGTCGCTCATCAAACTAGAGTAAGAGTTCCTAATATCACAAAGTTCAACCGGCGCTCTGTTTTGCTATCACCGATAGAGTCCTAGTGCTTGATTAGTTGCCGTTTGGCCTCATGTATGTCAATTTTTCTCTGGTAATGTTTTATTGATTACCTCACCCAGCCATGGCAAGGCTCAAACTTGTTCACCCAGTCATAGCAAGGCTTGCCCTTATTTGTTCTTGCTAACTACTTCTCTTGAGCCTCGATCTACATCCCATCTCTCCTTTGTAAACAACTTTGCAGTATGATATTTTTTCTTAACTCTACATTTTATTATAACAAAATTCCATAACGCTCATATAATAGATATATTCATATAGTACAACATTTAAATCTTGGTAAATATTGGTGCTTTTTCTTTAGACAAAAAAAGTTTAGGCAAAGTTTGTCACTCAAGGTAAAATTGGTGTTTTTTTTTAAATTATGGCTTTTTTTAAATTGTTTATTAGTTTGCGTCTAAAATTAAATGATTAATACCACGGAAAACCCTAAACTAATACATTTGTGATAAATTTACCCCAAACTAATTTTTTTACCACCAAAAACCCCAAACTGGTATACTTGTGACAAATTTGCTCTCCGTTAAATTGGATAAGTACCACGAAAAATCATAAATTGATAAGCCTGTGATAAACGGAAAGATAAAACCCCAAACTGCTTCATCCGTTAATTGTCACGTATCATCCAACTCAGCAATTTGCTGATAAAATTTAATGGAAACTAACGGTGATAAATTTGTTAGAGGTATATTAGTTTGGGGTTTTTTGCGATATTAACGCAAAATTAAAAGACAATGTTGCAAGAACCGGACAAGTCGGTCAAAAGGTTCAAAGCAACACTTTTTGTGGCTAATAATGGTGTGTTACTAGGGTTGTGCAAAAGAACAAGGAATCGCTTAGACCGCTCGAAACCAACCCAAAACCATCAGTTCCTATGGGGACCAGTTCGGTTTCCGGTTCTAATTTACTGGAACCGGTAAGTACCGGTCCGGTTCCCTGTTCCAATTTTTAAGAAAAATTTCTGGCCCAAAAAAAAGAAAAATGAAAATCCTAAAATCCCTAATTCGAAACTCAATGCTCATCATCTGAGTGCTTGTCTCGTCTCACTCTTACCTTGTCTATGTCGTCTCTTTATCTCTCATCTATAGTCTCGACTCTCAAGCTCAACACTCAACTTCTCATGGCCTCGACTCTCAACTCACATCGACTCACAACCGCACCTCCAACCGTTCATCGCCTCCCTCTTTCACTCTCAATCACCTCTATTTACCTAAAACTTGGTGAGATCGATTCCATGAATCCACCCGGGAATCGGATCTGATCCAGTTTCCGAGTGGATTCATGGAACCAATAAGTAGTTACCGGTTACATAGTAAAAATCGCCCACTCGAACCATGCTTATCCCTATCCGTTACTCATGAAAAAGTGACAGACCGTTATGTAGACATTTCCCTTTCTACGTATCATATGCTAGCATCAAGTACACATTCTTTTACTACAAGAGAGCACAAACTTTGAGGAATCCAACAATGACTGGCTCCATGCGCGAAAACTGCCTTCGTTTCAATTTTTTTGCTTAATTCGCGATATGGATGTTGCCATGGCGTTTCCATATGTTATGTCTCAACTCGGGGAGGTCTAGCTGGCCTCATCAAACACCTTAGCTCCTTTACGTAGCCAATTTTGTCGTAGAGAGAGAAAAAAACAATGGCCAAAAAAGCCACCCTCTCCTTCTAGGTCCATTCCTTTATTTTGTCTTTTTCCAGATAATAATAATAATAATATTGCCTTAGAAGATAAACCACAAAATATGTTGCCGTTAGCATGTGCGCTCCAAAAAGTCCTAAACCTTTTAATTTTTTCAATTAAGTTCTAAATCTTTAAATTTTTTATCAATTAAATTCATTCGATCAATTTTGGTCGGAAATATTTGACGTAGATGCTGGCCAACGCTACGTGACACGGCTGGTTGTCCTACGATGACCATGCCCAAGGCCTTCGCGGCTCCGCCGGCAAAGAAAAAAACTCAGAAAAAAACAAAGGAAAATAAAAATATTAGACATTAAAAACATTCAAAAAAATTAAAATATTGTTAAAATTATCGACGTTAACGCTAGCCATGCCACATAGGATGACCGACGGCCACATCAACAATTTCCAATTAAAATTGATCGAATAGATTAAATTTGTAAAAAAATAAAAAGATTTATGACTCAATTAATAAAATGAAAGATTTAAAAGTGAATAAGTAAAAGTGCAATAAATTCAGGGCATTTTGGACAATTTTGCCCTCAACCATCTAGTATTTATTCCTCTACCTTAAAGAATCCTCCGGCTTCTCACGTCTCTGCAAGTTCACTGCCCTCCTCCTTCTCCTTCTTCTTCTTCTTCCTCGTCAGAGGATTTTGGTCTGTTTCCCGTTGAACCGCAGCAATAATGCTTGACCAGACGAAAGTTTCCCTGCTACACTTGTTTTTCACCGTCCTAATCTTCGGCTTCGCAATCCCATCAACCACGTCAACAGCAACGACGGTCGCGGTCAAAACTGAAGCGTCTACAACACCACCATCGGTTGCAGCAGTAGTCGCCAGAGACCAAGTTACATGCACAGTGTGCGCCGAATGCGGCAACCCGTGCAAGCCTGTGCCTTCACCCCCACCGCCCCCACCGGAAGTCGAGTGCCCACCGCCACCATCTCCACCCCCGCCAGAAGTCGAGTGCCCTCCGCCACCGTCTCCACCCCCGCCGGAGGTCGAGTGCCCGCCGCCACCGCTGCCGCCGGCCTGCAGCGTGTGCGAGACACCTGAATCCGGAAGCATCTATGTTTCCCCGCCTCCACCAAACCCTATAGTGTCGACTTTCCCATACTACTACCGTCCAGAGGATTATGGGGCCTCCAGTTCCCTCCACTCGGAGATGAATGCCGCCGTTTTTGCCACTTCTCTTGTTTTGAGTGGGACTCTCTACGTACTACATTTCTAGCTACTGCCCAGATAATAATGTCTTCCCTAATTGTACTCGTTTCTTAGCCAAAACATATGCTCACCTTTGTTTTTTTCTGTTTTAGGGTTTCGTTACTAATTAATGCTTCATGCATGGTCGTGGATGTGATCGAATGAGAGTACAACGCCCCATCTTAGAAGGTACATTAGGCATTTTATGTGGCCCAAGAATGAGAATTTGTTTTTCGTTTGAGGGAAGTATCCTCTCCTTTATATGGATTATATTCTATTCTCGAATTCTTACTTTTTACTGTAGTTATTGGCCGTTTTTCCTCGAGTTCTTCATTGGTGATCGATGTGAGAAGAGGAAGGTTCCTAATGATACTATGGAGAGGATGGGTGTTTGTATTGATTAGGGTTGTTCAAGTCCACAACGGATCATGCATGCCGTTTGCTCTTTCGGTCGGTTGTGTATATTTGAAGGTGGCGAGACTGTGATAGCGTAGAAGTTGAAGTTTCTTTTCAAAATAAGGTATGGTTACACATGACTGGCATGCATTCTGATTCGCCTAATTTCGGAAAAATCAATTGAAGTAAAAGATCAACATGATTTGTATCGCTCGATTCATGATCAACATGAACCGAGTCTATACAAAAAAGAAATAATACGTGCACTGATGATAAATAAAATTTAATCCATGAAGGATTTTATTGGTTTGTGCGTTCGTTGATTGAACTGCGCGAAAGTGATAGGCAACAAATTATATTTGAGTCGTGTTCAAATATCAGTATTTCGTTACCAATCTCTCGTATTTGGCATTTTTTGGTCAATGGAACTGCATTAACTTTAAAAACATTTGAAATGGATGAGTAACGGTTACTAGTAATTGAAATTTGTGTTCGTATATTGACTAGAGTTGATTATGAACCTAGTTGATTACAGGCATGTTTGGGTAGTATAGGCTCGAAGACCATTTGGAACATGCTTGAGAAAGGACATTTGGTTATAAAGCCCGACCCCAACTTGCTAGGCTCAACCCAAGTTCACCCGATCTATATCGTAAATTTTGTTAAAGGACAAGCCTGTGCAATAAGTTAGGCTTAATCCGGCAAGCCCGACTAGGCCAATCTTATGATCACCTCTAACATTAACTATTGATGATCAACCCAATATCAACTATATATGTATAATTTGATTTTCAGTTAGCAAAGCTAGTTTATGCACGTAGTAAACCGCCACCTTTATGTGTACTGTCGCGAACAAATGTTTTGTTCTCAAAAAACCGATAAAGCGAAGTACCATTTTCTTCTTCGAACCCCAAGCTCTAGTCACAAAGGCTATGCTCTATTATTAAGCTATTTCTGCCATCTACAAACAAAGCGAAGCGAAGCGCCAAAGGCTAGTCAGCACAGCCTTTGGCAGCCAAATCTTTAGTTTGGTCACCCAAAGGAATTGCAAAATTCTTCTCAGTCCTTTTTGGATCTCTTCTCGCACCACTCTCTTATAGCTGTAGTTAACTGAAAAAATATGCTAAGTTTCCCTTAATTGTCTACTTTAACTGGTAAAATTATCTTGATTATCACAACAAGTTTTGATTGAGTAATGAACATTTATTTTCGTAGCGATAATCAAGATGAGTTTGGCACACCTCGCCTCATAAACCAAACTAGTTTTAGTGACACATAATCAAAGCAATCAATAAAAGCCCATATACTACATTGTAAATCAATAGCCTAAGTTGGTCATAAACATGTTGTATTGGTAAAATGAGAGATGTCAAGAATTGCACAAAAAAAGGATAATTGTACAAAGAGTCCTAAATCTGTTGCACGGAGGCTCATTCTATCCTAAACTTTTTTATTTTGAATATTTTGTCTTAAATATTTTGATTATTTGCCAATATAGTCATCAATTTTGGCTAGGAAATGCTTGCATGGATACCCAATCAGCGTTAGCCATCCTATGTGGCACGGCTGATACTGAAATGAACAATTTTACAAATCTTTTTAAATTTTCTTTTATTTTGTTTTTTTTCTTTTTTCCTTCACTAGATTTTGTGGCCGACAAGGGTCATCAGGGCCTCGAGGACCCCATCAGCCGGTGTTGGCACCTAAATTTTTGTCGACCATCCAAACGTCCATTTTTTGTAAATATATTAAAAATATAAAAATAGCAAAACAAAAAATGTAATAATAAATAAGAGAAAATAAAGCCTGGTAGTCCATACACACAGCCCAATTCGTAAGTCAGACCAAAATGCACTTTCCCATTGGCCCGTGAGCTTTCGGCCCGCTATTCGTTAGGCCATTAATATAGCCTAGAAACTAATCCATGAAATTTGGGTTCACTTAAGTCCAAGGATTAAAAAAGGAAAAAAGGCCCAGATAAGCTCTTCCCCTTTTCTCTCTCTTACCTGCGTCTTTGAGCCGAAGAACACGAGCGAAGAAAAACTCTATGATAAATTTACCTCGAACTAATCTGATCAAATAAATAAGATCAAACAGAGTGGGCTGGATAGTAATGAGGCTGGGCTTTGAATGACTAGGGAATAATTGGGCTTGAGAACCCGTATTCGATCGGGCCCGTGGGCTAATCCAAATAATAGACCCAGCCCGGACTTATAGAGTCCGAGCGAGACTGACAT
Organism: Syzygium jambos; assembly: GCA_031216235.1. Classification (NCBI taxonomy): domain Eukaryota; kingdom Viridiplantae; phylum Streptophyta; class Magnoliopsida; order Myrtales; family Myrtaceae; genus Syzygium; species Syzygium jambos. Next base: position 24,782,621 of record CM062230.1, read on the forward strand.
TCAGACCAAGCTCCCTGACTGGATCCGAGTCCCCATTTTTTTAGAATAAAAATAAAAAATATTTTTAAAAATGAAAATTTCTGAAAAATAAAAATTAAGAAAAAGCTTAAAATTTGATTTTTTTTATTATTTTTACTAGATTTTAGTGTTAAATTCTAGTTTAGAATAATTTAGATTCTCCTTGATTAGAATTCGCATAGTTTGGAGATTAATAAACATTTTAGGTTTTAGCACAAAAAAATGTTAAAACCCTTGGACAAAAATTGAACTCAAAATTGAATAAACTCTTAGGGATTTAGCCTGGTCGTTGTTTGTACATTTCAATTTTAATTTCAATTGATTGCGCACTTTCAATACATTGATTTTTTTTTTACAATGGCTAGGCTAAATCATAGGAGTATAATAACCCAAAAAAACTACATGGACACTTAGCGGACAAGAATATTATGACTCATAATTGATAAAAAAAAAACTGCCTAGACTCTTTAGTGGATAAATGATCGAGTTTAGGTATCGAAAGGAAACTAGTTAGATAACTAGTGTAATTAAGTTCTCGACCCTAGATCTTTGATTGCGTAGGAAGTGAGGTATACTCCCATACCTCATTTGGTTTCCAACCAATAAGCTAATGGCAACACTTTACATAAAATTTTCATAGGGTTAATTGAAACTAAAATTGAATATCCCAATGTCACACTTTATATAAGCATTTTTTGATCGAGATTGGCTAAGAGGATTTCATTGGCAAATCATCAAAATATTTAAGACAATTGATAAAATTAAAATTAAGACTAAATTGACTACCCTACCGTAACAACCCAGTCCGACGAGGGTGGAAAGTGGTCGTGAAGGCCAGAGGGTTTGGATAAGGAACGGCTCCTGACAAGCTTCTAGAATAGCAAAGGGGCTAGGAATGAATTGAACTGTGCATTGAATAAAAGGAGAGCGATTATGAGATATATGTGTGTGTTGTGCGTAAAAATTGGAATTAAATCACGGAGACGCCTTATGAAGTAATGGCAAGATTTGCTTTGGAACTCCAAAGTTAAGCGAACCCAGGTTAGAGCATTACTAGAATGGAGAATCTCCTAGGAAAGTGTCTGCCTCTACATCAACAGAAAAAATCATGAAGCTCAGTATGGAACGGGCCAAAGCGGACGATATCTCAAATGAGTTAATCTAGAGATGTCACAATATGGTATTAGTGTGGAATCCCCTTCAATAGATGTATGGTTCGGGGATGAACCATGCGGAAGTTGGCGAACCTGTAACAACCTAGTCTGACGAGGGCGAAAAGCGATTGCAACGGCTAGAGGATCTAGATAAGGAGCAGCTTATAGCAGATTTCTAGGATGGTGAAGGGGATAAGAATATACCAAACTGTACATCAAATAAGGGGAGAGCGGTTTTGAGATATGTGTGTGTGCGCACGCAAGCGTGTGTAAACTGAAATTAACTCGCGGATGCGCGTAACGACAAACTTTGCTTTAGAACTCCAAAATTAAATGAGCCCAAGCTTGAGTACTACTAGGATGGGTAACCTCCTGGGAAAATATCTATTTATATACCAAAAGACAAAACTGTGAGACTTAGCATAAAACATGCTAAAGTGGACAATACCTTAAATTTTATTTATTACGGTTTCAGCTTGTCGCTTATGACTTTCGCTATTATTTTTCTTATAAAAAGGACAAATAAATTTTAAAGAATAAATATACCACAAATCCTAAACTTGCCGATCGCGAAAGTGCGATTGAGTTTGAAAGCTTTTAAATATTGCAATCAAGTCATAAAACTTATCGAATTAATATAATCAAGTTCTTTTGTTAAGTCTGTCAATTTTCCTGCAAATATGCTAACATGCCATTTTTTATTATTATTTTCTCTCCTTAGTTACATTTTTTTTTGGTAAGGACTTAGTGGCATTTTTTGTTATTTTCTTCTCCAAAAATAAATTAAAATTAGATTAAAAAATAAAAAATTCTATAAATATATAAAGAAAAAAACCCTTGATTGAAAAAAAACGACCACATGGCCTAATCGGTGGGTCGTCGTTGCCGCCGCCTATTGTCGAAAGGGCTGGGGCCTTGCCGCCCCCGGGGGAGGGCGTGACCATCACCCCCGGTTTGGGCGAGGCCCTTGCCCACCACAGGCCCCAACCTATTCTCGGTTTGCTCCCCTAAATTTATCATCAAACCCGATTAGAATTATTTTGAATTCTTGACAATCGAATGAGCTCTGTCCACCTTCCTCATAATTTGAATTGCTTTGAGTCCATCCTCTACTATTAATCAGATATTGGCGGATGAGGAGGACGCAGAGTGAAGATTTTGGTGCATAAGGTTGTTTGGGGACGATAACGGGGGGCTTCTCGTCTCGTGTCCGGAAGATGGCAATACACGCCTTCGGCCTCGAGTTCCTAGCAACACCGTCGATGATCAGATGTGCTTACGTCGAGCATTTCCCGTGCACCCAACGAGCCATCGAAGGCGAAATTGAGCTCCACAGTTGGGAGTTGTCGCATGTTCTTGTAGCATTTCGATGCCAATGAGGCTATGCCCAAGAGTTTGAATGCCGAAATATGACGTGCTTTTCATAGATTTTGGGAAATGTATGATCCGAAAAGGACTTTTTGCGTGTGGGGATCGATTACTGTTAGCTTGGTGCCCGAGGAAAATGGGCCTTTCTCATTTGTGCAGATTGTCAACTCTAAGAATGTCCGGCTTCTAATCTCGTCAAATAAATAAGAAATTCAGAAATATCTACTCAGGCCACCAATGGAGTTCTTTGAAATGAATTTTCTTTCGATAATGTTGGATGCTGTGGGGCCATACCATAGAATTTTTGTTCGAGTTCTGCAAAATCTATCTAAAATGTAACCCTATTTGTTTTTTAAATCCAATTCAAATAAAAGTTGGGGAAGAAAATAATTTAAAAAAATCCACGCGGGAGGGAAAAAATATATATAAAAAAACAAAGTCACGTCTATATTTTCCGCTAAGAAAATTAACGAAATGATTTAATTGCTCAAATTTGATAAATTTTAGCATTCGATTCTACTTTTTAAAAATTTTAGGACTCAATCGCATTTTCGCGACGAGTTTTAGTACTTTTAGTGCACTCATCCTAAATTTTAACGATCGACGAAACAATATACTTTAACTGGGGCATGACTTCTTAACTCCTTAGGCTCAATATTAGAATCAAAATGCAGGTTTTCTCCACAAGAGGCCCAATTCCAGGCTCGGGACTGACCTAACCGGGGGATTGAATTGATCGACAGCCTCGCTGAAAGCGAACGCTCGCGGGACGAGAATTGACCGAGCCATGTCCACATGCCTGGAGCATTGATGATTCGTGCTGGAGGTCCAGCGTCCTCGATTTTGTCATTGTTCCTAGGCAGTGATTGAATGGGAAAGTAGGGGGGTCATAAATGCGAGGAATCAAGGGCGAGGGAAGTGTATACTGTATAGTTCTCCTGGATTGACCGAAATTAATTTGTTGGAAAATTCGGTTGGGCCCGAAAGGGATTTGCTAATTATGACGCGACGCGGAACGTGATCTCTCGCGCTGTTTTCCCTCCCACTTGAAAGTTCGGCAACGAACCGCCCCCGCCGGGGCTTTTGAATTGAACTTATTATCTCCACGGCCCTCCATACCCATCAACGACCCCACCCACGGGACGGAAACACTCTCCCAGTCTCCTACGGCGCCTTGGAGAGAGATCGATCGATCGTCGATGTTTTGCGGTACACGGAACTTTTAATGGAGGCTTCAATCGATGGTTGAGACCTATTTATTTTGCGACGCAGCGATTAACAATTGCCGTCTCTTCCTGCGGTGTAATCTAAGACGTGTACAGCCTTGAGCCGAGCAAATCCGGCGACAGAGTGACGACAGGTCAGATGCACCGTGCATGCTGCAAAAGGCGCGGCCTTGTGTCATTTATGAACCGAAAATTTCCGAGGGCGTGGTAATGTAGGATCGAATCGTGCGCGCAAACGTGTTTTCGCTTCTCCGACATTGAATTGAAAAAAAAAAAAAAAAGAGGGTCGACATCCTATGGCATTGAGAATGCATGTGAGGAAATCAGGCATTTTCACATTAGCATCTCGAGAGTGTTTCTTTCACTAGATGTGGTGAATTCTTACTGTACTTTTCATTCTTGATATAAGTAGACCTGTCAAATTTAGCTCACCGGCTTTGTGAATGGAAATTTAACCTGAAAAAATCCCAATTAGCGGCATATTTGCCTTTCGACCCGAAAAATTGCATATAATTCTACACGTCTTTATAATAATGTCTAAAGTTATTTACATTCTAAACGTCTTGAAATCGGAACCAAAAATAAAAAAATAGACATCATCAAATGTCGAGTATTCGAAAGAGTTAATACTACGAAAAACCCCAAATTGGTACACCTGTGACAAATTTATTCCAAACTAATTTTTTAACCACCAAAAGCTCCAAACTGATATATTTGTGACAAATTTTTGGAGTAATACCATGAAAAATCACAAATTGATACATTTATAACAAACGGAGGGTAAAACCCCAGACTGTTACACCCGTCAACTGTCATGTGTCATCCCACTCAGTAATTTGACGGTAAAATTTAACAGAAACTAACAAAGGGCAAATTTGTCACATGTATACTAGTTTGAAGGATTTTTCCTGATCAAAAAATTAATTTGAGGTAAATTTATCACAATATATCAGTTTATGATTTTTCACGATATTAACTCTATTCGGAATACTTCTCTTTATTAATGTTCACCTCCCACCGTCACCGCGGCTTTACTCCACCTACAAAACCCATCAGTTTCGGATATATAAGAACCCGAAAAAAAAAAAAATACAGGCACTGAAAATGCAAATTCCACGCATGATCGATGGATCTGGTACCGACGACGACGGTCGTGACCGAGACGCGTTCGCAGCTCTCTATATATAACAAGCCCAATTTATTACGCTCACTGTCTCACTCTCGCCCTTTAGCTGTGCTCTAGGGGAAATTAATGGAGGGCGTGTCCGCAAGCCTGTGCCGCGCGATGCGGGCCTACTGGCGGAAGCGCGGCTACGAGAGGCTGGCCGGGCCGGGCAGCCGCCGCGAGGGACGGGCGGACCTCGACCCCCCGGCCCCCCGCCGCGGGAGGCCGAGGGGGAGGCGGCGGCGGCGGCGGCCCTCCTGGCGGGTCAGGCTGACTCCCCGGGTGAAGCTGCTCCGGCTCGCGGCCTCGCCGCGGAGGTTCTTCCTCTGGCTCCGGGACGCCTACGTCAAGATGATGCTCGGGTTCGCGAGCTCGGCCTCGCTCGGCGGCGGGTTCGGGTACGGGTACGGGTCCGGCGGGGCGTCCATCGGCGACGCCGGGGCCGCGGGTTTCGGGCGGGCGCCGGCGAAGGAGTACGACCGGAAGATGCTGGTGGAGATCTACAAGTCGGTGCTGGTGGCGCAGGGCCAGCTCGCGCCGCCGCGGGAAGCCGGGAGGCTCGGCTCCGAGGTCGCTCGCCGACGGGTTAATTGAAGAAGCGGGCCGCCGCTCGTAATAATGGTGGGCTTCCTCCCATTTTTTAACCCCCTTAGAAAAATCAGGTGAAAAAACGTTGAATTTTTACGCATTTTCCTTTCTTTGGCTTAGAGAAGGAAGTGAAAACATTTGATTTTCACGAGCAAATTTAACTCAGTTGAATCTCCACAACAACAGCAGCAGCAGCGTCTTTAATAAGACTCTTGTAGCCTTCGTTTAACTTTGTTAAGTATCATTTTCGGTAATTATTCGGCATTTAATAATTAATATTCCTTAATTGTTTTCGCACACGCGGGACGGAATAAGTGGAATTGATCATCGTACCTATCTTCTGGAGATATTAAAAGCATAGCAAATGGTCGATTGGTAAAATTTGGACATTGTAGCGATTCCTCGGGCACTGTTTGGGAATGCGGAGAATGGAAAAGCGAATTCAAGCGAACGTGGTGGGAGTTTTGACTTTGCCCTATGTATGTATAGTCAGTGGTTCATTGAGAGAAATTTACAGATGCTCACAGTGCAAAACTTTTTATTTGCATAGTTTCGACTTATGCTCGGGTTCGTCCACATGTCCCTTTTTCGGTAAATGAAGTTTTTGCTTGTCCAAAGAAATAGAAAACGAAAGGAAGGAGAAGGTGACCACGGGAGGCAATTAGTCTGCTTTAGCCAAGCCTCAATGCACCTTCTAGAATCATCAAAATGGGTCATAAACTTATTTCTTGATCCATGTAATACCCATATATGATGGGATTGAGTTGTTATGTGGGTTAGTCATATTCAGTAAATAGTTTTAAACATAATATAGGTGTTAAATAAATTATAAATAAGTTTATAACTTTTTTAGACCCAACTCAAATTTATGACTCTTTCTTCATTCTTTCTTGCCCTCATTCAATCTTAGGCTCACTCATTTCACACTCTCACCTTAGTTTGGATATGAGTTCTCTTAGATTTGTGTTCTAGTAAATTAGAACCGAGAACCGGACTGATCCTCATGGGAACCGCCGGATCTAGGCCAATTCGATCCAGTTCCGGGCAGTCCGGACGGTTCTCGGTTCCTTTATACACCCCTAATATAGGTCGGTCGGGTATAGGTCACTAGATTTGCATTGTATGAAAATGGGTAAAAAGCGGGTTAAATAAGTCTATTTGAATCGAATCATTTTTTATCCGATCCACCCACTTGACGGGTCTATGACCCGCTAAGGCCGGCCCGTCATCAGACAAGCTGCAAGCCTGGATACCGATCAAGTGACCATCTAGGCATACATGTGTCGTGATCTAAAGAGTGATTGTGTGAACAAAAAAGTACATCATTGGTATAGAAAATATTAGGGGCGTCAAAAAAAGTCCGAACCGACCCAAACCAAATATTTCGAGTCTTTTTTTTTTTTTTGATAACCCAAGGAACCCCCGCACGGTCAATAGCCGGGGAGTAAACCGAGTTTTTTCGATTTGGTTTTCTTCCGGTTCGGGTAATATGCAAAATATCATTGTACTGCCTATGGATGGAGGTCCCAAAAGGGAACTAGCACGTCCATGTTCTAGTCTATAGTTTGGGAAGCGTACGAGTCTGAGAAGGCAATGCTTAGGCTCATGGTGGGCTTGACCGGCTCGATCCATTGACTGGGCTTTCCATTTCTAATCAATCGGTCACTTGGAAAGACATTTGAATTGAAAACTACGAGAGATCTGAACTTGATTTAGGTACTTTGGGCCTTAGATTGCTTAGACTCGATTTTCGATTGCCAAGAGTTTGTAATTTGTCCCCGAACTTCGCCTTGTTAAAAAGACCTCGACCTCCAATGTTCTTTTTTCTTTTTTTATAGGCCGAACTATATCGATCAATCTTGGTTTAGAAATCATGAGCAATTAACTAATAGTGGCCATTCGTGTTCATGGTTCGTACTCGTGTCGTGTCGACAGAAGTGTATACTACAAAACAAGTTAAACCGAACATGACATGATTTAATCATGTCGATTCCTTTTTGTTTGAATCTTCACTTAGAAAGCCTATTTGATTCGAATACGATCTGAAAATTAATGGATTAACACGACATGATCAGTGTAACACAACTAGATAATGGGTTGAAGAGTCAACACAACTGTATGAGCCGATATGACACGAACCAACCCCGCCGACATGAAATATACTCAATTCTTTTATAAAATCTATTTGCAAATTGCCATAATCCGTCCACAAAGTTCAATGAAATATCATCGATTCAAATCTTAATGGTGAATAGCATGAAAAAAAAATAGTCTTTTAGTATATCGTGCCTAAAAGGATTTCATACGGACCATGTCATCGCTAACTTATTAATTTAGACGGTTTACACGGATCAATAGTGTATCTAACAGGTTGGTCACAAACACGACATGATCATTAACGGGACTCGGGAGTTGACCCAAAATTGACCCAAACACGATTAGCTCCAACCCAAACGTGATAATTTTGTGTACTGTTTGAGTTATATTATCGTATCGTGCCACAAATTGCTACCTTTACAATCTACCATAGTCCCCCAAACCATCCATTCACAATGGATGCTGGGAATTTCGAGAAGAACCGATATGGAGCTACCAAGCTCCACGTTCGAAGATGGCCAATGTCCATGCCCATGCCCCTGGATTGTAAAAAGCAAAAGCTTAATGCCCTGGGGAACACTAGAAAGATTGGCGAATTAAGAATTGATTGTGCCAAAGTCCAAAATTGCCGCGTCAGTCTTTTCAGATTTAATAATACCTTTGCAGGTTGGATCCAATTTTGAAGAGAGAGAGAGAGATCATTGAATTCGAAGTTATAACAAAACATTATAGCCGCAAGATACACGCAACGTTCCCCGACCATCAATGTTCAACCTAACCCATTGCTACTCCTTATTTTCTAACAAGTCCATCCCAAGACAAGCGAGAAACAGATCGAAGTAGTTCCCTAGTCAATTTGTTCAGCTTGGTATAATATTCCTAGTATTATTATCAGGTCCGCCGTTTAAGTAAAATCATCCTCATTGAAATTATTCTTAAGATCATTTACTACTGGATGATTGACGCGTGTGTTTAAAGTTAGCCGTGCAATCAAAATTTCTCCACATGTTAACCATCAAACGGCAAATGTGTAAGCTGCTATTTACGCCTACAGTGGCAACGTTTTTATTCGATTTAGTTATCTATCCGATTGTTTATACAAAGAAGATAAAGAACATGGGATGCGGCGAAGGTTGCTTTTAAAAGAAAAGGCATGAAGTCCGAGTGAAGAAAAAGAAAAGGATGAAACTGAGTAGAAGAATGCATTGGAGTGTGCTCGTCTTTCCTTAGCAGCAAAGGCGATATGCCGGTTCGATATTCACAAAACCTGTACACCCCCCATCTCCCGTTCAATGAAAGGCTAGTCATCCATGTCAAAAAACAGGAAATTTGCAAAAGAAAAAAAGAAGAAAAGATCATATTTCATGACCTGCCTCGAAAGATTGTGTTTAGTAAAAATGGATATTAAGAGCGCACATCAAATTTCGATTGTTCTAGCTACTGCTTAACACTTTAGTTTAGAGGAGGAGAAGGAATGAAACATAATTACATTATTTACGTTAAAATATATCGAGGTGTATAAGTACGCGTTGACCAATCAGTAATCGCAAAATAAAATTGCAATATTATAATTTATCAATTATAACTGGTAATAAATTGTAAAGCTTATGGGGAGTCGTTGACCGTGCGACACTTATAGACTTTGTCAATGGATATGAAGTGAACAACAAGCCCGCCGCTGCCGAGGGGGAGGCATTTTGATGTATTTTTTAAAGCTTTCCCTTCACTTAGGAGAAACACCATATTTGTTTACCGCGATAATTCAGACAAACCCTTTCTTTTTTTCTTTTCAAATCCGGAGTTATTAAATAGTGTATCTGACCATGTGTAAAGATCACGTATGACCTGATACTTCTCTTCCCATACAAACTGCATCCGACGCGAAAAGTGCGAGATGCAACCCATAACCACGTGATACAAATAACCCAAAGACGAACGAAGGAGCGTGATAACAAGAGTGACAACCGAAAATTGAATCCCCATAATCGTGCTATCGTTATGAGCATACTATTTTTCCAGAGGGAACAATTTGAATATTGAAACGAAAAACGATGGCCGGTCATTCGTGGAGAACAATTTGCAACATTAATCCTAAGATTTCCTCCTTTTGAAAGCATATGACATATTCTGACAACAAAGAAAGCACAGTACATACGATTTCCAATCAGTTGGTTGAACAATCAATCTAATAAGTCAGATACAATTTAAATTCCACGGAAATATACTTCTATTTTATATCCCCTCTTTTTAGTGATAATATACATAACATATATTATTTTTTGGCTCTTCTCCTTTGAATACGTCCCGGTCAATTTCATTCAGCTCAAGATAAATGGAGCCTTTATTATATATTTACTCGCACTAAAATTTTTAAAATCTAACATCAGCATTCAGCAGTAGCCGGAATGACCACGCACGCCCAACGGCTAGTGAATAGTGAAGCGAGAGTGGCGAAACGTCAACTCGACCCTCCACTTTTCCCTGTGGATCGCAGACGATGCCGCACGCTTCTTCTCCTGTTCCTCTTGAGTCAAGCGACGACCCACGAAGGAGCCCAACGGCCATCTTTCGGTGCCCGCCAAACGTTCCCTTTTTCCATTTTCACGTAAGAAGATGGCGTCGCACTCCGCAACAACTTCGAGATGGAGAGGCACATGACGCCATGTCCCATCCAATTGTCCGCCGGACCGGGCGGACGCCCCGTGAGCATCCCGGCCTTCAAATCATGTGAATCTCACGAGGGGCCCATCAAAATCGAAGATCGTGGCATGTCGGGTTCTGATGTACTTGATATATCTAATAACGAGCACAAGAGAGCATGGTTCCATTGAGAGCATTCCGTCACCTTCTGATGACTTTTGCTTTTAACCCGGTTTGGCCTGCCTGTGTGCCCCTTTTACATTATGAGGATAAATATAGTTTTGACGCGATCACGCTAACAGTGGTACCGAGCTACATCTCTAGAAAGCTCTTGCACGGTGCTTAAAGAAGAAGACTAATGCTTCATATGTTATCGTCATATTCCACCAATTGGATTTAAGAGTATACTTTCTGGCCAAACAACTGAAAAGTCATTGCGTTGTGTTTCATTCATTCCTTATAAGAGGAAACTTTCTTCAGTTGACCTTGATAGAACGTCTATTTTGTATGATAAGGAAATTCGCCTATCAAAATCATAACGCTATAGAGAATTCCATAAATCCGTCGTCGTCATCATCCTTCCTTTAAGGAGCATTTACGCGAATACTTATAGGTGCGCGTGGTCATACTAGCTAAAAAGCGTGTTGTGTGTACCCAATACGTCATCTCTTGATAGCATAATACAAGCGAAAAAGAACACCTAACTAATCTTCTCTATTCGCATATAGTACGAAACCTTCTTCTTGAAAAAAAAAAAAAAGGGCCGGCCGAACCTTTTAACCTGACTACAGTATCCCAAACATCAATCAAGTACGCAAGAATTACACATTCTTCGATGTCATGTCATCTATGTACTATCTTCAGGCACGCCTACAACGATCGAAGATGTGTTCGGGATTGACAGATTAGCTTGGGATGGCATAGTTTCTTCCACAAGAGAAATCTCCCCCGCTACTGGCTACTTCATGTCACTTTCTCTTTCCAATATTTTAACAAATTCGAAGTCTTCATCTTCAGATATCGACTCGATGCAATGGAGCATGTTGGTTTTCTTCGTTTGTTTCGATGGAACACGTTAAGCTGAGCTGTTGGAACAAGCCATCGCCATCTCTTACAGGAAGGCTGATGCGAAGGTCGGAGAGGTTGTGGGATTAATATAAGTGAATTAGCGGAACGGTGCAGAACACGATCGGTGGATATTCGGACAAGGCAAGTGTGGAAGGTACTCAAAACAAAGTTTTTTTATTTTCCGGAACAAATTTGTGATCCAGAATAGCTCACGGCTACCTGGAAAAACCTAATTTGGTAGAAAATATGGGTGGAAAAAATTGAGAAAATTTTGAAAAATGAATTTTGAGAATAGAAGAGAAGGGAATTTTATTTTTTTTAAAGTTTTCGAAGTTTCCTCTCCTATTTTATTTTGATGCCATTTCCAAACACAGCCTTAAAGTACAATATTAAGCTCTAAGGCTCCGTCCATTTCACAAAAAAATGAATGATTTGAAAAATATTTTCTTGAAAATGATCGCTTGTATCATTTGAAATAATTAGTCAATAAAAAATATTTCCATTATTCTAAATATTTTCGTATATGGTGAATATATTTTTCATTCATTTATTTTTATAAGCGATACATATTATTATTTTTAGAAAAAATATTTTTTAAATTAATTATTTACCATGAAACAAAAGGGGACCTAATTCTGACAATCTCCATACTCAAGGCCTACTTAATATACTTATCAAGAGGATAATCAATTAAATTGAATTTATTTAACGGCTCCTGCACGATAGAGATAGGAAAAGGGAAAAAGGAAAAGAGAGAGAAACGCGGATCTGTTTTTTATATTTAACATGTGTTGAGAGGGTGTTGTCACTTTTCAAGACAGGTTAAGAGGTTTCTTTCAATGACTATTCATTGAAAAGTTCTTTACATCAGTGGTGCATGAACGTGGCAAATTGGGGAAACTTTGCAATTTCTACTACATATGCAGCAGAAGAAGATTGCAAACAAGCTAGATTTCATTCCACCAGCTAAAATTCAATCAACAAGTTTAACCCATCTGAGTAGCATAGCTGTCGTTTACAGCCATTCCCTACAAACACAGCACCTTGAAACAAACTATCTCAAAACCCATCATCCAACAGCCCTCTTTATCTCGAAAAAGAGGTTAAAAAAAAGTCTTTTTAAAGAGTCGGATTTTTTAAAGGAGTAATCTCTTAAGTGCTTTTGAAGCACAATATTCTTTTCATTCATGTCGCTCACAAGCTCACTGTGTGTTAAGCGTCATCGGTTTCCTTATTTATTCTTTCGAAGAAGGTCATACTTAATACCTAGTGATTGACTTAATTAAAATAACGAAAATGTTCACTTGTGAAAGCACTAAAAAACCTCTAAATCATACTATGCTTCCGAAAACAATTCTTAAAGAAAAATAGAAATCGTTGCCTTACATCAATTGAGGTGCTGGTTAGGTAGGCCCTAATTGACTGCGGCACTATGGTGAGGCCTAATTTGTCGTTCGGGGAAGGTTCATAAAAAAAAAAAAACCTATTTATAAATCGTCAGATGGATGATCAGATCCATGTAGTAATAAATGATTTTGATTTATTACTTCCATTGGTTAATTTAGCACTCTTTACAGTCTTGCTCATCTTAATTAGCAATAACTAAATGGTCACGTGTATATCTCATAGTAATATTCAAAAGGGTTAATACTATAAAAAATCCTAAATTAATATATTTATGATAAATTTACCTAAAACTAATTTTTTGACCATAAAAAATTTCAAACTGGAACGCCCGTGATAAATTTACCCCAAACTAATTTTTTGACAACCAAAAATCTCAAATTAGTACATTTGTGATAAATTTACACTTCATTAAATTGAGTTAATATTACGAAAAATCACAAACCAGTACACATATGACAAACGAAGGGTAAAATCTCAAACTAATACACTCATCAACCGCCACACGTCATCAAATTCGTAAATTTTGACGATAAAAATTAACAGAAACTAACGGAGGGTAGAATTATCACAGATATACCAGTTTGAGATTTTTTGTGATTAGTTTTTGATAAATTTATCATAGATGTGTCAATTTATAGCTTTTCGCGGTATTAATTCTGTTCATAATTTTCTACTAGATGACGGAAATATTACGATGCGCAAAACAAGGTAATTAGACTCGATTGAGAAAATTTAGAAATTCGAGAATGCAGAAAGACTGCAGATTTCGACCCAAAAATAATAATAATAATAAAGAAAGACTCAAGAGGGGCCGTACGTGGAGTTTCCACAAGCGAATGCTCCGACAAAACTAATTTTTTGGTGGGGCGGAGGGGTGCAACAGGGCATGGTTTGGACAGTGCGCGCCAGGCTGGAAGTGGGAGGCTAGAGCCCCGAGGTGTACGGACGAGAGCAGCAATCTGCTGCCGCTGCTTCGGTGCTCCCGCGGTAGGCTAATTTAACAGCTGTTCCGCGCAGCCGCAGGCGCACCGTACGCCTTTCTCGGGCGGAGGGGAGGGGCCTTGCGATCACGCGGCTGCCGCAAAGGGTATCCGCCAGCTGGCGCAATCATAGCGGTCTGGCCCCCCCGACGCTGGTCTTTCCTCCTCCTCCTCCTCCTCCTCCTCCGCCACGGGCCATGGCGCTCGATGCTGCAACCTGCTGCTGCCGCTGCGCCTGTGCGTGGCTCTGATGTTTTCTGATTGAAGCGCTTTCTTTTCGGTGCGCAGGCCCACCTTTTTTGCTGCCCTTTTTGGAGCACGTAATTTTCTATTTGGTCCGTATCTTTGCTGGATTTCCTATTCGGGACCCGTCCGACTTGATTTATTTTCCCATTTTTTAAATAGTGCAAATACCACAAAAAAAAAATCTCGAATTATACTCATCGCGATAAAAATATCTCAAACTATTTTTTGTGTCTCCGAAAATTCTAAACTTGCCCACTACGACATAAATACCACTACTTTTTTCTGTGTCGCGAAAAATCCAAGATATATACGTCCTATTTCAATTCCATCCGAGATATATTTGTCACGTAAGTATAAGTTTCTTGACTTTTTACTGCACAAATTTTTTTTATTCGGTATTTGTGTCACAATATGTAAGTTTATGATTTTTTGTGATGCAAAAAAGAGTTTGGGATATTTTTGTAACAATGGGCACGTTTGGAATTTTTTGTGGTACCATTTTAATTAATTTAACTCTTCTTATTTGTGCGCTTTATTTTCTTCAAATCTGAAACTCCTTAAACTTTTCTAATACTCAAATATCTATAAGTGGATCCTTATAAAAAAAATTCATAATTTTTTTAAAAAATTTTGGAATTAATTCTGAATTTTGACTAGAGCAATTGGAACAATTGGTCTGTGCAAACCAACCCGTGCGAATAGTGATCCGAGATTCCGAGCTAAAAATCTTCTATTTTGTCATTCTAACAGCGCTATTCATAATTCCAACGTCAGAATATTGATCGGTAGAGATCAAAAAATCAGAATTGATTGGTTCAAGTCGTCGATTGAAGGGCTTGATCGAAAATTTATATAAATTCAAGCACGTGCTTGTAGTATAAAAAATTTAAGAATCGCATATAAAATTTAATGAACACTCATACGTCATTATAAATTTTTCTCACTTTTTGTATTAATCTAGGCTACTATTGAAAATGCCGAAAAGTTAATTTAACTAACGTAGAATAGTACAGGCGGAAAAAAAAAACGTAGAGTAACTGTTTTTAGAATGAAAGGAATTACGAGCGAAGAGTCGATAATTACCAAATTAATTTTTATATTCGACTTTTAACCATTTTTCCATATCGAAAATAAATTGCTCACCAAACGACACGCTTTTTTATTTTTTATTTTTTATTTTTTTGTGACAGTGAGATTGTGTGCCAAAGGGTCCACAACATGACAAGACGAGAAGCGCAGATGGGGTCCATAGATTCTGTGGGTCCCATCACTACAGGACAAACATGTCTAGATAAATAATGGGGGTTCCATTTTTAGTCCTGTGAAAAAAAAATCAACTTTTTTATTTATTTCCCTTTAAACTCTGGAAATTACTTTTTCATTGATCTTCTTGAAAAAAATTTACAAAATGAATTTCTCATCTTTGTGCATACTTTTTTTATTTTGTCTTTGCACCAAAGGAAATTTTAGCAAATCTTTTTATGGTATAATAACACTACGAATATCTAAGTTTTTACCCACTTTTCAATCAAGCGTTTTTCTATTTAGGTACTTGATTAAACAAAAAGAAGAGCTTTAGTAAATATAACTCTAAAAGTACTATTAAAACCGAATATGCAAGACTAGAAAGAATTTTAGTAAATAAAGTTATTCGACACACCTTTAAATACAAAACACATGAGGGAACATGGGCCCATATAATAGGATTAGGATAAGGATTGGATACGGGAATTGTTTACATCTACTATGTATATTACCAACAAATATCTGAAATTAGAAAGTTTCGTCAATTGCCTTTTTTTTTGCGCAATGATAATTCCCTTTGTTACTTAAAAAATCGAAAAACATCCACTAAGGCTAGCCAATGAATTACTTTGGACATTTTTTTGAAAGGATATTACTTTGGACATTAAAAAGTCCAAGAAATAGTGATTTTATTCCTTTTCAAATTGCATTCTCTCAAACTCGCAGCGCGGGAAATTGACAGCCAAGGAATGGAATACCCAATCAAACATCATTCCATTCAATTGAAACTCTGTATATCTAATTATCTATAAAGGAAAAATTCCTATTTATTAGGAAAGTAACTACTTCTCCTTTTTTTTAATGAAAAATTTGTCCATAAGCATATTATTCCAAGTAATTGTTTTTCAAGAGAAAAGTCAATTAACTGTCAAAATACTCTCATGGTAATCTAAAAAAAATGCATAAAAATTTACGTATCAATATTTGTATTTTGTGAAAGTTTGAATTTTTTTGGATTTTTGAAAAACCAAATTACGCTTACTACAACATGTTGATGGCACAGCTCGTATAACTACATATCGATAAAAAAAAAATCAAATTGCACCCTAATAGAGAGACGTGTTCCTAAGGAGTTTCTGGGATACATCCTCAATTCCTCGATGATCTCAGGTGAAAAACGAGAGTAAATCTCACCTATTGATTAAAGAGCTTTTGAGCTTTTTATATAGTACAATGTTTTGGATACAAATTTCGAAATGAATGTAAGGAATTACCACCCGTCACGACCACCACGTGAGAATTCTTTTCTCGATGGAACATGGAACAAGAGGAACTTGCGAGGCTTGTGTGGGTCTCCGAGGGATATTTCATGCACGGTATTGATGTGATAGGCTAACTAGCTTAAAGGAAAAGGACTACACTGGGAATGGTTCTCCCAAAACAGGGACACGTATGCGGATAAGGTCTACACTGGAAATGGTTCTCCCAAAACAGGGACACGCATGCTTTTATGCGGCCCTAGCGCGCCATGATATAACTTTCAAGTTCGATAAGAGAAATTTTCGCTTATAAATATAAGGACGAGGACAGGAGATCGACATTAGTGACCTTTCTAGATGTTACCATTAGATTCTGCCATAGAGTTAGGAGGGGACAAGTCGTGCCCATATGTTTTGGGGAGAGAGCCAGAGTCCTCACAAGATCACGACCGAGCTCGACATATACGACGACACTCCAAATGTATTGCCTTCAGCAATCTTATACGTTAGACATTCCGTTTGATGTATAGTCAGAGAGAAAATAACGACAATATTTATGATGGCTAAACCCTATGTATATTTATGAAAGTGATTAATTACAGTTAGGGTATTAATATAAACATAATTACAGAGAGACCCCATAATATATATAAATTACACATTAATGCTCCTCATCAATTCGAATTAGGCATAACAACTGAGAGATTATATATGAATAGCGTGTGAAGTGAACTACGTAGTCCCTTGGTAAAGATGTCTACTAGCTGATTTATTGTATGCACATAGCGAACACGTAGATCACCAGAAGCAATCCATTCTCGAACAAAGTGAAAAATTCAATTCAATGTGTTTAGTGCGAGCATGAAACACCGAGTTAAGTGCAAGATGGATGGGTAGAGATGTTGTCACAATTAAAAGCAAGAGGATTAAAAAGGGGGATCCCAAGCTCACGAAGTAAATTACAATCCAAATGATGCAACAGCACAGTAAGCGACAACATGACATTCATTCTCTATACTAGAATGGGCTATAGCAGGTTGCTTATTGGCACTCCATGAAACAAAATTAGCACCTACAAAAACACAAAAAACCGAGGTGGATTGTCGAGTATCGGAGCACCTAGGTCTGCATCCGCATAACCAATTAATGAAGTGGAAGAACACTACTCAATCAACAATTTGTGAGTGCATGTGCCAGCTAAATGCCAGTATATAGTTTGACGGTTTGGAAATGAGGTAATTTGGGTTGATGCATGAATCAACTAATTGAGTTTACAACAAAACTAATATTGGGTCTGGTCATGGACACAAACTGCAGAGCACCAACTATTTGTGATACAACATTGGAGAAGTGAGAAGCTCACCATCGTTAGCGGACAACAGAGTCTTCGGGGCCAATAGAGTAGATATAGGCTTGACCATAACAAGATCAAAATTGCGCAAAAGGCCATCAACGTATTTGAGATAAAAGCCAAATATGGAGGAATGGAGGAATATAGGGCCTCAAACCACCATGAGGCCTTCTAGTGGAGGGGGAGGAGCGATTAGCATATGGAGGCTAAACATAACGATGAATTGGACCGATCATAAGAGAATTACTAGCTCGGTTGAAACAGTGGATTTGGTGAAGTGGCACGACCAATCAAAGCATAATGAATATCCGATGAATATGAGGCATTCGATTTTCAGTAAATCATTCTTCTTGGATGAGGAGGCGTGACTGCAGCTCACCGAAGGAAAGGATTGTAGGGCTGTCGGTGACCATCGTGACAAATGGATCATACTCAAATGGGAGCCTATTGAGGGCTTGAATCACTAAATCCTCGTAAGAGAGTCCGCAATTGACTTCAAATGCCGAAGAAAGACAGACATTGACTAATCGGTTTTCTTAATGGTGTTTTGAAAATTAAGTTTTAGTCCAATTTCCTTGGCTATCCCACGATTGGTAAAGCACCGTCCTAAAGCGAGCCAGTTCAAAGGTTGTGAACTTCATGGAAATTTTCGATTGTGAGGATCGAGTTGATCAAACTATCAACGCATTCATTTGTCTTGATCCCAGGTGGAATAGGAGGCATTGAACACCATAGTGGCATTCTAATTATTGATAAGCTTCGGTGGACATGGCATAGACTCATCCATGTAGCTCAACAGATCGTTGCAAATTAAAATATGTTCAAACTAAGTTTTCCACGAAAGGTGATTGTCTGCATCAAGTTTGATGGAGACAAGACTTGTGATGATGGGAAGAACAGGGGACAACGAGATTGATTGCATAGCCTTCATTTGAGCAGCAGTAGATATTGGAGGAGCAATGAAGAGGGAAGAAGAGGTGAAACTGGACGCAATGTCGTTGAGGCGTGATGAGAATTAGGATTAACATAAAGAAAATTACCCTCTTGGATCATCTAATTACAGTGGTGGCATTTCCGTTGATGTTATCTTCTCTCGATCTAAATAAAACTTACAAGACAACAAAAACACTGATTATTAAGAACTTTGTTATAATCTATATGCTCATTTGAGATGGTCCTTCAAATCTTATTCTTCAATATCGTTCTTAAACATAATAACAACACATTTCGCTTGGTAGGGCGAATTTTCTACTTAAGTAATTACTCGATATGTAGGACGGAGGGACCACCTCGTCCTGCGATGAATAATCATTTTTTTGACTGGTTCTCTCTACAAGTAGATCTGAATTCGAGAGAACAAAACATTGAAACAACTTGGTGTAATTGCTCAAAAGAACTTACCGTTTTCATCTTCGGCGGGTGAACATTTTTCACTTGCACTATCATAGTCTAGTGTTTACAATAGCAAATCGTGGTATGGAAAGTACATATATTGTCGACAGATAAAACAAAAATGAAAAGGAACCAATTAAAGATGGAATTCCCAAATGGTAAGGCTAAATGGAGATTTTCATGTATTTGATCTTCCAATCGAATGTGATTGTCATACGAATTCTTTTCGTCTTGATGATATTCATAGCACAAACAAACTGTTAAAGATCTTACTTCATATAAAGCAGGGCGAGCAATTGGGTCGGTTCCGTCTAGGAATCGAACGGAATCGGTCTTACTCAATGGGTTCCGTGTTGGCTTCATGGGGACCTGTTCGACTTTGGAATTGGTCTTGAACCGGCCGAATCAGTTCCCAGATTCAGTTCGGTTCTTGGGACAAAACCGATTTTGACATAGTAAGTTTTGATTTTTCTTTTGGTACTGGAATTGATTACTCCTGATCTAGAAACCGATGAGACATTTCATTCCACTAGTAAATCGTGGTTACCCCACCACGTCAAGTGTTAACTACAATGAAAAACTAATTGTCGTGATCGGATCACATGACCACATTGGACACAGGCATTCAATGTTTCCTCCTTCCGAATAAATAATGTAGATGCATTTTACTATATATTCTAGGCCTACTCTACCCATACTTCATCCTAGTATACCTACAACAAGGCACCCGTTTCCGAACCAATTAATAAATTCGAGCATGCTTCTAGAGTTTTT
The DNA here is from genome assembly GCA_031216235.1 of Syzygium jambos. Taxonomy (NCBI): domain Eukaryota; kingdom Viridiplantae; phylum Streptophyta; class Magnoliopsida; order Myrtales; family Myrtaceae; genus Syzygium; species Syzygium jambos. The sequence continues at coordinate 24,802,599 of CM062230.1, forward strand.
ACTTTATCGATTTCGTTCAACAAAATTTCAAGTGGAAAAAAATTTCATTTCTGTTATTACTTTTCTTCACTTCGGATTTCTGCCTTCCCCGTAATTATTTAAACACTCCAATCGTTTTTTCATTTTAGCGGGAAACTCAAGAGGCAATCATCCCAAACTTGAGCTTTGGGATTTTTTGAACAATGGCCTAATTCCCTAAAAAATTCTCTAACTCGTGATTCAATTCTACTTATGTCCCAAATTTTAACTCTAGTCTCAAATTTGCCAACGGGTTAAAAAATCGCCATTGATTTTTTCAAAATTATCAACATTATAAGGATACCATTATTTCATGCGAAGGTAATGGTGTGCACAAAATTTACTACAATCATAATATTGTTATGGGCTAATTCCTTTAACAAAACCCAGATGTTAAGTCATATCTCAATCCTGCCCCGAATTTTTTTATGTGCCTAACTTTCCATCTTGTCCCGAATCTGCCAGCTCGTCCAAAAATCACTACAGATTCTTTCGAGATCATCAACATCAAAAGGATCATGTTGTTTCATACGAATGCAATGGCGTCAATGAAGACGCGTGTTTTGATAACAAACTTCTAATTGGCCACAATATTGACAATTACGAAGAAACGTGTTTTGATAACGAACTTCTAATTGGCCACAATATTGATAATTACGAAGAAACTAGTGGCAATTTTTTTAGGCGTAGGCAGACACGGTACTAGAGCGAGATTCTCTTTTGAGTAAAATAAATTCGGGACAGAACTGAGATTTAACCTAAAGTTTGTAAGTTTTTTTTAAGGGAATTAGCCAGTAACAATATCATGATTTATAAGATATTTTGTATACATTCTTAACTTGCTTACAGGCTGCACACACACGTACACGTCATAATGACACGAGACAAGAAACAGCTGGTCCTGCTACAATGCTCTGCCAAACAGGATACACACACACCTATACGCATAAACAACAAAATTAAAGATATATTATAATCACATGCCCCCCTTTATCTTCCCCTTTTTCCCTTATATAAATAGATTTATTTCCATTTTCGTTCGCATTTGCAATATCATTCATATCCATATTTAGCCGAAGAGAATAATAATAAACCGTAATTAGAATCCATAAATTTTTTTTTTGTATATATATATAGGCCGGGGATTTCTATGGTGGTGGAAAACGCGAAACAAAACGCTGGAAAAAAAGGGAAAAAAACAAGAGAGAGAAAGCGTGAGGGAGAGAGAGAAAAACAAGACTTCGTCCCTTCTCTCTCCGCCTCTCTGTCCCTCATCACCACCGAGTGAGTCGAGTGTCTCTCTCCACTACTGTCCTCTGCGCACAGGTAGAGAGAGAAAGGGTTGGAGAGAGAGAGAGAGTGTATGGGGGGCGAGCGAGCATTGTGAGGGGGCCTCCGCGCAGTCGCCGCCGCGATGGATTCCGTTCCGCCGCTGCAGGGCCTCATGCCCCACGCGCCGCTTCTGGGGTCGCTTCGTTCGCACGGCAGCAATGGTGGAATCGCGAGCGCCTCGGGTTTGATCGTGCGGCGAGCGGAAGCAAGAGACTGATTCTTCTTCTCCTTCCTCCTCTTTCGCTCCTCGCTCCCGATTCGATTTCGATTCGGCATTTTAGGTTTTTCTTCTTCCTTCCTTCCTTCCCTTGCGCGTTCCTGCTCAGAGCTCTGGCGGACCTTAAGGCGACCCTATCCTTCCTGCGCTCGTCTCTGTCGTCGATTCTGGCCGATCGGTTCGATTTCAAGTCGAAGAAGAGGAAGCGGCGGGGGATTTTCACCGCCAAGATGATGTGGATTCTGCGGTTCTCCGGCTTCTTCTCCGCCGCGATGGTCATGGTCGTCCTCTCCCCTTCCTTCCAGTCGTTCCCGCCCGCCGTCGCCACCCGCTCCTCCCGCATCGACGGCAGCCTGCACTTCCCGGCGGACGGCGGCGCCGCCCCCGGCTCGCCCGAGCGGTTCTCGTTCCGGAGAGCCTCCGCATTCCGCAATGCCGATGAATGCAGCCCCGCCGACGGCTCGGTGTTGGGCGGAACCAGCGTCTGCGATCCTAACCTGGTCCACGTCGCGATTACTCTCGATCTGGAGTACCTGCGCGGGTCAATCGCGGCCGTGCATTCGATTCTGCGGCACTCCAAGTGTCCGGAGAGCATTTTCTTCCACTTCCTGGTGTCGGAGACCAGCCTCGAAACCCTAGTGCGGTCCACCTTCCCTCAGTTGAAGTTCAAAGTGTATTACTTCGATCCGGAGATCGTGCGGGACTTGATCTCGACCTCGGTGAGGCAAGCGCTCGAGCAGCCTCTCAATTACGCGAGGAATTACTTGGCTGATCTGCTCGAGCCCTGCGTCAGCAGGGTGATTTACTTGGATTCCGATTTGGTCGTTGTGGACGACATCGCGAAGCTGTGGTCAACCAGCCTCGGCTCGAGGACGATCGGCGCGCCGGAGTACTGCCACGCGAACTTCACCAAGTACTTCACCGAGGGCTTCTGGTCCAACTCGCGCCTCGCCGGCGCGTTCGCCGGCCGGACGCCGTGCTACTTCAACACGGGGGTGATGGTGATAGACCTGACCAAGTGGAGGCGCGTGGGGTACACGAGGAGGATCGAGCGGTGGATGGAGATACAGAAGCGGGATCGCATCTATGAGCTCGGCTCGCTGCCGCCGTTCCTCCTGGTGTTCGCTGGCCACGTGGCGCCGATCGAGCACCGGTGGAACCAGCACGGGTTAGGTGGTGACAACGTCAGGGGCAGCTGTCGGGACCTGCATCCCGGCCCGGTCAGCCTCCTGCATTGGTCCGGCTCCGGCAAGCCGTGGCTCCGGCTCGACTCGAGGCAGGCGTGCCCGTTGGACTCGCTCTGGGCACCCTACGACTTGTACGGGCACTCTCCCTGATCGAGAAAAATCTGGGCGGCCCAGAAGCATACGACAGCGGCGCACCTGGTAGGCAGGGGCTTGACATCACAGGGTAAATCTAAAATTACCATTCGAAGGACTACTGCTACTGTTAGGTCTCTTGTTTTGTCCTTAATCATGCGGTTGCGATCGGCGGTTCTTCTTCCTTCCGATTTTTTGTTCTTTTACTTTGTTGTTTCCTCCCCTTCATTTGTTGGTAATTTTTTGGTGTATGTTTAATTGTGCTTTCGGGGCTACAGAATTTTTAGTTAGACTTTCCTGGACTTCACATTGTTGTTAATGGATCTCTCTGGCCACTTGTATTCGATTCTCTCATTACCGTTCTGGAAATAAAAGCGAAGACGGAGAAAGATATTCATGTTGCGCATTCTGTAATTCCGTGTCACCTGTTTATTTGGTCAAAGGCTAGAGAGTCTCCATTCATTTTGTTTGTTCAATCTGACGCCTTAGCTAATAGAACCCGAGAGACCCCCTGAGGTTGTAAAGGCCTGAGCTCTGTTTCACTGGCGTGGGACTGAGATAGGCCTCTCGTGTTAGGTGTTCCATGGTTCCACGTCTGCTGGGAATTCTTGCAGTACTCTTAAATCTGCCTTGAGAAAGCTGTTTCTGTTGATTGACTTGGGTTTATGGGGGGATGTGGTGATGCCCAATCTCGTATCTATGTTACTCTTTTCCTTTATCGTATGCAAAGCTCCTTGCGACTTCGTAGTTCAAACTATGTAATTTAGCCCATCTTTAACTGTAAACATGTGGCTTGGACGACAAGTCTTCTGTTGCTTTCGAGTGATCGAATATCTTGCTGATGAGGCGTTTCGAGTCGATTACTTGTTAGAGAGTCATTGGACGATGTTCACTGAACTCGAGCATAGAGTGGATAAGGAAAAGGACACATTTTCTTGGGGGCTCTGGGATGATTGTTATGTGAGCGGATGGGGATGAACTCATACGTGTCCAATCTGCCAATCTGGCCTATGGTTTCTGCTTGGGCTCTCAATAGATCATCACAGATTTCCCAAGTTTTTGTTTCGTCTCAATAGGCGGGCGCGTGAAGCCGGCCTTAGTAGTTTCAATTCAATGCATTGGAAGAATCTAAAGAAAGGCTGTAATCTCTGAGGGATTTGCTTTGGTGGCAGCGGCGGAATACTTGTGATCAACCTCCCAGTCTGTCCTTTTACACTTTGCTCATTTGGGTGACCTTTTGGGAGATGCTCCTGTTTGTTGATGACATAACAGCGACAATGATTATATTAATAAATTAATGTGTTCAATTTCATTGCATTTTTCTGTGTTGTTGCTTTCTATATCCCCAGAAGTAGAACTCCATTATTTAAAGCTTATATGGTGTCTAGTCAATAATTGTGCGGAGGGAATTATACTATTTGTCGGCTGTAGTTTTCCTTCTTTCTTGAAGAAATTTCCGAAATGGGGACAGCTATTGATATTTTAGGGCCCGTGAATGACAACCATTCTGTTTCATAAATTAATTTTTGGCCAGAAATAAAAATTCTGTTTGTGTTCCGTGGATGAATTTCCGAGCAAAAATACGTATTTGATAACGACACAAAATTTTTATTTCCAAAACAAAAATTTATTTGATAACGGCACAAAATTTCTCCCCCCTCGAGTGGTCGGCGGGCGAGCGGACCGTGGTTGCAGGCCCGGGGGGGGGGGGGGGACGGCGGGGGCGGCGGACAGCGATGTGGCTAGCGGTGGAGGACGGCGGCTGGTGGCGACCGAAGTCATGCAGCAACGAGAGGTGGGTGGCGGTGGGTGGTGGGCGGCTGGCAGCAGGATACGATGGCTGGTGGACGGCGGGAGATGATGGTTGGCGAACGGTCGGTAGCAGCCCGTGATGGTTGACGGTAGGAGGTGGGTGGCGGCGGGAGACAGTGGTCAGCGGACGGCAAGTGACGGCCCACGATGGTCGACAGCAGAAGGTGGGCAACGGCGGAAGGAGGGCGGTGATTGGAGGACAGTGGCCAGCCCACGGTGAGCGACGGGAGATGGTGGCCGACCCACGGCGAGCGGCGGCCCACAGCGACTGGTGGCAAGAGACAATGGACGGTAGTCGGCTGTCGGTGGTGAGAGATAGCGAATGGCAGGAGGCGGCGGCCGGCAAGTGGGCAGCGATGGGCGACGGGTGGGCAACCAGCTAGTGGCGTGGAGAAGCGATTGAGAAGAATTTTTATTTCTCATCTTTGTTTCAAAAATTGAAAACTCGAAAATTTTTACTTCTTATTTTTATTCCAAATCTATTTCTGAAATCAAAATTTGCTTCAGAAATAGAAAAATGAAATTACGTTTCCAAACGGATTTATGTTCCAAATCTGTTTCTAGAACAGAAAAATAGAGAAACAAACAGAGAAATAAAATTATTATCATTGGCAGCCTTATTAGCCATGTTGTATTATCTGTTTCGTTGCAAATCTTGCGAGCCTTTGTCGCTTCGTATCAGACGTACATGAGACTTCATGTGATTCCCTTTTTCCTTTTCCTCTCATTTACGATTGATTTATTTATTTATCTCTGATAATTTTTTTTTTCTCTGGGAGAGTGTGATTGGCGTTCTCCACTCCCCAAACAGCTAATATCACATGTGGCAACTTGCCCGGGAGAATCATGGAGTTAAAGGCATTGCCATGTGGCCAGTCAGGGCCAGAGCGCTGGTTGTTCACGAAACCAATCCAGGCTTTTTTGAAGACCGTTTCTTTTATCGGAGTTCAAAGATACATGCTTTGACCTCGCTAATGGTTGGATCGCAAGGGGGTGCACGCGGGTTCTTGCTGGCGAGACACTGTTGGGGCGGGTGATCATTTCAATCCGGGTTTCTCTTTTGGTGCCTGGATGCATTGGTACGGTGCGTCCAATAATCATTGACTAGGACAAGGCAACCGACGCTGTGGGCCTGCCCAGTTTTTTGCCTTTGCTTTTTTTGGGAGGGGGGCTTCGGAATCAGGAAATTAAGATTTATCCGATAATGACAGCTTTGTTGTTATCATTAGGATTGCATACATATGTTAGCAAAGCCTCTTTCTTGGTACCAATCATTTGGTGTTTGGCCGGACTGTTCTGGAAACAAGAGCTTGGGATGTGGGGAGGTCTCATGGAAGCTAGCAGTCAGTCTCCTCCGCCCAAGCCAAATCTAATGGCTTGCCAATGAAAGACTGGGGGGATGAGAGAGAGAGAGACAGAGAGAGAGAGAGGGGTCATTTTCTCTTTTATTTATGTATTTTTGTTTTTTTCCAAAATTGACATGAGAGAGAGAGAGAGGTCATTTTCTCTGTCATTTATGTATTTTTGTTTTTTTCGAAATTGACATGTGGGTTATCTTATTTACGTGTGTAATGAAATACACGATTTCTTTTTATCTGGCGCACACTTTTTTGATGGGCTGGTTGGTTTGGTTTTCGATGCTGTCTTGTCGTACGTACGAGCCCGAGCAAAATTCGAGGGAGCAAGAGGGCCGGTGGGTCTTTTGAGAGGGCTCATTTTTGCAGAGCGTTCGAGAGTTACGGGAGGGGTTATTACGACGATGGCCGCATCTTTTTTCCTTGAGTACTTGCGGGGGGTACGCCATTCCTAGTTTAGGAGAGGAAGTAAAGCGCGTGCTTTTTAACTGACCCCTAACCCAGCAGCAACGTCGTTAGCTGGCGAGGCCTCCACGATGATCGACTTGACCAAATGGGAAAAGATGTTTGGGCGGGGAGATGCTAGTCGCCGGAGCAATCGAGGGGCCAGAGCACCGTAGCGCCAGTCCAGAAACTCCGTTTCCGCTCGATTTTGATGGTCGCCCGTCGTTTTTTTGGCACGTGAGGATAGAGGCACTGAAAGGCGCAAACCGAAAAGGGAGGAGCTTTCCCGTTGGAGCCCATGATCGCGCCTCCGTATCGTCCCTCCCTTGGACCACCGCTCCTTTTGGCGAGCCTGCAGTAAACCCGAAAGACACCGTGGCCCCGTGACCGTTTTACTGTCGGATCGAAAAGCGAATTATCTCGACCGTTCAGGTTGAGATATGCTGCATCTCAATACGACATTGTAGGGGCGCGGTGTTTCCTGGGAACCGTATAGCGACCCGAGTTTCTTCTCTCCAAGCGTGCAGCGAGTATTTCACACGCGGATCGATAGAATCGCGCTTATTACGCATGGACGACACTGCAGTATTATTGTCCTGGTAGGGCAAGCAGTCCACGACCGTGGTCGTGTCCAGAATAACGGATACGCGTGATCGATCGATCGATGACGACACGTCGACCAAGGAACATGGTACGATGCCCCCTGCAAACTTAGATTGACGGGCTTTTTGCTGTGCTCTGTTTTCCTTTCGTGGATTTCGACTGAGGTCCAAATGTTGGACCTCTCGGGCTGATTTTTTTTTTTATTTATTAACAGGTGCTGAACATTAAGTGGTCCACAATTGTTAAGAATGGATGGATGGGCTTGTGGACTAATCTTGCCTTCGTCAAGTCCAATTTCAAGCGAGGGATTCCAGTCCAATGTCTCATCTCATCGTGCTCATCACAAGCTCCGCATCTGTTTATATTTCCAAGCCCCCTCTTTACCCGATCCTGTTTTCTTTTGGGTACCTCATCTTTCCTCTGCATTTAATATCGGATTTTTATTTATCCATGAAATACTAATTTTTCTCACAATGAAAAGAACTCGATTCTAGCCTATTCGGGATTATTAGTGTCGTGGACGATTATCGATTCACTTTTCTATTGTCTTTATTACGACTTGCGAAAGCACACGGTCATATATTAGTATTAACGAGATGAAGTGACGGGAAAACAAAATTTCTATGTCCATTTCATTCGAATCTTTACTAACCCGTTCCTCTTAGGACGCGTATGAAATCATTTCTGTTTCTCTATTTTTCTACTTTTCTCTTCCCAGTAATAGGTTTTGAACAGAAATCCGTTTGGTAACGTAATTTTATTTTTCTATTTCTGAAATAAATTTCTACTCTAGAAATAGGTTTGGAATAAAAATCAGAAGTAAAAAAAAAATTATACTTTTCTATTTTTGGAATAGAAATGAAAAATAAAAGCTCTTGTCATTGCTCACCCTCGTTGCTAGTCGATCACGCCCTTGCCGCTAGCTATTGCTGCCGGTCGCCTCCCTCTATCGCTAGTGTACTTCGCCCACCACCATCCTTTGCCATTCGCCGTCGCCCAATGTCGGCCACAACTTGCCCACCGCCGCCTCCCGCCGTCCTTCACCGCCACTTGCTGGCTGCCTCTCGCCTCCGCCCTCCACCCATCGCCCGCCAGTCTCCTCCTGCCATCGCTCGCCGATTGCCTCCTACCATCGCTCGCCGCCTCTTGCCGCCGACCACCGTCCTCCGCCGCTCGACGCCGACTGTCATTCCCTGCCGTCGACCGCCATGCTCCACTGTTCGTCACCGGCGGCCAATCGCCTCCCGACTCCCACCGCTGGCCACCGTCCTCTGCCCCCTACCGTCTTTCGCCGGTCGCTCGAAATGGAGAAATTTTGTGTCGTTATCAAATGAATTTCTATTTCAAAAACAGAAATTTTGTGTTGTTACCAAACGCGCATTTTTGCTCAGAAACTCATCCGGGGAATAGAAATAGAAAAATCTATTTCTGGAACAGAAATGTTATCATTTGCGTCCTTAATCTTTCCTTTGCCCTTATCCCCAAATGGCACTACCATAGAACAATTTCCCTCCCACCCTCTCTCTCTCTCTCTCTCTCTCTCTCTCTCTCTCTCTCTCTCTCTCTCTCTCTCTCTGTTCAAGGAACTGGTCAACTCGTTGACTGACTCCGGAGGAACATAATCCTCAAAAAGAATCAATCCAACCATCTGGAGTTAAACAAATGGGAAGCATTTAAAAAAAAGACAAAACCAAACAAACGGAAAAGAACAAGTCGTCCTCAGCCTTCTCAACGCTCATTCCCTTTGCATGCACCGCACCGCAACGATGCCCCGTCGCACAACAAAACAAGGACGGCTCCAAGCCGGCACACGTCAATTTCGAACTCGAAGACCACATCCACGCCATGCTGTTTTCTCATTATGTCAGTCATACCCCACCTAACACTTCTCTTCAACCCCGCTATCTTTGTTTCCTCCACACCTTAAAAAAAACCGATGCTTCTCACCAAATTCCTATTTCATTTCACCGAGTCACGCCCAATGGCCTCCGGTCACTTCATCATCGCCTTCGCCGCCGCCGTCGCTTTCCTTGCTTCGCTTGACGCTTCGTTCTCGCAGAACCTAGGACCCCCGGCCGCCAGCGGGTGCAACGGCATATTCCTGTCCTACAACTACACCGGCGGTTTCCCGATCCCCCCGAACGACACCGCCAACCAGCCATACCGGTTCCAATCCACCTTGAACGTGGTCAATAACGGCCTCGACGAGCTCAAATCGTGGCAGGTCAGCACCGGGATTATGAAGTCTCGACTCAAATTACTAAACTTCGATTCACTTCGTAATCTTGACAAGCTCTATTCATAATAGCATCTTGAAATAACCAGTGTTCGTCCTATATTTTATGCAGTTCTAGCGATATTTTCCTTGCATCATTTGATGAATTTTGAGCTTTTAGCATAGGTATCATCTTGCTGCAAACTTGTTGATTCATGTAATTATTATGAAGAAATCGAAAAAATTCATCGCCCGACTAAAAATTGGAAGTGAAGGGTGTCGCCTCCATGAACTGAATATGATGATTTAGTATTGATTGAAATTATGATGTTTCTCAATGATTCTACTTTGTTTGTGTTTTTACCCATATTAATGCCTAAACTAAACATATATAACAGGTGTTCGTTGGATTTCAACATGGTGAGATATTGGTCTCTGCTGACCAAGCTATCTTAGCCGATGGCACTTCCTTGCCGGCCAAAGTGGGGAACAATGGGGCCTTTTTGGCCGGCTTTCCGATGACCGACCTGAAGACGGCAGTTGAGACGGCGGGCGACCCGACCCAGACGACGGTTCAGGTGCAGTTGGTCGGTACCGAGTTTGGCATCGGGGCTCCGAGAGTTCCTCTGCCGGCGAATCTCTATCTTGCTAACGATGGATATTCGTGTCCCAATTATACCATGGAAGGTAGATTTGAGTTTCCTATGGTCGTTCGTTTTTGTTTGCTCTTGCTTGATGGCCTTTCCGTGCTGATACTACATAGACCTTCTAATTATAAAGTGACGATACAGATAAGCACGGCATGTTATGAAATTAATGGTATCACTTTTATGCATCAATCTTTCGGATGTTTAGTACCCAAGGACGTTACTGTTTTGATTCCCCGAAATACATTCATTATCCGTTTCTGTTTTGAAGCATCGCAAACAATCCTAATACATTGTAGATGCTGATAGCATCTGACATCTGATTTTCCCAGGTAACACTACTATGAACCTCTGCTGCATCAGAAATCTAACATCGACCTCCAACTCGACGGTCGGCGATGGCTTCCTGCCGCGCCAGGAAGGCGATCTCATCATAATGTATGACGTGACCGAGTCCTCAAGCACCGATTACTGGGCGCAGGTCACGATTTCAAACCACAATCCTCTCGGCCGTCTCGATAACTGGCAATTGAGCTGGGAGTGGGCGAGGGACGAGTTCATTTTCGGCATGAGAGGGGCTTATCCAACTTTGGTCGATACAACGGATTGTGTCTTCGGTAAGCAGGGCCAATACTACACGAACCTCGACCTCTCGTTGGCATTGAACTGCGAAAAGCGGCCCACGATCATGGACCTTCCACCTTCTCGAGCGAATGACACCAATCTCGGGTTGGTTCCGTTCTGCTGTCGAAACGGTACGATCCTATCTGCATTGACCGACCCGGACAAATCCAAATCAACGTTCCTAATGCACGTGTACAAGATGCCACCGGACCTGAACAGGACATCATTGGCCCCACCTGTGAACTGGCAAATCAACGGCGCGATGAGCTCGAACTACCAATGTGGGCAGCCGATCCCCGTCAGCCCTAGCGAGTTCCCAGACCCCACTGGGCTGGCCTCCAAGACGGTGGCGATCTCGAGCTGGCAAGTGGTGTGCAACCTCACCAGGCCTATTGAGAGTCCTAAGTGTTGTGTGTCCTTCTCTGCTTTTTACAATGATTCAGCGGTTCCTTGCAACACTTGTGCTTGTGGTTGCGACAATGTCCCTAGCAACACTTGCAGCGTCACAGCACCGGCGCTCCTCCTGCGGCCTGAAACGCTCCTCATCCCGTTCGAGAACCGGACCAAGCAAGCCCTGGCGTGGAGCGAGATGAACCGGTGGTTGAAGCCCAACCCTTTGCCATGTGGGGACAATTGCGGGGTCAGCATCAACTGGCACTTGCTGTCGGATTACCGGAACGGGTGGACGGCAAGGATCAGTGTCTTCAACTGGGGTGAGGAGAACTTCGCCGACTGGTCCGTAGCTGTGGAGCTTGACAAGTCGGGGGCCGGGTTTGAAGAGGCCTACTCATTCAACGGGACACTTTTGGGTGACTACAACAATAGCATATTTCTAAAAGGCCTCCGAAATTTCAATTATCTCCTCGCGGAGAAGAACGGGTCAAACCCCAAAAAGGATCCGCCGGTCCCTGGCTCGCAGCAGTCGGTGATCCTGTTCTCGAAGAAGAAGACGCCGGGTGTGAATCTGGTCGGCGGGGATGGATTCCCGACAAGAGTGTTGTTCAACGGGGAGGAATGTGCAATCCCAAGAATACTTCCCTCCAGTGGTCACAAGATGAGTGCAAGTGCCAGAATAACTACTGTTGTTTTTAGCCTGGTGACCTTGCTAGTTCTCTCGTTCTGCCAGTGATCACGCCCTCTTGATTTTGCTTGTACTTTCCTCTTTGATGAGAGATGTCCCATGTGGTTTCTTTTCCCTAATTGAATTGATTTGTTCGTGGATCGTTTCTTGTCCTCCTAAAAGTTCATTTGATTGATTCAGGTTTTGTGAGCTCAACAAAGCCTTGTATGAAGCCGACAACTAATTTCGAACTTGTCTGGGATTCGATCTTCCTCTTGCTTGACTTGGCTCTGAGGATCTCAGCACCCATCCACGTCTGTCACCCAAAGAAGTAAAAGTCTGTCAGCTGACTCGTTCTTGCAGGCGACAATTCTTGCAATGTCACGCCACGTGCCTTGCATAGTCACGTAACAAGCGGAACATTCAGCTTCAACTAATCTTTATGAAAGCATAAAGAAAATACGTAACGTATGAAAGCATAGTCATAACTAACACCAGAGACTAATCAAACTGGATAGGTTCTCTCACCAAAGAAGAACCTCTGCTCTTTATTTTTTTTTTAATCTTCTTTTCTGGGTTTTTGGAGGAAGTGGACATGCCATCCGATTTTACTCTTGACAAGGTCAAATTGGAACTGGAGTCATGCTGAAGACTGTTTCTGAATTGGGTCCATTCAAACCCATCTTGGAGAAAATTTGGTGTTGTAGCCAATGGCACTTCAATTCTTTTGTTTTTCTTTTCCTCACTTATCAGTACTGTTAAAAAAAAAACAACCAAATAAGAAACTATTCAGTGATTTCAAAGCGCCGCATCAGCTGCTGATACGGTGCGGTATTTACCCATTGACATCCATTTAAAATTTGACACTGTCTAGAATTTAAGTAAAAAAGAAAAACATCGATGGGGAATCAAACTAATTATTTTTTTCAAGATTTAGGTAGATATGCGCGGTGTAGTAAGCCGCTAGATCTAGACGGCGGTGGTGGTGGTTGGCCATAGCAGTGCCCTCATATACAGATCTGGAGGATGGTGGCTCGAGGTCCTGACGACCATGGACCGTGAGCTTTAAAGAAAAAGGTTAAAAAAAAAACGGCAGTGGTTGAACTCGATTAACGCAGAGCGGTGGCTAGCCTCCACGTCCACCCCCTCAGCGTCGCGTGAGAAGGAGCTATCGCTAACGAGCCTTCGCTACTCATGGCCAAGGCTCCAGATCTAGAAGCTCGACCAGATCTGGAAGTCTGGAGGCACTGGCCATGGACGAGCAAGGATGACGGAGGGGTGGCTCGGCTTGGATGCGCAGCAGTGTTGGTCTGAATGCAGCACCAACATCTCCGCCGGTGGCGGCAGGGCAATGACAAGAGGAGGCGCCGAGGTTGGTGGTCGTTGCTAGACCTGTCAAATGGGTGGGTCGGGTCGGGTTTGGGTCGGGTCATAAATGGTCCGACCCAAATTAACCCATTAACCCGTTTATGACCCATTTATGCGCAATGCAATTTTGTTGACCCATACCCGACCCGACCCATACCCAACCCATACCCGATTAGATCCATATTGCTAAAATACTTCCATATTTAATTAAATATAGGAAAATTCATACCCAAGCTGAAATGAGAGTGCAGAATGAGTGAGTGCAAGATTGAGTGAGGGTGAGAAATGCGTTGAGTTTAATTCAGTTGTAAACTCATTTATGACCCATTTGCGACCCATTTATGACCCATTTAACACTAATATAAAACTTCTACCCATTTATGACCCATTTACTAAATATAACTAACCCATTTATGACCTATTTACTAATAAATGGGTTAAGAAATGGATTTATGACCCATTTTGACAGGTCTAGTCGTTGCTAGGAGGTGGCGGCAGATGGAGGAGGAGGAAGATTTGGACAGATTTAACTTTTTTTATCCGACTCCACGTCAATAAATATATATTTATGTATATGTATGTTAATTTGTAATTAAATCAGAATGCAAAAAAGCACGTCAGCTGCTGACGTGACACTTTTTAAACCGCTGAATTTCTTCTCCAACCAAACATTGGCCTGACCCTTTCACCCGTTTACCTTGGAATTACATTCTTTCCTGCATAGGAGCAATTAGATCAGAGGAATGAATAACGTTCAGATAGACCTTGACTACACATCAATGATTAAAATAGACAGCAAGTAAACGCCCTTTATATAGACCTTTTATATAGACCCTAAGCCTTCGGATATGCATTGGAAATTTGGAAGTAATTATGGAATTCAACTGGAAAAGAGGCTTCAATAGACATACTGAACGAAAATGCTGGAGTTTGTTCTTAACAAGGCAAGCAACATGATTGTACTGTAGCAGGTTGAAAACAATTGATTATCATATAGAAAACCAATGGTTGATCATGTGGAAATCTATGCAAATTGCACGTATCAACTTTACATACATGAAGTAATACTTTTGCTTCCAATATTCCCAACTGACTGCAATTCTTTAATGAAACTCAAAAGTCAGAGCTACTCTAAGCTGAACCTGGATCAATAAAGCATTTTTTCCCTCTCCCCCTCTAGACTACTAAATTTCCAGGGGGAGATGCACATAATTACAAAGTTATGGAGGCACATAAAACAATCTGTTTAGTGGGGAATAGCGGAAAACAGATGCCTTTTACTCTAAAACACATTCTTTCTATCTCATATACCATATCAAAATTGACACCTTAAAATCATATGCCTATAGAGCAAAGCACTTTAGGGAAGGGATTGTCATCCTTCTGTTATCTCCACTGTGTGTTGTGGGAGACAAAGAACTGGTAATCGGGAAGAGAAACTTGCAGCTGCCGGAGCCAATCATCAGCAGCTTGCAAGAGAGAGTTGGCCTGCTGGGATTCATGTGGTCCATTAGGAGTTAAAATTGAGCCTCCTAGTTTATAGGAAGCAAGACCGAAAACAGGAAGAGAAAACTTCGAGGATGCACTCGAAACATGAAGTTGTGGCTTGAATTTGCCTGTGTTGGAAGACATGCATTTAAATACAGCAGATTAGAGAAAAAATGTGCATGCATGAGAGAGAGAGAGAGAGAGAGATACTTTTTGAGTGCGTCGACAAAGGATGAAACGATAGGAAGGATGCATCAAAATTCTGCAGAGTGGGGCCTACGGGTATTCGATATATTGGATACCTGTTCCCAAGACCCAATCCATCATAAATGCAAGCGGTGAAAGAATCAAGCAAGATAGCAATATTCAATGTTTCATATTGCAGTAGTAACAGTATATTACCATGCGACACAAATCCAACTTGAAGGCAATATATCGCAGCTTCTGTATCTTTTTAGGTCAGGAAACTGAGATGTGAGAATTGAAACCTGAGGAACAGGGATGAAATTAAGTGAGGCAAGGTAATGCCATGAAATTAGCTCATCCAATGGTATACAAACTTGCCTTGTCATAAAAAGGTTTGCGATGATGAGGCTGCTCTTGCTCCAAATACTCAAATATTAGCGTCCCAGAGGAATTGCTGACCTCCGCTTCATCACTCGATGAACTCACGAGAGGCTTCTCTCTTAATGTCAGTTTATTCATCTTCCGCGAGTTTGAATTAGTAAGATTGTGTTGATTCCATGATGCATCAACAATACCTTTCCCTCTTCTTTCCACTTCACAGTCACTGCTGCCGGCACTACTTGTCCCTCTCGATGTCTCGGCATCACTGTCTTCACCTGTTCTCCTGTACATACAAAAACACCACTAAATGAATATGCAGCATAGGAAAGAATGGCAACAGAAGGGAAAATTCTTAATGAGATTTCCCATAGAATAAGCCTCCACATATCTAACCCTTTTCGACCATTTTGTACATCAAAGTAATTGACGTGGCCAAGTCATGAAACCCGGCCCAGTGATATCTAAAGGACTTATCTGCAAAAAATACACCACAGTTCCCCCAGAGACTCGCACTAATATCATGCGAATACGTGGCGATTTGCAAACAATGCATTTGAACTACGAAACGATGAGCTCATCTACATTGTTGCTAACAATACATTAATAACTACTGAAAAGGCAAATTCTGCTTATGTAAACGACATATATTTGGACATATTTATTACTGTAACAAAAGCAATATCAAACTCGTTTTTCACATCTTGGCCACCCCAAGAAAAATAAAATAAAAAACATGCTTTTGTCGCATGACAAAGGGAACTACAGCCTACCAACAAAAACAGTCTACAAGCAGTAAAGCAAATGGCAAAAGAAAGCTCATTAGGGAATGTTTTAGCGAGGCAGGGATAATTTTCATCAATTACTTCCAGAGGCAACGTGTTCATTTGGAAGTCAAGTATCAATATATACCCAGCATTCATTTGTTCCAATCTGTTTAAAAAGGAGCAGCAATGCCAACTCATTCAGTCATTTTAAGCAGCAGGAATTTTACACTCTAAAGAAGAAAAGGAATTTCTAGTTCAAACATGAATTTTGATGTCTCGATTTCGAATCTGCAGCATTGCTAGGAAACCTGAAGGTTAAGCTAGGACAACCATAAGGACGGCAAGAGGCAAGTATACAGGGAGGAGCTTAATGGAAGTCAGGTATTAAGGATAATTTGGAAGAGAGTGACTCTGTACTCAGCCTTCATAAGTTTCTCTGCTAGAATCGCAAAGAGAAAATTAGGGCCTCTAAGAATGTTCCAATACCCAATGTCCATCATTAATAGGGTTGGAAATTATTCAGTTCAGATAAGACACAAAGACATGTGCCTGACTATAAAGCATCTCATATAAATTATGACTAGAGGTTCTCCTTCCCAGCATCAAGTATAAGAAAACAGGAAATTAAGCAATCAGTTTTTGCGTTTTTTTATGTGCAAAATTGCTAGTTATGAAAAGAAACTTCTTCAATATCTATGCCACCAACTCTTCCGTGTTACCATAATGTTAAATCTTCCGCTTCCTTATTTCATTCTTTTCTGTGTGAGCACCATTTAGTACAGTAGTTGCATCCATCTGCTAAAAAAATCAAATAAAACAATTCAGCCACAAAGAAAATGCTGAAGCAAACCATGCTGAAAATGTGAGGTAGAGCATGCCCACTGAGGTGGCGAAGATGAAATGGGCAGACTGTGGGTAGCTTTTCAATCTTGCTTCAAAAGTTTTTGTTTCACTAGACTAAAGCTTGAAGGGGGGAAGCATGTGTCAAGAAACAGAAGACTTGAACACTGCACATGGGATGCAGGTCCTTTTGAATTTAACAGGCCTATTGGGCAGTGTCAACTGAGTTTTTATTTTCGTAGGCCAAACAGATCCAATGACCTGCCCAAAAACTGATCCGGAATTTTTCAGCTTGGTGTGAGAATTTTGGTTCATTATTTTGGGGTCCATCAGGTTTTCTGGACACCCCTAAAAGGAGCACACTAGTACGTGAGCCGGAAAAACCACAACTTACCAAATGCTCCAGCTTTATCATGCAGGCATCTATACAATGCCATCATACTTCTTAGTCCTTGATGAACATGAAAAGAACTTAAACATATTGTCCATTCAGATTCAAGAGGGGTATAAAGCCAGGTTTCGCAATCATCTTCCAAGAAAAGTGACCATACAGTGTGAACCAAAAAGAATCAATCGCCACCAAACCCAAAAAGTGGTAGCTACACCATCTTAGCCGTACCATGCCCAACAAAACAAACGGCAAACTTATATCACCAGATAACACACTAGAAAGCAATGTCTGCCCTGCCTAATGAGGCATCAATCAATCGAGAACTCCGTGCTAGGTCATTGAAAACTCTTTACGCCAGTGCCCACAGGATTATTCCCCTTCCACCCAAAAACTAAGGGAGATGATAACCAGCTTTTTGAACAGATTCCCTCTTACAATGGTTTAATCTATCTGCATAAGCATAATGCACCATCATTATAAAGTTTCAATTAAATTGTTATGTACACCCGACATGTTTTTCCGTTTACTGGTGTTAGATTGCTTTTTGTATCAATCAGAAATCGTTATATTACTGAAAGATATAGCAAGATATAGCAGGCAAGCCTGATGCAGCTTAAGCACTTAAAATTGACCTGAAGTTTAAGTAAACAAATGTTCTATCTTCAATTGGGGCTCAGTGGCAGGACTTACATATATCTAACTCTTGGAAGAGCCTAAGATGCAAGAGTCAGGTGCACCGGACATGCCTCAAAAAAAGAGCAAAAATCCATATATGTGGGCATATGATAACATATAGCAATCACTACTACTCCTAAGATTCCAACAGCTAGAAATTGAAGTCATTATATGTACAAACTTTTCAGTTTGCAAGAACCAGATAAAAGGAGCTCCAGCATGTATAAACCATGAAATGGAGCTTAGGAGTTAGCTCCAAAGATCCCTCCTGCAATTTAATGATCTAGCTTTATAAGCATGGATGCATGAAACAAAAGAACACGTGCAAGAAAAATTGCTATAAACCATGAAAAGAGAAGCACATAAAAAAATAATTGTAGAAACTACCAATGAAAACATGGAAAAAAAACTTGCCCGCATGCAAGTAATAAAAATAGCAGGACCATGAAGGCAGACAAGTCTGATTGGCATGAAATTCCTGTTGCCAACATAAGTTACAACTAAGGTACAAGAGTCATGTTTCTTTAGCCAAAAAGAAAACCAGATGGCTTAAGAAGTGATAACTCTTCCATAATTGTACTGACAACTTTTATTTCCCAACAGACACATGGTAGAAGAGCTTCAAGATGCCATCTTTTGTACCAATTACATTTGAAAGGACCATGACATTCATCAATTTTTGTAGTTATCACCTTTTTCCCAAGGACTCAGTTAAAAAGAAATTGTTGAAAGACTGGATTTTTAGTTGATAATATTAAAACACCTATCCAGACAAAAGCATGTAACATTTTTTGTGAAGCTTAAAAAGATGCTCCACTGTGGAAGTGACCAAGAAGAGACAAAACTTGGTAACTTAATTCGTATAGTATACTGTCTTTCTTTCCGGACAATTGCTGAGCAAAAATAACTGATATGCAATAAAACATTGAAAACTAAAGTAAGGCAGGTACAAGTCTCAGTACTCTACTGGGCACTAAAATCAAATTCTTTGGTTCATCGCACAAGCCACTGCCCTTGTTTGCGTGCCACTTAATTTCAAGGTCACCAAGCAAGCATGAAAATGCCTGGCCGGTGCTTGCATCGAGTTTTAAAACTGATAGACTGATGTTGTTAGATCTGACACTAGTTTTGGTGTAAGCAACAAAGATGCTAAAGTTGGGTGGAGGCAGTGGCAGTAGCTGCAAGTTCCTTAAAGATTAACATTAACTTGCAACATATTAGAAGCACACATTTATGCAAAGATGTATGGACATTAATTTCACCGCGTTAAACCACTACCAAGTGAAGCAAAAAGCATGAACACTATCAATAGAACCTTATGCAGGCAATCTAACACAAACCAAGCAGAAGACATGACCTTACCTTAGTCTAAGGGGATCAATGTACAACTGAATGCCAGACAATGATGGAACATAATACTGCTTCACAGGCTCACTCCCATTCAACAGTAGCGGCACTCCAGCTCCAAAGACGCTCCACTCTTTAAAAGATTCCCATAAATCCCCAAGTAAATAATAAGGGAGTGGATCAGCTTCCCGTGGTCGCCAACGCCTCGATCTCAACTGTAAAGTATCAATCCACAAGACAAATAATGCCCTTAATATTAACACACAATAAAAGTCAAGACACTGCAAAAACAAGTATACAGGGATACCGGATGGTGCACATTTGAATGAAGAATATCGACAGGCAATGGAAAAATTTAAGGTTACTCGTATGTCGACATGGAAGACAACTCCCAGATAAACTTCGCAAAAATGTAGAACATAAGAAAATCAGGCATGGTCCAATTCAATCAGGGAAAAGATAAGAATGAAAAATCCAAGATTCCGAACTCAAACTAAGTTCTGAAACAACAAATGCGAATCATAACAACTTCTGTTCAACCCAGCATATGGTCTATGAGGAAAGCTTCAAAATTGAAGCTGCTATCCTCGTTATTGTACGGAAAACTCTCACTGTCTCAACCCAAGAAAACAAGACGAGTAACAAAAACAGCAAATCCCAACTTCGGTAAAATCAAATTTCAGTGTCGCGATACCTTACCAAAAAAAAAAATTTCAGTGTCGCGATAAAGACGAGCATGTCATCAGAACACCCTGGACAAGCGACATTCTCTAATTTTCTCAGCAACCCAACAGAACACACCAACAGACTCCACAATCAGCACACGTCTCCAACAAGTGCCTACAACGATCGAAATTGGCACAACTACCACAAATGCCCCCCAAGCTCCCATACCTCGGGCGAGTCGTGAGCCCGGACCGAGGGCGTGACGGAATCCATGAGACGATCCAAATTGGTCGAATTCGCAGTCCCGGGGGGCGAGGGCGAGCAGACCGAGTTCGGCCGCGACAATGCCGAGTCGTCCGAGGAGTCGGGGCGCGCCTCCGCCTCCGCCTGCTTCTGGAGGAGCTGCTGCTGCTGCTGCTGCTGCTTCTGGCGGAGGAGCTGCTGCTGGTGGCGCCGGACCGGCGGCGGGTTGTAGAACCGTCTGTCCGGGTGGACCCGGGTCACCGCGAAACGGCCGGAGTTGGACATTACGGCGGCCGCGGGCGCGCGAATCGGAACGAGGCCGCCGATGACCGAGCCGACCGGGGAGTGGATTCGCGCGCCGAGATCGAAGCAATTAGGGTTTAGGGAGAAGGGAAATTGGGGGCGGGTGAGGGTTTAGGGGTTTGGGATGCAGCGCGAGCGAGCGAGAGAGAGAGAGAGAGAGAGGGTATTGCCCAAACTTCGCAAAGTTTCGATTTTGATGGGGGCAGAGGAGAGAGAAAGCTAAAGCGTGCGCGTCGCACAGAGAGAGAGAGAGAGAGAGAAGACTGCGTATTTCGTGCTTGTGGTGTAAGGTTGCTGCTTGGACTGGGGAGCGTGCGAGCTCTCGAGGGGGGGCCTTTTGGTACGGGATTTGGAGGAGAGAGACACGACGGGAGAAAGAAGAAGCAGGAGAAGAACTTCGCTGGCTGCTTTCATCGTTCCTTCCCGTGTTATCCTCTTCCTCTCTTTTGTGTTTCGGTTTCTCGCGAGCACTCGAGGAAATTAAAATTTGACGAATTTCGCCGGTACCCTTGCGGTGCGACTCGCGAGGCGTTTTTGGTACGTGCAATTCGTGGCTCCCGCTTTTGGCTTTGGGGACACGACGGTCGCCGATGAGCCGTGTGGAGTCCGGGTCGGATGTATTGGAATCTGCAAGCAAACATTAGCCACCCTCCCTCCCCCGCCCCCCCATCATTTAGTAATGGGCCCACGCGATCTTTAACTCGTGTCCCGAGTCCTCTTTTAAAACGACACCCCCCGGTCATGCTCGCGCGTGTTTCTCGAATTGGCATCGAGGAGACCTTTGGTCTGTGTGATTCTTGATTTACTCCCCGTGGCCATCCGGGCCATTCAAATCTTACCACATTTGAAGAGTTGGTGACGTTTGGCTACATCATCCCTTATTAGTGAAAATGCCCGGTGACGCAGTGCACAGTGGTCAAGGATGGCCGTCATCTGTTCGACATCGGGGCGGTTTGTTTCTCGGGGAAGGTAGCCCGTTGGGAAACCCCTTCTTGTAAGTTTCGATGAGAAAAGCTCTTCGTCAGAGAATGATTTCGGTGAAAGAAACGATCCCTAGGATGCAAAGTAACTTTCCCCTTTTCCACCCCTCCGCTCCATTGGGAAAGCAAACCGATCCCTTTTCTTCTTTTAAGTCGAGAACCTTCCTAGATAATAGATCAGCCTTACACCTATTCCCTAAATATAAGATGGGTCGTATTTTCCTCCGATCACCCTTTCGATTGGCGAGACACAGCCATAGATGTTGTTCGCATTCGTCTTTGTTTAATTTTGTGCGGTGATATCAACGGCTTATGACTTATCAATAAGAAAGAAGGGCCATAGAAAAATATTGACTTGTGTAAGATAATTGCTTATCTCTGGTGGAAGTTAATTTGTCTATACAAAATTGGTGTTGGGCTTGAAATTTTCATTGTCGGGAGAGTTCTCTAGTTTATAGATGAAATAGATCATGGTGTGCTTTCAACAGGGCCTATCTAAATCCGATCCTTGGAACTAGGATCGTGTGTTGTTAGCGACCCAAATCGATTGCTAGTGATTGGGTCCAATTGTCGAGGACCCGAATCCAATTGCTAGTGGCGACCTAGATCAACCGGCGGCGATGGGGTTGATTTGATCAATTGAGGGTTGACAGTGCTAAATTCAAAGATTATTTTAATTTGATTAACTGGTACCAATTTTGTCTCTACATTTTCTCTTCATCGGTTTCGTAACATAAATGTCAATCATCGCTTACCAATAATATATCATATTCTCCTTTGGTATATTTATATAACGGTAATTGAATATAATTATTCGAATTTCACTTCCTAAATAATGCTCTTGCATACTGACACTAAAATTTCAACAAGAACACCACATCATTAGATGGTTGTTCCATCATAAAGTTCCCGATCATTTCATTATGCAGCACTGTGGAACTTAATAAGTTTCCATGAGAAAATGAGTTGCACATGCAAATAATGAAATATTGAGATCTAGATAATTATTATAACAATTTCGCAATGCATTTGGATATAGTCAGACATTTAAAAGATTGAAATTTCCAGTTTAACTACGAATCCCTTATCCAGCAATACAGAGGCTTGATGTACATCCAAATGAAATTTAGGTCGTTTTAGGAAACTCCTATTTCAGTCTCTGTCACGAGTGCTAAAATAGGAAACTTGCATTTTAGAAAACGCCTAAAGTCAATGGGCTCTATAAAGTTCACGATTTGTAATCGAGTGAATCTATTTCGATCGGAACATGTTAAATAGTTGTTTACAATTGTTCGAAACCGAGTCGATGCTCTAATAACATCTCACCACGTAGATGGTCGCGATGAAACATTAACACAGTCTAATGGAAAATGTAGCCAATTGGTGATGACAATAGTTCAAGATACTGCATCAAGTCGATTTCAAATTCCTATATTGGCAAAAAAAAAAAAGAGGAAAAAAGGAAAATGCAGAAGTTAAAAAAAAAACCCTAATTGGGCCAACAACATATGAAGTCAGATTCTCCATTGGGCCGGGCTAGCCCAAAGTTAGATCTCAGTCTAAGATCGAACGTGCTAATTACGCTTCTTAAAGAATGGATCGGGCCTCAGTTTGGGTCAAATTTAGGCCCGACCGGGAGCTACTCTTCCTGAAATTCTAGAAATAATCTTGCTTACATGTACTTCCTTTTTAAAAAAGTATTTGCGAATCTACGCGCAAGTACTTATATATAGAAGCGTCAACGGTTAGGTTTGGGTTGGGTCTTCGTGATACCCAACCCTGAACTGAACCATAAAGGAACGTGTGTTTTCACTTACCCAAACCCGATTTGAAACGCAGATAACCCAAGCCGAAAACACGGTTCAAGTCGGGGTCAGGTTGGTCCAAGATGGTTTTCCTTCTTTTGTGGTTTGGTCCCGGCCATTCAAGCTTCCTTCCACAATTTGACATTGTTGATTCAAGAATGAAAATGCCCATAAAAATGAGACAATTGGGCTTTTCACAAACTGCGATATACTAAAAGACAAGTGAAACTTATATAACCTAATCTAACATCTAATCGTTAGGACCCGACAAAAAGAAAAAAAAATTAAATATCGTGCAGCTCAGCATTGTTGCTTGCTCGCATCAAACCGATGAATTTATAAGTTATATATCATAAATTTCACGAGTTTTGGTTTAAAAAATGAATAAATAATGCATGTCCTCCAATCTATTGGGTCCGACAGTACGGCGGCAATGGAGATAAATATAGAAAGATAGATCGGCCTCGTACCCGTACTTCGCGCGGCTAATCGAAGTCGAGGCAACGAGAGACATGAGAGCGGTCGATCATACTATATCAACGCTTAATCGCGAGCGGGATCGAATTTTCTCGAAAGGTCATTTCCAGTCGGAATTTGCTTATGTTTTGGCTTCGAAACCCTCAAACCGCACCGGCTAAATAGAAGATGATGTTTCCCACAGAAGACTAGCATAACAAAAGACCGTGGCCAATGAATTTGTTTATTAGGTAAGTAACAAAGCGCCGCCAGCCAAAAGACAAATCAATAAGTCGACACCGCAAGTAAGGCCCCATATGTCCATCGCAATCAGCGCCAGTAAAAGATGGAGCACGACAGCACGTTGCCTCCTCCGCCGTCGTATTCTCTTCGAGAGCAATGCACCGGGACAACAGCGGTCCCTTTTAAAAATAAGGGAAAAAGTCACCAAAAACCCCAAACTTTACTCATTATGACACATTTACCCCGAACTTTTTTTTATGACGCCAAAAACCCCAAACTTTCTTATTTGTGACACATTTACCCCAATGTACATTATCTATGGGCATTTTCGTCTTTTCCGCTTTTTCTTTTTTTTTTTACTTTTTTTCAGATCCGGCGAGGGGGCCTCGCCGGCGTCCGGCGGCCCTCGCCGGCGGCCGCCCGACGCCGGCGAGGGTCGCCCGACACCGGCGAGGCTCGCCCAGGCGAGGGCGAGCCTCGCCGGCGTCGGGCGAGCTCGCCCTCGCCTGGGCGAGCTCGCCCTCGCCTGGGCGACCCTCGCCGGCGTCGGGCGGCCGCCGGACGCCGGCGAGGCCCCCTCGCCGGATCTGAAAAAAAGTAAAAAAAAGGGTTAATACCACGAAAAACCCTAAATTGGTACACTTGTGACAGATTTACCTTAAACTATTTTTTTGACCATAAAAAATCCCAAACTGGTACATCTGTGACAATTTTACCCTAAACTATTTTTTTGACCACAAAAAACCCCAAACTGGTACATCTGTGACAATTTTACCCCGAAATAATTTTTTAATATTATTTTTTATTTTTCGAATTTTTTTTAGTTTTTCTTATCTTTTCTTTTTCGTTTCCTTTTCTTTTTTTCCCCTTCATCTTTAACCTCAAACAAAAAAAAATTCAGGAAGTGTGAATTTGGTAAGGCATATTAAATTGAAATTAAATTCGTAAGTTTGTATCTATAATTTTTTTTCTTTATAATTTCTTACTATATCAATTAGAAATAATACAAAAAATTCTTCTTGCGTTTTATTTATTATATATTTCAAGTGATCATATTGATTTATGAATCGCCATGCACATATAATATCTCTCATCTTATATATAAAATATATTATTTTTGTAAATTAATCTTTTAAATTAAATTGGCAAGCAAGACGTATAGAAATTGTTGATCAGCTGTACTCCAAGCTTAGGTAACAAGCTTGCGTTGGACCCCATCAGTTTGCCTATCCACTTGCAACCAAAAATAAGAAAGACACGACAATAATATAATGCCTTTTTCGCGAGACATTTAAATGTAGAAAAAAGTGGTTGGCATGAAAATTCATGCATATAAAAGAAAGTCTCTCATTTAGCGTTTATGTTTTTTTTTGGGTCAAAATGTAGCATTTATGTTACGTGTCACGTTATTGTGGTATCAATTACAATATAACAATCCACTGTTGGTCCAATGAAGATGAAGGAAAAAAAAAGAAAAGGAAAGGAAAAAGAAAAGAAAAGAAAAACTAAAAAAATTCGAAAAATTTTAAAAAAATAATATTAAAAAATTAGTTCGGGGTAAAATTGTCACAGGTGTACCAGTTTGGGGTTTTTGGTTGTCAAAAAAATAGTTCGGGGTAAAATTGTCATAGGTGTACCAGTTTGGGATTTTTGATGGTCAAAAAAATAGTTCGGGGTAAAATTGTCACATATATACCAGTTTGGGGTTTTTTATGGTCAAAAAAATAGTTTGGGGTAAATTTGTCACAAGTGTACCAGTTCAGGGTTTTTCGTGGTATTAACCCAAAAAAAAAAGAAAAAGCGGAAAAGACGAAAATGCCCATAGACAATGTACATTGGGGTAAATGTGTCACAAATAAGAAAGTTTGGGGTTTTTGGCGTCACAAAAAAAAATTCGGGATAAATGTGTCACAATGGGTAAAGTTTGGGGTTTTTGGTGGCTTTTTCCCTAAAAATAAATAAACGAATAAATAATCTGCGAAATATGATAATTTGACAATAGGAGAGTGAAAGAGTGAGGTACAGCGTCAGGTGCTAAATGATTTCATTCGTTACTAAACTTTTTAGTTTTGGCAATTTAATTCTAAATTTTTGCGCGAAATCTCGATACGGTCTTTTCGGAATTAAAGAAAATTATAAACGAATTGATATCCGTATGATATGTTTAGGATTGATTGGTAAATTTCGGTTGATTCTTGATATGTCGATGTATTTTTGGGATTTGATCGGTGAAGTTAAGGTACGCCGCGGAAGTTCGTTATCGATGCATCTGGAGTTTGTGTTGCCCGAAGAACAGAGTGATTTGAGTTTCTCCGATCTTGTTGCATCGGTGTAACTTTAATTTCTCATCTTATGTCGTGCAATACATGTCGAGGACATTGCCACTTACTCACCGCATGCATGCGCTTGTGGAATTGGTGACCAAATTCACTTCCACGTAGACCTGTCAAAATGGGTCATAAACCCATTTCTTAACCCATTTATTAGTAAATGGGTCATAAATGGGTTAGTTATATTTAATAAATGGGTCATAAATGGGTAGAAGTCTTATATTAGTGTTAAATGGGTCGCAAATGGGTCATAAATGAGTTTATAACTGATTTAAACTCAACGCATTTCTCTCACCCTCACTTAATCTTGCACTCACTCATTCTGCACTCTCATTTCAGCTTGGGTATGAATTTTCCTATATTTAATTAAATATGGAAGTATTTTAGTAATATGGATCTAATTGGGTATGGGTTGGGTATGGGTCGGGTTGGGTATGGGTCAACAAAATTGCATTGCGCATAAATGGGTCATAAACGGGTTAATGGGTCAATTTGGGTCGGACCATTTATGACCCGACCCAAACCCAACCCGACCCACCCATTTGACAGGTCTACTTCCACGTTGGGGCTGTGCGGGTGCGCGAGTAATTAAAACGGTAGATCCAAAGAGATATCAAGTCCGACGGAAAGGAGGATTTCTTCGGGACTTGAGAGATGGAACAAAATTTGGCCCGGGATCCACTTTTTGGGGAATAGGAGTCGAAGCAATAACAAGAATGTCTCGAGCGAAACATTTCTCACAATCCCTGAAGAGATAGTTCATTGATAGACAGAGGGAGTTGAGACAAGATTCGGCATTTTCGAACCACGAAACGCTCGGTCTCTATTTCGATTGTAGGTGTAACCAATCTGCAACACCCACATCGGGTATTTAGGGCGCGAATGCTAACCATTCTATATTCTATTCCATAGGCGAGTTTCTGAGCTAATATACACGTTTAACAATGACACAAAATTTCTCCCTCTTGAACAGGCAGCGGGAGGTGGCCAACATCTGGCAATAGGCGGCGAAGGACGGTAGGAGGTTGCCGACAGTGGGAGGCGGTCGGTGTTGGGCAACGGGAGGCGACGGAGTGAGGAGGCGAAGGACGGCGACGAACGACGACCGGCGAGCAATGGAGGACAGCCGGCAGCAGCAGGAGGCGAGCGGTGGCAACATCGAGTAGTGAATAGGTAGCCAGCTAATAGAGAGGGCGAAGGATGAGAAAAATTATTTCTCATTTCCGTTATAGAAATGGAAAATTAGAAAATTTTTACTTCTAATTTATGTTCCCAACGTATTTCTAGAGTAGAAATTTATTCTAGAAATAGAAAAATAAAATTATATTATTAAACGGATTTCTGTTCTAAATCTGTTCTCTGCAATAGAAAAATAAAAAAAAATAAAGAAAATAATGGTTATCATGCGCGCTCTAAACTTTTCAATTTCTGCCCCTTCCCCCACTTCCCTAAAAAAAACTTTAGGCAGTGTCCAACTAATTGGGCAAGCAACCTTCAGCTTTTTGTTTTGGTTTTGATGGCATCTTTGTCTTTGATTTGATTAACATACCATTTAGCAATATTTCAGAACGGAGCTTTCAACATGTTTCCCTATTTCACCGTAAGATCGGATCGAATTAAACCCCGAACATATCCCCGAACTGATCAATCGCAATAGATACTAATCGAATGGTGTGACCACTTGCCATGAATGGCGAGGACCTCGGTCCAGTTATACTTTCGCTTCGGGAACTAGTTTTGGCACGGCAAGTTGGTCTCCCTCTTTCCAGGATTCGGACCCCATTCCATGAACGTCCATCTTTCTCGTGCGCTGCGCCCCGACCACATCCTGTGAACCTGAGAGGAGGTGGGGGACCTTCTCTTGTTCCGCCAGCCTTGGTGAGTGCCGAGTCGCGTCGTACTTTTGCCCTCCTGTTCCATCCCAACAGCCCCAGCCACTCAGCGCGGGGGGGACGTATCCGTCGCCGTTTTCATTCGCCGACAAAATCATTGATTAACGAATCGCATCACCGGGACAAAGCAATCATTACTGATTAAGAATAATATCACGAGAAATTTTAAAATAATATATACATAATAAATTCATTTTAAATTAATTTTTTAACCATAAAGAATTTCGAATCGATATATTTACGACGAATTTGCTTTCCGTTAATTTATGTTGAATTGAATTTATATCGCGGAAAACTACAAATCAGTACATCTATGATAAACGGAGAGCAAAAACTTAAACCGGTACCTCCGTTAATCGTAACGTTTCATCCAACTCGGCAATTTAAAGATAAAATATATCAGAAACTAGCGGAGGGTAAATTATCATAAATTTGAAATTTTTAGTGGTCAAAAATTAATTCGGGATAAATCTGTCACATGTATATCAGTTTGGGGTTTTTCGTGGTATTAACCCTACTAATCAAGTATCTCTCGGTCTAGAAGTTTTTTTTTTTTGTTAATTAGGGTTTATCTTTTCCAATCCAGGTAAAAAATGGGTCATCCATAGCTTCATCCGAAGATTTTCAAAAGTACCATTTGCACAAATATGATATCGACAGAGGAGAAGGGTAACTGGCCCCAGTTGAAGATCCAAGCATTGCAGATGTCATTTACTCACGAGATCACACAACCGCGTGGGATTCTTGCTTTCCATTTCGAGGCGGATTTTTTTTAAAAAAAATCATAGTTGTTTTTTTTTTAAGTCACGACTGCATTCCTAACCCCCTGAAAAGAAGAGGGGGAAAAACCTCAAGATAGGCTTTTTTTACTTGGACGGCCGTCCCTGGGTGGCGCTGCTGAAACGCGCATTCTTCCTCTCGTAAAAGGTTGAGTGTTGGAATCCCGGGCGCTGCAGGGTAACCTAACCGGTGGCACGTGTGTGGTAGCTAGCACATGTCGCTCTCAGAGTTTACTCCCCAGCTGTCGACCGTACGGAGGTTTCCTAAGTTATCAAAAAAAAAATTAATAAATCAGGGATTAATAAACAATAGTATCCATGTGAATATTTTAATCAGCTTGCTACTGAAACACAACCTTCCTTAATTCTATTTTTAATCCCCATCACCTAATTTGGGAGGAGAGTGGGACCCTTGATGACCCTAAAATGTCCTTAAAATCATCATATGGGTCGGGCCATTTGACCTGACACCAAAATACATCGCATGCTAAAGAGCTTAGTTATTTTTGAGGATTGCACATCACCAATCTACAGAGTCTATAAACTCTTTATAAACATATGGTCCCTTCTCACTTGTTAATTTAAGATTTTGAGTTGAAGTTTGATGCGATTACGCCTATTTTGATGAACAGAGTCTGCATTTCGCGGCGCATGTGTTTTGATTTTTTCTCAGGAAAATGCTCGAAAACCTTTAAAATGCGTATTCGACACCTTAAATTCGCAGGTAATTCTCCCAATAATTTCGAAAATGTGGATAAAATATTGAATTTTGGTGAAAAATGAAGAGAACTGCTTTTGACCTTTTCTTGGAAGCCAAAATAAACGACACTGGTCCCTCTCCAAAATTCTTTCCCTCCGAAACATGTCTGCCAAACAAAACAAGAAGTTAAATAGAAAAGAAGAAGTGCCACCTTGTCCGTGACGCCGCGGCTTTACTCAGTTCCCGTTCCCTCCTCTCCCCCCTTCGGTTCTCTGCCTTCTCTCTCTCTCTCTCTCTCTCTATCCTCATGGGGAACTACAGATTCGGCAGCTGATATCACTTCGTCTCCTTCTTGTCCGGTACCCATTTCTCGTTGCTTTCTTTCTTTCCCTTTTTTCTTTCTTGTCTGTTGATTTTCTTGCATGTCTTCGGTACGAGCAAGACCATGCTAAGAATAATCCTTTTTGGGGTAACTAGAGTGCTTCATATGCGCCGAAGAAAAAAGAGAAGAGGGAGAGGCCAATTCCCATCTGCTTGGTCTCTCTCTGTCTCAGAGAATTTGTTTGGCATTTTACGGATGTGGGATACTGGGGATAGAGTTTTTAGCTGTTATATTTGGTTGATCAGTGGGTGTAGTATGATGCCTGTCCCTTTGGTCTGGATCATGTGCTTGCCTTTTCTATTGGAAAACTTTCTGTATAATTATCTTCAGACATCAAAGCTCTCTCTCTCTCTCTCTCTCTCTCTCTCTCTCTCTCTCTCTCTCTCTCTCTCACACGCGCACACACTGACAACGGTGGAATCACTTGGAAGGTCCATTAATTTGTTTATTTTTCAATCTAGCTGAACTTAAGCAGAGTTCACCATATTGGATCATTAGCTTTTCGTTACCCAATCAAGCATCATCTTGATAATGCGACACATTGATCGATTTCGTTGTCGGATATGCTTAGTCTCTGCTTCAACCATTCCGAGTTTGTGATAGAAGTTGTTGGTTGTTCATAACGCACGACAGAATTTAAACCAGATCCATTTTTTGAGGGCACAGAAAGCAGCAGTTAAAGCAATTGATAGGAGCTTTGCACGTACACCAAAGTTTTGTATGCTTTTTTGTAGGTCATAGTGGGTGGTGATGTTAATTATTTTTTTCTTGAATACTCAGGTTTAGAGAGGGGTTTACTATATGATGGAGGCCTGCGATTGCATCGACACCCAATGGCCTCCTGGAGAACTACTTGTGAAGTATCAGTACATATCGGACTTCTTGATTGCTTTGGCATATTTTTCGATTCCCCTCGAGCTCATATACTTTGTGCAAAAATCTGCGTTCTTCCCATATAGATGGGTGCTGATGCATTTTGGTGCGTTCATTGTTCTTTGTGGGGCGACTCACTTTATAAATCTATGGACAATGAATATCCATTCAAAAGCTGTTGCTATGGTGATGGCAATTGCGAAAGTTTCTTGTGCCATTGTGTCTTGTGCAACAGCTTTGATGCTTGTCCACATAATTCCTGACTTGCTGAGCGTAAAAACTAGGGAATTGCGTTTGAAGAATAAAGCTGAAGAGCTAGACAGAGAGATGGGCCTCATCCTAACACAAGAAGAAACTGGACGGCACGTTAGGATGCTAACTCATGAGATTAGAAGTACTCTTGACCGCCATACTATACTGAAAACAACTCTTGTAGAATTGGGGAGGACATTAGGGCTTGAGGAATGTGCCTTGTGGATGCCGTCACGGACGGGCACGACCTTGCAGCTCTCCCATACTCTACACCATCAGCTATCGGTTGAATTTACCATTCCGATAAACCTTCCCACAGTCAATGAAGTTTTCAGTAGTGGACGAGCAATGCGTATTCCCTATACATGTCCTCTGGCTAGGATCAGACCTCTTGTGGGCAGATATATGCCACCAGAAGTTGTCGCAGTTCGAGTACCTCTCTTGCACCTATCAAATTTTCAGATTAATGATTGGCCTGACCTTTCGGTGAAAAGCTACGCAGCGATGGTTCTGATTCTCCCTACAAACTGTGGTAGACAATGGCGAGAGCATGAGTTGGAACTTGTTGAAGTTGTTGCGGACCAGGTTTGCCCTGTCTTACTTAATCGAAAATTTCCTGGGTGCCTTCTCTTCTATGTACGTGGACACAATGCCTTTCACAAGCTTGGCACTGGGCGTACCTTCTCACAGTCGCTTGTATAGCTGTAAATCTTTAGAACTTAAGCATGGTAGTCCACAAAGCAGTGGTTGAAAGAAGGATGAAAACAAATAATAAAGACCACTATGAGTGGAATTAGAGGGGCTTTACTGTAAGGCGGCCTAGGCAACGCACAGCTATGAATAAGTTTCATGGAATGGGAACCTCATTTCAAGAAGTTTGCTCTCCCTATATCCCCGTTTGGTGGATATATAATAACATGGAACATTATTGAACTGAGAATAACAGTAGCTTTGCATAATCACAAGCTAGAAGCTATTCTGGCCATTACCTTGCTTTTGCACAGGTCCCTCTCACTGGATTTTGATATCATGCTAATACAGCAGAGAAGTGGTGCTTTGATATCTTTCCCTCCGAAATTTATTAGTCGTTATACTCTTTCTTGATGCTATTAGTTCTGATTTTAGCATATCCTCCAATATATAACAATTTCAGACGTCATCTCTGTTTCAACAATTGTGAGGGAGAAGTATGCTGCTACAGTGTGGGCCACATGCAAGTTCATTAAGATGCATGTTCCTGTCCTGGTGGTTTCCAACTGAGAGTAGATGCTAAATCACTAACGAGCTCTTCATGAATTAAATATGTCGGCTTGTCTCCTGCTTCTGGTTCTTTCCTTATTCTGCTTTTCACTTCCCCTGCCTGATCCATGTCTGATGTCAGGACTGTCCATCATGCATTTTAAATAGTGGTCGACACCGGATGTTGCGGTCAGTATAAAATGGTAGTGGCGGCCGCTACCGCTATTGGCCACTATTGCAGCGAGAATCTGATACTTGCCCATAGTGGCTGCTATATCTGCTATTGCGGCTATCGCGGATTTATGGCTGCTATTTGTGATATTGCAGTGGTTGCAAGAAATATCTCCGAAACTCAAGAAATAATTTCTTTCCAAATCTTGCATTCTTTCGCAAATTAAGAAGAAGAACAAAAAAAGAAACAGAATAACAAAAGATAAGATCATGAGAGAATAAAACGGTAACTTTTTTTTGTCAAATGTTTTTATGCGGGTGGTATTTATGTATTGTGGTGATAAACCATAATTATTGTTGTTTTCATGTGTGTCTGTGGCATTCTAATTCCTATGTGTCAGGATATTTGTGTTTAGGTATATTGTGCGATATCTCTTTGTTTAAGTGTAAACATGTCATGTATTAGTGTGATTCTTCTGACTTCCTAGTTTATCTTTTGATCACTTATAGCCATGTGTGAGAGTAATTCATCAATCCAAACTATATCTCGTATCTTCTCTGTCAAATCTATCCTTAAATACTTGAACTGCTCTCTAACATAATATAGATAAATAAACCTTATACACTTCACACAAGTTAATTGAGGACTTTAGCATGTTTTTGCAAATTTTATGAAATTGCACAACCACTATCACCTATTAGGAAGCCACTATGTCAGCATCCGTGACAACTGCAGTGTGACGGTTTCCGCAACCGCAATTTAAAACCTTGACTGTCCTTGTTTAAAGTTTGGGCCATTAGGGTTTAGTTTAGCAATTGCTACATGAAACCTTCTGCGGGGTCTGAAAATTAAAAACCTTGAAGGAGCAGGCGATACTGGTGGATAAATTGGATATATCTGCTGCTATCATAGGATCAGAGTGTATTGGAAGTAAGAAGAGGATACAATTTTGAAGATTGATTCTAACTAATTTTGAAACTCTGCCCGCTTGTTAGTTTCTTTAGATAATCTCTCCTTGAGAGAGATATTATGGTCTGGAACATCACTCAAACGGGAGAAAGAAAGAATGTGAAGGTTTCCTCGCCTTATGTCTACTTTGTGGTGGTGTGTTGGCATTATTTGGATGATAGTCTTGTGTTACATAGGGGAATATGTTGTCTTCATCGTCTCGAAGCTTCTCATCAATCATTCACGACTTTGATATTTCCATCCACAAGTGCCATTCTATACTTTTTTTGTCCCTAGGTTCCTTAGTTTTTATTGCTTCAAAAATCATGAAACTGGTTCCAGGATTTCCATGTTATCTGGCTGCTGAATTTGCATCTCAATTTCATATTTAGGTAGCTGTGGCTCTCTCACATGCTGCTATTCTTGAAGAATCCATGCGAGCTCGGGATCAGCTTGTTGAGCAGAATATTGCTTTAGATTTAGCTCGCCGCGAGGCAGAGGTGGCAATCCATGCTCGCAATGATTTCCTAGCAGTAATGAATCATGAAATGAGGACGCCGTTTCATTCAATTATTGCGCTCTCTTCACTGCTTCTAGATAACGAATTGGCTCCCGAACAAAGGGTTATGATTGAAACCATACTGAAGAGCAGCAACCTCTTGGCGACACTTACTAATGATGTTCTTGACCTTTCTAAACTTGAGGATGGCAGCCTCGAGCTAGACATTGGAACATTCAACCTTTGTGGCAGCATCAGAGAGGTAAACATAGCAACTTTTTGCTATAAGTATTTAAGAAGTTTACAATAATCTTCATTTTGTCCATTAATTTGCTTTATCCGAGAAGCAACATGATTAATTGGTTATCTTATAAGCCCAGGTTATTAATTTGATAAAGCCCATTGCTTCTACGAAAAAACTATCCATGACTGCATTTCTGGCTCCTGACCTGCCTGCCCATGCTGTTGGCGATGAGAAACGCCTTATGCAAACTATGCTAAATATAATTGGGAATGCGGTGAAGTTCACAAAGCAAGGCTATGTATCAGTTGTAGCTTCCATTGCAAAACCAGAGTCTTTAGCGGAGTGGCGACCACCCGATTTCCATCCAGTCTTTAGCAGTGCCCACTTCTACCTGAGAGTGCAGGTTGATGGTTTTTGCAGTTTAGCTTCATTTAGCATGTATAGATTGTCCTTTTGAGCAAAACTCCTTATCTTCAGCTCTCTCTCTCTCTCTCTCTCTCTCTCTCTCTCTCTCTCTAGGCTTGCTATATTGCTTTGCTTCACATTCTCTTGCTCTGATAAATTTGAATTACAGCGCATCCCATATAAGAAAACATGGTTATCTTTTGTAAAAATCAATCTGGGTTATCATTGTCTTAATGACGCAACTGACTTAGATTCTCATAACAGGTTAAGGACTCTGGCTGTGGCATACAGCCACAAGATATTTCTCAAATATTTACGAGATTTATTCATCCTCAAAGTGGATCTAATCGAGGTAGTGGCGGTGCAGGACTTGGACTTGCCATTTGCAAAAGGTAGATTGCACACTGCTTAACGCTTTTGCTCAAATTGCAACTTTCTTTTCTTGTGAAAGCATATATATTGCTAGTTCCTCAAGCATATGAAGCCCTATTGTCTCATGCACACTGGACCATGAGTTAGAATGTCCAACCTTGGAATGAGCTCAGTTGAGTCAGAAAAGATCCATGGATCTTTGAAGGCTTCTCAAAGCATAATATCAAATAGCAACCCTCGAGGTTGTGGATTGATTTATTTGCAGCGGTTACTATTTTATTTTTCTGATCCCTTTTGGACACTCCTGATATCTCAGAGATAATTTTCTCGACCCTTTTGTCTACTAAAGTTTGCAAGCCACCGGATGAAATTGCATTATCTTGGTTTTGTGATCTGAGATCTCACCTACTCTCCTTTTCATGATTTTAGATTTATAAATCTCATGGGAGGTCACATATCCATCGAGAGTGAAGGCCACGACAAGGGCACCGAAGTCACTTTTATCATCAAACTACAGAAATGCAGCAATGCAAATGACTCGGCAGCACACAAGAGCACACCTAGAGCTCAGTCTGGTCATGGAAGCGCCGATTTTGCTTGGCACAAACCTCACAAAGATACTGACAGAACGGACCTCTCTAGCTCCCAGTATCAAAGAAGTTTTTGAAGTCTCGAATGCAAGTTGGTGTATCCCAATGAGGTCTTCCCAAGATATTGTTTAGGTGAAAAATGGGTATTAACTGAATAATGCCTCTTCATCTTGGAGGCCTACACATCTAATACTTGAGTGATACTTCAAAGCATCAAGTTTATGTCTTGATTAGAGAGGTCTCGAGGTTGTGAGTAAGAAGTTGTGCAGGGAGGCCCTTTTATTTTTTTGTAAGTAAAAGAGTTTTTGTATGATCTAGTAATTGTCATATACTACTAAAGGTGGATTGGGATGAATTCACTAGAACGCGGGGGAGCTGACGCAAGTGCAATTTTCTGACTGTTTCAGTAGAATAACCGTTGATCCCTGTACTCTCAGTTTTCTTGCGTCTGCACTTGCCCTACATGGTAGAGATGGCCACGGTTCGGAACCGGCCGGTTCCGGTTCGGAACCGGCGGTTCCGGTTCGGAACCGGCGGTTCCGGTTCGTGGCCAAGAATGAATCGGAACCGCCTCTGGGGTTCCGGTTCCGGTTCGGAACCGGAACAATTTTTTTTTTCTTTAGTCTTCTGTCTTCTCAGCATCTCAGGCGTCAGCCCGGCCGGCGGAGCCGCGGGCGGAGGTCGCCGGCCTCAGGCGAGCCTCGCCGGCGTCGGGCGAGGCTCGCCCTCGCCTGGGCAAGCGAGGGCGAGCCTCGCTGGCCCTCGCCTAGTCGCCTGGGCCGCGAGCGAGGGCGAGCCTCGCCCGACGCCGGCGAGGCTCGCCCTCGCCAGATCCAGGCGAGGGCGAGCCTCGCCGGCGTCGGGCGAGGCTCGCCCTCGCTCGCCCAGGCGAGGGCGAGCCTCGCCCTCGCCCGACGCCGGCGAGGGCGTCCTCGCCTGAGGCCGGCGACCTTCGCCGGCCCCGGCTAGGGTCGGCGGAGGAAGAAGAAAAAAAAAACAGAAAAGAAAAAACAGAAAAGAAAATAAAAAAAAATTAATAAATTATTGTTCCGGTGAGGAAACATTATTTAATATAAATTGTAATTAAAATGTAAATTGTAATTAAATTTGAGGACAAAAAGACAAGGCGGGGCTTGAACTTAATAAATTATCATTAAGCACATTACAATTCGTTACAACGATCTACAAAAAAAAAGGAGCACAATATATATGCTCTAAAATGATCCCAAAACCTAAACATTCCGTGCACAGGGGATCAGAGGTCACATGTCGTCGGATTATACTTGGGTTTCCCTAAGCTCATGTGGGCGTACCCGATATGAGAAACAAGGGTTCCCAAAATATTTGCCAACTTCAATAGTTCTTTTACCCTCAATCGTCACTACCCGTTCCAGTACCGGTAGCGGTAGTATCTCCATCGTTAAAGAATTCGGATTCAGTATTGCGATCTATCTCTTGTTGCCGGTATTGAGCCTTCGTCCAATCAGCAACACAAGCTTGCATCTGCACTGATTCTGGATCTAATCTTGAACGATGTTCATCCAAAATATTACCTCCGGCACTAAATGCTTGTTCGACCGCAACTGTAGAACAAGGGGTTGAAAAAATCTGTTTTGCAATATGAGCAAGGATTGGATATCGGCTTGCGTGCCTCTTCCACCAATCCAAAATTAAAAAATCCGTACCACCTTCGGATTCATTAATCTCAAATGAAACGCTTAGATAACTCTCTAATTCAGAAATATTTCCTATTGCTCCCTTTTGTTTTTTTTGTCTATGTAATAAAAGTTGGTACCCTCTACTAATTTTACCTGTATTGTCATTTTGTATCTCCATAGATTGAGAAGATCCAATATCACCTAAATTATATTTAGTATAAAATTCATTATATAATTCTATTACTACGTTTTTAACATTACGTATTATAGCTGAAACATTTATCTCATCACAATGTAAACATTGATAATACACACGCAAAAAATCATTTAAGCCATCCATTTTGCAACGCGGATCAAAAACACAAGCAACTAAATAAATAATGGGAATTTCCTCATAATAATGTAGCCACTTCATTTTCATTGCATGTATAGTACGTTGTAATTCAACATCATTTTCACATTCATCAAAAATTCCGACAATATTAGTACACTCTACTAAAAATAAATGTGTAGTAGGATAATAAACACCGGACAAAGTATAAGTTGTATCATTAAAAACCTTTAAAACATCTAAAATTTTTTGGCAAATATTCCACTCTTGTGGGTATAAATTAATCTGAGGTATATAATTAGAAACGAATGCACATAATAAATCTTTATATGCTAAAGATTCATTAAGCAAGTGGAAAGTAGAATTCCAACGAGTTGGAACATCTTTTGGAAATCTTTTTGGCTTTTTGCCATTTTCTCTACAAAATCTACCCCATTCTTTCATTTTTTGGGGATGTTTCCATAAAAATTGAATCGCCGTTTTTATTGGTTGAAGAAAAATATCGAGAGTTTTCAAACCATCTTGTACACATAAATTTAAAACATGACAAGCACATCTAACGTGAAAAAATTTTCCGCCAAAAGCGGGTTTACAAATATTTTCTAACTCGGCAATTGAAGCGGTATTTGCTGCAGCATTATCAAAACCAATTGAAAAAATTTTGTTAAGCAAATAATATTCTTCTAAAATTTGCCTAATTATTCTATAAATATTATTTGCCGTATGATTATCATCGAAAACTCTAAATGCAATAACTCTTTTTTGAATACTCCACTCGTCATCTATCCAATGACATGTTATGCCCATGTAAGAATGATTTTGCCAAGGATCACTCCAAATATCACTACCTATATGCACGCATCCATTAAATTGCATAAAAAAATTTTGTAAATCTTTTTTTCCTTTTTTGTAAAGATCTTTAATTACTCGTTTAGTTGTATTTCTAGGAACACGTTTTGCTTGTGGAGCACATGCATTATGTACAAATTCATTAAAACCAAATCTTTCTCCAAAATTAAATGCTAAATGCTCAACGCAAATAAATTTGCCTAATTCTTCCTTATAAGTTTTGTCATTAAAACGAAATAAAGGGGAAGTGTTAGGATTGACGTACCCGGAAATTTGTTGTTGCCCAATATCGATTCCCGTTTCGGTTGGATG
Organism: Syzygium jambos; assembly: GCA_031216235.1. Lineage (NCBI taxonomy): Eukaryota > Viridiplantae > Streptophyta > Magnoliopsida > Myrtales > Myrtaceae > Syzygium > Syzygium jambos. Next base: position 24,841,208 of record CM062230.1, read on the forward strand.
TTTGCTCCTAAGATGTCGTTTAAATGTTCCATATCCTTGTCCACCTGTATATTTATATATTTTCCCACAATATTTACAAATTATATCATACCTTTTTTCACCAACATCAAACCTTTCCATTTTCGTGAAGTGATTCCAAATGTCAGATGTAAATTCTCGTTCCGCTTCCTTTGTTGTAGACATTTCGCCAGGAGGATGAAAACTTTCTTGAGTCGGGACGCGCTCCATATCGGGAAAAATGTTGATTTCATCATCTTGAAAATCTGCATATTCACGAGGATCAAAAGAATGATGGGATTCCGTCGCGATATTCTTACCTTTGCCAGATGGCACTCGACTTCCACTTGCCATTTTTCTAGTGGATTGAGAGAATTGAGCAGACTAATTGAGAGAATTAAGAAAGAATTGTGTGAATTGAGAAAATTGAGAGAATTTAAGAGAATTTCGAGTATTCAGAAAATTTGAGACTTGAGACTTGAGATTGAGAGAAGAGAATTGTGTGAGTATTTATAGAAAAAAATTGAGAAGAAAATAAAAAAAAAGGAGATAACCGTTGCAAATTGCAACGGTTATCTCCTTTTTTTTTTTAGTTTTTTGCCCGTTGGGTGGGGCGTGGCCGCGCGGTGTGTGGCTTTTGCCCGTTGGGGCTTTTGCCCGTTGGGAACGGGCCCGCAAGCCGGGCCCGCTGCGGGACAATTTTTTTTTTTTTCCGTTGGGCGGGGCGGCCAACTGGCCAAGGCCATCGGCCGCCATCGCCGGCATCAGGCGAGGGCCGGCCTCGCCTGGGCTGGGCGAGGCCGGCCTCGCCCGACGCCGGCGAGGCTCGACCTCGCCTGCAACTGGCGAGGCCGGCCTCGCCCGACGCCGGCGAGGCCGGCCTCGCCCGACGCCGGCGAGGCCGGCCTCGCCCGACGCCGGCGAGGCCGGCCTCGCCCGACGCCGGCGAGGTCGAGCCTCGCCTGCAACTGGCGAGGCCGGCCTCGCCCGACGCCGGCGAGGTCGAGCCTCGCCTGCAACTGGCGAGGCCGGCCTCGCCCGACGCCGGCGAGGCCGGCCTCGCCCGACGCCGGCGAGGCCGAGCCTCGCCGACGACCTCGCCGGCGTCGGGCGAGGCCGGCCTCGCCAGTTGCAGGCGAGGGTCGGCCTCGCCGGCGTCGGGCGAGGCCGGCGAGTTCGACCCCTCGCCGGCCGGATGCGCAGCGCCGCAGTGCCGCACCGCAGGTTTTTTTTTTTTTTTTGGAACCGGGCCCGGAACCGCCGGTTCCGGGCCGGTTCATAAATTTCGGGAACCGGAACCGGGCCCGTAGGGCACGGGCCGGTTCCGGTTCCGAACCGCGGGCCCGTAGGGCACGGGCCGGTTCCGGTTCCGAACCGCGGGCCCGTAGGGCACGGGCCGGTTCCGGTTCTGAACCGCGGGCCCAGTCAACGGGCCGGGCCCGGGTTTGACCGGTCCGGTTCCGGGCCAGAACCGGCCCGTGGCCATGTCTACTACATGGTCGTAGGAACCAGGTCCATGATGCACTCTTGTATAGTTTGGGATGATTCGCAATGATGATAGTTCACATTCCCTGTATGCGGAGCAATGACTATTATGCGCTTTAAGAGTTATTAGCAAAATCTATTACCACATCACTCTCCTTCTGCAAATTTCTTAGTATTATAATAACAATAACTATTAGTATTGTTGTTGTTCTTTGCCTTTTTCTTTCCAGGCGGGGATTGGGGGATGGCCAAATTGTGGCCGAATTGAAGGTGGCACGAGCAAGCTTTCGGAATTACTCGCCTAATTTTTGCGAATGATATCTCAAGCTTTTCACAAGAGCCTCTCACGCAAATTTACATGCGATGGAAGCTTTGTCTGGAGGAACTCTCCATTTTCTGGGCAAAATATGAATCTAACTAAGTCTAGAATTTTCTTTGCAAGAAATGTGTACTGATTAACACGACTTGATCTCTGTCAGCAGCTTTCTTTTGCTCAAGAAAGCATTTTAGATTGGTACAACCTTTGTTCTTGCAACCTTATTCAAAACAGACCTTTTTATCCTGAATAGGATGCTAAATTTTTCATTATTTTGTTAAGTCCGAACGAAGAATTTTCCATCTTCTACGCCAGAAGCAGACCTTGATTCTAAACATAATCGTTTTTGGGGTCAATTTTCTTGATAGACAAAATTAACACACGGTGCTTGCCTGTTTTGAGCAGCACAACGCTTTTTACCTGAAGCATGCCGGACAATATCAACTTTGTTTATTCCGACGCAAGATAAACCCCCACATGATAACAGAACACCATGAATTGAGATCATTTTCGACTCTCAAGATAAACCCCCACATGATAACAGAACACCATGAATTGAGATCATTTTCGACTCTCGTCACGACAAATGTAACCGCTATAGGTAATGCACCCTGCTACATCTACGATGTATGGGCGTACCAGCTTCCAATGCTGCCACTCTCTTTCTCAGAAGAGAAACTTCATTCATACAAATTGATAATGCGCAAAGATGGATCCAGCGAAGTGAGTAAGGATGAATCAGAGAAAAACAACCACACCCGAGTATTCAAAATAAGTGCAACACTCAAAGAATAAAATCCACGGTAATAATTGGAAAGACAAGGATCTAAATAGAACTTTGAAAATCATCAGACTCCGTCTTTCTACCTGATGAAACAATAAGGTCCAGAACAAACAGAAACAAGTAGGCAAAAACAATCTAACATAGTTACTAAAGACACAAGGAACACCAAAATTTGTGTACTCTTCAGTGTTCTTCATCACGGGGTCTCACTTCTTTGCCTTCTTCGGTACCCTAAAAGCCAAATAAAATTCTCTCAGATAAATCCAACTGTGGATAAAGAGAAATCTGCCCATTTTGTTGCATATACTTACTCGGCTGCAGGTGCTGTAGCTGGTGGGGGTGCTGCTGCTGGCTTCTCACCAGGTCCCTGTTCAATTTAGACAAGGGAATCAATTTAGAATCCACCTATGATACATAAATACATTTTCATTCATCTGTTCTCAGAGCTTGTTTTACTTCATTTGGCTCTTTAAACACAAGATAATTACTTTTGGACTCAAACTAATTGATTCCCTCGTCTAATCATTATATATTGTCTAGCTGGTGATAAGACTCACCTGGGCCAAACGCTCCTCCCTCCTAGCAAATTTCCTTTCCCGGCTTGCCTTGTTCTTTGCCCTCTTAGCCTCGAATTGGTCAGACAATGTCTTTTCTCTGGCCTTCTCTGCTTTTGACTTGTGAATGCTCTCCATCAGCACACGCTTGTTCTTGAATACGTTACCCTTCACCCTCATGTACATGTCATGGTACATGTGCTTGTCAATCTTCTTTGATTCCCTATATTTGCGGAGCAAACGCCTAAGGACACGCATCCTCCTCATCCACAAGATCTTTGTGGGCAGCCTTGCCTCCCTCGTACCCTTACGCTTACCTGAAATCAGGTCAAGTTACTCTTCACAGCCTCCTAAAGTTTTACTAGCTTCCCAACAGCAATGGTTATGTCATAGAGACTAAAAATTACAATACAGACACATAATACATTGGAAAAAAGCTCTTCCTTTCAGCACAGAGTTGCTCCCACTTGAAATAAAAATAAAAATAAAATAAACATACTGAGCTCATACTATACTGAAGCTCTAATTTCGGAAGATCTCTCCATTCAGAGGAAACTTACCATAACCTGAGTGACGGCCCTTTCTCTTGGCCTCCTTCATGCGCCGTGCCCTAGATCGAGAGTGGATCTTAGTGGGCTTCCTGATGATGAAACCATCTTTAACCAGCTTGCTGATGTTCTGGCCTGTGTAAACATCCAAATTGTTGTCAATCGATGCAGGCAAGAGAAACTTAACTACTGAGCCACTCCTGGCTGACAAGAAGAATGTAACCAGTGCTCAGAGGAAGTGCCACCACTTCACGAGGGGTGATGTTGAAGCAAGGGAATGCAGTGCTAGAGAAATTACTCGTGAAACTGGATCAACAGTTCTAAATTGAATGTTGTACTCTATGTGGAATTGATTAGAAGAACCCAAATAACAAGCAAGCCACAGTTGAGATGTTGATTACTTTGATTGCGATGCAAACCCAGATAGAAAGTAAAGGAGGGGAAGTTAGTAGCGACTCAACAAGCAAGTTCAACTGACACAACCAAACGTACACAATCTTAACACAATAACTCTAGCCAAGATCCCACTCAGCCCCTCTAAATGAAGCTGAAAAGAAAAACAACAACCAGAAGTCCTCCAAATGTTCCTTTCCTTCCTTACGAACCAAACAGCAGAATCGAAGGCCAGTCGCGGAAACCACACAATCGCTTGTCGATAAATTCTCCTACCCACAACACCAACTCTTCACATTAACAGCAACGGAAGACCAGTTGATTCCGCCCCAGCAAGCACACTAAGCAAAGAGCACGAGAAACACGAACGCCACACAAAAAAAGCAACAAACACAAGCGAATTCACCTGGCAGCCAACCAAGAAATGCCTTCACATCCTCATCCTCCATACTAACAGCGCCAGAAACTTGACCTCCAAGTACGGAAGCTCACCAATCAACCCAAATACCGAAACCCCGTTGTTCAATCTCTTCCCCCCACCCCCCCCCCCAACCCCTCCCTCTCCCCCACCCACCATTTGCTACCGAGAAAATGACAAAAGAAGCTCCGAACCGACATCTAGGAGACACGACACGCACGAGCGGATAGACGCACGAAGCATACAGCAGGAAAAACAAAACGAAGAGAGGGAGAGAGGGAGAAGCGTCACGACTTACGGGAGTTGGCCATGGAGATTTCGTTGACTTCATTGGGATCGAGCCAGACCTTGCCTCTGCCGCACTTGAGAACGCTGGCGGCGAGCCGCTTCTGAAGCTTCAGCGACACCATCTCTCACCTCTCTCTCTCTCTCGCTGGTCGCGATGCTCGGGTGAAGAGCAGTAGAGAAGAAGGAAAGCGGCAAGGCGGAGTGTTTATATACCACAGCTTCTGCCTAGGGTTTTTTAGAGCTTCCTCTGTGATGGGCTGGGCTTCGTAGCCTGGTCTTTCCTTGTATTTCTTACACCCATCACCTTGATTTAAAGCTTTGCTGACCTCGTTCGGCCCAGTTTGGAGATCCCTGTAAAGTTTCAACGCTGAAAAATGAGACAGGATCGCCTTTCCCTTTTGGGATTAAAATACCACGAAATATCCCAATATAGTACATTCGTGTCACGTTTATCCTAATGTTTATGTCCCAAAAAATCCGAACCGATGCGTCTAGTTTGGGAGTAAAATGTGGCACGAGTAAGCCAGTTTGAAAAATTTTTGTGGTACGAAAATTAGCTTGGGGTAAATGTGGCATGAGGCGTACCGGTTTGGTATTTTTTTTTGAGTCAAAAGATAATTTGGGGTTAACGTAGCATGAGTGGACCGGCTTAGGATTTGCAATGATATTAACCTTTAGGAGGAGGGGAGGTTACTTCATGCCAAAGTAAAGCATAGCATAGGCCTAGAAGGTCTTATAGTGGATTTACAAATCAACTTCCAAAGGGGATTGCCGGCAGCAGGATTTGAATCTAGTTATGGTGTGCAGAGAGATCGAACCTTACCAGCTGAGCCAATCCACTTTGATGGTATTAACCATTTTTTTATATATGAAAAAATTGATTATTTCGTTCGCCATGAGAAAGCATTGCTAATCGAAATTGGATTGTTGCCTCCCACCAAGATCAACACCCCAACGTGCAGACATGTAAAGCATTCCAAGTACGAACTGTTAGCCACTAAAAACGGACACTTTCAATACGTATAAGATGCAGAGAGAGTTTGGTGGCCTTAGCCAACACTGGTTGACAACCCGACTCTGTTTCAAACGAGAATGGCTCTTCTTGCTCAGCTCTGTCTCGCCAATTGTTTGCTTCTCTTGCCCCTGTTTGCGGTCGTTTTCGCTGCCGACATCGATGCTTATGGATCCAGATCCGGCCTCAAGAAGCCAAAACAGCATGGAAACCAAAGCCTCCTCTCCACAAACATTGGGATTCAAGGAGTCATTTACTGTAGATCGGGCTCGAAGCTCGTCCCGCTCCAAGGTACCTAATGCGCTCGTGTTCTCTCCATGCCGGTTTCTGATCTTCTACGGCCATTGTCTGTTTGTGCTCACTTGTCTTCCGTTGCTCAAAATCATTTAAAACGAGATGATGCGAGTTTCGGCCCGCTCATCAGTGAATGTAAGAGTGATTTGCACATATATGTTATGGCTAACGCTATCGTAACCAAGAATAACTATTAGAACGACTTGATCACGTCAAACTATATCATTCGGTCTCCGTGTTGGATCTTATACAGCAAATCCACACACCACCGTCTTCAATTTTGCCGGCGATAGACAGTCAGTTCCAGTAAAGAAAATAGATCAGGTGTTGAACTGCCTAAACATGGTACATCCTCACAGCTTCAATTCTCTCCTCTCTCAAATCTACATCAGCTAATGAGTTGAATTCCATACGTGGTAATAGATAAAATCATGTGTAAGTTGCAATACACATGACAATTACTCTTCCACAAAGCGAATAGAAATTGAACGCAAATAATGTGATTCCAGGTGCGCAGGCGAGAATAACATGTTTGGCTGTGGACAAGCGAGGGTACGAAACTGCTCCGTTCTGCATCTTGAGCAGACCGACTGATGCAAACGGCTATTTCTCAGCGACTTTGTCGCCATCGGAGGTCGAAGATGACTGGAAGCTCACACGTTGCAAGGCTTTCCTGGAGTCCTCTCCCTCGGAGACCTGCAAAGTCCCAACGGATGTGAACAGGGGGGTCACCGGTGCTCTTCTTTCATCCTATAGCCTCTCGAAGGACAAGAGAATGAAATGGTTCTCTGTGGGGCCTTTTGTTTACACCTCGTGATTACGAAGAAATGAAGAAAGGAAGCTACTATTTATCTGAGGTCGCTGTCTAATTGAAATTAATTAATGTGATCAAGTCTTTTGGCCCTTTGCCAATAGCTGAAGTTTCGATATTGGCATGTGATCAGAAAAAGTGTTGCCCAAAGCTATAATAACTAAACAACTGTTCGACCAAAGAGCCCAGACGAAACTATTGGGTTGTTCTCGTACTTAACAAAATAATGAACAAGTATTGGCGGGTCAGACTTCGATCCGTATTAGCCCAGTTCATGTGGGACCATAATCTAACAGTTCATGCGGAAGGGACTAGGCGAACGAGAAATTATAAAAAGTAAACTCAGAGCGTTTCATGCATTTCTGTCACCTATCTCTATGCCAGAAATAATATAAATTCATTGTGACTATTACCATATCCAAAGTTTTAATTGGCAATTCCCGAGAACTTCACCCTTCGTATTGACAGAATCAAGCACTCAGCACAGCCATGGAGACACGGGGTGCTCGAGTCAACGCGACCAAAACATATACAAATTACTGATCTGATGCGCTGAGCAGAACTTTTTGCAGACAACAAGTGCAGCAAAACATAAACATAGAGCATGCTAGCTCGCCGAAACAACAAGCATGTTGGCAAATGAACTGGTCTCGGGCAAATAATAAGAAGTACGGTTCAAAGGAGAGATGAATCACCAGCAGATTCCGGCCAAACAAGTACAGTAAACAAGCATGGCCATTGAGAAATAAAAAAGCTACGACTAATTCAAACTGTTATTATACCTTCTCTGAACCACTAATCAGAGCAGGAATGCAGTTAGTCTCCAGTTCCGACTGGGAGGCCTTATTATCAAGCTCTGCTTCCGTGTTGCTCTTATATAAGCCTTTTCTTTCTATGATTTTTCATATCCAAGCTTGACTTGGCAATTTGCACCCTTGCTATCTCCATCATCAATGTCACGTATAAACTTGATCAAAGAACAGAGGCCACCCAAGAAGTTGTGATCGATCACGCCACGGCCATCCACCACATGTGCAAAGTCCACCAGTTTGACTTTCGGGTCTGCACAGCTGTCCAAAGCCGACTCCCTGTCATAAAAGAAGAGGATCGAACAAGAATAAAAGTGATAATTCGTCTGAACCTCAAACCATTGCTTCAGCTGTAACAATTGTGCCAAAATCCCACCCGAGTGACCGTAAACTGTTGATGCATACGAACAATCCGGATCCGCATTCGAACCCACAGACAAGTTAGAAGAAACGAACTTCCTCAGTGCCGACCTGACACCATCCGCATTAAAGCTATAAACAACCTTCTTGTCAGGTTGCCAAAACCCGGCTTCGCTATTCTGATACACCTTTAGCCCCGAAATCCTAAACCCCAGTGAAACGCTCGTGCTATCTCGATCTTTCTCTAAGCACTTCTGGATGTACTTCTCAGAGGCTTCGGGATACCATGTTCTGGATCCCATCTTGATGTCCATGACGGATGGGTTCACACGACCCGTGACGACATCCTCCAGAACCAGGTGAGGTTGAGGACCCGATCCATCAGATGCCTCTATAATCTGAGTTCCGTGAAACACCGGAAAGAATTCACGAATGTGACCTGGGATCTCTGCATTGGAAGAGAATGACTCGTAAAAGGCCACTTCCGTGGCTCCGCGCTGATCGCTCTGGAGAGGCTTATAGAAGCGGCCCGAATCATCCACCAGTGGCCCAAGCATTCCGCCGTCTGCTCGGTGACCGGCGACTTGATGATCCGGGACCTTGAGCATGGTGTGTATGACGCGGGAAAAGTTCCCCAAACTTCCTCAGATTCGATTATCTATCTGTTCAAAGCAATAAAGCCAGCCTTGATTGATCACAGCCAAATGAACTAAGGTGAAAATCTACGTAAATGGGTAACTACTCCTAGAATGGCTCTATGCAGGATGCTTCCTCGCAAGCAATTAACGAAAATGATTGAAAACAGAGTCCTGACTGAAATTTCACGCGCAACCGCAGGGAGATGAAAAAAAAAAGCAAGCTTTTACAGGTTGACCGTAGAACTAACAACCGCCATTTAAGATGAGTAAACAAAATGCAGAAGGCGACAACTTATTAATGAATAAAAAAAATACGAAGGCGAGCGATGAGTCTACGCACTCCACAAAAACAATCAGAGGCCACGCCATTGTGGACCCTGTCAAGAAGCATGAACGACGATTTCCTCGGATTAAAAGGGAAAATCACACTTTCAGACTTTCTTTCAATCCCTCTTTCTGCGAACTCACCCAACGACCAAAGGCACCCCGAACTTTACCGCATTGCCATTGACCCGCGAACCTTATCCTTGCAATGACTCGATGCGAGCACGCAATCGACTTTATCTCGGGGCATTTCAGCAGTGATTAAGGACTCACATACCGCGGATTTGGGCGACGCCAGCCCGGGACGAATGCTGCAGGGTCAGAGGTGAAGCCCTTGCTCGCGGAACACCTCGCAGACGATGAAGGAAGGCCCAGGAAGAGAAAAGAAAAGAGAGAGATGAGAGTTCGAGCGAGAGCGAGAGACGGAGTCGCCCGAGATGCTGCCGCTGGTGCCGCGCGTATCCGGCGGATGCGAGACATGCATTGCGCCTTTTCTTCTAAAATAAAATTTCTTTTCCCGAGGAACAAATTCATCGCCGACCAGACGAATTTCGATTTTTCCGTTTGGCGCACGGAAAATCGAATAAAAAATTAGGAAAAAGGGGAACTACCAGAGAAAAAGACAAAAGAAGAAAAGAAAAACCGCTTCGGCCTATGGGCCAAACCCGAAAGAAAGTGGTGGAAACCGGACCGACCGGACCCGTTTTTGGGACCGGCTACTAACCTCAGCAGACAGCCGCTCCTCTGTTTCTCATTGTCATGCACGCTCCTTTCCTTTTCGCTAAAGAAAACCCCTTTGTTTCCTCGCTGCAGGAACCCCTCGCAGTCGCCGTCGATCGTCTCGCTCGGTCTGGTTGTCGATGGTGATGATGAGATTGTTGGGGGTCTGTGTGAGAGGAGGGGAGATCCATTTCGTCTATTTTCCTGAGGGCGGGTGTGTGTGTGTCATGGGATTTGCAGAGTTAGGGCTTCTGAATGGGAAGCGAGGATGATGATGATGATGATGATGATGATTCACGGCAAATTCTTTTTGATCCGTGAGGGAAGAAGCGGTTTTGTTCGGGTTGGGAAAATATATTCGGTCCCCCTTTCCCTTTCATTTTTCAAATAAAGCCATTTAAACCGTTTTTACCCCTTTTCATTAAATATAATGACCCGACTCTAATTTATATTGCAAAAATACTATCGTATTTAACTCAATTTATGAAAACTCATACCCAAACTAATATGAGAATACGGAATAAGTAAGCACGAGATTGAGTAAGGGCGAGAGAGATGAGTTGAGTTTAAATAAGTTATAAATCCATTTATGATCAATTTACGGTCCATTTAACATGCATATTAAAGTTTATACCAATTTATGACCTATTTATTGAATATAATTATCAATTTATGATTTATTTACTGATATATGGGTTAAAATAGGGGTTTATGACCCAAGTCTAATGGCATGTCAATGAATTTGAGTCAATGATCTGTATGTCGATTCCTTGTTCCGCATTGATTTGTTTCTTCGATCTATGTCCTTGCTATCGCCACTGTGGAGGATTCAGATAATGGTGACAGATGGGCGTAGGATTTTGATGTGTCGTTAAGTTCGTGGGAATATCGATTTGAATCGAAGTTGCTTTTGATAACTAATGTTCATATTATTGTTGAGGTTATGATCTCAAAATGAAATATTGCTTCCATCTTTTGTCTAGGCCCCTCAATCGTAGTGCATATTATTTGCTCAACAAAATGCCTAAATGAATTTGAATATTTGTTCATAAAGAGCGAAAAAAAAAATTCGAAACCAAAATAAAGGAAAAAAAACGAGTTTTCGGATAAATCTTGGACCGGAGAGGAAAAATATATAGGTTCCAAAACTAGTTTCAAGACAAACAAAATAGGTTATGGATTTTAAGAGCTAGGAATCATATTTTTGAAACCTACTTACCCTGAAATCGATTATCTCTAGTTCGTGCGATGAGAGGCCATACAATGTACGCGGGGCCCGCTCAAGATTAGTGGCAAGAATTCTTAACATAATTTCAGGTGTAATTTGTCTTTGACTTTGTTAGTATTTTCCCCACATCTCTTCCCCAGATGCCCATATAAATCTGAGATTCTTAAGAATAGCATGCAAATTAAGATAGTTAGGCCTATCGAATATTAAGGCAAGACCAATGATTAGAGAGAAATCGCCATAAGGTAGAGATTTCGAGAGATGAGACACTGCTGATTAAAAAAGAATTGCAAGAGATGGCCGTAGCTTGGGCTGCATACATGACGGACTGAATGAAGTACGAATTTTGATTTGAAACATGGACAAATGTTTTTTTTTTTTCAATTGTTCTCCCCTTTCTTTGTATAGACGTTGTTTTTTTTTTTTTTACTTTTTCGTTCGTTCGTTAATCAAAAGGTTAATACTCGTTACCCACATACGACTGGACATGTAAAACTATGATGATACGGTATATTAAAATTATATTCACTATTCCGTGAGGGCCATTGTCATTTTCCACGATTCCGCTTGATTTTATGCGAGAAATGGCAAGTGATACTTGCATATTTCGTCGACAGTGACTTAATGTTTGTTGAGATCAGAGGCTAAATGACACAAACTTGTCAAGTTCAGGGGAGCACATTGAATAAAATCCACGATTAGCGGGCAATTCGAATTCCGATGTGCAAACACAGGGTGGAGTCTGGAAACTTGTGGGATTTAATTTAGTAGATCAAGTCATATCATATCAATTCATATGAGTTTATGGTTAACGAGGTAATTTTCGGTTCCTTTCTTTTTATATATATAATTTTTATTTTGTATTTTCCTGCCGATGAATATATATTACGGAGATTTTGACTCGGGCAAGCGAGCTCGCGCGCGCAACGCAAGGTTGAGAGCGCGAGGGGAGAGCACATGGCAGCGATCCTCCCATGGCCGATCACCACCGCCATCGCCTTCTTCCTTCTTCAATCCATCTCTCCTCTCTTCTCGCCTCGAAGTTCGATTCCCCTCGCTCGCCAACGGTCAAAACTCAAACCTACCTCTCTTTCTCCCCGTGTTTGTTTTCCCCACCCCCCCTTTTTGGCGAACATTCGAGAGTTCCATAGCGGGGAGATAGCAAGTTTCGAGGAGCGAACGGGGCGATGGCGACTGCCAAGTTGGATCGCGTGCCGAGCATGAAGGAGCGAGTCGAGGACAGTGTCAGGGCTCACTGCGACGATCTGTTCTCCCTTCTCTCCAGGTACGTTTGCTCCTTATCGCTCGCATCATCCTCGGCCATGTTATTCCTCAGTCAGTTCTCGCCTGCTGGATGCATTCAATCCGTGGTTGTCCGGGAGAAGTCGAAGGAGGTTTCCGGAAGAGGAGGAGAATTAGTCATCCCTAATCAGTCGTGGCTTGATTTAGGAGAGATGAGCTGGTTATGCATCTCCGTTATTTTTCCATCATCATCAGTAGAGGAGACGGTTTTCCTGACCTTATAGTGTTTACTGAAATGGTTGTGGTGGATAGAAGACAAACTCGTTATATTCCGTCGGATTTTGTTTGTGGCTAGATCTGTCAAATGGGTGGTCGGGTCGGGTTTGGGTCGGGTCATAAATGGTCCGATCCAAATTGACCCATTAACCCGTTTATGACTCATTTATGCGCAATGCAATTTTGTTGATCCATACCCGACCCGACCCATACCCAACCCATACCCGATTAGACCCATATTGCTAAAATACTTCCATATTTAATTAAATATAGGAAAATTCATACCCAAGCTGAAATGAGAGTGCAGAATGAGTGAGTGCAAGATTGAGTGAGGGTGAGAGAAATACGTTGAGTTTAAATCAGTTGTAAACTCATTTATGACCCATTTGCGACCCATTTATGACCCATTTAACACTAATATAAGACTTCTACCCATTTATGACCCATTTACTAAATATAACTAACCCATTTATGACCCATTTACTAATAAATGGGTTAAGAAATGGGTTTATGAGCCATTTTGACAGGTCTATTTGTGGCTTTATCTTTGGCTTGGCTCGACCTTGAGTAACTGTGGTTGTACTTGGTTTAATTCGCACTGAGATGGTACCGGAGTTGGAGATCCAGTGTTTGACATCCGGTTCCGTCATTTGTTCCTTCGTTTATTAATTGATTCGTCTCGGGTGTAAGCGTGTTAAGGAGACAGAATATTATTTATGCATCTACCGGCTCAGCTTTCACATAGGCAGGTTACCATCTAACATGAAACTTCAATAAAAAAAAAAAACAAAGTACATCCTTTTTTTTTAGTTTACAAAGACAAAGATAATCGGGGGTTCATGTGGTTTTCTTTCATGCAAATCGCATAGCTATTCATTTCACGGGCAATCAAAGAGCTTAGTGAGAGCTTGCGGAGTGGGGGTGTTCATCATCTGGGAGGGGCATGTCATTGTCACTTCAGTCTGGCTGTTTGAAACGACTGGCTTGTATCGACTTTTCCCCTGTGTGATTTTATTTCCAATTTTAAGGTATGTGAAACAGGGTAAAGGGATATTGCAGCCGCATCACTTGCTGGATGAAGTTGACAGCATCATGGATGATGAGCAATCGAGACAAAGTCTTAGCACTTGCCCCTTCAACGAGGACCTAAAATCGGCACAGGTATATCTTCGTTTTAGTTACTTTTCCTTTCATAAGATGCAACTTTCGGTGGAAGGGAACAGCAAAGGACACAAAGAATAAGCCAAAATGAAGTTCTTTTCAATTTTTTGAATGTTGAGTTGATTTTGACGCCTATAGAGGTTATGTAGAGCTATCAGTAGCAACCAACTTCACTGCAGCTAGGACCGTGGAGCTCAGCAGAACTTTATGTTTGTTATTTTCTTTCAAACTCAAAACGAGATCACAGCTGAGACGGTTTTTGCTACCAAGTTATGAGAGGATATCATTTTTGGCTTCTGCATCGATTGTGGCTATATACTTTGTACATCCATCATAGCTATACGGTGCAGTTGCAAGTTGGCTTTTGTCATGACTTCTGCTATCAGCCTTTGGGGAGCTATGCTTCTGAATAATTTTGACTCTGAGATTTTTGTGAAATACTAAATGTCAAAGCCAAATCATGTGATTGTCCTCAGGCATAGGCTTTTCTTGCTATTTTTAGTATTTACTTCTTTTCAGTTCCATTACTGTGGTTTGTGTAAAAGGAGAGTAGACTTAAAATACAACCAAGCTATGTTTAATTTACATATATACTTGAGTTGCATTTTCTTCCCGCTGCATATAGTTTGTCTAAATGTTTTTGCTTTATTTTAAGGAAATCCTCGGTCGCGTTCTTATCATTTGTTAACCTGTCCTGGCTGGGTTGACTGAAGAAATACATATATATTGTTCTATCTTCAGAAAATTCTTTCCTGACTCAAATAGTTGTTTGTTTGGGCTCTCAATGTGTCATTCACCTGTTTGTTTGCAAAGTGTTAATGTTTCCTTTTGCATTTGGTAACAGGAAGCCATAGTTTTACCTCCATTCGTAGCAATAGCAGTCCGTCCAAGACCTGGTGTTTGGGAATATGTCCGTATCAACGTGAATGAGCTTAGTGTGGATCAATTGACTGTATCTGAATATCTTCGATTCAAAGAAGAGCTCGTGGATGGGCTGTAAGCAACTTTTTTTTTCTTCCTAATAATGCAGTTATTACTCTAAATTTTGTCAATGAATCATGTAATTTCACGCGTTCCTGTTTCATTGCCTTTTGAATGTGAATCAGGTCAAATACCCCTTTTGTGCTTGAGCTTGACTTTGAGCCATTCAATGCAACCTTTCCTCGCTCAAATCGATCGTCATATATTGGCAATGGCGTCCAATTTCTCAACCGCCACCTTTCTTCAATCATGTTCCATAATAAAGATTGCTTGGAGCCATTACTCGATTTTCTCCGTATGCACAAACATAAAGGTCATGTAAGTCTCTGAAATAGATTCCTTTCGAGAGAAAATTGTTGGCGCAACTATTATAACATTATAACGTGCACGAGCATCACCCTTATGTTTGTCTCTCCGACATTCTTGTGAGCTACTTCAAAATCATGCGTCTCTGGCTGATGATCTTGCACTACTAATGAGCATCCTTTGCAGACGTTGATGTTAAATGATCGAATACAAAATATTTCAAAACTCGAGTCTGCTTTGGCTAAGGCAGAGGATTATCTTTCTAGGCTTCCATCTGACACACCCTACTCAGAGTTCGAATATGAGTAAGCTTGTTTTCATGAAGTTTTAGGACAGACATAAAATTTTCATGCATTTTAAATCTTTTCTTCCTGACACGTTCACTCTTTTCTCACAACCTCATTTAGGTTACAAGGCATGGGGTTTGAGAGAGGCTGGGGCGATGGTGCAACTAAGGCATTAGAGATGATGCGTCTTCTGTTGGATATCCTACAGGCTCCCAATCCTTCCACTCTAGGGGCATTCCTCGGCAGCATACCGATGGTATTTAATGTCGTCATATTGTCCCCCCACGGATATTTTGGGCAAGCTAATGTGTTGGGGTTACCGGATACTGGAGGACAGGTAAGTAAAACTTTGATCTTTTTTATAATACTTTTTTTTTTTGGTTAGATCTTTTTGGTAATACTAGGAACAAAATAAATGAAATTTTTTTTTTTTGCCTCTTCTTTATTGCTGCGGTCTCTGGGAGTCACCATATCTAGTTATTATGTTGGCTACTGCATGCAGATTGTCTACATTCTCGATCAGGTTCGGGCACTGGAGAATGAAATGCTCCTCAGAATACATAAGCAAGGACTGGATGTGACCCCTAGACTTCTCATTGTATGTATAAACTGATTTATTACTTTACTTGAGCATGCTATCATTGCTTTCTCTGGTACTGCCATTTGTTCTTGCTTCTCCCTTCTTTTCTTCTCCTTGATTTTTGTTCTTTCAGGTTACTAGGTTGATACCTGATGCAAAAGGAACTACATGCAACCAACGGCTGGAAAGAGTCAGTGGAACACATCGCACGTATATTCTGCGAGTTCCCTTCAGATCTGAGAAAGGAATTCTTCATGAATGGATTTCAAGATTTGACGTGTGGCCTTTTTTGGAAACTTTTGCTGAGGTAAATTGTATGACATTTGTTGTTTCAATAGCTATCTATATCCCCTAAACTTTATCCACTCCTGATCCGATGATGATACATTACATTATAAACTTTGTTTCTCTGCGATCGATGAACGGATCAACTTTACCTCCAAAGACATACACAAAGTTATTGGTCCTCGTTATCTCAAAGAAAGTATGCACTATCCAAATGTTACTAATTTCTGCCCTTCAAATGGAGGAAGCAATCGTTTTCTTGACCGGCACTCTTCCTGGTTTTCTTATTTGTTTTTTTCTTTCTTTCTTTAATTGGAGTGAGGCTTAGAAGGGAAGAGAGGCCGACGGGAGGGATTTTCTCTGGAAGAAAGCTCAGCTCAAGAACTTCTACAATCACTTTCATGCTACCTAGTCCCAATTAGTGTTGTTGCTTATTGTGTTTCTTCCGGGGGTGATTGATACGACTTGATTTCACCAGAACTGTCAACTTCTCTGACACCATTTAGGGAAAAACCTGTGCTGTGATATTGTTTTTCCAAATTGTAGATGCCATTCTGTGGCTTCATGTTGCAACATCTAACTATGCATAATCAACTTTTAATCTGGACCAGGTTTGCAAAACTGTCCTTTTTCCTGATGCAACATGCAATTCTCCCGGTTTACTAGGTTATCTAGTTTTAGTATTTCTGTACATGCTTTCTCCTGTCTCGGATGGATATGGATGTCCTTATTTATACCTTGATGTACCTATACTCATCTATAATCATTTTGTTATGTCATCACTTATCAGGATGCGGCAGGTGAAATTGCCGTAGAGTTGCAAGGCTATCCAGATTTTATTATTGGGAACTACAGTGATGGTAATCTTGTCGCATCATTATTGGCTCATAAGATGGGAGTTACACAGGTTTGCCACTGTTTTTGGATCTGAGTGGGTAGAAGCTGAACTGTTTAGCTAGTCTTTCTTTCATGTATTGTTTTAGTTATACAATACCTGTTCTGCATAGTGCACCATTGCACATGCCCTGGAGAAGACGAAATACCCAGATTCTGACATATACTGGAAGGATTTTGAGGATAAGTACCACTTCTCCTGTCAATTCACTGCTGATCTAATTGCAATGAATCATGCCGACTTTGTCATCACCAGCACATATCAAGAAATAGCGGGAGCGTAAGTTTCTCCACTGTCCAATTATCAGTATGCCCCCTCTATGCTAGATGCTTTGAGCATACTTCACCTAGAATCAACTTACAGATTGGAAAATAACTGATAGCCATGTGGTAACGCTCAAAAATCTTGGTTCAAAGTCGGGTATGCTCTGTATAACGGATTGATAGTGCTCGCTCAACTCTGTACCCAAATAATTTTTTTATAGGTAAATCAGTGTATTTGGTTATAAACTATGTAGCTCAATCGTGCTTTTTGTGACTTTAATTAATGTGCAACTCAGCTTGCTTGTCCTGTTTTTCCTTCTGAGACCCTTCTGCATTGTGGAGTGAACCATCTACCAATATGACTCAATCTTCGCCATTCCTTTCAGGAAGAATACTGTCGGGCAGTATGAGAGCTACACAGCCTTTACGCTTCCAGGGTTGTATAGGGTCGTTCATGGAATTGATGTTTTTGATCCGAAGTTCAATATAGTCTCTCCTGGGGCAGATATGAGCATTTATTTTCCGTACTTCAAAAAACATGGGCGACTTACAGCTTTACATGAATCGATAGAGAAATTGCTCTTTCATACTGAGCAAAATGAAAAGCACATGTGAGTCCCATCTTAATTGTGGATTCCTTGCCTCATAACTATTTTCTTATACCAACATATGAAACACTGCAGTGGCAGATTGAGAGATAAATCCAAGCCTATTCTCTTTTCCATGGCAAGGTTAGACCGAGTTAAAAACATCACTGGGTTGGTGGAGTGCTATTGTAAGAATTCTGAACTGAGGGAATTGGCTAATCTTGTTGTCATAGCTGGTAACAATGATGTGAAGAAATCCAAAGATAGGGAAGAAGCGGAAGAAATTGAGAAGATGCATGACTTGATTAAGACGTACAACTTAGATGGGCAGTTTCGATGGATGTCTATGCAAACAAATCGAGCTTGCAATGGTGAGCTATATCGATGCATAGCAGACACAAAAGGTGTTTTTGTTCAGGTGAGCAATTTTTGCTCATTATGTTTGTTGGTGAGTCTTCATTTTCAAGGCCTTCCCTAAACCCATACTTATTTGTTCACTTCTGGAGCACAGCCAGCTCTGTATGAAGCCTTTGGACTCACCGTTGTAGAGGCCATGACTTGTGGCTTGCCAACATTTGCCACTTGCCATGGAGGTCCTGCAGAGATCATTGAGCACGGTGTGTCAGGTTTCCATATCGATCCTTATCACCCAGACCAGGCTTCAGCTCTCATGGTTGATTTCTTACAACGGTGCAAGGAGGACTCTAGTTGTTGGAAGAAAATATCTGACGCAGGGCTCCAGAGGATTTATGATCGGTGAGTGGTAGACAGCGCCAGTATGATGCATCTTCAGCTTGAATACATGCGACTTAGTCGGACTTTCACTGATCTGCAGGTATACGTGGAAGATCTATTCTGAAAGGTTGATGACACTGGCTGGGGTTTATGGCTTCTGGAAGCATGTTTCCAAGCTAGAGAGGTGTGAAACGCGACGTTATGTGGAGATGCTTTACATTCTTAAATTTCGAGAACTGGTAAGAAGCGTTCAAATTGATAGGCTGCCTCCAGGACCTGGTTTTTCTACTTTTGCTATTGTTTTAGAATGCTAACAGGTGGAGGATCTTGACTTGATCTCCATAATCAGGATATAATGATTTACAGATATGTGGATAACTGGAGTATCAATAGAAAACCCTGAGGGTCGTTGTTAACAAACAAGATAAGAATTTTGAGCAGGCGCGCATTGGAGAATCTTTCCTCCTGAGTCACAAACACTGTTGAACGCACAGAAGAAGAGATTTCCACTACATTAACTACTCATTCCACACTAGTCATGCAACCAATGGTGCTTGTGGAGAAGTTTTTTCCAATGTCGGTGGATTTGATATAAAAGCTGCAATTAAAATTTTAGCCCCTTGTTAGTTGTAAGTTTGACAATTATCATGCTTGACCTACTTGTTGCCATGGAATTACACATCTTACTCTCGATCAGCTACTTCAGTAGAAATATCTACTGAAGCATTACAAATCCATGGAAGATTTACAATTCAAACCCTTGTAAGTATGACAGTTACCATGCATCACATACTGTGCCTTCCCGTACACTACCCACTCTAGTAATCACGCTTTGAAGCTGAGAGTTGACTGCATGAAGAGACAAATCTCTAATTGTTTTATAATTTCCATGATATGGTTGTCGTTATGACCATGCTTTTGCAAGAAATTTGATTTTGACCAAAATTCTAGAACAAGACCAAATGATAGCTGTAGTTTGTACGTGGATATCTCTTAAAGGGTCCTTTTTACTGATTTGCTATCCTCATTTTGCTGGGATTTTGTTTCCTCTGTATCTTCATGGAGAGTTCATTCTGTAGCCAGTTAGCACATTGGCCAGAGCAACTGTATAGGCAGGTTTTTTATAGACGTGACCAAGTAAGAGAATGGTCGAGGCTTATTAGCTTACTGGGAAATGATCAATCATACATGCACCAGTAATTTAAACAAGATTTATTAGGAAAAGGAACTACGGAGATGCCGAAGTGTTGCAGCTGACCCTTGCATCATGTCTTTTATTACTTTTGCCTCAATGTTGTCCATGCTACTGCTGCCATCATTAGCTGTTCAATAACCAGACTTTCAGAGATATCATGATTACGTCATGTCCACATTTTCCAATTTTGTCTGAGCAAAACGTGGGAGAGCACTTCAGTATGCGACTACCAAGTGAAAGTCCTGATTTTCTTAGGAAATTGTTTGTGCTGATTCGTTCATTCTTTCCATGTCCAGGTGAAGTCGGTTCTGCGGGCAATTGATAATTCATTATAAGATGTAGATCCTGGAAGATCTATAGCCCACGAAGAAGTTATTCCCATAGGTGATCAGGTATGCTGAAACCAGAGAGTGCAGCTTGATTATCAACAACAGATCACTGCATGCTTCAAGGGAAAAGAAGGATAAAGTATGCTTTGATTCATAAAATCTAAGTTGTAGCATAGACCAGCCATTGAAGTGCAATCTGTAAGTTCCATTCTTCTGATGTTTGACGCTTATTTGTACCATTCTGTCCATGTTGAGGAGGGCGGTCATGCTGAAATGCCGTTACCAGCTGTAGTCCAAGTTGAGTTCTATAATGGTGCAAGGACTGCTTAGGCAAAAGTAGTCATTGTATCTCCTCAATTTATACCAAGCATATCAACCAAATTGTGCTATCACAAGGTTACTTAAAGTCAGCTAAACCGATGTCCAAGTCCAGTTTGAGGCGAATCTCCAATTCGTTTTTTTTTGTTTTGCTCTTTTGTCAACCATAGAACAGTTCAATCTTGCCAGCTTATATAACAAATTCAGCAGATACTTTCTGGTAAAAGGTATGCTGTGCTGATTACATTAAGCTGGCCCGGGAAGCAATGTAGACAATAATTTGATTACTCGATAACAAACACACTGTTGTATTGAAATTTGAATCCTGGAAGAGTTCGTAAATATGCTTATTAAGAAGTTTACTTCACCTCGTGCGGTACCATGAACGAACGGGGATTTATGGGTGCTTGTTTAGCAAGGACTAAGCTCCGACTGCTATGTACTCTTGTTGGATATAACTGAAAACTAGTACCTGCAATGTCATGCACTGTCTATTGGGATAAACACAGCAGGAGTGCCCGCTTTGATTTTTTTTTGCTCACTTAAGTGTCACAAATTGAAAAATTGATCAATTAAGTGTCATCAACAATTTGTCTTGTTTGTCATCTTACGTGACATCGGCGGTGCTGACATGGATAATTTTTTATTTATATTTCTTCTCCTTTTTTTCTTTAATGTTTTTTTAGTGTTGGGGAGGGCCTTCACGGAAAGGCCTTGCCGGGCGCTGGGGAAGGCCTTTGCAACCTTGCCGGTCGCAAGCTAGGGTGTGAAGGCCCTCGCCAGACTAGGCTAGGGCTGCCTCACCCCCGGCCGGCGATGGTCTTGCCTAGGGCCTTTGTAGCCTCGTTGGCCGAGGCCAAGGTGGCCCTCGCCTATTTTGGTTGAGGCCTTTGCGGCCGGTGACCCTCGTTGGCATAGAAAAAACAGGTTAGAAATAAGGGAAAAGAAAAAAATAAAAAAGAAAAAAATTATAAAAAACATCCACGTGGGATGATTTGTTAGAAATGATACTCAAATGATCGATTTTACCCTAATGTGGTACTTTAAGTAAGCGAAAAAAAAAATTATGATACTCAAGTAAACTTGATATGAAAGGAAATTGTAATGACACTCTTGTTATTGTTCTCATCCCGTGTCTATCTATCAAACTAGAAGCTCGTGATCATGATAGCAGCGAAAGCCTGAAAGGAGATCAGCTGGTTAATGCATCCTGTGAGAGCTCGCCAATTGTTTTATGAAACTCCAAGACGAGTGAACAAGGGGCAAGGCCAGTAAGGACATTTCCATATGTTTCTGAGAATGCAATTTCGGAGGATGAAAAGCGAATAAAACGTTCCGTACAGTTTTCGCGGTTCTCCAGAAGAAGAGCTCAGCCCTACCCTTACTCCTTCCTTTTCAACATTCTCGCGCCCTTTATCACCGCAAGGATTCTCAAATTTCCACTGTCTCTCTCGCTCTCTCTTTCTCCCCGCGCCCTCGTTCTCGACCGTCCCTCCGACGACGGAACGCGTCATCCATCCATCGCCGCCTTCGTCGGTCAGGCGAGCACCAGCAGCTCCACGATCCTCAGCGCGGTGTCGCACAGCAGCGTGAACACCTTGTTCCGGCGCGACATCACCATCTGGTCGCCGCCCCCGGCCTCCATCCTGAACCCTTCCTCGCACGACTCCGCGTCCGCGATCGCCGCCCTCACCCACGGCCTCAGGCCGCCGTAGTCCCCCGCGCTCGCGGCGGCGATCGACGCCTCCACCTGCTCCACCGCGTCCGCGTACTGTTCTGCGCACTCGCTGAGGCACTGCTCCACCGCCGGGCCGAGGCTCCCCCCGCCGCCGCCGAGCATCCGGCCGATGAAGGCGGCGGTGTCCGTCGCGTTCGCGGCGGCGAGGCCGAGCGCGACCGCCGCGAGCCCGGCCGTGTCCGCCCCCTCGCTCCTCGGATCGGACCGGAGCGCGGATTCGCAGAAGCCCCTGCGAGGTACGTGCTCGCAGACTTGAGAGATCAAATCGGAGCCACTCGTTTGTGCATCCATCGATAGAGCTAGGGTCATTAAGATGGAGAGCATCGTGATCATCGACCTGTTCATTGCTCGTCTCCTTATCTTCTTCCTCTTCGATTGTAATAACCCTGTCGTCGTTCATCGCCGCTTGCGCCGATCTGTGATTTTTAATGCAGTGGTCGGCGGTTAAATCTGTTTCGATGAATGGCCGAGTCCTGATCATCGTCGGATTGAAGAGATAGTTAAGAGAGGCCGTTCCAAACAAGAAAAGAGAACCGTCTCGCCATAGAAAGCCACGCTTCGCCATTCTCTCCTTCCTCTCTCTGTGCGCGCGTTGCGTTTGTTGAGGAAGCTTCGAAACCTTCAAACCCGAATGCTGCAACCCGCATCGCAAACCCAAACGAATTCTCTAAGCTTTTACGAACATTTCTGTTGTACATAAATTGAGACGACGGCCACAAGCGAATGCACCTCGGGATTGCACATTCATTTCAACTTTAGTAGTGTCGATCCGTATAAGCGACTCAATCAGAGCGTATCATGTCCCTTGGAAAATCAATTTTGTAGTTATGTGCTCGACATCTCCACCATCGCTCTTTAGCAAGGGCAACAAAAACCCCAAAAAAAAAAAATTAAAAAAATCGGAGAGGTTAGTTGATTGGCTTTTAGATTATAGTATTATACATTAAAAAGGTCAAAGACATTATAGCCTCGAGTCAGGTTATTTTTGCATAACGAAGTGAAGTTATGATTATCAATCGCGACAAAAGTAAATGATTTAATAATCCTGCATCTAGTATTTTAGTAAATCAACCATCCATCATATGGTGTTTTACTCATTTAATTTTTTTTGGTAAATTAAAAATCCATACTATGGTCTTTAATTCAGTATGGGGAAATGCTCTTTTTTTCCACTTGTTAAAACATTAAGAAAAAACTAAAGTTAATTTTAAAGAACAACATGGGATACAAATATCTCCCCTCTAAACTAATTCGCAAATAAATCCACCGACTGAGCCCAGATGTATCTCATTATCAGAGCACAGGTATCAAGTGTCCTATGCTTTATGTTGGAAAAGTCTTTTGATGAATTAGTTTATCATAAACCTATTGCATTGGTACCAATTTAATCCTAAAATTTTTAATTGAACCAATTTATTCATGAACATTTTCATATTGATTGCAATTCAGTTATTTGACCAATTTAGGCCAGAAATCGCTGACGCGGACGTCAATCGACTGTTCTATGTGGCATGGCCAACACTGATGTGGACGTTTCTAAATATTTTTAATTATTTTTTTCTCTTTTTTTTCCTCTCCCTTTTTCTTTTTGCCAGTGGCTAGTGGCCGGCCATTAGCCACAAGCAAGGGTCGGCTTCATCGGGTTACGCCTGGGCGAGGGTGAGTCTCGGCAAGGCCCCTCTTGCTAGATCTGGCGAGGCCGACCTTTGCCCAGGCCAAGCGATCTCGCCTGGGCAAGGGTGACACCCTGTGAGCCCCATCGTCTTCTTGATCGTATGATTTTCCCCTCTCTCTCTCTCTCTTTCTCTCTCTCTCTCTGTGTGCTTGTGTGCGTCGTTTTGCATATGAAGAAACCAGCAATCGAAGATGACGTGAAGTTCAAGGAATTTCTCATAGACAACGGCGTGGCTCTCCTTGAGAAGCAGTTCTTGCCCAGGCTAGGGCGAGGCGCCTTTGGCGAGGGGGGCTTGCTGGCACTTGCCCTTACCCAAGCACGACCTGGCAAGGCCGACCCTCACTGGCCATGGCCTGTGACCGGCGACTGGGTACCGGTAAAACGAAAAGGGTAAGAAAATGGAAAGGAAAATAAATTCAATAAACTTTTTTTAAAATTATTTAAAAATTTTAATGTCAGCGTCGACCATGCCACGTAGTATGGCTGGCATCCTGCCTAAATTGACCTGACTGAATTGGTATCAAAGTGAAAATATTTAAAACTAAATTAGTGTAATTAAAAAATTTATGACTGAATTAGTACTAATGCAATAGATTTAAAACTTTTCTAGTACTTTTTCTTGAATTAGTTTGCTCTTTTGTTCAGGGGCTTGGACATGCAAGCTCGACTATCTGGAAGGGTGTAAAACACCCTGCAAATATAATGAATCTGATAAGTTTGACTTCGGTTCTTAAGTTGGAAATTCTTTGACGCCTCGATGAGCCAACCCGCTAGATAAATAAGCTTGTTTGTTCATTTCTTGTCATCATTTGAGTAATGACAGAATATATCAAGTTAATCAACATTGTGCTGGAACCAAATTCGTTATACTTTGCACATTTGAAAATTGGGACATGGGGTCACATTTGCATCATTTCTTCAACTTTTTTTTTTGGCCACTAAGATTCATAATTCATTTAATGAAAAGTGAATTTTGGTCTTGGAGGTTTTGCATCAAAAGTGAATAATTCATAGCTCATACAATACTTATCCTCAAGATATATGCAGCCGATGGATCAATAATGAGTATATGTACAATGGTCAACTATTTACAAGGATCGAATGAACCTTAGTTTTGACATCATATTTGCAGGTAGGGAAA
This sequence comes from Syzygium jambos, assembly GCA_031216235.1. NCBI lineage: Eukaryota > Viridiplantae > Streptophyta > Magnoliopsida > Myrtales > Myrtaceae > Syzygium > Syzygium jambos. Next base: position 24,866,181 of record CM062230.1, read on the forward strand.
AAGTCCTCGCAGGAGTCATTAGGGAGGAGCAACCTATCTTCTTCAATGCTGATCAGCCGCTTGATCCAATCTTGGAAATAGCCATCCTCGTTTGCTCGCGTGATTCCAGCAGGCTCGGGGCAGGTCGTGTCGCCATTAGAAACCAGCGGACAATCGGTATGATGAAGAGGTCCACCACAGCTGCTGATGAAGGGCTTCCCGTTTGCTCGTTGAATCTCCTGGTAAACAATCGTACAAGGCGTCAATGAGGATTGTGGACGAGTTGTTTTCGACGAAACGAATTGTGCTTACATGTTCATCAGTCGCGTGGTGAACAGCGATAGAAGGCGGGAACGAGGCCGAGTAACCCAAACTGCTGATTCAAACTATTATGGGCAGCTTTTTCCATCCGTTTTGCTTGAACTGCTCTTCATTTCGAATGAGAAGAGTCGTCTGGAACCAACTTGCTCGCCTTGCGAATTCTTGATCTCCACCTTATTTTGGCCTTTCCACGTCCCCTAGCCGGCCGTCCATTGAACACTCGATTTGATCTTCTTCAATGTCGTGAAATGGTCGAACATCTTCCATGGCTCCTCTTCATAGATATCGCGCTTGGGAATAAGATCGGACGGTATCCACATTCCTTTCACCTTCTTTACTAAATAGAGGTAGTGTTCCTCGCCGGTAGGTGCAAAACAAAAGCCTAGATACATGGTGTTGAATCCGAACACTCCTTTTCTATAATCTCTCGCCAAAATAGTATCAATGGCTTTCTCTAATCTCTTTTCATAGTGCTTTGATGTATTATATTTATATGCGTCCCGACTTGCCCTATTTATGAATCTATCTATAACTTCTTGAGATGAAAGAGATGTAGATAATGATCTCATTCTTTTGTAAATAAGACCATTTTATGAATCTATCTAATTCGAGCCGTTGCTTCAAAATTGTATCGTGCTATCATCTTATTATGTTAAATCTAGATATAATTTGAACACATTTCTAAAATTCCAGCTTAACACAACAGGACACATATGACATATAAATATATAAATTGGTTTTCAGACATATATATCAATTTGATGTGATTAAAAAAAAGAAAACAAAAAATATACATGCACACACATATATTTATAAATTACATAAAATTCGACAAGTTTCACAATTCAAACCACTTTGATCTTTAAAAATAGAGATTTCAATATACAAATTTTGGTCAACGATACCCGTTCGTTGTGTCGAACACGTGTCATAGTTTTTGCACGACAAATACGTTAGTCAAAAGGAAATTCCTCGATCTGTAAAAACAATTCAAAAGCAACTAAAGAGTATTCTCGAAACTTGATATTTAGGAAATGTGCAAGTATTTTAACTCAAAGTAAACTCAACAAAGCACATTCGTAATCCTAGCTCAAAAATTAATGTCGAATCATTACGCTTAAGTATTCTCTTGGGCCCAATCCCAAGAGCTCAAATTTACGTATCTTCGATAATTATCTGATACGTATGGGACAAAGAGCAAAAACACTGAATGGGAATTACTCGGGTGAAGAGTCCCGGTCACCCATTGATATGAAAAAAAAAAACATAAACTAAGTGCAAATAAAGTGTTAAAGGAAGCTATATTTAAAAAAATTTGAAGTTATATACGTTACACTAGACTGATTTATATCACAGTGCAATTACATTTGTGAATGTAAATAATGCGAAGGAATCCAAAACTATCTTTGAAGTCTGAATGATTTACAAAGTAATGATCTAAATTCATAAATATAATAAAAGTAATTGAAGTTTGTGGCTAAAAGCCATATAGCCTTCAATTGTTTTAAGTTTTCTACTAGAGCATTTGAACCAGTCGAGAGTTTTTATAATTTGGACATTTTTTGTTTGCGACTTGAACTTGTTAAGTTCTATAACTAGTAAGTTAGTTCTTTTAAAGAATCTAAGGATGTCAAAAAATCATAAAATAATCATATAATTTCATATATACTTAAAATTGTAATGGGTATTTCTTAAAACTATGGGGAACCTTGGTCAATGTCATGTGCAACCAACATTAAAATTCTCCACTACGATTGATAATATACGACTCTCAGTGACGTAATTAAGTTGTTTCATAATTATATTGTTTCGAATATTGGTTTAATTTGACAATATCACATTCATTCATTGGGAAAATTATCCAAAAAATCATAAACCTTTTGTATTTGTACCAATTTAGTCCATCCAGCCAATTTTGGCCGGCTAGCACTGATGTGAACGCTGACCGATGCTAGTCGTCTGGTCAACACTGACATGGCAATTTTTTAAAAAATATTATGATATTTTTATTGCTTTTTTCTAATTTTTTTCTACCCTTCTTCCCTCTGGCTAGTGAGGCCACATTGGCCTTTGGCAAAGCTCGCACTCACCTACCACTAGTGAGGGCGAGGCTCGACCTTGCCCACCAGCGACGGGACGAGGTCGAGCCTTGCCGACCCTCACCTTTGGCCGGTCGCTGGACCGGACAGAGAGAAGAAGGGTAGAAAAAAAAGGATAAAATATTAAAATATTAAAAAATTTGCCACGTCACTGTCGACCGATCAAAATTGATTGGATGGACTGAATTGGCACAAAATGCAAAAAGTTTAGGATTGATTTAGCAAAATTAAAAGATTTAGGACTGAATTGGTAAAAATGTAATAAGTTTAGGACTTTATGGACAATTTTCCATTTATTCATCTGTGTCAAATTTTTGAAACTCCAAAAAACGAAACTTTTATCAAACGAGTTTCAACATGCAAGCATTTAGAAATGTTTACAAGAATATGAACATTTCAAATTGTATCTAAACTTATCGTGTTGACAAGACTATAATGTTAATCTATTTATCTAAAATATCTAAACATGTCATAAACGGGCTAAAAAGGTGAACTCGTGATCAATACATTAATTATTTGTGTATAAACCGGTCAAGTCGTTTACAATATAAAACATAATTAAGCTCAATCGAAATACGCTTAACTAAATGCATTTAACAAAAGGATCTAAAATTGCCAAGCTTTCAAACAATCTATACGAGCTTTGTTAATTTTCGTGAGAGTATTACATGATGTACATACTGCTTACACAGACATCACAACAGCAACAGGCCTTTTCCTATAAACGTCATCTACTAAAAAACAGAAAGAAAAAGGACTAAGATTAAAAAAAGAAATTACATAAAAGGAAAAAGGAAAGAGCAAAAAGTAAAAATAAAAATGTAAAAAAAGGAACACTTTTTGCCCGACTAGATACTCCAGATCCTTTTCAAGGACAGGATCCGATAACCCGGTGACTTGGACCGATTTCGTTTGGGCAAACCCATTTTCTCCAACTCCTCATATCTCTCCTCCAGCGCCGGCGGCGGCGGCGGCGGGGGCGGGGGCTCTTCCACCGTTATTTCCTCTAACTCAACCGCCTTCCTCGGCGGTGGCGGCGAAGAACAAGAGCCACAACAAGACGGCAACGACGTCGGTGACAGAGACAAGGACGAACTCATGCTCGTCTCATCCTCGGAAACCTCAATCAACCAAACCGCCCCCTGTGCCGCGGCAGCGCCGCCGACGTCCTCCGGTGGAGCCACCCCCGTAGCTGCCTGAACGTCCGCCTGGACCGGCGCTCTGCAGAGCGGGCAGCTCGAGTGGGACTCCAACCACGTGTCGATGCAGTCTGCGTGGAAGACGTGCTCGCACTCGGGTAAACGACGGCCCGTCTCGCCGTCCTCGAAGTCCGACAGGCAAACGGCGCACTCGACGAACTCGCCAACGTCGCCGTTCCCGGAGCCCGCAAAAGTGAAGACGGAGAGGGACTTGAGGACGGACACGTCGAGGCCGCCGCCGCCGCCGCCGGAGGACGAGTCGGCGGCTGCAGGAGCGGAGCGGCGGCGCTGGCGGATACCACGGCGGCGGCGGGGGATGGACCAGCGGGCGTAGCTGTGGAAGCCGAGGATGGCGAAGACGGCGACGAAGAGGACGACCACGGTGCAGAGCATTATCTTGCCGTTGAGGGCGTAGCGGCTGGCACGGGCGGCGGCGGAAGAGGCGGAGGCGCTCGCCGTTGGGGTGGTGGAGCCGTCCAAGTTGTCCATACGAGAGAGAGAAACGGAGAGAGGTGAAGGTGAAGGTGAAGGTGAAGGTGAAGGTGAAGGCGAAAGCGGAGGGGGAGGTGGAGGTGGAGATTTGTGAAGGGAGGGTTTTAATGGAGGGAGGGAGGGAAGGAGGGAAAAAGGAGAGGAAGGTTCCTTCCTGTGTGCTGCTGCTGTTGGTGTTGGACAACGTTCAATCTCTGAGGGACTTGCACAGGTGGCGCGCCGTTTTTACTGCCTTCCTTACCTGCTTTTCTAGGTCAATCGTGCTCCCCTTACCATGCGTAATGCGCAGTTATTATTTAAAGAAAGGTAATGTTACCGCATATAAAAGTAGATTTAAGAGCAATGGCCTTTTGATCTTTTGATATGTGCAGACGGCTCGAACCTAGAACGGTCTACCATAAGTAATTTGCAAAATTCATACAGACGAGATCTTTTTGCTCCGATTTTAGCTACGTCGTCATGCTTGATGTCGACCATTCATGAATTGCCTATGATTTGTCAATATCAAATCGCAAGTGGATTTGTGTGTCTCGTGCTCATAACATGGGCAGTAATGTGCAAAAAGAAAAGGCTAGACACTCGTGTATTATAGAGTGATCTGCTATGAAACTCGAAGCACATTTTTCATTGTAATTATGTCACTGTAATTATGAATGTAACGGCTCTGTTTGTTTCACGGAAAATAAAGGATTTCGAAAATATTTTTCTAAGAATGATTGGAAAGTATCATCGTCGTCCACCAAAACATTTAAATATAAATTATCGTCGATAATAAAAATATTTTTATATTAATTAATTATTTTAAGTGATGCAAGCGATTTTTTTTTAAAAAATCTTTTTCTAATCATTTATTTTTTTGCGAAATAAATGGAGCTTAACTTGCATAATGGTTATTAGTACTACTAGTGCTACACGAGAGGGTCATAGAAGCAACTAGGTGAGGGAATGAAACTATCTGCCCTGCTGAATGTACTTATACAGCTACAGATAGAATTAGGACCGTGTCGCCCAAATGTGATTGAGGAAGAGCTGATGCGAGAATCAACTCTTCCTGGACATCTGTCGCTCAAATATTGTAGTAGGCGACAGGAACAACACATCGGGCACAGGCGTTAATGGAGGCAAACCCATGGTAAGTTAGGCCTGCTCTGTTTCCTTTCTTGTTTTGTCAAACATGGCTTCCCGCTGGAGAAGTCTCTTTCTTCCCAGGGCAGAAATTGATGGGAATGATCGATGGGCACATCTCTTGAAGGCCATATATATCAGGTCATCGATGGGCTAACTTTCGAATGCAAGTCTCGTTCAAATGGGATCACGAACGAAACTAGGGAATTTAAGTAAATATGGCTCTTGGTTTGACCATCAAACCTAGCATCCTTATGATTTTCGACTCAGGTTGTATTGTACGAGTTAGAGAGAGCACATATATCTTATGGTTCGCGTCGAGTCCTGATCCAATCCGACCCATTGACACATCTAGTTTGGCCTGTGGGGGAACTACCATGGAAGTTAGATATAGAGAATATCACACCCTGAAACCTACCGGGATGGGGGATGACATGGCCGTCCTTCCATCTGAAGGACGCAGCCTCAAACCACAACAAGAAATCCAACTCTCAAAAGTCTCCACGACATAACTCTCGTTCTATTGGCTATTAATCAATGAACCTGAAAAGATTGGGGAAGAGAGCGGTGAGCAATTACAGCTCAGTAAGTAGTGCGCATCTCTTCTAAGCAGATCAAGCACCCACTGTACATACACATATAAGTATAGGACAACACCAGAACTTTAGAAGCCAAACTCATGGTATAAAATACATATCGAATCACATAGGAATTGTTTCATTTCAACAAGACTTTACACAATTCAGAAAATACTAATTTAAATCATCATAAACATTAATGGTCACGTCCATTGATCAATCTCTATTAAAAACCACGTTAATGATTCATTCCATTGACTAATCTCAAATCACAAATCAATGATTTATTCCATTGACGAATCTAATATTACATCACACGTCGATTATCCATTTCATCGACTAATCTACTACTCAATATCAAATCATGGTCACGACACAAAGCCTTGTGACAAGGCTATCAAGATTCCCCATTTGGCAATGTTTCCACTTACAAAGCTGGCTCGACCCAAAAGGATATCCTAAACCGGTATGCATATCCCGAAGCCCCTACCCGGGTTCATAGTCATATTAAGCATCAAACAATTATCATCAAATATCAGAAATCCAATCCAGAATACATTTCACAAACCAAACAAATAACTTTCTCGCAACACGGCTCAACTGCCCAGAAATACATTTTGTAGATCATTTCTTGAATTATTTCCGAACTCATTTCATAAACTAGTTCATAATGCAATACACATATGTATCCTTCACAATACATTTCCAAAAACGATTCTCAAATACTAAAAAGTAATAAATGTCCAATCCAGGCTTTTATGCAATAGTAATGGTATAATAATTCATATAATACTCAAATCATTATTACTTTCAAAATATGAGTTTATAAACTTAACAAAGATATAGCATCACTCATCTAGGAATGTCTCACTCGTCCAAAGCGATTATTCAAAGCTATCCGCAACGCGGAGTTTAAGTGTGAAACTTGATCGTGCCATAATTCTCTCTGTTGGATCCCGTTTGAAGCGAGCTTACAATTAAAAACGAAGATCTTTCGAAAGTACTAAAAGTCCCACAACTTGGCCATTTCAAAATTGAGCTCAAAACCAGTGAAAATCGACCTAAAACCCGCTGGTCGTACACTATTCACCACGTGCACTCAACTTTAAAAATTTGTTTCGGGCAAACGGTAAGTCCAAATTGAGTTCCCGTAAAATCAAACAGCTCCACAACATTCTAAATTATCAGTTCTATATATAAATGCAGCTCAACGACTCAAAAATAGGACTTCGCGGCTTGATTTTCACAAAATTCCGAAATTATGACCTAATCCTGAAAAATACTCCGATTGGATAAACAAGGGACGCGAATACTTACAAGACATTGCAATACGTAGTAAATCCAGCATTGCGAGACGTCCATGGCATCAACGTAAAAAGCCCTCTCTCTTCTTTCTTCTCCCTCTTCTCTCTTTTTCTTTTCTGTCTCGGTGAGCCCCTTTCTTTTCTCTGTTTATTTGCGTGCTCTCGGTCCCTTTTGTAAACTGAAGACACCACCTTTATGCTTCTTTGACTTTTTAACCTTTTCTTTTCTTGTCTTTTTTCTTTTTCCTCCCCCTTTGACTCTTTGACCAGCGCTATTACCGAGAACGTCATCGTCTGGTATCCAATCACTGCCGAGTCGATAGTTCATGCCATTTAAGGATACTTGACACAGAGCTCCGCTAAGGACAATACCAGACTGTATACAGAAGTGGAGATAAAGATGAGCCCGTCTTTTAGCTGCTGGTGTTGCGGAAGATGCCCCCAAATTGGCACTCGCCAGCTTTCGCCACTTGCGCATTAACTCCTTGCATGTTGCTTCCTCTCCATTATTACAGAACTTTAGATTCAGCCACGTTTGGAATGGCATTTCAACAGCTCTTCCCGAAACGACAGTGAACCCCACAGGATTCACCTCTCTTGCTCGAGTGAATTCACTTTGTCTATAGCCACGAGCAAGATATGTTTTCGAACTCTCCATACGGGATAGTAAATACCAAATTCTTATCCGTTAACGAGCGTCTACAAAGCATTTGGTTAAGCATACAAAACGAGGAATAGTCCGCTTTTCAAAGCATCGACTACGAGACCTTGGGTGCATCGGTAATTATAAATAAAAAAACTTTTAATTAGCTGTTTCATCAAATGTCATGGTAAGAAAGTTCTATTCTCTCATTGGGCATGATTGATAAGTGTCGCGAGATGGTACCATGATTTGAAGTCGAGTCTGACAATTCTAGGCTTTAAAACAATAGGAGCTACTCATGGGTCATCCTGAATGGGTTGGGCAATTGTACCCAATTAAAAAAGTCAATTATATTATGTAAAAAAAAGACTATTGTTTCTCATAAAAAGATCAAATCTGAGCAGAGAAAAAAATAGTACTGAAATTGTCGTAACTTCTATACGATATTTATTTTAGCGCTAAAACTTTTTATCAAATCACTTTAATGTCATATTAGAAAAAAAACAATCACTTAAGTAGCTCCACTCTTTGACAACAAATTTAGAGAATAAGTCATAATAAAATGTTAATTCCTATGTGACTTTTTCCTTAAAAAAAAAGTGTAGTGCGGATGAGGAGGAATCTATCAAATAATCCAAAGAAAGTGTGGCCTTTTATGATAAAACGGCGCCGCACTCTTCAAATAATTTCTCTCTGAGAAAAGATATATCTCTATCTGTCGTTGTCTCTATTGACTTGCACGCACAAGACTCTAGCGAGAACTAGCACCAAGACAAACGGCCTCATTGCCATTGGAGTTTCGAGCTTGAGGTTCGATTTTGATGGGGAATCAGTTAATTAGGTTTTACTTTGCTCATTGGCTAAGTGAAGCAGCAACGTTAGCAAGGTGAGAGAGCTTTGGATAGAGATGATGGAGGTGGAGTTTTGTCTGTACGTGTTGGAGCTTGGGAAGAGAGAGCAAATGCCTTTTGTCTGTATCTCTCCTCTTTTGCAGTGGATTAAGCAAGTTTTGAATGACATGAACTTGACCTGCACGTGCCTATCCTCCTCTCCTCTCCTCTCCATCGCAAAATTCAGCTCTTAATTTTGCCCCAAAATACCTCGTTTTGAATTAGGGTTTGAAGAAGATAAGAAAATTGAGCTGATATGTCCCCAATTATGTTAAATTTAGGGCAACAACGTACCGACATCGTTTTTGGGCATTTATGCTGAATTTTTGCCCCGTTAGATTTCTAGAAAGCCACGTTGGTGGAAAAAATGTTAAGATATTACCACATCGGATTTTCACCATTCTAAATTAGTTATGATACTTAAGTGATAGTTTTTTTTCTTTAATCAAAGTGGCATTGAAGTTATCGTTGAGAAATTTTGACACTAAAGTAAGCGTTGTTTAAGAGTAATAGCCCTCCTAGTGTCATTTCTATCCGAGCGGCCTACGCAAAAGTGCCCAAATCAAGGAGTAATTTGTTTGGGAGTCTGCTAAATATAATGTGAGAGGACACATATGTCAGTGAGCAATATGCAACCAAAGAAAAGTTTAGTTAGTCGGGCAACAAATCATCAATATTATCGTCTTTTCAAAGCTTCTACCATAAGAGGGAATTATTAAAAAAATTTTTTACAAGTTTTAAGATTCAATTACACTTTTGTGACACGTTTTAGGACTTTCAATACACTTATTCCTTTTTTGGAGAACTAGAGACGAGGTTAAAAAGAAATCATGACTTTTTTTTATGTCCGGATTTATCCAAACATCCGTAGACATAGATATATCGTCTCGAGCAATCAATGCACCTTTCTCGACACCCATGGTCGGTTTAGTGATTCATTTATAGGGAGTCAATACACGGCACGTGTTCGATTCCTACCTGCAAAGTATAAAGTCTTTTATATTTTGGTCATCTATTTGGATTTTGAAATCTCGTCTCATCTCAGTCTATCATATTGCCAAGAATCATAAGTATTTTACACCCGACTTGAGACTGAGTGGCGGTACCGTTCAAAGAGTCATAGATTCTGCCATCTAACATTTCAAGCCCATCATCGAATCTGAAAGGGAGATATGATGGATCATGAGAATGTTGGGAGACAAACTTAGAGAGCATATGGGACCAAAAAATATCTCTCAAAAGGAGTGCTAGAACCGGCGCTTAGTGCTTGTACATCAAAATCCAAGTGGGCTCCCAAATTCTCTCCAATCCAAGAAAACACACGCACATATATAAAATGGATCGAGGGCAAAAATAAAACAAAAGAATAGAAAAGAACAAAGGAGAGTGCCACTACATATTTCACCATGCCCCGTCCCAGCCCCACCAAAGATGATGCTTCCCAAGACTTCTGATTTTCCATACGATTTTCTTCATTCTTATCCCTTTCTTTAGCTTGGGACAAAATACTTTCTTTGGGGGGGCGGCCTTGTTAAAGGGACTTGAGGACCGGGCAATGTCACTTTCGATACTCTATTTTGGGTTGTTTCAGAAAGGACCACGAAGGAACCACAATTAGGGTATGTATTAAAATGTAGCATACGACATCGGTTCGAATGCATTTTATTTTTTGATCCGATAGTGAAAAATTCAGGAAGCATGGTGTCCGTTGGAGACCCCAGACTCGCCCCATATTTAGTAACCTGCCTAGCATGATAAAAAAGGTAGGGGGTATGAATCGAGGCAAATAATTAAAACTATGGGTATCCCACAGTTTCTTGAAGTGCTATGTCCTGTTTTGGACCGAAGCTGTGGGTGAAGCAGTTTGGAATTTGGCGGTATGTTCTTGATTAATCATTGTAGTTTTGGGTGGTCACTACTACGATCTTGGTCCACTGAAAAGAATTATTCCTCAGCGTTCATGATGGTGCCTATGAAATGTGTCCCCACGTCTTCATCGAAGACAACATTGGAGCTTTAATTAATTCTATTTGGATGGACTAAAGAGGGTCCAAATAGAAGTTTCAAACTGAAATGATCTGCACATGGAGTAAGAATCTTACATAATCTTTTGGTTGATTCGAGAACACTTCTCCAATCCTATTCGAGGCATCATTTTCACGATACGAGATTCACGACAACAAACTTTTCTTATAATCTAACGCTTGAGTAATGTTTGACGAACGGGATATTACTCTGATTATACTAAAAGCTATCCCATCATCTAATATGGGGTGCAGATTTGGGTCTGAATAAAGAATCTCACGGCAAAAAAAAAAAAGGAAAATGAATTTAATTATAAAAAAATAAAATAACTTAGCCGAAGCATATAAGCGAGAGACCGCTGGCGAGGGAGGGGAGAACAACAGTAACCACCATCCACGAGATGATCCACCATAGCCCAGCACTATTTAATAAACGTAGCTCGTGTATGAGGCAATTCTTTTTCCCAAATTTATGAAATATGTTTTTAATCTTAAGCTTAATTTATATTCATCATATCCCCGCCAAATATCTCATCCATCTTATGTCCGGTCGTTCATCAAATAACAGTTGGATATAAGAAATCAAATAATACGCTCATCTATCCAATCGTAGCCTATTTGATAAAAGGGACCGGATGACCAAATGCACCCTTTGAGGTTAAGCCAAGTGCGATTGAAACTAAAATCTCACACATTGTGTGAATACAATAAGTGTCGATAATATTACTATGTACTAAATTTTTTTTTGGGTCAAAACTATATACTAAATTGACATGTTGGAGTTGTCTATAGTTGTTCATCTTATTTTATAAGGGAGAGATAGCGTGAGGCTCTGGGCTCATCATTTGCCAACATCACAAGCCATCGCTAAAGCCCAGACCCTCACAGACGAGTGAGCTCCAGCCCAAATTATACGTGTATATAACGAATGTGGTGGGAATAGTGAAAACTGAAAAGAGTTATTTGGCCTCTTCGAAAGATTTTTCAATTTGTTTATTTTTTTATCTCTCTCTCTCTCATAGTTCTTTTTTTTTTTTTTGGATCGAAACTCTCTCTCATAATTCGTTCTATTACTTTTCCTACTTTTTACCTAACCAAATAATACCATTTGAAAAATATATTAGAACACAATTTATGTGTATATCGTAAAAAGAGTTTTAGTAACAAAGAGGTTATGCGTCTTCCGAAGTATTTTCAAGGTTTATGTTTTAGGTTCCACTCTTTACTTAATTTATATTCTTGTTACTTCTCACTGTATTTACATGATTATTTGGAGATATATTTAAAAAATCAATAAATGTGTATATATTGGTACGGCGATGAAATATGAGGCATTGGTGTTTAGACGATGCGGTCTTCTTAGCATTGTGAGATTTTTTTCTTTGTTCAATTACAAACTTAGATGATAGGTATTATATCATTTGTTAAAACTGCGTCAAAGAGAAGGAGGAAGTAATGTTGCGGACAAAAACATCATATTATTTTACAGTAGTTTTGCCAACTCAAGGAGTGACCTCCTAGTCTTTTTTTCCCTCTGATCGCATGGTAGAAAACGAACTTGACCTTATCAAAATATTAATAGTGATAATGACGAGTATGATAGATACATAACTGATAGATAGATGATTTCTCACGATGAAGTTATAATGAATTTTTTTTGGCTGAAGTTTGTGCACTATCCATTTTACATGGAAAAGTGTCAGAAAAGTCCTAAACTCTTTGCATTGATGCTAATTTAATCATAAATCTTTTTTTGTGTCAATTCAGTCATTTCGATTAATTTTCACCGGATTGTGTTGACGTGAATGCCGATCGGCCTATGTTGCACCACCAGTGATGATGCGGACAACTTTAATAATATTTTAACATTTTTCCAATTTTTTTGTTTTTAATTTTTTTTTCTCTCTTTCTTCTTCTTCCTCCAATCAGTCGCCGGTCCGGTGGGAGGCCAAGGTCGGCTCACCCCGCTGGCCAATGGTGAGGCTTGCCCCACCGGCCACTAGCGAGGCTCGCCCTCGCCCTCGCTAGAGACAGCGAAGGTGAGCCTCACCAGCGGCTAGGCGAAGCACGACCTCCCCGGATCTGGCAAGGTCGGGCCTTGCCCAACCTAGCGCAAGGCTCGAGCCCTCACCGGATGGCTGCGAGGGTGGCCTCGAGCTAGGCTGGGCGAGGTACGACCTCGCCGGATCTGGCGAGGTTGGGCCTCTCCCATGGTCGGCGAGGCTCGACCCTCGCTAGATCCGATGAGGGCGAGCCTCACCTAACCCATTGCAGCAAGGTCGCCCTCGTAGCCATCTGGCGAGGGTCGAGCCTCGCCGCCCTCGCCAGTGGCCAGCCGGGCAGGGCTCGCCCTTGCTAGCCCCCTGGCCTCCAGCCGGTCACCGGACCAACGATCGGCTGGAGGAAGAAGAAAGGGAATGAAAAAAAAAAAGAAAAGAGAAAAAAGAAATAAAAAAATTAAAAAAATGAAAAGATTATTAAAAATTATCTACGTCACTGCCAGCAGTACCATGTAGGTCGGTTGACGTCCATGTCAGTAAAATCCGTCCAAAATTAGTCAGAAAGACTGAATTGGCACAAAGATAAAATGTTTAGGATTGAATTGGTACAAAAAAAAGGTTTATGACTAAATTGATACAAATGTAAAAGATTTAGGACTTTTCTGACACTTCTCCTCCATTCTATAATTTGGGGTTGGCCACTAGATGCCAAGAATTGTCAAGAGGAGAACATTTAGATGTGAGCTGTGATTATTCGTTATATGCCAAGCAGCATGAAGACAATATCATATGAACATCCGAACTCGTTTCATCGCTTCATCTTCTTCGCTACTATATTCATTCGAGCGGGAAAAAAAACAGGATAACACAAAAAAAAAAAATGGAGAAGATCAAGCACACATTGGTTCACACCAACGGTACAAACATGCACGTGGCGTTGGTCGGCGATGGCCTCGACACGGTCCTCTTCATCCCCTGCTTCCCGGAGCTCTGGTACTTGTGGTGCCACAGATGCTGTCCCTTGCGGCCCTGGGCTACCGCGCTGTCGCGCCCAACCTCCAGGGCTACGGCGGCACCGACACACTGCCATCTGCAGCGTCATACACAGGTTTCCACGTGGTGGGGGACCTGGTGGGGATGCTGGACGCGCTGGTTATCGGGCACGTGTTTGTGGTGGGGCACGAGTGGGGTGCGATGATTGCGTGTCACCTATGCCTGTTCAGGCCTGATCGAGTGAAGGCGGTGGTGAATATGAGCGAGTCGCTGAGGGCAACGTTCGGAGATGATTACTATGTTTGCAGGTTTCAGGTGAGGGCTAATGTTAAATAGTCGAGATCTACCATGACTTGGGCTTCACCTTTTAAAATTTAAAATTTTGGAACTTTCAATCGTCATGACTAGCAAAACGTAGATCACAAATGATACCGGCATCCTGTGGTTCCCAAGAGGACTAATGTTGTTAGGAGTGTACAACCGATCTTAGTTACTTTCCTTGCTATGTATGTAATCTTTATACTTACTTGGTAGGAACCTGGGGAGATTGAAGAGGATTTTGCAAAAGCCGATACCGCCAAACTCATGACGCTGCTCCTCACAGGCCGTGACCCGAGCCCACCCATCGTCCCTAAAGATGTAGGGTTCTCAGGATTGACCAAACTGTTCGAGGACCACCAGGTTGACTTACCCTCTTGGCTGACCCAGGATGACATCAACTACTACGCTCTGCGCTGGGGGATTGAACTACTTCCGAGTGAGCTCCAGCCCAAGTTATACGTGTACATAACGAATGTGGTGGGAATAGTGAAAACTGAAAAGAGTTATTTGGCCTCTTCGAAAGATTTTTCAATTTGTTTATTTTTTTTTATCTCTCTCTCTCTCTCTCTCATAGTTCTTTTTTTTTTTTGGATCGAAACTCTCTCTCATAGTTCGTTCTATTACTTTTCCTACTTTTTACCGAACCAAATAATACCATTTGAAAAATATATTAGAACACAATTTATGTGTATACCGTAAAAAGAGTTTTAGTAACAAAGAGGTTATGCATCTTCCCAAGTATTTTCAATGTTTATGTTTTAGGTTCCACTCTTTACTTAATTTATATTCTTGTTACTTCTCACCGTATTTACATGATTATTTGGAGATATATTGAAAAAATCAATAAATGTGTATATATTGGTACGGCGATGAAATATGAGGCATTGGTGTTTAGACAATGTGGTCTTCTTAGCGTTGTGAGATTTTTTTCTTTGTTCAATTACAAACTTAGATGATAGGTATTATATCATTTATTATAACTGCGTAAAAAAGGAGGAAGTAATGTTACGGACAAAAACATCATATTATTTAACAGTAGTTTTGCCAACTCAAGGAGTGACCTCCTAGTCTTTTTTCCCTCCGATCGCATAGTAGAAAACGAACTTGACCTTATCAAAATATTAAGGGAAAAAACCACCAAAAACCTCGAACTTTACCACTTGTAGCACATTTACCCCGAACTTTTTTTTGTGTCATGAAAAACCCCAAACTATACAACTTGTGACACATTTACCCCAATATACTATAACCTAGGGCATTTTAGTCTTTTTCCCCTTAGGCGAGGGCAGCTCTCGCCCAACGCCGGCGAGGTTGCCGGAGACCTCGCTGGCGAGGGCAGCCTCCGTCGGAAAAAAGAAAAAAAAACAAAAAAAAATAGAAAAGGGGAAAAAGACTAAAATGCCCTAGGTTATAGTATATTGGGGTAAATGTATCACAAGTTGCATAGTTTGGGATTTTTTATGACAGGTAAATGTGTCACAAGTGATCAAGTTTGGGGTTTTTGGTGGTTTTTTCCCAAATATTAATAGTGATAATGACGATTATGATAGTATGAAGTTATAATGATTTCTTTTTGGCTGAAGTTTGTGCACTATTTATTTTATAGGGAAAAGTGTTAGAAAATTCTTAAATCCTTTGCATTGGTGCTAATTTAATCATAAACCTTTTTTTTATGCCAATTCAATCATTTCGGTTAATTTTCATCGGATTTTGCTGACATAGATGCTGACCGGCCTACGTGGCACCACCGGTGATGACGTGGACAACTTTAATAATATTTTAACATTTTTCCAATGTTTTTGTTTTTAAATTTTTTTGTCTTTCCCTTTCTTCTTCCTCCAGCCAATCGCCGATTTAGCTGGAGGCCAGGGACAGCTCACCTCGCTGGCCAATGGTGAGGCTCGCCCCGCCGGCCATTGGCGAGGCTCGCCCTCGCCAGCGACGACGAAGGTGAGCCTCGCTAGTGGTTGGGCGAAGCACGACCTTACTGGATCTGGCAAGGTCGAGCCTCGCCCAACCCAACGCGAGGCTCGACCCTCACTGGATGGTTGCAAGGGTGGCCTCGAGCTAAGCTGGGCGAGGCACGATCTCGCCGGATCTGGTGAGTTTGGGCCTCTCCCATGGTCGGCGAGGCTCGACCCTCGCTAGATCCGATGAGGGCGAGCCTCACCTAGCCCAGCGCGAGGTCGCCCTCATAGCCATCCAACGGGGGTCGAGCCTCGCCGCCCTTGCCAGTGGCCAGCCAGGCAGGGCTCGCCCTCGCTAGCCCCTGGCCTCCAGCCGGTCACTAGACCGGTGACCGGCTGGAGGAAGAAGAAAGGGAATGAAAAAAAAAAGAAATAAAAAATTCAAAAAATATTAAAATATTATTAAAAATTGTCTATGTCATTGCCGACAGTGCCACGTAGGCCAGTCGGCGTCCATGTCAGTAAAATCCGATCAAAATTAGTTGAAAAGACTGAATTGACACAAAAAAAGGTTTATGATTAAATTGACACAACTGAAAGATTTAGGACTTTTCTGATACTTCTTCTCCGTTCTATAATTTGGGGTTGGCCACTAGATGCCAAGAATTGTCGAGAGGAGAACATTTAGATGCGAGCTGTGATTATTCGTTATATGCCAAGAAGCATGGAGACAATATCATATGAACATCCGAACTCGTTTCATCGCTTCATCTTCTTCGCTACTGTATTCATTCGAGCGGGAAAAAAGCAGGATAACACAAAAATAAAAAATGGAGAAGATCAAGCACGCATCGATTCGCACCAATGGTACAAACATGCACGTGGCGTCGGTCGGCGATGGCCCCAACACGGTCCTCTTCATCCACTACTCCCCGGAGCTCTGGTACTCGTGGCACCATAGATGGTGTCCCTCGCAGCCCTGGGCTACCGTGCCGTTGCGCCCAACCTCCGGGGCTACGGCGGCACCGGCGTACCGCCATCTGCAGTGTTGTACACGGGTTTCCACGTGGTAGGGGACTTGGCGGGGATGCTGGACGCGCTGGTTATCGGGCGTGTGTTTGTGGCGGGGCACGAGTGAGGGGCGATGATCGCGTGTTACCTATGCCCGCTCAAGCCTGATCGAGTGAAGGCGGCGGTGAACATAAGCGAGTCGCTGAGGGCAACGTTCGGAGATGATTACTATGTTTGCAGGTTTCAGGTGAGGGCTAATGTTAAATAGTCGAGATCTAGCATGATTTGGGCTTCATCTTTTAAAATTTTGGATCTTTCAATCGTAATGACTAGTAAAACGTAGATCACAAACGATACCGGCATCCCGTGGTTCCCAAGAGGACTAATGTTGTTAGGAGTGTACTATCGATCTTAGTTACTTTCCTTGCTATGTATGTAATCTTTATACTTACTTGGTAGGAACTTGGGGAGATTGAAGAGGATTTTGGAAAAGCCGATACCGCCAAACTCATGAAGCTGCTCCTCACAGGCCGTGACCCGAGCCCACCTATCGTCCCCAAAGATGTAGGGTTCTCAGGATTGACCAAACTATTCGAGGACCACCAGGTTGACTTACCCTCTTGGCTGACCCAGGATGACATCGGCTGCGTTTGGTTCAGCATTGGGAAGGGGCTTTCGGCCCCGAAAGCCCCTTCCCAAAAATGCTGAACCAAACACCTAGCATTGAGCATTGAAAATGCTCAAAACTAGCATTTTCAATGCTGAAAGCCCAATGCTAGTCAAGACTAGCTTTGGGCTTTCAGCCTTGAACCAAATGCCAAAATCATTTTTATACTTCCCAAACTACCCTCACTCAAATTTCAATATTTCGACTTTGCCCTCTCGTTACTATTCATCTTCTTCACCAAAGGGACTCCGGCGAGGGCGAAGGGCCGGCGACGGCGAAGGTCCGGCGAGGTCGCCCGACCTAGGCGACGGCCGCCCGGGGTCGGGCGACCGCCCAGGCGGCCGTCGCCTGAGGTCGCGGGACCTCAGGCGGCCGTCGGCCTGGGTCGCGCGACCCAGGCGGCCGTCGCCTGAGGTCGCGGGACCTCAGGCGGCCGTCGGCCTGGGTCGCGCGACCCCAGGCCGACGGCCGCCTGGGTCGCGCGACCCCAGGCCGACGGCCGCCTGGGTCGCGCGACCCCAGGCCGACGGCCGCCTGGGTCGCGCGACCCCAGGCCGACGGCCGCCTGGGTCGCGCGACCCCAGGCCGACGGCCGCCTGAGGTCGCGCGACCCCAGGCCGACGGCCGCCTGAGGTCGCGCGACCTCAGGCCTGGGTCGCCCGAGGTCGGCGTCCCTCGCCGGGGGTCGCTCGGCGACGGGCGATGGCCGCCGGCGCCAGATCTGGCTCGCCGGCGGCCGTAGCCCTTCACCGGAGCCGTAGCCCTTCGCCGGAGCCGGCGAAGGGTATTTTTGCCTTTTTTTTTAAAAAACCCCCCCAAAGCCCATTTGTGAAAAAAATTAACCAAACGCCATTTGGGTCAAAGTAGCTTTGCAAATGAGTTTTTACCAAACGCCATTTACATTTCCCACAAAGGGCTTTCACCTAAAGGCATTTGCATTCCCAAAGTAGCATTCCAAATGCTGAACCAAACGCACCCATCAACTACTACGCCGCCCAGTTCAGCCGGACCAGGTTCGCTGGGGGATTGAACTACTTCCGATGTATGGACTTGTACGTTTCTCTCTCTAAGTTCATGCTCTCTTTCAGTTTGGGCGTTGAAGATGATATTTTTATAGATTTGAATAGTGGCGCCAGCAGTTGCGCAACCTAACTTAAGTTATGGCGGAAGTTTATAAGGTGGGAATCTAAAGGCTAGAACGTTTATCCTGAATAGCGGTAATTGATTCACCTAATCCAAATGTAATATGGGCCTGTTTGGTTCAGCTTTGGAAATGGGCTTTGGGCCTCGAAAGCCCCTTCCCAAAATGCCAGAGTGTTTGGTTTAGCATTTGGCCTAGCATTTGGCCAAATGCTAGCATTCCAAATGCTGAAAGCCCAAGGCTGGTCTAAACCCAGGCGGCCGTCTCCTGGGTCGCGCGACCCCCGCCGAGGGTCGCCTGGCCTCAGGCGACCGCCGGCGGCGGCGGATCTGGGAAGGAGGGGGTCGGCTCCGGCGGCCGGCTCCGGCGATGGGTAAGTTTTGTTTGTTTTTCAATAAATAAAATAATTGTCAAAGTCCATTTGCAAAAAAACATTCACCAAACACTATATTTTGGCCAAAGCAACTTTACAAAATATTTTTACCAAACACCACTTGCCTTTCCCCAATGGGCTTTCACCCAAAGGTATTTGCATTTCCCCAAATGCATTCCCTCAAAGCCGAACCAAACAGGCCCTATATCATAGTAGAAGGACTTTTGAACATTAATGAATTCAATTCGATGAAAAATATTGTTTTCTTTCCTAATCAAAATTAATAGTTTTTTTTTGGAAAGTAAAAGTTTAAAGGAAACCTTATAAATTCTCAATCTAAATACAAAAATTTGATTATATTGTGATATATGTATTTGTAGTAGAATAAATTATATGCAACGATTATGTGAATGAGAGAAGTACTTCCGGTGTATGGACTTGTACGTTTCTCTCTCTAAGCTCATGCTCTTGGACTTTGAAGATGGTACTTCTATAGATTTGAATAATGGCGCCAGCAGTTGCGCGACCTAACTTGAGTTATGGCGGAAGTTTATAGGGTAGGAATCTAAATGCTAGAACGTTTACCTTGAACAGCGGTAGTTAATTCACCTAACCCAAATGTAACATATCATAGTAGAAGGACTTTTGAACCATAATGCATTCAATTTGATGAAAAATATTGTTTTCTTTCCTAATCAAAATTAATAGTTTTTTTTTTGGAAAGTAAAAGTTTAAAGGAAACCTTATAAATTCTCAATCTAAATACAAAAATTTGATTATATTGTGATATATGTGTTTGTCGTAGAATAAATTATGTGCAACAATTATGTGAATGAGAGAATCATCAAGTTTTCAAGAGATAAACTAACATTACGGTAATATATGATATAAACTAATTAAAAATTTAATGACAAAGTTTGGATATTCACATAATTTTGTCTTCATGCCAAGGTCTTCATGCCCCTTGGCATAAAGACTAATCACAGGTCGCATCCAATGTTCTACGTGCCAACTCCAATTAAATAATGAATCGTGCACGGACTTCGGCCAAAAAGAAAAACAATGCATTTTCTTCCGAGGAAAAGAAAGAGGGATGGTATTGCAGTGTTTCTGTCATATTTTTCTCTGACCCAGAAAATTATGACTTTGATTAGTTTACTCGAATGCTTGCAATGAGAAATTAGTGCAGAGATCCGTGGCCTCTCGGCTTAGTGTAGAACTAGGATAATGCTATGCACGGATGAATTGAACACTTGAAAATAGCAGACCGATTTCTAGAAATAATTAGAATATTCTTCTTGATTGTCTAACTCTGATACCGAGATAAGAAATAAGGGGTTGAGAGAATTGTGTAATTTATGTATAGTTTTGTGTATCTAATAATGAATAGTACATGAGTTTATTAGATGACTATTTTAAATAACGATATAATCACGAGAGATACGCAAAATTAAGGAAAATACCTAATTATCTCTAACAACGCTCTTATAATAATCACAAAATATAAAAGAGAAAACATAAAAATTATCTAAAAAATGAAAAGGAAAGATGACAAATCACCAAAACCAATTATGTCCTTTAATTTTTGTTACAACTTTATTGCGACAGATCATCGCTGTTATTTCCATTAAAGGGAATAAAACTTGAGCCATTCCATGGGTAAAATGGATATTAACCTCAAAAAGGTACATTTAAGATAGAAATTCAGTCTAAAACATTACAAGATCGAAATCCTAACTATAATAACAAGTTTTTTTTTTTGTTTGTATTAAATGGATCATGTTTTCCTTCATTTTTTGTTAAAAAAAATATCCTTCAATCATCTTTACCAAAAAAAAAAATATCCTTCAATCATTCTCCTAATTGTTGAGTTCTAAACATGGACATCATCCACTTTTACACGATGTTCGGGAGCAAAAATAGGAGGTGGATGAAATTTAGGTAAAGAAAATTGAAGTGAAGAAAAAGAGGTGAACACATTGATTTTCCTTTACATTGATATTCCGTTGGAAAAGTGGAAAGTGAAGGTGAAAAGAAGATGAAGAATAGAAATGTAGGTTTTAAAGATAAGTTCAAAAACATGATGCGAACCGGTCATTTTGTACAAGTATTAAAAACTTTTTTTAATTAATTCCTTTTTTTTTACGGGGAAATATCATTTTGTCTTCTTCCTCTCCAGTTGCTTGCTTTGGCTCAACGAAAAGGAAAAACTCTCGATCCATTTATATGCCCTCATTTCATCTCTTCATCTCGATCGCCGCACTCGCAAAACTCGTTACAGGAAAACATCGAAAAATGGAGAAGATCGAGCACGCAACGGTTCGCACCAACGGCATAAACATGCACGTGGAGTCCGTCGGCGACGGCCCCAAAACGGTCCTCTTCATCCATGGCTTCCCGGAGCTCTAGTACTCGTGGCGCCACCAGATGGTGTCCCTCGCAGCCCTCGGCTAACGCGCCATCGCGCCTGACCTCCGGGGCTACGGCGGCACCGACGCACCGCCGTGCACGGAGTCGTACACGGTGTTCCACGTGGTGGGGGACCTGGTTGGGATACTGGACGCGCTGGGGATCGGGCGCGTGTTCGTGGTGGGGCACGACTGGGGGGCGGTCATCTCGTGGCACTTGTGCCTGCTCAGGCCCGACCGGGTGAAGGCGTTGGTGAACACGAGCGTCACCTGGTTCCCAAGGAATCCGGAGAGGAAGCCCGTTGAGACGACGAGGTCGATGTTCGGAGATGATTACTACCGGGAAAAGTGCCAAAAAAGTCCTAAACCTTTTGCATTAGTGCCAATTTAGTCCTAAACTTTTTTTTGGTGCCAATTGAGTCCTAAACCTTTTGCATTGGTGCCAATTTAGTCCTAAACCTTTTTTTGGTGCCAATTGAGTCCTAAACCTTTTAAATTGATGCCAATCCAGTCCTAAACCTTTTGTTTTTGTGCCAATTTAGTCCTTCCGGTCAATTTTGACCGGAATTTGCTGACATGGACGCCTGCCGGCCGGCCACCGGCGCTGACGTGGACATCTTAAATAATATTTTAATAAATTTTGAATTTTTCTGTTTTTTTCCTTTTTTTCTTTTTTTTTTCCACTTTTTTTCTTTGTTTTTTTTTTCTTTCTCCTCCTCTGGCCGGCGAGGCTCGCCCTCGCCGCTGCCTCAGGCGAGGGTTCGAGCCTCGCCGGATCCGGCGAGGTCGGGCCTCGCCCGACCATGGCGAGGCTCGCCCGACCATGGCGAGGCTCGCCCTCGCCGCGGCCTCAGGCGAGGGTTCGAGCCTCGCCATGGTCGGGCGAGGCCGCCCTCGCCGGGCGAGGCCGCCCTCGCCGGTGGCCGGCGAGGGCGAGCCTGCCCTCGCCAGTGGCCGGCGAGCTCGACCTCGCCGGCCAGAGGAAGAGAAAGAAAAAAAAACAAAGAAAAAAAGTGGAAAAAAAAAGAAAAAAAGGAAAAAAACAGAAAAATTCAAAATTTATTAAAATATTATTTAAGATGTCCACGTCAGCGCCGGTGACCGGCCGGCAGGCGTCCACGTCAGCAAATTCCGGTCAAAATTGACCGGAAGGACTAAATTGGCACAAAAACAAAAGGTTTAGGACTGAATTGGCACCAATTTAAAAGGTTTATGACTCAATTGGCACCAAGAAAAGGTTTAGGACTAAAGTGGCACAAATGCAAAAGGTTTAGGACTCAATTGGCACCAAAAAAAGGTTTAGGACTAAATTGGCACTAATGCAAAAGGTTTAGGACTTTTTTTGCACTTTTCCCGATTACTACCTTTGCTGGTTTCTGGTGAGGAAAGGACCGATGTTGAATAGTCGACATCTGACTTGGCTTAGGGCTTGAACATTTTAATAACCCGCAACTTTGAGTCGTTGCTACAAAGGAAACGTGGATCACACACCATGCCAGCTTGAGTTGAAGCTCAAAATCGAATTTAATAAGTATTTCTATAAAGACAAAGTTCGGATGTAGAAAGATTCGACCATTATGCTTATGATGAGCAGAATCAGAGTAATTTCTCAAGTAGCTCACTCGCAGGGAAAAGTGCCAAAAAGTCCTAAACCTTTTGCATTAGTACCAATTTAGTCCTAAACCTTTTTTTGGTGCCAATTCAGTCCTAAACCTTTTGCATTGGTGTCAATTTGGTCCTAAACCTTTTTTTGGTGCCAATTTAGTCCTAAACCTTTTAAATTGGTGCAAATTCAGTCCTAAACCTTTTGTTTTTGTGCCAATTTAGTCCTTCCGGTCAATTTTGACCGGAATTTGCTGACGTGGACGCCTGCCGGCCGGCGGCCGGTCACCGGCGCTGACGTGGACAACTTAAATAATATTTTAATAAATTTTGAATTTTTCTATTTTTTTCCTTTTTTTCTTTTTTTTCCACTTTTTTTCTTTGTTTTTTTTTCTTTCTCTTCCTCTGGCCGGCGAGGTCGAGCTCGCCGGCCACTGGCGAGGGCAGGCTCGCCCTCACCGGCCACCGGCGAGGGCGGCCTCAGGGCGAGGGTTCGAGCCTCGCCCGACCTCGCCTGGTCGGGCGAGGCTCGACCTCGCCAGATCCGGCGAGGCCCGACCTTGCCGGATCCGGCGAGGCTCGAACCCTCGCCTGAGGCCGCGGCGAGCGCGAGCGATCCGGCGAGCTCGACCTCGCCGGCCACTGGCCTCTGGCCGGTCGCCGGACCGGCGACCGGCCAGAGGAAGAGAAAGAAAAAAAAACAAAGAAAAAAAGTGGAAAAAAAAGAAAAAAAGGAAAAAAACAGAAAAATTCAAAATTTATTAAAATATTATTTAAGTTGTCCACGTCAGCGCCACGTCAGCGCCGGTGACCGGCCGCCGGCCGGCAGGCGTCCACGTCAGCAAATTCCGGTCAAAATTGACCGGAAGGACTAAATTGGCACAAAAACAAAAGGTTTAGGACTGAATTTGCACCAATTTAAAAGGTTTAGGACTAAATTGGCACCAAAAAAAGGTTTAGGACCAAATTGGCACCAATGCAAAAGGTTTAGGACTGAATTGGCACCAAAAAAAGGTTTATGACTAAATTGGCACTAATGCAAAAGATTTAGGACTTTTTTGGCACTTTTCCCCTCACTCGTAACTCGACTCGTTCCCACCTTTTTGTGGTCAGCTAGCTTTTGATGTTGGTAGGTTACAAAGTCGATCTTAATTACCTTCCCGACCATGGTAATCTTTTATACTTACTTGGTAGGAACCTGGAGTGGCTGAAGAGGACTTTGTAAGAGCCGATACCGCCAAACTCATGAAGCTGTTCCTCACAAGCCGTGACCCGAGCCCATTCATCGTGCCTATAGATGTAGGGTTCTCAGGATTGACCAAACAATTCGAGGATCACCAGGTTGACTTGCCCCCTGGGCTGACCGAGGATGACATCAGCTACTACGCCGCCCAATTCAGCCGGACCGGTTTCACCGGAGGATTGGACTATTACCGCTGCTGGGACTTGTAAGTTTCTCTCCCTATGCTTATCTCGTGCTCTCTTACAGTTTGAACGTTGAAGATGTGGTACTGATAAAAATTTGAACAACACTGCCTCGGGTGTGCGATCTGGCTTGAGTTATGGCGAAAGGTTATAAGGTAGAAATCAGAACCGTAAATTCGTATCGGGTTTGAGTCATGTTCCTCCATACCATCGGCAATTGCCACCTCCGAATATGTTCACTTCACATTTCCCCAATGTTCAAGTAGATGGATTTATGAGGAGGAAAGCACTGGAACGTTTAGCCCAAACAGTGCTCGCAACATAACGCAGTGGCTAATTTATCTAATTTAGTATCTAATATATTATAGTGGAAGTGACTTTTGAACATTAAATGCATTCAATTTGATGGAGAAGATTTTCATATTTTCAAAATAAAATCTCAAGATTTTTAATGAAAAGTAAAGGTTAAAGGAAACCTGAGGCTATGCGAAACATCATATAAGGATTTGAAAAAATAGAATATAACAGTAAAACGATTGTATTACACATAACATATCTTATGTGACAGAGAAAATATAGACAATTATTAACGTGAGTCAATATCATGAGATAGAGCTTAATAGGGCATCCTTTGGTTCAATCCCATACAAAATGTAGTAAAATATAAGATGAGATCAAATCGTACTTAATTAAAGAATAACGGTTGCATAAAAAAAATGAAAGAGATAGTCGTGTTAAATTTAATAAAATGTCAAATTATAAAGAAAATAGGACATCTAAGATATTTGATACTATTAATCAAAGCGATATCTTAGTCCATTTTGATCGCTAATAAACTCCTTGACGGATGCAGAAGCAGTGAGTTATCGGCGCTGTGGGATGGAGTGCCGATCAATGTGCCGACGAAATTCATAGTGGGGGACCTGGACCTCACCTATCACATCCCTGGCGTGAAGGAGCACATCCACGGCGGCGGGTTCAAGCGGGCGGTGCCCAACTTGGAAGAAGTGGTGGTGATGGAGGGAGTGGGTCATTGCCTCCAGCAAGAGAAGCCTCAGGAGGTCACTGCTCACATTCATGAATTCGTCAATAAATTCTCGTCCCCGTGAACTAGCGGTGTCTTAAGTTGTCCCTCGCGATGGTGTCCATCGTTTTTGCCTACGTTGATACCCACCGTGGACAGTAAATGGGGACGAGAATAATAGAATTAATAAAAAGTTTAATCCATTCATTATCCATTCCGCAATTACGAACTAAAGATGATCAAAAATGAAAATCGAAAATAGAAACTGGGAAAATCCTTTTATAAGCTTTTGTTTCTGATTTTTGTGAAAGCGTGTGCGCACATATGGTGGATACTGATTGCGTCATAGAACTATTTTTTCAGTCTCGTGCATTGCACCTACTTAATTTCATAGTTTCTCAATAAAAGAAGACATCATATTAAAAAAAAGTGCGTTTAAAGACTTCAAATATGAAAATACTTCTTTTATCATCCTAATTATGATGATCCATTTAAAGTTCTTTTTTTGCTTGGCAAGTGAAGATTACATTTATAATATCACTTAACCTTTAATACAATAAACAAGCTCGGCAATACATGGCTTAAAAAAATGGCGAGATGGACAAAAGAAGAGGAGAAAAGAACAGTACAATGTCAATAGATTTTGCTATCGCGATTTACGAAGAAAAGCGTAGCATAACCTCACTCCAGACCAACATTAGTTGATTCTTGTGTGAATTCAATCTGCAAAAGTACCCAAAGAAAGTTTGGCATTGTCAGATTTGAACATAGGGCTATTTTATTTGTTTGCCATATTTTTGCTGGATGATTATGGAATTATTACGGTGAGCCAGTCTAGTAATTAGGGGGCGGCCATTCGGTCGCCTATGATGCTAGGATCAATAGGTCAAAAATGGGTTGTGCCGGAGTCTATCCATCTCTAACATGTTTGGAATTTTCAAAACTCTTTATACATGCAGAAGAAAAATGCTATTCCCACTCCAAACAGGATATAACTTTTACTTGTTCAAATGACAATTAAGGTAAAGCAGGGTTAGGATCAATGAATCTATTCATGATAGACCGATCCTGTACAGCTTCTAATGTGCTTTGCACTATATAACAGAGAGTGAAACCACTTTGCTCAACAAATTCTATCAAATTTTCTTCCCATTAGAAAAGTTTTCATTATTACAAGGTCCTCTCGCTCATACGCGCAGACACGCACACAAAAAAAAGTTTTAAACGGGATTTGCAGGAACGAAGAGTCCTCAATCTAATTACTATTGGGGGGAAAATGATACAATGAACAGACTGAACATCTATATTTTTAAGTCAAAAGTGAATTTTATCTCACTTTTAAATTTTTATTTAACCCTCTTTGACGAATCATCTTAATATTGCAATGCATTTTAGCTTTAAAGAGAACGAGATGGAACTAACAAGAAAAAAATAAAACAAGTAAAAAGCTAAAGAAAAACTTCAATTATCATTTTTCACTAATTATTACTCTTAGTGAAATTCTTGAATATTAACCAAGAAGTAGGGGTGTCAAAAAAGGTCGCACCTCTTCTTCGGATAGGACTTTTAGATATGGGTTTTATTAGTGTTGGGGTTGGGTCGCGCCTGACCCACTGACACTTTAGGACCACCCACAAATCTCCCCCCCTCTCTCCCCTTCTCTCTCCTCTCTCTCTCTACGTGATCGAACCCTAGATCTAAGGTAATAGCAGCACTGTTCTTTAGCCATCTGGAGCACAGGTGACCCTTTTCTGGCGATGCCCATCTTGTCCTCACGCTACTTGCCCTGTTCCTATTCCCTCCTCCGTCGTCGCTGTCATCTTCAACCTTTCTGTTCACCGATCTTCTTCTCTCTCTCGCTCTCGTACCTCCTGACCTACTCATTACAACTAGAAGGGCAAATCCGTCAAAAAGTTCCAATCTCGCCTCCTCCGCCGACTTGACGGCGTCGGCTGTGGCTCAATTGTACAAGGCGGGTGGTGTTTGGTGGATTCAATGACGATTACTATGTTGGCTTTTTTTTGCTAGCTATCTTTAAATGCCCAAAATGCCCTCAAGAATCTCTTCCTCCTCTTCTTTTTTGGTTTCCTTATTGGATATGCTGTGGTGCAGTTATCGTGGCCGTTTACGATGTACTTACTCTTTCCCTCTCTCTCTCCTTCTTCTTTCGCCCCCCATCACCCCATCACCATCGCCATAAAAGCAGCCTCCCATCCTAGGAGCCCACGACTGCCTCCACGCTTCCAAGGTGGTTCCTGTCCCCAGAGCTTTCGGCCCTGAGAGCCTCACCTTCAACCCAAACGGTAGGGGCCCATAAACCGGCGTCGCCAGTAGCCGGGTCCTGAAGTGGGAGGGCGACGATCATGGGTGGGTTGACTTCGCTGATCAATTGAACTCAGCAAGAGAGATATACATCGGCTAAAAATGAAGAAGCGAGCAACGAAACCGAAAGAGACGAAGATAGCTATCTCTCTCTCTCTCTCTCTCTCTCTCTCTCTCTCTCTCTCTCTCGTTGAAAAATAAAGAAAAATTTTCAATTAAAGACCCAAAGTGGGTCTCTTTTCTAAAAAAGGACCTTAAGTGGACAATTTCTCAATTAAGAATCCAAAGTGCCCAAACCAGTCTCAAATAAGGACCCCATCTTGCTAATCGGCGAGTGTGAGACATTTTCGACGCCGAAATAGGGGCAATTTTGTCTTTTTTCTTTTCTTTTCCTTTCTTTTTTTTTTTCTTTTTCTCTCTTCCCTCTTGTGGCCATCGCCGACAACGTCCGCTGGCCTCAGTTGAGGGCCGCCTTCGATAGCATCGAGCAAGGCACCTCACTTGGACTGGCGAGGGCCGCCCTTGGCCTTACCAACGTCTGGCGAGGGTCGCCCTCGCCTGGGCTAGCGAGGGTTGCGGTGAGGGTTGCGGTGAGGGTTGCCCTCGGCCTTGCCGGCGTCGAGCGAGGGTTGCCCTCGCCTAGGATGGTGAGGGCAACCCTCGCCTAGGCTAGCGAGGGTTGCGGCGAGGGCCACCCGTGGCCTCGCCGACGTCGGGCAAGGGTCACCCTCGCCTGGGTGGGCAAGGGCGTTCCTTGCCAGATCCAACAAGAGCAAGGGCGGATCTCGCCCGCCCAGGCAAGGGCAACCCTCGCCCGACGTCGGCGAGGGCGGCCGTCACCCAATGCCGGCTAAGGCGGCACTCGCCTGAGGTCGGTGGACATCGTTGACGATGGCCACAAGAGGGAAGAGAGAAAAAGAAAAAAGAAAAAAAAGAAAGGAAAAGAAAAATAAAAATAAAAAGACAAAATTGCCCCTATTCTGGCGTCGGAAATGTCTCACGCTCGTCGGCCGGCGAATATTTGACTGGCCGGCGAGATGGAGTCCTTATTTGAGACTGGTTTGGGCACTTTGGGTCCTTAGTTGAGACATTGTCTACTTAGGATCTTTTTTTAAAAAAAGAGATCCACTTTGGGTCCTTAATTGAAATTTTTCCAAAAATAAATAAAACCTGGCTCGACCTTCTCTTGGGGGTATATGCTGAACAGGGTCTTGGGGCGAGTCAAGCACGACCCTGTAAATTTCGGGTCGAGTAGGGTATTATGAAAGCCTGACCCGACCCGACTCTTTAACACTCCTACCAAAAAGTCTCTCCCCCTTCCACTCTCTCTTCTCTCTCCATAGTTTTCTTCAACCTTCAGTTATGGGGGAGGGTTTGAACTAGTCTCACCCTCCCCTCTCTCCCTCTTACTGATTTTGTTTGTTTTTTTTTGTTCTTTTCTTGTTTCTTCATTTCTCCCAATTTAGTTTAGATTTGAGAGTTGAACTCTTCATATCTAATTCTATATTTGGGAGCTATCATCTCCTAATATGCTTTTAATTTTGAAAGTTATCCTCTCCCGATCTAAATCTGGGGATTTCATAAATACGTTTTCCGGTATTGGATGCCCCAGTGCTTTGTCCGTGTACAAGTCTTCAACCTCCAACTTCAATAGTGATCGAAGGAGCTTTGGTCTTGCTGAACCACAAAATTTTGCTCTCCAAAATGTTATATCTGCTTTCATTTAATCTGTTTTAGTTGTCTCAATGCAGTGATGGTGCAAAGGAAGCCGAATCTAGGTGCGCATTGCCATATGACAATGTTGTAGTTTCTGGAGAATGAATTTCTAGCATATATTCATCATTGACGAAGATATGAGATCCAGTAATCTACCACCAACTATTTTACTCGATAGATCCATTTTTGTGGAATGAGCGATGCTATGTTAATCCTCCTTATTTTCTGAATTTGTCTTTATTTTGTAGAATTTTGGACTTTGCTCTGCTTGGATTTATTTTGCTATGTGAGCAATTAATACAATTTTCTTTCTACCAAAAAAAATTCTATAATTGTCACAAAATGAACTTTAACCTTTCTCTATTTTTTCCTAAGTTGTTAATAAGTGTTTGTTTTTAATTAGTTGTTGAAAGAAAAGGGAGATATTCATTGACTGTCTGCATTCTAGAAAAAAGTCCGTATATTGATTAAATAATGTTAAATATTTTGCTTCTCCATCCAATTAAAATCATTAATTCATCATGATGTTGCACGAAGAATGGAACATAGTCCCGCACGCATGCGTGTTGCTGCATGATAATTTGTTTTCATAGGATGATCTCAGAAATTCTTTTATCCTGCTAAAATCTCACATTTTCTTTTTTAAAATCCCACGTCATATGTACTCAACATTTGTTATGGAGACACAAATACATGCACATCGTTTTTGTAATGAGCATGACCTTATTCATATCCTAATCCTACCTCGACAAATCATCAAGTTTTGAAGGGACAAACTAGCATTTTGATAGTATCGATGTAAAGTAATAAAAAATTTGAAGACAAAGTTTAGATGTTCACATGATTTTGTCTTGGTGCCCCCAGGCATCAAGAATAATCACAGGTCGCATCTCCAATTAAATAATGAGTTGTGCACGGACTTCGGCCAAAAAGAAAATCAGTGCACTTCTTCCCAGAAAATTAAAAATTTGAAGACAAGTTTAATTAGTTCGCATCGATTTCTGCCGATGGAAAACAAGTACGGAGATTCGTGGCCTCTCAGCTTAGTATAGTACTAGGATAATGCGATTCGCGGACTGGCTGAACACTAAAAAAATAACGTAATCATTGTTAGAGGTAATTAGGATATTTCCTTTAATTATCTAGTTTTCATACCAAGATGAGAGAGATAACGTAGATGAGGGAATTATGTAATTTCTGTATAAATCTATGTATCTGATAATTAAGAGTGCATATAGGCTTTAATTAGACGAGTTAACAGAATAATCCATTAGAATTAATCAATAAAAAATATGCATAATCACGAGAGATATGGAGAATCTCCTAAATATATGCACAATCACGAAAGTTATACAAAATTAAGGAAAGTATCGTAATAATCTTTAATAATGATCTTATTATTATCACAAAATATAGAAGAGAAAATGTAAAAATCATCTCAAAGGTAAAAAAAAAAAGAAAAGGTGATAAATCACCAAAACGCATTATGTTTTTTAAATTTTTTACTGCAACTCTATCAAGATGGATCGTCCATCTACCTATCATTGTCATTATCATTCCTATTATTAATGCTGCGATAAAGTTGAATTTGTGTGTGAGAAAAAAAAAAAAAAGAGAGAGTGAGCGCGATGGAAAAGAGGGAAAAGAAAAAAAAGAAAAAAGGGAATAAATTTGAGCCATTCAATGGGCACAATGAATATTAACCTAAAAGGGTACGTTTAAGACAGTAATTTGTTCCATAACCTCGCAAGATGGAAATCCTACACAAGTCGTGTTTTTCTTCATTCCTTATTATTTTTTTTTTATGGAGTTACAAACATGGACATCATCCGCTATTAAAGTGTGATTGGGAGCAAAACTAGGAGCCGGAGAAAATTCAGGTAAAGATAATTGAAGTGAAGAAAAAGGAGTTACTCACTGTTTGGAGTGTTGAAAGTGAAGGTGAAAAAAAGAAAAAGAATTGAAATTTAATTTGTTTGGAAATTGTGACCAAATTGAAATGAGAAAGTATTGGACGGTGAAAACAACATTCTTGTCCAGTGCAAACAAAGAATTGGCTTTTGGCCCACCCATTTCTTTCCATACCAATTCCACATCCGAATTTTCCAAACAAACACTACAAAAAAACCGGATTTTTGCCACGAAAATTTGCGACCAATTTTCCAACGAAAAGAAAAATTCGTTGGAAATTTCCAACGAAAAATTTTTTGTAGCTAAATTCGTTGGAAATTTTCAACCAAAATTTTTCGTCGGAAAATTCGTTGGAAATTTCCAACGAAAAATTTTTCGTTAAAAATTTCCAACGAATTTTGCGACGAATTCAAAAAAAACCCGGTATTGTTCGGAATTTTTTAAATTCGTTGGAAAATTCATTGGAAATTTCCAACGAATTTTCCAACGAATTTCAATTTTCCGGGCAATTATTTCAGTGTGTACAATTTTCGTTGGAAAATTCGTTGGAAATTTCTAACGAAATTTCCAACGAATTCAAAAAAAACCCGGTATTGTTCGACATTTTTTAAATTCGTTGGAAATTTCCAACGAATTTCAATTTTCCGGGCAATTATTTCAGTGTGTACAATTTTCGTTGGAAATTTCCAACGAAATTTCCAACGAATTCAAAAAAACCCGGTATTGTTTGGCATTTTTTAAATTCGTTGGAAAATTCGTTGGAAATATCCAACGAATTTTCTCACGAAAATTGTACACACTGAAGGAAAAAATCACCCCACCAAAGGAAAAAATCAAATATTTTCTCCATTCGAATTTCGAAACCCCAACCCCCTTGGACGCTCCCGAGATCAAATTCCCATCTCCCCCAAAATCCCCCCCACCCATTTTCCATCCTTCTTCCCCAGAAACCCTAGCGGAGGATGAAGGCCTCCCTCAAGTTTCGCGAGGACCGGAAGCCCCTCATCTGCGCCAAGGTCCCCCTCAGCATCCTCAGCCTCCCCTTCCAGTCCCGCGTCGTCGCCGGCGAGCCCCGGGAGCTCGCCCCCCACCTCGGCACCTCCTTCAGCTCCGGCCCTTCCCTCCACCTCTCCTACCGCGCGCCCTAATGACTCCGCCAGCCCCTTCTCCCTCGTCGTCAGGACCGGCACTGGCCCGCTCGGCTCCCCCCCGCTCGGCTCCCCCGCTGCCGGGTCCGTGTCCATGTCCGCCGAGTTCGACCTCGTCCGCCGCGGGAGCCCCGGTTCATGCTCCACTTCCTTTTCTTCCTTGTTTGCCGCCAAGTTCGACGAGGCCGGGCCTCGCCAGCCATGGCGAGGGCCGAGCTCGCCGGTGACGAGGCTAGCCCTCGCCGGCGGCGAGGGCGATTTTTTGACCAAAAAAAAATTTTCGTTGGAAAAAAAATTTCCATGATTTTTCGACCAAAAAAAAAATTTTGTAGTTTTTCCAACGAATTTAGCCACGAGTTTTCCAACGAAAAAAAATTCGTCACAAATTTCCAACGAAAATTGAAATTTTTTGTTGGAAAATTTTCCGACGACGAATTACCCACGAATTTTTTTTCGTTGGAAAATTTGTTGGAAATTCGTTTTCCAACGAATTTTCCAGAATTTTTCGTTGGAAATTTCGTCCGAAAAAATTCGTTTTTTTGTAGTGAAAGACTTAATTTCAGTTAAACTTTCATGTGGGATATGTACATTACAGCCTACTAATTAGAGGCATGGTTGGAGGACAAAATTGCCCGTATGAAATACCATGTAGGCATGTACGTGACAGCCTTTGTACATTTCTTATTTATAAAGTGATGAGTTCTAAACATACGTTCCAACACATAGTACAAATCCGTCAATTCCGATCTTGTACAGGTGAACGGCGACAAAAGGGAAAAAAATTGCCCTTTCTTAAGGAAAATATGACTTAATTCTCCTTGTTTTAGTTGGAAACGTCATTCTGTCTTCTTTCTCCAAACTCTCCATTGATTATATACTCTCGTTTCGTCTGTCCATCTCCTTCGATACACTCACAAAACTCGTTCAGCAGAGAACTGAAACGAAACAGGAAAACGTCGAAAAAATGGAGAAGATCGAGCACGCAACTGTTCCAACCAACGGCATAAACATGCACGTGGCGTCCGTCGGCGACGGCCCCGACACGGTCCTCTTCATCCACGGCTTCCCAGAGCTGTGGTACTCGTGGCGCCACCAGATGGTGTCCCTTGCGGCCCTCGGCTACCGTGCCGTGGCGCCCGACCTCCGGGGCTACGGCGGCACCGACGCACCGCCGTGCGTGGGGTCCTACACGGCGTTCCACATGGTGGGGGACCTTGTGGGGATGCTGGACGCGCTGGGGATCGGGCAGGTGTTCGTGGTGGGGCACGACTGGGGGGCGCTCATCGCGTGGTACCTGTGCCTGTTCAGACCCGACCGAGTGAAGGCGCTGGTCAACACGAGCGTCCCGTGGTGCCCTGGCCGCATGTGGTTCCCAAGTGATCCGGAGAGGAAGCCCCTGGAGTCGGTGAGGGCGATGTACGGAGATGATTACTACGTTTGCAGGTTTCAGGTGAGGGCCAACGCTGTAAAGTCGAGATCTGACTTGCCTTGAGCTTCATCTTTTAAAGATTTGGAACTTTATAGTTACCTTCCTGACTATGCATGTAATCTTTTACACTTGGTAGGAACCTGGAGAGATGGAAGAAGACCTTGCAAAAGCTGATACTGCCAAAATCTTTCAGCTCTTCCTCACGAGCCGTAATCCAGGTCCACTGATCGTGCCTAAAGACCTAGGATTCTCAGGAATGACCAAACTATTCCAGGACCGCCCGGTTGACTTGCCCTCTTGGCTGACCGACGATGACATCAACTACTACGCCGCCGAATTCAGCCGGACCGGCTTCACGGGAGGATTAAACTATTATCGTTGTTTGGACCTGTACGTTTCTCTCTCTCTCTCTCTCTAAGCTCATGCTCTCTTACAGGTCGAATGTTGGAGATGGTACCAGTAAATATCTGAATAACACTTGTCGGGGTTGTGTGATCTGGCTTGATCACGGTGAAAATTTATGGGGTAGAAATCTGAGTGATATACGAAAATGATCTGTCATGTATAGGCGGACAGCGCCAGTTCGTGACATGTCAATACATTCTAACTAAGTTGGTGCCATCCAATAATGTTTTTCAACGGGATTACAAAAGGCATTTATTACTAGCGAAAACCTGCTGATTGATGTTGGTTTCGAGCTGATTGCTCGACTGTGACGGATTTTGATTTCTCTCGATAAATTCCTATACCATGTTCGAGTCGTGTTCCTCTGTCGTGCCTAAAATTGCCCCCCTCCGGATACGTTGACATTCCCCCAATGTTCAAGCAGATGGAATTATGAGGAGGAAAACGCTAGAAGGTTAGGCTAAATAGTTCTCAGACCACAGGAACGATTTTATGTAATCTAATGTCTAAGAATGTATAATAAATGTGACTTAAATGTATTCAATTTAATTATAAATATTGTTTTCTTTTCTGAATAAAAAGTAACCTCTTAAATCTTCTCCTTCTTTTTCAATCTTTCTTTTGGCGTTGCAATCAAAATGATATCTCAAGTCCACTCCGACCGATAATAACCTCCTTTACGAACGCAGAAATTGGGAGCTATCGGCGCCGTGGGCCGGAGCGCGAATCGAAGTGCCGGTGAAGTTCGTGGTGGGGGACCTAGACCTCGTCTATCACATCCCCGGCGTGAAGGAGTACATCCACGGCAGCGGGTTCAAGCAGGTTGCGCCCAACTTGGAAGAAGTGGTGGTGATGGAGGGAGTGGCTCATTTCCTCCAGCAAGAGAAGCCTGAGGAGGTCACTGCACACATTCATGACTTCATCAAGAAATTCTCATCCCCATGATCTAGTGCTCTCTGCAAAAAATTAAGGATGAAGCTGCTCAATAATAAAGGACGAAACTATTGCGTTTCTTGAACTGTCTTCTTTTCATATATTTCTGTCGTTTGGTATTACAATGGAAACGATATATGAAGTGATCTAACACAATATCATTGAGTATTTAAACAAACAAATATTCGACACCTAATAAAAATATGTATTACTGGTTACATCCATTTTGTATACTAATTTCATTGACTTGGCATTTCTCTTTAGGATAATACAGTTGTCGCCTTTCAAGGTGCAACAGAAAAAGGTAATTTGTTTTTATCTTTGGGAGAATTATAGTAGCACTCCTAAAACTTGTGATGATAATGCTAAAACTTTTTACTTTATGCCTTTAACTCCTAAGACTTGTCACGCTGGTCTACAGTTATAATTCCGTCAACTCTGTTGGCTTTCCTTAGAAGGAACGTCAATGTTGTCGTTTTTATTAAAGTTCCCTTTGCATTTTGCACAAGCGGCATTGCTATGGCGCCAAATGTGCATCACATCATAAAAAGACAGAAAATTTTAAAAAAAGACCTAAAAAAAAAGAATAGAATAAAAACAAATGGAGATTGGAGGTGTGAGGACCATATAGAGGGTGCTGCCTTTGCCCCTTTTGTAAATAGAAAGTTTTGAAAATAGAATTTGAATTTTGGGCCTTCAACATGCCTATATTGTCACTGCAATAGCATTCCAAAGTGAAGAAAATGTCTCGGGTCATATATCTTGAATGTAGGATCCTTTGGGTAAACATATTCCAAATGACCGGTCATTGAACGTAAATTGAATGAAAATGGGGAAAACGTTCTTCCAAGGGTTAACTAAGTATTTTTATTAGAATTTCAATCGAAGTTTTCTCTATCTTTTTTCAATAATAAGAGAATTTTAGGATCTAGATTTGACGTTGCCCAAGGTTGCGACCTTAAATCTCCCGTCGCGAGCCTAAATTCAGGAGGGGAGAAAGAGAGAGAGGGTGGCTGGAAAAGAGGAAAAGAGAAAAAGGAAATAAATCTAAGCCACACGATGACTAACCTAGGATACATTTAACATGTTAATTTACTCCCCAACTTTACAGGATCGAAATAATAACTATAGAATAGCTAGTCTTTTCTGTTTGTATCAAATGAGTCACATTTCCCTCCCTTCCTTATTAAGAAGTAATTTCCGTAAAATCATGCCTTCGATTGTTCTGACAAATATGGACATCATCCACTTTTGCATATGTTTTGGAAGCAAAAAACAGGTAATGGAGAAAATGTAGGCAAAGAAAATTGAAGTGAAGAAGTAATTTCTTCCCCAAATTAGCGAGATTTCTTCTCATCTTTAACGGCGACCAAATAGAATAATTAAACTTATGGAAAATTTAATTTTATTCTCTTTTTTTTTTTAAAGGGAAACGTCTTTTTGTCTTCTTCTACTCCAGCATCTGCTTGCGGTGGTTCCACGGAAGAGACAAAACTCTCCGTTCATTACGAGGAAAATTTCAAATAAAAACTTATCTTAAATAAAAGCTTGAAGGGGCAAGTAAGTCTCAAACAAGGTTCCGGCCACCCAAGGAAGGGGCGTTTTTGTCCAAAAAATTCTAGGTAAAATTTTTTTCTCTTTTCTTTTTGGTATTACGATGATTTGGCTCTCCGAAGCAACACAAGCAAAACGAGGAAGAAATTTCTTGAATCCGCTATCTCTAGTAGAATAGGCTCCAGAGGAAGCCATCAATCACCACTGGCCTTTTCGCCACCAGCACGCTGAAAATGTGGTCCCTAAATATGATAATCCTTTCAACTAAACAAAAATAATTATTATTTATGCTATTTGATGACGTGGTTTACTATATTCTGAGTTGAGTTGAATATCTCGCGTGAAAAATCCGCGTGTAATGTTGTTTTTGTTTTTGCACTGTTCAGACTTACTAAATTGGAAGCCAATTAAACTAGCAAATCTCATCATTTTCAATTAATAGAAGAATAACATTGGATATTTACATATAGTTTAGAGACTAGATTGAACATTTAACAAAAATTCAGAGACTACATTAAATAAACGAAAAGTTCAAGGACGATATTATAAATTGCACTAAAGTTGATTGACTATATTAAATAAATTAAAAATTTACAATAATATTAGATATTAAATTAAAGTTCAAAGACCATTCATGTAATTGTTTTTTTTTTCTTTTCTAGTAACACACGCCATATGTACTGAACAATGATGGAGCGCATGCATATCATTTTGTAATGGGTTTGACCTTTTCTAGATCCTACCTCGATAGAATCAACAAGTTCTAAGAGATAAACTAGCATTTTGATAATGATATAAAGTAATTAAAAATTCGAATTCAAAGCTTGGATGTTGATATGATTTTGTCTTTATACCTCTTGGTATAACGAATAATCACAGCTCGCATACGATGATCAATAATGAATATAGACGTCGGCCAAAGAGGAAAATAATGCACTAAGGAAAGGAAAAAAGGGATTGCATCGATTAGTTTACTCGATTTCTTGCAATTAAAAATTGCATAACGTTTTTTTTGACATTGCAAAAAATACAAAAGAAAGATCGTAAAAGTTATCTCGGCAATTAAAAAGAAGGACGACAAATCATCACACCCCGTTACATCTTTCTATTGATACTACGCTACAAAAAAACCATGTTTTTTCCGACGAAATTTCCAACGAAAAATTTGGAAAAATTTGTTGGAAAACGAATTTCTAACGAATTTTCCAACGAAAAAAAATTCGTTGGTAATAGGTCGTCGGAAATTTTTGTTCGCACCTTAACTACTTCCTCCCCCGCGTTAACATAATTACAATAAACTGATAATGTCTCTTATCTAAGTTTCAAATTGAAAAAAATAAAAAAAAATCCATAATGCTAGGGAAACCACATCATCCAGACACCAATGCCTCACATCTCATTGCAATACCAATATATATAGATTTGTAAATTTTTTTGATATATCTCCATATAATCATTTAAATACGGTAAAAAGTAAACATAATATAAATTGAGCAAAGCGTGAAATGTAAAACATAAACATTGAAAAATATGCAAGAAGACATATAACTTCGTAGTTACTAAGGGTGCGTATGGCAACGATTCTATGCCCGAGAATTGATTCTACTCATAAATTATTCTTTTTTATTCTGTGCCCGAAAATAATTTCTAAGCATTTGAAAGCGTTTGGTAACTGTCCAAAATTTCTATTCTTAGAATAGAAAAAAGAACAAAAATGGGTTTAGTAACTACACAAAATTTCTTTTATTAATAATATTTTGAATTTTTTAATATTTCTTTCTCTTTTTTTCTTTTTTTTCCTTCCCTTCCTTGGCCATGACCAGTCGCCGGAGTCAGCGACCGGCCACAAGCCAAGGCTAGCGAGGGCGTTACGACCCTCGCCGCCACCCTCACCATGGCTAGTTGAGGCCTCGCTATCGCGGTCGCGAGCCGCCCTTGCTGGCCCTAACCGGTGGCCGGCGGCAAACTGGGAAGAAGAAGAAGAACAAACTAAAAAGGAAGAAGAAAACTAAGAAGAATCATAAATGGAAAAATTGTTCTAGAATCAAGAAGCTACTTTTTTTTGCTTATTGATTTTGTTCCAAAACTGATTCTGGGAGTAATTTTTTGCAAATTTGTGTTTGGGCACAAAAATTTTAACAAACGGATCTCTGTTCCTAAATTGATTCTGATAATAAAAGAACAGAAATTTTTACTATTTGGCAATTTGCCAAACGCTCCCTAAATGTCATTTTGTGGGATATATATCCATTTTCTTTTAATAATTGTTTTTTTTTCAAAATGGTACTACTAAATTAGGCGAAAAAGTAAGAATAGTAATAGTAATAGAATGAAGAGAGAGAGAGAGTAGAGAAAAAAATATAAAAAATATATGTAAAGATTATGTTGTAGTTATTTGTTTTCTGACCGTTGAGGTGTCAATTGTTAGGAGTGTCAATGGGTCGGATCGAGTCGGGTTTTCCTGATATCTGATCCGACCCGAAACGTACAGGGTCGCGCTTGAACTGCCTCGCCCCTACCCAAGACCCTATTCAGCATTTACTTCAAGAGATGGGTTGGGTAGGGTTGGGTCAGTGCCGGTGCCACAACGCCAAAATCTCACTAGAGGTGGATAAATCGTCTTCCTGCTCAGTTTTTCTCAGGCAAGAGACAGGAGCGCAGTGGCCATGGAGGGTGCGATTATTTGCAAAACCAAGAAAAAGAAAAATCACATCCAATTCATACCAGTTAAAGAAAGCTAACGTGGGGGCGGGTAGCGACGAAGGAGAGACTTGTGATTTGGAATGCGAGCGCAGGCGGATCGAGACGAGAGCCTAAGCGACAGCAACAGCGACGGAGATGGAGACGGCGACGGCGACGGCCACGGCGGTGGCCATGAAGCCCCGCGCAGCGATGGATAGAAGAGACAAGGGCTTCGTGCACAACTCTAAATGGCCGAAGCGAGTCTCATGGCATTCGAAGAGGCCGTCATCAGAGCTTCAATTGGGAGAAGGTGAAGAAGACTGGGAGTCCATTCTTATCCATAGAATTTGGCAGAGGAGCAACGGGAGATGCTAAAATATCTTTGCTGCTGTGGGTATTGGGTAAGTGGGTACTGGTGTCAAAAAAGCCCAACCCAGCCCAACTCTAACAATACCCACACTTAAAAATCCTACCCTAAAGAAGACTAAGGCCCGACCCCAAAATATCCGAAATTTTAGGGTAGGGCTGGGCTGGGCCGAGCCGAGCCGGGCCGGGTCGGCGTGTACTTTTTTGACACCCCTATCTGGCATATCCATGTTTAAAAAAGGAAAATGACATAAATAGTTCCTGAATTTTAACTCGATTTACAATATGATCCCTAAACTTTAATCCAATATGTAATATGATCCCTGAATGTTTTATTTGTTCAATATTATCCATAAAATTTTGGTACAACTATATAAAAATGTTTAATGTAATCTTTCCATTAATTCAAGTTCAGGGACTACGTTGAACATATACTAAAAGTCCAGAGATTATAATAAACAAATTAAAAATTCGGGGATCATATTGAATATTAAGCTAAAGTTTATAGATTATATTGAATAAATTAAAAATTTAAAGATCACATTGCATATTGGATCGAAATTCAGGAACTGTTGGTATTATTATCCTGGCTGTCCACAAGTGTAACGTCACCCTGTTGACCGGTTAAAGAAGGGCGGAGGGAACTATCGCATCGTCATACGAGTATTGCCAGTTGGTCGTACATTTGACAATGTATTGCCAGGTGTGTCTTCCTCCTCTCCAGCTGTTTGTGGTGGGTTCCACGACCTAACTCGCTCTCGATTCATTGCGTGCTGTCATTTCATCTCATCTTCCGCTTCTTTGCTACACTGGCAAAACTCGTTCGACAGAGAACGGAAGAAACACAGGAAAACATCGGAAAAAAAAATGGAGAAGATCGAGCACGCGACGGTCCGCACCAATGGCATAAACATGCACGTGGCGTCCGTCGGCGACGGCCCTGACACGATCCTCTTCCTCCACGGCTTCCCGGAGCTCTGGTACTCGTGGCGCCACCAGATGGTGTCCCTCTCGGCCCTTGGCTACCATGCCATCGCGCCCGACCTCCGGGGCTACGGCGGCACCGACGCACCACCGTGCGTGGAGTCGTACACGGCGTTCCACGTGGTGGGGGACCTGGTGGGGATGCTGGACGCGCTGGGGATCGGGCGGGTGTTCGTGGTGGGGCACGACTGGGGAGCGATCATCGCGTGGTGCCTGTGCCTGCTCAGGCCCGACCGAGTTAGGGCATTGGTCAACACGAGCGTCACGTGGTTCCGAAGGCTCATGTGGTTCCCGAGCGATCCGGAG
Organism: Syzygium jambos; assembly: GCA_031216235.1. NCBI lineage: Eukaryota > Viridiplantae > Streptophyta > Magnoliopsida > Myrtales > Myrtaceae > Syzygium > Syzygium jambos. The sequence continues at coordinate 24,907,463 of CM062230.1, forward strand.
GGGAAGCCCGTTGAGTCGATGAGGGCGATGTATGGAGATGATTACTACGTTTGCAGGTTTCAGGTGAGGACTGATGTTAAATAGTCGAGATCCGACTCGACTCAAGCTTGATTTCTCACAAATTTGAAACTTTCAGCCGTGGCGGCTAGCAGAATTTAGGTCACAGATCACGCCAACTTGAGTAGAATCGGAGTTTAACTGCTAAGTCGATCTTAATTCTCGAGCAGCATCCTAGTAACTCGACTCGTTTATGCTCTTTAGCAGTCAACAGTTGTTGTCGATCTTAAGTTACTTTCCTGAGATGGTAATCTGTAACTTGGTAGAAACCTGGAGAGATGGAAGACGACTTTGCAAAAGTCGATACTGCCAAGCTCATGAAGCTAATCCTCACAAGCCGTGATCCAGGCCCACCTCGCATGCCTAAAGATAAAGGATTCTCGGAATTGACCAAACAATTCGAGCAGCACCAGATTGAGCTGCCCTCTTGGCTGACCGAGGACGACATCAACTACTTCGCCGCCGAATTCAGCCGGACCGGCTTCACCGGAGCTTTGAACTATTACCGTTGCTTGGACTTGTAAGTTTCTCTCTAATCTCGTGCTCTCTTATCGTTCGAACACTGATAGAAAATTTGAATCACGTTGCCTACATGGTGCGATATAGCTTGGGTTGTGGTGAAAGTTCATAGGCTAGAAATATGAATGATATATAATGATGATAGTTGCATATGGTTACATGGTGTCGATACATCTTTACCAATCGTTGCTGCCATCACTAAATTGTTTTTCGATGGGACTACAAGGCATTTTTTTTTTGGTGAAAACTTGCCGAGTCATGTTGGTTACATGCAAGGGATTTGCCTCAATAGTCATCCTTTTTACTTGGAAAGGGGGAAGTGGGGAGTTCGAATCGCCACCTTCTCAGGGGAGTTAAGGGTAGGGATGTGTATTTTCTGATGTGGGTTTCGACTCTCACGTCCTGCAAGAGGCGGGACAAAAGACTGAGAGTAAGGTGAGAGTTAGAGTAGGCAGGATCAAAAAAAAAATTATTGGTTTCACGCATTCATTATGTAAGTTGCGACGGATTTGGATTTCTCTGATAAGTTCATTTTGGTAGCGGGTCCGGGTAAAGAATACGTTGACATTTCTCCGATGTTCGAGCAGATGCATTGATGAGGAGGAAAATGCCAGAATAGTAGAATGTTTAGCGTAAACAGTGCCGTAACAAAAGACGCTAGCTAATTCATCTCATCTACTATCTAATATATATTATAGTAAAAGTGACTTTCAAACATTAAATGTATTCGATTTTAAGATTTTTTGTTGACAAGTAAAAGTTCAAAGAAAACCTCTTACAAACTCAATCTGAACATAATTATAACAGTATGATCAGATAGCTTTCAAACAATATTAAATTTTCATATAAGATGTATGCGAAAAAGTAGAGAATGAGTTTTAGTAAACATAAAATTTTCAACAAATTCTGAAATATAGAATCCATTCGAAGCATGACAACCACACTAGCTAGTTTGTATTTGTGATGGATTGTTTCTGCCACACCCTTTTCAACATCTAAGTAGCTGTGTTCTCAAAGTGATACAAACCGATGTTGTTCCGTCGGAACGAAGATGGGCGCAAAGTAAATTACATGTTGCTACTTCAATCTTTTCCTTTTCTCAGGCATTGCAATCGAAAGTGACATCTTGAATCAATTTCGATCATTAAGATCTTCTTTATGTACGCAGAAGCAGTGAGCTATCGGCGCCATGGGACGGAGTGCCGATCAACGTACCGACGAAGTTCATAGTGGGGGACCTGGACCTCACCTATCACATCCCTGGCGTGAAGGAGCACATCCACGGCGGCGGGTTCAAGCGGGCGGTGCCCAACTTGGAAGAAGTGGTGGTGATGGAGGGTGTGGCTCATTTCGTCCAGCAAGAGAAGCCTCAGGAGGTCACTGCTCACATTCTTGACTTCTTCAAGAAATTCTCATCCCCATGATCTATATTACTCCCTCCAAAAAATAAAGGAAGAAGCTGTTGTTTTTCCCCATTAATAAAGGAACAAGCTGTTACTTTTTTGAATTGTCTTGTTTTTTTAATTTTTCTGTTGTCGGGTATCACAATGGAACGATATATTAAGTGATCTAGCATACTAAAACTTGAGTATTTAAACAAATAAAGAAAAAAAATTACCAAAACAGTCATAAATCTATTATTATCATAATTATGCCAATTGAGTCCTAAACATTTTATATTTGTGCCAATTTAGTCCATTCGGCCAGTTTTTTGCCGTTAACATTGACATGGGTGCCGGTCGTCTTACGTGACGTGGCTGGCACTAATGCGGATAATTTTTAATAATTTTTCGAATTTTTATACTTTTTTTCCCTTTCTTTTGTTTTCCTCCCCTTATCTTGAATCTCTAGCTGGTCGCTGGAAAGAAAATAAAAAAAATAATTCGAAAAACTATTAAAATATTATTAAAAATTGTTCACTTTAGCGTTACTTGCACCACGTAAGATAACTGGCATCTATATCAGCGCAAGCCGGCCAAAATTGACCAGATTGACTAAATTAACACAAAAATAAAAGCTTTGTGACTCAATTGACACAAAAAAAGGATTACGGACTGAATTGACACGATTACAACATGTTTCATACCGTTTTGGTAATTTTCCCAACAAATAAATATTTGACACCTGATGAAAATATGTTACATTACTAAATATGTTGATTTTGCATTCTAGTTTTGTTGACTTGCCATTCCTCTTTGGGCGCTCCTAATAACCATTTTGTTTCTCCATTTTCCTATTTTTCTTTTTTCGAGAACATATTTAGAACAGAAATCTATTTGGTAGCGTAATTTCATTTTTATATTTTTTGAACAAATTTTTAGTCCAGACATAGATTTGGAACATAAAGGAGAAGTAAAAATTTTCTACTTTTCTATTTCTGGAGCAAAAGGAGAAAAAAATTCTTCTTATCACTTGCCTTCGCCTTCGCCTTCGCCTTCCGCCGCACATAGCCGCCACTCGCTGCCTTCCACCACCGGTCATTTACTGGCCATCGTGGCCCACCACCCCTCGCCGGGCACCGGCCGTCGATGAATGGAAAAGAGTATAAGAGGGAAAAATTTTGTGTCGTTATTAAATATATTTCTATTCTAGAAAGAGAAATTTTATGTCATTATTAAATGTGTACTTCTATTTAGAAACTCGTTTAGAGAATAAATTTTTCTATTTCTGGCTAGAAATCTATTCCAGTTGCCACAGTAATCCTAAAACTTTTTGCTTTGTACTTTTAAATTCTGAGGCTTGTCATAGTCGATCACGATAGTTATTCTGTTGACTCTATTGCCTTTTCTTAGATTGAATGTTTATAACGCAACTTTTAGTATATTTCCCTTTACTATATGCGCAGGTGGCCCTGATGTAGCGCTGAATGGGCGTCGCATCAATAAAAAGACAGAAAATTAGAAGGAAAAGAAAATCTAAGTAAAACGAAGAGTAGAGTAAAAAAGTTTATGAAAAAGTTGGTGTTGCCAACGAAAAGTGCCGTCGCTGATGACAGCCGTCCTCTCTCTCTTTCTCTCTGTCAAGTGTAATCCCCCCCTTTTTTTTAAAAGAAAAATATATATTCTTTTGTAAATAGAAAATTATAAATAGTTTTGGCGTGAAAAAATAAAGAGCGAATTTTAATTTTGGGCTTCCAACGTGCCTATTGTGATTGCTGTAAGTTCAATGTCGTAGCATTCCAAAGTAAAGAAAAAGTTTCAGGCTGTATATCTCGAGTCTAGAACCCTTAGGTAAATATATTCCAGTTGACCAGTCATTGAAGGTAAAGTGAATGAAAGAGAGGGAAAATATTCGTCCAAAGGTTAACTAAGGATTTTGGTTGAAATTTTAATCGAAGTTTTCTTTATCATTTTTTCGGTGATAAGAGAATTATGGGTCCTAGATTGGGCTTGCCCGAGGTGGTGACCTTAAATCTCACGTTGCGAGCCTAGATTCAAGAGAGAGGGAGTGTGCGTAGTGACCCGATTTGACGAGGGTGAGAAGTGATCGCTAGGGTAAAAGAGTTAAGACAAATAGCGACCCTCGGCGGACACTTAATTTGGCGAAGGGAGCAAAAATGAAACGAATTACCACTAAGCATGGAGAGAGCTTTTCTCAATTATGTGGAACTAAAATAAAATCACAAGATGTACCTTTTGATGTAATTACTGGAACTTTAATATCAAACGCATGTGAGAGCATTATTGGGATGGGTAAAAATGCCTACCTATACATCGAAAGGCACGAATAATACATTGAGCAAGCATTACTGGGGCCCGGCGACCCCTGCTTGCCGTCCCCCCACCCTCGCCAGCCCCTCTCAACGATGGTGGGGCGGCGGCGGTGGGGAGGTTAAGCCCTTCCTCCCTGCCTATCCTCCTCCTCCATTTTTTTTAGCTTATTTTTAAAATTTAATTTAAATAAAATCAGTATTAAAATAATAACAAAAAAACCATGCCATCACTACGTAGGATAGAAAAAATAATAAGAAATTATGTCAACATTTTTCGTTAGTCAAATTGGATAGTGTTAACTTTAGGACTCGATTAAATCAATTCGACAAGTTTTAGGATTTGATTGCAATTTTTGCTTGTTTTATGAATCAATTATATTTTTGTGATAAATTTTTGGACTTTTAGTGAATATATCCAAAAAAAAAAAGTTACAAATCTGAGCATTCGATGGCGGATGGAATTCGAAAAAAAAATGGCGATGGAAAAGATGAAAAGAAAAGAGAAAAAAGGAAAATCCACGAGATGACAAATGTAAGATACATTTGAGGTGCGTTTGTTTTAAGGGAAGTATTTTCTGGGAATCTGTTTGCCAAGCTTTCACCCGTTTGGTTCGTTGAAAATGATTAGTCAACAGAAAATACTTTTCAGTCAAGGAAAACATTTATATATAAATTTAGGAAAGTGAATTTACTAATTTAAGAAGGTGAAAATACTTTCCAGAATTGCTTCCCTTTGATTTTTTTAATTTTTTTTATTCTTTTCTTTCTTTTTTATTTTTAAAAATTCGAATTTTTTTTGTCTAAAATAAAATCATGGGATTGAAATCATTTTCCAAATGAGATCCAAACACCAGAAAATATTTTCAATCACATATCACTAAACAAAGGAAAACTGACTATTTTCCTAGAAAATGATTTTCCAGAAAATATTTTCCAAAAACATTACATTTTCCGTGAAACAAACACACCCTTAAAATGTTAAACTTCATAAGTTTGCGATCGAAATCCAAACTAGAATAGCTAGTCTATTCTATTTGTATTAAATGAGTCATATTTTCTGTCATTCCTCATTGAAAAAGAAATTTCTTTAAATTATGTCTTCGGTTGTCGACTCATAGATATGGACTTCATCTACTTTTACAATGCGCTTGGAAGCAAAAATAGGAACCGGAGAAAATGCAGGCAAAGAAAATTGAAGTGAAGAAAGTGAAGGTGAAGTAAATTACAATGCGGCCAAATAAGTGTAATGATTTGTTCCCCAAATTCCCAAGTGATCCTCAGAGGATTGCATCATTTGCAGGTTTCAGATGAGGACTAATGTTGAATAGTCGAGATCTGACTTGACTCGAGCTTCATCTTTTAAAATTTTGGAACTTCAATTTGTCGCCCGTAGGGCCGTAGTAAAACTCATATCAAAGACCATGCTAGCTCGAGTTGAAGCTTGAAATTGAATTTTACGAGACCAACGAAAATTTGAGAATAATACCGTGTGACTGTTTTTGTAGAGACATAGTTTAGATGATAGAAAAATTTCAATTATTAGGCTCATATTCCTTAGGTAACGTCAAGAGAAAGCACAAATATGATGATTTACACCGATACAGTTAATTGCTAAATAAATGACACTATTGGAACAACTCATGGATTAGAACAGTTAGTTAGTTAGTAAGTTCATATTAACGTGTAACACAAGACATATAATTTATCCGATTGAGAAAAACATTTGATCGAGTCAATGGCAATCAGTGAGCTGCGATCGCTCATTTGATTTGCAAAACAACTAAAAATGGATAAAGTCCTCCTAATTGGAGGCTAGAGAGATCTTTCCTATCCACAATTCTCCAAATCTCAGCGTAGCAGTTAATTTCTTTCTAATTTTTTCCATTTTAGAAATATATTTTCCTAATTTTCCTCTCCTCTTGTTCTGGCTATGTTCAACCCCTTCGACTTTCTTTTTAGGTTTCAACCCCCACCCCCCCACCCAAAAAAAAAAAAGGAAAAAAGAAAATATACTTCCTTTCCTTTGAGGGGCCGGCCACCAGTCCAAATACAGAACTTTTTTTTATGTCATCATGCAAGACAATTAAGTCGATAAATCAAACAATTTTTTGAAGACTTCACAGTTCACACAGCTTTCTATCGCCTAACTTTAATCGCGAGAAAAGAGATTAATTTCCTTGGGCGGCTTTTGAAGAATTCAATCCGTGTAGTGTGTGTGGACGACTGACTGAGCTTACGAGTAAAGCTTCTCTGTTGCTATTCGCTCGTTCCTAGCAACGGGACAAAGCGAAACGTCAACTTTTCTTGTTCCATCGCCTTCTTCCTCCCTCCTCCTTCCGATAAAGACTGAAAAAATTTTGTTTCGGTCGATCGATCAATCCAACGACGACCCTCCATTTTCTGGCTCGAACCCAAGCTCGCTCACGCGGAGAAGGACGCAAGGGCACCACCAGAACTCCGTGGAAATGGAGAAGATAGAGCACGCGACGGTCCGCACCAACGGCATCGACATGCACGTGGCGTCGGTCGGCGACGGCCCCGTGGTCCTGTTCCTCCACGGCTTCCCCGACCTCTGGTACACGTGGCGCCACCAGATGCTGTCCCTCGCCTCCCTCGGGTACCGGGCCGTCGCCCCCGACCTCCGCGGCTACGGCGACACCGACGCGCCCCCGTCCGCTGCGTCGTACACGGCGTTCCACATCGTGGGCGACCTGGTGGGGCTCCTCGACGCGCTCGGCGTCGAGCGCGTGTTCCTGGTGGGGCACGACTGGGGGGCGGCCATGGCGTGGTACTTTTGCCTGCTCAGGCCCGACAGGGTGAAGGCGCTGGTGAACACGAGCATCGTGTTTCACCCGAGGAATCCGGAGCGGAAGCCTATCGATTCGTTCAGGGCGTTGTTTGGCGATGATTACTACATGTGTCGGTTTCAGGTGAGTGAAAATTGGATTTGTGGTTGTGGGTTGGTCCTGTTTCGTTGACTTGATTGATTGATTGTGTTTTTGTGGTGATTTTTGTGGGTTTTGAAATGTTTTGGCGATTCTGTTCTTTGCCTAATTGAGGCTGTGGATCAATGAAGCTGACCATCTTTGAACAGTGACCTGATAGCGAGGGAGTTGATGGCTCTGGTGTTTGTGGCTTCTGATAAATCTGGGATAGACAACTTTTCCTTTTATTGGAAGTGGTTGTCTTAAGAACAGAATTTTCTCTTAAATGGGGTCACCTTGAGTTTGCTGCGGCACCATTTGAGTTGATTTATAGGTGATACTACAAGAAATCCTTTCGTTTGTTGTTTCTGCATTTATAGCAAGTGGATCCTTCATAATACTGGCTAAAGCTGCTCTGTTGCTTTGATCTTATTTGTTACTGCTTTGATGTTTTGATTTGATTTCTTGTTTCTGGTTTGGATGCTTTGAATTTAATGTCCTGCCCATGAATCAGACATGAGAGATTTCCCTTTCTATCAGCTTAACCAACTGTGTTTTATGTGTTAAGTGCACGTGTGAGATGTGAATGCGGAGAACAATTTCGCATAAGATGCTTGGAGTGAAAAGGAGCAATATGATGCTCCCAGTTTAAGCTTTTTGACCTTCTTGGAACTCCCCTTTATCCAAGTGTTGGACTTCGCTTACCCCAGGATGAGCACTCTGGCCATAAAACTTGAGTTTTTCACCAATTTACAGTTACAGAACCAGAGCAAACATTGTTCTGAGCAAGTGATGTTGACTTCTGTTTTTCGCTATTTAGTAACGTAAATTGAGTTTTAGATAGAAAGCTGGAAGAAAGTCATCCGGTTGACGAAGTTGGATGTCCGCAGGACTCCTGGCAATGTAACTTACTAGACTATCCTGGACCAAAAGGATCTGTGTTTTAGAACTGTACATGCAGTTAAGTGCTCCTTGGAAACTTTGCTTAGTGCAGAGAGAGGACATGGAATATCATTTTTAATAAGATCCTTCCCAGATCTTCTGTTGCGAGAAGGGTCTCCACTACAATACAAGTACACATCTTGAGCATGTTTTGCAAGTATCATATTCATGTTCTAACTGAACAACTTTAATTGTTGCTTCGATTAGATTTTACATTTTACCTTTTTATCGCCCAAGTGCCACTTTTATCCTTTCAGGTGCTTCCTTAATCCCTCCCTTTATATGATTTGACCATTATATTTTCCATGCTCCTGAAAGGACTTACGATCTGTCTAGGAACCTGGGGAAGCTGAAGAAGACTTTGCACGAGCTGATATCACAAAACTCATGAAGCTATTTCTCACAAGCCGTAATCCAAAACCACCTTGTGTTCCAAAAGAAATAGGGTTTTCAGGTTTGGCCAGCTCTCGAGATAAATTGCCCCCCTGGTTGTCAGAAGAAGACATCAATTATTATGCCAGCAAATTCAGTCAGAAAGGCTTCACGGGAGGATTGAACTATTATCGAGCATTGAACTTGTAAGTTTCACCCTATTCAATTGGATTGGAGGCAGTTGTCTGTCAGATTGATAGTCGCAATATTATGAAAGAACTGTAAGTATCTTCCCGACTTGGGCTAGAAGGTTTGACTGATAGATCATATAATTTATAATGGCGGGGCTGAAGTCTAGTATTAACCCTTAATCAACAGTCCTGTTGAACACGGTCCTCTCTTTTGCGTAATTTGGATCCGACGTTGCATTGTCCTCTTTGGAGGCTCTTCACAAGTTGAGTTATATCATCCTATGTGGTTTGCTGTAGAACTTGAGTTCAGACCTAGTGAAATGTGAATTGCTAGGTAACTAGCAAAGAGATGATTCCTTTCTTGTTGCAGAACCTGGGAGCTGTCCGCGCCATGGACTGGAGTACAAATTAAAGTGCCGGTTAAATTTATTGTTGGGGACCTTGACACTACCTATCATATACCCGGCGTTAAAGAGCACATCCACAATGGTGGGCTCAAGAAACTTGTGCCGTTCTTGCAAGAAGTAGTCGTGATGGAAGGAGTGGCTCATTTTCTCCAGCAAGAAAAGCCAGAGGAAGTTAGCAATCACATTTATGACTTCATCAAGAAATTTTGAGTTTTACGCCTTGGAGAGTTTTCTTTGAGGAAGGAGAGGTGAATAGTTTCATGTCAGTCTCCACAAAATAACTAGAATGTTTTCTGAGGATGGGCTTTGGTGTTTCAGTTGCTGCTTATTTTAGCCTGGTTCAGAGTATATGTATTTTTCTCACTTGTATAATCTCGTCCTTGTTACGAGGACACGAGATGTGAAATGATGGGATCTGTACTTTGTCAAGCTACTTATTATGAACACCCCGTAAGTAGAGATGGTCAAGAATTAAACTCCTTGATTCCATGCACGAACTCACCCGGTTTCATCTTTTCATGCTTCGCACTAAAAACACGCCCCAATCACATTAAGTTGGGCATAAGGATATTACTAGAGTCCAGTGTTATAATTTTCTTGAGCGCCATAACATTTTTTTTTCGATCGCTTGAGGTCCATTATTTTTAGAAAATGTTCGCCACAAATGCTATATCATGTCAGATTGGTGGCACTTCATGTCGCACAAGTAATCGAAAAAAAAGTTATCGCATTAAAGTGGATATTTTTTAGAAGCCATGACATTAAAATGATTAACCACCCGCCTGGGTGGCACTGCTAGAGCGCGCACTCTTCCTCTCGCAAAAGGTTGAGTGTTCGAATCCCGGGCGCCGCAGGGTGACTTAACCGGTGACACGTGTGTGGTGGCTAGCACGTGTCGCCCCCAGGGTTTACTTCTCGGCTGTCGGTCGTGCGGAGGTTCCCTGGGTTATAAAAAAAAATGATAAAAAAAAAAGTATGACACTTTAAGGTGAGCACAGTACGAAAGCTACAGCACTTGTGTAATGTCTGTTTACCCCATTAAGTTGCTAGGACAGTGGGAGGTGGTGTTATTTTGAGGCATGATGGTCCCTTTTTTCTTGTTTTGTGGTTCGAGGCAGCCTTTGTTGTATATTAACTTCATATATTGGGGGCAAATGAGCAGCTTTCCAAAATATTTAGGAAGCAAACCGATGTTAAAACAAAGAGGTGTGGAATCTGTCTCTGTGTAATAAGTTAATTGGGAGTTCTCGTAAATTTTGTCTCCTCAATTTTTCAGACCGATTGTGATTATTAGTAGAATGGCATGTGCTCGTTGGACGACGAAGAATTGGTGGGGTATATTATGAGATAAAGTTGCTTGCTTCATGGCCTTATATGAGATAAGATCTATCCTAGGCGCTTTCTTCAGAAAACGGTCTAACCCGTGTGTTTTTTCTGGCCATCTTATCGTTTTTTTTTCTTACTCCTCTCTTTTATGTACATGTGTGTGCCGTGCTCATAGAGATCGAACTCCACACTTGGTATTCTCCGGTCCCATCTCCCAATTCCTTTATTAGTAGGGCCGCATGCTTGTTGGCAGCCATCTTGTCCCCGAATGACCCTCTAATGATCGATGTTTAAAGTCGAGTGTGTCTGAGAAAGAAAGGTCATTCCAACGTGAGAAAATATGTAGGGGGAATGAGGTGGGCTTCTTCATTGGGCCTCAAGCTGCGAGCAATCCAGCAAAGCCGGTCCGAGGCCCTTTTATAATAGAGATTAATTACGTCTCTGTATATGGCAAGTGTTAGTATACGACATCTATCTACTCAAGATCAAGAAGATGACATGAACCCTCATGTTCATGCATTCCTCTGGCAACTGGCAAGAATAGGTGGATAATCGCCGCATGCAGGTGTCAAAGCGATCTCAGACGTATGCTCTGAGGAAATTTTGCCAAAAAAACGAATCTGCGACTCGACTACTCTGCCTCAGATCATACTGTCCAAAACGATCCAGAGTACTATGATGCAGTCGATGACAATTGTGTGATCCGTGAAGCGAATGAAACGAAAATCTCCACGCCCTCTTCATCGCAGTTCCCGGTCATCGAACTTCCATAAGCCTTCCACGTCGATTCTTTCCAAGCCAAGAATCGTCAATCTTCGGCCATCGGAATCCATGTCTCGGACCGAGTCTCTTTGCGCGACCTTCTTCTTCTTTTTCTGGGTTGGCATCCTCTCAGCACCGGTCGCCTCCTCCAATGGCAAGGAGCGTTCACCGTCGGCGTACAAGGTGCTCCAGTCGCGTGGGTTCCCGGTCGGCCTCCTCCCAAAGGGCATAACGGGGTACGAGCTGGACAAGGCCACAGGCGGGTTCACGGCGAGCCTGAACGGGACGTGCAGCTCCACGCTCGAGAACTCTTACCAGCTCAAGTACGAGCGGAGGATCGAGGGGGTGATCGAGAGGGAGATGCTGAGAGGGCTGAAGGGGTTGAGCGTGAAGGTGACGGTGGTGTGGCTGAGCATCACGGAGGTGGTGCGGCAGGGGGGCAAGCTGGAGTTCTCCATCGGGGCTGCGTTGGCGGGATTCCCGGTGGAGAACTTCGCCGAGTGCCTGCGGTGTGGGTGCAGGCTGGCCTGTGATGCCACGGCGAGCTCAGGGCTTCCTCTTCTTCTTCTTTGTCGTCTCCGTAGGTGTGTTCGCGGTTCGAGTCTGGAAGCAAACGATGGATGCACGTGCCGTCGTTGAAGTCTCTCTTGTAATTTCGTTGCATCAACTTGTTCGGTTTTGTGATATGTGCGCTGTGACTAAACGAGCTAATGGCGCGTATTCAGGGAAGTAGCATTTGAAGCCCAGAAACAGAGGATTTCTAGTAATATAACCATTAGTCAATCGAATCATGGCGTACGTCCGACGTTCTGTATTACTCTAGGAAGGATCGGACAAAAATTCATCGCCAACAACTAGTGAGCGCGACTCTTTCTTCATGCGAACGAAACGATAACGGAGCCTCATTCACACATATCTGCCAAGCCCCACTCGTAAAAATCATTCCTTCTGCCTCAAGAGCTCTGCTCGCAGCTCAGCCACGTCGATCTCCTCGATGCTGTTCTCAGGTCTGTAATACCCGGTTCTCGGGTCGGGTGCCCAGGAGACCTGCCCGTCCGACCTTGCCATCTTCTCCTCCTCCCCTGTTTTCTTTGCTGCCGCAGCGCCGCTCCTCGTGGTGACACCGGCCTTTGCCACTTGGGGTGTCGCACCTCGTGCCACCGCCGAATACCCGCGCCTGTAATTTCGAGAACATTAAGCGCCGATTGGGTCAGTGACTGGAATGGGGTTTGTTCGGGAGATGGAAGTGGGACGCATGGGAAGCGCGCGGTTTACCTGACAACGGTGTTGGAGATTGCGTCGGCGGCGAGATAGGAGAGAAGCTTGGCGCTCGAGAAAGATCGAGCCATGACAGGGCAAAGATTCTGAAACTCCTAAAGAAACCTTCGCTTATTCGATGAAAATCTTTCCTCTCTCGATCCCTTCTTCTTCTTCTTCTTCTTTCTGTGACGATGACAAAAGGATGTGCGTGGGAGATTTTTTTTATAGGGCCGAGACAGACGAGAGAAACGAATCTTCTGCTTCTTCTTCGTCCACGAGGACTGATGGAGATCAAAAGGGACCAGGTCAAAAGCAGGCCTTTGCGGCGAACCATCTGTGTCTGCAAAACAAAGCTCATCGTGTGTTTATGCGTCAACGACGCTCTTCCGGAGCGTTTGTCCTTGACTGGTCAAGCGACTTTCTTTCCAGGGTCTCTCGGACAGAGGATCAGTCATATGGGCAAATCCTTCAATGATAACGATCTAATTCTAAACTGAATTCCTTCCGGCATATGGACTAACCAACCTTTGATTACTTCCAAAAATGGTATTTGCGTTTTCAAGATACAATCATAAGGATTTTGTAGTACCTAGACCATTTATATTTAACATTTTACGGACTACCCACTTAAGGTTATAATTAATAACCATTATGTTTCTCTATTTCTCTATTTTTCTGTTCCTGAAAATAGGCTTAGAATAGAAATTTGTTTGGTAATGTAATTCTATTTTTCTATTTTTGGAATAAATTTTGATTTCAGAAATAGGTTTGGAACAGAAATAGAAAAGTAAAATTTTTACTTTTTTATTTTTAGAACAAAAATGAGAAATAAAATTCGTCCCATGTTTGTCCTCACTATTAGTCGGTTGTCCACCCGTTGCCCGCCGCCGCCCACCTGCCGTCCATCGGCCGCCATGGGCCACTGCGCGTCTCTCGTTGCCACTTACCTGCCGTCCGCCGCCTCCTACCATCTGTTGGTTGTTGTCCCTCGCCACCGCTCACCTGCCGTTCGCCGCCTTTTGCCATCCGCCGGCTGTCATCCCCCTTCGCCGACCGTTGTGGGCCACTGCCCACCTCCTGTCCCCGCCCTCCTCCTGCCACCTCTTGGTTGCCGTTCGCTGCCTCCAGCCATCCACCGACCATCGTGGGCCGTCACCCACCCGCCTCCTGCCACCACCAGCCTCCTGCCACTGGCCACCATCTCCTGCCGCCGCCCTTCTTATCACGTTGCCACCCTCTCGCCGCCACCGGCCTCCCGTCGCCAGCCATCACCCGCCTCTTGCCGCTGGCCGCCTCTTGCCGTCGTCCTTCGCATTTGCCGCGCCACCGTTCGCCGATCGCTCGAGAGAAAAATTTTATGCTATTATTTTTGTTTCAGGAACAGAATTTTTGTGTCGTGATCAAATGCGTATTTTTTTTCAGAAACTCATTCATGGAATAGAAATAGATTTTTCTTTTTCTGTTAGAAATTGATTTTTAAAACATAATGATTGTCATTCACGCCCTTAGTGACCCTTTCCCAAGAATTCAGCTAAAAGCAATTCTAATTTAAGCCACACCACACCCCCGGAAATGTTTAGTTCAGTGGAAGTTTATGACTCTAACATGGTATGGTGATCTAAACTTTTTGAGTACTGATAGAGTTACAACGAACACAGCTACAAATTAGGGGTGTCAATGGGTCGGGTCGGGTCGGGTTTCATGATGCCCATCCCAATTCGAAACAATGAATACGTGTGCTTAGCTCGACCTGAAACAAGACCTGAACATGACATAGTTGCACGATCGGGTTGGGTCGGTTCAGGTTCGGGTTTGGATTCGTGTTTTAGATTTTTATTATAAATTAAGGTTAAGTTACACCTAGGGGTGTTAATGGTTCGGGTTGGGTCTAGTCTCCATACTACCCTACTCGACCCGAATCATAAAAGATATGTGGACTCTTGACCCGAACCAAACATGACCCGAAATGCAAAAACCGGGTTGGGTTTTGGGTCTTTTTGGGTTCAAGCTAATATTTGACGATGTTACAATTGATTCAAAGGTTGGGGCTTATTGTTTGTTTTATCTAAATTGACGCTTTCCATGTATCCCCGGTTTTCGTCGCTCTCGATTGCCTCTGAATTTGGGGATTTTGGTTACCTCTCGTCTCCGTTCTCACATTTCGGTTTCTGCTTAATGCGGGTCAGGATGCTCCAAAACCATGCTTTTTACCGATTCTATCATGGATTTGCCTGGGAATTACATCATGTTGTCCCGTCATTTGCTTGAAAGTTATCGAATTTGATGCAAGTATGCATCTTTGCTTGATGTACTTATCAAGTTATCTACCAAAGACACAAATGCAGATGAGGACTTGAAATTTTGCTGGTGGAATCGTTGATCTAGTGACACCACTTCGAGACGGACTATGGTGACTCGTGAGCTCTTTGGACCGGATGACGACGGCAAAGTAGACGAGGATGACGGAGGTAGAGTCGTCGAGGAGGACAAAGTTGAACGACAATGCTACAAAGTTCGATTCTAAAAATAAAAATAAAAAAAATATATGTGTTTCAGTTCGGTTTGTGTTTAGAATACGAACCGAACCGAAACCATTGAGATACCCATTTGCTTAGCTAATATCCGAACATGAAGTTGACCCGGCTCGAAATACCCAAAACTTCGGATCTGATCGGGTCGGTTCGTGTTCTGATTCGGGTATATTGTTTGATTTTGACACCCCTACTACAAATGATTTGAAAACTTCAAAAATCACAAGATCAAGTGTTTAAATCAAAAGCGATCAAGCGTTTAACTCAAAAAGAACAGAACTTTTCTACAAGTACAAAAATTTTCAGCTCAAGTATCTGGTAAACAAAAAATAAAGTTCCTTGGGGGGATTCTAGATAATTATGATATGCATTCAAAGTAGAATTTTCCTATCTTTTCTCCGGACACCAACGAAATGTATTTTAATACAAATGAGTTCCGCCGGACCTTTCATTTTGGTGTGCCTTGGGATTCTATGGTCGCGAATGGTAACCATTTTACTCCAAAAATCAAATTCTTGCTAGAAATTGATTTTCGAAATTCTTGCCAGAAATTGATTTTTGGAGGAGAAATTTGTTTGATAAAATATGACTAAGGGCCTGTTTGGTAACGTGACAAACAGTGAAAATTTCTGTTCTTTTGTTCCCAGAAATAGTTTGGGAACAGAAATACGTTTGATAAACTTTTTATTCCCAGGCATATTTTTGCAAAAATTTGTGCCCAGAAACAGTTTTGGAAGAGAAACAACAAGTAAAAAAAAGTTATTTTTTGTTTCTCGGCACAATTTTGAGAATGAGTTCTTTTTTTCTTTTTCTTTTTTTTTCTTTTTTTCTTTGCGTTGTTCTTCCCTGGGTTGTGGTCGGTCGCCGGCGACCGGCCATAGCTTAGGGCCGACGAGGGCGTCACAGCCCTCGCCGGCCGCCGGCGAAGGCGAGGGTGAGGGTTGGACCCTCGCCGCCTGGGCGAGGCGGCTCGCCGTCGATCATGGTGAGGTCGGCCTCGCCGAGATCGGGCGAGGCCGAGCCTCACTGTCGCGACTAACGGCGAGGTCGGCTTCGCCGTGGGTACGGCGAGGTCGGCTTCGCCGTGGGTCGCGACGGCGAGGCCGGCGGTGAGGCAGGTGGCTAGGGCGGCGGCCAGGGCCGCGATGCCTTAGCTTGTGGCCAATCGCCCGCGCGCGGCGACCGGGCCATGGCCAAAGAAGGGAAGGGTAGAAAGAAATTTTGTGTAGTTACCGAATGTATTTTTGTTATTTTCTATATCAGGAATAGAAATTTTGGACAGTTATCAAACGCCTTCAAATACTCGGAAATTGTTTTTGGGCACAGAATAAAAAAGAATCATTTTTTAATAGAAATAGTTTCCGGGCACAGAATGATTGTCATGCACACCCTAATTCTACTCCAGAAATTGATTTATAGAACAGAAATCTATTTTTATATTTTTATTTTTTTGGCACCTCAAAAAAAAAAATTTCACTTAAAGTGGGTGCCCAAAGGTATTTAAAGCCATTTTGTGAAGTTTTGGAATTTTTTGATTTTTTGATTTTTTTTGGGCACCTCAAAAAAATTAAATTTCACTCAAAGTGAGTGTCCAAAGGTATGCTAAGCCATTTTGTGAAGTTTTGAAATTTTTAATTTTTTTGGCACCTCAAAAAAATTAAATTTCACTCAAAGTGGGTGCCTAAAGGTCTAAGCCATTCCGTGAAATTTTGAATTTTTTTATTTTTTTATATTTTTTGAAAAAAATCATCAAATTTCCTATTTTCCCGAAATTTGACTTTTTTTTATTTTCTGGAAATTTTTATGAATTTTTCTGGAAATTTTCAATTTTTATACATTTTCTGAAAAAAAATTAGTGAGAAAAAGAGAGAAAATAGGGAGAATGCATTCTGGAAGAGAAAAGCTACAAAAAGTAGTTTCTCTTTTTCTTGCCCAAAACTCATTCTGGAATAAAAAATGCATTCCGGAATCAAGTATTTTTAACAAACGCATTTTTATTCTAGAATGCAAAAATTGCTCCAGAATGCATTCCGGAAATTTTTTAACAAACGCATTTCTGTTTCGGAATACATTCTGGAGCAGAATTTCTACTCCAAAATGGATTCAATGCGCGCTCTATATCGCCTCATCTCTGTCCCTCAAGCTAGTGAGCTAGTCTCCTTGACTCTAGGATGGATTTATATAAAAAAAATCATTGATAACTAATTGAGAGTAAATTTAATACAGTGATGTGAAAATAATTTTGAATTTGAATTTCGAAAAATTAAACTTTTTCAAGCTGTCTTTGGTGATTTGGATTTGAATCCAGATAAGATAACAAATTATCATATATGATATTTGGTGTCATCCTCCGGACTGTACAAACAAAAATATGTTTTGATAAAATGCTTGATAAGAAATTCGGAAAGATGGTGGGATAAATTCAAATTGGATAAAAAAAAATTAAGATAACTTAACACTGCTATCTTCCCATGATAGAGCGATGGAGTAATGCATTTCGATATTGTTTCGCCAACCATTGCACGAGAACCACTACCACGACAGCCGATCGTCGTTACTTCTGACCACCACCCGATTGTAGTCACCTTCGTTCGTGTTTTGGTGACGACGGGTGAAAAGGTGTCCGCACCAGAATCGAAAACCATGCATGCATAGTGGACTTGTTGGGCAGATTTGGATCCCTTGTCGAAGCCCCTCAGTTTATATCTTATAGATTCAATGCCTTTTAGGGGTGATACACTGGTCTAGCGTACAGTTCTTTAAGGTTGCCGATGGTCTAGCGTACAGTTCTTTGAGCTTGCCGATTTCGCGGCAGTGTTGAACTTGCAAAGCAAGCTGCTGCTTATATTTTGCTATCAAATATGTATGCCTCAGCAGGTCTATGGGAAGTGTAGCAGCAATCAGAAAGAAGATGAAACTGAAAAATCTTACGAAAGAAATTGGTTGTAGCAAGATTCAAGTGAAAAATATAGTTCATAAGCTCAATGTGGGTGACATTTCACACCCAAAGGCACCAAAGATCCGTGACGAACTGAATCAATTGGCTCGGCGAACAAAGGAACTGGTGTATGTTCTAAATACTGAATTTGTTCTTTAGGATGCGGAGGAGGTACAAAAGGAAAAATGTTTGCTTAAGTTACCGTTATTTCTAGCCTTATAACACTTCCATTCTGACATTTATTAAAATTTGACCAATGACGTAGACGAGAGATCCACGCGAGGTTTCCATAGACAATAGCGACCATGAGAAAGTCAATTGAGAGGGTAATGGATAGGACATCAAACTCAGGGCACCACGGGAAGTATTTGATGTGGCGGGTGGAGGCTGAAGTGGTAAGAGATTTCTAATCCCACCTTATCCGATTATATCCTAATATGAATTCGGATGATTAAGCGCAATCTGGTCTTGTTGAGTAGATTAGATATAAATCTGGATAGGATAATTTATATTATATCCAGTGTTTGGGGAAACACACAAACCATATATATCTAGATAAAAAAATCTAATCTAAAAGGCGGGATATACCCAGATAAGATAAGAATTCAACAGAGAGAAAATCATGTACAAGTTTTCACCTCGAAGACTATCGAAAACCAATGCACAACCTCAAATCAGAGGTTACCGGCCTCAGGGGACTAGATTTAGGGTCACCTGAGGCTGGCCCTTGACCTTGATGTCGGTTGTGGCCTCTATTGTCATGGCTAACGTTGAAGGACGTGATCGCAAGCTCGCATTGTATCCTTCGAAATTGGGGCCCAGCCAATGGGGTACTAATAGTTGCGAGCGGGCATGAGATCCTTTGATCTGGGTGATTGGCGAATGACCATTCCCGGTCCGAGCTTATGGCAAACTGGGCAGCGCGAGGTTATGATCCATGGCCATGTTTGTTGGGTGTTGGTCCGGTGAGAGAGAGATTGATGAATGACGGTATAAGAAGACCAAGGCAGATGAGGATGGAGGGATGCGTGATCTCATGGGCTGGTTGGTGTCGAGTTACCTTGGCATTGTCGATAAAGATCAGTAAGAAAAGTGGGTGAAAGGGAATCTGATGGCGTTGTAATGATGACAAGAAGATAAGGCTAAGTGGAATTTGAAGTTGCAGGACATATGACAATGGTAAATTGAGGGAGAAAAATTGAGCCACCTTCCCTTGGATTAGGGATGTAAATGGTTCGGTTCTGTTCGGTTTTTCAAAAAAACCGAATCAAACCGAGCCATTAAGGGTGCCCCTTGAACCGAACCGAAAAATCGATTTGGTTCGGTTTGGTTCGGATCAGTTTTCGGTTTCAAGTTCATTAAGCAAAGAGAGAGAGGAGAGAGGAGAGAGAAGGGGAGAGAGAGGGGGCAAAATAGCCCTAAACCGAAGTGTTTATTTTCGTTCGGTTCAATCCGAACCAAAATGAACCGAAACGAAAAGAAAAATTGATTTATTTTGATGATCCGAACCGAAATCGAAACCAAACCGAAATGCACTAAATTTTCGGTTTGGTTCAGTTCGATTCGTATCTCTGTTCGGTTTTTCGGTTCGGTTCTGACACCTCTATCTTGGATGATCCCTTTTTCGATTTTGTTTTTCGTTTTTTCCTCTCACGTATGCATATTGAAGTCCTTGGAGAATTGTTGAGGAACTCGTGAGGCCCCTGGATCGGGGTGATGCCGTCATTGCGCAGCATGAAGAAGATGGTGTAGTTGACAGTGGTTAAGAGCGACAAATTTTTTCGAGGCAATTCTTTCAGTATTCACGTTGTATTCAGACATTTATCAAGCATCGAACATCAGATTATAAATCCCATCGGTATCCTATTCGATTTTTATATTCTATTTGAAAAAAAAAATCCCTAATGATCAAACGTTGGGAGTATTTGGTTCAGCTTTGGGAAGGGGCTTTGAGTCTCGAAAGCTGCTTCCCAAAATACTGAGGTGTTTGATTTAGCATTTGGCTTAGCATTTGGCCAATGCTAGCATTCCAAATACTGAAAGCCCAAGGCTGGTCAGCCTTGGGCTTTTTAGTATTCCATGAATGCTACTGTTCACGTTTATTTATTTTTTTTTGGTTTGAAGCTGTTCATCTTAAGGCAGCTGGCTAGGGCGGCCGGCAAGGGAGAAGAGCCGGCGAGGTCACTTAGGGTTGGGCGACCGCCCAGGCGACGCCGTCGCTGGGGTCGCTCGACCCAGGCCATCGCCGCCTGGGTCGCGCGACCCCAGGCGGTGCGTCGCCTAGGTCGCGCGACCTCAGGCGATGGCCGCCTGGGTCCTGCGACCCAGGCGATGGCCGCCTGGGTCGCGCGATCCAGGCGATGGCTGCCTGAGGTCGTGCGACCTCAGCGACGGCGTCGCCTGGGTCGTGCGACCTCCGCCAAGGGTTGCCTGGCCTTGGGCGACCGCTGGCGGCGTCAGATCTGGCTCGCCAGGGGTCGCCCGACCTCGGGCGACGGCCGCCGGCGCCAGATCTATCTCGCCGGCTCCGGCGATAGGTAGGTTAGTTTTTTTTTAATAAATAAGATAATTCTCAAAGTCCATTTGCAAAAAAAAATTCATCAAACATTATATTTTGGCTAAAGTAGTTTTACAAAATATTTTTATTAAACACCATTTATATTTCCCCAATAGGCTTTCACCCAAAAGCATTTGCATTCTCCTAAGTAGTATTTTCAAAGTTAAACCAAACAGGCTCCCGGGTATGGGGTGGGACCACCCGGACAAGAAAATACCGGTAATTTATCAAACACGGTCTTTTGACGGGATGGGCTTCTCATTTGGGCAATGAATGGGGTTCGTAAATTAGCGAAGGCCGATTGGACGAGGACTCGGAGTCCTAGGCCCATATCTACGGCCCAAATCGAAACCTCTGGTTTCGTCTCGTCGACATCTCTCCTCAGACCACCACCCGCCGGGCGAGAACCATAAACCCTCGACAATTCCGGGTCAGCATGGCTTCACGCTGCCGTGACTGATCTCTCTCTTCGCTGCTCGGTCCGAGCTCGAAAATCCGACACAGGTTCGCCTCCGACATCCCTCTCCGCCGGAGTTCGGAACCGGAACCAGCGAGGGAAGAGCACGATGGCGGAGGCCAACAGCAACAGCGAAGTCTCTCCCAACATGACCATTTACATCAACAACCTCAACGAGAAGATCAAAATCGACGGTACGTGCGGGCGAACACAAGCCCTGGGAGGGGCTAGCTCCCGCCCTTTGTTTATTCGGCATTCCGCTGTGTTGAATTTGAGCGATTTTGTCTCTTCGTGGGTTCTTTTTGCAGAGCTGAAGAAGTCGCTGAGGGCGGTGTTCTCGCAATTCGGGGAGATATTGGAGGTTCTGGCGTTCAAGACCCTGAAGCACAAGGGTCAAGCTTGGGTTATCTTCAAGGAAGTCCAATCCGCCACCAGTGCCCTTAGGCAAATGCAGGACTTCCCCTTTTATGATAAGCCCATGGTAAGCCTTTGCCCTTTGCTTTTGAGGAAAGACTCTTCACAAATATCTGTCCTTATCGCTGTTTTATATATGTGCTTGCTACTATGAGGAGTAGCAAATTTGTTTTGATTTGCGGGGGAATCATATCATACAATTGCTTTGATCTTTGCTTGATAGAATCAGAATCTCCTCGGACATATTTGAATCCGGGTCGTTGTTGCCAAGACGATGGATTCGTCAATGCTGAGAAAGTAGTGGGATCGGCATCGTCTCTTTGGTTTGATATCCTACTCATGCTTTGTCATCCAAAGGAACTCCATGTTTCTGTCTAGAAATCCTACTAAGTAACTCTGGATGAGTCTAATTCCCTTTTTCCCTGACAAAGAAGTTACACACTGGAACATGTTCAGCGGCAGAGGCAGTTGCTATTGGTGATAATCACAAACACTCATGGGAGCTTATTGTTTTGCTGCTTGCATGCATGAAACAGGCAACTAAACTACAACATGAGGGCTATCTGACATGATATTGGATAAATAGACACAGGGCCTAATTGCGATTATTTAGTTGCAATTCTCTGAACTGTCTTGCCCCATGGATGGATCAGATGACAGTTGCAAATCCTAAATGCTGGTTTTCCTTTGAAATTTGGTGTGATTTTCAACAGTCAGTTTTGCTGCTTATCCCCTTTGTTGCAGTTGCTGCACTAGTAGCAACTTGCTGTCTACGCTTCGTCGTTTACAAGGACATCCAAGTCTTTTACCGGTGGATTCCGTTTTGCTTATCTTATAGAAAATATAAACAAGAAGAAAAAGTTGGCTTTATGTGCAGAAGTTATTACTAGCTGCCATTGCAGAACTCTAATTTGCCGCTCTAACTTTCATATGGTGCTGTTCTCATGGCATGTGAACCTTATTGAATTTCAAGAATGCTGAAATATGATTGATGACTAGTACTATGCCATCTTCTCTCTTATACTTTTCTGCGATAGTGCAACTGTAGCTTCGTACTATAATTAAGCACAACAGGGGAGAGGAAAAAAGCAAACTTCATTTCTTGATCAGATACAAAAACTGATAGCTTTGACCCTTTAATTTGGCTATTGCCTATATTTTCACCCAGAGAGATTTTACATGTATCTTCAGTATTTTAGAGAGCCATCTAGTTATTTAAGGGCGTGGTTGGATAGGCTTATATTTTTTACCATTTGCTTAATCTAAATCTTGCGGCGGACACAATTTGACTTTATCTTGGCTCAAAGCTTGAAACTTTTGCAATATACAAATGCTGACACATACATTTATTTATAATTATTTATAATTTCTTTAAAATTTGTATAGTATTTACGTTTTTGCTTGAAATTAAAAAGTTGCTACTTACTTTTAAAAAAACATAAACTAATAGGCCCTAAGTCTAAAGATCGTTCTTTCCAGTGATTATTGTTATTAATGAACTACATACTTATCCCTTCTCATATACTATCCGGTTTCTTTGTGCAAATATTTTTATTTCTTCCCCCCTTTTGGACATTACTGGCAATCATTATGATGCTAATCATGTTGCTCTTGTGGAAAACCACTGACAGTGGTCACTGTTTGGTTTTCTGGTTTCCTATCATTCTGTTCCGGTCCTGTACTGTCAATTTTGAGTTCGTCGAGATTAGTTTCCTGTTTGATATTGAAGTTGTCTTTATATTTGGGACTTCTATGTGCTTGTTTAAGTCTACAGTGATAGATATATTTTAATTGAACAGAGAATACAATATGCAAAGACGAAATCAGACATAATTGCAAAGGCTGATGGTACTTTTGTTCCCCGTGAAAAACGAAAGAGACACGAGGAGAAAGGTACGCAACTTTTTCATGCATGCATGATGTGATTATTTGAAGGTAGCCTTTGGCAATTAAGATTTCGGAGTCCAGCTTACCGTGCCTTTTTGTTGCTACCTGTATGGTGCATGCTAAATTTTATGTTTGTAATTTGATTTCTTTCTTGTGACCTGAAACTTCGGTTTTGATACAGGTAAAAAACGAAAGGATCAACATGATGCTAATCAAGCTGGAGTTGGTGTGAATCCTGCTTATCCTGGTGCTTATGGTGCTATGCCTCCTGTAAGCATTTTTTCTATTTCATGAGGATCTTATGCTGCTTTTTCTGTGAAATTTATTTGAGTAAGATGATTAACACTGTGAAGTGCCCAGCTTTTTTCCCTGTTCATTGTACATAAATTTTAAAACCAGAACAGGATGAGCTATAGGAGGAAGTTGGGAATTCTGCTGCTTGTCTAACCTCTAGCCAGCTGAGATGATGTTGGCCCTCTTTTAGTTGATTTTGTTCTAGTTGATCATCATAAGTGCATATCCAATTTAACTTTTTGGAAAATCAGTGAAAACCTTTTGCTTCTGCTTAACCCTCTATTGTAGGAAACTCTAATGGTCGCACTGTCGTTAATTTCTCAAGCTCTGTGTACATGTTTTCCTTTATAAATTTCTCAATTACAGACATGAAATGAAAATCTAGTTTAGAAATTATCGCATGCATCTTCCACTCAGTGGCTGTGACATCCTTCCCCTTCAAGTTCTGTACTATCCAATTGAGCTCATGGTTCTACTTGTAGTCTTTATGCTAATTTTTGGATTATGCTTTGTTTGTGGCTGTAATACTTCTCCGGGATGACTGAAGAGTATTTGAGCCCTGTTTGGCACATTGCTTTGGCTCAAAATGCTTTCTTAAAGCTATTTTCTTTACCGTGCATGAACAACTAAATGGCCATTCATTATAAACCTGCCAAGTCGTGGCAGGACAATACCAATTTTTTATTTTCTTTTTATTGGTAAAATGCTGAACCCTTGGAAGCAAAATCCCATTTCCTTAATTATTTAGAAATGAGCTAAAAGTCAACTTTAATTAGATTTGTTAATAGTTCAGCTGTTTGGATTTTCATTTAGTGATCAATTTTAATTAATGGAACTTGTCTTGAAAGCTAAATACAGTTACCTCCCATTCAGTTGCTTATCCTCCAGTTCCTAACCGACAATTCTATCTCTTGAATGATGCAGCTATCACAAGTACCGTATCCAGGTGGTGCAAAAGTTCCAGAAGCTCCAGCTCTGCCAAATAACATACTTTTTGTTCAGAATCTTCCTCATGAGACGACTCCGATGATGTTGCAAATGCTCTTTCTCCAATACCCTGGTTTTAAGGAAGTAAGGATGGTGGAAACGAAGCCGGGGATCGCATTCGTTGAGTACGGTGACGAGATGCAATCAACGGTCGCAATGCAGGCGCTTCAAGGTTTCAAGTTAACCTCGCAAAACCCAATGTTGATCACTTATGCAAAGAAATAGAGGGCCGACTTCTCACTGCTTCTTTCTGTGATAATGCATCCTGTAAGAAGAACCCTTAATGTAGTTCGGCTAATCTATCTTTAGGGTTTGTGAAATACTGTCTGATAGGATGTCTAGCATTCTTGTATTACTGTAGATTTTTTCTCTTTCTGGTGTTCTTTTCATTTATGCAAGATCATTTTGAGGGAACTGATTCAAGTTATTCGGATCAATGGTTTTGAGCTATCAACCGTTTGGGAACTCTTATACAATGGACCTGCTCTAATTTATCTAGATTGCATTTGCTACTTATATCAAGTTGCCATGCTACCTTTCTGTCTTTGTGGAAGATCAAGAAGGCATTTTGTGCACCAGAAAAGATCATAGGCAGGTCACCTTCGTCTGCCAAAGCCTTTTTTTGTGCTTCATGTTCCTAAATGTAAGAGCCCCACGAGCATTTAGACACATGAAACGGTCCATGTATTAAGGGTCTGGGCTGATTGCACAACTTCACCGGGACGAGAAAAATTGTGGAAGGCTCGTGATTTTGGGCGCTTCTACAAGGCAAGTGGATCATTGAGATGCGCCACAGTTGCCCTTTCTCGATTTCCCCTTGCTGTTGGGATTTAGAAATTTCGCGTAGATGCCTAGGACGGAAAAATGTGGACAACGGATTAAATTTGAGGATTGCAGTTTGCGGCCGAGTGAGGGTTCCAACTGCGTGCGAAGATGAACACACGTGATGTCGCATGATGTTGACTGCGCTATGTGACTAATTCGTAACGGGGATATGCATTGCCTAAACTTTTTGCTAGAAAGAAACTCAGTGAGAAAAAAACACAATCTTGTTAACGAGTATTTTAGGTGCTAATTGGTAGTAGCGCAATTGGCATTTATCGATTTTTTAAAATTGAAAAGAGATGATTAAAGAATTTTACAGTTTTCAATGATTGACTAACTTATAATTAGTCCATTGAAAATCAAATCATTTTTTATAGCACCCTTTTATTAATTGCGAATTGCTATTGGTTCCCTAAACGAGAGTCCTCTCTGTGAAGGCCCGGCCCGAGCAATTCAGGCTCGACCGGTTCAACTCGCTCGCCTCAAAAAATCGGTCCGAAGCATAATTAAACCGACCCACCGGTCCAGTAAAATCTGTATTCTGTAAGGGAGGGAGAAGCCAATTCGCCGCCAAATCACTCGCGCAGAGCAGGGCCGCCCCCCTTTCCGCCGCTCCGAAGGCTCTCCATCATGGTGGAGGAGAAGATGAAGAGCCGCGGCTCGGAGAGACCGAGCAAGAAGCGCAGGCAGCAATCCATGTCCAAAACCCTACCTAAGGACAAGAACCACAAGAAGAAGCAGCACATGGACAATAGGAAGAGGACCGGACCTCGCTTGCCGAACGCACTGAGGAAGGAGCTCGAGCGGCTGAACCCTAGCCGTCCGTCGGACAGCGAAGGCGAGGAGATCGATTCCGACGAGGCGGAGTTGGGCAACGGCCGCGACGTGTACGAGTACGAGGAGGAGGCGCCCCAGGAAGAGTCCGGGAGGAACCGCAGGTTCGATCCGGTGGACAATCTGGAGTACGAGTTGCCTGACGAGTTCGAGGTGATTGAAATTTGTTCGCTCTCGGTTTTCTTAGGAAGGAAGCGAATTGGCCATCCTTGAGTTGATGCAGTTCCTGCTTAGCTTTGTTGGTGCTGGGGTCAACTTGTTCTCCGTGATATGAACTGTTGGGAGTTCTGTTAGTTTGGAAATAAATTGGTCGTTCCTTTTGCTTTTTGTTGGTTTAGAAGCGAATTTAGTTGGCTATGCTTGGACCTTTGAGGAGTTTAGGGTTTACCTGAGGTTTTGGTTTGCTCTAGAACGTGATTTATTTGAGAGCTGACGTTGAAACTGTGCCGTCAGGTGTTTTGGTCATTGCTAAAGTAGGATTTCTCTCTTCAAACTTTTTCCTCCTGCAGGACGAGAATATTTCATCTGATGATGACGATGATGTTGGCCGCAGTGATGGGGCAGATCCGTCCAATGCCGAGGCTGAAGATGAAGATGAAGGAAGGCACATCAGAATGTTGCAGGAGATCACTGGAATGCCAAGTGAGACATTTCAGGGTAATGGCTTTCTCTCTACCTCTTTCTTATTGGCAGTGAAGTGGATCTCCCATGACTGAAAATTTAAACTTCCGTGGCCGCGTGATTAGATGGTTACAATTATGGCATTTTCATGGCTTAGTCAATATGCTTGTATATTGTATACTCTTCAGTGTTGGATCTTCATTACTTAAAAGTTTAGCGACAATGGAGTTGATGTGCGGTGAATGTTATTTCTCAGGCAAGAAGAGGAAAAAGGGTGATCTTGTTGTGTCAGTGGCATATCCGGAGTCCGAGTTCAATCCTAGCCATGATGTGGGGGATGGTGATGGCCGCATTACCATTCAAGATCTTCTTGACCCTCTTCATGGAAAAGCTGGTTATAGCAAGCTTAGAAAGAGGACATCTCAGATGGAAAAAAAACCCATGTCTATTCATGCTCCACTTCCCAAGCCATATAGAGAGAAGTTAGAGAGGAAGGTTGCATACGAACAGTCAAAGAAAGACATAACAAAGTGGGAACCTTTGGTAAAGAGGAACAGGGAGGCACCCACTGTATATTTTGATCAGGACGTAGACCTGGGGTTTTCAACTGTTGGGGCAATAGCTTCTGAATTTGAACCACGAACTGAGTTTGAGAAAAAAATCGCTTCATTAGTTCACGACGACAAGGTTAAACAAGCACATGAAAAAGATGGTGCCAGGCTTCTTGAATTAAACAAGGTATTGTTTTTATTAAGGTTTCCTATTTTGTTGTAATCTTGATTTTTGATTACTTCTGTCCTGCAGTTTGATTCCTGCAGTCCTTCCTATGATACATAATTTTCCACTGTATTTACAAGTCTTGGACTTGTGTGTTTTCTTCCAGAATGGCTGTTTGTTTAGCAAGTTGATGCCATCAAGGATCATTATGTAGTCTTCCGAGGGAGGCTTCTTGGGTAGCTAATCCCAATTTTTAATATATGTAGACATTATTGGTAAATACTAGTTTTCTCCCAAACAAAGCTCCTAAAGAAACCATCATTAGATTCAGGAGAAAGGGGTGATAAGTTGTGGAAAGTTTCTGTATGCACTGGTCATTAGTAAACAATTCGGCTGTTAAAATGTTGTGGCGGCGGCGTTCCCCTCACCTAGAACTGAATAGATTGCTTCCATAGCAGACTTTTTTTTAGATGTAATTTTCCAGTCAGTAGGATGTCTGTGATTTGGTTTATGTATGTGCTTTCATATACCAATGGTCATGCTTGTAGGTATGCAGTTGCAGGATATGACAAACTCTCTATGCTTTCGATCTTTTACTTCTTAGATTGACTTTATTAGTTGCTTTCAAGTAGTGATTTATTCATTTGGTAAACATTGCATTGAATTGAAATTCTCTCTCCCAAACTATTGTTTTCCAGACATCAATTGAAGATGAAAAGGAACGAAGGGATCGTATCGCTAAAATGCGCAGCCTTCTTTTTCGCCATGAGATAAAGCAAAAGCATATAAAGAAGATTAAATCGAAAACTTATCACCGGTTAATGAAGAAGGATAGACTGAAAGCTACTTCTTCACAAATTGAAATGGATCCAGAAGCTGCTAAAGAGCAGGCAATGAAGCAAGAGTTCAAACGGGCAGAGGTAATTTAATCACAAAACAAGCAAAAAGAGATTCTTCCAAGTAAACTACAGAACTATCTGACTCATGTGAGCTGCAACATCTGCTAATTTGGTACAGGAACGTATGACTTTAAAGCACAAAAACAGCTCAAAGTGGGCAAAGCGCATTTTGCAGCGTGGTTTGACTACCCAAGACGACGGTACTTGTGCAGCAATTGCAGAACAGCTTCACCAACATGCCTTGTTGACCAGGAAAATGAACTCCATGAAGGACAGTAGCAGTAGTGAGGAGAGTAGTGATGAGGATGATGATGATGAAATTTCTGCGGGCTCAGACCAAGATAAAGACTCCAATTTGTTGGCCAAAGCAAAGGAGAAGACACTCAAAGTATTCGAGGAAGATGACGAAATTCCCAACACTGGAGTCCTTTCTTTACCTTTTATGGTAATATCTTTAATTCAATCTTTTTTCTATTTGAAGAATAAGAAGCATGAACCTTTTCAGTTGCATGCAGAGAAGAGAAATCTAATAAATAGGTTATTTTTCTTAATGTCTCTTGAAGCGTGCAATTGTTATTAGCTTTCCATGCTAATACAAGATGCTGAGAGGAGTCTGATGCCCCTTTACTTTATGGCTTCATGGTTTCAACGTGGAAATAGTTTTTCCCCAAATACCCAAGAGTGAGGCTCTTTGGATGTATGTTCTCGAGAGTAGTCTGATGCTCTTGAATAATCTTCATTGTTTAGGCACGTGGACTGAAGAAAAAAAGAGATGCAGCCGTAGAAGAAGCTAGACTTGCTCTTCAAGAGTATGAATCATCATCAAAGCAGATGGAGGATTCACAGGGAGTAGAAGACACTAAAGCAAATTCTGTGAAAGGTAGAATGGTATTTGGTGCAGTTAAGCAGCAGGCCCCCGGAGCAAACAAGGTTAGCAAATCAGAAAGAACTTATGATGATGGTGATAGCGAAGATGACATGGAGACCAGAGAAAATATCGACGGTGGGAGCCACTCTGGGAATGACATGCAGAACGAAGTTCAAAATGGTTCTACTGTACTTCACCCTGATTCCGATACACATGATCATTCTGTCTTCAAGGTGGATTTGAACTTCTTTTTTTCTGCTTAAAGGTGCTCCTCTTTTCTGTATATCTGATGTGCTCCACAAATTCATATTTTCAGAGCTTTGATGATATTGTAAAGAACCCTGGTGCCAAGACAACATATGAAGTTGCTATATTTGCATCAGATGGATGGAGAAAGGTTATGTAGTAGTTGAAAAAATTTCATTGAGCTATTCTTTGGAGTGGACCAAATTTCATGCTAACCCTTTTGGCATGATATGTGCAGATGAAAGGCAGCAATAAAGTAGACTCTGCTATGGAAAAGAAGCAAGATTTATTGGAACCTGCTTCACAGAAGAACGATTTGGAGGTTTGTGGAAGGGCCCTCACCCCCTCTCTACCTGCTCTCTCTCTCTCTCTCTCTCTCTCTCTCTTTCTCTCTCTCAAGACTAATGAATGAGCTTATGTAACTCTCTGTACAGGAAGCAAGTGGGGATAGTGATACTGAGAGTGAAGGACAGATGGTTGATGGAATATTATCTTCTGGCCCAACACAATCGTATGAACTTCCTTCACAAGCGGAGCTTATTCGCCGTGCTTTTGCCGGGGATGATGTGGAAGAAGATTTTGAGAAAGACAAAATGGAGATTCTGGACGAGGAAAATCCTGAACCCGAGAAACCCATTTTACTTCCAGGTTGGGGCCAGTGGACCCATATCCAGCAAAAGAAAGGGTTACCTTCTTGGATGTTGAGAGAACATGAAAATGCCAAGAAGAAGAGGGAAGATGCCCTTAAAAAGAGAAAGGATGCACATCTCAAGAATGTTATTATATCTGAAAAAGTAGATAAAAAGGTTAGTTTCTTTGGTGTTTGCCTCATACTCATTTGTTTACTTCCAGATCATTTTCTTGTTTGCTATTATAACCAGCAGGCAGCAGCAGAATATGTGGCTTCATGTCAGGGGCATAGAATCTAACGGATGTATATAGTGTTATTATCTGGTTTTGAAATTCAGGGGTGCTTCATGTCAGACTCATGTAAGCGGATGTGTTCTTTGCTTGTTTGGCAGGCTGAGAAGCTACACACAAAATCATTGCCTTTTCCTTTCACCTCTAAGGACGTTTTTGAACAGAGTATTCGCATGCCCATCGGCCCTGAATTTAACCCAGCAACAACAATTGGAGCTCTTAATCGCCCTGAGGTATGTGTCCAGCTACCCCTCCCATACAGTTTATTTTCTTCAGAGAACTTTTCCTCTCTATAAGTGAGCAGTCGAGTTTAAACCGAGTGAAAAGAGGACCGAATTTAATACGTAGTGTCACAAGAAGGTTGACGTGCTCATTTAGTGGAATGGACTGGTTTCTCCTTATTTCCCACTGTGAACACACGCATGTAATGGGAACGTGCTTTTTACTTTCCCTCTCGCACAGTCAGTTGTTGACTGCATGTGCAGGTGGTGAAGAAATCAGGGACAATCATAAAGCCCATCAAGTTTGAGGAGGTGAATCCTAATGAAAAGGCAGAGTATGGGAATGAACAGAGGCATTCGAGCAAGAGGAAAAAAGCTGGCAAGAGCAATAACAAGAACAGAGCTAAGGCAAAAAATTGATAGGAAATGCTGTTTAGTTTCTTAATGATTTTGATGATTGTTTACTCACCCATTCTTGATGTAATTCCAGTTTTGACAGCAGGAGGCTCAATGAAGCCTTTCCCGAGGGAAAGCTAAGTTTAGTTTTCCACTGAGAAGCGATAGTGACATTTTTTTTATAGCCCTTGGGCATCCTTGTTTGTTCTGTATCTTATGATTTCTTACGTGGGCAAAACAGCGAGCATCTTTTAAATTCTGCACTTCTATTTCGTTAGCTGGTATCTTCTAAAAGTGTTCACCATTAAATCCGCTGTCCTCATGAATAGAGATTGCGAGGTGTGGATGAAATTCATTTTTTAGCCAATTTTAATTAGACAAAGCAAAGAATAAATTCGGCAATAGAAAAAGAAAAGGCGCATATTGATGGGGTCGGCAGAGGGAGGCTATCGCAATGGTGGTTGCTGCTCTCGGGGAGCCCTCTCCTCTCTATCTCCTCGTGATCTGTAGTTCTCCCTTCTTCACTTTCTCTGTCTCTATGACCGTCTTGTGGTGGTCGTGGTCCTCTATACTCTAGCAAAGGTACGGCGACCTTCTCTACACGGTCGGAGCGGCTGCAACCGCTAGTTAGTCCTTGAATAGCTTGGCATATCTTCACATTCCATTCTTACATCTGTTTACCCTTAAGTTTTGTGAGTCTACAATTAATATCCCAACTTACATTTAACGTTCTGTACCATTTAGGAATTTACTCAACTCCTCCTTTCTCGGCACCACATGTCACGCCGTGGCCATAGTTGAGCTGCGGCCTATCGAGCTCTGCTGGCGTTGAACTCGAATTAGATCATTCAAGTTTGGCCCAAAACTAAGTTGAGCTCCCTCAGTGTCAAGCTTAATTCCAATCTATCGAGTTCAACTCTAATTTAAGTCATTCTCAACTCGACACAAACGGAGCTCGATCAAAATTTGTTGCCGGCCATAGTCAAGAAGAGAGAGACGCATACAACATAGTGAGAGAGAGACGTGCACAATGGGCTTGGTCGGGATTGGTGGCGGCAATACGTTGGTTGGGATTGGTGGAGGGAGCCCGAGAGAGAGAGAGAGAGAGGGGAGAGAAAGAGCGCAAGGCGAGAGAGAGAGAGGGGGGGGGAGAAAAAAGGTAGGAATGATTAGGGGTATGGACAGGTTTAAAGATCAATTGGTTTTCTTGAATTTGAGGATTTTGTTTTGAGATGTAAATTGTAGATTTTTAAATTTCTGGAGACAAATTGATATCGGAATTCAGAACACAAGTTAAAAAGCGGAAATAGTTTTTTGAATTTTTTTTCATTTTTCTTTACGCAGTTTTCTCAATTCAGATTATCTTTTTTCCGGTCAATCATCTAAAATCGGCGAGCGGGCAATTTTTCCCCACTCGCCCTCCTCTACTCTTTGGTTGGGCTTCATGCATTCAAAAGCCGCTAGGGTCTTCTCCTTCCTTCTGTCTTTTCCTCTCTATCAGTCTCTCTACACTCTCTTGATTCCGGACCGTGAGAAGGGAGCGTCGACGCCACGAGCTTCTGCAATTCTCTCTCATCAGGCCATCGCATCCCTCCTTCAACGCTCGCGGTCTCGCGCCGATCGCCGCTGAAGAAGAGAGGCGCGAGTAAACGATGTTGCACGAGCTCCTGCTCGCGCTCCTCGGCTACACCGGAGATCTCATCGTCGACGAGCGAGAGCACCGGCGGTCCCTCGGGCTCCCTCTCTCTCCGGATGCTTCCATTTCCGACGAGCGCGCCTTCAAGCTCGCGCCCGATGTCTCCTTCATCGAGCCTAGCGAGAGGTACTTTGGCTCTGCTGTCCGTTTTTTGCTTTGAAGGAGCGGGACTGTGTTAGGGCATGCGATTTCTGAACACGAACCTCGCGATGTCTGTTGTGCTCGGCCTTTTAGGTTTCTTGTCTCGGTTTCTATTCGATCGCGTGTTGATTTCGCGGTAATAAGGTGCGAGTTCCTGCTGATGTCTCGCTTGGAAATTTTAGGAAATGCTATGGTTTAGTGTGTCTGCGCCTGACCCACCTATCGGTCGCCGCGTTGGTTTGCGCTCAGTTCCTTTTCACGATAGGATAGGTCCTGGGTTCAAAACTCGCCCATCGGTGATTTAAGTGGGGGTTTGATTTAAGTGGGGGTCGTGACGGTGGGATGCTGCGCTAGCCCCCTGGACTAGTCGGGCATCACCGCTGGTTTGAGCCCTAGCTCGCCGGCCGCGTGGACACCTCGATTATCAAAAAAAAAAGTGTGCCTGCGCATGAAAATGTCGTTGTTCAATGGCTATAGGGTTAAGGAATGCGGTCGCGAGTGGAGATTTTAGATTATGTCCCGAGCTGAGAAGAGAAGGTCACGGTGATGTAGACAGAAGGAGAATTTGTGTGATTCTGAAATGCTGCTTATGTACTTGATTTACGTCATGCGTGTCTGTGCTGATTTACTTAATGGAGCTTTGATCTTCATCAGTCGTCGCTAAGAACTGTTATGTCTATCTTGGCGGCAAAAATTGTGAATGTTGCAGGGATCTCATCGAGAGGCTCATCACACTAGGATTCTATTATCGAGAGTTGGATAGGTTTGCCACGAAATCTCGAAATTTAAGCTGGATAAGGTCTCCAAACTTGTCTCCCTTGGAGAGAATTTCTGAGTTGTCAAAGAAGAAAGAAGAAAAACCGAGCGTTTATCGTAGGGCCATTGCTAATGGCATTGTTGAGATACTGTCAGTCTACAGGTCTGCTGTTCTGCACATTGAGCAGAAGTTATTGTCGGAATCTTTGCCCATTTTGGCCACTGTCACTCAAGGCCTCAACAAGGTTATATTGCTTGCTGAGCTTTGGGTCCGTGATATTAGCTTGTGTGATGCTTAAATCAACAAAAAAACTCTTAAACGTTTTCTGTATAATGGTTTCTCTTCCCAGTTTTACGTTCTCTTGCCACCCCTATACGAGCTCATACTTGAGATTGAACGGAATGATATTCGTGGAGGACAACTTCTAAACCTTTTACATAAGCGATGCCACTGTGGGGTACCTGAACTGCAGACATGCATTCAGAGGTATGTTTTCTGATGACTATGTGATGCATGATTTCTACTTGATATGTTTCTTGGTTGCATTTATATACAGCTTAGTGGATGGCCTTGCGACAGATTTTTTGAAGGATGATGTGTTCCTTCCATTCTTGGGGAATTATTTGGATAAAAGTATTTGATAGTGGATTTGGTTCAAGGCTTGTAAACTTAATTTAGATATTCCTTAGGAATGCTGATAATGGTTAGGTGCTTGTTATATGACATACTCTATTTGCAATGTAGCAATCTCACCATCTAGTCGCATGGCCTTGTCCGCCGTTAATGAACTAAAGCTAATGGTGGCCTAAAAAGAAACTAAAGCTAATTGGCGCCTTTTGTTACAGGCTTCTGTGGCACGGACACCAAGTCATGTACAACCAACTTGCATCTTGGATGGTCTATGGCATCCTTCAAGACCAGTATGGAGAATTTTTTATCAGAAGGTACATACATGTACTGACTATTAACCGAGTTGCTTGGAAATGAACTGTTTTTAGGTGGCCACCATTGTTAATGTTAAAGTAAATGGAAAACAATACTGGCTCAGATGGCCGATGGTTAAAGTGGATTTTTCTTTATACTGCTACCACGTCGTTTTGCCTGACTGACCTATCTAAACTGAATTGTGAGGTTTTGTATTATCATCACAATTTAACCAAGTTTCTGAGGGTACTCTGTTAGGGAAGATAATGTTGACAACTCAAACGTAACTTGTGGAAGTATGACATAATTGTGCTCGGATATCCATTATGATGTGGAGCTTGTCTTTCATGGAATTCTAATTTATT
The DNA here is from genome assembly GCA_031216235.1 of Syzygium jambos. NCBI lineage: Eukaryota > Viridiplantae > Streptophyta > Magnoliopsida > Myrtales > Myrtaceae > Syzygium > Syzygium jambos. Next base: position 24,942,431 of record CM062230.1, read on the forward strand.
TATTTATTTTATGTTGAATCACAGGCAGGAAGAGAGGGATGTAGATCATGGCTCAAGCCATGCAGATCTGTCCAGAAGATTGTCTCGTTTGTCAACTGATGATACTTCTTTGACGGATTGGCACCTGGGATTTCATATTTGTTTGGTATAGCATGATGATATTTTAGATGTTTGTATTGGTTGTTGTGGTTTTTATTCCTCATTCTGCTCAATGTAGAGTTTTTGATTTTCTTGAATATTCCTACCCCTTGGTGCTCATCAGTGAATCTCATATTCAAAAAGGGAAAAAAGAATAGAAATTAATATGGCTTTCTTTACTGAAGCAAGGCTTGCAAACTTGGATTGCTTTTTGGCAGATTGTTGTTGCTTTGAAGTTTGACATATGAGAAGCACAATTTTTCATGTATGGCATCATGATTGGATTTTTTTTCCTGTTAATTTCTAGTATCATCAATATTGTTTACTATTCTGGAGACTTGTTTCTTTCATTTATGCTTGCTTGCATTTTCTTTCCTCAGAGTCTTTTAAGTCGTCTTGCGATTCTCTTACTTTTGCTGTAATGTGACATAAATTTTATGATTCCAACTTTTGGAACTTTCTGGCTCTGTTTCCTTTAATTTCTTATATGTTATTTTGTAGGATATGCTTCCTGAGTATATCCATATGCGTGTCGCAGAATCAGTGTTATTTGCTGGTAAAGCAATCAGGGTTCTCCGTAATCCGAGTACATCCTTTCGGTTTCACGATGCTGCAAGTCATCAACAAATGCAGAGAGGCCCTCAAAAAATTCAAGGGTTCGTTGGACGATTTCCCTTTCTGAAGGAGCCCCTTGTGGACTCGAAGCTCAGTGGAGAGGAATTATTTCCTCAGTCTGAGGCTGATAAGATTGAAACATTGCTTGGAGACCTAAAGGTCTGTACTGCCCATATTCTTTGTTGCCAAGACTCAAGAACAGCATTGGACTCCATGTTCTCTTATCGTTTAAATACAACTGTAGTATCTAAGCTTTCCCTACATTTACTTTTACTTGGATTGATGTTTATAGGAGTCATCTGAGTTTCACAAGAGATCATTTGAATGTGCCGTTGACTCCATTCGAGCAATTGCTGCCAGTCATCTTTGGCAGGTGATGGATGCTTATTTCTATACTCTGTATTTTTTCAAATTTCATTTCTCATTCTTCTTTTTCTTCAGCTCGTGGTCATTCGTGCTGACTTGAACGGCCATCTTAAGGCTTTAAAAGACTATTTTCTTTTAGCAAAGGGAGATTTCTTCCAGGTATGGAATAGGGGTAGCTTATATATTTGTGGATATTTTCTCTGATGTTGAACTGAATCTATATGTTTGTTCTGTGGAGTCATTTGTAGTCAAGTTAAACTTGCAGTTATACTTTTCTTACACTGTGTGGAGTCCTTTGGCCATTGAGTTGTTTGATTAAGTAGCTGATAACTTTTTTCCAGTGTTTTCTTGAGGAAAGTCGGCAACTGATGCGCTTGCCACCACGTCAGTCAACTGCTGAAGCTGATCTTATGGTTCCCTTCTAGCTGGTAAGCTGTAGCTTTCACATATTCTGAATTTATGTCATTTTGTAGTAGAATTTTTAGGCACGACAGTTTATTTGTCTCCAATTTCCTCCTTCAGGCTGCGCTAAAGACGATCAGTGAGGAAGACAAGTACTACTCTAGAGTGACCTTGCGGTTAGTGCTTATGTTGACTTTCTGCATGGTTACAATTGAGGCTGAATCTGTAAATTTACCTTTTAAGGCATGTTGGTAATGGCACACTAAATTTTGTGATGTGTTAGGATGCCTTCATTTGGGATTCCAGTCAAATCTTCCCAAGTAGCTTTAATGAAGGGAAAACTTAATGCTGCTCCTCCAAATGTGTCCTCAGAGATGTCCCTTGATGGATGGGATGGTATTTACCTTGATTATTCTGTTGATTGGCCCCTCGAATTGTTCTTTACTCAAGAAGTTCTCTCTAAGTAAGATTCCTTTCCAGTAGTTCTTTATGTTGATTTACTGGGAGAAGGGCACTCTGAACAAGAGTAGCACCTTTTTGGAAAGGAATTAGCATGCTAAACAATTGACTGTGTTTTGACATCAAGAATTTTCCAGGTACTGCAAAGTCTTCCAGTATTTGCTACGGCTAAAGCGAACGCAAATGGAGTTGGATAAATCATGGGCATCTATGATGCATCAAGATCATGTAGAATTTTCCAAACATGTTAATGATAGTGTAAACAGCTCAATGCCTCAGAAACGACGTCAATACCTCAAACCTGCCTGGCGGGTTAGAGAGCACATGGCATTCTTGACCAGGAATCTTCAGTTTTATATCCAGGTTTGTAAGTTTCCTACCATATTCTATTGGAAGAAAAGCAGCACGGAGTGGTGTGTCCACTGAAAGAAAGATGGAAGAAAATTGGGGGGGGGGAGGGGAAATCATGAAAAGTTAGGGCAACTTAAGTAAGGGAGAAGAAGAAACAATGGGGGAAGTTTTGTAAAAGTTGGGCTATTGAAGGTCTAAAGCATGGATTGGACCTATTTATTAATTGCATTCAGTAATCAGTATAAGCTTCGGAAGGTTGGAGTATAGACTTTAAAGTAATCTCCGTAGTTTCATCCGAACATGTGTATCTTTACCATATCTTTCTGTACTGTAGAAGTCAACAGATCTTTTTACTTGTCTTCATCTGTAAAGTACGCTACTCTTAACGTATGAATCTCCTTGCAGGTGGATGTGATAGAATCTCAGTGGAATGTCTTACAAACACGCATCCAAAATTCTAATGACTTCACTGAACTTGTAGGGTACCATCAAGAGTAAGTAAAATAATTTTATTGGCTTCTGATTTATTGATTGCTTAAAGATAATACGCAAAGCATGAGTTGAATGATTTTTGGATTACGATAGTTTTAATAGCATAATGGTAGGACGTATATCATCAACTATATGGAAAATTTGTGATTGAATTATATGTTGTTTCGATACGTATGCGAACAAAATATTATCTCCAGTATGCACCATCTGGTTTGTGATTATAGCAATGTAGCATCTTCAAAGTCAAGGCACGAAAAGAAAAATGAAATTACCTGTCATTTTGATATATAAACTTGCATAACGAGTGTGGAGAAATGCAATATCCAACAAACTCCCCCTTTCTGGGAAGCCAACTTTGTGGATGAATTATAGAGATGGCCGTGGAAGAATATAATGGTGGTGTCCATTCTTGGGATCTTCTATCGATGGCAGAAATTATCTTATGAGGGCTACCAGAATAAACTATTTCACCACAGGATACGCTATTTCACTAGTGATCTGCAGTTCCAAATGCATATTCTAGTTATATGTTCTTTCGCATGATATATTCTTCATGTTATATTTTGTAGTAGAAAATCTTCTTTAACACAAGTATATTTGTTTTGACATGCTACTTTGTGTCTTCGCTATGTTTTAAGCATAATGAACTATCTACCTAATCTCAAATAATCGTGTCTTATTGGTACTGCATGCTCGAAAGAATCTTCCTCTATCCTACCACATTTTGATAGGGGAAGTTTCTCGTTTCCCCTTTTGTTCCACATACCGAAGCTTACCATGCTCCATGTACCGAAATGTTCTGGGGATAATGTTTTGCTGCGGTATGACCAGTTTCTATTATGGGGAAAGTATGTGATTAGGGAAACTTTATTTTTACTTGTCTTGTTAGATGCTGATCTGTATGAATGTTCAACTGAAGAAAAGCAGAGAAAAAGAGTAAACTCTCTCTTTGATATTAAATAGAAGCAGGCTCCATTTCTGATTCTTAAAAACCATGGATTAATTTTTTATGCAATTCATCTCATACAACTGCCTTTCTTCTGAAGTTTGGTGGGAGGATTCCTGTGGAATAACTATTTTCTCCGAGAATCGCCTCATCATTTGACATTTATAGCTAATCTTTCCTTAATGCATTCCTTTTCGGAGTAGCTTGGATTAGCTTCATTCGATTCATTCCACACAATTGCCTCTCTGCTTAGTTCAAGTTTCTAGTTGGACAATTATGGTTCCTAACCATCAATGTTGCACTTCAGACGTTCATGTTGTTGTGCTTCAGACATTCTTGTCTTTGCGCACTTCCTTGTCAGATCGCACTCCCTTAGCCCTTAGTTCTCATGTTTTGTAGTGGATCATTATTGCTCTGATTGTTTACGCTTGCATCATGAGGCTTACATCTCCGTTCCATCACACGCAGGTACTTATCAGCCTTGATTTCTCAGTCTTTCTTAGATATTGGTTCAGTGTCAAGGATACTGGATAGCATAATGAAACTTTGCCTACAGTTTTGCTGGACCGTCGAGAATCAAGAGGGTTTTGCAAATACAGCTGAACTGGAACAAATTACAGAGGTATTATATAAGTTCATTTTCATTAGTTAGGTCCGTGTTTGTCCACGATCTAGATGATGGACTTTTTTATTTTTGGTCAGAAAGATGATTGACTTACAGCTTCACAATCGAGTGACAAAATGATCAATAGTCCAACCTTTGACTGCTCTGTCAAAGATCTGTTTCATGCATTGAGAATCGTTCCTTGTTTAAGCCATAATGTATTATAACAGAAATAGATCGGGGCCTTGATATAACTTTATTCTCATCTTAGCAGAGGAGACTGAACCTTAATGGTGACAATATTAGGAGTAGCACATCAATGAAGAAAATACTGCATGTTGAGTCTAGCATTCTATTGTCGTTCTTTTTGTCAGCAACGTGTGAAAGTTCTGGACTAGCTGTGTAACATGTATTGGCCAATATACCTTTTAACAAGCATAAAAAATATCATTGTGGCAGGTCTCTTAAGTACTCATCCTCTATTATAACCTCACCTCTTTTATGTGTTCCAGGAATTTAACAAGAAATCCAACTCCTTGTATACTATATTGCGTAGCAGTAGGCTTGCTGGAAGTCAACGGGCTCCATTTCTCAGGCGTTTTCTTTTACGGCTGAATTTCAATTCCTTCTTCGAGGTACTATTTCAATGAGAAACACCCAATAGTTTTGGGCCTAGGATGTTCATAGGAGCTATAACTACTTCCCTTCATTGACAGGCGACTGCAAAAGGTGTGCTGAATATAGTCAGATCGCATCCCGCCCTTCCTGTTCTGAACCAACCGTAGATCTCGGTTGGCTTTAAGCTCAGGCTTCTACTCCGGTTATCCTCCAGCCTTGATTTTGTTTTTCCTGAGACGTTTTGCTTCATATTATCTCAAGTGATGCTGAGGCAGTGAGTGAATTCCAGTCGCCGCTCTCTCAACTCAAGTACAAGCTGGATGCCTTAGTTTGCTAACTGGACAACGCTTGTTGGATGGGGAATGCCCGATATGTCCCACGAGCAATCCCAGTTAAATGTGGCATTTGTAGATTGGTTGGAGATCGTGAAATGTCTGCAACTACTGACAGCCTCGGATCATCCTTTTGCAGGTCAATCTGGAGTCGCTTCTTTCTTTCTCTGTGGGTGCACAAACTCACAGCTGCATGGATGAATGCGCTTCATGGTTAAGTCTGGTTGTTAACTCGAATCTGCTTTTCACCCTATTCTCGCCGCTAAATGATTCAGAGCATGGGCAATGAGATCAACAGGGTTTTTCGAGGTCACTTGGATCTGTAATGCTCTGTTTCTAGGTAATAAAATAGTGGTTTTGCCTGTAATTTATTCGCATATCTGGGTTTGTGAAGCTTGGATTTATGGTGTGTAAAGTAATGTAGGGGAATTTTTTAAGGATGCTTTGCGTTGAGTTCAAAAGGGTCTTGTAGTTTCTCGGAAACATGATATGATAAATCTGTGGCCCGAGCGATCTTGGCTTTGTCCATTTAGTCTTGTGTATATATTACAAATTTTGTGTGCATGATGTGGCTTTGTGATTAGACATGTCAAAATGGGTTATAAGCTCATTTCTTAATTTATATTTGTCATTTTTAACAGGATGAGTTGTTATATGAGTTAATTATATTTATATAAGTTTTCCTATATTTGGTTAAATATAAAAGTATTATAGTAATATGAGTTAGGTTGAGTATGAGTTATTAGATTTGTATTACATGAAAATGAATCAAAACGAGTTAATTAGGTTAAAGTGGGTCGAACCATTCTCAACTCGACCTAAATCACAAAAAAAGTGCGCGTGTTTAAATGTGTAAGTATTATAACATTAATCTCACAACATACATCTTTTTTCGAGGCTAGAGGCCATTAAAAAGTATGCACATGACATTATGTACTCAAGACTTTGTATTCAACGAGCATTGGATTCTCTCGATACATGAAATTTTGGAAAAACAAAGAAAAAGTTGAATGTGCCTGTGCTCTTAATGCTCGATCATGTAAAGATATTTCTAATAAATTTATCAGCATATGCTTCTTCTCCATCAAATGTAGCTCACTCCATGCCTATTTGGTACATCTCTATATAAGAAATCTGACTTGAGCACCGAGAATACCTGCGATAGGAGAAGGCTTTTGAGGATCTGCCTCAACAATGGACGCGTCCATGTCCGAGGCCCGGGCCAAACCACCTGATGGTAAGGGGTTATGAGGGCCAGAATGAAATCCAAGGTCTATGCTCCAAAAAATACCTTCCAAAGTGGGTATAAGAGTTGTCCAAAAAAAAGAGGGTATAAGAAGCAAAAAAAAGAATAAAGAAGGAAAAAAAAACAAAGAGTGATGATAATATAGGAAACCAACCGGAATAAATCCTTCCTATATGATGCCAGAAACTTTGAGAGAGGAAAGCACCACAAAGATGACCCAGAGCAACATGAAGTAAATACTGGTTAGCCAAGCCCAAGGCTTTGGCCCTCCCAATTCTGCACCCAACGTGAGACGCCGAAGCACGAGAACTGATATACACCCCACAGACGTACAAAAGAACACAAGCAATGAGAAGCTAAGTCCGGCTGCATTCTGGATTCTCAAAGGTTCCCGATACACGATGAAGTTGTATGCGGTGTCAATTAGCCATGGGACGCCTATGCCCACATATATGTTCACTGAATTACTACAAAACACAGCAAGAAAAAGAAAATGGTCAATTCAAAGTTTTCAGTAAACTCGTGGTAGTGCTGTATCATTTCTTTTAAAAAACCAGATGAACTACGTGGATATGGTACTGCAAGCTCAATAAAGAAGCCACAAAACATGGCCTTAACACATCAGACAAGGCTGACAACAGATGAAGAATATTAATTGTTCAGTGCTCCTTGTTGAATAATCTTTCATTTCATGAGTAGCTATGACAGAGACAGTCAAAGAAAGTGTAACTAAACTTGTTTGCATATTTCCAAGTAAAATTTTCACATGGAAACTAGAGAAAAGAAGTAAGGACTAAGGAAAGAAGTGCCCCTGTATTTAAAGGAAATGTTTTGTTAGAAATGATATTATGGATTTAATAATTGAGTTTCTTCCAATCAGCAGAATTACAGCTTCTACACGCAACACTGTCTCACAAATACCCCAAAATTACCAGTTGCTAACCATACGAAATGAATATTTCAGTTGCGATTGGCTACAGGAAATTTTCCAAATCCCAATCTCACAGGCGGCAGAGGGACGGGTTTCAGATGAAAGTCAAACTGACAACTATATGGTTCGAGAAAAACAACATTTATAGTCGTGCACACGGGTGAATGCAAATGAGGCAACATTATTTAATTAAGTAAACCTGCAAGTGATGTTTGCAATGGCAGAATCAGCTGTTGTCTGCCTTTCAGCAGCAATCTTACTAGCAACTAAGTCTGGCCATGACGTTCCACTAGCCAGCGCTGTAAATGCTATGACATAAGCATTTATCCCTGCACAAACACTAAGAATGTAAATGACTACCTTAGACAATTTGTGGCTGACCTCAAATTGCCACCCTTTTTAAATCGAAACAAAGATTGGTAACACTAACAGTAGCAAAATTTAGGTACCTGTCACGCAGCTAATTAGATCTGTGAGTTTGGTCACCACATAAGCTATTCCACTGATAAAGGTTAAAGAGCAAATGAAAGCAATCCAGCCATGAACAATTTGGCAAGGAGGAACTAAAGCAAACATGAGCCTCCAAGGTGCAAGAAGTGACTGCCACAACACTCGCAAAGCCCGCACATATATGCTGTCAGAATTCTTCGTCTCAGTGCTCTCCAACTGTTTAGAAAACGAGGGAGACTCAAAAAATAAAAACGCAGGAGATCGAAAAAGGATGAGGATATCATTGTCAGACAATGTTAATATAAATCATGAAGTTCCTCCAACACTGAATCATTTAATTTCATTGCTGATTACAACTAAATTATACAAACTGCATAAAAATTTGTGAAGCTTTAGTGCATCTATTCATGGAGACATCAAGCCTGGCCAAGAGAAAACAAAAGAAAAAATTGAAAGATAGATGACAACCAAGAACTTATGTTCGGGCCCTAGCATGTAAACGAAATAATGACTCCCACTTCTTGTCATGTTTGCATGCCTAAAACAAAAAGAGAATAGGCATTCCCCGCAAATCAAAGGAACTGGGCCAATGCCCATTACAATAAGGTTCTTCTTCATTTACTTTAAATAGGAAAAACTACAGAACCATCCTCAAGTTTCCCCAGTTACACTTTGCTTCCCCCAGTTTCAAAACCAATACTAAACACCCTCAAGTTTCAAAATCCAACTTTTTGCACCCTGAAATTTTGAAAGGACCACACTTTGCGCCGTTCGTTTTCAATGGTTTAACTCCAAGGTAAAGAGGATTCATTTTTCAAAACCTTAGGGAGTGAAGTGTACATTCTAATGCACGCTGTAGAACAAGAAAATGTTGGGATAGTTTATGTTATTTTCACTGAGCATGCAACCTGTAGCATAAGAGAAATTGAGATTGTTTATGCAATTTTCCTTCAAGGATAATTTTGACTCTCTACTAGAGTTTGAATAGCCGAACCAAAATTAAAGATGCTATCTCTACACAGAAAAGAGGAAAGTTGTGTTCAATTCACTCATTCTATTTTGACTTGATTGTAATCCTTCGTACTACTTTCCTTCAACGAGAATTCCATCAACTGATACCCATGTTACGCCATTTCATAAGTTCAAATAGATGTAGTTCTAACCATAAGAAAGCAGAGTATAGATCAAGCGAACCATATTAGGGAGCAAAAAAGTAAAACAACCCAAAAAAGTGTCTGCCATATCAAATAAATGATTGATCTTGCAAGTTGCAAGAACAGACACACAATATGTACATGAAGAAGCATGCATATGAAATTCGAAATGAATAAAAAAAAAGATAGAAAAAGGAAAGATGGGTGACGTTATTAACCCTCCAAGTAATGACTTTTTCCATGAAAGTCGGACTTTTTAAAACAAGCAGTTCCTCAACATGATAAGTGGCGTCATTCGCGCTTTAAAGAGAGACATACAAACCTGAGCATTCCATTAAAATGTTGTCATCCAAATAGATGAGAAAAATTTGAAGGTTGCCCTTCATTTCTAGGTGGGTAGTCCAAAAGAACTAATTTAGATAGCATAACTTACCATCAGCGCATCAACAAACTGTTCCTTCCAAAGTGAAAGCACATGATGTTCATCAGAGGTTTCGGCTAAATCACTGCCAGGTACATGGTGATAAATTCGACCTAAAAGAATGATCCTCCTTAAATTAAAAGGTTCATGTAAAATCAGAGTAGAAGCTGAACAAGTGGAATAAAGAAGCCTACCAAAAGCATGCGGAACTACCAGAACTCATATAAATAATGTTACTCTAAGCATACAAATATTTGTTACTTGGTGTAAAAACTTATAAACATTATTTGTGGCAAGCCAGGTCAATTACCACGTGCACAGTATAAATGTGACATGCACCTATTAGATCCCATGTGCTAAATGTAAATGTAACTAAGAGCAGCTGAACAGAGAATAAAATCTATAAGGGAAAAATATGGTGCTGCCAACCAGAAAATTGATGTCAACTATTTACACAACACAACGAATCAAATTAACAATAGCTACAGCATGTCACATTTTTGCTCACATGGACATGGAAGCACTGTCTATACGTCTGTGCCACTAGCAAAAGAACTTATCAGCCAAGCAGGGAGAAACAGTAAGTGAAGAATGTGGTTGTTTAGCATGTCATGTGCAGCATAACTACCAATAAAGCAAATAAGTGCAGGAAAGATCTGCACAACAGCAACTTCAGAGATTGACCTGTTCCACTTCCAGAATGGATGGAAAAGATGTCCACAATACTCCTTTCATTATTTTCACCAATTAAAATTATCTCGGAGTGCTCATCATCAACATTGTCCGCATGTTTATTTGAAGTAGCCTCTTCTGGCACCCAGTCCTCTGGCCTCTCGCCCCTTGCTCTTTGGACAGGGAGAAAAGGCATTGTCAATATGAAACATTATGAGACGGTCAACTCAATTAACAGATATAATCTGATGAATCCTTAGTTCAAACAAAAGGTATCAGGGAGATTATTTAGACATACAAAGGAAGATATAAGTAGGGCCAGCGCTTGTCTTGAGCATATGCATGTAACAGTAGTAACCCGAACTGCAGCACAGTCAAAAGTGCCTCCCAAAGTGTGACAATGTCAGGAGTCCAAACCTGCATCGATGTCAAACATCCCTGAGTAACAGGTTTGGCAGCCAATGGCTCCTTTAACAAGTTCAAGCAATTTCTCTGATAACTGCATCAGATTACAAAGCTCGATGATCTTATTAGTCAATATAACCATCTATGGCCGGAATTTGTCACTAGTTTCTTTGAAAAAACAGAATGTCACTTGGAAACACTTTATCACATCTGTAAAAGAAAGAAGCAAGTCGAAAGAAACTCTAATGTTATCGCGTCCTGTCAGAAAGCTCAATCATTTAAGTTTTCGGCAATATTACCTTCAAAATTATGTACAGCCAAAAATAAGCCCAGAAAGACCAAAAGAGCTCCACTACCCAAACGCCAAGATCTGATATCTTCTTCAATTCACCAGCTTTAGGAACCAAGACACAGACAGCATGAATAGGAAATAGGTCAAATGCAGCAGAGCCTACAAGCGTTCCAGGACCCAAACCTACGATAAAAAGAATCTGCAAAACTTAGCAAAGCAAAAATTTATCTGTTTGCTCGCACAAAATTAAGCATGAACCAATGTAAACTATAGATCAAGCATTGAGGCTGGGAAGATTAGAGCAGAAGCTATAAAAATCAGATCAGTATAATGTCCACAAGAGTTGAAGGAGAGGGAAGAGTTCCAGGACCATGTTCAAAAGGAGCATAAAACAGTATAACTTTGTGGAGTGTGTCATTTACTGTAAATAAATATACAATTCGACAAAAATATCACAAGGAGCAACACTTAGATTGAAATTCTAAAACAAAATCATCCACCGTCTTCAGAAAATAGGCCAAATAACAAAGAAAAGCACAGCCTTTTGTTACTACGACATGTTTAACATGACCTTTCAAACTTACCAAAAAAATGCACAATATCTGGTCTATTTGACAAATATAGCAGATGTTACTATTCCATCCATAGCCAAATGGTTTGGATCTTTATCTGAAGGTCCTGCTCTGAAGAAAATAATGGATATCTTTTTAGAGAGAGAGAGAATTTTTTTACACTTGTTTAGAGAAAATAATGTGATTTCACTGTTGAGGAGACGCCATGAAATCAATATTAAGATGAAAGTGAACTGCATTTAGGGGTTTGCGAATGTATTGCTACTAGCCATTACTAGTTGTCAATGCAGTAATAGTTAGGTGAACTGACATGAGCACAAGATAACACCTAGAATGGATGGAAAACTTGTCACAATAGTAAAAGGTTATGTATTTTTTCGGTACACTTCAGAGGCCGTGTTAATTTGTAGCGCATATGCTTTGCTTTTTATACCTTTGAGAGGTCGAGTTAAATTTATCACAGTGGTGAAAGGCTGTGTCTTTTTTGTGGTATTTGGCCCAGAAAAGATCACAGAGTCTTCTACACAATAACCAGCATTTTTGCGTCAACATTTCTTCAATAAAACTTCCCAAACCATTTTAGAGATAGATCGATTCCCTAAATCCAAAAAAACTAGAATATATTAATGCTAGCCGCACTCGGTTTTGTTTGAGCAAAGAGTATCTCGCAAAATTACAAAGAATTTAACACAAAAAGTCGCAGCCTTGAGCATAAATGATATTGGCAAAGTAAGATTTCATTACTACAGAACGACAAATCAGAGATGCTTTTGTTAATAAACTTGCTTCCATTTCCCATGATGATGATACAATCAGTAAATTTTAGAAGTTGTCCAGGTAAATGACACTCTTAGACAAAACAAGTACGGGAGTCCAAGGCTTACCTCCAGCATAGAGGTCCCCCAGGTTTCTTAGAGCATCAATAGTAGCTAAAGATATTTGAGGGAAGCTAGTTCCAAAAGCCAGTAGCGTAATGTCTGCAATAGTGTAATTCCACACCTTTTCTTGTCTAACCACCTTTATTTTCGTATGAGGATCTATCTCTACCACCTCACGTGTCTGCTTCACAACATTCTCCATAGAACGGAAAAACCTTGCGGTGATAGCTGATAATCCAATAAAGCAGTAAGCAAGACCAAGGAAATAGAGGAAGGTTCGAAAGGCATCTCCAAGGGCTGTTTCACCAGGAAAAAGCAAGTAGCTCTCACATACTTCCTGGCCCAAAATGCCGGAAACGCGGAGTGTGCTATTACTCGGTGGCTTATGAACTGAGGTCATATTTATCAAACCCAAGGCACAGTTCAACAATCTGGATGTATGTGTCAAAGTTCACATTTCCTGCATCACCGTTGATCAACATAAACCCAACTGCACTAGGCATCGGAGCAAAAGAGCGCAAGCTTAAAAACCAGTTTTAACAAAGCATAGCCCACTCAAATAGAAAGAGGACAATCATTTATATGTTCAGCTATATATTCCTATCAAAACCTCAGCCTTACGTGCACAGTGAACAATCTAATTCCCTCGGTCTCACCGACAAATTCAATTCACGATAACCACAGATAAAGCATAACAATGAATTTATTAAGGGGATCCTAGTATCTGTGATATGATGTACTTCTAGGAACATTTAAAGACAAGGGATGCCCTCAATTCCATTAGAAAGAGGATAGTTCCACCACTGCAGTTGTTTCCATCACCTACTCTGCGTCTCATTGAAAAGAGAGAGAGAGAGAGAGAGAGGGCGAGATAGATTTGAATCTCGTCACGATGCTCGCTCGCACACCTCCCAAGTTCACACGGTCGACCCTACTTCTTCCGCCAACAAGCTCCCCCAAACTTAAACTATCGTACGCAGAGCATGAGACTAAGCTCCCAGAGAACGCAACTCCGACCGTATTGATCGATCGCTACTAGCCATTGACAGTGCACGGACAGGCCGCTCCCACCGCAATTTGACCGCAACGCAACTACCGTACGTCGCCACAACGGAGAACGGAAAGCAGCGGATGTTCAAAAGCAGGAGATCACATTGCGACGACCGGTGGCCAAATCGGGGATTCGCCGAGGCCCAAAGAAAATCCAAACACAACGACCGCGAACCGAAAGGAGCAACGGATAGAGGAATGCGACGACGTCCGAATCGAAACGCCCGAAACCTCGCGGTGTCGAACACACACACGCAGAAGAAGAAAAACGACCGATCGACGCACGAACGCCCGCGTACGACCGCGACGACGCGGATGGGAACCGCAAGGAGAAGAGGAGAGATCGGTGAACGCACGAGCGATGAGCCGAACTTACACGAGGAAAATCTCCGCCGGGTGAACCGCCGCGAGAAGGAGGCGGCGAAGAGACCCCGCGGCGAAACGCGAGACGGTGGGGGACGCGCGCAAGCCGGAGGCGAGCATACGTGGGTTGGGCGTGACCTCTTGTTAATGCTGATTATTAGTAGATTACTGGCAACTGGCAACGCGCGCCATTTTCCCCCCTCTTTTTCTTTTTATTTAATTATTTTTTTTTTGCTGCCACGATTTAATTTGAAAAACTCGAACAACAGTTAAATTTAAAAAGAGCGGGGTCCCCACGTATGACCGAAACTCGAGCACGTTCTCCCAATTTTTCACGTCGTTCACGACCCGTACCCCTCCACTAGACCTGTCAAAATGGGTCATAAACCCATTTCTTAACCCATTTATTAGTAAATGGGTCATAAATGGGTTAGTTATATTTAGTAAATGGGTCATAAATGGGTAGAAGTCTTATATTAGTGTTAAATGGGTCATAAATGGGTCGCAAATGGGTTATAAATGAGTTTACAACTGATTTAAACTCAACGCATTTCTCTCATCCTCACTCAATCTTGCACTCACTCATTCAGCACTCTCATTTCGGCTTGGGTATGAATTTTCCTATATTTAATTAAATATTGAAGTATTTTAGCAATATGGGTCTAATCGGGTATGGGTTGGGTATGGGTCAACAAAATTGCATTGCGCATAAATGGGTTATAAACGGGTTAATGGGTCAATTTGGGTCGGACCATTTATGACCCGACCCAAACCCAACCCGACCCACCCATTTGACAGGTCTACCCTCCACCGCCCCCGTTTGGGGTTGACAGCTGTTATAGCCGCAGCCGAGAAGATGCTCAGCGGCGCCACGTCAGGAGCTGACGTGTTCCTTCCGTCCATTATAATCTGACACGTGGCTATGATGCGGAATAAAAATATGATGTCGAAATCGAATGATATTAGGGCGCCGGATTTGGGAAGTGAAAAAAAAAAAAGAGTGGATTTCTCTAGGTGTAATAGTATAAATAGTCCATTAATTTTGGTTCAATATACAATGTCATCTTTAAATTTTAGTTCAACATGCAATGTCATCCCTAGACTTTTAATCTGTTCGATGCAATTCTTGAACTATTGATAAATATTCAATGCAATTCCTAGACAAATTAAGAGTTTAGGGATGATATTTGCATATTGGGTTAAGATTCAAAGATTACATTAAATAAATTAAAAGTTGAGGGATGACATTATACATTAGATCAAAGTTCAGAAATTATTTATGTATTTTCCAATTTTCTTCTTCGGTATCTCCAAGGACAAATCATCAACGATAGGACAAAATCATATTGAAGGCAAGCTCATAAACACAATAATACAAACGATGTAATAGTCATTGTATGGGGCTCCCACATTACAGACACGAGATACCATTGTAAATTTATCAAAAATGAAGAAGACAAGACACGATCATGGAAAATATACAAAAACGAAACGCCAGCCCACGCCACGAAGACAGAGAGAGGAACGATAAAACAAATGGGAAGCAAGGAACATGTGGGGATGCGCTGCCTAAAGATAGGGAGTTAGGTTTGCTGTCTTTTTCATATGGTTTCACGTGGAGATACGGGACGCCTCTTTCTGGGCAAACAGGAGGACAACGTCCAATATTTTTTTCCAACAAAAATAAAATAAAAATTTCAAAATCTTTTTCCATTTTAATAAACCTGTTTCTGTTTTTTTCAAACCATCTTAAAAAATTGATCTTCTATAAATATTTATGATTTCGAATTCTCTTTATTTTTATTTTCATCCAGATAAGAAATTTTATGAACTTGGTTATCAGTAAATTGATTTTTTTTATCGAAATAGGTAAATTGAATTAAATAAGCAAATATTATCTGGATTCATTGTCGAAATGAGTTCGATAGTAATATTGTATGATAATACAAAGTAATTACAATCGTGTGATAGTATGTGTTGAATCAAATTGAGACGGGACTTGTACAACATCCCGTGGAAATACCGTAGCACGAGCACGACAATTCATCATTCTTCCTAACTTGTTGATTTGCAATACCTCTTAGTGCTCATATGTGCGGCTTTGGTTTACTAGTGCTCCATTTCCGATGGAAATTTTCTTCTACAACAATAATAGATTCCGGAATTCAAAATTTCTCCGAGGAATGCACATGTTCATCAAGTCCTATTGGGTGCATTCCTGGAGTACAATCTTTAATGCACCAAATCAATACGAGGGAATTTTCCCTTAAGATAGCCCAGGACTTTGATTTGTTGAAGTGCTCCGAAGCTAACTCGGGCACTATCTGACCACTAGATAAATTGAAAAAAAGAAGAAGCAAGAGATAAAGTACACGTTATCCTTAATGCATTTGCCATTGTAGATTTTTTGCTTTCGACCGTTTCCCACAGCTTGATTTGATTACGAAATAGTTTCAAGATGTGAAAGTGACGAAGATGCTATTGGCCCGTTCATAATTGATCGACCAATCCATGACCACGAGATTAACATGCAACTACACTAGCCAGCTGGAATTGAAGAAATGACATTGTACCTTGTTGCAAGGCGAGCAACAGCTTGGAGGAGAAAAGCAGCTACTATCAGTATAACATGCATTATATAATTGACAGAGCAATCGATTAAAGAGGCAATGACAATAATAATGCTTGAAGTTTTGCTCCTTAATGTCATCCCTTGATTTTTTTTTTGTTTGTTTGTTTTTTTGTTCAATGTTGTCCCCGAACTTTACAAAGTAGTTCAATGTGATCTTTTTGTTAAAATTATTGACGAAATCTACTACGTGGGTGGAATACTTTTGTTCAATTTCGTCCCATTTCGTCCCAATACTTTGCTAAGTTTGCGCCAGAACTGTTCTTTTATTCTCTCTCAATTGCATTATGTCAAATTTAGTTATTATCCCAACACAAGATATTCATTAATTATTCTATAACATTAAATCCCAAACACAACACACGTTAATAAATGGATTATACAAATAAAACCTTTAACATATGAATTCTTATACAAAAAAACGTTTACTTGCATTACATATTGTAAGAATTTCTAAATATAAATCAGCATGTCGTGTTAAGACAAGGAACATTTTAAGTTTCTTACCTAGACGAGTCCAAGCACGTCGTAAACAATTAAAAGTATCAATTTATAATTGATATGGTTTTACTATTCTTTACGATTAAGCTTATATGAACACACTATCCGTGTAGTCCGCATGTCTTGTCAGTGGCTTGTGTCAAAAAAAAAAGTTTAAAGACGAAATTGAACTAATAAATGAAGTTCAAGTACAAAATTGAACTAAACAAAATAACAAGTCAGTAACTTTAACCGCTACTTCAGCAAATTTCGTTAAATCTTTGATGAACCATGTTGAACAAATATAAGAAGTTCAGGAACGACGTCGCACAAAAAATATTGAAAGATGGTATTGAATAATGAGGAAAAACTCAAGGACTACTAATATTATTACCCATGATTAGAAAATGTTAGAAAATTTAATAGGTACCGTCCACAACAGGAAAGTATACAAATTATAAACAAAGGCCTTCAACAGGTACTGTCACCAACTATAAACAGCCAGATGCCTTCAACAGATACCTGTTACCAACCATAAACAGCCACAGTTCAGCCAAGGGCGATGCTTCTTCCCACCTCAAGGAAGGTCTTCAAATATAACCTGCACAGAGATCCAAAGTCTAATAATTTCTGTAGTAATTATGAGTGTTAGAGCTTGGAACCATAAACATCATCATCATGTCAATTCTCCGTGCAGTCATTCACTGTAATTGTGAAGGCGAAAAAAATTTCATGATAACAATATTCGGGAGAATATTATAAACTTACAATTTCCCATAGGCCTTACAGGATTTTTCAAGTCGATGTCCTCTTGGTATATGACTATACTCCCAGGGCTCGTGGTTCAGACCACTCGATATAATGCAAAGTTCAAACTGCATCTTAACAACCCGACACCTGCCTTTCGAGAGTATTTGACTGCCAGAATTTGTGTGGATGAATTATTGTTTCAGTCAGTGTCATGTCCAAATTTCTGTGGCCGCGCGGACCTATGAAAATCGACAGGACCCTCCGAGTTTCATAAAATTAACCCAGAAAATTTTTAATCTACCAGAAATCTTTGCAAGAGCAAACTCCTTCATTGAAGTGGTGAAACCGATTGCAGTCCCTGATCACGATCTCGCGCCTGTAGACTTTGGATATCATCTTTATGGCAACGTGACAATCACCGCATATTCTAAGGTTTTTAATGATTCGCACGGGAGTACCGGCACTAGTTTTTAAGAAGCAAAATGCTATAGCCAGTCTTTCACTATGAAGGGATAGAGCAAGCTCTTTTGCTTCCTCATCCAATCAAGCAATACTTCTTTTGTGTTTCCCACATAACCTGCCTTCTTCAGTTTCGTCATGATCTCATCAAGCATCATATAAATCTCCTCAGTTTCCGGATGGGAATCATCTCCCACAAAAAACTCATGAAGTATCCCATCAAGCTCTACTAAGCTACACCCAGGGACTTTATAAATGCCCTTTGCTTCCATTAGATTTCTGACTTGCCTCACTTCATTCCATCTACCCAATTTCGCATAAACATTTGATAGAAGCACATAGGCACCACTATTGCCAGGATCCAGCTGGATTAGCTTTCTGAGCGCAATCTCACATGTTTCAATGTCACCATGTGTCCTGGATCCACTCAGTAGAGCACCCCATATAAGCACATCAGGCTCCATAGGCATCGATTTCACCACTGTCCACGCTTCCTTTAGTAGACCTGCTCTCCCAAAAAGATCCACAAGACAACCGTAGTGTTGAATCATTGGAGTTATTCCATGCTCGTCGCTCATTTTCCTGAAAAATTCCTTCCCTTGACTCACCAAACCTCCATGAACACAAGCACAAAGAATACCCAAGTATGTCACACTATTAGGTTTCACACCTTGCTGTCTCATGTCCGAGAACAAATCGAGACATTCCCCAGCATGACCATGCATTGCCAAGCCCGATATCATAACACTCCAAGCCATCACATCCTTATTAGGACCCAAATTGCCGAAAACCAACCTCGCCCTCTCAATACTCCCGCATTTAGCATACATGTCTATAAGACAAGTCCCCAACACAACATCAACTTCTATCCGACATTTGTCAATATAAGCATGAGCCCACTTCCCATGTTCCAGCGCACCCAACCGCCCACACGCCGAAAGCACTCCGGACATGGTAAACTCATTAGGCCTAACCAAATCACCTTCCGCGAGTTGCATCTCCCTGAACAAAGCAAGCGCTTCCTTAAACTCCCCACACCGAACGTACCCATTAATCATGCAACTCCAAGATATCACGTTCCTCTCAGGCATTTCGTCGAACAGCGCACGGGCAGCATCGCTCCGGCCCACTTTCAGGCACGCGTTGACGATCGAATTCCAAGACGGCAAATCCGGTTCGGCGATCTCGTCGAACACCCGGCGCGCGAGCCCCGCGTCGCCGCAAGAAGAGTACATGTTGATGAGACAAGTCCGGACGAAGGTATTGCGGTCGAGCCCAAAGGCGAAAACTTGAGCGTGGATCTGCCGACCCGATTGGAGATGGGGAGCAGAATCGAAGGACTGGAGGAGGAAAGGGAAGGTGTGGAAGTCGGGTTCGACGCCGTGGGAGCGCATGCGAGCGAAGACCGACAGCGGAGGTCGGAGGGAGACGGTGGACTGGGCATGGGCTCGAATGATGTTGTTCCAGACGAAGGATTCGAAGGTGCGGTGAGCGAAGTTGAGGGTCGGGTGCGTTAAGGAAACGAGCTTCGTGCTTGCGGAAGGTCGCATCTGGTGAAGCTTAGCGGAACGCATGGAATTTCGCCAAGGGGCGAGTTCTCTCCATGAGAGCAGAGAAGGGGAGAGCTACAAAAGATTGTATGGCAATGACATGCACGTAGACAAGATTAGAACTGAAAAGCCAAAACTGAACCTCGGGTTCTAAATAAATAGATCTATAGCCTTTGCGTGAATTCACTAAAAATCCCATAACTTTAGGTCAAGTTCTAAATCTGCCTCGAACTTTTTTATGTCTCAAAAAAGACCCCAAACTTTAATTTCAGTCCCAAATCTACTCCGAACTTTTTTTTATCTCAGAAAAAATCCCAAACTTTAAGTTCAGTCCCAAATCTACCCCGAATTATATTTTGCCTAATAAAATCAACAAATTTCAATTTAATTTCAAACATATACCTCCATGATCGAGTCCCAACTTGACGTGGTACTTCCATATCGATAACAAATCCACATCAGTAAAGTAATGTGGCTATAGGTATAGACTGACATCGCATTTCCACTTCAATAATAAATCCAACCCAATAAAAATTGTTGAAATTCTCTAAAATAAAACCGTTCCTAGGATATGAAAGTTAGGGACGATAACAAATCCACCTCAAATTTTTTTTTAATTTAAAAAAAACCCAATTTTTAGGTTCGGTCCAAATTTACCTCGAACTTTTCTTTGTCTAAAAAAATCTTATTACTTTATTGATGTGGATTTGTTATCGACGTAGAAGTGCCGCGTCAAGTTGGGACTGGATCACGGGTGTTTATTTTTGAAAAAAAATAGAATTTTGGTGATATTTTTTACACAAAACAAAATTTAGGGCAGATTTGGGACTGAATCTAAAGTTTGGGGTTTTTTCCAAGACAAAAAAAAGTTCGGGATAGATTTGGGACTGAACCTAAAGTTTGGGGTTTTTTTCGAGATAAAAAAAAAAGTTCGGAGCAGATTTGAGACTTGACTTAAAGTTAGGGGTTTCTTAGGGAATTAGGCTGCCTTTAATTTGGCCTGAAAAGAAAACTGCAAAAAACAAATTTTTAATTTTTTTTGCTAAAATTTAAAATAGTTTTTAAATTTTAAAAACTAATGAAAATACGGAAAATTTTGTACGGTGCTCATTTAAGCGCGAATGATAACTATTCTGTTCTATTTCTGTTTCCCAGACAAGTTTCTGAATAGAGATACGCATTTAATTTCATAAAAACCAACCTCTATGCTCATGACAATTCATAATTTCATACAAAATGCAAATCTAAGCTGCTTCACATTTAAAAAAAGAGACTATTTCCACGTATAAATGACAAATATAATCAAAAAATTTGTAGATCGTATAATACGTTTTTGCAGTTTGGTTTGGCTTCGAAAAATTGAAACCAAATCAGACCACAGAAAATGGTTTTGTTCGATTTGTTAACCGGTTTTTCTCAAGAAAGTACTCAATCCACGGATTTAAACCTTTTTTTGGCACACCCCTAGTTAGAATTATACATTTTTTTTCCTAGGGATGTGAAATTTTTAGGCTGTCTACTTCCATAAAAGGAAATAAGCATCCCGTCAAACCAAATTGAAAATATTTAATTTGTAGTTGCTTTTGAACTCTTTGGTTAAATTCAAAGCCAACTATATTCTAAATTATACGGGTCTCAATGGAGCCATTTTACATATAATCTCTCACGGATTTATTTGCACTGCGCAATAATAAATATCGTTTATTAGGTGGTCTACTAGTCGTTGCTCAATCGATTTATGCTAGCAGTTGCAGACTGAGGATGCAAGCGTCATATAATTCGAACTGCCGATTTAGAAAATCTCCTTGCTATCTCTGCAGTCCTATCTCCTCTATTACTAAGCGATCATTTAGGGGCTTTAACTGGTGATCCAGGCTGTTTCATATTCGCTTGGAGTTTGCTGCCAAAAATATAGCCATCTCTACCCACTCACGTCAACCCCACGAATCTCTTATCCATTTCCTTGAATTCACAAAACTTTTGTTGCTCCATCACCGCAGGGGTAGAGCATTTAGTATTTTGTCCTCTGAAATTCTATTGGGACCTCTTTTAGAAAACGAATTTAGTATGTTCAAATTTTTTGATTCAAGGCATCAACGTTATGATGCGAACATGCTACTTTTTCCCTTAATTCACTCCACATTTAGATTGTCCATGGCAACTTCAATCTCAAACATCTTAAACAAGGCTCTCCTGAGCGTTGGCTTTATTTTGCTAAGTGGGAAAGAGGGGCCAAACTCGAAAGGACTGAATTGAAGAAGAGCTTCCAATGGCCCAGAAGACCTCGACATGTTTGCGTTACTCGAGTATTCTGCATCAACCTACACACTTTGCAAAGAAGCAATGTCGCAATGGGCGAGGGCTTTCAATAGTTCAACTACATACAATACAATAAACATCCTGTCATCCGTCCAACGTAACACGGCGATGCCTAAGCGCATTCACTGAAGAACCTCACAAAAGGAGGAATCCTCGAAACTTCATATGAACAATCGATGACCTTTTGATCCCATGCGCCACAGAAAGTTAGTCAACATCATGCAGACATTTCCGCATCGCAGCTTGGAAATCATCGGGCTCAATGTCTGCGGGAGGGTACATACGAAAAACATACGAGATGGGCTTGGATACCTCCATCGGTTTCTTGGTGGGTATAACATCCGACAGTTCCCCGTAGCTCTGCTCGGCGAAAGGAAATGACTTGGTGAGAAAGAAGAAGCTGCTCCTTCCCAGCTTCTCCACCTGGAACAATAATCACAAAGGTGTCAAAACAACACTAGGGGCTAACGACGGATGTCTACAAAAGATGCCTTGAACACACTATTATGAACTTTAGCAATAGAGTTTAAAGATGCTACTTAAAACCGAGCTAAAAGATTCATCAGTGTAACTACCGATTAGCAAAGATACACTCGTGAACAAAAATAAAAATCTAGTTTACTGGCCATTCATGGAAATAGCGAGCTCTCTGCCAAGCACATGCAATTGTCTGATCAGTCGATCACCTATTCCTTACAGATCCCATGAGCAAGCAAACGCAGCAATGACAAAAAAATCGTTACCATCTTTCAGATACGGTAATTACCTGCAGTTCTGAAAACCTAAGGTTATTCATGGTAAGAACAACCGGCACTTCACATAAAGCGTCAGCAAGTAGCCGAATTGCCAGATACTCGAAGAAATTCTTCATCAAACTTCTCTGTCCCTCCAAATTTTTTCCATATCCGCAAATTTCAAAATCAGGAAACCACAAGACGCATTTCACTGACATCCACGAAACTTGACTCTCCGCAGATTTCCCTATGATGGTTTGGTATGGGTGATGGAGTCCCCACATAATCTTGACATCAGTCAATGACGGGTCAGATATGGAGGATTCCAGAAGATGTGTGGTGGCAACCATTCTAAAAGGATCATAACTCCGAGCAATGTTGGAGGTAAAATGGAAGTTGGTGTCATCCAAGATGAGAATCTTCCCACAATCCGCAACAGGAAATAATCGAATAAGTAGTGCCGGGTCACCATCGTCATTTTCTGGGATGCATGAACTTGGCTTAGTGACTGATGAAAATGAAGTGCCCAGATCATGAGAGAAGGAACATGAATCACCGTTTCGACAACCCTGCAAGTCCAATTACCCAATCAATTAATGAATTACTTTCACTTTGTATGGGGGAATAAGGTAGCAGCAGAGATAAAAACATGACTTAAGAGCATATGAGGAAAGTGGCATGACTTGGACATAATCAGCTACAGGCTCATGTACACGAGCAATCCCAATACCAGCCTTTTGAAACTCTTGCTTCAGACAAGGAGCGACCCTATTTAAGCTCAGAAGCCTCTAATCTCTAAGGAGGACTATGTGCAAGCAATCCCAATACCAGCTTTTGGAACTCCTGCTTGTGACAAGGAGTGGCCAATTTAAGCTCAGAAGCCTCGGAGGACTATAAACGCAAAATCCAGAAGTTTATTTGCTTCTATGACCTTTTCAACATCCATGAAGCATCAACGAAATTCTTTTGTGAAGTACCGTTCAAGGTTTATTTTGCTTTGCAGTAACTTCTGCTATAACCTTTAGGGCCCATTTGATTTAACTTTTCAACTGCTGCTTGGGGAATGCAAATACCTTTAGGTTAAAAGCACATTAGGAAAATATAAATGGCGTTTAGTAAAAAATCCTTTATAAAACTATTTGGCCCAAGTAGTGTTTGGCAAATTCTTTTTTTTGCAAAAAGGCTTTGGAAATTATCTTTTTTATTAAAAAAAAACTTACCCTACCTTTCGCTGGAGCTGGCGAAGGCCTATGGTTGCCAGTGAGCTAGATCTAACGCTGGCAAGCCAGATTTGCTGGTGGTAGCCGTCGCCTTAGGCTGGGCGACCCTTAGCGAGGGTCGCGCAACCCAGGCAGCCGGCGCCTGGGTCGCGCAACCCAGGTGACGGCCACCTAAGGTTGAGCGACCCAGGTGCTAGCCGCCTGTGGTCGCGCGACCCAGGCGGCAAACAACCTCGTGCGACCCAGGCCGGCAGCGCCTGGGCGGTCGCGCAACCTCAGGCAGCCGTCGCCTGGGTCATGCGACCTCGCTGGCCTCTCGCTAGCCCGATCCAGTGTCGGCCTCCCTCGCCGGCCGCCTTATGAAAAAGATGAACAGTAACAAGAGGGACAAAATCGGAATAAACCAAAATAAGCGAGGGTAGTTTGGGGGACAAAAAATTTAGATTCGACATTCCAAATGCTACTTGAGAGCTTTGGTTCAGCATTTTGGGAAAGAGCTTTCGGCCAAAAGCTAAACCAAACGAGGCCTTAACGCTGTAGCCTGTAGCTGTGTTATAGCTGTGGCTTCAAAATGAGCATAATGGAGCGTGTTCTAGAAGTACTATAGACCTTCAAATATAAAGTATTAATACGAACTCTCCAGATCAGAGCAACTTCTCCAGAAGCTGCTCACCAGCTTCGGAGTGCTTGCCAAGCATCTAAGAAGAATCGGAGCACTCCGAAAAAAATAGAGCAGGTGCCAAGCAGTGCTCCTAGGCGCATGTTCCAAGGCGACTTTCAATATGAGGCCTCCAAGGGACAGAATCATGAGATTTGGAATTCTTGAAAAAAAGAAAAAATTCACTCAAAAAATTCAAGAACATCAGGAGCTGGAGAAGGTGTTCGTGGTGGTCTTAGTTTGATTAAATTAAATACATAACTAGATGCGAAGAAACCTAGTGAAGCATGTACCACTGAGCACGGACAACAAAGCAATGATATCTGATATGCTGACAACTAAGCACGAGCAGATCAATTTACAATTATATATGGAGGGGTTCCGCTGCCCTATGGATCAACACGACCATTCCTTTAAAAATGGGGAAGAATCTTAAGTATGTGTCATGCATTCTGTGAACAGTCTTGTGAATTGCAGTAGTAGGCAATTTACGAAGTTAACCATTATAAAGCATGCCACGAACTTGTCAATGTTATCTACTGCTTTATTTGCTTCAATCAAGCGGTGAAAGAATTCTTCAATCACATTCACGGTAAAGCATAACACGTCACCAAACATTCACTTGGTAAGTGGGTACAAACTCTGAGAAAGGAAATTTATATGCTGATAACACGTGCATGCATATTATGTACGGTGAAAATAAAAGTCAAAGTGAAGTATAAACCTGTAAAGAGGAGAAGAATTTGCACATAGGTCGTTTTGCTTGGAATGAATGAGAAAACGAGCAATTACTGCCCCTGTTGCAGGATCCTTTTAGAAAATGTCTACATAATTTACCCCACTTGTTAACAGAGAAACGACTCTCGGAAGAACTCTTGGGCTGATCTCCGGGTGCCAATCCAAAGTAATGAGCTTTTATCTATTAAAACATTACAGACGAAGGAAACTAAATTCAATAGGTATATGCAAAAGGGCACCTAAAGTATGATAAAGTACCTCTTTGACAACAGCTGTCAATTTGTCAGCCACATTTTTTGTCTGGAAGTCATTTGGGGTAACAAATGGCGTAGCAACACATTCCCTGGTGTCGGCAGATGATTCAAGTTCTTCGTCATCTAGGCGAGCTGCATCTTCATCTTCATTTGGCCGACACTCAAGGAGGCATTTGTGTTGGAAGTCACAAGGATAGTAATAAGAAGGAAAACCTTTAGATGTACCAAGGAAGTTGGGCCGAAATCGATGCAATGAACTCAGGACATCTTCATCTGAGGAAAAGCAAATTCAAAATCAAAAGTCCAACCAATTGAAGAAAGAAAAGGGGAAGAGAGGTGACAGGTGAGAACTCAAAGGACGAAGTTGCAACTGTACATATTTTAGCGACATGATTAAGTGATGGCTGTCTAAGATTATGAAAGAAGCACCAATCTTCTTCAGTCTCCACCACCATCTCTGTAGCTTTCATGTCATCAAATTGTAGGACTTGATTTAAATGCTTAGTGCGATACTTGTCCTTCAGAAGAATACAACATACATATGAGAATGAATAACTTAAAGATCTTCAAAAATAAATCATGGGAATACCTTGAAAATGCGCTGCCAAAACTTAAAGGCACACAAGTTCGCCATTAAAATCACCTCCTTTAGAGGACCGATTGTGGGCTTGTTAGTATCTCTGCTAAAGTAGCTGTCGAGGTAATTTGCGAACTGGAAAAAAAAAGGGGAATAGCCAATGAGAGTACTGTCTTTCACCTGTAGACGGATCTTAAAAAGAAATTGGCATTTGCTTGATAGGAGGTACCAAATCACCCTCCCCAAAAAGATGGATGATGGGTAGAGGTTGCGTATCCATCAATACAGCAAGAAGAATGCCCTCATGCAGCAATCCAACCTCCCCAAACTTAATCATGAGCAGAGATGCATCAAAAGACAGAGAAAAACTGGCAAGCAGACGTCCATAGAACGTTGGCTCAAGCCTCCCTCTATGAGATATCTGGAGTAAACCCATATGAACTGACAAATCTAATGCATTTTGAACAACATCAGGATCAGGAGGGTCTAAAGCCTTCTGCAACAACACTGACATTATTTTTCAAGGATTAGCATTTCTATTAATAAAAAAGATACTGAATATATGAATGCAGAATAGCAGGGAATGCTAAAAACATAATAATGGAAATGTGTGTCATGTATCTTAGAGTTCTGGAATAGATGCCAGTTCCCATGTAAAATCATCCAATGTCAATTTTTGCGCAATCAAATAGTGATAAATGCAGAGGGGACGTGTCGGTAATATGGCTTCAGAATAATTTCTGCATGAAGTTTTTCCAATAGTCCTAGCTAAGCACAAAAAGGAAAGGATCCAAATACCATACTTCTTAATTTAGATCAGTACTGACGATCCCCCTTTTGGTATCTTCTGAATAGCTTTAAAACAGCATGACTTTCCATTCATTTCAAGACTTCCATAGTTTCTTCACAAACTATATTTACACGAAAGTGTATAAGGTATTTATTTCTTGATTAGTCAATTGAAGGGTGCCAAAGGACAGTTAAATGCCATATCACTTTGTGAATATTGAAAATGGGATGTCTCGTGGTGTTCCTTGAGCTGAAGAATTTCCACCTTGTTGAAGAGATTTGCTTCCTTGTCACTTCGTGTTAGCTGCGTCGGACTCCAATATGGAGGGAGTTGATCGAACAAGAAAATATTTGCAAGGCAGAATGTCCTGACCAATGTACTCATTGATCTTAAAAACACAACACATAATGGGAACAGATGCTCTATGGGCAAGTCCACTGGGATAAAACGGAGGTCATCAGTTTTGGATTTTAGTGACAGTGGAAAGGAGGCCCTTAATGCTCTGGAAAGGTAAGGCTATGCTAAAAGAGGGAGGAAAGAAAAGGACTTCTCAGTTTTGATTTTGCCACATTTGTTTGTATCCCATCCTTTTGCGTGATTTTTTATGCATAGGTTGGAGTCCCATTTTGCACTTCCAGTTCTAAGAGAAGATTGATGCATCTGGGCAAGCTTGTAGATGACAAAGGTAAAACAGGAAGAGAGGACATTTCAACGGCACACTTATCGTTTTATAGACAGAAGGAACATACCTCTGGGATCATTAATGGCCTCTAGTTCAGCACAACAGATTAGAAGCATTTGCTGTTGCAGTAATAATCTCAGCATAGTTGGACACTCGTAATCCTCTAGATCACTGAAAAATGATCGAGTTACCAATCTATAAATCTCTCCATCACAGGTCCGACCGGTTTTTCCTCTTCGTTGCTCAGCCTACATGTAACTCTGAATCTCATGAACATAACACAGAAACTAAGACTAAGTTGCTGAGCTTTATATGATACCTGAGATTTGGATACCCACATGAGCCCTGATAATTCGCATTTCCTATTACTGTCCCAGTAAACTTGTGATGAGCGACACGAATCAATTATAAAGGCTACTTCTGGAATTGTCGCTGATGACTCGGCAGCTAATATTATCTGGTTAAAGAGACTTTTCAAATCAGAAGGAGCTCAAATATGTGATATGTTTCTCTAACTGGCTAACGAAAAGAGATCCAACTTAATCATAAATCCATATCATTAGGGGAAAAGTTGTACTTGTCTCACTTTTTTGACATTCCAACATCACCCTTACTCTAACTACGTTCATTTCATCAAGTAACCACCCATTTCATACGTGTCTCCACTAACACCATATCCACCCCATTAAATAATCACCCAGCTCCTCTCCATTTTTTTTTTCTTTTTCTCGTTCATAACCTCCCACAATCATGCACACGCTTCAACACTAACAACGGCATAAGAAAAGGTACAGTCCCACAGCAAATACTATATTGGTCTCGTGCTAATTTCACATTGATTACACATAATTTCTTAACCGTTCCTAACAAAAGCAGAGGCAAACTAATCCATAGTCTTCTTGAAGAACGCAACATGAGGAGAAGCACATGGAGAAACATGCCTACAAGATCTGCACCTATGCAATGATATCAATAGGGTAAGTAAGATCCTCGGCTTCCCTTTTCTGCATCAGTTTATTGGCATAAATGCTGCCAAAGATTCAGAAGTCAATACAAGCAAGCTAAACAACATTTCATTTTAACCCCCAAAAGAAATGACAGACAAAATGATATGATGTCTTTAGATGGAGCACATTAATCTTGATTTAGTTACCGATATTCTTATCATGCAAGAAGCTAACATGCAAATTAAGAGAACTCCAATGCCGAAACATGAGAAGTTTATTTGAGCTTCCCAAAAGCATATCTTACCTTACGGTGGGACTTCCAAATCTTCATATCCAACAAAGCTTGTTCTATGTATTTACCATTATGCAAAATGACTTTGAACAACGAACTTGAGGACTTCAAAAGACGCCATTGCTCCTCCCATGAACGGATTGTTGGCAGAAAAATTAATATGCTCTTTTCAATGTCCGGCTCATTTTCATGTATATGCATTACCAAATCATGAATGAGTCTGTGGACTTCAGGTTCAATATCTGCATTGGCTGTTGAAGGGCTTTCCCCATTGCAATATTCCACTGACAATGACTCTGAACTAGTTCCAAGCAATTTGGTTACCTGTTCAGCAAATTTAATAAATAACAGTATGCCTCTCAAGCTATATTCGGAAAAACCTCGAAGATACTCATCTCTTCATGAGAAACATACTAAGTAACCTTTCTATAGAAAAGAGAAAAAACAACTGTCGGGAATTACCATGCTTCATCCATGGCTTTTGCTTGTGTAAAACGTTGATCTTAAAGATTCAATGTCACTCACATTATCAATTATGCCATCACAAGAAAAAAAAAAGTACCATGATTCTGCCATCTCTTTTTCCCACATTTTTTGACAAACATGAGGATTTCATCTTTTGAATTAACTGTTGGGAAAAATGTACACGCGGATAAGAAAATGGAATCAAACTTTGAAGCGTGATAACACTCTCTTTAGGGAATTATTTGCCCTACAACATTGCTAATGGTTACAGGCAAAAATCCTTCACGATACAACAAAGTCCCGAATGAAAATATCATATAGCAATTCTGATATTTCTTCAGGGTCTCTCAAGGTAAACAATTGGAAAAGATAACTGTATTGTTTTAAGAAGTATTTAAGTTGGAGAAAAGACTTGAAAAATATGAACATATACTTCACTCTTTCTTGAACCGAATGCAACCTTTCGGGAAAAGTTGCATTAAGTTGCATTGTGAAAAGATGCTTCTCAAAAGACATATTAAAAAATTCGGATTAAAATAATATTAAAATAAAAGAATAATATTTGTTTAATAATTATTATTTTTAATCATTTTTTCTTAATCCAAATTTTATAAATTCTGAAAAAATAATCTTTGAACAAATACAATCTTTTAACGTTGAAGGAGTTATGTCCAAAAAAACATAATCTTCCAAAGGTGAAGTAGTAATGTCCGAAAGGACACAATTCTTCCAAAGGTTATAAGAACGTCTAATAACTGTTAGGCAAAATAATAAATTTCGAAATTAATTAATAAAAAAATAACCGCAACTCTATTGCCAACGGTCACACTTTTTCAATAGGATAAAACTGTTATTTTATAATAATAAATTCGAAATTTAATAAAGAAAAAATAATAAACGAGAATTAGTGCTAACTATCATTCGCAAGTGCTAAGTGCGCGAATAGCGTCAAAATTGTGCACTCACACGCGGGTATCGTGAGATCCGGCCCACAATCTATCGTCTTCATTTGCACAAATTAGAAGACATCCCCACTAATATAGTGGCCCACGCATGGAAAAATACTATTTTGTTTGTTTTACAAACAATCAACCAATACCAACTCTGCTCCACTGTCAAACAAGTTTTCCCCATTATTGTATGATCGTTTTGGGTTTTAACGGGGTTGAGGGAATAGGGGCCTGGACCTGGGCCTGGTATTGGATTGAATATGACTAGATGCATTTATCGACACAGGACTACTGCATCTGGACATGAGCAGGAAAATCACTAACAGGGAACTTCATACGCCATGGTCATAAAAAGGACAGCCTTAATGTAACATATTTAATGAATTTGGTGCAATATGTGAAAGACATATTTAGGAAAATGCACATGGAGCATGATGTCAGGAGGTATTGAACGTATACTGAGATAAGATATGCCACTTGTCAAGCTAGGGGGCAAATGGATATGCGGGCCTTACTTTGTTAGTAGCCTTGGGTTATGGTGCACTGTGAAGCCCTGAATCATCTATTATCTAGTGCATGAACGAAATAGATTTAAAGTACTCGAGTTCTTCCCACAAGCGGGTGCGCAAATGAAGTCCAATTGCATCTGTTTTCATATGTTTACATGAAGTCCGTTGAGGGAGGGTGTAGCTTCAATGTTTGTTGTGGGTGTTATCATTACAATATGCATTTTTGCTAGAGAGATTCTAATGTGTAGCAGAGGTAATAAAAATAATTTTATTGAATCATAAAAATGGAGACATCCAAACGCAAATTTCCATTTTTTTTTCATTCTAGCTTAAATTCTTAGGCATCCAAATTAGTGTTTTTGCTATGGCCAAAAGAAAATATTAGTGTTTTTGCAAGGGGTGAGCACTGGACCGCATGAGAAACGAATCAAACTAGCCTTAAATGACCGGTTCACACGGGACCGAGTAGATTCCTAGGTAAAAAAAATTAGGGAATCGGCATTGACCGATTCCTTTTAAAATAGGCTCAGTTCTTGAGTTGACCGTTGAACCGACGGTTCAGTTCTATGCCAATTTCTAAAGGAACCAGTTCCAACAACCGGAAACCAACTATGATAGGATACATTGGAACCAACTATCCCTAATTTTTGTAGAATTAAAGGTTACTATCATAATTTTTCCTCCATAGAAAGATCAAATTAGAGATTGAATTGTTTATTATGATTTTTTTTTAACGAACAAAATCTGAAAAACAAGTTAAACAACGTAGATTCCAGAATCAAATCAAAGTAAAAACAACCCAACATCGAATCTGCCCTGCACGGTTGTTATCGAAATCTTTCTAATTTGGCTTCGGTTTAGCCCTAGATGTGTGGATCAATAAACTTATAAAGACGCGGATGAGCAGTGGGATCGTGGTTGCGTTTATGGTGTTGATCAGCGGGAACGTGGTGGTGATGACCGTGGCCATTGGTGGGAGGAGGAATTCAAGAAGGAAGTGGGAATTCCCACTTTCTATGGAGATTCCTGATTCTCCTGAGAATCAGGGGGTAAAACTAGTGACGCAAAAATTCGAAGGGCAGAGCTTACTCCTGGTGGGAAAAAACTGGAGGAGGAGCGTCAGTTAGAAGGCAAAACACTAGTTACAACATGGTCAAAGATGCAAACGCTCTTAAAGAGGCCATTTTTGCCCAGGAATAATGAAAATTATTTATTTGATCGTCACAATCAAATAGGGGTGAATGATTTCAGGTTCCATATAAGTTCCACCTGAAATCCGAAGCCTACCCATAAGAACAGGTTCCTCATTTTTTGAAATATGGAACCTACCCTGCATACCTTATAATCTACAGGTTCTAGGTCTATTGCACCTGTATTATTAATTGAACAATTGCAATGAATCATCACCTTTAATAATCACTACTTGCTGCTACAATTTATTGACCATAACTTATATATTTAGACATACAAAGAAAATGAAACATTAACAAAGTAAAAGTCTCAATCATAAATGCAAGCTCAGACTAGTAGTCCCAGATTATACACTCATCATAAGACGCCAGGATTGCGCAAAGACATAGACATAAAAAAACACAAAAACTTGTTTTATGTTCAAGTTTCACCTACCTGGAACCTACCCGTCGAAACAGATTCTCCAATTTTTAGAACCTAAAATCTACCCTGCATATCCTAAAACCTAGAACTAACAGGTGCCTCCAAATTTTACTTTGGAACCAAGCACACCTCTACAATCAAACATTTATGCAAGGCACCCAGACCTCTTCCCTACATGCTACAACAATGGCTGCTGCTCCCAAATGTTCATTTCCCTCGAATCTCAAAGCCGCTAAATTTGTCACTTCTAAGCTAAATTTGTTGAAAGTCAAGATATTCAAGGATTTCTTTTTTGAAATGCATCTGTGATATCAGCATCAGCACTCTTGCACATCGAATCACTTCCAATTACTCATATTGGTACTGGTCTTATTGGAAATGCACTTAGCACACTTGCACATCGAAACATTTTGGTGGTTACTCAGATAAGAAGAGACTTCTCTCTGTTTCTCAACTCAGGCAAAATTATCCTTCTTATTCTGAGTTTAATGGATCTAGTTTTTGTATCGGGAACTCAAAGACACATCAAGTTAATCATCGCTAATTTGTATGCCGTCAGAGATCCACAGAATTCAGCATTTTCCTCTTAGAGGCAAGAGTCAGCAATTGAGCAAGTACGGCATCAAACTTTCTGACAACCAAATAGTCAAATTTTGCAATATTTGAGAAGGAATAATTTTATTTCCGTCAGTAAACCAACTAGTGGACTTTGCACTAGTTGTCGAATTAATAAAAGTGTTAAATTGCCATTTCATCCTTCATATTTCGATGTTCCCATTCTTTGGACATGATACATTTTGATATATGGGGACCAGCCGTGTTTCTTCATTACTACAGTTTAGGTACTATGTGGTGTTTATTGATGATTTTTCACGATATTATTAGTCATATCCATTGAAGAGGAAGTCTGAATTTTCTAGTCTTTGTTTACATGATCATTTTAATCAAAGCACAATTCAACACCAAGCCAAATGTCCTCATACACCATAATAGAATGTGTTTGGAAAACTTCAATGACATTTTGAAATTGAAAAAACCATCTATTTCTTATTATTATTCAATAAAGGCAGATGTTGTCTTATTTTAGGTAATGTTAATATAAAGGATACTTTATCACCATTAACAGAATCTGAAATATAAAATGAAAAGATCTGGATGGACCTTGAGGGAAAAGTGCCCAAAAAGTCCTAAACCTTTTGCATTAGTGCCAATTTAGTCCTAAACCTTTTTTTAGTGCCAATTCAGTTCTAAACCTTTTGCATTTGTGCCAATTTAGTCCTAAACCTTTTTTTGGCGCCAATTTAGTCCTAAACCTTTTAAATTGGTGCCAATTCAGTCCTAAACCTTTTGTTTTTGTGCCAATTTAGTCCTTCCCGCCAATTTTGACCGGAATTTGCTGACATGGACGCCTGCCGGTCACCGGCGCTAACGTGGACAACTTAAATAATATTTTAATAAATTTTGAATATTTCTATTTTTTTCCGTTTCTTTTTTTTTCTCCCTCTTCCTCTAGCCGGCAAGGTCGAGCTCGCCGGTCACTGGCGAGGGCAGGCTCGCCCTCGCCGGCCACCGGCGAGAGCGAGCCTCGCCTTGGTTCGGCGAGGCCGAACCTTGCCGGATCCTTCGAGGTCGGGCCTCGCCTTGGTCGGGCCTCGCTATGGTCGGGCGAGGCTCGAACCCTCGCCGGAGGCCACGATGAGGGCGAGCCTCGCCCGACCAAGGCGAGCCTCGCCCTCGCCGAGCGAGGCCGCCCTTGCCGGTGGCTGGCGAGGGCGAGCCTGCCCTCGCCAGTGGCCGGCGAGCTCGATCGACCAGAGGAAGAGGGAAAAAAAAAAGAAAAAAACAGAAAAATTCAAAATTTATTAAAATATTATTTAAGTTGTCCACGTCAGCACCGGTGACCGGCCGCCGGCCAGCAGGCGTCCACGTTAGCAAATTCCGGTCAAAATTGGCTAGAAGGACTAAATTGGCACAAAAACAAAAGGTTTAAGACTGAATTGGCACCAATTTAAAAGGTTTAGGACTAAATTGACACCAAAAAAAGGTTTAGGACTAAATTGGCACCAATGCAAAAGGTTTAGGACTGAATTTGCACCAAAAAAAGGTTTAGAACTAAATTGGCACTAATACAAAAAGTTTAGGACTTTTTTGGCACTTTTCCCTGGACCTTGATATAAGGTAAACAAATCCGGAAGAACAAGAAATTCGTGAAGGTTTAGAAATACTGTGATAAGATAAACAGCTGAGTAAAGTCTAAAACACTAATGTACTCAGGAAGACCAATGGATGGCAATTTATGTAAGTCAACTACCAGCTAGAAGCTTGGATAGACTCACTTGATTGTTGAGAAAACCTATGTGATATTTTGAAATTGACAAAACCATCTATTTCTCGTTATTATTTAATAAAAGTAGATGTCTTATTTCAGGCAATGTTGATATAAAGGATACGTTATCGACATTGACAGAATCTGAAGTACAAAGTGAAAAAGATTGATAAAGGCTAAATAAACCTTGATAAATGGTGAACAAATGCGGAAGAATTGGAAGTTCATGAAGGTTTGGAAATACCATGATAAGATGAACACTGAGTAAAGTCTTCAACACTAATGTACTCAGGAAGACCAACGGATGGCAATATAAGTAAGTCAACTACCCTGGGAAGCTTGGATAGACTCATTGGATTGTTGATACAAGCAAGTACCTATATCAACTATGATGATCGCATTAATCACATGATTACGTGATCTGAATAGGAAGACTCATATATTCTTTTGACTAATCTTGCGAGTCAAAAGGATTTTACAACTAACCTGAGGCTTGAAATTCCGGAAAGAATAATTGAAGCTAATCTAATTGATTGTTATCGATTTGGTGGAATGGACCAAGCACGGCTAAATCTATTTGGAGAAACCTCACTATTACTCGGACTATTTGATTATATGGGCAATCAGATCTCCAGTGATTGTATCCATCATCTCCAACGGCAAATTGAATCCTGAATATTGTCCAATGGCTATTCTGAAGATGAAAACTATATAAGAAGATCAACACACGCTAAAGGAATGATGACGGAAAATTGACAAAGCTACAAACATTGGCATTGTCGTATTCTTTCCATGTTATGAGCACGATTTTACTCACTTCTTGAGAGTTGTTATTACTCACTTTAGTCTATAGTTTAAGGAGTGTACACATGTGAGACTAGTACTTGTTTATTGATAGTTAAATCTATCAACTTCGGGTAGAAGGAGCTCGTGCTACATGCAACTGCTCACGAGATTGCCGATATATTCTAGTTTATTGATGATCTTGGGATAAGAACACTAGGAGTGTCATAACTTTCGTATGACGATCATTTGAGGGCTATAACTTTTTTTTTGCTCACTTGAGTACCACAAATTTGAAAAATTAATCACTTGAGTGCCATCGGCGATTTGCCTCACCGGAAAATCTGAGGTGAATGCCGATTGTCCTACATGGCTTTGCTGGAGCTGATGTGGATAATTTTTAAATATTTTTTTTATTTTTATTTTTTTTTTTGTAAATGTTTTTTTCAATGCCGGCGAGGATTACCGGCGACCCTCGCTGGCTATGAAGGCCTCACCCAAATTGGGCAAGGGATGCCTTACCCTTGGCTACGAAGGCCCTGGGCAAGGCCACGAAGGCCATCGCTAGATCTAGGCAGCCACGAGCAAGGCGGCCTCGCCAAGGGCTTTCGCGGCCATCGTGGCCTTGCCAAGGGCTTTCGCGGCCACGAACGAGGCAGTCTCGCCAAATCTGATAAGAGCCTTCATCGCCTCACTCGCGCTCAAGCGACGAGGCTGCGATAGCCTCGCCAAGGGTCTTCGCGGCCATACCAGCCGATGGCGAGACGGCCCTCGCCCAATTTGGCCAAGGGCGAGGCCTCAGGCGAGGGTCACCGGCTACCATCACTAGTGACCTTGCCAACCTTTAAAAAATAAAGGAAAAAGAAGAAAGAAAAAGACAAATAAAAAAGATAAAGAATAAAATTCAATAAAATAGCATTAAAAAAATTCACGTCGGATGAAAAATTAATTAAAAAATCCATGTAGGATGATTTGCCGGAAATGGCACTCAAATAATCCATTTTACTCTAATGTGGCATTCAAGTAAGCGAAAAAAAGTTATAGCACTCAAGTGAGCGCCGTACGAAAATTATGACTCATAGTATTCTTATCCTGATGATCTTTAATCTAAGAGAGTAGCGTGGACTTAGACAATATCAAGTTAAATCAAATAGATTTAAAAAGTGCATTTCTTTAAGGTTATATCAAAACAATTTTTGCCTGTTTTGTTCAAGCAACAAGAGAAACGGATTGCTGACAGAGGCAACAGACTATTTAGAGAACCATACTTTTGCCAGGAAAATCAGATTGCACGAGCAGTCAGACTTCCAGCAATGGTGTCTCTCAACTACTATGGCGCTTTAACTTTCCGGAAGACTCTCCAATGTCTAAATTAGAGACTCGAGTTCCACATAAGAGATTAAAAATCAAGCTGAAAGGGTTGGCAGAAAATTAAGAAAGTTGTATCTCTGATATTATCTTGTTCTCTCTCTGTTTCCAATCGTGCTACTGCTTCTTTGTGATTCTCTATTAAGAGTTCTTGTTGCCTGTAATATGTCAATAAAGATACAATGGTAATAGTAGTGCTTTGTCTATTTGATAGTAGGTTCCGCCATGGTGATTCCAGCCATAGCTTCAACACAATGCACATCCCCGTCTCAGCTGACGCCGTGATCTCCATGCTGATTTCCGAAATCACCTCCCAGCTCATCCCAACCCGACTTATTCCTCTAGGGAGGCCAATCGTAACGATTGTTCCGGACCACCACACTCTTTTGAGCGGCTGGCCATGAGGATTATTCGTCCACCCTTTCCGGGTTTTCCCCCGGGCCAAGCCACTCCACCAACAGAGGAAATTGTCCAAAAAAATCCTAAACCTATTGTATTTTTGTCAATTCAATCTTAAACTTTTATTTTTGCCAATTGAATTCTAAACTTTTTCACTTCTTGTCAATTGAGTTAATCCGACTAATTTTGGCCGAAAACCGCTAACGTGGATGCTGGGTAACTTATGTGGCGCTGATATGGACTCTGATCGGTCTACATGGCGCTAACGTGGATAATTTTTATTAATATTTTAATATTGTTTTTGAAAATTTCAATTTTTTTATTTTTCTTTTCTATTCTTTTTCCTTTTTTCTTTTTCTTTTTTTTCCCTCCAAAATTGTCCACATCAGCTCTTTATGGGCCGATCAACGTCCTCGTCAGATTTCCGATCAAAATTAGCTGAATGGACTCAATTGATAAGAAATGAAAAGGTTTAAGACTCGATTGATAAGAAGTGAACATATTTAAGACTCAATTGGCAATAAGTGAAAAAATTTATGACTCAATTAACCTAAAAAAATTGGCAAAATTAAAATGTTTAGAACTGAATAAGCAAAAGTGCAATAGATTTATGACTTTTTAGATAATTTTCCCCCACTAATGCATCTAGAGTTAATTGAAGATTATGCTTCATGGCCCGATAAGATGCCTTGAGACGACGAGTAGCCATCCACAAGGCCTACGCCCCCTGATCTTTGTCAATGGGACGGTTGCTTCCATTGCCATCGTTACCACACATGGCTCCGCTCACTGGCAATTTTACCGTCTCCGATACCAATTGATGCAACAGAGGATAAACACAGATAAATAAATCCGCAAAACACATAAAAGGCGCAACCCACTTACAGATGAGCCACTTTATGTCAAAATAAAGCGCATATTCGTGAAAACCTAAACTAGGTAAAAGAAAATTAAAAAATAAACTAGGATAATGTGACCAATTGAAAATTAATGCCTTGTACGAATAAATTCAACTAAGATTATTCTACGGATAAAGAAATAGAAGAAAAATCCTATTCACATTCTAATTGAAAAAACATCAACCATTAGGGTAATAATCTGCAACACATCTCGACATTATCTTGATGGACCCCCGGGTCGCGATTTCAAGAGTAGAAAAAAACTTTACAAGTATTCTACAACATTTACAATTAAAAGTTTGAACGACCACAGCTGCAAAATCAGCCCTGGATTGCTTCTCGAAAATCTGCTCTCAAACCGTTTCAAGCAGACTTCTAAAAGCAGAAGCAAGTACTCGCAAGCATTTCCCCGTAGGCAATATGCTTCGCCACTAAGAATTGCCACAAGAACTACTACTTCCTTCTAACTTTTCTAGCATTTGATAAGTGCAAAAACAGGGGTGGCTCGAGTAAGTCAAAAGGTAGTAGGAGATTCCGGTCTTCTTTTACTACATGATACTTTCAAGGACAAAGTTCAGTTCAGGATCTGTTTGTTTTGACTTCTTAAACTACCTATGACTTTGACCAAAAAAAACTACTTATGACTTTTCCGTCCAAAAAAACAAAGCTACTTATGACTTCACCGCAAATAAAAATATATACATGACTTTCCCACCAAATATTCAAAAATAATTATTTTGAAAAAAAAGTTTACATGTCTTTAAATGACTCAAATTGCTAATATTTACATGCTTTCAAAAATTCAAGAGTTACGCATTAAATAAAAGTCAAATCTAAATACTAAAAGCAGAAATAAAGTTCATTTTTAAAAGCAGCCATGTGAAACAAGAATGCCAAATGATCAACCATTGAGCGGGTAATAACCGAGCTTTTACCTGCTCAAGATATAAAACTCTTCTTCGATAAATGGTTTGCTGGTTGGAGTTAGGAATGGCAACCACCTCTACTCTTTCATTCCTAGCAATATCTCCAAAGTAGTCCCTGTATTTTGCAATATCGGCTGTTGCAGACATTAACACCACCCTGTAAATTATCAAACAGGAACTAAGTTTCTAAGGCCACAAAGGAACCGCTATCCATGAAACATCAAATCAAAGATATGGTATATATTGCCGGTGTAATTGATTCTTTCCACTTCGTTATTAAATCAAAAGCATTCACATTCTATTTGCACTACTACCTGATATAAGCAATGTTATTGATAAACCGCCTGTTGAGATTTTCATTTTCACAAGTGATGCATATTATAAAATGCCTGAAGATAAAGGAAATAGATTTCACTGCATCATAACCACATACTCCCCAAGTATCACCAGCAATGATTATCAATGAAAAAGCTTATATGACACCATCACCTTGTGCAGACTAAGTAATAAACTTCGAATGACATCAAATACAGGTAGAAATTTATAGCCTGACCTGAGGTTGTTGTTGTCTAGGAGAAACTGCTTCACGTAGATAAGAAGGAGATCAGACTCCAAAGATCTTTCATGCACTTCATCTAGTATGATAGCCTTGTAATCAAGCGCATTCAGACCCATGTCATGTATTTCATCTAACAAAACTCTCGCAGTTTTGAAAGCAATCTTTGGGCTGTAAAAGAAGACAGGTAGAATGGAATAAGGACTTTAGTTTAAAATACACACAACACAGATGCCTAAAGCACTTCCAATTGGTGAATCAATGTAAAATTAGCATGAGCCACTGAAAAAAAAAAGTCTCAACCAATATATACATAGATAATAAGTCAATGGAAGTGACTCTTGCATTTACTTGTTTGACCATTTAAGACACAGTGTTTTACTTTCTGAACATGCACTAATGACATAGATATGAATAAGAAAAACTTTACCACATGGAATCAAAGAAAATAAAATGATGAATGAAATCTAAGATCACATTTGTGTCACTTGCAAGGTTGATTATGGACCTATTTGGTCCATGTTATTACTTCTACGTATGACTTTTCCTCCAAAATTTCGAAAAAGAAAATAAAGATTTTAAGCTTTGGAAAATGTGAACAAATTATATAGGATTGTACATTTCGATATTTGTATATTTTGAAATGTTTCAAGTGTTTCACATTAAATAAAAATTCAGACCCTGTAACTACTTTACACGCGAAAGCTTGACGTATAACATCTCACAAGTTGTAACTATTCATACTAATATGGTATAGTAATGACAGAAAGGTTCATCAGTTGTGCGGATGTTGCAGTCACCATGCCCATCGACATTTTTCTCAATACTTAAGATGATCATAGAATTTGGAAAATCAGCACACATAAAATATAGATGGGAAAAGAGTTCATATTTCTGTAATGGTGTGGCAGAATATGTTGGGCCAACTCAACTTAAAAGACTGTCCACCTGAATTATTTATTAGTTCAGTAGAGTGGAAAACAATACCAATCTGCAAATAAGTTCACTAAAGATTAGCTCAAAAGTAATGGAGGACGAATAAAGAAGGCAAAAAATCCAAACCTGCTGGAGGAAATAAAGGACAGTAGATATAAAAACAATGTGTGACTATCGGCAGTGCCAGCCAACAGCTCCAGAAGCCCAAAGAAATAAACAGCATATCAAACATCATGGACCATCTAATTCTCGATTTAAGGAAATAGTGATAAAAGAGGCATGTGTTTCTTTCAACTATTTTCCTGCGCATGTGGGAGAGAGAGAGAGAGAGCATGCATCGCTACCTGGATGATGTATTCTTTAAATGACCAATGTGATATCCAACTTCCCCTCCCAACTCACAATTACGGGCTTTTGCAACCATTTTCGCCATGGCTACTACTGCAGATTTGCTACGTTGTGCACATATTATGGGATAGATGCTTCTCTCTAGCAGAAACTGAGGCACTTGAGAGCTCTTCCCTGAATATTTATATATAATCAGATTGATCCCAAGCAGCAAACTGTGGAGGACTAACAAAAACAGGTCATAGCATCAATCAGATGCAGAGAAGTTAATAACACAGGTTCTGATGAAACTCGATTCCCAATCCACATTTACAACTTCAGGGCAAGCACAAATATAATAATCCCGGTATGTGATTACACGGTTAAATCGGTTTACAATCAACAATCAGCCAATAAAAACTTTTAATGATACAGACCTTGAAGGCCCGACTTTAGTTTCTATTGAAAGCTTCCTTTAAATTGAAAGAAAATCAAATATAGAACTAGAAAAACCAAACTATTTGGATCCTGAATAATGTTTTTCACTCCTCTTAAAAGCTAGATAATGGAAGACTGTATTCAGCTTTAAAATAATGTTGATAACAACAACAACAATAATGAAACCAATTACACCTGACATCAAGCCAAATCTCCATATTACAGATGTGACTCATGAAGAATACAAAATCTACAATCAGCTGGCTTCCTTCTCCAATAAGTTCTTAGCAATCGGAATCAGTGAATACGAAGTGCTTAGCTGAATAAAAAACATGGTCCATAAAAAAAAAACTGAGATTAATAATTCTTTAGACAGACATTTCATGAGTTGGCGCTATTACAGAGATTAACGAACAAACTGAGTACGAAATTTTCATTCACTTGAATAAAACAAAAACGTTGACGCAACCATGCTGCCACAGTTTTGTGACCATCAGAACATGCTGCAAGAGACCAAACAATACAGAGCTACACTAAAGTGGCCTCTTTATCATTCATGAACACCTTAGGTTCCTTCGGTATAGTTTCTGAAACAGCGAAACACCATGAAATACAATAACATAGTCGACGAACTAGCGAAGAAACGCGAGGCGACGTGCTGGATGATCGGAAACCAAAAGGCTAGCGAGAGAATAAAGGAATCTCATGCACTCGATTCGCATCATACGAGTACGAAAGCCTCAGCAGGAGAAACGAAGGACTCCTTCACATAAAATCTCACGATAACGACCCCGATCATCCAAAATCGCAGCGCCAAATTCAGCGTCTCAAATTCATCGTTCCCACGTCAAACTTAACGGAACCACAGTGCAATGCAGCAGAGCACACTACACAGAGCGAGAGAGAGAGAGAGAGAGAGAGTACCGCATCCGGTTTCTCCGACGATGAGGGTGACGCGATTCTCGAGGATCTTCTCGACGATCTTCTCGCGGAGGGCCATGATGGGGAGTGGAGGGGACCCGGAGGAAGAAGGCAACTGAGACGAATACGAGGAGCTACACGACGGCGTCGTCGGAGCAGAAGGCCTCGCCGCCATTGTCGAAGTCCTTCGAGCGCGTCTTCTCCTTCTCTCTCTCTCTCTCTCTCTCTCTCTCTCCTGATCGCAACGGAATCGCTCGCGGTAGCTGCTAGCGCGAGAGAAATGAAAGTGGAAGCAAAGCGTGCTCGCAAAAGTCTCTGAAGGACGAAGGAGGAGGTTTGCTCCCGCGCAGTCCCTGATCCCCTGCTCGGCGTCGCATTTTGGGAACTACACGTGTCGGCCTACGGATGGGTTCTGCGGGAGGACCTCTGACTTTGACTTAGACTGTCGTCGGTTGACTTGTACGGGAGGAGTGGCGTACGCTGGTCGCTGGAGCAGGGGATCAATGGCCGGTTACCTTCTCCCCGAAGGTCGAAATGGAAGGGCGAGCCCGATGTTATTCTGTTCGCTTTTTGTCGCGGATGTGAAAAGAAATCGAATGAGCGAATGATAATTGTTCTATTTTAAAAATTAATTTTTGATTAAAAATAAATTTTTTTATTTTTGTTTCATGAACGAGTTTCTAAATCAAAATATGCGTTTAATAATGACACAAAATTTCTATTTTTTGAAATAAAAATTCGTTTGATAACGATACAAAATTTCTCCCTTCCGAGTGAGTAAAGGGCAGGAGGCGACGGACAATGGGCGGCGAAGGGAGGGGGACGACAACGAGAGGCGACGAGCAACGGCAAACAATGAGCGAGCGACTGCAGGAGGTGGCCGATGACGGGAGACGGGTGGCGGCGAAGGACAAAGACAGGAGGTGGCCTTTGGCAAAGGACAAAGACGGGAGGCCAACAGGGGGGCAGCGGAGGACGGCAGGAGGTGGCCGGAGAGCGGCGGTGGTCGACAGTGAGAGGTGGCCAGCATTAGGCGTTTGAGGAAGGTAGACAACGGGCTGCAGGAGACGGCTGGCGGGACGCAACCAGCGGCAATGGGAGGCAACTGGCGGCGGCGTAAGGCAACTGACAGCGGCGAGTGGGCGGCCAGCTAGTAGTGAGAACAAGCGACGAGAAGAGTTTTTATTTTTTATTTCTGTTCTACAAACAAAAAAGTAAAAAAAAAATTTACTTCCAGATTCCGTTCCAAATCTATTCCTGGAATAGAAATTTATTCCAGAAACAGAAAAATGAAATTACGTTACCAAACTAATTTTCTGTTCCAAACCTGTTCCTAGGAATAGAAAAATAGAAAATCGGAAAAACGGAATGGTTATTAAGAATAGAGACGACTCGTTTACGTCGGGCTTGATTACGCGAGATCAACGGTCACAATCTCCCTAGACCATGCGGATGAGCTCACGTCAATCCTGGTCGTGGATGCGTGCCGGCCTTAGTATGTATTTAGGCCCGTAAAAAGGGAGGTTAGATCGAAAATAATCCGATTTAATTTGACTTATTTAATACATATTAATCTACTTTCATGTTATACAATTTTAGTAACCCAATTCCGACATTAAACCATACTTGACCTAACTCGAGTTTCATTCTTAGCAATTTTTCTCTTTAAATTTTTTCCTTCAAAGAATTGGCAACTCCATGAATCAGCTCACCGAGTTAGGAAGGGAGCTCAGGTATCAATTGGCAAAAGTACACCATAAATGTCATAACTTGTGTACGGCGATCACTTTGGTGCTATAACTTTTTTTCGGATCACTTTGGTGCTAAGTCGGAGAAAAATAGATCACTTTA
This sequence comes from Syzygium jambos, assembly GCA_031216235.1. Classification (NCBI taxonomy): domain Eukaryota; kingdom Viridiplantae; phylum Streptophyta; class Magnoliopsida; order Myrtales; family Myrtaceae; genus Syzygium; species Syzygium jambos. The sequence goes on from CM062230.1 coordinate 24,986,535, forward strand.
GTGACTCCGGCCAAAATTCCGGCCAAAAAGCTGACCTGACATTTTTATTTAAAAAAAGAGTGTGACGTGGATATTGGGTTCAATATTTGATGTCCACGTGGACGAGCAAAACGACGTCGCTCAGACCACTTGGACAAGAAGGACGACGTCGTTCCATTTAGGATAGCAAACGACATCGCTCAGTTCAAAGGTCTTAGCATCGCGTTGTTCGTCACACCTGCTCTGTCTCCCTCATCCAGTCGCCGTCACCCGTCGCTCGTCGCTCGTGCTGCCCTCATTTCGTCGCCGTCACCGTCAACGTCGCCATTGCCGTCTCTTGTCTTCCCCTCGCGGTCAATCGGCGTCACTCCCTCATCCCATGGGCTGAGCATCACTCGTCCCGTCGGCGTCGGTCTCGTCTCTGTGGTAAATTACGAAGGTCGGTCTTCAAATAAGGGCTATTAATTTCTATTTTGCTGAATTGATCGACACATAATGCTTCATTGCCCTATGTTTCACTCAATTAATTGGTAGATTAGGGTTGCCTTCAGGAAATTAGGGTTTGAAGTAGGAAATTAGGGCTCAAGCTTGGGAAATTGGGGCTCGAACTTGAAATTAGATCTTGAACTTCTGAAATTAAAGCTTGAACTTCATAAATTATGGCTAGCTGTTCGGATATTAGTGCTTGAAGTGGATTCGATTGTGTTGGTGCCAGGTTGAGTATATGCGATAGAGTGTGGTCCATGTGGGGACCTCTGTCATTGTCACCCATGTGGTTTGATGGTGGCTTTTTCAATCTTGTCGACCATGTGGGGGACCTTCATGTGAAGTCGTGCTCTTTTTCCTATGTGGTGTGGTCCTGAAAGCCAAGATATTGAATTTTTTGACTTTTTTCCTTCAATGCAGGGTCGATATGGGGGATAAAGACACAATTATCGGCATCATTGTTCGATATGGAGGAGAATTTGTCATCGGCACTGACGAGTGGGAATACTTTAAGGGACTTGAAGGTACTGTTTATTTCGATAGAAGCAAGCCAACATATATTAATCTCATGAGAAATATAGTTCAATAATTAAGATGTAAAATAGGAAGTTTGCATTATTGTGTTCCTGGAAGCAGCTTAAAGGACGGTATTGGAACCTTTGATGATGATAATGGTGTTAAGGATATCATCTACTATTATCTTCATGGAAAAGAAGCTGTTGTGTACATCGAGTCCTATAGTGATGGTGAATCTGATGAAGGGGCTGAGGGAGGAGACGTAGGGGATAGTGCTGCTTTACCTAGTACTCAGGTTGGTGCTAGTTCTATTATAGATGAAGCTGGACATGAGAGAGATGAGAGGGAGGCAAGCCATGCAGCAAATGAAGAGTTCACTGGATTTGAGTTCACTGGATTGTCGTGGGAAGTTGCTGCATCTAGTGAATCAGATGATGAGGGTGTGACAAATATAAATTTACCAAGTGAAGATGACGATGAGGAACTTGCACAGTCAAGGCAAAAGCAAAGGGAATTTGGAAAAAAAATCAATAGCTGCATTTGGAGGATTGCATGAAGCTGAACCAGGACATAGCATTGATGGAGCTCCAGTTGAAAGTAATGACACTGATTATGAAGAAAGTGACTCTGATAAACAGGATGATAATTCTGAAAATCAGCATGAAGATGATGATCCCGTTGTGCGCAGAAGGAAACGTAAGTATCCGTTATACGATCCTGGCTCTTCTTCTTCTGTGTTGACTGTAGGTCTGAAATTTTCTGATGTCAAACAATTCAAAGAAGCGATTATCAAGTATTTAATAGCTTAACAGAGGACTCTTCAGTTAACTCAAAATACGCAGGACTATGTTAGAGCAAAGTATTCTCAACCTAGTTGTTCGTGGAAGATATATGGCGCACGTTCAAAGAGGGACGGGTCATTCCAAATTAGGTCATTACAGGAGGAACATACTTGTTCCATCATGTTTGACAACAAAAGGGTAACAAGTGCTTGGTTGTTAAAGCACTTCTTCGATACCATCAAAGCGATGCCTAATGTGAAGAGTGCTCAGCTGAAGCAGTTGGTGAGGGAGCAGGTGGGAATTAACGTGTCACTCAATCAGTGCAAAAGAGCCAAGTATAAGGTGATGAAAAAATTCTAGAGAGGTACAATGAAGAATATGGTCAAATTTGGGAATATGCTGGAGAATGTAGGCTGTAAAACCCGAGTGGTCGAGTTTATGTTAAGGTTGTGGAGCGGCCACTGCCTAACCATGGGATTAACTTTGACCGAATTTATATTTGCTTAGATGCATGCAAGCGGGGATTTGTTGCTGGTTGTAGACGAGTCATAAGGTTAGATGGATGTTTCTTGAAGGGTGTGTGCAAGGGAGAATTGTTGGCTGCCATTGGGAGGGATAGAAATAATCAGATGTTTCCAATTACTTGGGCTGTTGTGAAGGTAGAGAGTAAGGACACTTGGTCATGATTCCTAAAAAATTTGATGGTAGACCTTGAGATCACTAATGGAAGAGGTAGGGCATTCATGAGCGACCAACAAAAGGTAATACTGGTGCAACTGCATAAACAATATTTATGACATTTTATCTTGCACATGCCTTTATTAATGCTTTGATGTATGAATTCTTGGAGGGACTTCTTCCTGCTATAGCTGAGTTGATGCCATTTGCTGAACATAGGATGTGTGCGAGGCACATATATGCAAACTGGGCAAAGATTTACAAAGGAGAGAAACTACAGAAGCAATTTTGGATGATAGCTAAGAACACCAACATGGCTGATTTTAGAATTCACAAACAGCAGCTGCTTGACTTGACGAAGGATGGTTATGAATCACTTTTTCAAACTGAACCCAGGCATTGGTGCAAGGCCTTCTTCAGTGAAGAATTCAAGAGCGATATCATTAATAACAATCTCAGTGAAGCCTTCAATGGCAGAATTTTAGAGGCGAGGTGCAAACCAATCATCTGCATGCTTGAGGATATTCGAGTGATAGTCATGACAAAGCTGTAAAAACAGAGAGATCAGGCTGCGAAGTGGACTGGACAGTGTGGTCCTAGGATTGCTAAAAGATTGGATGACAACTTGACAAGTAGTAGGTTCTGTCATCCTATCTGGAATAGAGATGATGGCTATGAGGTCATGGAAAAGACAGACAAGAATATTGTCCAATTGGACAAACTAAAGTGCTCATATCGAGCTTGACAACTTTCTGGAATTCCCTGCACATATGCCATTTGTGCCATCCAAGCGAAGTACCAAAATCCCCAGGATTACCTGCATGGTTGCTACCACAAAAGCACATATCTTGCTGCGTACCAGCACATGATGTAGCCTATTAGAAGTATAAAATTCTGGGAGTCGACAAATCATGAAGCCCATCATCCTTTGCCACTTAAGAAATAAATGGGAAGGCCTAAAAGGAGATAAAGAAAGCAGGAGGGAGAGCTTAGAAGTAAGAAGATAAGCAGGTCAAGTGTAGAGATAAGATGCTCATATTGTCGTGAGGTAGGTCACAACAAAAGTGGTTATCATTTGAAGAAGCAACATCAGTTGCTTCAACAGCCAAGTGGAGGGACTCAAATTGGATTAAGTGCAGCGCCAGCACAAGAACCAACTGAAGGGGCTGCCGAAAGGCCTGCTAGAGGGCTAGCTGATAGGCATGCTGATTGTCTAGCTGAAGGGCCTGCTGAAGGTCAAGTTCAAGAACCAGCTGAAGAGCCAATCGGAGGCCCAAGTTCAAGGGCAACCTCCTCCTCGACTTTTGCACAGGCTAAGAGAAAATATCCAGTAAGCTATATGTATTTGTATTAATCTTTAGTGAGCAGACTTTGGCTTTAGTTGACATTGTTTTGTCCTTATCAGTTGAGAAGAAAACCAACTGAACAAGCAGCTCAGGTTTCTCAAAGTGAGGCACCATATCAAACAAGAGGGGTCCTCGACAGAAGATTAAGGCAATATGGTTATGGAATTTATACGGACTTCAATACTGAAATGACTATTTTGCATGTAAGTTTTGTACATCTCATACATTTCATTTTTGAGTTTTTCACTTTTATGACAATATTGCTTCTTCTCATCCATGATTATGTTGTAGCCTGGGAGGAGTTCAGAGGTTCTCATATCTCAAGTTGGCCCAAGCCAAGAGTCAAGAGTTGCATCAAAAAGAATCAATCCAACCAACGTCGTAAGCAGCTGGTCTGAAGAGAAGAAGGGTGGCTGCAGAGAAGAGTATTCGTAAACTACCACCAACAAAAAACTCAACACTAATTCCCGATCAACCAGCGCATGCTAACATCTCCAAAACAGCCACCAACACAAGTAAGAAGAAGATAGTTGCTGCACCTAAGAAGAAATCTCGAGCAAGAAGGCCAGTAGAACAACCTGCTGGTCCAGCAGTCGAAAAAGATGCAGCTGGAGCAGTTCAAGAAGAAGCAGCTCTAGCTATTGAAGAAGATACAGCTCAAGTAGTTCAAAAAGAAGCAGCTCCAGTTATTGAAGAAGATGTAGCTCCAGCAGTTCAAGAAGAAGCAACTCCAGTTATTGAAGAACCTACATCTTCAGAAGAACAACCTGCAGTTCGTCCAGTTCGAAAGAGTCAAAGAATTATGAATCAATTCAAGAAGCTGTCGAAAGGAAAAGGAAATGGTGGACTTATCACTATTGACTAATGTGAGGGTGTTGAGGTGATTGTTAGTTTTTGTGAAATTAGGGAGGTTTACTGTATTGGCTAATAGGAGATTGATTTTTTGTGGTCCTGGAATGTTATTGACTAATGAGATGTTGTGTGTAATGACTAAATTCGATGTTTACTGTGATTAAGGTGGTTGTGATTTTCATATTTTTGCACACGTATTTGTTCTGTTTTAGTATAATACTGGTGTAGCGGGGTGCTTGCAAGTTGCATCAATAAGTTAATATTCAAAGAAACTTACTAATGCAGTTGGTGGGCAGGGTGGGAATTGGTGCTGCTAGTGCTGGTTTTTTGTGCTATATTCAAGTGCAATATGGTGCTTGCACCAGCTACTGATTTTGTGCTGTTTGGGAGTGTAGTATGGTGTTTGCACTAGCTGCTGAGTTTGTACTATTTGGGAGTATAGTATGGTAGCTGCTGATTTTGTCATATTTGGAAGTGCAGTATAGTGCTTGCACCAACATGCCAGTATGTGCTGGTGCAAGCATTTTGAACCGGTTTTTGAATATGGTTTGGGGGTTGTTTGGTGTTGGTGATTGAATATGGTTTGGGGGCTGTTTGAACCAGTTTATGAGTATAGTTTGGGGCGGTTTGGTGCTGGTGAACAGTACTGGTACAGTTACTGCTTTGAATTTGATTCTAGAATGATCTGGTGTAAAGATTGGTTTGTTGGAACCAAAGTCTCCATTTTTCAAAGAAACACACGGCATGACACTTAAGTGATCAACTTTTGCCCACAATTGGCACTTAAGTGCTCACTTTTGAACCATGACTGGAACTTAAGTGACCACTTTTGAACCACGATTAGAACTTAAGTGATCACTTTTGAACCACGACTGGCACTTAAGTGATCACGATTAGAAACATTTGGCACTAAAATGTCAACTACTGAACTTATGACGACTTCATAATTTGCTGCTACGCAGAGTTGCAATACTTATAGCACCTCATTTTTCAGTAGTGAGCCTTGCTCCATAATATGCAACCATCTAACCAGATGAAAAAAATACAACAAATGAGCAAGTGAATATGCAGCAAATAAGCAAGTATAGCAAATGAGCAAAAATATACAGTAAAATATGCTGCAAATGAGAAAGTATAGCAAATGACAGCAAATGAGCAAAAATATGCTGCAAATGAGGAAGTGCAGCAAATGACAGCAAATGAGCAAAAATATGCAGCAAAATATGTTGCAAATGAGGAAGTGCAGCAAAAGATAGCAAATGAGCAAAAATATGCAACAACATATGCTGCCAATGAGGCAAAACTGCATCAAAATATGCAGCAACAAAATACTAAGCAACTCAACATTGAGAACCAATAAATTCCAACCTTCCATTTGTCATAGATTGCAGCAAACCTCTTATTACATACATAAATTGCAGCAAACTAATAACACAACCGTAGCTACAAATTACCAAATACAAGTACAAAGTACAAGCCTATCTTAAATTATGGTAGACTAAGAAACTTTTGCTCATCACTGACATTACATTTGACCATAAAATAGGCTATAAAAAATATCAATAACACAATCAACAATCGATAACACTTTCTTTCGATTTTCATCCTTCAAACTTCCTTCTTCAAATGGTTGGTCAGAGATGCTAAAACCTTCATTTCAGCTTGCAATGAGTCGACATCGTCCAACTCATCCAATTTGTCCATTAATGTAGGTGGAGGTTGATGTCGAGCTTCAAGTAGCTTCACTATCACCTCTGTTGCTCGATCTGAAAATTTCGCATCAACCCACTTGAAGAATTTGCACTTTGAGCCTTCTCTATACTTGGTGCATCCATGGAATCTTCTCCCGGGGTTCAATCGAGTCCAAGATGTTCTTCTTGGACTCGGTAATCCACAATAACAAAAGAACCGACCTTCTTCTTCACTTTGTTCAAACGAATTTGAGCCGCTAGTGAAGCTCCTGCCATCCATTTGCAACCTTTAGCTATCAATTTCGGGGAAAACAAGGAAATAATATGGCCGGTTAGGGTTTGCAATTGGGAAATATGTCCAATTAGCCGATTTAGGGTTCCTATATTGGAGGGAGAAAGGTTGAACGATGTCGTTTTCACTATAAGAGCTGACTGGACTCTTCGGCCAGCTCCGGCCAGCCATCTCAACATCAAATATTAATAAAAAAGAGTCATATCAGATTTCTGGCGTGCCATGTCAGTATTGACACTCAAGTGATCGTTTTTTAAAAAAATTGGCACCAAAGTGATTCGAAAAAAAGTTATGGCACCAAAGTGATCGCCGTACATAAGTTATGGCACTTATGGTGTACTTTTGCCGGTATCGGTTTATGGACGGGGGCATGAAGATGGCACTGCAAGTGAGCCGGAGGGTGGTGGAAGACGTTCATAATTACAAAAACCTAAAGAAATTGGAAATGATTTGATGCTCGCATTATCTGCTCACTGCACAGCTCTTTCTCATACGAGCAAGTAAGGGGACTCGTGATTTATCTAATATGAAATCTTTTTGTTCAACTTGCGTATCATACATGTTGGATTAAAAAAAAAACACGAGACATTGGACTTGTTCCTTTTTTCAGCATTTCAAGAGGTCAAAGGTCATATAGCTCGTGGTATTTATCAAAGTAAGGAACCACATGAAGATGAGACCTTCCTTCGATGAAGATGAAGAGGACACAGTCGAATGCATTTTGCCTTTGCCTGAAAATTATCGTGACCAGCTTGTGAAAACAAGAAAAGATTTATAGGCTTTGCGAGGCCATTTAATTAGTAGAGCCTGATAAATTTCGACTCCTAGATAAGATACTCGAGCCTAGTAAAAAATTGGTCAAGATCGCGTCGGAGAAATTATGTATGGAATTTTTTTTATCTTGTATATCACTTTAGATTTCGTTTATTTTGCGAAAAATGAATAATTTAGAAAGTATTTTCCTAAAATTAATTATTTATATTGCTTAAAATAATTTGTCAATGAAAAAATATTTTCATAGTAATGAAAAAAATTATACACGAATCTCCATGCCACGTTGGTATGATGCATTTTAAGAGTTTTGAGCATTTTGCATTAAAGTGTCAAAATGCGCCACAAGATAAAAAAAAAAGGAAAAATGTAAGAATCACCCCTATTGAATAAATTTATGAAGAATGGCACGAAATTTCTTTTGGATGGTTAAATATGCCAATAAATTTATGAGGTATGGCGTGAAATTTTTCTTGCACTTTTAATTTATGTCTCCCTTTACCTAGCTGGTTGTCCAATCCTGCGGACGGCAAATATTACATGATTTAGTCCTAAAGTACACGGGATCATAGGCTTAGTTGTTTGCTGGGTCAGCTTGAGCCAATAAGACCAATGCATAAATCGGATGAGCTTGTACAAGTAATTCCTTCTTAAGTGCAAACCAGCTCATGTACGTCTATTAGGCACACTTGTGCTTACTATTTTATGTTAGAATCTCTTGCTATATGCACCGTGCCGAGTTTAATCGTCAAGACAAGGAATGGGATTGAAATAAAATAGGCATATTTGATAGCCCGATTATTCTATTTGACATTTGGCGACACACGTTGGATAGGTCAAATCTGGATATATCCGGATAAAAGACTGCATAAGTTATTCGAATTTTATGGGCATATAAATTTGAACACACCGAAGCAAAACATTAAAAAGATACAAGGAGATAGAGAGTGCTATTGCGCCGCTAGCGATTACCGCTCGATGTTCTCAACTCTGAGGCAACCACCACACGGTAATTGCCCAAGACTTTTTCTCTTTCTATTGTGCATGGCCAAATCTAGGCAAATCTAAACACTGCAAACTACGTCAGGCGGTTGTCGGTATGCCGCGGCGATTGACTTCACCCGCGGGTACACCAGTCAGTGAGCCAACACATTCCATGTTGCCTTGCCAACCACCGCGAGCAGCTGCCCTATGAGCATAGTAGCATAGGGTTTTTCCTTTTGTTTTAGGGTTGCTCTATTTCCACCGTCCGCGTGACTAAATCCATCCCATTTACACTAAACAAACTAAATTGCCCTTAATCATTTAATTGCAATTTAAAGTGATCACCTAATTCCTTCTTTTTCCTATCTTAATGAAAGTTCTAGTTGCCATAATTACGCATTTCACATGTTTTGTTTTTTTAGTGTATTGAAGAATTTTTCTAATGTATTCTTAGATATTACCATACGTTCTATGTGTTCCATGTAAAAGCCACTAGTAAGGAAAAAAAGACAAATTCTTTGATATAGTTAAAAACTTGAAAGTCTCTTCTTCATCATTGCTCATATAAAAACTTATTTATTCTTTCTCCTTCGTATATCAAAAGCTCACTTTCTTAGTGAATTTTTAATTTTTTAATTTTATTAGTCTAAAACATATATCAAGTCAATTTATTTACTATATTAGAGGATTTATCTTTTTTCCCTTATTATTGGCAAGATGCTTTTACACAAATGTAAGGCGTTATATAATATCTAGGAACATATTGAAAACATTATGCACAACGAGGCATCTTGATATTTTTACGTACACACTTTGTGAATGATATTAATTTTTATCAATTCAATAATGAGATTTCACCGCGAATTTTAAAAATTTTCTTATAATATGCGAATTTTTCATTTCATTAAATTTCATCTTTTAAATTTTTCGTTGGAGAATGTTGTTTTAATTTTATTTTTTTGGAAAATCTTCAAAGTGGGTTTTTTGTGCTTCATCTAATCATCCCATTATATATATTTATATGTATGTATGTATGTATGTATGTATGTATGTATGTGTGTGTGTGTATATAAGGAAACCAATAAGATGGGGTTTGAAGGTAATATGCACAACAAAAAAAAATTTGTAAACAAGTGATTGTGTTAAAAAATTGTCTATATAATTTTTTCTAAATTCTACTTGACAAGTTATCCTTAAATTTCCTCAACAATGTAGAAAAGAACTGGGTTTCTTGGAAATTTCTTTTTCGACAAAACTAATTTTTATGAATGTAAAATCTAGCGATGAAAAAAAAACATTGTGCCCCAGATACCTACAATAAGGAAAACTAAACATGTGAAATTCTTAATCATGATAACTAGATCCTACATAGAAATAGAAAAACTAAGAAAAAAAGGAAAGTTAATAAATTTGAGACCATCACTTAAACTGCAATTGAATGATTGAAGGAAATTTTGTCTTTTTGATGAAACTTGTGTGGATTTAGTTATATAGAAGGTGAAAATAACGCCGTCCTTGTTGTAGAGTCATTTATATATTTTTTTTGTTATTTATGTAATCTTAAGTGTAGGTTATATTTTTCCATCTACCAAACAAGAAATAGAATTTGACAAATTTTCCACATGTTCCATCTTATTGAGCGCCTTGTCCAATTAGCCCTAAAAACCCTGCAAAAACCCCAACCTGGTAAAAACCCGCCAGTCCACCGACCGGTTCTTCTTTCAAACCTGCCTGCAATCCGCTTTTTGTTCTCCTTTCGTCTTTGCACTGGAGAACCAGCGTTTACACCTCCTGCTACCATCGTCGCATCTCTCTCACGAACACATCAAGCGCAAAGGTAAACCTCTCTCTTCGAGAGACATGGCTTTGTAGCTCGTGCTTTTGAAGCTCGGGCTCTGAATGGAATTGTTTGGCTAATATTATCGCTTGAAGGGATCATTTGATCCAGTATTTTACTGGCCTTGCTCTATACATCTTTGACATTTTTGTGTTTTGCTCGGCTTACCAGTGCGCGAAGTTGGGAACTCGAATTCTTGTGGGGCATAGATTGGGACGCCGGGTTCTTGCTGAATGATATCTGAAGGCCAGCACCTAGGCGAAGTGTATTGTGTTCGATCGTCTTTTGGTTTCATTTTTTGGCTGATCATATGCACAATGCGGGGTCCAGATTTATGGTTAGCTGGTAACTTTGCTTTGTGTTTTAAGTATGTTGTTTTGAGTATTTAGCTTTTCTCTCTTATAGGAACTGTCCGATGATATGTCATGACGTGCATCATGAATGCGTATCAGCTTAAGCTGGAAGCCATAACGTTACAGTATGTGCTTCGGGAAAAAAAAGAAAAGGAAAAGAAAGTAATTTGGAAGACACGATAATACTGTTGAAAAAAAATAGAAGAAGAATAAGTAACATTGTTTGTTGTAACAAAAAAAAATCCGAGAAAGCGATAACAAAATGAAACAGGAGGTAAGGTGCGAATAACCAAATGTCCTTAACACGTTTAGTTCTTGCCAGTGGTGCTAAGCAGCTTCACGAACCATACTTCCCAAGATAGAACATATCGAACTTGTTTGTATCAGCACCATACAAATAGGACTATGTTGAATACTTCTCAAAACCGGTACACTTAGAGGAATATTATTGAAGAGAAAACTCAAGAGATGCTCAAGGAGTACTTCAAGAAGTTCTTTCTCCATCTCTCATTTGAACTAAGAAGACACGTTTATTTATAGACAAGGAAAATAACTACAGAAAACTGAAGGGACATGAACTCGTCGGTTATGCTCACATTAGTAAAGCCATTAATCCACAATTAATAGTTATATTAAATGCTCACATTAGTAGAGCCACTAATCCACAATAATTGCAATTGCAACAATTAGGACATACCGGTTATACGAGCACTAATGTTGAGCCATTAATCCACAATTAACACTTATAATTACAACAATCCCACACATAATGGCTCAAGAAAACTTTGACTGACTCGAAGAATTCCAAGTGTGCCTATGGAGATAAACTGCATTAAGATAGATAACTTTTGCTTTAAACCTTCTTTAGTGAAAGTTTATTGGACATACTTAACCAGTTGGTGGACTAGGCCTTGAATCGCCAGTTGTTGGTGTAAGCCTAGACAATATCTTGGTTTTGAGCATTGGAATGCTCTTTTGAGTGTTGGGTTATTTGCAAAGAACCAAAGACTATATTCTGCAATATGGCAAATATCCTGTTATCTTGGAAGGCTATTGTGATGCCAATTGGATTTCGGTTACTAGTATACTAGCTCAGTTTTCCTACTGAGTGCGCAATATCTGGTCTAATGCAATTCATGATGTACATGATGCTGCCGATCATTTGAGAGTACTCTAGCTGCCTGATACTGTTTCCAATATTCTTTCTCAAAGTTAGGTGTGGAAGAAAAGAATTATTCGCATTTTTAATGCCGCACCCTTTAAACCTCTCAATTACCTTTTCAATGTAATGAGATTGTGTTAAACCTAGACAAGCATAATTCCTTAGAATTTTGATGCCGAGTATAACATCCGCAATACTTAAGTCTTTCATCTCAAAGTTCTTCTTGAGAACATTCTTGGTGATTTTGATAACCTTAGCGTTATCTTCAAAAATCAATAAGTCATCGACATATAGACAAATAAGTACACATCCAACGGTTGTAGATTTAGTGTATACACATTTGTCATACTCATTGATTTTATATCCATTTTGGATCATCGCATGATCAAACTTCTCATGCTATTGTTTAAGAGCTTGTTTCAATTCATACAATGATTTGACAAGTTTACACACTTTGTATTCTTGTCCTTTGACCTTGAATCTCTCAGGTTGTTCCATATAGATCTCCTCGTTGAGATCACCATTCAAGAATATCGTCTTCACATCCATTTGATGTACCTGCAAATTGTATAGCTAAGCTATAGCAATCAACATCCTAACAAATGTTATTCTCGTTACGGGTAAATAAGTATCAAAGTAGTCTAGACCCCCTCTTTGTCTAAACCATTTGGCAACAAGTCTTGTTTTATACTTATCTATGAAACCATCAGCTTAACGCTTCTTTTTTAAGATCCATCTACATCCAATTGATTTATTTCCTTATGGAAGATCAACCAATTCCCAAGTGTGATTACTTATGATAGAATCAATTTCAATGTCAACAACTTCTTTCCAGTAAGGAGCATCTGGAGTTGACATTACCTCTTGAAACGTTTGAGACTTACCTTCTAACATGTATGTCAGAAAATCAGGTTTGAAAGATTTTTCAATCCGCGACTTCTTGCTCCTTCAAAGGTCAGCTTCTTCAGCCTCAACTTCCTCATTCTCAGATTCTGAATTTTTAATTCTCTTCCAAGAAAGTTCACCCTAATTTTTTTTCGCAGAATATATGTCCTCAAAGAATTCAGCATCCCTTGATTCTAGGGTATTATTGGCATGGATTTTCACATTTTTATATTTATGAACCAAACGCTTCTATTTTGAGCACAAACGATGAATATGCAATCCACCATTTTAGGTTTCAACTGAGTTTATAGGATGGCAACCTTCCATTCCATAATTCATATGGAGTTTTACCTATCTTATTGTGGGGCACTTCATTTAAAATGTAGTTTGCAGTTAAAATTGCTTCCCCCCACGAGTTTTGAGGTAAACCCGAACTTAAGAGCATGGCGTTAGCCATCTCCTTAGAGTTCTATTCTTCCCTTCAGCAACTCCATTTTGGTGCAGAGTATAAGGTGCAGTTGTTTGTAGAATTATCCCCAAACTAGCACGCAACTCTTTTAAATTGGAAGAATTGTATTCTCCTTCTCTGTCAGACTTAAGCGCTTTGATTCATCTATCAATTTGGTTCTTGATCTCATTTTTATACTTGATAAACATGCCCATAGCCTCATCTTTGCTAGTTAATAAATAAACATAGCAAAATTGAGTACAATTATCTATAAAAGTGATGAAGTACTTCTTTCCACATCTACTTTCTACAAACTTTAAATCACATAGATGACTATGGATTAATTGTATAGGTTCGCTCGTTCTTTCAATCGATTTGAAAGATTTCTTAGCAAACTTAGCCTCACACAAGTCTCACACTTGTAACGAGCATCCAACTCAAACCTTGGAATTAGCCCCAAGTTTGCTAATTTCTTCATTGTACCATAATTTACATGTCATAATCTACCATGTGATAGATAAGGAGCCACAACAGTGTTAACTGAAGACTTCTCTTTATTAATAGTCTTTGGGTACAAGAATTTACGGTTTATATTAATGACAGCCACATTAGCTTTCAACATGTCATTATAAAAGGACCTTTTCCCCACATATATCCCCCATTTGGAAAGTACAAACTTGTCAAATTCAAATACAATTTTGAAACCCTTCTTGACAAGTATGGGGCTAGAAATGAGATTCTTCTGGATCTCCAGTACATGTGGCACATTTTGCAGGATGATCTCCTTGCCGGAGGTGAACTTCAGGATCACTTTTCATCTCCCAGCAACTTTCACTGATGTAAAGTTAGCCATATAAATCATCTCATCTTCCTTAGCCTTCTCGTAAGACGAGAACATGTATTTATCCACACAAATGTAATTTGTGGCACCTGTGTCCAACCAACAATCGATATTGTTCGACACCAATGATGCCTCGGACACCACCGCAGCAATCAGTCTTTCATTATCTTCCTACTATGTTGGATTCAACTGTTTTGTTGTACCACTGCATTTGCCTTTGCTTGGGCGCTTCTTGCAATCCTTAACCCGGTGGCCAGGCTTATTGCAAATAAAACGCGTCCCTTGGAATTTATGGGACTGTTTCTTCTGCTTGCCTTTCCCTTGAAAGGACTTCTTCCTCTTCCTATCTTGCTTGGAATTGGAAAATTCCACAGTGTTGGCCTTCGGTTCCATAGGAGGTTTGCATTTCTCCTATGGTCCTCCTCAATTCTGAGGTGCAAAATGGGATCTTCAAGGCTCATCTCTTTCTGTATGTGCCTCAAATAATTTTTGAAGTCTGACCAGCACGGAGGCAGCTTCTCTATAATAGCTACCACTTGGAATGATTCACTAAGTATCATTCCCTCAGCAAAGATGTCGTTCAGAATTATTTACAATTGCTGGACCTGATTCATGACAATCCACCATCTTGAAATCCAAGAATTTGGCAACCACGAATTTCTTGGTGCTCGCATCCTCATTTTGTATTTCTTTTCTAAGGACTCTCGTAACTGTTTAGCAGTTTCAATATTATAATAAACATTGTATAGAGAATTTACCAAACACTTAACGATATAGTTTCGGCATAGGAAGTCCTCATGCTTCCAAGCCTCCAATACCACGAGTGTGGTGACATCTTGCTCATATGGACTAATTATCGGGCACACCCCTAATAGGTACTTGACCAGATTCAGCGTGGTCAAATAGAAGCACATCTTCAGTTACCACTGCTTAAAGCCCACACCAATGAATTTCTCTGGTTTCTCATTCGGTGTCACTGGAGGTGATACTATCAAACTAGGCAAAGCCTATTGAACCATCCCTCCAGAAAATAAACCATATGCCATTTGGCCTGTATTGTTTGGAAAACAGTCCTGGGTATGTTAGTCAAACGACTTGCACTCGTACCACCATAGATGGTTTCAGCCTGAAGGCCTGCAACATTTGCTGCCACAACACCAGGCCACGAGGTTTGAACCTCACCAATCGAAACTATCATAAGAACATCTCCAGAAACATTTTGGACATCATTGAATACTCCATTATTATCATCCATCATGAATTTATGATGGAAGAATAAACAGTAAGTTAATCGCCTTAAGATTGTTGGAAAAAATAGAAGAAGAATACATAACACTGTTTGTGTCAACACTATACGAACATGACTCTGTCGAACACATCTCGAAACTGGCACACTTAGAGGAATATTGTTGAAGAGAAAACTCAAGAGACGCTCTAGGAGTACTTCGAGGAGTTCTTTCTCTATCTCTCGTTTGAACTAAGAAGTCACGTTTATCTATAGACGAGGGAAAATAACTACAGAAAACCGAAGGGACATGAACTCATCGGTTATGCTCACATTAGTAGAGCCATTAATTCGCAATTAACAGCTATATTAAATGCTCACATTAGTAGAGCCATTAATCCACAATACTTGCAACTATTAGGACATAACGGTTACACGAGTATTAATATTGAGCCATTAATCCACAATTAACACTTATAATTACAACAAATACAATTGACCTAAAAATGAAAATGTCGGAATTAGGGGTGAGCACAATGCTATTTGGTTCGGTTTTGTCGTCAAATCGAATCGAACCTCCTAAATACAGTTCGAAAAGACTGAGACCAAACGAAACCTATCTAGTTTGGAATCAAACCAAACCAACTATTATTTACGATTTGGTTTGATATCGTTTTTCTTCTTTTATTTTCTTCTTCTCTTTAATTATTTGTAATTTCATAAAAACCAAACTCTACGCTCATGACATACAAAATGAAAATATAAGCTACTTCACATTTGAAAAAAGAGACTATTTCCATGTATAAATGATAAATATAATCAAAAAATTAGCAGGTTGCATAGTGTGTTTTTGCAGTTTGGTTTGGTTTCGAAAAAATTGAAACCAAATCTAACCACAAAAAATGGTTTTGTTCGATTTGTGAACTGGTTTTTCTCAAGAAATTACTCAAACCACGGATTTAAACCTTTTTTTGGCTCACCCCTAGTTAGAATTATACATTTTTTTTCCGAGGGATGTGTAATTTTTAGGCCGTCTACTTCCATAAAAGGAAAGAAGCGTCCCGTCATACCAAGTTGAAATGAAATATTTATTTTGTGGTTGCGATCCCCTTTGAACCCTTTGGTTTGGTTAAACTCAGAGACAGCTATATTCTGAATTAGAAAAAAGCCATCCAAGGCATTAACGTTGCGAACATGCTACTTTTTTCTCTCAATTCACTCCACATTTAGATTGTCCATGGCAGCCTTCAATATCAAACATCTTAAACAAGACTCTCCTAAGCGTTGGGTTTATTTTTGCCAAGGTCGAAAGTGGGTCAAACTCAAAGGACTAGATTGAAGAAGAGCTTCCAATGGCCCAGAAGACCTCAACGTGTCTGCATTACTCGAGTATTTTGAATCAACCAACACACTTTGCAAAGAGGCAATGTCGCAACGGGCGAGGACTGTCGATAGTTTTTTTTTTGGTAAAGATCGAGGACTGTCGATAGTTTTTTTTGGTAAAGCACTACAAAAAAACTGCATTTTAGCGACGACAATTAGCGACGAACAACCGCAAATTTTCGTCGCTATAATTTTTTAGCGACGACTTTTGCGACGAACCAAATTTCGTTGCGAAAAACCATGTCGCTAAATTAGCGACGAAACATATGGCAATTCGTCGCTAATTAGCGACAAACTGACTCGTCGCTAACACATCTGTCGCAAAACTCAGATATCGCAACTTAGCGACTAGACACACCATTAGTCGCCATTTAGCGACGAACTACACCTGGCGTCGCTAATATTTTAGCGACTACAAGAGTATGATCGTCGCAAATTTTTGCGACGATATTTTTCTTGTAGTCGCAAAAATGTCCAGAATGCATGGAACTCAGTCTCGCATATTTAGCGACAACAATGTCTACTGCCGTCACCAATTAGCGATAACTCTATCCCCCGTCGCTAATGACGTCCCGAATGCATATTATAGCTCTCGGCCACTTTTAGCGACGACACTGTCATCTACCGTCACTAACGATGTCCCGCATTTATATAGATAGATCACGGCCACTTTTGGCGACGGGTATGTTTTCTTCCGTCGCTAAAAGTGTCCCCGAATGTAAATTTAATAGATCTCGGCCACTTTTGGCGACGACAGTGTGTTCTTCCGTTACTAATTTGCGACGATTAGATTGTCCGTCGCTAACGTTGTCCCGAATGCAAAATGGGTATCACTCGGCCACTTTTAGCGACAAGGTAGTCGCCGATTCGTCGCCATTTAGCGACAAACGCAACTGTTCGTCGCTAAATCGTCCAGAATAGCGACGATAGTATATCGTAGCGTCGCTAAAGCTGTTTGAACGATTAATATGTATTTTTTGTTTTTTGTTCAGTTCTACCTGATAAGTCATAACATTCAACGCAAAACGAAATATAGAAGCAAAAAGTAAATATCTAAGAAAAGTACCCATATCAAAAAAATTAAAATGTATATATTGCAATTATGTTCAGCAAATGTATCTAAACAATTATCATTCGCACATATCAAAAATGTTCAGCAAATGTATCTACTTTTCATGGTCTTCATCGGGTGGGGGTGCCGGTGGAAGTCCAGTCTGCTCGGCTGCTTCATCCTCATCGTCTTGCTGCGAATGCTGACCATGCTGTTGTCTCATTAGCATACTCAATTGTTGTTGCATGATGCGCATTGCCTCATCTCTGGCATCTATGGCATCTAGTCTCTCCTCCATCTTCTTCATTTTTTCGTCTTTCTCTGCAAGTAGATTCTCGAGGTTTTCCACTTTTTTTTCCAGCTCACTCTCTCTTGCGCTGCGCCTTGAACTCGTTCCAGCAGAAGATGTGCCTACCGACTTCATGCTGTCCCGGGCTAACGACCCCAAACCGTACACCTTCCCTTTCTTCACTGCTGCAGATGCCTGCCACCACAGCTTCTCCTGCTCGGCCTGCGACATTTCAATCGCGGGCGACGTCCCTTCTGTACCCTCGCCGCTGCCACTACCCCCGACACCCGCCGTAGATGCAAGCATTTCATCAAATTTTTCCTACGTACACACTTTAAAAGTTACTAGGCATGCATTACAATCAACTAATCTGCTATAAAATCATCAAGTTCGAACATACCTTAACGGCCTTCGTCGTGCCACTGACGAATGATTTGTCCTTTCTCATGAAGGTCCGCTCATATGTTTGTGAGAAGCTGGGCGGCGTTCCCAACACCTTCGCCTAACATACACAACGGACTTCCAATTAGTCATACAATCTATTAACGGAATAAATTGACAATCTGACAATATACTTACCATCTTCTTTTTGTGCTCCGCAACTGTGATGGAGCCGCCGGCATACGTCCCAATCCCAGATTCTCTGGAACTGGAAGTTCGATTAATTTTATTCCTCTCGCTGGCGCGCTTATGCTCCTCACTAGCCCACTTTCTATGGATTTCCCTCCATGACTGATCGTCCATCCAAGCCGGCTGCCTCTGAGTGGTTTTCGCCTTGTTCATCACATTTCGCATGTGATCGCCGGCCTTCTTGTTTAAAATTCTTCTAACCTCGCTATCCATAGATCTGTCCCAATAGTACTTGCGCTGCAAAAAAAAAAACGCTAACTCAATTTACCAATACATTTTAGAAATGTCACTAACAAACCGATCTTACACTTACCTCAAACTCTCGCCACCATACTCTCCTATGTTCCTCCGGCGCTTGCGTAATGCATGTATATGGCTCACGCCAAAAATTGTTGATCATACGATACCAGTCCCGCAGGACTACCGTCGCTCTGTAGAAGCTGCATTTGTTAAACATAAAAAATACATAAAACATCTCAAATTCCAAAAAAAATCTAGCCTATACAGTTAATAACAAAAAATTATGCACTTTCATCAAATTGTACTTACGAGTCTCCTAACGGTTCTATCCGCCTCCTCCCTTCATCATCGATGACCCAATTATCATCCGCATCTTCGGCGCTTGGCGGTGTCGACGCTTGGCCTACCGATGATCGTGCCGTGATCAAAGGCTCGCCCTCAGATTGAGTCTCCTCCGTTCCTTCGTCTTCCAACTGTTGAGGCTGCGGTTCTGTGGGGGGCGTTTCGACCCAAGTGGGCGTGGGCACGAAGGTCCGTCGAGGGGGACTAGCCTCGTCGACCGGCCTGATCACGAGTGGCATTGAACGCCCTCCTCTGGCCCGTACACGTGTATAGACCGTCTGTTGATCAGCAGCCTTACCCTTGCCCTTGTTGTTATTTTTCTGATTTGGACGCTGGTGCACATTGGAAAAACAAACTAGTTAGAACAATTTATTTACCAACTAGAAATGATTTATAACCCAATTAAAAACTTACCATTTTTCTTGCAGTGTGTAAATATTGTTCT
Source organism: Syzygium jambos (assembly GCA_031216235.1). Taxonomy (NCBI): domain Eukaryota; kingdom Viridiplantae; phylum Streptophyta; class Magnoliopsida; order Myrtales; family Myrtaceae; genus Syzygium; species Syzygium jambos. Next base: position 25,006,043 of record CM062230.1, read on the forward strand.
TCTTCCTGCATAAGGAAAACAACATTACAAAATAAACCATTTTGTTTTAATGTACTTCACAATAAGCAAATAGCTGATGAAGACCGTCTTAATTTAATCGACTCAACTACAGATTTTACGTCAGAGGGTAGCAGTTCATCAAATTCACACGGCCATATCAAGCTGGGAATTACCAAGTCCAACAACAGAGATCTAAAATAAACAGGCCTGATTCTTCAATTGCCTGTCCACCTACAACAATCCTATACTCCGAGCTATAATAAACAGGCCTTATTATGTGGTGTCTAAGCTTAACCTTGATAATTGAAGCACAGATGTTTAAACAGCATGCATTGACTATATAGCTATAAATTCTAACTCTGATAGCTGCAGAAAGTAATAGAACTTCTTAGGATTGCATTAAAAAACAGCAGCTTCTACAACAATACAAACCGAAACACTAGCTCTATCTGAAGAACCAGATTGGGATAGGAGTAGGAAAATTGGGGACATCTAGGATCAAAATCCACGGCAACAGCAGCTAAGAGGCGCAGTTATGATAACAACATCTTGCACATTCTTTCCTTCCTCTGTGTTCTGGTTCCTCAAGCAGTTTAACGTTCAGACCAACAAAATCCACGGCAACACCATATGCATATTAAAGAGAACAACTATTTCTCAGCAGACTTGCTTACTCATCGAAAAGCATAAGCCATCACAGACTACAAAAACAGAACCGCAGAATGATAGGATAGTTCTCAGCAGACTCAATATTGTATCAAATAATAGGAAAGTCCAGACCAACGAAAACAAAACCGTGCCGGTGAAATTTCTCACCAATCAAAAACCGATCGTTCAGCAAATAGAGTCCGCCAGCATCGAAAGCATCAAAGGAGTAACGTGTGCCCCTCTATCGAGAACTTACAGCATCAAACGAAATCATTCGGGCCGAGAACTTACAGCGGTCGTCGGTGGCGGGCGGAGGAGCGGGCGGCGGGGAGCGGGCAGCCGAGCGGGTGGACGAGCGGCGGGGAGCGGGCGGCGGGGAGCGGGCAGCCGAGCGGGTGGACGAGCGGCGGGGAGCGGGCGGCGGGGAGCGGGCAGCCGAGCGGGTGGACGAGCGGCGGGGAGCGGGCGGACGAGCGGCGGCGGGCGATCGAGCGGCGTCGGAGGTCACAGGGAGAGCGAGAGTAGAGGAGAGATAGAGAGAGACAGACTGGGCAAAATCGATTTCGAACTTAGGTTATCGTGATTCAGCGACGGCATAGCCACGAATCGTCGCTAATTGGCTACCAATTAAAAACCTCCGTCGCTAATTGCGACGGTATAGCGACCAAGTAGTCGCTAAAACGCCTGAATCAAATCCATAACTCGGCCACATTTGGCGACCAATCAGCGACAGCATCGTCGCTACAATTTCAAATTTTATGATTACTCATGGCCACTTTTAGCGACGACATGCGCTCCCCGTCACCAATTAGCGACGAAGATATGTGATCCGTCGCTAATGATGTCCCCGAATGCAAATTGTATAGCTCTCGGTCACTTTTGGCGACGACCGAGCACGTCTCCATCACTAATTAGCGACAAGAACATGGTCCGTCGCTAACGTCGGACCGAATACCAAATATAAAGCTCTCGGCCACTTTTGGCGACGACAAGGGTATGGCCGTCGCCAATTAGCGACTATTGTTTATGCTTTGTCGCTAACGATGTACCCCATTGCAAATTGTATAGCTCTCGGCCACTTTTGGCGACGACCAAGCGCGGCTCCGTCACTAATTAGCAACAAGAACAGGGTCCGTCGCTAACGTCGGACCGAATACCAAATATAAAGCTCTCGGCCACTTTTGGCGACGACAAGGGTATGACCGTCGCTAATTAGTGACTATTGTTTATGCTTTGTCGCTAACGATGTACCCCATTGCAAATTTTAGAGCTCTCCGCCTTTTTTGGCGACGACATTGTGCGTCGCCGTCACTAATTAGTGACTTTTTTAGCGACAAAATTGTCGCTAATTTTTACAGAATACACCTAATTACCTTATTATATATTTATATGAAAATACACCTGATTCATAAATAATATTATCATATATACCGTATATACTGAATATTACAATCAACACAATAAACCATAAAATACGTTATACATATCATAAAGAAGAATAGTAAAAGTTTCAAAATCCAAAGTCGTTGTCATTGTCATCTTCGTCGTTGTCATGATCATCGTCGTCTTCTGCATCTTCACTATGATCATAAAACTCGTCTTCGTCTTCGGTGTCCTCGTTTTCCTCATCAGTGTCCTCGTCATCATCAGTGATAAATTCATCTTCTTCAACACTATGATGCAAGTTCGATTGACGAACTTCACTTGCATCAACATCGATCAATACTCCATGTGGGTCTTGTAAAGATGGAATATTATATTCATAAGGTTCAGCTGTGTGCAGAACGACCTCTTGTTGATATGCTGTATCTTTCCAGTGTTGTTCGATCTTTTTTCGCGCTTTGATATTACATGCTGCCCACCACTCAACTTTGTCCTGTTTCAAGCTCGGATATGATGCGTAATAGACTTGAATTGCTTGTTGTGCCAGTACAAATGGTTCGTATTTCATATATTTTCTCTTGTGATTAACTTCAACCAAATTAAACTTCGGATGTACCCTCATTCCTTTGATAGGGTCGAACCACGTGCATTTAAATAACGTAACGGCCAATGGTGGACCAGGGTACTCTACCTGTATGATAGCATCCAACAAGCCGTAAAAGGCCTCTATCAAACTGCTCCCAGATTGAACACAGACGCCACTATTCATCGTGGCCTTTCCCTTGCCATATTCTTGCGTGTGAAAATTATAACCGTTGATAAAATATGATGGCCAAGTTCTTGCTATTGCTTTTGGACCCAATGACAGATGATATAACAACCCTTCATTCTCGATCATGCCATGATTATTGTGAACCTAATGACACATATGAATAAGTTATTCATATATGTACGTATACATAGAGTATGCAGTAATATCAAAATTTGATGAAAACTACAAGTTAACACTTCACGTCGAACTTACATAATTTTTAAACAATGCTGCAAAATGGTCATTGCACAAACGATCAAGCTCATCAGGCGATACTCCTGACATGGATGCCCGAAACATTCTGTTCGATTTGAGACAAGAAAGAATAATTTATTAGCGAATGGTTAGACACAATATATGTGTATATACATTCACATTGTGAGGTCTAATATGAAATGCTTACTGAAAGTATGGCTCCACTTCTGGACAATTCAATAAAATGTATGTGTGGGCTGCATGCATTTCTTCCCCCGTTATATAACGTAACTTACATACGCATCTCCACCTCCAGGTAACTTGTACTTACTCCAAGTAGGCGTCGGGCTCTCGTTCAGACAGAGAGGAAGAAGAGATCGAGTGCTGCGAAATGAATGAATCGTCTGTTTTGTTGCTGTTATAAGCTATATTTAGCGACGAAATATATTTATTTCGTCGCTAAATAGCGACTAATAATTAAATCGTCGCTAAAGATAGTCGCTATTCAGCGACTAAACACAAGTCGTAGGTAAATATAGTAGCTATTTAGTGACGGTACTAATATCGTCGCTAATTTGAGACGAGATTGCGACAACTTAGTCGCTAAACTGTCCAGAGATCAAGAAACGTAAAATGTAACATTAGATCACATTAGCGACGAAGTAATTACGATGCGTCGCTAAACTGTGTTTTTGCGACTACCTAGTATTTTCGTAGCTACTTAGCTATGATAAAAATGCCGTCGCTGAATGTAGTCGCTATTTAGCGACAGAAAAGCGTGATCGTCACAAATTGGCGACGACATCTTTATCTCGTGGGTATTTAGCGACGAATTAGCGACTAATTGTCTGTTGCCGTCGCTATTTTCGGTAATTGGCGACGAAATTAACTTGGTCGCTAATTTCGTCGCCACTTAGCGACTATTTGCCTTTTGGTGTCGCTAATTAGCGACGATACTGTTGTCGTCGCAAATATGTTGTAGCTAAATTACAGTTTTTTTGTAGTGAAGAGAGGACTGTCGATAGTTCATCTACATACAATACAATAAACATCCTGTCATCTGTCCAACGTAACACGGCGATACCTAAGAGCATTCACTGAAGAACCTCACAAAAGGAGGAATCCTTGAAACTTCATACGACCAGCAATTAATGACCTTTTGATCCCATACGCCACTGAAAGTTACTGAACATCGTGCAGACACTTCCGAATCGCAACTTGGAAATTATCGGACTTGACATCTGTGGGAGGAGGGTACATGCGAAAAACATACGAGATGGGCTTGGATACCTCCATCAGTTTCTTGGTGGGCATAGCATCCGACAATTCCCCAAAGCTCTGCTCGGCAAAAGGAAATGACTCGGTGAGAAAGAAGAAGCTGCTCCTTCCCAGCTTCTCCACCTGGAACAATAATCACAAAGGTGACAAAACAACACTGGGGGCTAATAACGGATATCTATAAAAGATGTCTTGGACACATTATTATGAAATTTAGCAAAACAGTTTAAAGATGCTACTCAATACCGAGCTGAAAGATTCATCATTGTAACTACCGATTAGCAAAGACACACACGAGAACATACATAAAAATCTAGTTTACTGGCCATGAATGGAAATTGTGAGCTTTCTACCAAGCCTGATCAGTCGATCACTTATTCCTTACAAGATCCCATGAGCAAGCAAATGCAGCAATGACGAAAAATTGTTACCATCAGATATAGCAATTACCTGCAGTTTTGAAAACCTAAGGTTATTCATGGTAAGAACAACCGGCACTTCACATAAAGAGTCAGCAAGTAGCCGAATTGCCAGATACTCGAAGAAATTCTTCATGAAACTTCTCTGTCCCTCAAAATTTTTTTTATGTCCGCAAACTTCAAAATCAGGAAACCACAGGACGCATTTCACTGACTTCCACAGAACTTGACTCTCCGCAGATTTCCCTATGATGGTTTGGTATGGGTGATGGAGTCCCCACATAATCTTGACATCAGTCAATGACGGGTCAGATATGGAGGATTCCAGAAGACGTGTGGTGGCAACCATTCTAAAACGATCATAACTCCGGGCAATGTTGGAGGTAAAATGGAAGGTGGTGTCATCCAAGATAAGGATATTCCCATCATCAGCAAGAGGAAATAACCGAATAAGTAGTGTCGGGTCAGCATCACCATTTTCTGGGATGCATGAACTTAGCTTAGTGACTGATGAAAATGACCTGCCCAGATCATGAGAGAAGGAACATGAATCACTGTTCCGACAACCCTGCAAGTCCAATTACTCAATCAATTAATGAATTACTTTCACTTTGTACGGGGGAATAAAGTAGCAGCAGAGATAAAAACATGACTTAAGAGCATATGAGGAAAGTGGCACGACTTGGACATAATCAGCTACAGGCTCACGTACACGAGCAATCCCAATACCAGCCTTTCGAAACTCTTACTTCAGACAAGGAGCGACCTATTTAAGCTCAGAAGCCTCTAATCTCTTAGGAGGACTATGTGCAAGCAATCCCAATACCAGCTTTTGGAACTCTTGCTTGTGACAAGGAGCGGCCAATTTAAGCTCAGAAGCCTCTAATTTCTAAGGAGGACTATAAACGCAAAATCCTGAAGTTTATTTGCTTCTACGACATTTTCAACATCCATGAAGCATCAATGAAATTCTTTTGTGAAGTACCTATCAAGGTTTATTTAGCTTTGCAGTAACTTCTGCTATAACCTTTAGTGCTATAGCCTGTAGTTGTGTTATAGCTGTGGCTTCAAAATGAGCATAATAGAGCGTGTTCTAGAAGTGCTATAGACCTTCAAATATAAAGTAATAATACGAACTCTCCAGATCAGAGCAACTTCTCCAGAAGCTGCTCACCAGCTTTTGAGTGCTTGCCAAGCATCTAAGAAGAATCAAAGCACTCCAAAAAAACTAGAGCAGGAGCCAAGCAGTGCTCCTAGGCGCATGTTGCAATGCAACTTTCAATATGAGGCCTCCAAGTGACAGAATCATGAGATCTGGAATTCTTGAGAAAAAGAATAAATTCTCTCAAAAAATTCAAGAACATCAGGAGCTGGAGAAGGTGTTTGTGGTGGTCTTAGTTTGATAAAATTAAATGCATAACTAGATACGAGGAAACTTAGTGAAGCATGTACCACTGAGCATGAACAACAGAGCAATGAAATCTGATATGCTGACAACTAAACTAAGCACGAGCAGATCAATTTACAATTATATATGGAGGGGTTCCGCCGCCCTATGGATCATCACGACCATTCCTTTAAAAATGGGGAAGAATCTCAAGTATGTGTCATGCATTCTGTGAACAGAGTCTTGTGAATTGCAGTAGTAGGCAGTTTACGAAGTTAACTATAAGATATAAAGCAGGCCACGAGCTTGTCAATGTTATCTACTGCTTTATTTGCTTCAATCAAGCGGTGAAAGAATTCTTCAATCACATTCACGATAAAGCATAACACGTCACCAAACATTCACTTGGTAAGTGGGTACAAACTCCGAGAAACGAAATTTATATGCTGATAGCACATGCATGCATATTATGTACGGTGAAAATAAAAGTCAAAGTGAAGTATAAACCTGTAAAGAGGAGAAGTATCTGCACAAAGGTCGTTTTGCTTGGAATGAATGAGAAAACGAGCAATTACTGCCCCTGTTGCACGATCCTTTTAGAAAATGTCTACATAATTTACCCCACTTGTCAACAGAGAAACGACTCTCAGAAGAACTCTTGGGCTGATCACCGGGTGCCAATCCAAAGTAATGAGCTTTTATCTATAAAACATTACAGACGAAGGAAACTAAATTCAATGGGTATCTGCAAAAGGGCACGTAAAGTATGATAAAGTACCTCTTTGACAACAGCTGTCAATTTGTCAGCCACATTTTTTGTCTGGAAGTCATTTGGGGCAACAAATGGCATGGCAACACATTCCCTGGTGTCGGCAGATGATTTAAGCTCTTCGTCATCTAGGCCAGCTGCATCTTCATCTTCATCTTCATCTTCATTTGGCTGACACTCAAGGAGGCATTTGTGTTGGAAGTCACAAGGATAGTAATAAGAAGGAAAACCTTCAGATGTACCAAGGAAGTTGGGCCGAAATCGATGCAATGAACTCAGGACATCTTCATCTGAGGAAAAGCAAGTTCAAAATCAAAAGTCCAACCAATTGAAGAAAGAAAAGGGGAAGAGAGGTGACAGGAGAGAACTCAAAGGACGAAGTTGCAACTGTACATATTTTAGCGACATGATTAAGTGATTCCTGTCTAAGATTATGAAAGAAGCACCATTCTTCTTCAGTCTCCAGCACCATCTCTGTAGCTTTCATGTCATCAAATTGTAGAACCTGATTTAAATGCTTAGTGCGATACTTGTCCTTCAGAAGAATACAACATGCATATGAGAATGAATAACTTAAATATCTTCAAGAATAAATCATGGGAATACCTTGAAAATGCGCTGCCAAAACTTAAAGGCACACAAGTTCGCCATTAAAATCACCTCCTTTAGAGGACCGGTTCGGGGTTTGTTAGTATCTTTGCTAAAGTAGCTGTCAAGGTACTTTTGGAACTGGAAAAAAAGGGGAATAGCCAATGTGAGTACTGTCTTTCACCTGTTGATGGATCTTAAAAAGAAATTGGCATTTACTAGATAGGAGGTACCAAATCACCCTCCCCAAAAAAATGGATGATGGGTAGAGGTTGCATATCCATCAATACACCAAGTAGAATGCCCTCATGCAGCAATCCAACCTCCCCAAACTTAATCATGAGCAGAGATGCATCAAAAGACAGAGAAAAACTGGCAATCAGACGTCCATAGAATGTTGGCTCAAGCCTCCCTCTATGAGATGTCTGGAGTAAACCCATATGAACTAGCAAATCTAATGCATCCTGAACAACATCAGGATCAGGAGGGTCTAAAGCCTTCTGCAACAACACTGACATTATTTTTCAAGGATTAGCATTTCTATTAATAAAAAAAATACTGAATATACGAATGCAGAATAGCAGGGAATGCTAAAAACATAATAATGGCAATGTGTGTCATGTATCTTAGAGTTCTGGAATAGATGCGAGTTCCCTTTTAAAATCATCCAATGTCAATTTTTGCGTAATCAAATAGTGATAAATGCAGTGGGGACGTGTCGGTAATATGGCTTCAGAATAATTTCTGCATGAAGTTTTTCCAATGGTCCTAGCTAAGCACAAAAAGGAAACGATTCCAACACTTCTTAATTTAGATCAGTACTGACGATCCCCCTTTCGGTATCTTCTGAGTAGGTTTAAAACAGCATGCCTTTCCATTCATTTCAAGACTTCCATAGTTTCTTCACAAACTATATTTACTTGGAAGTGTGTAAGGTATCTATTTCTTGATTAGTCAATTGAAGGGTGACAAAGGACAGTTAAATCCCATAAAGCTTTGTGTATATTGAAAATGGGATGTCTCGTGGTGTTCCTTGAGCTGAAGAATTTCTACCTTGTTGAAGAGATTTGCTTCCTTGTCACTTCCTGTTAGCTGCATCGGGTTCCAATATGGTGGGAGTTGATTGAACAAGAAAAATTTTGCAAGGCAGAATGTCCTGACCAATGTACTCATTGATCTTAAAGACACAACACACAATGGGAACAGATACTCTATGGGCAAGTCCACTGGAATAAAACGGAGGTCATCAGTTTTGGATTTTAGTGACAGTGGAAGGGAGGCCCTTAGTGCACTAGAAAGGTAAGGCTATGCTAAAAGAGGGAGGAAAGAAAAGGACTTCTCAGTTTTGATTTTGCCACATTTGTCTGTATCCCATCCTTTTGCATGATTTTTTACGCATAGGTTGGAGTCCCATTTTGCACTTCCAGTTCTAAGAGAAGATTGATGCATCTGGGCAAGCTTGCGGATGACAAAGGTAAAACAGGAAGAGAGGACATTTCAACAGCACACGTACTGTTTTATAGACAGAAGGAACATACCTCTGGGATCATTAATGGCCTCTAGTTCAGCGCAACAGATTAGAAGTATTTGCTGTTGCAGTAATAATCTCAGCATAGTCGGACACTCGTAATCCTCTAGATCACTGAAAAATGATCGAGTTACCAATCTATAAATCTCTCCATCACAGGTCCAACTGGTTTTTCCTCTTCGTTGCTCAGCCTACATGTAACTCTGAATCTCATGAACATAACACAGAAACCAAGACTAAGTTGCTGAGCTTTATATGATACCTGAGATTTGGATACCCACATGAGCCCCAAATATTCACATTTCCTATTACCGTCCCAGTAAACTTCTGATGAGCGACACGAATCAATTATAAAGGCTACTTCCGGAATTGTCACTGATGACTCAGCAGAAAATATTATCTGGTTAAAGAGACTTTTCAAATCAGAAGGAACTCAAATATGTGATATGTTTCTCTAACTGGCTAACAAAAAGAGATCCAACTTAATCATAAATCCATATCATTAGGGGAAAAGTTGTACGTGTCTCACTTTTTTGACATTCCAACATTGCCCTTACTCTAACTACATTCATTTCATCAAGTAACCACCCATTTCATACATGTCTCCACTATCACCATATCCACCCCATTAAATAATCACCCAACTCCTCTCAGATTTTTTTTCTTTTTCTCGTTCATAACCTCCCACAATCATGCACAAACTTCAACACTAATAAAGTTATAAGAAAAGGTACAGTCCCACAGCAAATACTATATTGGTCTCATACTAATTTCACATTGATAAGTACACATAATTTCTTAACCGTTCCTAACAAAAGCAGAGGCATACTAATCCATAGCCTCCTTGAAGAACGCAACATGAGGAGAAGCACATGGAGAAACATGCCTACAAGATCTGCACCTATGCAATGATATCAACAGGGTAAGTAAGATCCTCGGCTTCCCTTTTCTGCATCAGTTTATTGACATAAATGCTGCCAAAGATTCTGAAGTCAGTACAAGCAAGGTTTTTATGTAAATTCTATTGATACAGTTTTCCATTGTGATAGCATTCAGAAGAATACAATCTTCATGTTTTATTGCTTTCTCAAATACTTCTACAAGCTAAACAACATTTCATTTTCACCCCCAAAAAAAATGACAGACAAAATGATATGATGCCCTTAGATGGAGCACATTATTCTTGATTTAGTTACCAATATTCTGATCATGCAAGAAGCTAACATGCAAATTAAGAGAACTCCAATGCCGAAACATGAGAAGTTCATTTGAGCTTCCCAAAAGCGCATCTTACCTTACGGTGGGACTTCCAGATCTTCATATCGAACAAAGCTTGTTCTGTGTATTTACCATTATCCAAAATGACTTTGAACAACGAACTTGAGGACTTCAAAAGACACCATTGCTCCTCCCATGAATGGATTGTTGGCAGAAAAATTAATATGCTCTTTTCAATATCTGGCTCATTTTCATGTATATGCATTACCAAATCATGAATGAGTCTGTGGACTTCAGGTTCAACATCTGCATTGGCTGTTGAAGGGCTTTCCCCATTGCAATATTTCACTGACAATGATTCTGAACTAGTTCCAAGCAATTTGGTTACCTGTTCAGCAAAATTTAATAAATAAAAGTATGCCTCTCAAGCTATATTTGGAAAAACCTCGAAGATACTCATCTCTTCATGAAACATAGCAATTAACCTTTCTATAGAAAAGAGAAAAAACAACTGTCAGGAATTATCACGCTTCATCTATGGCTTTTGCTTGTGCAAAATGTTGATCGTAAAGATACAGTGTCACTCACATTATCAATTATGCCATCGCAAGAAAAAAAAAAAAAGTACCACGATTCTGCCATCTTTTTTTCCCACTTTTTTTGACAAACATGAGGATTTCATCTTCTGAACCAACTCTGCTCCACTGTCAAAGAAGTTTTCCCCATTATTGTATGATCGTTTTGGGTTTTACGGGATTGAGGGAGTAGGGGCCTGGTATTGGATTGAGCATGACTAGACACATTTATTGACACAGGAGTACTGCATCTGGACATTAGCAGGAAAAACACTAACAGGGAACTTTATACGCCATGGTCAATAAAAGGACAGCCTTAATGTAGCATATTTAATGAATTTGTTGCAATATGTGAAAGACATATTTAGGAAAATGCACATGGAGTATGATGTCAGGAGGTATTGAACGTATACTGAGATAAGACATGCCACTTGTCAAGCCAGCGGGCAAATGGATATGCAGGCCTTACTTTGTTAGTAGCCTAGGGTTATGGTGCACTTTGAAGCCCTGAATCATCCATTATCTTATACATGAACGAAATAGGTCTAAACTACTCGAGTTCTTCCCACAAGCGGATGCGCAAATGAAGGTCCAATCGCGTCTGTTTTCATATGTTTACATAAAGTCCGTTAAGGCAGGATGTAGCTTTAATGTTTGTTGTGGGTGTTATCATTACAACATGCATTTTTGCTAGAGAGAATCTAATGTGTAGCAGAGGTAATAGAAATTATTTTATTGAATCATATAAATGGAGACATCCAAATGCAAATCTCCAATTTTTTTCATTCTAGCTTAAATTCTTAGGCATCCATATAAGTGTTTCTGCTATTACCAAAAAAAATATTAGTGTTTTTGCAAGGAGTGAGCACCGGACCAGTTCAACTAGAGAAACGAATCAAACTAGCCTTACATGACCAGTTCACACAAGACTGGGTAGATTCCTGGGTAAAAAAAAATTTGGAAACTGGCATTGACCGATTCCTTTTAAAATAGGCTCCGTTCTCAAGTTGACCGTTGAACCGCCGGTTCGGTTCCATGCCAATTTCTAAAGGAACCAGTTCCAACAGCTGGAAACCGATTATGATAGGATACACCGGAACAATTATCCCTAATTTTTGTAGAATTAAAGGTTGCTTTCATAATTTTTCCTCCATAGAAAGATCAAATTAGAGATTGTATTGTTTCTTATGATTTTTTTTAACAATCAAAATCTGAAAAACAAGTTAAACAGCTTAGATTCCAGAATCAAATCAAAACAAAAACAACCCAGCATCGAATCTGCCCTGCGCAGTTGTTATCGAATCTTTCTAATTTGGCTTCGGTTTAGCCCTAGATTGAATGTGTGAATCAACAAACTTATAAGGACGCGGATAAGCAGTTGGGTCGTGGTTGCGTTTATGGTGTTGATCAGCGGGATCGTGGTGGTGATGACCGTGGCCATTGGTGGGAGGAGGATTCAAGAAAGAAGTGGAAATTCCTACCTTCTATGGAGATTCCTGAGAATCAGAGGGTAAAACTTGTGAGGCATAAATTCGAAGGGCAGAGCTGACTCTTTGGGGGAAAAACTGGAGGAGAAGCGTCAATTAGAAGGCAAAACACTAGTTACAACATGGTCAAAGATGCAAATGCTGTTAAAGAGGCGATTTTTGCCTAGGGATAATGAAAATTATTTATTTGATTGTCACAATCAAATAAGGGTGAACGGTTTCAAGTTCCATACAGGTTATACCTGAAACTTGGAACCTACATATTGGAAAAGGTTTCTCGTTTTTTAGAACCTAGAACCTACTCTGCATACCTTATAACCTACCCTGTCACGAATTCTAGGTCTACTCAGGTTCCACCTATATTATTAATTGAATGATTGTAGTGAATCATCACTTTTAATGACCATCACTTGCTGCTACAATCCACTGACCACAACTTATATAATTAGACACAAAACGAATAAGAAGCATTAACAAAGTAGAAGTCTCAATCATAAAATGCAAGTTCAAACTAGTAATTCCAGATTATCTTTTCATCATCAGGCATTATGAAATACCATAGGATTGCACGAAGACATAAACCAAGAAAAACACAAAAACTTGTTTCGTGTTCAGGTTCCACCTACCTGGAACCTACCTGTCAAAACAAATTCTCTAGTTTTTGGAACCTGAAACCTACCATGCATACTCCAGAACCTGGAAGCGACAAATGTCCACTCAGGTTCCAAATTCTATGCTGGAACCATGTTCATCCCTACAATTGGACATTATGCAAGGCACCCAGACCTCTTCCCTACATGCTACACCAATGGCTGCAGCTCCCAAATGTTCATTTCCCTCGAATCTCAAAGCGGCTAAATTTGTCACTTCAAAGCTAAATTAGTTGAAAGTCAAGATATTTAAGGATTTCTTTCTGGAATTGCATCTGTGATATGAGCATCAGCACTCTTGCACATCCAATCACTTCCAATTACTCATATTGGTACTGGTCTTATTGGAAATGCACCTAGCACTCTTGCACATCGAAACATTTTGGTGGTTACCCAAATAAAGAAGACTTCTCTCTGTTTCTCAACTCAGGCAGGATTATGCTTCTTATTTTGAGTTTAATGGATCTAGTTTTTGTATCGGGAACTCAAAGACACATCAAGTCTGGATACCGGGCAGTACTCATCGCTGATTTGTATGCCGTCAGAGATCCACAGAATTCAGCATTTTTCTCTTAAGAGGCAAAAGTCAGCAAATGAGCATGTATGGGCATCAAACTTTGCGACACCCAAATAGTCAAATTTTGCAATATTTGAGAAGGAACAATTTTATTTCTGTCAGTAAACCAACTTGTGGACTTTGCACTAGTTGTCGAATTAATAAAAGTGTTAAATTGCCACTTCGTCCTTCATATTTTCGATGTTCCCATTCTTTGGACAAGATACATTTAGATAGACCAGCCCCGTTTCTTCATTACCACAGTTTCGGTACTATGTGGTGTTTATTGATGATTTTTCACTATATTGCATATCCATTGAAGAGGAAATCTGAATTTTCTAGTCTTTGTTTACATGATCATTTTAATCAAAGCGCAATTCAACACCAAGTCAAATGTCCTCATACACCATAATAGAATGTGTTGGGAAAACTTCTATGACATTTTGAAATTGACAAAATCATCTATTTTTTATTATAATTCAGTGGTAATGTTAATATAAAGGATACTTTATCGCCATTGATGGAATCCAAAGTATAAAGTGAAAAGATCTGGATGGACCTTGATATAGGGTAAACAAGTCCGGAAGAATGGGAAATTCGTGAAGGTTTGGAAATACCGTGATAAGGTAAATAGCTGAGTAAAGTCTAAAACACTAATGTACTTAGGAAGACCAATGGATGGCACTAATGGATGGCAATATATGTAAGTCAACTACCGGCCGGAAGCTTGGATAAACTCACTAGATTGTTGAGAAAACCTCTATGATATTTTGAAATTGACAAAATCATCTATTTCTCATTATTATTCAATAAAAGCATATGTTATCTTATTTTAGGTAATGTTGATATAAAGGATACGTTACCGACATTGATGGAATCCCAAGTACAAAGTGAAAAAGATTGATAAAAGCTGGATAAACCTTGATAAATGGTGAACAAATGTGGAAGAATAAGAAATTCGTAAAGGTTTGGAAATACCGTGATAAGATGAACACTGAGGAAAGTCTTCAACACTAATGTACTCAGGAAGACCAATGGACGGCAATATATGTAAGTCAACTACCCCGGGAAGCTTGGATAGACTCATTGGATTGTCGATATAAGCAAGAACCTATATCAACTATGATGATTGCATTAATCATATGATTATGTGAGCTGAATATGAAGACCCATATATTCTTTTGACTAATCTTGCGGGTCAAAAGGATTTTACAGCTAACCTAAGGCTTGGAATTCCGGAAGGAATAATTTAAGTTAATCTAATTGATTGTTATCGATTTGGTGGAATGGACCAAGCACGGCTAACTCTATTTGGAGAAACCTCACTATTACTGAGACTATTTGATTATATGGGCAATCAGATCTCTGGTGATTGTGTCCATCATCTCCAATGGCAAATTGAATCCTGAATATTGTCTAACGGCTAGTCTAAAGATGGAATGATGACGGAAAATTGACAAAGTTACAAACACTGGCATTGTCATATTCTTACTATGTTACAAGTGCGATTTTAATCGTTGAGAGTTGTTATTACTCACTTTAGTCTATAGTTTAAGGAATGTACACATATGAGAGCAGTACTTGTTTATTGATAGTGAAATCTACCGGCTTCGGGTAGAAGGAGCTCGTGCTACATGTAACTACTCACGAGATTACTAGTATATTCCAGCCTGTTGATGATCTTTATTCTGGGAGAGTAGCGTAGACTTAGACAACATCAAGTTAGATCATATAGATTTAAAAAGTGCATTTCTTTAAGGTTATATCAAAACAATTTTTGCCTGTTTTGTTCAAGCAACCAGAGAAACGGATTGCTGACAGAGGCAACAGACTATTTAGAGAACCTTACTTTTGCCAGGAAAATCAGATTGTACGAGCAGTCAGACTTCCAGCGCTGGTGTCTCTCTCAACTACTATGGCGCTTTGACTTTCTTGAAGACTCTCCAACGTCTAAATTAGAGACTCGAGTTCTACATAAGAGATTAAAATCAAGCTGAAAGGGTTGGCTGAAAATTAAGAAAGTTGTATCTCTGATATTATCTTGTTCTCTCTCTGTTTCCAATCGTGCTATTGCTTATTTGTGATTCTCTCTATTAAGAGTTCTTGTTGCTTTTAATCTGTTGATAGAGAAGTTTACAAGGGTAATAGTAGTGCTTGTTTATTTGTTAGTAGGTTCCGCCGTGGTGATTCCAGCCACAGGCTTCAACACAGTCCTCGTCCCCGACTCAGCTGAAGCCGTGATCTCCGTACTGACTTCCGAAATCATCTCCCAGCTCATCCCAACCCGAATTATTACTCTAGGTAGGCCAATCATAACGATTGTGTTGAACCACCAGACTCCTTCGAGCGGTTGGCCACGAGGATTATGCATCTGTGGCGCTAATTCATTAGCCCTTTCCGGGTTTTCTCCCGGACCAAGCCGCTCCACTAATCGGGTAAATTGTCCAAACAATTCTAAATTTATTGCAATTTAATCCGAAACTTTTCAATTTTATCAATCAAATCACGAACCTTTTCACTTTTTGTCAATTGAGTCTTAAACTCTTTTACTTATTGCCAACTGAGTTCATCCGACTAATTTTTGCTAGAAATGCCAGCCGGCCTACGTGACACTGATATAGACATTTTTAATAATATTTTAATATTTTTCAAATTTTTTATTTTTCTTTTCTTTTCTTTTCTTTTTCCTGTTTTTCCCTCCAAGATTATCCATGTCAACGCCACATAGGCCGACCAGCTTCCACGTCAACAATTTCTGTCCAAAATTAGTCTGATGGATTCAATTGGCAAGAAGTGAAAAGGTTTAAGACGCAATTGACAAAAAGTGAAAAAGTTTTTGACTCAATTAACAAAATTGAAATGTTTATAGCTGAATTGGCAAAAATGCAATAGGTTTATAACTTTTTAGATAATTTTTCCCCACTAACGTATCTAGAGTCAATTGACAATTGAAGATTCTACTCCACGGCCCGTTGAGGTGCCTTGAGACGACGAGTAGCCGTCCACAAAGCTTGAGCCCCCTGATCTTCATCAACAGGACAGTTGCTTCCATTGCCATTGTTACTAGACATGGCTTCGCTCACCATCGATTTTATCGGCTCCAACACCAATTGACAAAGCAGAAATGGGATAAACACGGATAAATGAATCCGCAAAACACGCACAAGGCGCAACATGCTCACAGATGAGCTGCTTTACGTTAAAATAAAGCGCATATTCGTGAAAACCTAAACTAAGTAAAAGAAAATTAAAAAAATAAACTAGGAAAATATGACCAATTGATAATTAGTGCCTTGTACATATAAAATCAACTAAGATAATTGAAGTAAAATCCTATTCACATTATAATTAAAAAATCATTAACCATTAGGGTAATAAATCCGCAACAAATCTCGACATTATCTTCATGGACCCCGCCTCATGATTTCAAGAGTAGAAACAAACTTTACGAGTATTCTCCAACATTTACAATTAAAAGTTTGAACAGCCACAGCTGCAAAATCAGCCCTGGATTGCTTCTCGAAAATCTGCTTTCAAACCGTTTCAAGCAGACTTCTAAAAAGCAGAAGCAAGTACTCGCAAGCATTGCCCCGTAGGCAATATGCTTCGCCACTAAGAATTGCCACAAGAACTACTACTTCCTTCTAACTTTTCTAGCATTTGATAAGTGCAAAAACAGGGAAGGCTCGAATAAGTGAAAAGGCAGGGGGAGATTCCAGTCTTCTTTTACTACATGATAATTTCAAGGCCAAACTTCAGTTCAGGATCTGTTTATTGTGACTTCTTAGACTACTTATGACTTTACCGCAAATAAGAATACATATATATGACTTTCCCACCAAATATTAGAAATAATTATTTTGAAAATTAAAAAATCAGGAAAAAAAATTACGTGTCTTTAAATGATTCAAATTGATAATAATTACATGCTTTCAAAAATTCAAGGAGTTGCGTATTAAATAAAAGTCAAATCTAAATACTAAAAGCAGAAAGTAAAGTCTATTTTTAAAAGCAAAAATTACGCCAACACACCATGTGAAACAATAATGCCAAATGAACAAAAATTGAGCGGGTACTCTAAAAAATTAATGCTGCAAATTTAGGCCTCTCTGGACTAATAACCAAGCTTTTACCTCCTCAAGATATAAAACTCTTCTATGATAAATGGTTTGCCGGTTGGAGTTAGGAATGGCAACCACCTCTGCTCTTTCATTCCTAGCAATATCACCAAAGTAGTCCCTGAATTTTGCAATATCGGCTGTTGCAGACATTAATAGTACCACCCTGTAAATTATCAAACAGGAACTAAGTTTCTTAGGCCACAAGTGACCACTATCCATGAAACATCAAATCAAGTTCAAGGATACGGTTATCTGTATATATTGCCTGCATGATTGATTCTTTCCACTTCATTATTAAATCAACTGCATTCACATTCTATTTGCACCACTACCTGATATAAGCATGTTATTGATAAACCGCCCATTGAGATTTTCATTTTCACAAGTGATGCATATTATAAAATGCTTGAAGATAAAGAAAAAAGATTTCACTGCATCATAACCACAGACTCCCCAAGTATCACCAGCAATGATTATCGATAAAGCTATTCGAAATTGCTTCTATGACACCATCATTTTGTGCAGACTAAGTGATAAACTTCGAATGACACCAAATACATAGAAAGATTAATAACCTGACCTGAGGTTGTTGTTCTCTAGAAGAAACTGCTTCACGTAGATAAGAAGGAGATCAGACTCTACAGATCTTTCATGCACTTCATCTACTATGATAGCCTTGTAATCAAGCGCATTCAGACCCTTCTCAACTATTTCATCTAACAAAACTTCCGCAGTTTTGAAAGCAATCTTTGAGCTGTAAAAGAAGACAGGCAGAAAGGAATAAGGACTTCAGTTTAAAATACATACAACATAGATGCCTAAAGCACTTCCAATCGGTGAATCAATGTAAAATTAGCACGAGGCACCAAAAAAAAATGTCTTAACCAATATATACATAGATAATAAATCAATGGAAGTGACTCTTGCATTTACATGTTTGATTATTTAAGACAGAGTGTTTTGCTTTCTGAACATGCATTAATGACATAGATATGAATAAGAAAAACTAGACCATATGAAATCGAAGAAAAGAAAATGATTAATGAAATCTAAGATCACATTTGTGTGAAAGGAAAAAAGAAAGAAAAATCACGTTTGTGTGGAAAAATTCACTTACAAGGTTGAATATGGACCTATTTGGTACAACTTATTACTTCTACGTATAACTTTCCCTCCAAAATTTTGAAAAAGAAAATAAAGATTTTAAGTTTTGGAAAATTGTGAACAAATTATATAGGATTGTACATTTCGATATTTGTATATTTTGAAGTTTCAAGTATTCCGCATTAAATAAAAAATTCAGACCCTGTAACTACTTTACACATGAAAGCTCGATGAATAACGTAGTACATCTCACAAGTTGTAACTATTTCATACTAATATGGTATAGTGATGACAGAAAGGTTCATCGGTTGTGTGGATGTTGAAGTCACCATGCCCATGGACATTTTTCTCAATACTTTAGATGATCATAGAATTTGGAAACTCTTCAAACATAATTTGTAGATGGGAAAAGAGTTCATATTTCTGTAATGGTATGGCTGAATATGTTTGGCCAACTTAACTTAAAAGACTATCCATCTGTATTATTTATTAGTTCAGTAGAGTGGAATACAAGACCTATCTGCCAATAAGTTCACTAGAGATTAGCTCAAAGGTATTCGAGGACAGATAAAGAAGGCACAAAATCCAAACCTGCTGAACAAAATAAAGGACAGTAGATATTAAAAATAGACAGCATATCAAACATCATGGACCATCTAATTCTCGATTTAAGGAAATGGTGATAAAAGACGCATATGTTTCTTTCAACTTTTTTCCTATGAGAGAGAGAGAGAGAGAGAGAGAGAGAGAGAGCATGCATCGCTACCTGGATGATATATTCTTTAAATGACCAATGTGATATCCAACTTCCCCTCCCAACTCACAATTACGGGCTTTTGCAACCATTTTGGCCATGACTACTACTGCAGATTCGCAAGGTTGTACACATACTGCGGGATAGATGTTTCTCTCAAGCAGAAACTGAGGCACTTGGGAGCTCTTCCCTGAATATTTACATACAATCAGATCGATCCCAAGCAGGAAACTGTGGAGGACTAACAAAAACAGGTCATAGCATCAATCAGATGCAGAGAAGTTAATAACACAGGTTCCAATGTTATTCGATTCCCGATCCGCATTTGTAACTTCAGGGCAAGCACAAATATAATCATCCCGGTATTGGATTACACAGTTTAATCGGGTTTACAATCAACAATAAGCCAATAAAAACTTCTAATGATACTGATCTTGAAGGCCTGTCTTTAGCTTCTATCGAAAGCTTCCTTTAAATTGAAGGAAAATCAAATATAGAACTAGAAAAACCAAACTATTTGGATACTGAATAATCTTTTTCACTCCTCTTAAAAGCTATTAATGGAAGACTGTATTCAGCTTTAAAATAATGATGATAACAACAACAACAACAACAATAATGCAACCAATTACACCTGACATCAAGCCAAATCTCCATATTCCAGATGTGACTCATGAAGAATACAAAATCTACAATCAGCTGGCTTCCTTCTCCAATAAGTTCTTAGCAATCGGAATCAGTGAATACGAAGTGCTCAGCTGAATAAAATACAGGGTCCATAAAACAAAAAATGAGATTAAGATTCTTTAGACAGACATTTCATGCGTTGGCGCTGTTGCAGAGATTAACTAAAGAAACCGAGTACGAAATTTTCATTCACTTGAATAAAACAAAAACGTTGACGCAAACACGGTGCCACAGTTTTGTGAGCATCTGTATATGCAGCACGAGACCAAACAATACAGAGCTACGCTAAAGTGACCTCTTCATCGTTCATGAACACCTTAGGTTCCTTCAGTATAGTTTCCGAAACCGCGAAACACCATGAAATTCAATAACACAGTCGACGAACTAGCGATGAAAGGGGAGGCAACGTGCTGGATGATCGCAAACCAAGAGGCTAGCGAGAGAATAAAGGAATCGCATGCACTCCATTTGCATCACGCGAGTTCGAAAGCCTCAGTTGGAGAAATGAAGGACTCCTTCACATAAAGTCTCCCAAAAACGACCCCGATCATCCGCAATCGAATCGCCAAATTCAGCGTCTCAAATTCATCGTTCACCGCTCAAACTTAACGCAACTACAGTGCAATGCAGCAGAGCACTCTACAGAGAGAGAGAGAGAGAGAGAGAGAGAGAGAGTACCGCATCCGGTTTCGCCGACGATGAGGGTGACGCGATTCTCGAGGATCTTCTCGACGATCATCTCGCGGAGGGCCATGATGGGGAGTGGAGGGGACCCGGAGGAAGAAGGCAACTGAGCCGAACACGAGGAGCTACACGACGGCGTCGTCGGAGAAGAAGGCCTCGCCGCCATTGTCGAAGTCCTTCGAGCA
This sequence comes from Syzygium jambos, assembly GCA_031216235.1. NCBI lineage: Eukaryota > Viridiplantae > Streptophyta > Magnoliopsida > Myrtales > Myrtaceae > Syzygium > Syzygium jambos. The sequence continues at coordinate 25,027,070 of CM062230.1, forward strand.
CCGCGTGTCCCGATCGCAACGGAATCGCTCGCGGTCGCTGCCACTGCTAGCGAAACGAAGGTGTGAAGCAAAGCGTGCTCGCAAAAGTTTCTAAAGGACGAAGGAGGAGGTTTGCTCCCGCGCGCTCCCTGATCCCCTGCTCGGCGTCGCATTTTGGGAACTACACGTGTCGGCCTAAGGATGGGTACTGTCGGGGGAGGAGCTCTGGCTTTGACTTTGATCTCGACTGTCGTCGGTTGACCTGTACGGGGGAAGCGGCGCGCGCTGGTCGCGGGGGCAGGGGATCAAGGGCCGGTTTACCTTCTCCCCGAAGGTCGAAATGGAAGGTGGAACCCGATGCTGTTCCGTTCGCTTTTAGTCGCGGGAAGTTGAAAGAAATCCATCATGATTAGACTTGAACACGGCCCGTCCTTTTTTTTCGCAACCCACGTCTTTAATTGCCCTCAACTTTGGCGAAAGCGAGAAATCAAACTCCTCACCTCCCATTCCCACCAAGGAAAGGTGACCGCTAAACTAAATCTCAATAATTAGAGGAGATTCGTTTGCGCCGAGCTTGAGATCAACGGTCACGATCTCCCTAGACCTGATGAATGAGCTCACGTCCCCCATTATCGCCCTCGCTGTGGACTCGTGCCGGCCTTAGTACGTATTTAGACCCATAGAAGGGCGGATCGGATAAAAAATGATCCGATCTAATTTGACTTGTTTAATAAATATTAACCTATTTTCATGCTATACAATTTTAGCAAACCCAACTCGGACATTAAATCATACTTGACCCTATCCATTATGAGTAATTTTTCACTTTAAATTCGCGGTTGGGTGTTAAAAATCGAACCGAAAACTAAATCGAAACCGAACCGATAACTAAAAAAAATTCAGTTAGTTGATAATTCAATTCGGTTCGAATCGAATCTGGTCTCGATTTCTTTTTATTTTTTCTTCTTTTCGTGTTCACTCTCTCTCCTCACTCTCACCATCAAATTTTTCGGTTCGGTTCATTTTTTGTTCAAGCAAGGCTTGATTCGATACGATTTAAGGATGCACCCCTAACAGTTCGGTTTGATTTTTCAAAAAAAACCGAACCAAACCGAACCGTTTACACCTCTAATTAGTAACTCCAAAGAATTGGCGACTCCATGGATCGGCTCACCAGATTCGTAAGGAAGCCCGGACGTCGGGTTATGAATGGGGGGCGTGAAGTTGGCGCCGCAAGTGAGGCGATGGGTGGCATATAAACCTAAAGAAACTAGATTTATCTGATAGGAAATCTTTTGGACAACTTGCGTATCATACGTGTCGGATTAAAAAAACAAAACACTAGACATCATTGCATGAAATTCATTATTATATTCAATCCATTGGACTTGTTCCTTTTTTCAGCATTTCAAGAGGTCCAGGGTCATATGGCTCGTGCTATTTTATCAAAGTAGGGAACCACATGGAGATCAGGCGTTCCTTCGACGAAGATGAAGAGGACCCACGGTCGAATGCCTTTTGCTTTTTGCCCATCGTGACCAGCTTGTGATAACAAGAAAGTATTCATAGGCTTTGTTAGGCCCCCGTTTAATTAGCAGAGCCCGCTGAATTTCGACCCCTAGATACCTAAGCCTAGTTAAAACTTGGTCATGACCCTCGGAGAAATCTGCATAGAATTTTATTTACCCTATAAACCGCCTTAGATTTCGTTTGCTTCACAAAAAATGAATAATTTAAAATTTATTTTCTTAAAATTATTTATTTATATCACTTAAAATAATTAATCAATAAAAACTATTTTCATACTGCTATAAAAAAATTTTACATGAATCTCCGTGCCATGTCGGTATAGATGCATTTTAAGAGTTTTGAGCATTTTGCATTAAAGCGTCACAATGCACCACAAGATTTAAAAAAAGAAAAAAGGAAAAATGTGAGAATCACCCTCATTGAATAAATTTATGAATAATGGCACGAAATTTCTATTGGATGGTTAGATATGCCAATAAATTTATGAAGTATAGCGTAAAATTTTCTTGCGCTTTTAATTTATGTCTCCCATTACCCAACTGGCTGTCCAATCTTCCGGAAGGCAAATATTACATGGTTTAGTCCTAAAGTACGAGGGATCATAGGCTTAATTGTTTGCAGGGTCAGCTTGAGCCAATACGACTGATGCATAATTCGGATGAGCTTGTACAAGTAATTCCTTCTCGAGTGCAAACCGGCTCATATCCGGCTATTTTGGCCCATTGACGCCCACTATTTTACACGAGAATCTCTTGCTGTATACATCGCGGTGCCGCCTTTAATCATCGGGACAAGGAATGGGATTGAAATAGAATAGGCGCATTTGGCGGCCCGATTATCCTATTTGACGTTTGGCAACACGCGTTGGACAGGTCAAATCCAGATATATCCGGATAAATGACTGAATAAGTTATTCGAATAGTATGGGGGGTTAAATTTGGAACACCTGAGCAAAAAATTAAAAAGAGTAGAGAGATAGAGAGTGCGATTGCGCCACTATCAATTACTGCTAGATGTTCTCCAGTCTTGGGTAACTATCACGCGGCGATTGCCCAAGAGTTCTACTCTATTGATGGCGCATGGCCAAATCTAGGCAAATCTAGCCACTATAAACCACGTCGGGTGGTTGCCAATATGCCGCAACGATTGACTTCACCTGCGGGTACACCAACATGTTCCATGTAGCCTTGCCAACCACCGCGAGTGGCATTCATCCTATGAGTATAGTAGCACAGGGTTTTTGCTCTTGTTTTAAGGCGACGCTATTTCCGCTCTCTATATAACTAAATCCACCCCATTTACTCTAGAAATACTAAATTGCCTTTAATCATTCTACTGCAATTTAAAGTGATCGCCCCCGTTCCTTCCTTTTCTTTTCTTTTTTATTTTAATTAAATTATAGTTGCCATAATTACATATTTCACGCATTTTTTTAGCGTATTAAAGATTTTTTTTAGTGTATTCTTAGATGTTACGATAACATTTTACATGCTCCATATAAAAGCCACTAGTAAGGAAAAAAAGACAAATTCTTTGATATAGTGAATAACTTGAAAAACCTTCTTCATCATTGCTCATATAAAAACTTATTTATTCTTTCTCCCTCTTATCTCAAAGGCTCACTTTCTTGGTGAATATTTTATTTTTTTATTTTATTAATATAAAATATATATATCAAGTCAATGTATTTAATATATTAAGAACTTATCTTTGTCGCTTGCTATTGATGAGATGCTTTGACGTAAGGCGCTATGAAATATTTTAGGGATATACTAAAAACATCATGCACAATGAGGCATTTTGATATTTTTACGTACACACTTCGTGAATGATATTAATGTCTGTCAATTCAATAATGAGATTTCACTAGCATTTTTAAAAAGTTGCTTATTTTATGCAATTTATTTACTTAAATTTCATCTTTAAAATTTTTCGTTAGAAATGTAAGTGTGATTTTATTGTTTGAAAAATCTTCAAAATGGGTTTTTTTTGCTTCATCTGATCATCCTTATATACATACACACACATGTGTATATATATATATATATGCATGTGTATATATATATGTATATTGAAGAGAATGAATAAGAAGGGGTTTGATGGTGATATGCACAATAAAAGTGAAAATTTGTAAATAAGTGATTATGTTAAAAAATTGTCTATATAATTTATTTTTTTCTAGATTGTACTTGACAATTCATTTTTAAATTTGCTCTACAATAAAAAAGAACTAAATATATTGGAAATTTATTTTGGACAAAACTAAGAAAAAATTCAGATCCTTCGTGTTTTGATAAGGTTTACCTTTTTGAATTACAACGCCTTGTTTAATGACTCGGCGGCCAATCTGTCCAGGAACTCCCTATAGCAAGCACTATTTCATTAAGAGTTTTGCAACTTGAAAATCTGATGGAGAGATTTTAGGGTTGAAGCCTTTTAACGACCGTCCATATTAATCCTAAGTGTAGGTTATATTTTGCCATCTACCAAACGAGAAATAGAATATGACAAATTTTCCACAATTCCATCTCATCGATCGCCTTGTCGAATTGGACCTGAAAACCCTGCAGGAAAGCCCTAAAACCCTAACCCGGTAAAAAGCCGCGGTCCACCGACCGGTTCTCCTCTCCAACTTTGCCTGCGATCCGCCCTTTATTCTCCTCTCGTCTTTCGCCGTGGAGAACCAGTGTCCACCTTCCTGCTAAACCATCATCGCATCTCTCTCTCGCGCACACATCAAGCGCAAAGGTAAACCCTTCTCTCTCCGCGAGACGTGGCTCTGTGTTGGCGCTTTGGAAGCTCGGGTTCTGGATGGAGCTGTGATGTTGGCTACATAATCGTTTGAAGGGATCGTTTAATCTGGCATATAGCTGGCCTTCTATGCATCCTCGACACCGTGTTTTGTTCTGCTTACTTGTGCGTGGGGTTGAGAGCCTGAATTCTGGTGGAATATAGATTGGGACACTGGGTTCTTGCTGCATGATATCTGAAGGCTAGCGCGTGGGTGAGGTGTGTTAGTATGAAGGTGATCGATCGTCTTTTGGGTTTCATTTGTCGGCTTATTATATGCAAATTGCTGGGTCTAGATTTATGTTTGTCAATACTCTGCGAGATTGTGGAAAAGTCGAGGCGAGGACTTCTAGGTTGAGTTAATGGGAGTTGGGTTGTACTTGTTCAGCTGGGAACTTTGCTTTGTGTTCTAAATATGTATTGTGCTTATTTAGCTTTTATCTCTTCTAGGGACTGCCTCACGTGCATCGTGCATGTGCATCTGCTTAAGCTGGAAGGCACAGCGGACATTGGGGTTTCCTGTTGAGATCGTGAAACGGCGCGATGGCCCGTTTTCGAAATGTATGGTTCAGTTTTGGCACGAGTGTTCTTGGTTGAGAAAAGTGAAAGAGTTGTGATCAAATTATATTTGTAGTCTTTTTTTTTCAGAAAACATATATTGAGCATGGTAGTAGTAATTTTATCTTGTTCTGCACTTAACGTTTTAATTTGTTGTGAATTCAATTAGAATAAGAAAAAGGCGTTTGTAAAGCCAGTTATGAAAAAGCCCAAGCCCGGGAATGTTGATCACATAACAGGGGATAAGATCCCTAAGAGCTTTGTCTTCTCGAGGGGGAAGCTGCCAGGACCCCTGAAGCAACTTGAAATGGACTTGAGGAAATTAATGCTCCCGTATACTGCCCTCAAACTCAAGGTATAAGTTTCTTCATCATAATATTTTGTTAAACTTGATGAAAGTCTTTCTCCAAGCAATGTGTAGCTTATGCTTAAGGTGACCGCTATAATAAGGCGGGTGTTGCTTTGATGAGTTTTTGTCTTTCATTACTGAAGAAATGTGGAGAAATTTATTATATCAAAGGTTGAACAATTGCATCAGTTGAACTGAGTGTGTTTGTTAAAAGAATAAAGTCGAGGTTTATTTGTCAGTACATTGCCATTGAATAGTCCAGGTAGCTTTTAGAATTTAGCATAGTATGTCGATTTTTTGTGGTAATTATATCTCTTATTCTGGAGCTGTAGTCATCTGTTGCTAATACCCAATTTGAATTGCAGATCGCTTATAACTTTATCCGTAGTAGGTGTCAATCTACATGTTTCTTTTCTTTGTTGTGCACCCTTTCGATAGGATTTAAGCTTTGCATTCTTATTTCCTTTCCTAATTTGTTCATGCAGGAGAAGAAAAGGAATAACCTCAAAGACTTTTTGAATGTGGCTGGACCTATGGGCGTTACTCATTTTCTCATGCTGTCAAAAACTGAAACTGCACCTTACTTGAGGGTTGCAAGGACACCACAAGGTCCCACACTTACTTTTAAGATTAAGGAATACACTCTGGCAGCTGATGTTGCACAATCTCAATTGCGTCCTAGAAGTCCAAAGGATCTCTTCAAAAACCCTCCTTTGGTAATCTCATAATTGAAGAACTGCGCCTATTTTAATGTTTCTCCTTATTATCCCCTGGTTGCTTACATCAAAATTCATTCATTAGGCGTTTGTGTTCAACTGAGGTTGTTGCAACGGGGTCCGGTAGTTATTTGTTCTGTTCATGGAAAGAGCCTCTTTGCAACATAGATGAGGTTGTGTGTAATTGATGACCATCTCGTATGCACAATACATGAGCCTTCCGGCTACTAGGATGTTTCTTGTTTCACCTGAGGTTGTTTTAAATGTTGTGTGGTTACAATTTTGAGATATTATGAATCCAATAAGAGGTGATGATATATCTTTGGTTTGTCTAGAAAATGCTTTACCCAGAAGAATGAGACACGATGGTGCAAATAAATGGCATGTATCCATCTATTGTCAAGACATTTTTCAACCGAGTAAACAAGTTGTAGCTTGAGTTGATGAGCAGGATTTAGATATGTATAGTTCATACAAGTTGACCATATCTCTGTGTAAAACGTGTCATGTTATCTTTAGATCAGTTGATCAATTATGAGGGTGTTGTGAAGTCTTGTAAATACTACGTGGGACATGAATAACTCTGAGAGCTTATTGCTTGATTTGGACTCTACTCACTCGAGAACGGTCAAGCCTCATTTTCAGCCCTGAATATGTGTCCCTTAGTTGAATTGTTAGACGTAAACAAGCCAAAAATGAGCTCCACCGCATTTTATGGATGTGTTTATACCTCTAAACCTTCAGACTGAAAAGATGATGATCTGATACTCTGACTCAAATTAATTGTCTCTGTGCATCTCATCTCCTGCTCTTTTGTATATTTTATTGATTTGAAATAGAAGAGTTTTTCTGCTAAGATCTGTCTGTCCAGAGTTATGACCGAAAGTTGGACTAGGAGATCCCGTGATCTCTCCATTTGGATTGGTCTCATGTCTCATGCACCGAAATCTTTATTGCACGTGCAGATTGTACTTTCTGGATTTGGGACTGGTGAACAACATTTGAAGCTCACAACTATCATGTTTCAGAATATTTTTCCAGCCATCGACATTAACACTGTGAGTGGTTAATATTTTTTTATCGTCTTCCATTACAGACTGCACTTTTTTACTTTGTTAATGTTGGATCTTTGTTGTTATTTTCAGGTCAAGCTTGCTTCTTGTCAGAGAATTGTCCTGCTTAATTACAATAAAGAGACGAAACTTGTAGATTTTCGTCATTATTCAATTAGGCTACAGCCTGTTGGAGTATCTCGTAGAATTAGAAAGTTTGTGCAGAATCATCAAGTCCCTGATCTTAGGAATCTACAAGATGTGAGTGACTTTGTGACAAAGTAAGTATTCTTGTCTTATAATCTTTGAAAGACCCTGAAAATTAGAGGATAGGGGCCATCCCTTTCATTCCTTTTTGGTATAGTATAGAGCACAATTGGCTATTTGCATTTGATCATCTTTGAACTCTAAAGATATTCAAAGTGTTCCCGTTACTTTAGAATGTGTTGGATCTGCCTGCAAATGGCAAAGTATATTATCCGATTCTTAAAATGGAGGTTTATTTGGTTGTCGTTTCATTGTGACAGTGGAGTTAATGAGATGAAATAGTATTTGAAGGTGATAAAGTTTATGGAAAGAGAAAATTAAATCCTCCCCCCTTTTCTCTCCCTCTCTCAAAAACCAAGTGTTTAGCAGCTTCATTCATTGCACTATGTTAGTCAGTTACCTCTTTAATCATATGTGGATTTCCATGTGTGTTTGAAGGGCTGGATATGGATCGGAAAGTGAAGCAGACGATGAAGCTGCAACAGTAACCTTGACTAGTGATCTTGGTAGAGTAAATCGATCTTCGTCAAAAAGCGCAGTTAAGCTCCAGGAGATTGGACCTAGGATGACCCTTCAACTTGTCAAAGTTGAGGAAGGATTGTGCTCTGGTGGAGTCATCTTCAATGAATATGGTACGCTAACTAAACATTGCAAACTTATTCCTGCATAAGCACAAAAAGGAGAACTGTAGATGCATTGAGGGACATGGCCTTTGATGTTGTGAGCTGTGAATTGCAACTTTGTTTTCTTTTTGTTTCTTGGAAACTTGCCTTCATGAGCATTCTTTCAATGGCTATGGTGTACGCATACGATAGATGCTTTCATAAAGTAGCTGCTGTGATATTGCGCAAGTAATTTATAGCTTCATAAATTGAACTCACTATCACCTATCGGTTATTTTTGCTGGTCTTTCACCCATTGTAGACATTTCCTGTTGGAAACTTTTTGATTGAATAGTCTATTCTAGTCCAAGCAGTGGCTTTTCTTTTCGCCAGCGTTATCATATGTTGTGCGCCTTTAAATACCTTCTTTATCCTAAAGGAAATGCTGCTGACACCAAAAAGCAAGGCAAGCAAGAAGACGCTGAAGAAGATCCGGATGATGTTGAAGAAGACAGAGACGAAGAAGATCAGGAAGATGATGAGGAAGATTAGCTGTCCACCGATGTTATAAAGTTCATATTGAACTATATTTTTGGGTCTATACACCTGATCTCTCATGGATATCGCATCTCTGCTGGATAGAGTCAGAGGCTCGGATGTATATTTATCGTGTCTTCATATTTAGAAGAACCGTGAATTCCCATGCGCTTATAGACACGGATCCTGCTTTAGTCCCAAATTTTGTCAAATTCATCTCTTATCTATAGAAAAGGTTGTCTCATTAAGGCCACGACATGTCTCACAGCCCCGTGTATTTCTTAGTTTCTTTGTTAATCGTGCGACCTTCACTAACCATATGCATTTTTCTGCACGGCCAATGAGTTGCCAAGAAAGAGGGTTGTGCTTCATCGATTGGAAGGATTCTCTATATTGTTTTTTTTTATCGAAAATGTAAATAATATCGATAGTCAAAGAGTTTTTAGACAAAAAGCACAAAATAAGGGCATCAAAAACACAGTAAATTTCAAAAGGGTTGGAGGTGGGCCAACCAAGAAAGGGGTAAAGTATCTATACGTTCGAACTTGGTTACCCAATCCGCTATTCTGTTAGCAGCCCTTCCACACAATGAGCACTCCCATTACCGCGGCATGTGAGCTTCGCTTTGCATAGCTTAAGTCAGAACAAAACTATCAGTCTCGTAGCACAGCTCTTCGTCTCTTCTAGACGTAAAATACCAGACAGCCTACATCAGAGCCAGAGTTTCCGCCTGAATCGCCGGAGAAGCTGAGATTCTTTTGCAAATCCATCCAGCAGAGCTCCCGATTCATCACGATGGGCTCCCGCAATTGCTCCTTCCGAGCTACTGGCGATGAAGGACCCATCGATGTTGATCTAGAAAGACTGACTCTTCGGTGGATGCCAATTTTGGAGTTAATTTAGCCTCATTGATGTCAAGTTTCGAACTTTGAGGGTTCCACTTGCTATAATTTCTGGCTGTGTACGGAGATACTACTGTCGCATATGAAGAGATTCTACGACAATAAAATATATGTGATGCATTGGCATACTGTATAATCAAAGTGAAATTTCGCATGCCTGCTCTTTTGATAAGCAACAACACTCCAACTTCACTAGCTTAATGTACATAAGTAGCTTTTCCGTGACGAATGTCATTTACAACAAGACAACACTGGGGTGTCTTTACCAGTTCTCCACAGATGGAAATATTAGGGGTAAGTCTCTCAAATCATGGTTGAAGAAACCCATTAAGGCTTCCAGCCAGGAAAATGAGAAATTATACTTACATTGACTATTATCTCATGCATGGAGTACCTCCGATGAGGCAATTTTCCAAACCTAAACCCTGCTCCATCCAAGAGCCAGTGAACTCACAAAAACTGACCGGTGGGCGATGGAAGAAGGCGATCACTCAAAAGAGAGATTAGCTATCTGGAAGGTTCAACCATTCTAAAGTCGTGCTTCTTCCTGCGGCATCTGTGATGAGCCTTCTGATCGGTGAATGTGTTCTCACCAACCATCTCCATTTTGGAATCTGTATATGACACAAACATACCAAAGCAAGATAAGACGAGACAAGCCACTACAATGAAAGAATCATGCAAAAATAACTCAAGATCCTGAAGATGATTTCTCAATCTCTCTCCACCAGCTGAACATGACCGTGATGACTCTCTGGGGAAGATACTTGAGGGATAGGTTTCCATTCGAAAGCCAGTCATAATTGATGACTAATAATATATCAGTTGGGAGAGAATGGATAAGTCTAACATGCAAAATATGCAGATTCTATCGTCACACTAAAATGCTGAAGAGACACAAACGTCTAAAACAAATGTTTCACTTAGAAAGCAACAGATGAGGGCTAAAACAACATTGGCACTTCATAGCAAAGGAAAGACTTCGTTTGTATTAAAGCATAAAAGGTTTTGCAAGAGATAGCACACAGTCATGTACCCATTGTGACGGGAAGATATTAGCATCCAAAAAATAGATAAACAGGATATATGAGTACAAGAAGTTCAAGTGAGATATGACGAAAGCAGGTTTGCTCTCAATCTCAAACCAAATGTAAAAGCCTTCAATGAATGAGATGCCTTCCGTTTTCAACTCACTTAACATCTTAAGTTTCCTAAAACTCCAGGCCTTGTGCATGTTGCTTAAGAACCGACTCACTCCAAAATTGTCCTTATGCACAGGTAAGTATCCTTAATCTTCGCTATCAGCATGGATTTCAGGGAAAAGAAGGGTTGAAGTTTCGTCAGAACAAGGAACGCGCTATTATGAGCAACACCATATAAATAGATGCTGCTAAGAAGTTGACAGCACCTACAGACTGGAAACCATCGAGAGTAAGCAAGAGAGACTTTAATTGGCTCTAACATGTGACTCCTGGAAGAAAGGATGAGTGAGCCTCATTCGATTTATTCAACTCTGAAATCATACCGGAGCACACGGAGACCATGAAAAACTGCATCATACATAATATTACTCCTTCCAGCATTCAAGACCATTCTATCGTGTTATCAACCGATGAACGGCGAAATGTTGGAGTTTCAAGCAATCCACACAACTTCAATCATAAAAGCCCAATATGATGCATCATAAGTCAATGAAACGCAATTCCAAATCCGCTCACAAACCAACAAAAGAAATTAGCCATTTATATCCAGGCAGCCAAGAGAATCATGCTAAAGAACCATATCGAAACGTCAGGACTAGTCAAATTTCATCTTTTGCCTGTAACACTGACTGAGCAACAAAATTCCACACTATCCTTAAATCTTATTTGCCTTCAACAATAGGAAAAAAGAAAAACTTCTTCTCTCCCAAATACCAATTTTGAAGCAAGGCAAAACATTAGGATTCAAGTAAACATGACAAAACTCAACAAACTCATCAAAGATCCAGAGAAATCAAATCAAAGCCAAAAGTTATATACCTCCAAATTGGTGGCCCCAAAACAATGCCCTAGCATCCTCCTCCTCCTCATCCACCTCATCCCCATAACCGAACTCCGCGTCGCCGCGATAGCCCGGCTCACTTCCGTACCCCGACTCGTTCCCCGGCACCACATCCCCAAAATTCCCAGCTTGCCCAAACCCCAAACCCAAATTCTCCCTCTCCCCACTCCCTCCTCCTCCTCCACCATCTTTGTCCCTCCTCGGGCCGCTATTATTGCGCACCTCGCTCACGTCCGACGCCCAATCCCCGCTCCCAAACAGCTCCCCGCTCGAGTCCGTCCCCACCGCCATCGGGATGTCCGAGGCCGCGGCGGACGCCCCGACGGAGCAGCACCGCCGCGTCCCGCTCCGATCGCTGCTCCGCCCGGACACGGACCTCGACCCCCTCCGCCTCCGCTTCCTGGCGATCAGCCGGAGGCTCTCCCTCATCTTCGGATTCCCCACGTCGGCGATCGGCCTGTCGTCGTCGAACAGGCTGAGCCTGGACATGTCGAGGGCGGCGTCGATCGAGAACGAAGTCACCCGATCGGAGAGGCAGGGCCGCTTGGAGTGGAGCCCCCCATGGCGGCCTCCGCCGCCCCCGCCGCCGCCGCCGCCATTGGAGGAGGAGTTGGGTATGTGGGGGTGATCGGGGTCGGGGGCTTTGGGGAGGAAGGGCCTCCACGAGTGGAGCTGGACGGCGCAGGAGTCGATGGAGTGACGGGAAGCTAGAGTCCTGGGCGAGGGCGACATGGGCAAAGTATGGCAAGCAATGGGTTCTGGCTCAGTCGATCGCGTGTGGAGAAGACACGGAGACGGAGGGGTTTAGCCGAGAAAGTTGCGATCTTTGCGAAGAAGAAAGAAGAAAGAAGAAGAAGAAGCTGATTTCGCTCGCTCGCTCGCTCGCAGTTGGGAGTCGGCATTTGTAAGACTGGCGGCCGCAGCTGATTTGTATAAGATTCCGGATACCGAAACAAGGCACGGATATTTTTGAGAGAGATGGCCCCGCCACCCCCCGAGCAATTGTAAAATCGCGCGAGCATTTAGAAACTCGGAACGTCCACCCTCACTTCGACACGTCATGGGCGTTTAGATCATGCGCTTCTGCCAAAAAAAAAACAAGAAGTAAAAATCAGTGGATGGTTAAATTGTTCATAATCGCCCTAAAGTGAGCTCGGTCCGGTTTGATCCGGTTTCCATCGCCGGACCAAACCAAATCTCATGTTCGAACAAAGATGAGATGAGATCAGACGAGAGCAATCGTAGTTTGAAGTCGTACCGGACCAACCATTTTTTTACGATTCGATTTTGTTATCGGTTTTTCTTGTTTTATATTTTTTTTTCTCTTTGATTATTTGTGGTCCCGTGAGTTTATATTAAAAGCCTAAAGCAGCTTAGATGGAGTACTGATTACGTGACAAACTAAACCCTTCACCCATGATGCAAAACCAAAATCTAAGCCACTTCACGTTTTTGCGGTTCGGCTCGGTTCGCTTTCAGAACCTGACTTTATCAAAAAAGTCCGCTTAACCCATACGATCAGACCTCCTTTTGGCTCCACCCCTGGTTGGAATTACCCAACGCTTTTCTGTGAATGTACATTTGTCTCCTTCCAAACAAGAAGATAGCGTCCCATCCAATCAAATTGTTAGTTGCTATTCCTATCTAACTCTTTCGATTAAATTTAAACACAGTTCTATTCTGAATTTGAAAACTGGGATCCAAAGCATTAACATTATTCATCCTACTCGCGGTCACAAGTCACTTCGCATTCAAATCGTCCATGGCAGCTTCAGTATCAAACAACCTCAACATTACTCTCGTAAGAGGCGTTTGTTTTTTGCTTAAGGTGGAAAAATGGGTCAAACTGAAAAGGACGGAGCTCGAGAAGAGCTTCCAATGGCCCAGAAGACCTTGACATGTTTGTGATACTCAGGATAATTTGAATCCACCGACACACCGTGCGAAGAAGCAATGTCGCAACTAGCAAGGACTTTTGATAGTTCAACTGCCTAGAATAAACATCCCGTCATCTGTCTAACATAATACGGCAAAACCTAGGGGCATTCACTGAAGAACCTCGCAAAAAGGGAAATCCTCAAAAAACTACTTATGAACCATCACCGAACTGAAAATTACTGAACATCATGCAGACATTTTTGAATCACAGCTTGGAAATCATCAGACCCAACGTCCGCGGGAGGGTACATGTAAAAAACATACGAGATGGACTTGGATACCACCATCGGTTTCTTGGTGGGTATACGATCCGACAATTCCCCAAAGCACTGCTCGTCGAAAGGAAATGACTCGCTGAGAAAGAAGAAGCTGCTCCTTCCCAGCTTCTCCACCTGGAACAATAATCACAAAGGCATCAAAACAACACTGGGGGCTAACAACGGATACCTACAAAAGATGTCTTGAGCACACTATTATAAGCTTTTAAAGCTGCTACTTAAAACCGAGCTGAAAAATTCATCAGTGTGACTACTGATCAGGAAAGCTAAACTCGAGAACAAAAATGAAAATCTAGATTACTGGCCATGCATGGAAATAGTATGCTCTCTGCCGAGCATGTGCAATTGCCTGATGATCACAGATTCTTTACAAGACCCTGTGATCAAGCAAACGCAGCAATGAGAAAACATTATACCATCTTTCAGTAGCAGTAATTACCTGCAGTTGCGAAAACCTAAGGTTATTCATGGTAAGAATAACCGGCACTTCATATAAAGCATCAGCAAGTAGCCGAATCACCAAATACTCAAAGAAGTTCTTCACGAAACTTCTCTGTCCCTCCAAATTTTTTCCATATCCATAAATTTCAAAATCAGGAAACCACAAGACGCATTTTACTGACTTCCACAGAACTTGGCTCTCCAGAGATTTCCCTATGATGGTCTGGTATGGGTGATGGAGTCCCCACATAATCTTGACATCAGTCAATGACGGGTCGAATATGGAGGATTCAAGAAGAGATGTGGTGGCGACCATTCTTAAAGGATCATAATTGCGGGCAATGTTGGAGGTAAAATGAAAGTTGGTGTCATCCAAGACGAGAATTTCGCCAACATCAGCAAAAGGAAAAAACTGAATAAGTAATGCTGGGTCAGCATCGCCATTTTCTGGGATGCATGAACTTGGCTTACTAACAGACGAAAATGATGTGCCCATGTCATGAGAGAAGGAACATGAATCACCGTTCCGACAACCCTGCAAGTCCAATTACACAATCAATTAATGAATTACTTGCATTTTGCATGGGGGAATAAAGTAGCAGCAGTGATAAAAACAAGACTTAAGAGCATATGGGGAGAGTGTGGCATGACTTGGACGTAATCAGCTACAGGTACACTGACACACGAGCAATCCCAATAACAGCTTTTGAATCTCTTGCTTCAGACAAGGAGCGACCAATTTAGGCTCAAAAGCCTCTAATCTCTTAGGAGGACTATATGCAAGCAATCCCAATACCAGCTTTTGGAACTGTTGCTTGTGACAAGGAGCAACCAATTTAAGCTCAGAAGCCTCTAATCTCTTAGAAGGACTGTACACAAAATCCAGAAATTTCTTTGCTTTTTTCATTTCAACTCCCATGAAGCATCGATAGAATCCATTTTATAAGTACCCAATCAAGGTTTGTTTATTTTTGCAATAACTTCTGTTATTACCTTTAGTGCCATAGCCTGTAGTTGTTTATAGCTGTGGCCTCAAAATGAGCATTAACAGAGCCGTGTCCTTAAAGTTCTATATATCTTCAGACATAAAGTACTCAAAAGGAATGCTCCTAATCAGAGCGACTCCTTCAGAAGTTGCTGAAGAATGATCACCATTTTAAAGTTCCTAATGCACCAGGTTTAGAGTGCTTGCCAAGCATCTAAGAAGAACTGAAGCACTCTGAAAAAACTAAAGCAGGCGCCTAGCAGTGCTCCCAAGCGTGTGTAACAAGGCAGCTTTCAATATGAGGCCTCCAAATGACAGAATCATAAAATTTGAAATTTTCAAGAAAAAGAATGAATTCTCTCACCAAATTCAAGAATCTCAGGAGATGGAAAAGGTGTTATTCATGGTCTTAGTTTGATTAAATTAATTATATAACTAGATAGGAAGAAACTTATTGAAGCATATACCACTGGCACTGAGCATGAATAACAAAGCAATGGAATCTGATATGCTGACAATTTAGCAAGAGCAATCACTTTACAATTACATATGGAGGGGTTCTATCGTCCTATGGATCAAGACAACCATGTTTCTGAAAATGGGGAAGAATCTCATGTATTACATGCATTCTGTGAACAGAGTCTCGTGAATCACAGTAGTGCGAAAGTTAACTATAAGATATAAAGCATACCAACAGCTTGTCAATCTTTATTTGCTTCAGTCAACAGGTAAAGCATTCTTCAATCACATTCATGATAAGGTATAACATATCACCAAACATTCACTTGGTAAGTGGGTACAAACTTTGAGACTGAAAATTCATACGCGGTTAACAAGTGCATGCTTATTATATACGGTGAAATTAAAGTCAGAGTGAAGTATGAACCTGTAAAGAGAAGAAGAATTTGCACATAGGTTGTTTTGCTTGAAGGGAATGAGAAAATGGGCAATTACTGCCCCTGTTGCAAGATCCCCTAAGAAAATATATACATAATTCGCTGTTGTTGTTAACAGAGAAACCACTCTCAGTAGAACTATTGGGCTGATCACCGTGTGCCACACCAGAGTAATGAGCTCTTATCTATCAAAAAATTGCAGACAAAGGAAACTTAATTCAATAGATATCTGCAAAAGGAGCACATAAAGTATGATATTGTACCTCTTTGACAACAGCTGTCAATTTGTCAGTCACATCCTTTGTCTGGAAGTCATTTGGGGCAACAAATGGCACAGCAACACATTTCCTGCTGTCGGCAGAAGAATTAAGTTGTTCGTCATCTAGGCCAGCTGCATCTTCATCTTCATTTGACGGACACTCAAGGAGGCACTTGTGTTGGAACTCGTGAGGATAGTAATAAGAAGGAAAAGAATCAGATGTGCCAAGGAAGTTGGGCCGAAATCGATGCAATGAACTCAGGACATCTTCATCTGAGGAAAAGCAAATCGAAAATCAAAAGGCCAATTAATGGAAAAAAGAAAGGGGAAGAGAGGTGACAAGAGAGAACTCAAAGGACAAAGTTGCAGCTGTACATATTTCAGCGACGTGATTAAGTGACGACTGCACAAGATTATGAAAGAAGCACCATTCTTCTTCAGTCTTCAGCACCATCTTCTCTGTAGCTTTCATGTCATCAAATTGAAGAACTTGATTCAAATGCTTAACGCGATACTCGTCCTTCAGAGAAAAGCAACACATAGATAAGAGAATGAATACCCGAAAGATCTTTAAGAATAAATTATGAGAATACCTTGAAAATGCGCTGCCAAAACTTAAAGGCAGACAAGTTTGCCATTAACATCACCTCCTTCTGACCAACTGGGGGGTTGTTAGTATCTCCGCTAAAGTAGCAGTCAACGTACTTTCTGAACTGGAAAGAAAAGGGGAATAGCCAATGAAAGTAATGTCTTTTTCCTGTTGATGGATCTAAAATAGAAATTTGCCATTCGCTTGATAGGAAGTACCAAAAATTCCTTCCCAAAAGGATGAACAATGGGTAGAGGTTGCATATCCATCAATACACCAAGAAGAATGCCCTCATGCAGCAATCCAACTTCACCAAACTTGATTATGAGCAGAGATGCATCAAAAGACAGAGAGAAACAGGAAAGCAGACGTCCATAGAATGTTGGCTCAAGCCTCCCTCTAGGAGATGTCTTTAGTGCACCCATATGAACAAGCAAATCTAATGCATCTTGAACAACATCAGGATCAGGAGGGTCTAAAGCCTTCTGCAACAATACTAACATTTATTTTTCATGGATTAGCATTTTAATCAAAATTCTGAATATGTGAATGCAGAAGATCAGGGAATGCTAAAAGCGTAATCATGGAAATGTGTCTCATATACATCTTAGAGTTCCAGAATAGATGCGAGTTCCCTTTTAAGATCATCCAATGTCAACTACAATCAGATACTGATAGATGCAACCGGATGTGTTAGTAATATAGCTTCACAATAATTTCTGCATGAAGTTCCAGTAATCCTACCTAAGCACAAAAAGTAAAAATCCAAAGACAATACTTCTTAATTTAGATCAGGACACACGATCCCCCTTTCTGTATCTTCCAAATAGCTTAAAAACAGCATGCCTCGCCATTCCATATATATACATGAAGGTGTGTAAGGTACCTATTTCTTTATTAGCCTTTGGAAGGGTGACCAAAGTACAGATAAATTCCTTAATGCTTTGTGAATATTGAGAATGAGATTTCTTGAGGTGTTTCCTTGAGCTGCAGGTTAGCGGCAGGTTAGCTGCATAGGGTTTCAATATGGAGGGAAGTTGATCGAACAAGAAAAAATTGGCAAGGCAGAATGCCATGACTAGTGTAATTGATCTTAAAAATGCAACACATATCCGGAATGGATGCTGAATGGGCAAGTCCGCTGGAACAAAACGGAGGTGATCAGTTTTGGATTTAAGTCGCATTGGAAGGGAGGCCCTCAATGCTCTAGAAAGGTAAGGCTGTGCTAAAAGAGGGAGGAAAGAAAAAGACTCCTCAGTTTTGATTTTGCCCTCTTCCCTACATTTGTTTATTTCCCATTCATTTGCATGATTTTTGATGCATAGGTTGGAGAACCATTTTGCACTTTCAGTTCTAAGAGAAGATGGATGCATCTGGGCAGATATGTTGATGTTAAAGGGGAACAGGAAAAGAGCACATTACAACAGAACACTTCTAGACAGAAGGACATACCTCTGGGATCGTTAATGACCCTTGAATCAGCACAACAGATTAGAAGTACTTGCTGTCGCAGTGATAATCTCAGTATAGTTGGACACTCGTGATCCTCTAGATTACTGAAAAATGATCCTGTTACCAATCTATAAATCTCTCCATCACAGGTCCGACCTGTTCTTCCTCTCCGTTGCTCAGCCTGCAGAAAACTTTGAATTTCATGCACTTCAAATAGAAACTGAGACTAAGTTGCTGAGCTTTATATGATACCTGAGATTTGGATACCCACATGAGCTCGGAGTGTTCACTTTTCCTATTACTATCCCAGTAAACTTGTAATGACCGACATGAATCAATTATGAAAGCTACTTTTGGAATTGTCACTGATGACTCCGCAATGTTTGTAGCTAATATTATCTGGTCAAAAAGAACTTTCAAAGTCAAAAGGAACTCAAAATATATGATATTTTCTCCGACTGGCTAAAGAAAAGAGATCCAACTTAATCATAAATCTATATTAAGGGAAAAGTCATATTTGTTTCCCTTATTTGGCATTCCAATATAACCGTTGCTACTAACCATACTCATTTCATCAAGTAGCCAACCACTTTATACATGTCTGATAACTATCCGCTATAACTATATTCACCCCACCAGATAATCACCCAATTCCTCTCAATAATTTTTTTTTTCTTCATTCATAACCTCTAGCTGTCATGCACACACTTCAACACTAACAATGGCATAAGAAAACGTACAGTCCAACAGCAAACAATATTACCGTCTTATACTAAATTCACATTGATATGTACACATAAATTCATAACCATTCCTAACAAAAGCAGAGACAAACTAATCCATTGCCTTCGTGAAAATCACAACTTGAGGAGAAGCACACAGAGAAACATGCCTAAAAGATCTGCACCTATGCAATGATATCGGTAGGGTAAGCAAGATCCTTGGCTTCCCTTTTCTGTGTCAGTTCATTGGCATACATGCTGGTGAAGATTCCCAAGTCAATAAAAGCAAATTTTTAATCTAAAATCCATTGATATAGTTTTCCATTGTGATAGCTTTTCAAAGAACACAATCGCCATGTTTTATTGCTTTCTCAAATTTTTCTGCAGACTCAGACCAAAAAAAATACTTCTGCAAACTAAACTACGTTTAACCCAAAAAAGAAAGAAAAAGAGACTAAATAATATGATGCCTTCAGATGGAGCACAGTAATTTTGATGTAGTTACCCATATTCTGATCGTGCAAGAAGCAAATATGCAAATTAAGAAAGCTCCAATGCCGAAACATGAGAACTTTATTTGAGCTTCCCCAAAGTGTCTTACCTTACGGTGGGACTTCCAAATCTTCATAGCCAGCAAAGCTTGTTCTGTGTCTATACTACTATGCAAAATATGAACTTTGAACAATGAACTTGAGGACTTCAAAAGACGCCATTGCTCCTCTAGTGAACGGTACGTCGGCAGAAAAATTAATATGCTCTTTTCAATGTCGGGCTCATTTTCATGGATATGCATTACCAAATCATGAATGAGTCTGTGAACTTCAGGTTTGATATTTGCATTGGCTGTTGACGGGCTCTCCCCATTGCAATATGTCACTGGTGATGACTCTGAACTAATTCCGAGCAATTTGGTTACCTGTTCAGCAAAATCTAATGAATGCAGCATGCCTCCCAAGATACATTGGGAAAAACCTTGAAGATACTTATCTCTTTATGAGAAACATAATAATTAACCTTTCTACAGAGAAAAAACAACTGTCAGGAATTATCATGCTTCCCTAGGTCACCCTTCTATCATCACTCGGTATTTACCATCCTTATTATAATTGGTGGACATATTTGTAAAGCCCCTTGCTCATAATGGCTTTACTCATTTTAAATACAAACTTGGTTGGCCTATCCCAATGACCAGTTCGATGGGGAGTATTGATCCACACATTCAATCTCAGGCTAAACCAAAGCCAAATTAGGAAGATTTCAATTACAATCGCACATGACAGATTTGATGCTGAGGTGTTTTTATTTTTATTGGGTTCTGTAATTAATTTGTTTGACTTGTCTTTTAGATTTTATTTATCAAAAGAATCACGGGATTGTTATTTCTCTCGTATACATATGAACTCTACCAAGGAAATGATATCAAAGGGAATTTGCATATCTTGTTTTCATTTGTCTTTAATAACTCCCCCATCGTTCACTATCCGCTATCACCACGACCACAATGACCTCTCCTGCATTGCCCGCCATAGTAATTGCAACCTAGGCTTAATCACGGTCCACATCCCCATCTCAACTGAAACCGTGACCTCTGTACTAACTTCCAAAATCATCTCCCTGCCTATACCCATCCAAATTAAAATCCTCTAGGTAGGCCAGCTGACGATTGTTCCGAACCATTGGAGCAAGTCCTTGAACAGTTTCTCGAAGGCAATATACAGCCGTAGCGCCACTTCGTCAGCCCTTTCGATATTTCGCCCAGACTGAGCTGCTCTGCTCACGTGTCTAGAGTTCAGTGCAGATCTTCGTTGACGGGGCAGTTGCTTCCATTGCCGTCATTAATAGACATGGCTCCCATCTCCAGGGATTTTGTCAACTCTGACACCAACTGACGTAGTAGAAATGGGGCAAATGCGGATAAATCAATCCGCAAAAAAGGCCCAAGGCGCAGCACTCTCACACGCACAAATTCAGGGAAAAGTCTGTCGTAATTCTTTCATTATTTTAAAAAATATGCCGCTTTGCATCAAAATAAAAGCGCATATTTATATGCGTACTAAACTAGAAGAAAAAAGAAGAAAATACACAAATAAACTAGGAAATTAATTGATAAATATTTCCTTATTTCAACTAAGATTCTAACAATGGATAAAGAAGTAAAAGTAAAATCCTACTCACACTAATTAGAAAATATCAGCCATTAGGGTAATAAACGGCACCAAATATCGACGTTATCTTAATGGACTCCCACGTAACGATTTCAAGTGTAAAAGACGAACTTTATGAGTATTCTACGACACTTACAATTAGAAGTTAGAACAGCCACAGCTCAAAATCAGCCCTAGGTTGCTTCTTAAAAATCTGCTTTTAAATCGTTTCAACTTCCACTTGCTTCTGCTTTTAGATGTCTGCTTGTTGTGACTTTCTGAAAGCAGGAGCAAGAACTCCCATATTGCCACATAGGTATTATGCTTCGCCAGTAAGACTGCCACAGGAACTATTTACTACTAAGGCCAACATGCATTTTTGTTCTTATATCTATTTGTTCACTAATACACAATGATATCAGGAAGTAATCCATATTGCAAGTATTAAGAAATGAGATCAGGAACCAGATTGAAATGCCAAAGAATTAAGGATCCCAGTCAACAACTGTTCAAGCATTTGATAAGTGCAAAAACATGGGCGGCTCAAATAAATGAAGAGGGATTATGAGTTTCCAGTCTTATTTTACTACATGTTTCAAGGACTAAGTTCAGTTCAGGATCTGTTTGTTTTGACTTCTTAAGCTACTTATGACTTTATGGAAAGTATAAATATATATGGCTTTCCCACCAAATATTTAACAATGTTATATTAAAAAATCATGAAAAAAAGTTAACATGCCTTCAAATGACTTAAATTGCTAAAAATCGTATGCTTTCGAAAATTCAAAGTGTTGCATGTTAAATAAAAGTCAAATCTAAATACTAAAAGCAAAAGGTAAATTCTATAGTTAAAAAGCAAAAGTTACGCTAACACGCGTTGAAATTCCATCTGAAACAAGAATGCCAAATGATCTACCATTGAGCAGGTACTCTTTAAAATTAATGCTACAAATTTAGCCTATATGGCGAATAACCGAGCTTTTACCTGCTCAAGATATAAAACTCGTTTTTGATAAATAGTTTGCCGGTCGGAGTTAGGAATGGCAAGCACCTCTACCCTTTCATGCCTATCAATATCTCCAAAGTAGTCCCTGTATCTTGTAATATCAGCCGTTGCAGACATTAATACCACCCTGTAAAATATCAGACAGGAACTAAGTTTCTAAAGCCACAAAGCAACCCACTATATATGAAAAATCAAATCAAAGATACGGTTTCTGTATACATCAAATCAAAGATATGGTTTTCTGTATACATTGCAAATGCAATTTATTCTTTCCACTTGGTCATTCAATCAAATGCATCCACATTCTATCTGAACGCCTATCTGATACAAGCTTGTTACTGATAAACCGCCTGCTGACATTCTTGTTTTCACAAAAGATGCAGACTATTATAAATCCTGAAGATAAAGAAAAACGATTTCAGCGCATCATAACCGCAAACTCGCCCAAGTATCACCAGCAATGATTATCGATAAAGCTACTTGGAAAAGCTTCTATCACACCATCATTTTGTGTAGACTGAGCCATGAACTTCGAATGATATCAAATACAAGGAAATGCACAGAAATCCAAAAAAAAATTGATAACCGGACCTGAGGTTCTTGTTCTTCAGGAGAAACTGCTTCACACAGACAAGAAGAAGATCAGACTCTACAGATCTCTCATGCACTTCATCTAGTATGATAGCCTTGTAATCAAGCGCACTCACACCCTTCTCACGAATCTCCTCTAACAAAACTCCCGCAGTTTTGAAAGCAATCTTTGAACTGTAAAAGAAGACAGATAGAAACGTAAAAGGACTTTAGTTTAAGATAGACACAACACAAATGCCTAAGGCACTTCCAAATAACGAATCAATGTGAAATTAGCATGAGCCACTAAAAAAAAGAGAAGTGACTTAACCAAGATTACATCAATCATAAATCAATGGTAGTGACCCTTGCACTTACGTGTTTGACCATTTAAGACACCATGTTTTACTTGCTTGAACATGCATTAATGACATAGATATGACAGAAAACTAATTATCATATGAAATCGAAGAAGATAAAATGATTAATGAATCCAAACATGTGCGTGGAAAAAAGTCAATTACAATGTGGAATGTGGGCCTATTTGTCCAACTTATTACTTCAATTTATGACTTTCCGTTTAAAATTTTGAAAAAGAGAATTAATTTTTAATTTTTGGAAACTTGTGAACAAATTATACAGGATTCTACATATCGATATTTGGATATTTTGACATGTTTCGAGTGTTTCGCATTGGCAGCTTGACAAATAACATAGCACATTCCGCATGCTGTAACTATTTATCAGTTGTGTGGATGTTGAAGTTACCATGCTCATGGACATTCTCACTACTTAAGATGATCATAGAATTTGGAAACTCTTCACACTATAAGATATAGATGGGTCAAGAATTCATATTTCTGTAATGGTCTGGCTGAATTTGTTGGACCAATTTAACTTAAAGGACTGTCAACCTGTATTATTAATTACTTCAGGAGAGTGGAAAACAATATACAATACCCTATCTGCCAAGTTCACTGAAGATTAGCTCATAAGTAAGGGAGGACAGATAAAGAACGCAAATATTAAAAACCTGCTGGACAGTAGAAATCTAAATAATACGTGACTATTGGTAGTGCCAGCCAACAGCTACAGAAGCTCAACGAAAAAGACAAATATACATATACACACATGTTTCTTTCTTTTAATTTTTTCCGCGTGTGCACACGTGTGTGTGTGTGTGTGTGTGTGGGGGGGGGGGGGGGGGGGAGGGGGGCAGCAAGAGAGAGAGGCATTGCACCGCTACCTGGATGACATATTCTTTAAATGACCAATGTGATATCCAACTTCCCCTCCCAACTCACAATTACGGGATTTTGCAACCATTTTCGCCACAGCTACTACTGCAAATCTGCGAGGTTGTGTACATACAACAGGATAGATGCTTCTCTCTAGCAGAAATTGGGGCACTTGAGAGCTCTTCCCTGAATATTTAGAATACACAATCAGATCGAACCCAAGCACCAAACTGTGGAGGACTACCAAAAGCAGGTCGTAGCAGCCATCAGATGTAGAGAAGTAGATAGCACAGGTTCCAATGAAATTCGATTGCCAATCCACTTTTGTAACTTCAGGCCAAGTACAAATATAATCATCCTATTGGATTACACAGGAAATTGGTTTACAAACAACATTCAGCCAATAAAAACTTGTAATGATACAACTAGAAAAACCAAACTATTTGGATCCCGAATAATCTTTTTCAATCCTCTTAAAAGCTAGATAATAAAAGACTCTATTCAGCTTTAGCATAATAAGAAGAATAACAGTGATGATAATAATAGGAATAATAGCAGTAGCAGTTATAATATTAACAATAACAATAAACCATTCACTTCCTGGCATCAAGCCAAATCCCCAAATTCCAGGATGTGACAAAAGAAGATTGCAAAATATACATTTGCCGGCTTCCTTCTCCTATAAGTCTTTAGCAATCGAAATCAGTGAATACAAAACTGAATAAAATACATGGTCCCCGAGGTTACCAGCTAAAATGAGCTCGTTTCTTTTCCAATTTTCCGTTAGATAATCAAATTAACCAGATTAAGAATTCTGTAGACAGACATTCCATGCGTCGGCGCTATTGCAGAGATCAACTAAGAAACTGAGTACGAAATTTTCATTCATTTTAATAAAAACAAAAACGATGACGCAATCACATTCCCACAGTTTTGTGAGCATCAGCATATGCTGTACGAGACCAAATAATACAGAGCTACACCAAAGTGACCTCTTCATCATTCATGAAAGTTTTTTAGGTTCTTCGGTTCGGCTTCCGAAGCAACAAAACACCATGAAATACGAGTGCAAAGTCCACGAACTAGCGATGAAAGGGGAGGCAACGCGCTGGATGATCGCACACCAAAACGCTAGCGAGAGGATAAAGGAATCGCACCGCGCTCGATTCGCATCGCACGAGTTCGAAAGCTTCAAAAAGGGAGAAACGAAGCACTCCTTCGCCTAAAATCTCCCAACAACGATCCCGATCATCCGAAATCGCAGCGCCAAATTCGGCGTCTTAACCCATCGTTCACACCTCAAACTCAACGCAACCACAGTGCAATGCAGCAGTGCGCTCTACACAGAGAGAGCGAGAGAGAGAGAGAGAGAGTACCGCATCCGGTTTCTCCGACGATGAGGGTGACGCGATTCTCGAGGATCTTCTCGACGATCTTCTCGCGGAGGGCCATGATGGGGAGGGGCGGGAACCTGGAGGAAGAAGGGAACTGAGACGAGTACGAGGAGCTACACGACGACGGCGTCGGAGAAGAAGGCCTCGCCGCCATTGTCGAAGTCCTTCGAGCAACTGTGCGTCCCGATCGCAATGGAATCGCTCGCGGTCGCTGCTGCTGCTAGCGAGAGCGAAATGAAGTGGGAGCAAAGCCTGCTCGCAAAAGTTTTCTAAGGACGAAGGAGGAGGTTACTCCCGCGCAGTCCCTGATCCCCTGCTGGCCGTCGTATTTGGGAACCACACGTGTCGGCCTGCGGATGGGTCTCTGGGACCTGGGGGGAGGACCTTTGCCTCTGACTTTGACTCTCGTCGGTTGACCTGTACGGCTGGGGAGCGGCGTACGCTGGTCGCGGGAGCGGGGGATCGAGGACCGGCTACCTTCTCCCCGAAGGTCGAAGGGGGAAGGTGGGCCCCGATTTTGTTCTGTGGGGGTCTTCCGCTTTAGTCGCGGACGTGGAAAGAAATCGATCGTGATTAATAAGACTAGAGACGACTCGTTTGCCCCGGGCTTGATTACGCGAGATCGACGGTCGCGATGTCCCCGGGCCCAGACGGATGACTTCACGTGAATGAGCTCACGCCCTCGGCGTCGCCCACGTACGCGTGCGTCGTGGACATCTTCTTGTAAGGTTTTTCGAAATTTCGAAAATGTGAAAAGTCCTTGGGAAAAAAATAAAAATGGCACTTTTTATAGTTTTCGACGATTTCCAACGCCTTTGAAAGTCAAAAAAAAGCTCGATAATGAGGTAAACTGTCCTTAAGAAAACCTCCAACTGGTACATTGAATCGAATTTCATGACAGTTCCCAAGAATAGAAATTTCAATTACGTGAAAAGGAATAAATAATTGTGCCATATTAATTGCGTGCTTCACTCATTGCATCGTTTTGTTAATATTGATTTGATGTTTTTATTATATTAAATGAGGTGATAAGCGTGAAAGCAACAAGGAGTCGAGCCTGACACCCCAGCTTTTAGGATGTATCGTGTTCATCACTATGATTTAGAAATTTTACCGGGTGAATCTGACTCGAGTTAAGCTTAATTCACGTGATTCGTCGAATATTGTGAAATTTAAGGGAATTTATGTGCCAACATATACAGTGTGTGAAAGCTTTAGGTATTTTGAATAAACAAAAAGTCAAAATGAGTGTGTCCTAAAATTTAAGCTGAATAAAAATTAAAGCTCAATCCAAACTCCCCATCAAATACAAGAACCAACCGACCGCAATACTGCTGAAAGAAGATTAACATCGAAAACTTTAGTTTCAGGACATATTAAATCGAATAAAGTTCAATAGTTTAGCTTCTTAAGAGGTTCCCCGCAATGTATATATAGCCCCTGCATACATCAGATAAGCCGATAACAAAACAAAATGAATCGAGATGACCAACACGCATCGTTCCTCCAATTGATTAAACTACAGCCATGCACCATATAAAAAGGAAATGCCCTTCATCTTGAAACACAAAAAAGTTTCATACTTGTCTGCCCACACATTTCCATCACAGCTTAAATTGGCTCATGACAGAGCCATCAGCTGCCGGTCAGCGGTTTCAAGGAGAAGTGATCTCTCCACCTAGATATGCCGGCGTTCAATGCCTTCTGTAGAATGCTAATCCGCTCTGACACGACCAGCCCTTTAAGGTCATCGATTTCGGCGTACTCTTTCTCCATTATATGTTCGAGATGTTCAAAATACTTGATTTTGTCATGCACTTTCTTCATCTGCCCCAAGCATTGACAGAAAAAGAAAGGCGATAAATAATGAATAAATCTACAAGTTGATGAAAAATCAACAGAAGAAATCACGCCCAAAAAACCAAAAGTCTGCCGTCAGTAACGTCAGATTCAGGTAGAAGCTAAGCTACCTCACAGCTTATCACGACTCAAGAAAAATGAAGTTGCACTAGAGCATGGACCATCCATATCATATGACTACTAAATAAGCAGACACTAAGAATCACCTGTGTTTCAATAATTGAGGCCACTTTCTGTTCAATTTCTCTATCTTCCTGGTCCGCCAACAATTTGGCACGAGCAGCAACTACTCCAAGAGCAGTCACAGTTGCAGCTCTTACCTGCAAAGGCATGTGACTTCTTGTTGGGAGTGGCCCCTGGGCATCTGTTTATGGCAATATGAGATGAATTCAGTCTAGTTCTGATATTAATTATAAATTAGCGAACCATGCACTACAGATGACAAAGTAGATGACGGTGCAGACCAAAAATGGCAATACCAACATTCTACTCCGGCATCTAAAAAAATGTGAGTTCTTTTACTTTTTTGGGGGAAGGAAATGGGGTTGACATTGGCTTCCCACTTGCCAAAGGCCGCGATTGAAGTTCATACTATAGTTGAAAAAGAAAATTACCGGCTAGGGGGACCTCATCCTTCATCTCAGCATCTCCATTTTCAATGTCCCTGGAAAGCAGAAGGTATACTAGGCATCATAGTTTAGACAAGATAACCTCTTTTTCACAATCTCATAATAAATCATTCATGTTACCTTCCTAGGTGGTTCATTGCAGGAACAGATGATCCATTGCTTATGTGACCCATGGAACCATAAAAAATCTCCCTTGGACAAAAGGTTTCATTGCAAATCGCTGAAACAGCAGATTCAGTAGCAGCAGAAGTGATATCCGGCCCAACCAGTGCCGACATCAGAGACACCTAATACAGGATGATTATGGAAGCGTAAAAGACATACCGTAATTAAAATTGCCCACCTCATTTATCTATGAGCTGCTTGAAAAGAAAAGATAGCCTAATAATAATTCAGAGTAAATCTCTCCCCAAAGAGGAATGACAGCATTTATTCACTGGCTTGTCGCATAATATAGCCTTGGAAAAACATACAGGAACCTCGTAATTTTGTACCAAAAGGAATGGAGCTTACACAACTGGATTATTAAAAATCACTGACATCCCTAAACAGGGTCTATGTACAAAAGTTGGCCTATAGAAACAACATATAACAAAAAAGAAATACCTGTTTCATGAGAGAACTACCACCATCAGAGAGGAAAGCTACACACTTCTTTTTAAGAGGAGGACCCTCATTGAGAACATCGTTAATCTGATTCTGCACGATCTCTTCTATTTGGTCATTAGATCGTTCCTCTGGTTTGGTTTGGCCTGGTAATTCAGAAGTAGCTGACTGAGCTTGAGATGTATTGTTAGCATTTCCGTCAACATTTTGATCTCTACCATTTTTGTTGGTATAACCCAACAAGAACTCCCCAAAAGGTAATTCTATGAGCTTCAATATGCAATCAAGTTTAGTCTTTGTCTTCACATTTTGTGCCACTAGATCCCAGTCATCCCCATGCTTTGAAATGGATTCCAGAAGGAGTTGAGTTTCTGCCTCAGTCCAGATAGCTGCATGACTTGCAGAGTTTCCCTTGCCTTCCCTGAACTCAAAATCATCTAATGACTTGTTCTCTCCACAACTTCCATTGTTGTAGCAGTTCACACAAATTTTAAAATCGCCCTGCTGAAGTATGTACTTAATGGTTAAAAAAAGAGTTTTGCCAATCAAAATAGATAAAAATGCAAGTTCACAAATACAGAAAAAACATAGATCTTGCCCAGAAAACTTTGC
Source organism: Syzygium jambos (assembly GCA_031216235.1). Taxonomy (NCBI): domain Eukaryota; kingdom Viridiplantae; phylum Streptophyta; class Magnoliopsida; order Myrtales; family Myrtaceae; genus Syzygium; species Syzygium jambos. The sequence goes on from CM062230.1 coordinate 25,056,014, forward strand.
TGGAGCAAGTTATACGCAAAGGAATCTCCATCAAGAAATTTTTCCACTCGCTGCATGTTGTTGCTGTTAGGACCAAAGCTAAGAGAGAAAAGGAAACGAATGAAAAGAATATAAGGAAGGAAGGTGGGTGAGGAAGCAAATGCTGTAATCCTTTATATTGTTTTCCCAAAAGGGATTAAGAGAAGAAAATCAGCCAAAAAGAGGGATATGGATAAAAGAATCACCATGACGTCCCTTTAAACGAACTTATTCCTTTTTTTCCGCTGAATGAGTAATTTGAACCCCGAATAAAGGGCAACTAAATATTAACTAATTGTCTCGCATTTTCTTTCTTCAATACATGTACTCACTGCATGAGTAGCCATCCGCAATTCCATTCATGTAAATCACAATCTGATTGCCACTTAACTCCAAACAGATCATTCCATCAAAGAAATTGCAAACTACAATCACAGAACACGGCCCACCAGTGCTTCGTATTAAAATCCAAACGGCCGTGAAAAAAAGCGCCGATCATGAAAACCTGCTCCTTTCGAATCGGTGAGCTCACTCGCCTCATTAGGATGACAAAAAAGCCAATACGATGTTGCATCATAGAATCTTGAACCCGATCATCCACAACCATTGGAGCAAAAATCTAGCAAATTAAGTACATGTGCTCGAGGAAGTGCTTAAAAAGCCAAGCTTAAGTAATGTGACAGACAAGAGGAATCGAATCGGTAACCTCATAGCCAACTTAATCATTTTGGTAATCCAAATAAGTAATCAAAGAGAGTATACCTTAGTATATTCATAGCATCCAGACTCACAAGTTCCGCCACAGCTTCCACAAACCAGCCCCTTCTGCTTCATCAATCCGGCAAAAACGTCGGAATACGAAGCCAGGGAAGGCAACCTAAACTGCCCCGCGCTCGACCCCTTCCCGCCATCATACCTGCCAACGGCCGGAGGAGGCAATATCACTGGCCTCCCCGAATTCGGTACCGCCACGACCCGGACCCCGACTGGCGCCCCGTCTTCGACCACCACCCTGCCGCGCCTCGCGCCATCACCATCATCATCGGCCCCCTCTCCGCCTCCTCCTCCGGCCCCGCGGCCATTGGGCGCGCCGAAATTGATGAGCCCCCACTTCTCGAGGAAGAGGAAGACCTTGCGGAGGAGGCAGACGTCGCCGACGAGGGCCTTCCGGACGTCGGTGAAGGTGAGCCGCCTCGACGGGTCCTCCCGGTACCGGTTGATGATGAAGTCCCGGTAGTCCTTGTAGATCTTGGGGGTCCTCGAGATGGAGCTCCCGTCGAAGAACTCCCGGAGGGCGGCCCTCTCCGTGTCGTGGATCTCGTCCCAGGAGAACCAGCCTGCGAGGGCGGAAGCGCGCCATTGTCGGGGTGAGTCGGTACGAGGAAAATCGAACTAGGGTTTTGGTCGGGAGAGAGAGAGAGAGAGAGGGACTTAACTGGAGTGGATGGGGATGGTGTAGAGGTCGAGCTCGTCGAGGTCGTGGGCTCTCGGGTCGGGCCGTGCGGCGGTCGCCATTCGGGATCCCTCCGGGAGGCTTGGGGACCGGCCGGCTCTGTGTGCGCGACGGGGACGACGGCACATGCGCTTGCGCAGTCAGGCAAACCAACGAAAAAATAAAAGAAAAGTTAATGGGGGAAAACTCCAAATAATGATTCGAAGTGCTTGAAGTGAAATTTGTATTAAATAAGAGTATAAAATAGGTATCTTATTCTCAAATAAGAGCCTCAAATGGTGATGACAATTTCAAATAAGAGCCCGATCATGCTGATCTCGTCGGCTGGTCAAAAGTTTTTTCGTTTAATGACAATTTTAATTTTAAATTATTCTTTTCTCATTTTTTTCTTTCTAGCGAGGGCCAGCGACCCTAGCCAGATAGGATGAGGGCACAATCGAGGGCCGGCCTCACCCAGCCCTCTTCGAGCATCGCTGATGGCCGCCCATCGCTTCAAACCGGCCACCGGCGAAGAAGAAAGAAAAAACTAGAAAAGGAAAAATTCAAAAAAGGTTAAGGACAAAAATGCTCTTATTAGCTAAAAAGTCAAGCTCTTCTTTAAAATTGTTACTTCAGGAGGTTCTTATTTGAAATAAAGTCCATTTCAGGCTTTTATTTGAGAAAATAATGACACTTCAAGCTCTTATTTGGAATTTTCTCTAGGTAATATGAAGATCGTATAACTCATACCCTTATTTGGAATTTTCTCTGGGTAATATGAAGACCCTATGACTCGACTTGATGCATAATTTTATTAATTGTCACCACGCGTTAAATATTTGTTGACTATAGTATGTTTATTTCGTTGACAAAATTTTCTATAAAAATATTTTGTAAATTTTTCCTATGTTTGGAAAAGTGAATATGATAAATTGATTACAAAAATTACGGTAAAAATCAAGAAAAAAATATCCCTCTCATTAGAGAGGAAAACGTTTTCATTAGCCAAGTTTCACGTTGGTCGATAGCACAGCACGTTAAAGTACTTGATGAAGCTTGGAGCTGATAATGTTATTTCTCTCCGACATCCTCATTAGCTTCCAGAATTCATTTTCTCTATTTATTATTAATAAATCAACAGGTAATGTCCTCGTTTATAAATTGATGTTTTCGATACGGGATTTTTCTTTTAAAATTTATTTAATGGTGTTAAAGTGGAGAGTTTAGAGAAGGTATTTGTAAAAATGTCAAAGTATTTTGTATTTACCACTTCACTTCTTCTCAATAATGATTTGAATTAAGGGGAAAGGAATGAAGAAATTGAGTACTTTTACGTATATTTTTGTTTATAATTACTATAATTTATAGTTTCCGTACTTGCTTTCTCAAGGTATTTTATTTGAAATTTGTTGATCTTTTGTCATTTTATTATGTGTTAATTCAAATAACGGAAGACTATTTTCCTCTCGTTTTTATGCTTCCAACCAAACGGGGGAAAATCAATCACTTTCCTTAAAAGTGAATTTCGGGAAAAACAATTTTTTTCAAACATAACATTTTTGTGTTAAACAAATGCGCTTATAAATTTTTCCTTTTTTCTCAAAGGTTGACTTTTCTCTTTTTTCATGTCCTATCTCTCCGCCGTGGTTTTGCGTTATATCCTATTTAGTGTTCGGACATTATAAATCGGATAAGATATTCAAGATAGGAGGTGGGATAAACCCATCGGCTTCACGAACCACATCCACGATAGCTGATCGTATCGTGCAATTACCTTGATTATCATCATCATTTAGCCGATTGTCCTCCAAAGACTGAAGGTGAAAATGAGAAATTATACGTCGCATGGCCATTACAATTCACGAGTGCAATGAATCCTTCGAGATCATCATCCATAATAGAGGCGTGTCTGCCCTCCTTACTCATTATCCTAGTGTCGTCCATCGATGGATCTCCATCCACCTTCTATTCGTCACTCGTTACCCTAGATCGTCACTTTGATGTCAAGTGGCACCCAAGCTTTGCATGCGGCGTCCACCGCCCCATCACCAACCTTCACCTCTACATCGACCATTGTTGCCTCATCTACCATATCATTGCGGTTGTTACCTCTCCTTGTCCCTTTGAGACACCCTTGGTGACCCGAAGCTCATCTTAGACGGTGCCTAGATCGCCTTTGATATAGTGAAGCCAAGCAAGGACTACGATTTAAAGTTAGAGATGGCGGTGGATATGGCAAAATTGGCGGTGAAGGAGATAAGTTGGAGGAAGCTAAAGAGAGTGGGTTTGAGATGCTAATGAGAGAGCTCAAACATTAGATCTGGATAAAACAAGAAATTGCACTGAGCAAATGAGATTTTCAAAAAAATTTAATCCTATATATAATTTGGAGAATGTTTGGATGATTTCTAATTCAATCTCATCATCATATAGTATTCCAATTTAAATTCGGTTGACCAAACTCACAGCCGTATTGATTCATCATTTATTCTTCTACAAAATCTACCAAATTTAAAATCCACAAAATCTAACCCTCATAACAACACAAAAATTATGATTTACATACACTCACAACCACCATTTTCGCTATCATAGCCTTAGCGAGCTCGAAGCTTTTTCAGCCATCCGTGAGCTCTACCATAGCTGCAAAAAGTACAAAATTGAAGCCATCACAGCTGTGGCGAGCTTTAGATCGAGGTAAAGGTGTCAAAATGGATCTTAAATCCATATATGACCCATTTAAAAATAAATGGATCATATATGGGTCAGTTTAATTTTAAAGAGTCAACCTTAAATGGGTTTTAAATTTTAAAGCTTAAAGATAAATGGGTCTAAACGGGTTGAGTTTAAAACCCATGTCCAACCCATCCACATTCTCTCTCCCTCTTTATAAATTTTTTTTTTAAATCGAAATTAATTATTTTTATTTTATCTCTTTTTCTTTTATTTTTTATTTTTTCTTTTCTCTTCTTTCTTTTTCTTTTTTTTATTTCGGCCGGTGATCGGCCACGGCGATCGGCCACCGGGGCGGGACAACCTCGCTGGAGGTCGGCGAAGCTCGAGCTCGCCGACCTCGGGTGAGGCTCAAGCCTTGAGCTCGCCCAATTCCGGCGACCTCGAGGCTCGTCGGCCTCGGGCGAGCTCGACCTTGCCGGATTTGGTGAGGTGGAGCCTCGCCTAAGGCTAGCGAGACTCGAGCTGGTCGGCCTCGGGCGAGCTCGACCTCGCCAGATCTGGTGTGGTGGAGCCTCAAGGCTTGTCGGAATCGGGCGCGCTGGAGCCTCGCCCGTGGTCGGTCACCGGTCATGGTGGTAGGTGATCGGCCAAAAATAAAGGAAAAAGAAAAAAATTTAAAATTTTAAAATTTAAAATTCGATTGAAAAAATAAAAAAATATTAATATTATTAAAACGAATGCACAAAGTAAAATCAAATCAGATTTTATATACCAAATATTGAAAAATATTTTCTAGTTTATTTTCAGGTTTCAGCCAAATGACAAAATTTTTTTTATTTTCTTGGATAATGACTTTGTGGAAAATATTTTCTAGAAATGTCGCATTTTTCGCAAAACAAACAGAACCTTAATTTAAAAAAAAATTATAAAATTTTTTCATTAGCTTTGTATTGCATAAAATGTTTTAGCAGTATAATTAAAAAAATCATAAGAAACAAGTACTCCTAACTTAGATTAAATATAAAAAGTGTTTTAGCAATGTGGGTCGGGTTGGGTATGGGTCGGGATATTTACACTACGAATAAATGGGTCATAAACGGATTAATGGGTCAATTTGGGTTAGACCATTTATGATCTAACCCAAACCCGATCTGATCCACCCGTTTAACAGGTCTAGATCGAGGCCATGACCCATGGGCTCAAAATTCAAGCGGCCATGATCATTGTAGCGTAAAGGTTGTGCGACCATGGCCCACGAGCTCAAATCAAGCCACCATGGCTGTGAGCTCAAGTGGTCATGCCCAAGAGCACAAGATTTGATCGAGGCAGTTGTGAGCTTAAGCTTGAATAGTTATGGCCGCGCGAGCTTAGAATTAGAGCTTGTGGACATGGCAGACATGATCTCTCGATTTTGTTTTTGTTTTAAATTTTTTAGTTGCATGACATGGCACTTATTTAGTGTTACATAATAGGGAAATTTACCCAAAAAGTCCCTGAAGTTTGGTTCAATATGCAATTTGATCCATCAACTTTTAATTTGTTCAATGTAGTTCATGAACTTTAGCCTAATGTTCAATTTAGTCCTTGAACTTTTAATTTGTTCAATGTGATCTTTAGATTTTTAGTATATGTTCAATTTAGTCTATAAACTATTTGAAAATATTCAATGTAGTCCTTCTAGTTCATGGTCTGTTTGATTTATTATCCCTACATAATACACACGACATGTGTATTTTGGCATTCATGTCAACAATCCAACACCTTACCTTAAAAATTTGGCAAACAAAAAATGTAATAGCAAAGCTAACAGTGATGTTTTTTTAGAAAGTAGAAGGTCGTTTTTTGGGAAGAAGGGAAATGTGAAGATTTTGAATTTCTAGGGAAGTATGGGCCATTGATGATATTAATCCTATCTTAGAAAAGAGATAAGTTTTTTATTAAGCATGTTTGACAATTATCACGATATTAGCCATAATGAACTAAAGGACAACAGGAGAAGAAAAGGAATAGGATAATGACACAAATAATCCTTGAATTTTGGCCTAATATATAATATGATTCTCAAACTTCTAACTTGTTCAACATGATCCATAAACTTTTGGTACATATTCAACATAATTTTTAAACTGTATGAAAATGTTCGATATTATCGTTTTATTAAGGGAAAATTTCAAATCGGTACCTAAAGTGGGGTCATTTTCTCAAAAAGGAGTCCAAAGTGGACATAGTGCCAAATAAAGGCCTAAAGTGCTTAATCGATTTTAAATAGGGGTTTGAAGTGCCTAATTAGTCTCTAGTAAGGGCTTGAGTTTACCGGTCAATCAAATGCTCACCGGTCGGCAAACAGGTTATTGTTCTGGCAATCGGAACAAGGGCAATTTCGTATTTTATTTTTAAAATTTTATTTTTGTTTCTTTTTTCCTTTCCTTTTCATTTTCTTCTTTTTTTTTCTCTTTTCCCTCTGCTTACCCCGATTGGTGAGCATTTGTCCCATTGGTGAACCCAGACCCTTACTTGAGACCAATTGGGCACTTCGGGATCCTATTCGAGATTGATTGAGCACTTCAGGCCCTTATTTGATACTATGTCCACTTTGGATCCTTTTTTGAGAAAATGACCCCATTTTGAATATTGATTTGAAATTTTTTCTTTTGTTAATTATAGTTAAGGGATAACGTTAAATATTTTAATATATTTCCTAGATCAAGATAAAAAGTTCAAGGATGACACTGCATAGTGGTATGAAATTTAGAGATTACATTGAATAAATTTTTAAATTAAGAAATATTTTGCACATTGAATTAAAATTCAGATTCATTTGTGTCATTTTCCAAAAGAATTGAACGGGGGCATGATAAGGTACGAACAGCCACAGCATATCCGAGGTAGACCTTACAAGCACGAAACCATCGCGGTCGTTCGTCACCATCGAATCCTCCCTTCCGGCATCCACCTCTCTCCTCATTTGACCACAGTCGAACCCGTCGGGCAACCCCCCACTGGCGCACCGCCATCACCATCGTCGAGCTCCGGGCGTCGAGATCGAGAGCGAGCGAGCGAGCGAGAGAGAGGAGAGAGCTCGGTGACAATGGCGTCGGGCTGGGGAATCACGGGGAACAAAGGGAGGTGCTACGATTTCTGGATCGACTTCAGCGAGTGCATGTCCCGCTGCAGGGAGCCCAAGGACTGCGCCCTCCTCCGCGAAGACTACCTCGAGTGCCTCCACCACTCCAAGGAGGTCTCCCTCTCTCTCCCTCTCCCTCTTTCTCTCTGCTTGATTGGTTCGCAGATCGAAGCCATTAGCTTTGCGGGATGCTTGTGATGAAACCCTAGTCTCGACAATTGGATTAGGACACCTCGACGATGATGCTCAGCTAGTGGTCCGTGTGCTTAATTGGACTGGGAGTCTGAGTTATGCATTTGTGGTCGATGCCGCAGATCAGTAGGTGAGCCTGATTGATGGTGCATCGCATCGTCGGGGCAATGTCGTGCGATTTATTTGAGAGGATTTTACAATCATCAGTGGGAGTGAGTCATTTGCCTTTGACTGTTGCTTTCAGTTTATGAGCAGAAATAGAGCTTATCAGTGGATACGATTAGTGCATTCCTCTTATGTATGAAGGAAGCCCTGAGGTGGAGTTGGTCGATGAACTGCATTGTAACAGCAGAGCCGCTGCATTGGTTTGAAGTGAAATACACGGTCAAGTTTGTTCTGGGCCTTATTTTGTTATTTGAACGTTCTTGGGATAGACTGTAGTAAACATTTGCTCACAGTCCATGAAGGCGTCAACACAAGATCTCTGGTTCATTTCTAGATTATGGATTTAGAATTAACTGGTAAATTGCCTTTAGACGCACTAGATAGTTTATGGTTGCGATGACCACAAATACTACAGTATTTTGGGTGCCTTGAGAATTCATGAGCCATATAGCCATGTCCCATTCCAGTAACTTTAGCTGAAAATCATGGTTTCCTTCTGAGCTACTTAGCCTACTTCCAAAAGTAAAGCTAGCAGCGGTAGGCAGAATTAATTATGTACTAAGATTGAAATCTGATTGCAGCTTAATTTGTACGTGTATTCATAAGGATAGAAGATGAACCCACCATTTGCACCTCATTGTGCATCCTATTTGACCTCCTCCTTTTACCATATCTTTTTATGTGTTTGCCAGAAGATGAACTATCAGGGAAGCAGTTTGACATAAGAAAGAGATGTTTGGGAAGCATCTTTTGGAAGAGTTTTTGTATCTGTTGGGACTTTGTAAAAGGACGAAAAGTATATATTCTGCTTATTGCTGTGAGACTCCTTGGACAAGAGTAGCATCATGTTGATGCTTTGTAACCGGCTCTTTTCCTGATGGTGGTTTGAAACCCATCGGTGACTGCATCAGTTTTACCTGTTTGGTCTGGTACTACCGGGTTTGAACTGGTTATATATTATATAAAATCATAAGTACCAATGAAAGTTCAGAAGAGAGCTGTAAGTAGGAGAAAACAATAATAACAGATGATAAATTCATGTTAACATCGTAATTATTAATTGGTTAATTTAGATGACAAATTTATCATATATCTGTTGATTGATAAAATAAAGCAATATTCTTGTCGTGCTTTGTGTGATTAAGTTGAAGAATTGCTGTATAGATTCTGTATAGTACTTGTTTTTTCCAATCTTCTTCAGCAATTTGGGGGATTTTAGTTTTAGTCAAAATTTAGCTATTCATATCATGCTGTCAACAGATGGAATCAAACCAATTAAACCATTCTTTTGGTTGTGAGAACAATGCTTCACAGTTCACAGACTAGACCAAGTTATGGAGTTAAATATACAAATTACCACATTCTAAGACTACTTATATTACTAGATGCTGCCTCCAACAGACTGCAAATTACTAATATTTTAGCGATGCTATCAATGAAGTCTTTTAGGGCATATTATCTTGCAGTATCAGTGCCTTCTCCTTTTTCAGCCAGTAAATTCTTAGATTTGTGGTCAGGATGAACTTTCGTGGTCATGGTGCTATTTCAAAAAATTTTCTGTTGGAGCTCGAAGGTTGTTGACTTGTACCAATTTTTAGATTTAGTCCTCTTTTAGGAGCACTTCAATGATCCCCGTGATTAGAATCAGTCTATTAGAAAAAGAATTGAGAAAGGGTGGTAGATGCACTTGCAATGATGTGCAATGAATGAAACCTAATTAATATCTATGGATTCCAGGGGCTGGCTGGTGACATTTCTGAGAGCCTTTGTAGGGAAGAGTGCAAAATTTCGGGGTTTCATCAATGCAAACTCAATTAGTGTACATATGACAATGGCTTGATTTAGTGATGATTACATCTCACAGTGGAATAATCAGCAATTACCATCACCCAATATCATTGTTTAGCTATGCCCCTTCACGTGAAATTGGAAACCCTGCTTCCAATAGCTCAATTCTCCAACGTGATTATTATGGCTCCATTGTCAGACACTTTACTCCTGTGGAGGATTGATATACACAAGTGTGGGTGCATAACTATGTTGTGACTGTCTTGGTTCGACAAATGATAGTAATTCAGGGAAAAGATATGATTGGTTAGATACTTCCTTACATATGGTTTTCTTTTCTTGGTTCTGTATTGCAGTTCCAACGGAGAAACAGAATTTACAAGGAAGAGCAGCGGAAACTTCGGGCAGCCGCACAGAAGCCTGAGGGTGGAGGTGGTACTCACAGCCATCACGCATGACAGGAACATGTCCTCGTTGCATACTCTGAACTGAATAAGCACATGTATGAGGATCTCTTATCAATTGGACTTTGTCGTTCGACTTTTTTGCACACTCCCGATTCATTGGAGGGTTTTGTTGCTTTGGTCGGCTTTGCAAAAGGGGAATATCCTACTGTTTCTTGCATATTTTGAGGATTTGAAAGTTGTTTTATAGTTGATTCTGGTCTTTAAAATAAAAGGGCCTTTGTAGGTGGGATGGTATGTCTGCCATATTAACATTTTTGACTTCCTTTGCTAGGTCTAGAGAGAGATCAGCCGTTTGGACTGAAGATAGACCAGTAAGCAGTGCACGTAACATGCACTAAAAGTCCGCTCAATTGTCCATTTTCCCTAAAACACCTGATCCTAGAATCGGATCATTTCACTTTCCAATGTTCTCAAGATGAATCCAATAACGCCTTTTCAAGTATGCATGGCAATTTGATATTCAATGACGAACAGAAGCATGTAAAGAGTCAAGAAACGGAGTGAGTTGAGAATATGCACTTCCAAATCGCGCAACTGACCGGAAAATGAGCAACGAAGCTTTTGTTTCAATTCAAGTGGTAACATCCCTTGTGGAAATGATATATGGAGCGGCGTACAAAAATTTCTTTTGCTCAGACGCTCGAGTTTTGTGATTGAAGCATTAGAATTGTCACTTAGCGTTGGATGCTCATGAGGTGAGAAGTGCCCTTTTCTCTCCCATCTTACTTGGTAGCTTGAATAGAATACCAACACGATTGGTTCTATAGAAAGCAGTCAAGCTTGATCGTGTGAGCAACGATATTATCGCATGACAATGTAGTCGTACCACTATAGTTTGAAGACCGGACGTCTCCTCCTCTCTGGATGAGCATAGCAGTTGTACGCAACTCAATCTTATAAGCAGGGTTGTCATTTCTTCAACAAGTTGCATCCAATGCAAATTTATCGAGAGTAATCCGAATTTGATGTCAATTGAAACCGACTAACTTGAAATTTGAGATGGTTGTGTTTCGATTCATGTATTATCAAAATAATTAGTTATCACACCGAAACAATCGGGGTGATAATGTTAAATGACGTGAAGGACTTTAGCTGAATGCACAAGGATAACTTTTGCTTCTGTGAAATAATTTCCTTGGATGCATGAGGATTACATTCGCTCGTCTAAGGTGATTTTTACTTGTAACCTTTTACGTTTTATGACTTTGCTTGAATTCACTTTATGAACTCTGTTTAATTTGAAACACGTAAATTTATCAGAACATACGAATATTGACATGTAAAACAACATGTAATTTTTTCATACATTTTGAAACTTAAACAGTACCTTTCGATTTTTATATCTTGGAGGGAATATCATAAGGAGGAGTGAAAAGTACCTCTAGTTACAACAAACAAACGTCACTATATCTCTAAACGACTCACCACCAGAAATCGTAGGTAAACTTCACTGTGGCCATTGAATTTCAGTAGATTTTATAATGAATCACGTAACTTTGATTTCAATTATTAAAAGTAGTAAAGTTATTATTCTTTGTAATTTAGCATTGTGACGGGAACGTAGTTAATCTCTCGGCGAAAAACACTTGGTCAATTTTCTATGATTACCAAGTGGCCGCTATGTCAGCATTTAATCAAAAGTTTGACAGAGCTAGGTTGAAGTGCATCGATTACAAAAGAAAAAGAAACGGTTTTTCATCTTAATTATCCATCCAACCATAAATGTATAAAACAGTTTTCATATTCACAATGGATTTAATGCTATTTAATAATTGAAATTTACATCCAATGGTTGTGATGTGATTGCATGTGGTGACCACCACGTGAAATTGAATCGACATTCGCGGATGGCTTCAAGGCCAATCGGAGAAAAAGAAACGCTTTTTTACTTTTAAGTATACATGTCATCCATGCAACGATAAATGTCTACGATAGCTTTTCTATTGACAATGGGTCAAACAATGCTTAATAATTGAAATTAAAATCAAGTGACGGTTCGAATATAATGACCACCACGCGAAATTAAATCGACATTCGAGAACGGTTTTAAGGCCAATCGGGAAAAAAGAAAACTTTTCGGGGGAAAACTCGTAATTTCCAACAAGTTAAGGGGCTTCCGCTTAATCAACGGGAAAAGAGCGCCCGACCAATATGTTAACGTACGCCTCGGCACACGATATCCTGCACTCCGAGTCTTTACTTTATGTTCAAGCCCGACCCACATCTTTCAAAACCCTAGTCATCGTAGCGCCTCTCCTCCTCCTCCCTCCTCCTCCTCTTCCTCGAGCGATCTTCAAGCTTTCGAAGGTAAGCCCTCTCGGTCGATTTCACAGCTTCTCTTCGCTTCCCACGTGCTCTTTCGCATGTACCTCGGCGTAGCTTCTGTCGGCGAAGGTCAATGTCGTGCTGATCTAGGATTCTTGTCGCTGCTCTCTTGGTGGTGCTAGGGCAAGATGAGCAGCCGTGCGAGCAGGACTGTCTACGTTGGGAACCTACCCGGCGACATCCGCGAGAGAGAAGTGGAGGACTTGTTCCGCAAGGTTTGTCGAATTCTCGTTCAGTCCTTGTTTTTGGGTTTGTGAAATTTGACCGATGCAGGTTTTCTTTTTATTTCCCCCCTCTTTTTTTTTTTCGTGTATGCTTTTTTGATGTTCCGTCGTGTTGATGCATGTTTGAATTGGAGTTTTTTTAGCGACGAATTCTCCTATCATAAGAGAAGATGTCATTCTTAGTGTAGTACGTGCTTCATTCTGTAGTCTCGGAGCAAACGATGGGCATGGCGATTGAGGTGATTGGTCAAAATTGTAACTTTAGGTTCGACGTTTGAAATCTCATGGCAATGGTTCTTCTTGGGCTTATACCCTTGGCTTGGTTATGTTAAACAACAACCTAAACGATGAATTGTTTTTTTCTTTCCTGTTTATCTGCTTTTTGGTTATGTTGATTATGCTTCCAGTGTTCAGACGTGCTATTTTTTCAGTCTTTTCATTTATTCTGTGTAATCTTGACTCTTATTAGCTCTATCACCTTAATGGGGGTGATTCGAGTCTACAAAATTGTTCCTCTTTTTCTTTGCTAAATGACAATGCAGCTGGATTACCACATGCTGATGATTGAACTGGGATGACATCGGTCACGACTGTATGACAATGTGCATTACATTATCTCTTTTGTCTGATGTGCTGAGGAGAATGTTCTCAATCCTTGAGCAGTCGTTTTCTCCTCTTGGTATAAACAAGCTATTATATATCCTTACGCTCCTCATTCGCATTTGGAATGGATGCAAATGGCAAACTGTTCCTTCTGTAAGGAAAACATGGGTAGCATCTGTCCTTTGGTGCCTCGGTTTTTCCAAGTGTACTCAATCATCTTGCAGTAGCATGTTCCCTTATAAATTGATCTACATGGATGAATAAGTAATAAATAGTTTTGGGGATGCAAGAAAAAATCTTGATTGAAGTTCTGATCTTGGAAAAGTTCAGGCCCCTGAGCTCTATTAATCAGTAATTTAGAGAATTTTGTTTAATCCTACTCCGTGATAAAGCATATGTGAAGTAGAGACTGTTTAGTGGTGAACTGAGATTTTTCTAGGATTATTTGTTTCCTTCAGTTTGTATTTACTTATTCAAATGATGTGGGCTGTGGAACAAGTTGCAGATGTCTTTGCTTTGATGAATATACTTTCTGTCTTCTTTCCCTTGTCTTCTCTTCTTGCAGTATGGACCGATAGCGCACATTGATCTGAAGATACCACCCAGGCCTCCTGGTTATGCGTTTGTTGAGGTGAGCATAAGAAATTTAAAATTTGCTTCCCACATTTCCTGGCTGGCTACTTTTTTCTGACTAAGATTGTCACTTACAGTTTGAAGATGCTCGAGATGCTGAAGATGCCATCCATGGTCGTGATGGCTATGATTTTGATGGGCATCGTTTAAGGGTTGGCTATCTTCGGAACGTACCTTTATAAATGCTCCCTGATTAACATTGTGACCTTCCTTATCTGTAGCTATTTGTTGTATAATAGGTGGAGCTTGCTCATGGTGGTCGCGGGCACTCATCATCATCTGATCGCCACAGTAGTCATGTTGGTGGTCGGGGTTCACGTGGAGTATCGAGGCACTCTGAATTTAGAGGTTGTAATTCTTTATATTATAAATCTAGTGGGTTCTTGTCCTTTGCATACACATCTAATTTCCACACTCATTGTTATACAGTCCTGGTTACTGGGCTACCCTCTTCAGCTTCATGGCAAGATCTTAAGGTGAGAATGACCTGGATCTATTGATAATTGTTTCTGGTATTCTTCCCTCTCTGTATGTACGTTAATGTGTACATGTGAGGTTGATGTATTGAGTTTATTCTTTTAGTTAGTTGATGTGTGCTTTCTTTGGTTAGGATCACATGCGTCGAGGAGGAGATGTCTGCTTCTCACAAGTTTTTCGTGATAGTAATGGTAAGTTGATAAGTTATATGGATTACATGCGGCTTCTATTGAAGTTCTTGTTAAGTTTGAGGTACTAAAAATTTAAATATTTTAATCAACGATTTTTATTGTGAAGTTGAATAGTTCAGGTTTTTTATTTTTGAGTCCATGATCCATTCTCTTATTGGAGGCAGTTACATGTTCTAGTGTATATAATGGGTCATACATGGAGAAATGTTGGTTTTGCTGTATATATATCTTTCAGTTTTCTTTCTCTTATTCTGATAAGGATGTTTGTGGATCTTGTCTTGAAGGCACAACAGGGGTCGTGGACTATACCAACTATGAAGACATGAAGTATGCAGTAAGTCTTTTGCCTTGTCATGCTTTTATTGGTATGTTAGGATAGAGATTTATTTGCCCAAGCTTGTTGGGTCTGTCCATCATTCTGCGGATGAGATTGTGTACATTTTCTTTGCAGATAAAGAAACTCGATGATTCAGAGTTCAGAAATGCCTTTTCCCGGTCATATATTCGGGTATGACTTTTGATGCCGCTCTTTTATCAGTTACCATCGGGTGCACACTTGTGTGCGCGTGCATTTATGTAATTTGAATTGGTTTCTTATGTATGTTCATGTGCAGGTTAAGGAATATGATTCAAAGCGCGAGTCATCAAGAAGTCCTAGAGGCCGGAGCTATAGTCGCAGTCCTCGCAGTCCCAGCCGCAGTCGTAGCAGGAGTGTGAGGTCTGGTTTTCTCGAATAGTGATACATGTATTTTTTTGTATTTCAATTTTCTAAACCCTTTTCATTTAAATTGCAGCAAGTCTCCGAAAACCAAAAGCACACGGCGTTCACCTGCAAAGTCTCGATCTCCTTCACACTCCCGCTCTAAGTCACCTTCCTTATCAGGGTATGCTTTCTCTGGCTAGTTGGCTTAACCGTGGTTTGTTCCTCCATTTCTCAGAGCTTTATGCCTCAAAAGTGGGTTATAATGCAAAAAGGGCTGCAGATGTGAAGTTTCAATCTACAATAATTTCTTTCACAAAGTATGATTTTGGTGGGGATTTGCCTGACTATGCTGGGGGCCAAGTCATGGAATCTTATGTGTTCTTCCTTTTTGTCCTCCCAGTTTGATAATTAGGATCATATTTTGCTAATGAAGTACTTTCGGTGGTGCTTGTTAATTTGCTTTCTCCTATTAGGTCATCTTCCGTTCAATAATTTCTCAAGTTCAAACAAATGATGGGTCTAAAATGTCCATTTTTTTCCCAACTATTTACCTTTTTGATTCTGCAAGACTCTTGTAGCAGGCGCGCTTTGCTCGAACTATTGGATTAAATTCGTTATTGTTTGTGGGTCTTTACTATTTTGAAGGCACTATCTCCTTAAATGTTCATGTGGCTTGATATTATTTTGGAGATTATTTGATGGCTTTTATGGGTGGGCTAACAGTCGCATCATGATTAGGTGATCAATATTCAGAATTTGAAACTGTTTTTATTGCACGGTAGGGGGTGTCTTGGAATTCTTCCAAATAACTGTTCTTTTGCCTTCTGTATGAAAATCATCTGTTCTCTTTTTATAGATATGGATATGGATATGGATAAATGCGGCAAACTGGGGATTCAATATTAGGATCTTGGTGGGATATGGTTCAGTTGCCTGCAACTATATGGTTGTGGAGGTATGACGTTTTCTAGATGGGCAGCTTTGGAAAGCTTCATGGTGTCTCTGTTCTAATTTAATTAGCATCACAATTCCGTGGGTGCTAGATTGGGAACAAAGGAGATCATGGAATAACAGAGCTGGATTCTGTGAACTAGTTCCATTGGGATCTACTTCAAGAAGTCTCGAGCTAATAGGATGACTATCTGGACTCCTTTGGATTGTTTTGGTACTTTAGGGTGCATTTTCCTCATTTGTCTCCTTTTCTGATCTTTCATGATGATAAACTTGTTCTTTTCCCGTTTATTTTATGCTATTTAGCTGGACTCATAATGGGTTTGATGTTTTTTCTTAAGTCTCAAAAGAATTACGGCTTAATCTTTTCATTCTGAAAATGGTAATCTGACGTGGGAGAGGCATCAAGGCTCTTGGATGAAAGACGTGTGGATTTTAAATTTGGTTCTTTCTGGAACTTTTGCAGATCGCGTTCAAGATCCAGATCACCATTGCCTGTAAGTTTTTCTTTTGTGGGTTTAGGCAGTCTCTTTTTAACCACGTTTTCATATCTTTTGAATATTTAACTGGTTTATATCAGCAGCTTGCTTGATATTGGCCGAACTTTTGGGATGTTGCCCCTGCAGATCTTTCGTGCCTGTATCGGGGAGCGTCTGCCCCCAATTATGCTCTTAACTTTTAGCTAAAAGCACCAAATAAATTGCATGATTTATCTATGAAAGCTTAAATTGAAGTTATAAGAGTTAGATTCTGCTTTGGTTTTTGATGGCAATAATTATTTTAGTAAAACGTTTAAATTGTCATTTTGGAATAGTCTTTTTAATATTTAACTGGTTTATATCAGCAGTTTGCTTGATATTGGCCGAACTTTTGGGATGTTGCCCCTGCAGATCTTTCGTGCTTGTATCGGGGAGCATCTGCCCCCAATTATGCTCTTAACTTTTAGCTAAAAGCACCAAATAAATTGCATGATTTATCTATGAAAGCTTAAATTGAAGTTATAAGAGTTCGATTCTGCTTTGGTTTTTGATGGCGATAATTATTTTAGTAAAACGTTTAAATTGTCATTTTAGAATCTTCTTTTTTTACACCACAACCCCCCCCCCCCCCCCCCCCGCCCCCCCGCCTTCCCGAACTGGCATCTTGGTTGCATAAAGGTTGGTCTTTTTAGGTGTATTATCTGTTTTATATTCTTATTCCTATGAGTTAATGTTGGCATACTGCAGCGTGAGAAACAGCTGAGCAAAAGCCCTAGGAAGCGCAGTGCAAGCAAGAGTCCTAGCAGGAGCAAGAGCTTATCCCGGTCTTGTCTTTTTTCCAGCACGATAGTGTTTATTGATGTCTTGCTAACTCATAATTGTGTTAATGGAAAAAGTAATTAGTGAATTAGTATTTATATATTTTGCTCACATTTTACAGTGCTTGTTGAGATTTCTTTGTCATCATGTTATGCGTGAGTCTATTCCCATTGTCCTGAATATGGTTTGTATTTATTGACAGGTGATAGGATTGCGGGGCTAGCTGAATGTGGACCTTGAAAGATGTGACCCAAATGGAGCATTCAACTTAGCTTTAATAAATCATCGTTATAATTGGAAAACCAGGTGTTAGCTTTCTGAAAGACTTCAATATCATGACGGTTCCTGAGTGTGTCAACTGTGCTGTTAATTACTTTATAGAACTCATTTAGTTTCCATGAATTTGAACTTGGTTCTTGAGTATGCTGCTTGTAAGAGATTTGAACGGTATTTATCTTTTCTGAACTGCATATATATCTAGTTTCGTGAGATTGTGGAACTTCGTGGTTCTTACGTATGCCTCATGTCTCCTTCGGTCAATATTATCAATGTAGTTGATATGAAGCTGCTTGCTGATTTTATTTAGTGGACGGGGAGAAATTAGAGGAAATCCGTCCTAGTACTTAATGTATGATGGTTGAGTATCGAAAACGTTATGGATTTCTCTTTGGCATGTCCCATGGATGCTCTTGCGTGCAGTCCCTTGTTCTTTGTTGTGGAGCAAAGTCCTCACAGGGCGCTAGGAGGGCCCTCGTCCCCTGCTCCGGATTAATTTCCAGGTCGCAATGCTAGCCGTAGGATTCGAACGAGCATGGCGTGGGTGGGATTGAAGCAGCAATCCATGGGGCTCCTATTTGTGGTCTTAGTTGAGATAGTTTACTCAACATCGTGTGCTTAGTCTGTAATGTTTCTTAGGACAGGAAGACAGCAATTTAGTAATATAAAATGAAAAAAAAAGATTTTGTAAACGACTGCCTTTTATATAACTTAATTAAGAAAGATTGTCATTTCTTCATGCGTTTTCTCGTATTATATGTAATTGGTATATTGGAAAAGATAATGTTTCTTTATTAGAAGTGGCTAACGAGTGTTTCGGGACATTGATTAATAAAAATCCATAGAAAAAAGGTGAAAAATTTGCTGGGACGGCGGCCGAGTGACGGGGTGCTCAGCGAAACCTTTTTGGAGGGTTTGCGGCTGTTAGATAATAGAAATAAAACTTCTTGCCCGGTGGTTTAATTTTTCTTTTATTCTTTTTTCAACAGTTTTTTCATGTTTTAACACTTGGTATGACGGAAAATGCACGTCATTACGATTAGCAGCCGTCATGGAACTCATCTCTCAAGGGACCATATAATTGCCTGTCGAAGGTAGAGTGGAGAGAATGAGATTGTCATCTTCATCGCCCACCATTGCCATTGCTGTGGTCATTGGTATCTTGTCTTGGTGCCACCATAGACGCAGGGATTGTTCAATCAGTTCTGGCTCTATTGTATAGATGACAATTTAGTTCTAAATTTTTTATTTTTGTCAATTTAGTCATAAATCTTTGCACAAAATTCCTATGTGGTTCTTTAGGCCAATTTTTGCCGGAAACGGTTGAGTTATGGTATGCCACATTGGGGGTATGTCATGTAGGACAACCGGTGGTAACTGGATCGCTACGTTAGAAATTTCTGGAGGAAAATTGCCAAAACAGTCTTAAACATATGACAATTGTGTCAATTCAGTCATAAATATATTTTTTGAACCAATTCAGTTCTAAATCTTTTGTATTTATGTCAATTCAGTCCATCTGATTAATTTTGGTCAGCCGGCGTTGATGTGGCCGCTGGCCGGATGTGGCAATTTTTAAATATTTTTTTCGCATTTTTTTCCATTTTCTTCTTGGCTAGTTGTTGCCGGGCAAGGCTTGACCTCATCCATTGACGGCGAGGGTGAGCCAGATCTAGGCTACCTCACTGTCACTGGGCAAGGTCAAGCCTCGTCATGGCCGGGCGAGCTCGACCTCGCCCACCGACGGCAAGGCTCACCCTCTCCAGTGCTAGCGAGGGCGAACTACGCCAGCCTCAGCCTTTGGCCAGTCCAGCGACGACCGGCTAGGGAAAAGATGGAAAAAAAATTAAAAAATTGAAAAAAAATAATTTTTTAAAAAAAATTGTCGCGTCAGCTAGACGGCCAGCACCGGCTAGCGTCCATGTCAGCATTGGCCGGCCAAAATTGGCTGGATGGATTAAATTGGCATAAATACAAAAGGTTTAGGACTGAATTGACACAAAAAAAAGATTTAGGACTGAATTGGTACAATTGCAGTAGGTTTGGAACAGTTTTGGTAATTTTCTTGATTTCTGGTGAAAATTGACCGGAAGAATTAAATTGAAAATTTGAGTAAAGGGTTAGGATTAAAATGATAAAATCGAAAAGTTTAGTACTTGACAAGAACTTCAATGTAGTTCTCATTCAATGAAAAGTTTTTGGAAATCAATTATTATGTCTCAATCTGTTCAAACTCTCTCTCTCCTTTTCTCTCATAATTATTTTGAACCCCTTCTTTTAATTCCAAATTAGTGTGGAAATCGCCAACATCAATTGATTATTTGATTTTATATGCTCTTTATATGCACGTGGCCTCCCTCTATCTATCATATTAAACTTTTCGATCGGACTTTCAAACATAATATCAGAGTTAGGTTTTGCCTCAAATTTATTTCGGGCAAGACATAAAATATAATGATCAAAAGCAAGATCTCACGAAACTATATGGACCAAAGAAATAACTATCCGGAACCGATATATTGCACGTGTATTGATGTGCTTGCGGCTTGTGGCTCAGTTATCAGATCCCACGTTGGTTGCTTGTGCTTGTGTAGGTAAAGATAAAGTTCCATGGTAGAAAAGCCGTTGCATTTTTGTCTACTGACGTGCTCTCTACGAGATGAAAAGACCAATCATGTTTAGAAAATTTGAGACGCCTCACTGGAATTAAGGGTGCATGTACAGTGAGCATTGAAATCAAGTGAAAAGAGGCGAGAAAATGATGCGAACCACACAAGTAAGTACCCAAGAATCGCTTGGTCTACACGAGAACCAATAATATCTGTAAAAACTGGAGTCTTCCTGGACCACATGTGACAGAATGCCAAGTCGAGAACGCAAAACTTATTGTTGTCTGTTAGTACATGATCATGAATGAGAGAAGGACCAAGATGCTCTTGTCTCTGTCTCTCTGTCTCTGTCTCTGTCTCTGTCTCTCTCTCTCTCACACACACACACACACACACACACACTCCACACACATTCATTTACTAGCTGTGGATGATGAACTAGTTTAACTTGTGTGTCTGTGTGACTGTCAGTCCACATTTAAAGAACAACAAAATGTGCAGGCTCGGATTTTTGCTGATTCTTGCAGTGCAACCAGCTCTGACTGCTGTCTTTGGAGCTGATACATACAGTCGATACGACTTCCCACCCGGATTCGTGTTTGGTTCAGGCACATCGGCTTACCAGGTTTTAGCAACTTCCCACGTCGTTTCACTTCTGAGACAGTATCAACAAGTTTTGGGAGAACTATAGTGAATGCTATCCATGTGTTTGTTATCGACTTACATGTTTTATTCATCGTATGTTTCTAATTAGAGATGTGTGCCAAAAATGGTGCGAGTATAATAGGTTGAAGGGGCAGCAAATGAAGATGGAAGGACGCCCAGTGTCTGGGACACCTTCACCCATGCAGGTGACGCTCGATCTGTTTCTTCTCTCTGTGCGAGCGCGTGTTCACTCACATGTGCACGTTTCTCGAGTCATCTTTGTTCCATTTCAATTTTATGTTTGTGTTTCATGCAAGTAGTTTGTTTTCCTTTTCTCTTGCTCGCTTGCATGAATCTATGCGGTTATATGTGGGGGAGAGATTTGCAAGGGGGGACGTTTGCCTTGCTACAAAATGAGCAGTTATTCCCTTAGGTTTTTCTTCACCGAACTCGCAAACTATGATTAGCAGATAGTACATATAGAACAACCGTTAATAAAACGTCATAAACATTCATTGTTTGTAGCATAACTGTTTTATCAGATGGAAAGGTAAGGATATCCCCGTCAAAGGATGATAACGATACCTGCTAAACAAACTTCAACTGAGTTTAGCCGCACTTTTTACAGGGTATAGCCCTCCCAATTTACGCCTACCGTTTATTAGATTTCATCTAACTACTTCTGTTGTGACTAATGGCAACATCGCTACGAAAACGAGAGTATTCTGTGACATCGCCATACTGGCAAAATATTCATGTTATTCGTGCTCAAGAGGATTCTGCGGATCTTAGAATGTCGAGCTGTCTCGCACATTACATATCACACGAGCAGTTATTCTGTTTCAAACTCTGATGAAGGCGATTGAGTGAATAGTTTTGTGGCGATTTTCGGTTGAACATTTGTTCTTTGGTTGACTGTTTAACGAAAAGAGAAGATACCCACTTGATTTTCCAGGTTTTGCAAATGGAGCAACTGGAGATGTAGCTTGTGATGGGTATCACAAATACAAGGTGCGACTCTTCAAAACCTAAATTACAGAACAAGATATCACATAGAGTTATGGAGAGCTGAATAATTTTTTTACACTAATTTTCTCGGTCATGGCCATATTACATGACCACACAGGGATTGTAATTGTATGTTTGAGGACTACGTTATGCCTATGCATTGTGAGGTAGTTGCCTTTCTTGCAGGAAGATGTTCAACTCATGGTAGAGACAGGCTTAGATGCCTACAAGTTCTCAATTTCATGGTCAAGACTCATCCCACGTAAGAACTCGCAGTTAACTTGGAAATTTAAGCTAACACGGAGAATCAATTTGGGATCCTTTTCTGAAGCATCAGACAACATTGATCTCTCTCTTTTGCTCCTCCAGATGGCCGAGGACCAGTGAATCCAAAGGGTTTGCAGTATTACAATAACCTCATTGACGAACTTATTAAGAACGGTTAGTGCAGAATCCGGTTGAGAACTGCAAATGAAGTTGATGTAAATTTGCTTACAGTGGATTCTTATTGTCCTGCTAAACTGTTTCTTTGATGCTATTGATGGGCAAGCAGGTATCCAACCGCACGTCACTTTATACCATTTCGACTTGCCGCAGGAGCTCGAGGACGAGTATGGAAGCTGGCTTAGTCGTAAAATCATGTATGCTTATCGAACCTTGCTGGTCTGAGTTTCAATCTTTTCTCCTCCTCCAGGGGATATAGTTAGGATTAAAACTATGAACGACTACGAAATAAGAAGCAACAATGCATAACTCAGCATGTTTTCGTGATTAGGGAAACCAAAAACCAAAAAGAAAATCATCATTAGGGTCAAAAAATAGTTTGAAACCAAGACTTTGTCATATTGAGAAGAAACTCTCCTTCTCTGGTTGCAGAGAAGATTTCACGGCCTATGCGGACGTATGCTTCAGGGAGTTTGGCGACCGTGTTCGGTATTGGTCTACTGTGAACGAGCCTAACATTTATGCCATTGGAGGATACGACCAAGGGATCGTGCCGCCTAAACGGTGCTCTCCTCCGTTCGGATTCAACTGCACGAAAGGCAACTCCTCATCCGAGCCGTATCTCGTAGTTCATAACGCCTTGTTAGCGCATGCATCGGTTGCAAAACTATATAGAGAGAAATATAAGGTATACTTACAGAACTGTCTCGTGCCCTCAGCGTGTTCATATGTTTTGTGGCCTATCAACAGATTTCTAAGGCGATGGAAGTGAATTGTTGGCCTCTTTGATTCTTCAGGGCCTGAATTTGTCCTTCCTCTTGATATGTTGAAATGAAAAGAAAGTCCATTAGTTGGCTTTGGTGCATTGACATGGTGTTGCAGGTGAAGCAGCAAGGTTTTATAGGTCTCAGCGTCTATGGTTTTGGGATTTATCCCTTCACGAACTCGACGGAGGACCTTATTGCCGCACAGCGAGCCAGTGATTTCTTCATCGGCTGGTAGATTTCGAATTCTTATTGCTGCAGTTTTCTTTTTGAATCAGCCTGACTGCATGTCCTTGGTGGTTTATGAAGAAAAGTTAGTAGGATTCTACTCTACGGTAATCAGTTACTATATCGGCTCTACCCTTAGGCCTAAGCCGATAAACACATTTGTTTCATAGAAAAGGATAATGGTTTCACACGATTATATCTAATACATTGAGACACATTCGAAGGGGAATTTCTATGCTAAGCCACTAGAATTGTGAAATTCTTCTGATTTCTGATCCATTTCATCTTGTTATTTGTCCCGAGTAACTTCTCACTCAAAGTATGGAGGATTTTCAAAGCCCTTCAACACTTGCCATTGAAACATTTTCAGGCTGTTGCATCCTCTGATATATGGAGATTACCCAAGAGTGATGAAGCAAAACGTGGGGTCTCGACTCCCGGCCTTCACTCCTCTCGAATCGAAACAAGTGAAGGGTTCGGCCGACTTTCTGGGACTGATATATTATACTTCCATTACTGTCAAGGACAAGTCCAGCAGCCTGGATGGAGAACCCAGAGACTTCAACCGAGACATGGCTGTGGAATTAATCAGTACGTTTTCCTACATTTGCATTGCCATCTACATTGCTTGCTTCAATGGAAAAGCTTTGCTTGAAGTTAATTATGTTTCACCAAAGAGATTCTTGCAGCAGCAGAAATGTGAAATCTAGTCACAGAATTAGCTGTCATGGACAGACTTAGGAAGCATTTCATGTGCAAAATTCACAGTACATTACCCTGATGGGTGATCAAGTATGGTGATGTCCGCCTCCGTTTTGGCCTCGTGCACAATTTGGAGGCGTAATTTACCGAAATCAGACGAGTTATCGTAATCCTTAAGACATTTTGCTGTGCTTGAACATTGCTAACACAGGGCCAGTCAGTATTGACTCACTGATGTTTTCGTTTACGGCAGATAATGTAAACACGTCCCAGTATTACAAGGTGAGCACCGATGTCCTACGCGTGCAAAGTTGTGATCTTTCATGTTTTTATCTCCTTCACCTTTTCCATCCCATGGTTCGTTTGCAGTTTCATGTTTTTATCTACTCTGCTTCTCCTTCCATGGTTATAGATCATGCCGGAGGGGCTTCAGCAAGTGCTCGAGTACTTCAAGCAAGTCTATGGCAACCCTCCTCTCCTCATATATGAAAATGGTCTCTCTCTCTCTCTCTCTCTCTCTCTCTAGTAAACTCTTTCTTGCCGCGAAGATCCAAGCGTTTGCTTCTCATGCATTGCATCTCTGAATGATAGCGCGAGCTAATCGACTCGTTCATAAGATTACCATGCATTGCAGGGCAGCAGACTCGGCGGAATACAACTTTGCAAGACACAGAACGGATTAGCTACATTCACGCGCATATCGGAGTGGTGCTCGACTCAGTGAGGTATGTGATTCTGGAACTCGGCCAACCCCACCAGTCTCTGAGAGATTTTTCCTGGTTAAGATGACGAGCTACCTGGATCGTGCTCTGTTTTGTTTCGTGATGTTATCCGTCAGGAATGGGTCGAACACGATAGGCTACTTCACCTGGTCCTTCCTGGACGTGCTCGAGCTACTGGGCGGCTACGAGTCGAGTTTCGGCCACTACTACGTTGATCTGGACGACCCGGAATTGAAGCGATACCCGAAGCTGTCGGCGAATTGGTATGCCCAGTTCTTGAGGGGGAAAAGCGTCGGTCCTGAACCTGGTGCTCTCATCGAAATCGGGAACAACCCATCTACTGCCGACAGCAAGTGAAAGCAAAAGCTAGTCAGTCGTCGCGGATCAGGGAGCTTGATGTTATTTCGTCACACTGGACAGACTTGTGATCTATATTATGTTTGGTTGGACTTCTGCTCGCCTTAGTCATATCGGTGATGTATGGATATTTTCAATGATCATATATTTGAAGCAAAAGTTTCGAAGAACGATTGATGGAAAGTGACAAACATTGCATCACAGGATTTACCATTCATCGCAAATGCGACATAACTAAAGGTCAATTGAAGGCTTAATGAACAAGCTCGAGAACATAGGCCACGAAGAGACAGTAACTGGTAATAACAGTGCAAGTCTAGTCACCTTGTATGCACGAACAGAATGCAACCAAGTCTATCAGAGAGAGGAAAGCCATTTGTTGGTGTCATTATGTGTACACACTCAATGATAATCTATGATTTACACAACTGCTATTCTCGGAAGGGTTTATTAGCCTTCGATTTTTGGCCTCTTCACGATCAGCACGGTGCAATGAGCGTGATGAGAGCAGTAGTCGCTGACGCTACCCCAAACAGCCCTGCAGGGATAAGCGCATTCTCTTATTGTCAAATGACACAGAGAAAAAGAGAGAGATTACATAATTCCGTCCAGTGGAAGCTCGCGTAAGCTAACAGCCGCTTTGCTCTCATGGTAACATGTATTGAGGAGGGAAAAAGGAACAGAGAACATGACTTAATTTGCCATGAGATCTAAACTTTCTTTCTCTGAGCTTTGGCTTTTAGATACGAATGGAGTAAAGAGCGCATACCTTTTTATAGCTCCATGGCCGTGACTCCCAATAACTAGTACTGAAGCATGATGCTTTTCCACGGCATCGCAGAGAACGCTCCTAGCATGATACTTTTTCACTTGGAAAGTTACATCGTGAACCTGCACAAGATCACCAAACGATAGACTGTCAGACGTTAATTTCCAAATGAGTTCAGATCCGCAGAGGCCCATAATACCACAAGTATTAATCCACAGGTTTATCACATCCCCAAATTGTGCACTGGCATCAAGAAATCACAACTAATTCAGGGGCATCGCTTGCGCGTGCAACTCCATAAAAGGATTCCCTTTTCACATCTAAGTGCGTAAACTATAAGGGGAATTATCCTTTTCGATTAATCTTTCTGGCCACGAGGTATCAAAGGCCAAGCTCCGAGAGTCCACCTCAAAACTGATGCACCCACAATCACAAAGACACGAAAGGCCTATAGATAAGAGCACACTGTAGACATGGGTTTTTAACCAGTCATGTGCCGAGAGAGACCTGAAGCGATTTACCGATCTGCTGTTACAAATTTCCTTGGCCTTTTGAGTGACCCAAGCAGCTATTTTCCTCAAGTCGGCATCGACTATCGGCAAGACCTCTATTACTCCTGCGATATCTCCAAGTACAATTACCGAAAATCACCGCACAATAGACCGAGAGATAATAGCTCACTCTACTTGAGTCCCCTAGTAAGCACCCCAACAGAAATAATAATTGCTCAAAGTTCCAATGAACGAACAATAGCACGCCGCGTGCCAAAAGACAAGCTGCGAATTATGCGTAGCTTATACATAGGAAATGCACCAGACTAGAGGTCCTAAAAAAACACTTTGCTTCGACCTTTCAAGTCTTAAAACGATTCATATAAGTATTGCCGTGTTTCTTCGCACGAAATTCAAATTGCATCACTTCCAATTTGCCGTTAAAAACTATTCATAACAAGTTGTAGGACTCAAAAAACGGTAAGGTAATCACAAAGCTTTTCATTCACTGGTACTCTGTATTGTACTAGGACTTCCGGGACATTCGAATCTCTTTCTGTACAGAGATCAGCAGTGAGGTTACTGGGACCGGCGAGGCCAATAACAGAGGCGGGCCTGGGCTTGGCATGGACGACGACGAGCTTGAAAGGGAAGTGAGGAGCGAAACGAGCGAAGAAGCAGTCGAGGGTCCACTGGAGAGCGTACAAGCTGAGCTCGCTCTCGTCCACCCCAACCACCATCACTTCTTCTTGTTGCCTCTCTTGTTTAGTCTCCTCCTTCATGACGAGCTCCGACTGCGTTAGCTATTCCTGGCTGGCGCCTCGCTCTTTCTTCCGACTTCCGAGTCTCTTCGAGAGTAATCAGACGCTTTTCTAGTAAAATATCATTGTACGTAAACCGACAGACTAAAGCAGCTGCATCACGAGAAGAGTTGACGTGGCTTTTGACAGGTGTTGAGACAGTGAGATGCCATGCGGCACCTGGAATCAGCGAGACATGGGGAAGAAAGAAAGGAGGGGCGTGAAATGTCGCCATTTGTGACAACTAAAACCTCTTGTAGGTTCAAAGAGAAACTACAAGCAACATCGAGAAAAGCCCACGAACGAGCCCCCCCTCAAGTCCTGACAAGCAAGAAGCAAATCACGAAAAGATTTTTTCCCATGAAGACAACGCGTACAACTGGAACTGCTGTCCAAATTCTAGTATACATTTGGCCAAGAATTATATGGTCTGCGCCTTATTGAATGAACAATAGTGTGATTGACTTGTGTGATTCGGAAACATCTCCGGTATAAATCAGGCCCAGTACGTTTTTACTTATTCAAGCAGCGCCCCTTGGTTTGTGTCCTAGTGCTTGATCTTGGGCTTCTTCACAATCATCACGGTGCAGTGAGCATGGTGAGCACAGTAGTCACTCACGCTGCCCAGGACGGCCCTGGAAAAACGAGAGAAGCAATTCTGCATTAGGAATCAATAACCACAATCGGCCCGAGAGTTGAAACAATGGCTTAGGCTCGTGGCGGTAAGTCTCCACCGCAATTCGCAACAGGAATCCAATGAGCCATCGTCGGCACTGTGTTGCTGAAGAGAGTGAGTAAATATCTAGCCAGAAATCGAGGATAAGTATGCTGTACCTTTTTATAGCTCCGTATCCGTGGTTGCCCACAACCAATATGGAAGCGTGGTGCTTTTCCACAGCCTCGCAGAGGACATTTCGTGCATCTCCTTCTCCCACCTCCAGTACAACATCATTCACCTGTAGAAGAGCAAATTCATCAGAAAATTTCCAAGGTAACAGCATAACGCCACTTTCTGAAGCACTTGAATATGTTTTCCAAGAAAAGCTATGTGTACAAGCTTCGGTATGAACCAAGTAAAATGAGAACCAACTAAATTTTAGAGCAAATAATGCAGAAGCCACTCAATTAGAAATGGCAGGACAAATATGTTTCTAATATGTGCATACACAGAGGTAACTATATTATATTGGGATTTGCACAAAAATATTCAGATATCACATTAGTAACTAATTCTTGTCCCTGTTTATGCAAAATGAAACTGCTAGAGTTAAGTTCTTAAAACTTCACCTCATGTATCCAGGAGCACAAAAGTGTCGAAGATTTATGCACCAAGTCATGACAAAACCAGCAATTTCCGAAATCTATCTAGAAATAAATAGATTGTTGAATTAATCTTCGTAGTGGCATCAAGGCATAGACCATGGACAGCATGTTGTAATCGAACCAGGGGTTTCTGACATCTGTTTGCTAGCATGAAGTTTTCTTCGGTAACAGAACGAACAGGCGGTCATCGTAATCATCAGAGCCCCACGAAAATTTAATCAGTTAGTACAACAGAACCTTCTCAATCAGTCAGGTTTCAACCATTTTACTTTTGATGAAGACTCTTTGAGGTGTGTCTTCTCCTCAAGTCTTCGGAAATGCTTGCATTAAAAGAATCTCAGTAGACATCATCGCAGGGCATGATATTGAATCACCAATAAAAGGAGATGTCGATTGAGTGGGCTATCCCACAGTTGAATGGGCAGCACAGAGCATCCAAGGTGGCTAGGTTCAGGTCAATAGTCACCTTGGTGCTGTGGATTTAGCATTGCCTCAAACCAGTAGGCTAGGCTATAATATATGAGGAGTCAAGCTGTAGCTCAAACTCCTGTGAAGATACTCAATATGGTATGCTCTAAATAATGCTAGCTACTGTGTAAGCTAATGAGGGTGACGACTCCTTAGTCCTTCCATTGTATCTAGGGGAATTGCTACAGGTCGGTTGCCCTCACCGCCTCTTTGACGACATCAAATTTGATCATGAGAGTAGTTAATAATCACCTAAGCTGTGCCAAAAAAGGCCAAAAGTCAATCCCAAAGAGTAATAAAGCTTCATAAGGTGAATTGTCCAGGATCAATGCAGGTAGGCCGCATCGTTGCTGCAAGAATTATATAACCTCTTGTAAAGACAAGTGCCTCATCCATTGGCCGTGTTATTGTCAAATATTACTCAAGCATCTTGTTCTTTAGTGCTTTAGTTGCTTTGGGCCTTCGGCCAGTAAAATGAGACAATTCATCTTCCCAGAATGATAATGCATGCTTTGTAGATTCAGAAGACTCGACCTAAATACAAGGCCAGTTCATAAATGCCCACAGATGTTCATCTTAGCTTTTCCTTAAAGTAATTGAAAATGCCTTTATCACCAATATCTCTATCTCTTTAGAGAACAGAAAAGGTTCTTTTTTTTTTTCTTTCTAGTTCTTTCTTGCAACACATTTGATGTTTGTATCAGACCAGAAAGTTAAATTTTAGTGATGGATGGCTTATGGAACTCTCCCTTATCCAATTGTCTACTGTACGATCATCAAGTTAAAGCGCTTATAGATTGTCAACTTAGAGATAATCATTCAACTGATTCTCTCTTGATCCATGTATCTTCTATCTGCAGCTACAAGCCATTCAAGAAATAAATTTAGCTAAACTACTCAATCACGACAGGACTGGGACTTGTTTCCTCGTCCCGCAGCATTTCTCTAGCAGAAACGCCAGCAAAACACGAAATCTCAGCTTCTACGGTCCTGGGAAAAGACTAGCCACCATCTAAGTCCAAAGTCTATCAGGCCTTACCGACTTACTGCAGCAGATCTCCTTGGCCTTCTCCAGAACTCTGGCCGCGATCCTCTTGAGGTCCGCCTCCACGAACGGCAGAACATCAGCCGACCCTACAAGATTCCAACACCGAAACCAGGCCGAATCAGAGCCGAAATCCCTCTAAATCACGCGGAACGCGGAAAACCAAAGCTCGCTGAGCTCGGAAGCACCGCGAGGCACAGCGGACGCTCGCGACTTTACCGGGGCCGGCGAGTCCGACGGCGGAGGAAGCGGAGGGCTTGGCGTGGACGACGAAGAGCTTGAAAGGGTGGTCGGGCGCGAGGGGAGCGAAGAAGCGGTCGAGAGTCCACTCCAGCGCGTACGCGCTGTGCTCGCTGTCGTCCATCCCGATCACCATCGCCGGCTTCTCCGCCATCGCCGCTGGAGCTCCGATCGGATTCGCGCGCTCGACCGTTTCGCTCCGGTCGAGAGGACGCGACAGAGAGAGAGAGAGAAAGAGAGAGTGAGAGAGAGAGAGAGGGAATGGCGAATCGTGTTCTCGCGAATGATCGGGGGTGAGGAGAAAGCCGAAGGCGAGGCGGGCGATGCGACGCTGCATCCGCTCACAGTTTTGAGGCGTTCGTGGCGGGCGAATCTGAGCCGTCGATCGGCTGCGATCTGTATCCACGTGTTTGTCCATATGCGGACGCGTGGGAAATTGCGGGTTTGTCGTGTTTGTCCACGTGCGTCTACGTGAGATGCCTGGCCACGACTAGATGGGATTGGGATGACAGGCCACGCAACTATACGAAGGCTTATCAAACAAAATTTTATATTGAAAAGAGAAATTTTGTACCGTTGCCAAATGTATATTTTTGTTCAGAAATTCGTCTCAGGAATAAAAATAGAAAAATACATTTTTAGTTAGAAATCTATTTCGAGAATAGAATGTTCTTCATTTGTGTTTTAAGTGACTCAAAATGAAATTTGGTAATTTAAAATAAATCTGTGGCTTTATTGAAGAAAAACATTGATAGGCAACTCAAATAAAATGCAGCAAGTTTGTACGAGAGTTGATAGGACGGTGACATGAATAAAGATGCGATGAGAGTCATTGGGAAGTTTCGATTGCTCGAAATCGATAGAATAAACATGAGCAAGTGGTTCAAACAAGGGTTGAAGACCAAAAGAAAAATTAATTGGTCGATTCATTGAAGAAAAGTTAACACTTACTTCAAGTAAGACCTATGAATATTGCGCATAAGCGATGTAACTTGTCGAGCACTCGTAAGGTACATTGATAAACATTTGGTAAGTTATTGCAACGACCTTGTATTTTTTTTTTTTATCTGTCTTATCCGTAACTCTTTTCACTTTCTGACTTTTGTTTTACCTCTTATAGAGTGCGGGATTCCAACCTCGCACCTGTACTACTAGCGTTCCCACCCCCCAATTCCTTTGCCAGTAGAGCCGCATGGCTACCGGCGACCTTGTAATTTGTTGATAATCAAATAAAGGTTGGTAATTCGATAGAAGAGTTGGCAATTTACTAACAAGATAAAGGCTAAAAAAAGAAAAACCAATTTGCTCCCTTTTCAAAATGGAGCGCCGGAATTATGCCTCTCTAGACTTGTTTCTCTCCGTAGTGCTGATTTGTGTATATGCTGGTGAGTCGCGTTTCGGATGTTTAAGCCTTTCTCATTGGTAGAGCCAACACATGTAGAAGCAAATATGGTTAAATTTCGGCAATTGGTACTCCGACATCTCCGACCGAGTTTTCCGTACTCCACGAGGCAAGCGAGCCCGATTCACATTCACCCGTTCTCGTCTAACGGGGCACGAGAGTTGCACTGACATGCACCAAGTCCCACTCGGAAAGTTTGTCGCGTTTCCTTGATCTCGGAATACAGAGTAGTTCACTTGTCGGGCAATAACACAGTGCTTACCACGGCTTCCCTCAGTTAAGGAATTAACACCCGACAAGTCATTCAATCGCATTTCGCAAAAAACGAAAGAAAAAGACATGAAATAAGCAGTTCTATGATCTATATGATTGTAAGATCCTCCTGAATTAGTACAGAATCTAACAAGGTACTTTGCGCTTGAATTGCCCTGATATAACTGGTGTTCCTACTCTGAGGAGCTTAGCTAGAATTACAAGATTCGACGTTGTTTTTCGACATCGCGACAACTCGGGCCCGAGAAATCCCTGGTATTGATTTTCCCTTTTGGATGAGTAGCGCAGCAAACTGTTGGAAACTGAGCAACGGACGGCGGGTGCACTCATAACCCGGACGAGCGGTTTGCATACTCCTGGACCAATGCTCCGAAAAGCGATGGCCTTTCGAGCAACACCGAAGGTGTATCGAATTCCTTTGCCCTTCCTGTCAAAGTACAAGAAAACTTCTGTGTCAAAAATGTCTGCAAGTGAAGCAAGTTACTGGGCATCTGCAACATTAGGAAACAAAAAAGAACGAGAGAAATAGACATATGATTGATTATGCTGAAATATATCCAGTGAACCGAGTTTCAAGGAGGGAATGTCGCACCTGCATCGACAACTAGGACGCGATCGCAGTCCATGACGGTGGGGATTCTGTGAGCAATGCTGACAATCGTGCAGGTTGCAAAGTCCTCCCGGATGATCCTTTGGATCACGGCGTCGGTTTGCGAATCCACGGAAGCGGTCGCCTCGTCCATGAACAAGAGGCGGCTGCGCTTTAGCATCACCCTCCCTAGGCAGAGAAGCTGCCTTTGTCCCACACTCCAATTGTCTCCATTGTCAACCACTGCAAATTCCAGGTATATTGATAAATCTTTGGCTGCTAAAGAACAAAAACAAGATTTCAACATCACAATCTTCATCAATGACAAGTTTCGTACCTAAGGAATCGAGTTTTTCAGGTTTGGAAGCGATCACATCCTTAAGCTGGCACCTCTCTAGGCTCTGGCATTGACAAAGCCAAATGTGAGTTGTAAGTCCAGATGCAAGGATGCAAAAGGAAATGAGAAAAAAAATATCACAACTTCTCTAATGTGATCCGCGATGCATCAGAAGCGTAATTTGCCGTGGCGAACATGAAATTTGACATTCTCATTATAGCAAAACAGAAACATGCCTTCCATATCTCTTCATCGGTGTACTGTCCGACTGGATCGACGTTGCTCCTCACAGTTCCCTCAAACAGGACGGGCTCTTGAGGGATAATCCCGAAGCGGGAGCGGAGATCATGAAGTCCTAGGGTGCAAATGTCGATGCCGTCTATGATTATCTGCCCACCTGTCGGCTCCACCAGCCTAAAGAAGACTTGAATGAGAGTGGACTTGCCGCTCCCTGTACGACCGACGACACCAATCTTCTCGCCCCCATGAATGCTGAGAGTAATTCCCTTGAGCACCAAAGGCGTGTTTGGACGATACCTAACCTGCTTGCAGATTGCAGGTGATTATTACTGTACCATTCAGAAAAGATTAAAAACAGCCATTGCCGACAAATCAGAAGATCGACAAACACGCCTAACTATATCTGTAATGACAAATCCATTTGAAGGATACTCATAAGTCAAGTTACCTGCAAGTCTTCGAGATCAATATTGCCCCGAGAAGGCCAGTTTGGAGGAGGAAGGCGATCTTTGATTTCCCACGCCGCTTCCGAAGGAATGTTCGCAAATTGCTTTATCCTCTCAACCGAGACCATCCTGTTCTCCACGAAGCAACTCATATATATGGCCCAGAAGAGGACAGCATTGAGGGACAACCCGTAGGAGAGAGATAAACCAACATTCTCTGTGGAATACAGTAAGACGTCAGACGATTAAAACTAGAGATGCATTATGTGCCTGCTCGGAAAGCCCATAACAAATCCAACACATAAGAGATGTCCATAACTTAGTTTCGATTTCAGTTGAATCTACTGACTCAATGTATGTGCCAGAGTCATCAAGAATATCAAATTTTTTAAACCAGATAGTACCATGACATTTACAAGATGCTCACTTAACAAATGGAGAAGTAAATCTGGTATATATAGAGTCGGCATCATTTTGAGTTTTTTGATCATCATAAGAGGAAACGGCAAGCAGATTTTGAGTCGCGTGGAGAGAGAGACTATTTGAAATACACAACACAACCGATGTTGTCATGCTAAATGTTTGGTGTTTGTGTGATCGTGTGTAACCTAAATTGTACCTGGTCTGATAATGTTGCTGGGTAACAAGACCATGAACGCAGCAGAAATGCAGAGCATGAAGCTTCCAATCAATTCCAGACGGAAACCCAGCCACTCGTTAGATCCATTGTTGTGGAAATCCATCCGCAGATTTGCATTAACACGATTCACATTCTCTTGACTGAACCTATCCTGCTTTCTGAAAGAGCGGATTGTCATGACGCCGGCAATGCTTTCCGAGAAATGATGGATTACTGGAGCTTTGGTGATCGAGTCTAGGCGCGTCAGTTCACGAGACGATGAAAGATAGTATCCCTAGGAACAAGAAGCGACTGATTCGTTAATTCAATGTTTACATTAGGCCGTATTAAATTAGGCCAATCAAGTGGCAAGCTTTTTGGTAAGCAACGAATGAATTTGAATGCTTATACTTCCCATATCGAGTATATTCAAAGTATTCGCAAAAAATTAGCTAACTACAGAGAAAAAGCTCATACCCTGTACCAGAAATTTAGCCAGCCAAGTGGTACTATCAAGAAGACGGTCGGCCAAGCATATTGGCACGTGATGATGAAGATACTGAGAACCGTGATATACATGGCAATGGCCATTCCCATGAGAAAGGGAATGAAGATGTCAACGTTTGTCTGATCAGTCGATGCCTGCAGAGCAGAAAATGACAGCCATCACTAAGACACTCTTCACATAAACCGTTATGTACAATCAAAAGACATGCACAACCTATTAGGGCCAGCCGATCCTTCCTTACCCTGGTTAAAATTCTTCCTGAAGGCGTGGTGTCGAAGAATGACATTGGGGCGTGCAAGATGCTATGGAGTATTTGACTGAAGAAGATCTGTGCTGTCTTCAGCCCCAAAATGGTGACAGAAAAGGCTCTTAGCAGAACCAGCAAAAAGGAAATACCAGCAATGATTGCATAGATGCGAATGAATAAAGAAGGGTTGAATAACGAAGCACGCTCTTCTGCAGTCTCATATGCGAGCCAATAATCTCCGGCCATTATGGACGACTGCCATAAAAGTGAAAGCAGCACCACTCCCACCACACCCCACCATCCAAAGGCTTCAGTGCAGTACAACTTATACACACGCAAGCTGACTCGACCGGTCTCTCTCTCCTCGTCTTTGATGAGCTTCGAACTTCCCTTATCAGACTTGACTTGGTCTAGAGCCTTGTTCTCGCTGTTGGCTTCCTCGCCATTAGCTTGAGGCCTTTGCCGTTTCGTCAGGGAATTGCCAACCTGCGCAGTGGTGTGTACATCCACGAGCTCCATGGAAGTTTCATGGGCTGCCACTAATGCTTTGAAATCCATGCCAGAGTCGAGCAACTCGTGGTACTTTCCTGATTGCACTATCATCCCATCTCGCATGACCTATGAAAGAACACACTCCATTTAAGAAAAGTAAGGCATGTTTAAATGTTGTGTAGTTAGGGAAAATTAATAAAGCGTGCTCACCAGTATGAGATCGACATTATGCAAAAAGTCGACTTGGTGAGTAACAAGTAAAATGGTCTTGTCTTTAAGAGCTCCTCTAACACATTCCTGCGTCAGGAACAAGCATCAATAGATGAGCATCCTAGTTCTAGTTATATTGGTGATATCATTATGATCAGACCAAGACAGCGGACTTAAATCATTGCGTTACCTTAAATATTTCTGTCCCAGTATGGGCATCCACAGCACTAAAGACATCATCGAGAAGATAGGTATCGCAATCCTGATAAACAGCTCTTGCTAGCTGAATACGCTGCTTCTGGCCCCCACTGAGGTTGATGCCGCGCTCTCCAATCTCAGTCTGGTCTCCATACTCCATCATGTCCAGGTCCTTCTCTAAGCAGCAGACTTTGATTACTTCCATGTACCTATCTTGGTTCATAGGCAAACCAAATAGGATATTCTCTTGGATAGTCCCATTTTGGATCCATGATGTTTGAGCAACATAGGCACTTGTACCACATATCCTGACCTGAAAAGCCACAGATGTTGCATTGACATTTGATTTGAGTAATTACAACAAACTTTAGTCATGAAATTCATAAAGCGGAACCAACAAAGTTTCACTAAAAAAGGTGACCAGTTATTGCTTTATCAGAAACCATACCTCCCCCGATATCTTGTGCATCTCACCAAGAACTGATGCCAGGAGAGATGACTTCCCGGATCCAACAGTCCCGACAATAGCGGTGAGCTGACCCTTCTTAATCTTCATGCTAATATTTTTCAGGACTTCCTCTCCGTTTTCATCGTCCCAGCTAAATACTCCGTCCTTAACCTCCACCGCAACGCCATCTCTGCAAAGCTCCACTCTTTCCACAGAACCGTCCACTAACTCTTTACTCATCATGTACCGATCCAGCCTTCCCAAGGATATCATTGCCTGTGAGAGAGAGATCATCGATTGCGGGAAGGTCCTTATTGGCTCCTGCAAAATTTTGAAAATTGTTGTGGTGGTGAAGACTGTACCGGCATCAAGATGAACTCCCAAGAAGATTGCGGCACCAAATGTGATGGTTGATATCAGCAATGGCGTGCTCCACATCACCACAATATTGCCGGACACCGAGTACAAGAACTTGCTGAGCCAACTAAACTCCGATTCACGGAAACTTTGGATCCTCTTGTTGAAGTGTTCTTCCCACGCCTGGAACTTAATCACGCGCATGTAATTGAGCATCTCATTCGTTGCTTTCATCCTCGAGTCACGATTCTTCATCACATTATACTGAAATCTGTTGTTTCGCCGAGTTCCAAACACAACAAACACAAAAACAGCAATGATTCCAACAACGGCAGCTATAACTGCTCCACCGAGGTAATTGTAGAGGAGCACTAAAGCAACACTGACTTGCAAAGGCATCAACCATATGGAATGTAACTGTAACATCATGTCTGAGAGTTGTTGGGCGTCGACTGCCATGTAGTTCACAATCTGCCCAACCCCATGAGATTGGCGAGCTGAGCACGATAACCTCAACCCTTTCCTGTAGAGCGAAGTAATAAGGGTCGACCTGATGAGCATTCCCAGCTTTTGCGAGTTGAAGTTGAATTGGTGGGTGGTCAAGACTTCGATGGACTTTGCGACAAGAAGGGTCAATACGAGGTAATAACCTTCATAAGGGGAATTTCCTTTACCAGCAGTGAAATTGACAAATCCTTGGATGAGAATAGGCCCCACATACATAACGCACAGCCTAACAATTGCGAGAAAGGCCGTGAAGGCAATTTCTCTCCAAAAGCACCGAACCAATGTGGTTCTAACTGGGTGCTTTGACTTTTCGTGGGGCTTAGGCCATTTCATTTTGAACAGCTCCGACATTCTTTCCGCTCTGTGCTCAGGTGATAAGGAGGGAACTTCGTCGATTTTGAGAGGCGATTTGTACCCTTTACTCAGAAGCGGATTCATCCAAAGCCAAAAGGCTTTGGACACGAACGAAGCCGATGCAAAGCTGGTCACATTAGATTTAGTCAAAAGCGGTTCATACTCTGCATCCATCTCTCCATCAGATTCTCGAGCCACCGCTATCCCAGTGGACCCTCTGATGGCAACAAGGAGAAGGACAACAGACAGAGGGAAAGACACCATGGAGACTATGTCGTCCAACCTCAAATCCTCATTGGGGGCTCCTTCTACCGAGGCAAAACGGACGATCCCGGAAATAGCAAACAAACCGATAATGACGAAACTCGCCACCCAGTAAGCTCTAAGTGACAGTGGATGAGTCTTGGCTTCGAGCCTCTTCTCATGGATGATAATTACAGCAATAACTGCATGAGTAATGGCCTGAACCAACCAAAAGAGAGCATTCACCAGCTTCCATGGATACTCCACATCCTTGCCGAAGGCAAGGATGCAGATGACGGTGTAAGAAAATGCTAATAGGACGGTCACAATCAGAGAGAGCTTGAACCAAACAGTAGTTCTGAGTATAGCTCTTTGGTTTCGGATCAAGGGCTTATTGAAGTCGCGGATGGAGTGACCCCTGGAAGAGAATCTGGAGAACAGCTTGAGAAGAGAGAATACAAGGAGGGCGAATAGGAAGAGAACGTCAACGGAAGAGAGCAGAGCTCTCTGGGGACATGGGGATAGGAAGATGAACTTCAGCCAATGAAGTATGAGTGAAACAGAGCCATTGTTCTCTGGGGATTCAATCTCTGAGGTTGAACAAGAGAGGGAAGAAATCCAAGATCCAGAAGACATATTCACAGCCTTCAGGAAAAATAAGCCAGAAATCAAGTTCTCTGCCCAGTTCT
The DNA here is from genome assembly GCA_031216235.1 of Syzygium jambos. Taxonomy (NCBI): domain Eukaryota; kingdom Viridiplantae; phylum Streptophyta; class Magnoliopsida; order Myrtales; family Myrtaceae; genus Syzygium; species Syzygium jambos. The sequence goes on from CM062230.1 coordinate 25,094,331, forward strand.
CATCAATCTCTCAATCTCACTCCCTGAAGAAAAAGCAAAACGATCCATTTGAGAAAGTTAGTAAGAATTTATGCCATGACCAATAAAAAAAAAGCAAGAAAGACCCACTACAGAAACAGAGAATTATATCAAAGGAAGTGAATCATCAGTCCTAGGAGGTCGAGAAACGAGGGAAAAATCAGTACCACCTTTCTATTTAACAGATAAAAAAAATTCTCGGCTCACACAAATTTTGGAAATCTGACAGACTACCGGAGAAGCCGAGAATCATAGAAAGCTTGAGAAACTGAGATATGCTAGTGCTGCATAAGAGCTCGGCGCTAACATAAACCTTATATACGTTCACTAGCTCGTAACAAGACGGGTAGTTTTGAAGATTAAATAGCTGCATCTTTCAGCTCCCAATCATCACATCTTGTCAAGACTTGTAAGTGAACATTACTATAATGACTTATGATTTTTTTCTTTTTTGCTATAAATGACTTTAATGACTTTATTACAGCACAATGATAAAAGGGTTGAAGCATTGACACATAATTACAAGCCCGCTGTTGGATTACGTTCTTCGGCCAGTCGGACGATAAACCGCAACACAACAACAACACAACAAGCAAAAGACAACGAGTAAATGAGTCGAGAGGATAAAATAATGATACCCCGCCTATCAAGAAACCAAAAAGCGAATTCCGAAGGGACTTGCCATGCACAGGAGATGTAACTAAAAGTCTACACGCACCGTTGAATCTTGGAAAGACATCGAAAAGGGTTTAAAGTTCAAGGCATATTCGTGGAGAGCAATAAGCTGATCAGAGAAAAACAAAACGAGAGCGAGAGAGGGCTTGAAGTCATTCGGCTTCGACGTGTATCGCACCTCGAGGAAGAGAAGGGGCCACGGCCTCCAAAACGACAAGAGCGCCGTGAGGAGGTCGGCTGAAACGACGGAGCGCGGTGGGGGCGTGACGGAATCCGCGCGCTCCAGGTCATGGGCCTGCGGCTCCTGCTCGTCCCGTATGCATCAAACTACAGAAGAAGACGCACATCAACGCAGAGGGAGGGAGGGAGGGAGGGAGGGAGAGAGAGATTGCGTCAGGAGAATGAGTAGTGCATGGCGAGCGGACAACAATATATGAACAAGACAGACTCGATACGAACTGTTGGTTCTAACTGAAATCAGTGAAATGAACGGTGTTGAATTTTCTTGACGGACGCCATGGTCAGGGAGACAGAGAGAGGGAGGGAGAAATTAGAGCAAATCAGTAACTTCCTTGTACGTAACGGCAGCGGAGAAGGTATAGTGTGAAAAATGGGAAAATTATACAGCCAAAGCTGAGCTGTTGTGCTTAGAATTTATTACTTACCAAATAACAATATATCTTGGTACGTATCGGTCATTTTATAATAAATTAAATAAAATAAAACTATAGTTCGTCATCATAAAATTTTGGGATCAAAATTTATTTTTCACCGTCTTCACCAAAGCTGAGCTGTTGTGCTTAGAATTTATGACTTACCCAATAACAACATATCCTGGTATGTATCGACCATTTTATAATAAATTAAATAAAATAAAACCATAGTTCGTCATCATAAAATTTTGGGGTCAAAATTTATTTTTCACCGTCTTCTCCAAAGAGCGACGCTAGACAAACTAACGAGGATGCTTTACTTCGATATCAACCGTACCATTTTTTTCCGATTTTTCGAAAAGGAAATCCGCGTCTCTCTCGACGCAGGGAGAATTTTCCCGGGACTGTACTGGTGGGAAAAAAGAAAGTCTACGCTGGGCTGATCACGGGATGAGTGTAGAAAAAGCAGAAATTATTTTCATCTTTTGGTCCGCCGGCGATAAATCGAGCGAGAAGTTCCAAGAAGAAGACGAAGAAGAAATTGAACAAGGCAATGAAGCAGCGGTGTTCGATTCGCACATGAACTCACGTGTTGGCCAAGATTGGCGGGATGCCCATTAAGAAGCAGACCTAAAATCCCACGTGCGGTCACATCGCGTGGGTGCACTTTTAGGTGGGCAGCGGGGACCGTTCCTGCCTGCCCATGCCGACGGTTAATGCGTCGCGAGTATTACGTGCAATGGTCCATTTTTAAGGTGCAAATCACTTAGAACAACGTTCGACAAGATTTCGCATTAATCGGTATTCATATGGCGCATGCAACTCAGAGCTTGCATAGCCTGGGTTTTTTCACTGCGGTTAAGAGGGTGAAAACAAGCTGTGCAGCCCTCACCTTAACACTTTAAATTCGTTTCCCATTGCAAAAGAATTCCAGATAAAAAAAAAAAGAGAGTTAGCCTTTCGAGATATCGATATGCTTGGCAAGAACCTCGCGCTCTAAATGCATCTGCAGCCGCAACAAGTAATCCCAGATCATAAAAAAGGTTATGGGTATTGTTACGGCGTCACTGAATAGTCAAGAAAAAAGCTTTCGGTTTATCAAAAAAAAAATCGACTCTAATCGCGTTTCGAGACAAAATTCTACATCTAATCGATGGTACTTTCCAGGTCCCGCGAGCCCCATTTGACATGATCAAACTTCCCAAAGTGGAAAAAGCCAATCCGATATCGAAGGTTAGGCGGCCGAGCTAATGACATGATGCTGCCATTATGCGAAATCGCAGCAGAAAGTGTCCTCGCTTTCTTTTATTGAGCATGGTGACGTGGCGAAATCTGGACCAAGCAGCGGCCGGGGTAAGGCTAAGGCGGGGGGGGGGTGGGCGACGTGCCCAGACGCGCGTGGCTGTGCGTGGTCAAATCTGGGCTGCGAAATTTGCGGTGTTGAAGTGGGGGAAGGACGCGGTGCGGGGCGGGGATTTTGTCTTGGCGTGCATCAATGCTTGATTCTTTGACTTTGACCGTTCGGGCAGGGCTCCGAATATTCTTCTCTGGTTAGATAGCACATGGTTTAGCGCTCCGAATTTGGAATCGACGGACCTCTTTAAAAAAAAAAAAAACTCAAAAAAATAAATTAATATATATATATATATATTGAACAAAATGAATTTTGAGTCCACGTGGCGAGAGGCTGGCTCACACTTATTAAATTGTAACGCCATTCCTAGGGGCACGACCCGAGATCGAATCTCGACTAGAGTAGCGGGCGGCGAATTGATCATGGTAGCCTCGGCGTTGCGCGCGTGAAAAAAAATGAGGGTTGGAATCCTCTAATTTCAAGAGAAAATGAGGTGATTGGACTAACTTCTCGCGTTAGTAGTGATCAACGATGAGCAGCCCGTCCAGGCTCGAGAGTTGAATGGATAGGGCTGAACGAAAATCTCACGTGAGAAAATCCCCAACCCAAAAGAACCCTTTGTAAATTTTTATGATATGGGTTTTTGCGTGGACAACATGTTATGTCTAGCCTAGCCTGAACCTCTGTTATGAATGTATTTTAACAATGCCATAAAATTATAAGTTTTCACCGTATCGATTTGAAAAACATGTCTCGATGATTAGGTTAAACACCATAGACTAAACTACAAATGTTTTTGCTTGTATTTTTGTTCCTGTTCTTTGCGATTTTCTTGTAAAAGGGCGTCTGATATTTTTGAATATGACAGATATTCTTTATCTGGCAAAACATGGTTTAATCATGAGAATTTGGAATCGACATGCCTAGAGGCGGAGGGAATTTTAAATTAAGAGAAAGTCGGGGGTATGGTAATTTGCATTTGCAAGGCTTGCACCTCTCAATCAAATTACTCGCGCGAGGGAGAGTGCGAAGTGCCCAATCTACTATAATTGACTTGGGATTGCTTCTTTAACAAAGAGGAAAAGAGAATTGAAATCCTCTTTATTTTAAGATAATAAACAGACATACCCTAAATTGATTGGATAAACTTCTTTAACACATCGATGGGAGGACGCATCTCGATCGTTCATTTATCAATTTGACTATGCCATTCGACACCGTTCGAACATCCGGCCCATTCTTGCAGAGTGCGATATCGACACACCTCAGCAATATATAAACACAAAAATCCTCCGAGTTACTCCCACGAGGTGAATGTCATGTAATCTAACTAGTTATATCTAATTTAGCAATAAAGGAAGAAAAAACCAATTTTGCTTGTCCAAAAATCAACAAAAGCACATATAAAAAGCGGGTGACTTGCACATTCGTATAAAATCAGTAGACCCGGATGAGATCCTTGCCCACCACGTTTCTCCAAATATAAGTCACCAAAAAAAAAAGGTGACGCCTTCATTTAACCCTTCGAGGCTTTGACCCTATCAATAATCACAAGGAGACGGCCCCAAGTCCTTCTCCTTAATTTGTAGTTTTTGTTAATCATTGCATTAAAAAACAAAAGCTAGTGACAAGGGAAGGGCCCGCCGCCGCTCTTGTATACACACGTATGCACAACCCATCATATTCCAACCCATGACCCGTTTGTCCAATGAAAAAGAAGATTTGAATTGTATACGCGCGTCTTCGACAGGGAAATTGTTCGATCAGTCTCCGACGTATTACACAAATGTCAATTTAATCACGAATTTTTCGATTTTTATCAATTTAATCCTAAACCTTTATTCGAAATTCCCGAAAATCTTCCTGCTGCCTGCCTCATGTGGTGGCCGGTGATAAATGGACCACCGCATTAGCGAAAGGCTCTATTGGAATCTCGTGCAAACATTTTGAACTAAAAATTAAAAAATTTAGAATCGAATTAATATCAATACCATAAATTCAAAACCGATCGAGGAATTTTCCCCGTCGTCAATCCGATGAGCGGCTAAGGATGTTGTTTCTTTTCTTCTGGGTACGACAACGACAACCGCTTCATTTCTTTTACCTCCAGGCAAATTTCTTTCTGCCCAAGCAAATTTCCGGGTCAAAAGTAGCGAAGTTGATGTTGATTTGTCTTGCGAAAAACGACAGCCAAGTCATTTCGTATGCTACCTAGAGAGACAGGGACCCCGCAAAGGCTACAACTTTTTTTCTCACCCGGGTTTAAATCACGAGATGAATTTCTCGGAATCTTCTTGTTCGCTTTATTTTACGTATTTTTTCCAGGACGATGTGAGGCTCTCGTCCGCCGGCGTCGAACTCGCTCGCTTGTGCTCCGTGGTTTTATTGGTCTTCCCGAAACAGAAAGAGGCGTTCCACATGACAGTCTTTAAGTCTTTTGGTTGCCCAATGAAAATTTCGAATGATTTGAATATTAATTTCGGTTTCGATTAATGCTAAAGCTCGGTCTGTTTCGCGAAGAATGAACAGTACGGAAAATATTTTTGCGAAAATGATAACTTGTATCCCTTCAAATAATTAGCTGATGAAAATATTTTCACCATCCAATGACAATTCATGTCTATACATTTTCGTGGACCGTGAAAATATTTTTTTCGGTTTGTTCGTTTTTACAAGAGATACGAGCGACCGGTCTCAAGAAAATATTTTCAAAATCATTTATGTTCCGACAAATGCACCCTAAATTCGGTGGCAATACACTTTGAATGATTTATAGTTCAAAGTATTTCAAACATTCGTAGTATATCGATCTTGACACGTAAACTTATGTATATATATATGACTTTGAAACTTGAATAGTATTTAAAATTTTAGTGGAAAATGAAAGCATTGATTTTTGCCTTTCATTTAAAACGTGCAAACAAACAAGTCTTATGTTTTAGGAAAAGTATGTCCACATTCACATTTAAGATTAAGAATAGTGAGAGCATACACCGAAATCTCTATGAAAACAAAACATGTCTAAATACGTCTCTCTATATATATAGCCCGTCAGGTCATATCTAGATTAGCTTTCATGCATCTCGATCGGTCCGTCACGTCAAAACAATTTAAGGGCGCACTACCTCGCATCAACTTGGTGCATTCACGAGTCAATTCCCAGAGTGCCGCCAATAAAGTTCGAACCCAAAATCATAGAACAATGAGTGAATTATTTTTTTTTTGTCATTTAGGCCAACACTTTATTGATTAATTTTTACGTGATCGACACCATCCATCCTAGGTTTAATATCTATAAATAGCAAAATAGTAACACTCCAATCATCAATGAAATTTTCTTTCGAATTTCGTCAAAGCAAAATACATTGATCTGTATGCGAAAATGGCGATCGAGGGTTGCTTCTTTGAAAGACCATAAGAGTGCTCATCGTGTTGTTATGAACGCTAACCTTGGTCGAGAAAACCTTATTTACCCTTAGCTTACAATTGAGATATGGTGGACAAAACAAATCACGGTAGAAAAACCGGCCTCCAATCTTTGTAGGTCCCAAAAAAATTTCGAAAATCCGAATGATTCGACTAATAATTTGGATTGCATAATACGGCCACCGTTTTGAATGCGTTTTCCAAGGGTGGCGATGAATATAGGGGCGACTTTTGTTTTTCTTTGGTTTCTTGTGGCACGTGCTTGAAATTTGGCTCCTCCTGCGCAGTACGATTAAGAAAATTTTATTTTTATATTTTTTACATTTGGTAATTATCTTTAAATCTTTTTATAAAAAAAAAATTTCTGGTGTGGTATCCATGCTATGCAACAGTTTCGGGTCAAGAATCTTTTGCCGTTTCGTGCGGGGCCGCAAGCAGAATAAGAATCGTTCGCGTGATCCAACGGCTAAAAAACACGACCCTCCTGTCTTGACTTCCATCAATCAAGCAGACAGCGATGGCGAGCGAAGTTCGCTTTTATGATTGCAGTCTTGCAGGTCGCTCTTTGATTTTCTTTTTTTCGAAACTGTTAATCTTTAACCGCGAACGCCACTGGCGAGTATCATTAGTTTTCCGCAGTAGATTGCCGAAATAATTACTCTCTACCGCTCATTCATGAGAAAACGAACATTACACGCACGCACGCACGCACGAATGGTCTTGTTGTAGTTTCTTTTCGCGACGAGGAAGTCCTCTCATCCAGGCTCTCGAAATGTCGCACTGTGGTCCAAGGCACCATTTATTTCGTAAAAAATATGATATTTTCTGAAAAATATGATATTTTTTAAAAAGTTACTTTTCAGGAAAGTGACGATATTTTTTATCATTTGGTAGTGAAAATTTTATTTGATTTTCCTAAATAAATAGACACTATTTGAGCACTTGCGACTTGTGTATTACTAGTCAAGGAACTCAAGCACTAGCACCGGGGTCTCAAGTCCAGATCCTCGACTTCGGGGGACGAGCACAGGCATTGATCTTGGGTTCACCAAATCCGAGCCTAAGAATTCGGTGCCTATGCCCAGCTCCCTGATGCCTCGGCCCGTGTCTATAGAGGTCGAGCCTAGGTCCCCAACACCTAGGCCTGGGTCCATTGAGGTCGACTCATGAATACTAAAGCTTAGGACCGGAACCTCGACCAACGCCTGGGCCAAGGTCAATCAAGGTCGGACATGGGACTTCGATACCGATGCCCACGCTGGGGACCTAGTCCCAGGTGCCAACGGATCGGGGCTCGAGCGGTTGGCTAGGGTCTTGCACACAGCTTTGATGGACTTTGGCCTAGGCGCCAGGATCGTGGCATGAGCACCGAGGTCATGGGCACGGCTTTGATGGACCCGGGCATTGAGGTCTTGGACTTGCACGATGGACCGGGGGTACACGCAAGGAATTTGGGCCTCGATGGACTCGGGCTTGGGAGTCGGGTGCCTAGGTACAAGTACCGGGGTATGGCCTCAATGGGCCGAGGTGTGGTAGCTAGGGTTTCGGGGATGGCCTAAATGGAAATGGATTGGGGCGTCGAGGTCTTGGGCCCGGCCTCAATGGACCCGGTCCCGACGTCTAGTCTTGACCGTGTTGCCAAGGGGCCTGGGAGTGAGCGATGGGGTTCCCGTGCCTAAGTGTAGAGTTCTTTGTCCACATGCCAAAATCTAGTCATATTTTGAAAACTGATTTCCTAATTTTTTAAAGGAAAATTATTTTCTTGAATTTAAGTTTTGGTAGAAAAATCTTTTTCGTTGATTAGGAAAATATTTTCAGTTAATTCATTTTTCGAAGCAATCCATACGTCACAAAAATTTTTTTTTTTGGAAATTATTTTCCGTGAAACACACGCGACCCAAATATTGATTTATTTGTACATGGTGGTGTGGCTCACTAGATCTCGATAGGAAAATTTGAGTTCAAATTTTTTTTTCAAAAAAAATTTCAGAAAAAGGCTAATCAAGTCGAAAAAGAAAAAAAAAGAAATAAAAGAAATAAAATAAAAAAAAACTGACCTGCGATCAAACTCTACTAGTAACGCTCCAAAAAAGAAAAAAAAACTTTACTAGTAAAATAGATTATCTCTACGAATTTCCATCGTTTTCTGGCCTACAAAAACAAATCCAATGTCCATACATAACTCGAGCAAGATTATTCCGAACATTTCCATCATAGAAAATCACCGGCACGTACAGGTCCGCGCAATAAAACAATCTACAGACGTCACGTGTGACGTCCGGACTGCATTATTAGCAATCATCATCGGAAATACGACGTCATATATACTGGGACCCGGTTTGTCTTTGCCCACATAAAAGAAGTGCGAATGGCGTCCGGTACTTTTGCTACTCAAGTCCCCTTCGTTGCGTTGCTCTTTTGTTCCGAAGCGACGAATCTGGCGGGCACTTGCATGGGGTTGGACCAGTCCACTGAGCCCTCGCTGTCGTCGAACGAAACAACGTAGAAGAGCGAAAAGAGAGACCTTACAAAACGTCCTCTTCCACGTGAATTTTGGGTCACCGGCCCGAACTTATTCGATTTCCACCACAGGCTTTGCAATCACGCGTTCCTCTCGCTCTCGTTCCTTCTGGTTCTGGATGAAATTTAAGCGTATCCGAATCGGTTGTGACCGAGAGGCGCCTGTCTTAGCGGGTTGGATTGCGCTTGTCTCGTCCATATGCACGCGCATGCGATGTCGCGGAGTTCATTACGAATCTTGTTACTTCACGCTCTTATGCCCTTTAATGCATGTGATTCGGTTCACATCGTCGACACCATCGTGCGAGTATTTGTTGTTGTGCGAGATCATCGACAGTTCCATGCTTAGTGTAACATCCTAGGCTTTGCGTCGTACGTGCATGGGTGTGAATCATTTCCGTGCGAGTTTGAAGGACATGTGAAATTCGAAAGAAGAAAATGTTATCCGGATTTTGTCCTGCCACGTCAAATCAATCCGAGTGATAGAAGCTAGCCAGACTTCTGTAGGTGCCTAGAAGAAGTACGCAAACCGATTTTGGCTCCCTCACTACATAATAAGATTGTTGTATCGCGCGAATTATAGAGTTTGTGTGATTTAAGTTATTTCTTAAATGGGGTAGGCTGCAGTAGATGGTAGTGCTTATAGTTTGGCCACCACTCCCACCACAATTAGGGATGTGCAAAATGAACCGTCCGGACTGGGTTGTATAGGCCAGTTACGGGCGGTTCCTAAGAACACCAATCTGTTTTTCGGTTCTACGTGTGGAACCGCTCATTCGAATCGAGTCGATTTATCTTTTTAAATCTCTTACAAATCTGTAAAGAGCTCTAAACACGTATGACTCTTACCCTCTGCTCATCTCCTATTACGAGCCTCGCATTCCTCGCTCTTTCGCAAATCCTAATCGCATTTTTCATCTTCTCGCCTCTTATGCTCTTTCAACTCTCCCTCTCGCCTGTGTCACTCGCGTCCCTCTCGCTCGCCGCCTCCCTCTCGCAATCTCATCTTGAATCTTGACTCTCGCCTCCCTTTCTTGCTTTGTTTTTGGCTTATTGTGATCGCAAACGCATCTTATCAAGGTAAATATCCAATGCTCTATTTTTTTTTCCCGTTCTTTGAACGCCATTTTCGATGCTACATCTAGATCTCATTTTCGAACTGATCACTGCGTGTGTTCGTTGAAATGCCTAAATGAAATGTGTGTACAAATATGAGAAGTATCCTCATGTATAGTGTCTAGATTTATTGTTATTCAGAATAAACCGTGCATTTGTTACCTATATGCATCAAAGGAGAAGCGGGATTAATGATCAAGAAGCTCTACAAATGAAAATGCCATCGATTCCATTGGCCCATTCAAGAACTGGACTAGACCGGACCAGTCGATTTGGTTTGGTCCGGTTCCAAATTCAGGTGGGCTAGTTCCCGATTCCTAGGTTGGAACCGGATCACCTGAAAACCGATCGCCCCTAGCCATAGCTCCTCTCCTCCTCTCTCTCTCCCCTTCACCCCCCCCCCCCCACACACACACACACACGCACGCACACACGAATCCACAACGGTCGATTGCTCAAATTTGAGGCTGACCACTTGGGTCGACCGCCACCGACCATCTCATATCGAGGTCGAGATCGAGAGAGAGATTGGCAAACAAAACTTCTTTCTAATTTAACGTTTTCTGATTTACTTCATCGTTCGTTTCCCTTTGGTTTAACATGTCCTGATAATGAATTGGCATATTCTCACAGCATGCATAGCGTGGAAACAGAGTAGCTAGAGCTAAAATAAGAAAAACCAAAGTTGCTCTTCTAGTCCTCGTCTCAATTAGCTAAGTAGAACATCAAACACATAACAGCATTAGCTTAGAACTGAAATGGATAAAAACTAGATTAATTCGACGTTAAATTTTGTACTCGTACATACGTTTGCTTGTTCCTGAAATAAAATAAAAAAAAAGATGTGCACCATATATTTGTCCAAGCATTATTTACATCTCTTGTCGATGGGATTTTCCACACAGGCCTTATTATATGCATTGTTCACGCACCGTATCATCAAATCTAGTTCAATTATCACATCAATAGAGTCTGCTTAGATCACGATTGGACAAGTTGCTGCCCAGTTCAATGAAGTATTTGGGCTTTCATGCTCACCTTTGCCTACCCAAAAAGCCCACCCACACCCCAATTCCCTTTCCTCCCCCAAATCTTAACGGAGCGAGCAAATCCCGGGCGCACTCGTGACGGCCCACCGAAATCGATATCCCGAATGATGGGACGAATTCTCATCGGGCCGTTCACGGTGGCCCGGTCCCCGTACCCCGGCTCTTGGACCTAATCGCGGCATGCCAAGCATCATTCATCTCGAATGGCAAGCGATTCGACTTCTAGGACTAGCTAAGGGCGCATGATTATGAGCATTCACATGCCTTTTCCATTGAGCTTATGCTAGAGCCAAGCAATTAGGGCGCGAACGACAATATTTCTCTTCCCCGGCCTTATTGCTGGCTAGAAATAGAAAAATCTATTTCTTTTCCTCGAACAAGTTTCTGAGTAAAAATAAGCGCTTGATATCGACGCAAAATTTCTGTTTCTATAATAGAAATTCCATTGATAGGTTATTCTTAAATTTCTGTTCCTGGCAGCGGCAGGCAGTGAGCAGTGGCGGGCGGCGACAAGAGTGAGCAATAAAAGAGAGTTGTTATTTCTGTTTCTTTTTCAAAAATAGAAAAATAGAAAATTTTAAATTCTTATTTCTATTCTAAATCTATTTCTGGGCCAAATTTTATCCTAGAAATTTAAAAAAAAAAATTATTTTACCAAATGAATTTATGTTCCAAACTTATTCCCGAAATCAAAAAAATAAAAAAATAGGAAAACATAATATTTATCATTCTTTCCCTTTGAAACAAAAAAAAGGTGCTCAAATTAGGAGAGATATTGAGAAAGATGTGTTGCTTCGCTTTTTGAGAGTCGTTTAGCTTTATCACACTCAACTTTTTTTGTCTTAGGATTCATCAATTCAAAATTTTTCAAGAAAATACATATTTGACCCAATTAAAAAAAGAAAAAGAGTGACCAAAAACCCCAATTTTATACTCATATGAAATATTTACCCTAAACCTTTTTTGCAAAACAAAAAACTCTAAACTTATACATGTGTGACACATTTACCTAAAAGTATTTTTTTATGACACCACAAACCCTAACTTATATCCGTGCAGCACAATTACCTCAAAATTTAGGGTAAATGCGTCACGTGAGACAAGTTTGGGGCTTTTTGGTGTCATAAAAAGATAGTTTAGGGCAAATGTGTCACACATGTATAAGTTTTGGGGTTTTTAGTGTCACAAAAAAGGTCTGGGGTAAATGTGTCACATGAATATAAGTTTGGGGTTTTTCATGTCCTCAAAAACGTGCGAGGTGAACGTGTTGCAGTGGGCATAGCTTATGGTTTTGGTAGCTTTTTCCCTTGAAAAAAATCCTTTCAATTTTTTTAATTTTTATCTTTGCTTGGAGAAAACGAAAAGCATCCCGACGAAAATCCCTCTCAATCCTTCAAGGCCCAGAAGCTATTGGGCCCACGAAGGGCCCAAACCACGGGCGCCCAGCCCACGCACGTCGACCTAAAAGCACATCATGATTCCTTTCCTCTGGAAAACGGAGCCGCGACCGATTTCGACCGTCGATTCGAGCGCGGGGGGGCGGCACGGGGACCGTCGGTTTCCGGCCCCCCAGGTTAAAAAAAAAGGAAAAAAAAAAGGGAGGGCCCAAGGCGTTTGAGAAAGTACTAGAAGTTTGCGTGCAGCGCATAAAAGCGCTGAGCAGAGAGGGAGAGAGAGAGAGAGGCAGAAGGGAAGTGACGACGCTCGCGCTGCATTTCTGCCGCTGCTGCTCCTCCTCCTAGGGTTTCTTTTCTCCGGCTTTCCCATTTCGGGCCAGCCATGAGGTAAGCTTCGTCCCCCTCTCGCGTCCTCCCTCGGCATTTCCTTCTCGGTACCTCCGCTTCGAAGCGCGCCTCGTGTATGGTTTCCTCCAGCCCTAGCTCTTATTTAGCTCGGAACGCGTCGCCGATTCGGCGTCCGCCGCGTGCTCCGCGGCGCGTTGCTCCGGCCGATGATCGGAGCGTCTGGTTCGACTGTCTGCGGTTTTATGATCGACGTTGGTCGGTTTCGGTTGTGGATTCAGCTTGATGCGAGGGGAAAAATTAATTAGGGCTTGTTTTTTTTTTTGACTGAACGTGTCGTTTCTGGAGAACGTAAGGTTTTTTTTTTATTTTTTCCATTCTTTTCTCGTTTTCCTTTTTAAACCTGGCAATGATATGGAATTTTAGGCAGGCAGTTTGGTAAAATGGGAAAGGCGATCAATTTTGCTCTGTAGCGGTAGTTTGTTTTGTGTACAAGGTTGTGTTTTTTGCTCTTTGTTTTCCTTTTTAAAGCTTACGCAATGATGTGGGTTGGCAGTTTGTACTTGGTATAATGGGAATTGGGATTACTTTTCTCTGAAGCAGTAGCTTCTTCTTTTTTTTTGTGGGAGCGGTCCTGCTTCTGGATGTCTGCGCTGATTTGGGTGGAGTGCGTGAGAGGACTTGCTGAGATTTCTCCCCGTAATGGTTTATGGGTCTAGGTCCCTTTAGTGAGCCTCCGTGGTGTTTTCCTTTAGCTTGCTTTGTATATGGACCTCTGAGGTGTAATTGAATCTCCGACTGTTGGGGAGTTATTTGCTTATAACACGCGGCTTCGGCGATTGGGTTAACTCCATTATATTGGGATTCGTATACCGTGCACGAGTTGTTGAAATTTGTCTGTTTTTCATTTTCTTCGATTGACCTCTACTTATAGTTTGTTGAAACCTTGTAGTCGGCATCCAGAATTGAAGTGGGCACAGAGGAAAGACAAGGTCTTCCTTACAGTGCTTCTGCCAGACGCAAAGGATGCAAAGGTCAATCTTGAGCCAGATGGCATTTTCACCTTTTCCGCCAAGGCTGGAGCTGAAAACCATCCTTATGAGCTGAAACTGGAGCTTTTTGATAAGGTCGATGTGGAGGTAAGGAGGCTGTAATTGCTTTTTATAATTCATTTTCCATTATGTACCGGGCATATGTTCTTATGCATCTGTTCAGCATTTTATTCAAATGTGGCCGTGATCTGGATGCTGCTTGTAGCTCAACCTTTTAATGGTTGCCATATTAAGCTGCTTTAGTGCGCTACAATTTTCTTTGCCGTTGTTGGTTGTTGGACATCACTGCATAATACCTGAGCGATCAAAACTCTCTCTCTCTCTCTCTCTCTCTCTCTCCCTTGCTCTTGTTTGCTATATTGGAAGCTTCCTTGATTAGTTTAGAAGGCGAATTGTGCATTAAGTGTCAGGTATTGGGATGCCAAGCCATGAAATAAAGTTATTATTGCTGCTTATGTGCTATTCTTTCATTCTTTTTATCTAGGAGAGTAAAATCAATATTGGAGTTAGGAACATCTTCTGCATATTGGAGAAGGCTGAGAAAGAATGGTGGAAAAAGCTGTTGCGAGGAGATGGCAAGCCCCCTCACTATGTCAAAGTAGACTGGGACAAGTGGGTGGATGAAGATGAAGACACTGGTGGTGGTATAAATTCATCAATGCTTTGTTTCCTCATCTTAGATGGGTTTAAGTTGGTAAAATACTGATGTTTTGACTGTTTCTGAATATAGGTATGGGTGACTTGGATCTCGGGGGCATGGACTTCTCGGTAGGATGTTTTTGACCTTTTGAATTTTGTGTGGTAGATCTTGATCGACTTTGTTAACTAATTTCTGATTGCAATTTTCAGAAATTTGGTGGAATGGGAATGGGAATGGGTGATGACATGCCTGAGGACTTTGAAGACAGTGATGATGAAGGTAATGATGTTCTCTTTTATGGACATAGAATTGCATTTCTTTTATTTAAGAATTGTGTTGATGATGAATTGTGTGACCCTGTTCTTCATATGCGATTTCTGCAACGTCAATCAATGTTGTTTTCAGAGACATTTATGGTATTTTCATGCAAAATTTTCCTGTTGGCTGCTGTTTCACTCATGGATGAATGTTTGTGTGGTCTTCTCTTATCAAGAAGTTGCAAAGCCGGGCGAGTCAAGTGCTGGTGAGGCAGAGGCAGCTGCAAAACAAGAAGATGAAGAAGCTGGGAAGAAGGAAGTCAAGGATTCCAGTACATGATTTCCATAGTAGCTAGGAATGTCATGGTGTTACAATCTTTAATGTAACTGTTTGCGGATGATTTTTCGAGTATCTACTGGTGGGTTGATGTTTGTTTTTTACCTCACATAAATCATGATGGTAAGCTACATTTGGCAAGTAGCGGCACCTCATAGGTAAAATGTTTGATGAGATGTTTGACGTTGTATTTGATTGTGACTTGATGGTTCACATGATTTTCCCTTCTCTGCCCTGCGGGAACATTTGGGCTCTGGTCTCTTATATTGACCATGCGTTACACTACGGCTATTACCGAAGTGTAGTGTTTAGGGTTCCTTGCAGTTTTCTTTGAAAAAGAAGGAACGGACTGTATTCTCTTATTTCACGTGGGGAGGTGAGGTTAAACGACATTGTGGTGGAGAATGTAGAAGTTTTGACTTCAAAAGATCATTCCTTTCCTAGGCAAATTCTTTGGAACTTTGGTGCCCACAGCGGGGTATCGAGTCTGCTTGATTCCATTACATAATGTATGGGATTAGTGTTGAATGTTGGTTGCATTTTCGAGTTTTGCCGAGCTTATTTTGGGAGCATGGGAAAAAACAAGATTCCAGTTGACAACAAACGTCATTTAGGGATCCGTTCACTTTCTTCATTCCCGAACGAGTGCATGTTTTGTCCATGTAGTAATGCAGATGCCCGAAATGTCGTAACCGGGTTCTGTCTAATGCCCGTGTCACTCACGAAACCTGGCGAAAAAAATGAAAAAATCATAGCATTCTTATCCATATTTCTGTTCCCAACGATGTCACAGCATACGCCTTTCAAGTTTCATAATCTGAAACATGATGGCCCGGCTCCGAATAAGCGAGTCTTGATATATGGATAGTACGTGTAAATGAGCCGAAGAAGAACGTTCCGAAACACTTGCAAAGCAAAAGGAAGAGGCGCCCTTAAAATTTGATAATAAGAACAGTGAGAGGGATCCAAGATCCAAGAGAGAAGTGGGTCCTCGGACCCGGCCCGTCAACCGAGAATCCGAGGACATAAATCATGCGATCGAAATCAAAATCTGTCGAAATCAAATAGCCGTTGAGACTCAACGGCTAGTCCACGACGAGCACTCTCTCTCTCTCTCCCTTACGAATTGAAAATCGGTACACACTCACTGCTGATCCTGATCCCAATTGATAAAAGCAAACGCCCCATCACCTGATTCTTCCCATCGCCATCAATCTCTCTCTCTCTCTCTCTCTCTCTCTTTCTCTCTCTCTGTGTTGGTCTCAGGTTTCTCCAGATCTTCTGCAAGTTGAGAAAAGGTAAGAGTTTGCTTGTTCTCACAAATTGATTCGAAAGTTTACTCTTTTGAACTGCACCCGATTGTTTGCTTGAAGAAAATTTGGAAACAAACGAAACCCACCTGGCTAAAATTAGGAACAATCACACATTCGCACTCCGATTCACATAAAGCTACTTGCAAGTGGCACTTAGGCAGCATTTCTTCGCGTTTTGCTCCCAAATTCCTGAATCAGCTTCTTTTCTCTCAAAACTCAAGAGCCAGAACGCGCTTATTTGGTTTTTCTTTTTCCGGAAAATGGAAGTTTGAGTATCATGAGAAGCTAATTTCAACTGGGTTTTGTTTTTGCAGATGAACGACTTAATGACAAAATCCTTCATGAGCTACGTTGACTTGAAGAAGGAAGCCATGAAGGACCTCGAGGCTGGCCCGGACTACGACCTCGAGATGTCGGCGTCTACAACCCAGATGGACACCAACATGGGGCTCTTCCTGGAAGAGGCGGAGAAGGTGAAGCAAGAGATGGGCCAGATCCGCGAGGTCCTGTGCCGGCTCCAGGAATTGAACGAAGAGAGCAAGACCCTCCACAAGACCGAGGCGCTCAAGTCCCTCAGGAGCCGGATCAACATGGACATTATGGCAGTCCTGAAGAAGGCGAGGGCGATACGGTCACAGCTGGAGGAGATGGACCGTGCTAACTCGGCGAACAAGAGACTCTCGGGATGCAAGGAAGGGACCACCATGTATCGGACCCGAGTGGCAGTGACCAATGGGCTGAGGAAGAAGCTGAAGGAGCTGATGATGGAGTTTCAGGGGCTGAGGCAGAGGATGATGACCGAGTATAAGGACACTGTGGGCAGGCGGTATTACACGGTGACCGGGGAGTACCCAGATGAGGAGGTCATTGAGAAGATCATTTCTAATGGTAAGTAAGTCTAGGTTTTCGGGTTTGGTCTGTGCTCATGTTTCCATCGTGTTCATTTAGGACTTATATCTTATGCAGTTAATATTGTGGAAGTCTTGTCATATGCTATAGCTGATTCTAACATACGGCCTAATTGGAGGGAGGAATTGATGCGATTTGGCTCAGTGAAGCAAAATCGTATCGGAACCCTCTTTCAACCGGATGATCAAACTACTACGAGTTACCTACTATGTATTAATTTTGTATTTCGGTTATAAAGTTTATAGGGCGCAGAAGAATTTTGGCCGTTTGACTTGCTATTAGATCAAATCGAGATGAGTTCCTTTTTAGGGTTTTCAGTAAAATCTTTGTTAATACTAGGCCAAATTATAGTGGAGATTTTTTTTGACAGTAGATCATTCTTTAACAATGGATGAAGGACTTCTCATGAATGAGATTTGATTTACTGGTTAGGGGCGATACTCTGCATTAGTCTGGTTGCTGTCTTTGATCGGGCCTTTGTTCGCCTGTTTAGTTCAATTTCGTGCCACCCTATTAAGTTTTGCATTACATCTTCTCAAAATATTGCTACTCGATTGCATGTGATTAACACTTGAGTGCTTTCGCCGCATCAGGAGGTGAGGAGTATCTCAGCAGAGCGGCACAAGAGCACGGGAGGGGCAAGGTGGTGGAGACAGTGGTGGAGATCCAGGACCGATATGACGCGGCCAAGGAGGTGGAGAAGAGCCTGCTGGAGCTGCACCAGGTGTTCCTGGACATGGCAGTGATGGTGGAGGCGCAGGGCGAGAAGATGGATGACATCGAGCACCACGTGATGAACGCCGCACATTACGTCAAGGACGGCACCAAGGACCTGAAGACCGCGAAGGATTACCAGAGGAGCAACCGGAAGTGGATGTGCATCGGGCTGATACTTCTGCTGGTGATTATCCTGGTGATCATCATTCCAATCGCCACCAGCTTCAGCCATTCTTGAAGTGCTGTTGTCCTTGGAGTTGGAGGATCTAATGCCCCGTGATCCGTCTTCTGCCATTCTCGAGGTGTGTGATCGTTGTTGGAGTTGGAGGATCTAATGCCCCGTGATCCCGTCTCTTGCTTGTTTTTTTTAATCTTCTTGTAAGATCTCTAAGATTGAAGTGATTTGATGTTGCAGAGAGAAATTAGTCCTTCCTGTTGGGACTAAATGGAGTGTCCTTTGTATTGTAATTCATTCATTCTTTGTGATATGACAACCATAGGAAACCAATGTTCCGCTCTAGGAGCTTGAGCATCATCTGCACTAATGGCTTCACTCATATTGTTCCTCACTTCCCAGCACAATTACTTGTTGTTTCGATCACCATGATACTGCATCGGAATTCGATTTTCATGGGTCGGGGTTCCTTGCTGCATTTTCCGAACCCGACCCTTTTCTGCTCCTGCTCATTTACTTATGCTTTCATAGTCCCGGGCAGTATGTGAGGTACTTGTGGAGAAACTTTTTGCTTAGGATTTGAGCTTAACAGAGAAGTCATATCTTGACATACCCCAGTTTATTTCAAAGATACGAAGTGCTCTATACGATAAAATATATTTCAATTTCAGAAATAGTATAATAAAATAAAAATAATTTCTCGGAAAATATATCACTCCTTCTGTATTTGTTTACGATGTCACCAATATCAATTTCAGAAAGTAGAAAATAAAATGAAATGAAATCATTTATTACAAAAAAAATTTCCACAAAAAAAGGAAAATATATAAACCACAGTTGGACACCAAAGTGGGAGTTTGGAGTTTCCGGTGTGGGACCCAGCACAATGTCGAATGCCTCCCCCAAACCGGCAAAACCCTAAAACCCTATATCGAGCTCCGCCGTCAAGAAGGCAGCTGAAGAAGCTGGAGCTTGAACGGAGCTCGGAGAGAGCCACAAAGATGGAAGAAGCCGCCATGGACATGGACGTGGAAGTGGAAGGACACTCTCCTTCCCCCAGCTGCTCAAATCCGAGCGACTCTTCCTTCCGAAGGTTCGGGCTCAGAAACTCGATCCAGACGAACTTCGGCGACGACTACGTCTTCCAAATTACTCCCAAGTGCGTAATCTTTCCCATTCGCCAGCTCAATTCCCCTGTCCGATTCTCGCTGAAACTCGGAAACGATGGGACGCGAATCGAGAAGTGTGTTAAATTTTCGAACTTGCGAGTCGAAATGAGCAGCTGGCAGTGTTGGTTTCTCGTGATCTCTAATTAGGGTTTTTGATTTATGCGTCGCAGGTTTGATTGGTCGCTGATGGGGGTGTCGTTGTCGTCCAATACGGTGAAGCTGTATTCCCCGACGACGGGTCAGTACTGTGGAGAGTGCAGGGGTCACTCCGATACCATCAACGGCATTTCGTTCTCGGGGCCGTCGAGCCCCCACGTCTTGCACTCTTGCTCTTCTGATGGTACCGTCCGAGCTTGGGACACCAGGTCTTTTAAAGAGGTACTCGTGTGTGTGGCTAGCCCGCTTGCGCGTTGCAAGGAACAAGGACATTGCTAGAAGCCGCTTAGTTAGTGCTGCATTTTGTCCTCATTGGGTAGTTTTGCATAATTGAACAATGCAGGTTTCTTGCATACGTGCCGGGCCATCACAGGAGATCTTCAGCTTTTCATTTGGCGGTTCCAGTGACAGTCTTCTTTCTGCTGGATGTAAATCTCAGGTTTGCTTCGTTTACTGCACACGGAGGCAATTTTATCCTGTCTTTTGAGATGACCTTTTGCAATGGGCAGTTTCTTCAGCTCATTAAAGCTTCCAGTTGGGTCATGTTTATACTTGATGTTTGTTTGTGATGCATTTGGCCAACACTTTTTTGCTTCTCAACCTTTCTGCACCCCTTTTTCGTGTGGGGGTGGACGACATGCAAATGACATCGGGCATCATCATGTCATGAGCTCAAGCGAACTTGGAAGACCTTTGTGTTGTGGCCCGATAGCAAGCGCTTAGACTCTGTGTTGACTATCGCGTTCAGTAGTGATCATCGCAGGATGGACTGATGGTTACAAGTTTGAGATCAACGTTGAATGTATTATGATTATCTTTAGTGTACTAAATTACTAATTATGTTCCTTCTTCTTTTGTATGCGCCACCAGATATTCTTTTGGGATTGGAGAAATAAAAAGCAGGTTGCATGTTTAGAAGATTCCCATGTGGATGATGTTACCCAGGTTTGTCCTTATGCATGCTCAGTATGTTCTTATGAGCTCAGTGAAAGAAGATTTGTTGTCCGAATATACATCACAAGGCATGGGCTTGTGTCATCATTTTAGTTAGTTACCTCCTTTCTACTAACTTCATGCTTCTTATTAGGTTCACTTTGTCCCTCACCATCAAAATAAGCTTATTTCAGCTTCAGTGGATGGGCTGATATGTATATTTGATACGGCTGGAGACATCAATGATGATGATCATCTGGAATCGGTAGGTGCGGCTGTTAAGTTTTAGTAGTTTAATAAACTTGGACGTTTGTGTGGGATTGATTTCATGTGTATATGAGCAGTGTAGGGGGTGTTTAACATTTTTAAGTCTGGTGAAGGTTGATTTGGTTGGCATTTGATGCCTGGGGTTATAGATAATGCAAAATGTACATAATACCCTCTACAATAATATTTGGCAGTGGATGCTTGGTGATCTTGGGTTTGAATTTTTTTTGTTTAATAAGTTTTTGTTCAATACAATATAATGAGACATAAGATAGTGCTTGTTCTAACCCAAATGGAGATAAAATAATCTTAGTGAATGAAATGAACATGTTGCTACTGACTATGGTATGAAACAAGATTTGGATTTATTGCTAGTGTTTAAGGAGTTAACTACTATACTTTGATTCAGGTGCTTTTTCCTAATTACCTTTTTGGTGTTTATTCTCCTTTTGCACTGGTCTTCTGATTTTTATGTATTCTGAAGCACCCGATTCTCGGTGCCATCTACTAAAATGCTTGATCTGGAATGCTATAGCTCAGCCAACTTCTTTTACCAATTTATGTTTGTATATTTATTTAGGTGATTAATGTGGGAACTTCAATTGGGAAAGTGGGGATATTTGGACAGATATTCGAAAAGCTCTGGTGTTTGACGCATATTGAGACCTTAAGGTATCGAATTTCTTTTTGATGAACAGTGGCAGCTTCCATTAGTCCTCTAGAAATGGTTTTGTTGGATTATTAATTATAATTTTTAGGATAAGCTGAATCATACCATTTTATGTTGAGTTTGCATCTATCTAAAGAGGGTCTGGGTATAGAAAAACAATAGACTAGGCATGATTTAGGGCCAGTGAGTTAAACTAGGCACATAGAGTTCAAGTTCAAATCTGATAGACAACATAAGAGTTATTGTTATATCAATTTCTTGTAAGTAGGCATCTGAATGCAATAGCTTTAAAGGACATCTTTTATGTCAAATGCATAAAATCTCATAGGAGACATTGTTTTGAGTCCTATAGTGATCATATATGTTGACTTGTCCATAGGATAAGCTGTTTTGCATATTAACTTTGAATTGTTGCCTCTCCATAGCGTTTGGGACTGGAAAGAGGGAACAAATGAAGCCAACTTTGAAGATGCCCGAACATTAGCATCTGATAGCTGGTCACTAGATCATGTAAGATTCTTTTTTTCTGAGCAGTCTCTCTTTTTCACTTGTTTATAACATACTCGAATGGTACCATGTTAAGAGCTGGAGCTGTAGTCTAGAAAGCAACACTTGCCAGAAATGTGGGCTATGGAGCAAAGCTCACTCTGAAAGAGAACTTACTATTGGGATGATGAGTCAAAACTATGAATTTTTTGGCTCCTGTTAGGCAAATGATGTTGCACATAAGGCTCATTTGTTTCAAGAAACCATAGCTGCACTAATATATATCATGCTTGAGTGCGATTCTTTGCCAAGCTGCGTAATGTACTCTGTACTAATGGTCCTTTTCATCATTTGGTCTTCAGAACTTTGTTGGACTGAAGCAAAATTTAAAGTATTTTATCTTTATTATACTTTCTGCATACTTGGATACTGTTCCACTCTATTTCGGTTTTAGTCTATTGCTTGCGTAAATGAAGGCCTCTTCACTTGCTGCATGAATCTCTATTGAAGGGAGAAGAGTGCAATCTTAATACATGGGAACTTACAGAAGGTGAAAGAATAGAGAGGTTAAAGTACTAGAAAATGATCTAGAGCATGAACACGGAAGATGTTATCTAGAAGAAAATCAATTCAAGCTTCCACTGATTTGTCTACAATGGAAATGCACCTCATCATTGCACATCTAGTTCCCTTGGTTCTTTTCATTTAAAAATGTTTGCAGTGTGTATCTAGATCTAGAAAACTAGTGGCACATTCCTATGGTTGAGTTTGTCACATTAGTTTTGGTTGATGTATCCCTACTTAATTTACTTCTTCTATAGCTGGAATCATATTAGACATAATTTTTGCCTGTCTGATCTGAAGCGAGGTCTATATGTTCTTATCCTGTGTTTGCAGGTTGATTATTTTGTAGACTGTCACTCGGCTGAAGAAGGTGAAGGTTTGTGGGTTATTGGTGGCACGAATGCCGGGACTTTAGGATACTTCCCTGTAAGGTACAAGGGAGGAGCAGCAATAGGATCCCCAGAGGCCGTTCTTGGAGGTGGCCACTCAGATGTAGTTAGGAGCGTATTGCCTCTGTCGGGCATGGCAGGGACAAGTCCCAAAACCCGAGGCATTTTCGGATGGACAGGTGGTGAGGATGGTCGCCTGTGTTGCTGGCTTTCTGAAGACTCTCCCGCTACAAGTCCATCGTGGATGTCCAGCAATCTGGTTTTAAGGTCATCGAGAAGTCACCACAAGAAAAATAGGCACCATCCTTACTAGATTTTCGTCAGATTTTAGTTGTTTTGTTTTTATGTATCACTGCGCATCAATGATTGTCAATGCGATCAACGTATGTGGCCAACCTGTATTTGATTTATTTTTTGTAATACATTACACAGCGATATGTGTTCTGTATATATATATATTTCCCCCATCATCAAGGTCAAAACACCTTTTAGCAGGATGAACGTGTCTTAGAAGCTTGAGGATGTACTCCAGCTTTAAAAGCACTGATCAAAATAAAGTCACTGAAATGAAATGCCTTGGTAAGAAATTTTAGGATACAAGAACTAGTTTTTACCGTTAAAGTAGGTAATCTCTCTTTTTTGCCGGGTGAATACACTATTCTTAAGTTGAGGATAGACGATCATATCTAAGTAACAACAACATGACTTAGCTTCATTCAACAATGGTGACATCAAAATGTCGGTTGAGCAATACTGCAATACTAATAACTTGATCGAAGCATTAACATGTTTCATTCAACTGATAACTTAATTACTTCAAAGAGAAATTTTAAAACAGAAAGGAAAGAAACGCCAAAATCTTGTACAACATCGATCAAATCTGCCACTAGACACCGCCTTTACTAGATCAATCCCCAAGAACGAGATATCAGAATAACTGAAGCTGAACATTTCACATAAATTTCGGGCTGATGATGCCTCCAAAAAATGCAGCAAACTTGCCCAACTTGCAACATCTCAGTCTGTTCAGCCACGGCCTCGCCCTCCTCCTGTCATAGCAAAGCAGAATCCTTAGTCTATACACTAGAATTCTTTATCTAATAGATAGGCTCAAGTGTTAGGCTCAAGTGTTGGCCTATTCAACTCGTAAGTGATAATATACAGTTCAACACCAAGATAATGATGCCATTTAAGACAAATTATATGCCGGCAAAATATAATTACATTTCAAATTCAATAATCGTGTATAACCTTCGCAATATGCTTTTAGTCAGACGCAAGGACAAACATAAAAGTCTCATTGTCATTTTTATTTTGTTTCTTTTTTCCTTCCTGTACTTTTTTGACCCATCTCTGCACCAGAAAGATCTTACCTCTGTTTCCACTTCCCTTCCCACCAGGTCCGCCTTTGCCTCGGCCTCCGCCAGGACCCTTGCTGCCCCCATCCTCAAGCCCACGCCCGATTCCTTTAGCTGGCCTTCCACCAGGACCATCCTCTCTGCCTCTTCCTCTTCCACGCCCGACACCAGGTGGCTTTCTATCTGTACAAAGAAATGCAGACAAAGTTAGAGCAATCCCAACTTGTTTTGAAATCAACACAAGCAAAATAGTACGCAAAGTTTCTAAGCTAAGCATTCGGAAGAGTCTCTAAAGCAAATTTTAGAGACGATATGGAGAGAACATGCAGAATGAGGTTATCTCGAATACCACAGTGTTTAACACAGTCCTAAACAAGAAACTTGGAGACTTTGGACTAAAGCTTTTTGCACGCTTATATCATATTTACAACAAAAAATTGGCACAGGAGCTTGTCTAGGATTCAGTTAGGCTATGTAAACAGTTTTCTCCTAATTAGCTGAAACATACCTGAGCGACTCTTGGTTTCTTCCTGCACTTTATCAATTACCTGAAAGGAAAATCAAACTGGTCAGGTGACAAAAAGTACATAAAACAAATGCAACAACCTAGGACAGACAAAACCAGTAGGTCTAGTCATTGTTTGGTGAATCTCGAGCAATTAGTTTAGAACAAAATAAACCAGCAAAAAGCCGCTCAAGATAGCTCAGGAAAAATTCAGATACTTTTGCGTTCTGTCTGATTCTTGTAGTTGAAGAGGATCTTAAAGATGGATCATTGTCCTAATAGTAACTTGCAGCTTGTACACTTTAAAAACCCTAGCAGTCATCAGGTAACTGATGAACTTAAACTAATGAGCAACCCCTAGTATCATCTATCAAGAAATTCGGATCAGCCAATAAGCCTGCGAGGCAATAGACAACTCTCCACAATAAGCTATAGATAACTACATAAGACCATGTGAATAATCCATGTAAAACGTAACATTGTTGCAACTCCTCTAATGTAAAACCAACTTACCTTTAGGCATGATATCATGATCAATAACATGGATAAATAAAAACTACCATGGCTATTAAGAAACTTGACTTCATCTAAACACATAATCTTCCAAATTATGAGAACTTTGAGGCACACTTACCTCATCCGGAACTCGGAGATACTTAATTGTATTTCCACGGATATAGCACTCAGGCATTCGCCAAAACCTATCTCCATCCTGCAGAAAAAATCAGGATATCATGCACAATTCTGATTTTTCCTCATTTTGTTGGAAGGGGAGAGGATGAACTACTATAAAAAAGAAGGGAATTAACATGATCATGAGTAACGTAGGTTAAAGTCGTAAATTACTTTGGAGGTACAAATGACTTCGCGGAGATGGATGTTCATCCAAGTATCACAGTTGACCAGATGTCCATTGTAAGTCTCTCCATTCTTCAGTTCCACCAACTGTCAAGATGCAAAATCCAATTTTACTTAGGTCCATCTCAAAGCATGATATGGGCCATATAAACACAAACTAAACCCAAATGCTGCATATTCCAAGCACAAACACGTAATATGCGCACGCGCGGGAGAGAGAGAGAGAGAGAGAGAGAGAGAGAGAGAGAGAGAGAGAGAGTCATTCTTACCATGGGGTGGCCTTGCGCAGTCTTGAGTAAAGAAAGTGGAAGCTGCAAACATCAAGCGACCACACATGAGAATTCATACAGCATATTCTTTTAACTTCCGCGCTATCATAACTCTTTGATGGCCAAGAGTCACCGAGCAAGAGACAAAATTTCGACCACCAAATTACTCCTCCTTAATCACTCGAAACACCGCAGAGAGCCTCGAGCCGACAAACAGAACAAGAATTTAAAAAAAAAATAAGCTACTTGGTTTTTATCAACTCAATCTACTCAGCAGCGAAACGAAGGATGAACAACAAGAAGAGCACACGTACCATCTCTTACGGGGCAAAAGATCGAACACCCAACAAGAAAAAAGACCTGCCCAAGAAAACCCATGTCAGGATAGCCACAGAACTTTCGGCCAAATCTAAGGAAAGCTCTCAAATCAGATCGCTTTCGGCACACAACGGAGGGAGGGGAAAACCCTAACGTTCCTGTGGGAATCGCCGTGAAGCCAAGAACTTGATGGGCTTAAACCCTAAAACCAGCGCGAGAGAACAAGACGTACCTCCGAAACAAGCGAGTTCGAACAGGTTCCCAACTTCCAGAAGGACCAAGAAAAGGGCGCCGCTTCTTCTTCGACGTTTCTCTTGCTTTTCAGAGAGAGAGAGAGAGAGAGGAGAGATCAAAGTGATGACCTTTCTTTCCACTAGTTGAACGTAGATGGAGCTGTGAAAACAGGATGCGAAGATCATTTTAAATAAGCGAAACAAATCGAAAATTTATTTCCTGTTCTGGAATTTCTTTTCGCCGAATGTCCGTGATTGACATTATTATTTGCTTAGGAGGACAATTTTGCATATAACCATCGGTACATTTCTGAAAAGCAAAACAAATTAGTGTTCGTGCCTTAAAAGATATTGCCTATTTTATGTTCGTCGGCTTAAGTAATAACTAGTCGTTGAACTTACGCATCAAGTGAGTATATATATATATATATATATATATATATATATATATATATATAGTGTCTGTACCGAGTACATTTAGATTTTTCTACAATATATTACCTGAAATGTATTATAACCATAACAAATTAGATTTATTTTGTTTAATGGAATCAACTCGAGCAATTTTTTTAGCTTTTCATCTTCTTTTATTGTGTTGTTTCCTGGCATAATAAGAGAATTCGGGTATTGAATTCCTGAACTCCATGTCAGAGAAGAGAAAAATTCGCACTAAGGATTTTGTTATCTATAATATTAGGTTTTGTTTTGATCGGTTTTTTTTACTTCTTATATTTTACTTAATTTAAATCTTAAAACTCACCTACTTTGACTTTTTTTTTAGTTCTAAACTCTTGAAACTTTCACAACACTCGAATGTTTACATAAAATGGACGGATAATTGTTTGACAATTTTTTTAATTCATATAATATTTTAAATTTGAAAGGGAAAATAAAAAAAATCATATTTTGTTTTTGCTTCGGTACATACCAATAAGCCCTTCTAAAGCAATTAAGACTTCACACTTAAAAGAAATCACAACCCTTTTTTAATACTCAAAGTATCTTCAATTAGTTATTTTATAGGCATTCTATCAATGAAAGAACTTGTAAATTAATAATCTTATTTTATCCCTTTCAAATTACCTTTTATATTCGAAGTGCACTTTGTTTTTTGGTCGAAACAAAGTGCACCTTCGCTAGTCTTGTTTTATCGAAACTCTCTTTTCAATCAGTCCTAGATTTTTCTATTTAGCTAATTAAAAAGGAATGGCAAAATACAATTAATTAAGGGAATTATGAAATTAAATCGCAATAACATCAGGAACGTTTGTATATATGTACACTGCTAACCACATTAATGGCAAATGTAATTGAATCAAGGTCCTCACAAATTGTTCATTGAGGAAATCCAGAATTCTGAAGACTAAATTTATACAACAACTGCATGAACAACCTCCTATCCATCATCATCAGGCAGCTAAAAGAGTGCTGCCGATGGTCGGATCATCGCATAAGTTACGAGGCTTAATTACCTCAGTTCATGGCAGGATCAAGCATGAATCGTCAAAACTAAGCAGAGTCTTCATCAGACGTTTTGCAAATTGCCGTCAAGTCGACCAAATGACGCATGGTCGGCCTTCCATGGGGGCAGTTCCAAGGAGACTTGAGATCTGCCAAATGTTCAAGTATCTGCACCAAAGATGGGTCGGACAGCAAACCAATTATATTGCTGTCGTTTTGTCATCAACCGTTAGCCAACAAAAGTCCCAGGTAAGACCACGTAGGAAGTTAGCAGCACAGAGGAAGCGCATTTGCGCAAGACTTTTGCATTAAATCACGCTCAATGACTATTCCAGATAGTGGAATCATCTAGCCATCCAAGGTAAATCAGCTGCGCTAGAGGGGGAAAATATCCACAAAAGGCAAAATGACACACCAATCACCTTTTGCATCTCGCTTTTTCCGAGAGGATCTCCAATCTTGACAGAGGATCTACATGCCCGCGATGCCAGCATCGCACGAACTCTAGATGGGCATACAGAACTGACGGTGTCCGATCTGTAAGAACCAAGTATTGAGCATTCCCCTTGGCTGTCAGCGAGAGTGGAGATCAGGTCTTTGACATCTGTTTACAAAGCAAATCAGCGTTCTACATCTTGAGTAGAGTAATTTCGGCTACCACAGAAGTATCTGCAGAGGTGACTTTCCTGGACAGAATGTGGAAGTCTACAGTGTAGTTGCATATGCTTATCCGCTTATCAATTGATGCTCTTGGTGCCATAGAGATAAGACAAGATTCTATAAGTCGTCATTATCCAGTAAGAGATGGATTTAAATTGTTATTTTATTCCAAAGTGACGAGAATGATCAGCCCTTGTTCTTTCTCTCAAGATATTTTCTTCATAATGCTTTCCGCTTGCATTCTAGAGGCACGGTTTAAATCACCAAAAAAGGTTAAGCTGCATAATTTTGACCCTTCCAAGATCTGACACAGAAGAAACCTGGCATCCTTAAATTCATTTTCAGTTTTACCTTTCATCAAATAGCATATGATTTGTTGGCCAAAATTAAGGACATGTTTAAATCTTCTTATGAAATAATTCCATGTCCTGTATGAGTGTCTAGATAGTATAGCTTTGACTTAATAGCTCAAAAGGGTTATCAGATGGATGCTCAACACAAAAGCTTGACTGAACAGTGTAATTACCATTGCCTTGAAAGAGGGAATCTAAAGAGGAAGTACCTTCTACTCCGAAGGTTATGTTTTTACTGAAGGGAATGGCCGTTAGTCTAAAATGGCATCCCGGTGGAGCATGTGGATCTTCTTCCAGAACAAAACCATTCTTCCTGAAGTTTAGAAGACACAAACGTCACGTCACCATGAAATGAAACACCGCATGTTGAATGCACAACAAAGTTGTGGCATGTAGTAGAATCACCAGACATTGAATGCTCAACACAAATGAAAATGACATTTGTGTTTCCACTTGCTGGTTGTCTAAGGACTTAATTATCACCCTAGAAATTAGGATAGCGGACTGCAAGTGTAGCT
Organism: Syzygium jambos; assembly: GCA_031216235.1. NCBI lineage: Eukaryota > Viridiplantae > Streptophyta > Magnoliopsida > Myrtales > Myrtaceae > Syzygium > Syzygium jambos. Next base: position 25,123,451 of record CM062230.1, read on the forward strand.
ATGAATAATGATAAAAGACACTATCACAGGAATGCTGTGTTGCTAGTTGTATGTGCCGACTGCATATATGAATTATTTCAATCTTGGTTCTTTTTTCTTTTCAAATTTGCCTGCTTCAGTCCAGAGAACCATCCTCAACACCCTTAACATCTCCAAAACTTCTCTTATTACCTGAACACCTAGCATTCTGAGTACCAAGAGATTTGCTCCAAAATCGTCAGCATTGTCAAGATGGTTATGAGAAGCCATGGAATTTTGAGGGAAGAAAGAACCATAGGAACTTTTTTTGGTTGACAAGTTAATATTTTCATTCTCCTGCCTTCCTCTATCACATCCTTTGTTTATTCTATCTTGAAACTGCTGGCGATTTGGTGGCAAATATGAAAATTCTAAAAACTGTGTAAAAACCAGATCATATCAAGATTGCACCTGATTGTGTCCATATGCATTGACGCTACCACTTCTTCTTCAGGAGATAACTCCAACTTTAAAGGCCTACATATACAGTTTAGAGTAAAATCAATACATGAATTTTTTATATTCAAATAAAATGTTTCATACAAAATCTCCGAAAATAAACTTAAGCAAGTAATTCAATCCTAAAACCAAGTCCAAACTTTGCAAGTATGGTAAATACACAACTGTTTTCTACCCAAGTAACTTACCGCTTTAACCATGGCATATAGAAAGCACATAGAGTATTATTAGCACAGACATTTGCATCTACCTGATTATCATGCAAGGTCAACACAGGTATTGCCAAGTGATTCAAAGAGTGTGCAGATTCAGTAGCTCTGTTAGCTCTTTGAACATGTATACTTGTACAAGCTGAACATTTTGTTAGAACATAAAGAAGTCCTACGCGTGTTGTTCAGCCGCCTTCTCTTAATAAACAAGATAAAATCTCCAAACATAAACCATGGAATCCTGAAGCTAGGACACTAGTAGACTATTTTAGCATGCATAGTGACCTTTAATGTCAAAGCTTTAAGCCTTGAACAATGAAAACGGATACTCCAAACACATCTCAAGGTTGCAGCACCTAATCTCATGATACCAGGATCTTTTAACTTATCATTTTTTGGGAAAAAAGACACATCTTGGAGGAAATCCCAAGACAACATACCCGAGCAGGTTCTTCCATGTTCTCTCAACAAGCAGAAACCGACACTTGGTATTCACAACAGGAAATGACATGATGATATTAAGCTCAATGAAGCAGATATTAAGCTCCTCACCTAAGTAAAGGCTGTTGGTTCAAGATGGTGGAATGACAGAGACGCTCAAAATTAAACTTCTCATCAGCAGCATGCTGCAGAGAAAAGACTAGGAATCACTCATCCATCTTAGCTTAAGCGGTCGAATGAAAATTGCAGGAAAGATGCAACAAAAGCTCATCATTGGCAAAGAAGGGCAGAAAATTTGATAACCGAGGCAGAATTAAGCTCTGAAACAATGTTTGAATTTACCTGATCCACTATAAATAAGTCTTCATCTAACTTGCCAATGATAAAACCAACGTTGAATTGCCCCATTACCTGCAGAATGAAATACACAGATAACAGTGTTAATGTACACGAGCTGCCAAAAAATCGAAATAATTGAGCAATCGACAGTAGCTAATATACTATTTAGTATGTGCGCTCAATATGTCTCCACTGGGGGTTATTGACAAGGAAGTGGCCAGTTGCCACATGAGAAGCAAAACCTCAGTTTAGTCAAGGTGTCATGCTTCCTTATCACACAGTAAAAGGGGATCCAGAAAAGAAAAACAGCCATGTCTCCCACAACACTCTGCTATCTCGGTTTACTAAAGCAAATCTAAGGGAGACATACAAGCTGATGCTCAAACATTTCTATGTTCATGACAAATATATGATTTATGACCTGCATTCGACAAAAATCTTCTTTCTTGAAACATATTTCCAACTCCTTTGTTGCTGCAGCTAAAGCCCTTGCTTTTCGCTCCTCATTGTCTGGCTGAGAAAGCTCCAATGTTGCAGCAGCATACTGTCTGCGAATTAGCATCGGCACCTTTTGTTATCAGAAACAGAATGAACTTTTGACTATCAGTCCTATCACAAAAGTAAAATTTCTGACCTTTTTGACTTCACACTCCTACATATATAAGCCCCTGACTGCAATCTCGAGAGCCTCTTCTGTCGTCTTGTCTGTAGCTCTTGAAAAGAAAATTGCAAAGTAGAAAACATCCTTTCACTAGGCAAAGGCATCTGAGTATCTAATGTGGAACCAGAAGCTAGAAAAGAGGTATCTGATGCACAAAGATCTTCCGCCAAATTGCCGTTGTCCTTGCTGATTAAAACTTCCTCAGCAAGAGGCAATACTTTCTCCTGATCCACTAGTACCTATAAGAGGAAGAGACCACGAAAAAAAATTCAAAGACTGAAAATTGAATCGCTAGAAAAATACTGTTGTTAGATGAGGTGGCTACAAATTCTTGTCATGAGAGAAGGCCACAGTAAAGTATGCTTCTAGTGATTGCAAAAAATGCCAACCAGTTTGCTATGCCCGGAGAGTATAGCAGTCGGCAAAATAAAAGGGATGCATATTACCAACAATCTCTATTTATTGAGGGGATAAAATAACTAGCTAGTTACAGTTCCAGCAATTACCAACTCTCTTCAATAAAGGATGCTTTGTGTTAACCAAATAATGAATTCTGAAGCAATCAGGAAGCAATTTATGGCCTAAATTGAGTCCAGCGGGCATGACCAATCATAGTGCTCCCGAAAATTGGGTTGAACCATACATGCAGAAGCAATTCCAGACTTAAGCTAACAATACCAGTGAACAGTGTTCAACTATGAATGAGACATATGAATACTCATTGTAGCCAGCACATCACTTCTCTTCTTTCCATATGGAGGGCAATTTACATAACTCATTTGCTCATTATCGTTCTTGTTTTTCATTCGTCTTAGATCCATAGCTTGTCTAAGATTCTTTTGGCCAAACACACAAATAGGACTCAAAGCATTTCATTATAGCATCCCGATATGCCTAAAAGTCCCAAAGACATATTTTGACAAAACATGGTACAATGCTTAATGGGATCGAGTTATAGCATGGTTCATTTTCAACCAAGGTTGTGTGCGTTTGCATTTGCTTTTGGGTGACAGGAAAACACCTAGAGAGCTTTTGTCTGGTATTGAACACAAAAGTTTACAAACTTTACGAAGTAACACAATTATGATTGAAACTAAGTTCAATATAACAATACACTGTCACGTACCTCCTCAAGCTCTCCCTCATTGACGCTGCCATCAGATGTATCAATTTTTGCAGAGATTTCTTTCTTATGATGCTTGGAGGGCACAAACTCAATTTCTTCATCAGAAATATCAATTTGCTGATGCTTAGCTGGAGAACTTATGCCAACAGAGTGTATATTGGAATGGTCCTTCTCCAATGGAAGATGAAGCGTGTGATTTCTTAAGACAGGCATTTCAGATAGTGCAGAAATACTGTTCTCGTGCTTTCTCTTACTTACAGTAACAAAATTTTTAAGTGATGACTGAATACAGCCTGAGCGACATTGAGAATCTCTTTGAGCAATTGGATTCTCAACTGAACCTAATAGGTTTTGAGAATTTTGTTTAACAGCGGTGCCTTTGTGGTGGGCTTTCATTGTGAGGTCACTGAAATAATTAAATTTATCAAGACTGTGAGCTCTCAGACTGAAGCCCCCACCAATTAATTTATCATCTTTATGTTTATTCAATCCTTCCAGTACAGGGGAGGCCTGGATTTCACCTTTGACTTCTTGAGGGGAAACATGTTCATCTGCAGCATGTTCAACAGCGAGATCTCTCTTATGGTCTTCCTGCAAAGCTAATTCTTTAATCAATGGATAAGATTTATCATCGGAAGGATGCATCTTCAAGCCATCCTCTTCCATTGAAGGATCCTCGACCTTGTTAACACAAAAACTTGCATTGTTTGAGGAATAGATCTGCTGCAAACCCTCCCTTAGGGCATGTAATATGGAGCTTTCATCAGAAAAAAATATTTTCCTTTTGTCAGGGGTTACATTAACATCACAAGCTCTTGTTGGAACAGTGAATTTCATGACTGCAACGGGATACTGCTTTGAGTTTGCACCTTTATATAACTCATTAACAAGCTTGCTTACTTTAGGCATATCAACCGGTCTTCCATTCACGAAAAAGAATTGTCTGTCTCCCAAGTTGCGTCCACTACCCTGTCCAGGCTTGGAAAGAAAACCCTCAACCGTACAATCACCTGAAACACTAATTGTCACAGGCTCTAGGCATTTAAATGTATTCATTCCAAACACTGTTATGATGTTATCTTTGAGAGAGCCACTTCCTTGTGTTTTAAGTACGACAGACTTTGCATTTCTTCCAGTTGTGTTGGTGCAAACAATCCGAACTCCCTTGGCAATAAGAGCATAGGCCTGCAAATCAAAGTTATTGAGGGAAATGCAAATTTTATAATTAATCTCCTAGGTAATTTACAAGGATGCCGAAGCTGCACCAAAGAAACAACAAAATTCCATAGTTCAAATGCTAAACAGAAGAACTTGCATGGATAATGATACAGAAGAACAACACAGTGGCAGAAGTGTAATCTACTGAATCTCCCATAGGATAATCAGAGTCTAAATGCAACTTGAACCATAATCCAAAAAAAAAAAAAAATCACCTAAACTAATTATACAAAGAAAACCACTTGTCGATAAAGCTTGCGAAAATCAATATTGCAGAAAAGATGCACCTTGTTTCCCACACAAATACCTAACAAACTACTATGCTCCAAATCAATATGTTCAGATTTATAAACAATGGTAGAACATGTATAGATATTGAGCTTGCCAATTTAGCAACAGTGTGATACTCAGCAGACGTAAAGTATGTAGCCAAAGATAACAAGAGGCGAGATGGTGTTGAAGGATATTTTACCATATTGATAATAATATAATTGAATTCGTGAAGCTAATATGAAACACTCACATTCATTAAAGATATCAATTTCCCGTATTCTTTACGGATATTGCGGCTAAATTCTTTGCTTCGCACTGGCAGATTCGAGAATAGCTTTTTGACAGTAACCGTTGTCCCAACTTGACGCGCTGTCTTCTTCTCAGCGATTAGCAAACCCGAGTGGTCAAAAGTCAAGTGCGTAGCGACTGACTCGTCTTTCGTCCTTGTCTCGACTGTTAAGTTCCCTAAGGCACAGAGGGAGCTCAATGCCTCACCTCTAAAGCCAAACGTCGTCAGCGACTGAAGATCCGGAAAATCAGCTAGCTTGGAGGTGTGATGTTTAAGGGCGAGAACCTGCATTGATCAAGGACTCAGCCAACATTAAGCAAAGTCTTGATAAAAGACCAGAAAAAAAAGGCTAGAATCAAGCACGAAATTAGTTGCAGGAGATTCACTACATTAGGAAATAGGATTCAACTGCGCCGTTCACCACCAAACAACTTGTGTGTTGTTTTTTTTTTTTTTTGAGTAATCAGAAACTACTGTCCTGCTTTCAATAAGCCACATTCTCTTTTCTTGTTTCCTTATTCATCATCCGTTTACCCGCCCATCCTTCTACCGATCATCATAGTACTTTTCTGTCAAGGTTAAATCTTTGAGCAATCACATCCACGTTCAGTTCAACTATCATTGCCCTACAGTACGATGGAGATCGAGGACCAGAATGGATGCCACTCCAGCACTGACCGAGCTCAATCAACACGCCCTAACCACTCGCTCGCTACTGCACACTACGAAGAGTCCGCATCCCCGACAGGCACATATAGTCCCACCCACCCAAGGGCGGAGCAAGACGAGCAAACACTACCTTGAAGCTGCTCGGCGGAATGCCGCAACCGTTGTCGACGACCTGGAACCACTCCTGCCCGTACTCCTTGAGGGCGATCTCGACGCTGGTGGCGCCGGCGTCGAGGCTGTTCTCGACGAGCTCCTTGACGGCGGAGGAGAGGTCGAGGATCACCTGGCCGGAGCATATCCGGTGGACGGCGCTCTTGTTGATGGGCCGGATGGCGGGAGGAGGAGAAGCCTCCGGCGCCTCCGCCTCCATCGAAAGGGAGGGTGAAGCCCTAATCACACGAACGCCGGAGTCGCACGTCTCGCCGTCGGAGGCCGGTTAATTAGTGCGAAGATAAGGCGAAAGGCGCCGATTCCGTGGGAGTTAGAAGTTAGCAATAGAATGAACACGGGACTGAGAACGCCACGTGCCGGAGAGAGTGACGGAGTCGGTGTGTTCGGCGTTCGCGGCGGGTTTTGCCGCCAAAACTGGGAGGATATCCGAGCGGTGGTAAATTCGTAAATACGAAGCGCCGGTGAGTCCACAATGGGAAAAGCATTTTAATAAGTCTTTTTTTTTTTCGGAAAAATTGTTTAAAAAGTTAGGGAAAAAGCCACCAAAAACCCCCAACTTTCCCTTCTGTGACACATTTACCGCCAACTTTTTTTTGTGACACCAAAACCCCAAACTTTCTTATTTGTGACACATTTACCCCAATGTACGTTATCCATGGGCATTTTTGTCTTTTCCGTTTTTTTTTATTTTTTTTTTTCAGATTGGGGAGGAGGGTCTCGCCGGCGTCCGGCGGCCCTTGCCGGCGGCCGCCCGACGCCGGCGAGGGTCGCCCGACGCCGACGAGGTCGCCCTCGCCTGGGCGAGCGAGGGCGAGCGAGGGCGAGCCTCGCCCGACGCCGGCGAGGTCGCCCTCGCCCGACGCCGGCGAGGTCGACCTCGCCCGACGCCGGCGAGGTCGAGCCCTCGCCCGACGCCGGCGAGGTCGACCTCGCCCGACGCCGGCGAGGTCGAGCCCTCGCCCGACGCCGGCGAGGTCGCCCTCGCCAGATGCAGGCGAGGGCGAGCCTCGCCGGCGTCGGGCGAGGCTCGCCCAGGCGAGGGCGACCTCGCCCGACGCAGGCGAGGTCCCCCTCGCCAAATCCAGGCGAGGGCGAGCCTCGCCGGCGTCGGGCGAGGCTCGCCCTCGCTCGCCCAGGCGAGGGCGAGGCTCGCCCTCGCTCGCCCTCGCCAGATCCAGGCGAGGGCGACCTCGCCGGCGTCGGGCGACCCTCGCCGGCGTCGGGCGGCCGCCGGCGTCGGGCGGCCGCCGGCGAGGCCCTCCTCCCCAATCTGAAAAAAAAAGAAAAAGCGGAAAAGACGAAAATGCCCATGGACAATGTACATTGGGGTAAATGTGTCACAAATAAGAAAGTTTGGGGTTTTTTGTGTCACAAAAAAAGTTGAGGGTAAATGTGTCACACAGGGGAAAGTTTGGGATTTTTGGTGGCTTTTTCCCAAAAAGTTATAATCCTATTGCACTTTTACCAATTGAATAATAAACTTTGCAATTTTATCAATTGGATCCTTAATATTTTCACATGTGTACCGATTTTGGATTTTTCGTGATATTAACCCGCACATGAAAGTTGGGTTGCTTTTATGTTTATAACTTTTTGGATAATTTGGCCCCCCTTTTTTTTCCACAGCACAATTACCAAAATTCTTCCCATGACTTAAGCTATGTTTGCTTGAGCGAAATTTTTTTTCGCAAATTAGTTTTATGGATTTTCAAGGGTTTGGTTTGCTAATCAATCAATGGAAAACCAATTATGGTCAAAAGAAATATTACATGATCAAACTAAGGAAAATGAAATCCTTGACCAGAAGCATTTGCCTTTATCTCTGGAGAATACGCTTGTCTTGCTGAAAACTTTGTGATAAAAAAATATTTTCCATATAAATCATTTTCATTTGTTTGATGGTGTAGGAAAAATGATTTCCACCAAAATAAAACGTCATTTTTCCTCAATTTAAGCTCGTTGGTTCTAATCCACAAAAGACATTTTTTTGTAGATTGATTAGTTTTCCGTCACCTAAACTCTAAAAAGTCGAAATTTTTTTTTCCGAAAACACAATATTTTTCCTTTCAAACGAACGAACTTGTTTTTTTGAAATAAACACACCCCAATACTGATCGGGTAACCACCTCCCCGGCTGTCGGCCGTGCGGGGGTTCCCTAGGTTACAAAAAATAAAAAAAATACTGATCGGGTAAACTTAGTGCTTAGCAATTTTTGGGTAGGCAAAGGGAGGTCCATGCACAATCACTAGAATTAGGTTTCAAATGTGAATGATATGTGCTGATTATTTTTTACTAAGAGTGCATTTATTTCAGCGAAAATTTCAAGATAATTTTTTTCTTTGAAAATCAATTTAAAGCAAAATAGTTAGTTTTCATTTGTTTGGTGGTTTAGAAAAAGTGATTTTTTTTCATCAGAAAGGGAATTCATTTCCTCCAATTTAAGCTTGTTATTTTCAGTTCATGAAAAATGTTTTTCATTAAGAAAGTTAGTTTAGCGGAAACAATTTTCCTTCAATTGTACAAAAAAAGTGTGATTTGAAAAAAAATTTCTTAAAAAGAATTACTTGTATTACTTAGAATAATTATCCAATACAAATTATTTTGTTATCCACAATAATTTATATATAAATATTTTTGTGAACGATAGCACTAAACGTAATTTATGTGTATATATTTTCCTAATCATTCACTACCTACGAAACAAACGGAACCTAAGTCCAACACATTTGGCACGTGAGTGACCCGAGTGAAAAAATATATGGGACTAGAGGGAAATATAGATCAATCTACAAATCACGTTCGTAAGTGATTATTTTTAACTAAAAGAAAAATATCAAGTTACTCGACATAAGGATGAAGTGTACAAATATATTCGACTTGTAATTCCCCTTCATCGAAACGAAAATATTTATCCTATAGTGCGGCCTCTGATTTTTGAGTAGTGTCGTTCCATATTAAATAACGAATGACATAAAGTGGACCATCAAGTCGGAATATGGAATATCTTCTAATTGGGGACGTCTCATCGTAACAAGATTCTGCACTAGCACCCGAAATCCCATTTTATCATCGGCCGGAAAAGACGGGGGAAGCAAACGATCAAACCAAACGGAACCTCGAAAGCAAACGCGACTCGTGGAAAGCGACCAGAGCTATTGGGCCGTCGCAACCTCCCCGTTCGCGGCGGCGGCCGGCCCGCGCTCCGCCTCGTCGAACGCCTTCGCGATCCGATCCAGCGGGACCAGCGGCAGGTAGCCCGACACCGGGTAGCCCCTCTCCGCCGCGAAGCACACCGCCCTGTTGTACTTGTCGGCCCAGCAGGCCACGGTGGGCTCGGCTATCTCCGCCACCTGCGGGAAGAGCGGCAGCCGATTCAGGCGGCGCCAGGCGGCCACCGCGTACTCCGCCGCCACCGGCTCGTACTTCTCGCACATCTCCCTGGCCGCGGGCTCCAACCTCTTGCACCCGCTCCTCGCGGCTCCCGCGAAGCCGGCGCGCTGCACCTCCGAGGCCACGGCTCGGGCTTGGCTCGACGCTTGCTTCACCAGCGACAGCACGAGGCTGTCCAGCTCGTGCACGTACTCGTCAACCTGCCAAATCAACTCGAAATCAAAACGCCAGAGCACAATCATATCCGTAGCAACGTTTCTTCATCCCAAGAAAATTGCCCGCAACGTCGTCCAGCACACACGCGGCTCTAACGTTATGGAAACACGAACGTAACGAGGCCACAAAACACAACGTGCACCGCAGCCTAACAGTGACCTTGGAGTCGACGAAGCGGAGGATCTCGAAGATAACGTCTTGGAACCTGTCGCAGAGCGGCCCGACAACGGCCTTGACGGTGGCCTCGACGGTCTGGACGCCCGGCCTGAGCGGACCGGAGTTGTCCTTGGCGAATTCGTAGAGAGTGGAGAAGCAGATCACCATGTAAATCACGGCCATATGGACGAAATCCAGGTACTTGAGCCTCCTCTCATTGTACTCAACCTATATACATTGAAAAAGGAAGCAATTCACCAAAAAATTCTGCACAAAAACCGACCCGAAACCCAGATATACAATCCCATTCCGTAGTTCTAATGGGAACCGGTTGAGGTCACTCGTTAAGAAGTTCGGGCTCTTCCCTTCTTTCGCGTTCGACAACATAGATCATCGTTTGATTCTTCGCCTCCGTTCGACTCGAGCGATCGTTTTCGAGAGATGCGTGCGAATTTGCTTCTGTGTATGGAAATCGGGAAAACCGACTTACGTTCTGGGTTTGCGTTCCGGGCTCAGAATCCGCCATTGTCGTTTCTCTAAACCCTAACGTCGGGCGATGCTGCGAAAGAGGCCTGCGAAGAACGGCCTTGCGAAAGATGGACTCGGTTTTTATGAAGGCGGGACGATCCCCGTCCCGTAGCCGAACGATCCGACCCCGGAAAAAAGCAACGGCTCCCCAATCCGAGCCCGAGCCGCGCGGCCACCTGGCGCGCGGTGATTGCCGGGATCAGGTCATGGGGCATTCAAACGTTGACGGCTTCCGCGCTGACGCTGGCGATAGCGTCACCGGGGGCAGGGATGGCCCGTGAAGGCGGGCGGGCGGGCCCCGCTCGGGACACGTGGAGGGCCCTCGGTCGAGGAGCGCCGGGACGATGGCGACGCGTGGCGTGGTGCATTGGATCGGCATTGGCTGGCACGGAGGACGAGGCGAGCAGAGGGTCGGGGCACGAGGTCCGAAGGAGATGGGGGGGGATCACGTTCCTCCTGCTTGCTTTATCATGGGCCGTGGGCCCTCTTCTCTGCTGTATTTATCATCACCGTAGATCACTCACCTGCCGCCCATCACTGGTCGCTGCCACCCGCCACTGGCTGCTGCCGCCGCCCGCCTCCTACCTTCGGCCACTATCTCCTGCCACCGCCTATCTTCCTCCCCCTACCGGCGGCCTTCGGCTGCCACCCACCACCAACCACCATCTTCCACCGCCACCCGTCTCCCACCCTTAGCCTCCCTCCTCCCGCCACTGTCGCCTGCCTTTGGCCACTGACCACCTCCCATCGCCGGTCATCGTGGGCCGGCGGCCACCGTCTCCCGCCGCCACCCGCCTCCCACCCCTAGCCTCTCTCCTCCCGCCACCGCCGCCCACCTCCCATTACCGGCCGCTGTCCACCGGCCATCGTCTCTCGCCGCCGATTGCCCTCTTTTGGCCACCACCGACCTCCCATCGTCGGCCGCCATTGGCCGCTGCCCATCGTCCATCAGCCATCATCTCCCACCATCGGCCGCTGTCCTCTCGCCACTGCCCGCCTCCCACCGTCGACCACCGTCTCTTGCCGCCACCCGCCCTCTTGCCGCCACCATCCACAGCCCGTCGACTACCCGAGAAGAAAAAATTTTGTGCCGTTATCAAACAAATTTCTGTTTTTGGAATAGAAATTTCGTGTCGTTATCAAACGTGTTTTTTTTCTCAGAAACTCCTCCAGGAACATAAGTAGAAAAATCAATTTCTTATCAGAAATTGATTTCTAAAACAGAATGGTTATCATTCGCAGCCTAAGTAATTAAAGGAAATCCCCACACATCTTTGAAAAAAAAAAGATATAGGAAAATTGAGGGGAGGCATGGTGTGCGAGTGGTGTGCTTCTGTGAAGCGTGTCCCAATTAGAGGGGACAGGCCGTGGGAGCCCCTACGTGGAGCTAAAAAGCTGCCTTCCTTTGGCACTATTAATTGGGGTCAAATGGGCACACCTGCGGCCCACCATGCCCGTCATCGGAGCATGCCGGGCCGGCCCTACCCGAGGTGTGATGGGCGGTGACGTTTGTGGGCCGAATCACTTTTTCAAAAGACCAGAAGCCCAACAGTTACTGATGACCGGACCACGACGGCCCATCAGTAGCGGGCTATTTGATCAGATTGGCAAAAGGGCCCATTTTTGGTCCCAGAAGACGTAAGTTTTTCGACGCCAATTGGATTGGGCTGGCCCAGCACGTTTTCAGTTCCTGGCCGGCCCAGCACGACCCATTCCTGCAATCGGGCGCGGCCTAGAGGGGGTCGTTTGCCATTTCTGACGGTTATGGAGACTTGCCGGAAGAACAGAAGGAAGGGAATGTGTACACGAGACATGCACGGAAGGAAAAATAATGAGGGGAAATTAAAAGGGAGAAGGTTAAGATTCTCTATCTTTGCCTTTGTTTCCTTTTCCGATTTACTAACAAAATAAAAGAATATAAGGACGATTCGGGTCAAATCGCTGGTCATTACTCTATAGTGATACGCTATTTCACGCACCGAATCATGACATATGAACATTTTACCACATGTTTACGCATATAAAAAGAGAACCCGCCAAATCTTAAGACACTCTCTATCCCTTCCTTCCCAGAGCCCTCTTGCCACCACCTCGCCTCGGCGCACCTTATAGTTACGAGGATAGTCGACTCACAAACACACGCTCTCTCCTGATCTCTCTCTCTCTCTCGCACGCGCACGCGCTGGTGTAAAGCTAGAGTTTGATATTGACAACGAGCCTAAAGTTACAAAGCTTGCCTCGGGACGGTCAATCCAGAACAATTTGTATCATATAGACCTGTCAAATGGGTGGGTCGGGTCGGGTTGGGTTTGGGTCGGGTCATAAATGGTCCAACCAAAATTAACCCATTAACCCGTTTATGACCCATTTATGCGCAATGTAATTTTGTTGACCCATACCCGACCCGACCCATACCCAACCCATACCCGATTAGACCCATATTGCTAAAATACTTTCATATTTAATTAAATATAGGAAAATTCATACCCAAGCTGAAATGAGAGTGCAGAATGAGTGAGTGCAAGATTGAGTGAGGGTGAAAGAAATGCGTTGAATTTAAATCAGTTGTAAACTCATTTATGATCCATTTGCGACCCATTTATGACCCATTTAACACTAATATAAGACTTCTACCCATTTATGACCCATTTACTAATAAATGGGTTAAGAAATGGATTTATGATCCATTTTGACAGGTCTAGTATCATATGGGGACCGTATATATGTAATGACTATATTTAACCGCTACGTGCATTTAAGACGATACTCGGAAATAAAAAAGGTTTTCGACTGTGACTTTTGCAAACGCGTCGATGATTTTGAGTTCGTATCTACCATCTGCAACCTGCGAGGCCTAAAAGGAAGCTCTGGCCGCCTTCAGCTCATTGAAAGTTTCGACCTACTTTGAAAGAGATATGAGTGAATCTTAATTTTTTTTTTTATTAATTCGTGGGACAAAACGTGACCGGATGGTTCTTTTTTACCCTGGCTCGAAAGTTGCACTAATCAAAGGAAAATTTACAAGTTTCTTTCTGCGGAATTCGCACCGACGGAAGTCAAAATCAACGCTCTGAAGGCCAGGAGGTCAACATTTCACTATGCCAAGGCTTTCGTTGCATGTTATCTCGCCGAAATTTCTTTCTGTTTACCAACCATATTCTTGTGTCCATACATCTTTTTCTTTGACAGAAGCGATGTTGCAGAAAATACGTGCTGTCTATATCTCCAGCCGACATCTCTCCTCATGGGGCTCTCCTATTCCCCGGAAGTCATGGAGGAATTGCACGATTAACATATTCATGATTCGAATTAGCACACAAATTAGAATGGAACCTGAAAAGTAGATGCATAATTAAGAACATAGAACAAGCACATAGGTGTGTCAATCCTTAACGGGAGCGACATTACAGCATGGGCAGAATGGATAGACAGATAGAGAAAGTCGATTAAGCAGAGGGAACCGAGAAGATTTGAAGTTCTAGATCGACGTTGGGTTCGTTTCGCTTAGCTGCGGCACTGCGTCACGGCGGAGCACGAGCGGCTGTAAGGGTTGGACTGCGCGCCGGGCTGGCAGTTGTAGTAGGAGGCGCCCCGCTGCGAGCACGGCACCGTGTTCCGCTGCAGCGCCCCGTAGCTTATGTACTGCGCCGTCGCCAGCACACGCCGGTTCACCTCCGTGTCCATGTCGAACTCGCCGTTCTGCTCGGCCATGCACTCCGCGATCGACCCCTCGCACCGGCCCGCCCTGGAGGCGGCGGCGGCGGCGGACATCCAGGTGAGCCCGTCGATGCCGCCGGCCGAGGCGGCGGATGTGGAGATGGTGGCGGCGATGAGCGAGGTGAGGAAGAGGGCGTGGAAAGGGAGGAGAGAAGAAGAGGCCATTTGTGATGGTTGGACTTGGTTGATGGAAAGGGCGTGGTTTGGGCTTCGGTTTGATTGATGGTGATTCTTTTATATAATTCCGTTTGGTATTGGTACGTGAGACTTTTGGTGCATTGGACAAGAAACGACATTAAAATATAGGTTTAATTAATCTCATTAAGGACACTTTTTTTTATCATAATCACGAAAGTGCCACTTCACTTGCACCCCGTATACTTCCGTCTCATTTCATTTCGCGATGGTATTTCATTAATTTTGGATTTCGTTTGTTTCGCGAAAAATGATTGATTTAAAAAAAAACCGCTCGAATTATTTGAAATAATTTAGTTAATGAAAAAATATTTTCTTTATTGATAACAATGTTTATCTAAATATTTTTGTGAACGATGAATCTATTTTTCGTTTATTCATTTTTAGAAAGTAATAAAGCAATCGTTTTTAGGAAAATATTATCCAAATCATTCATTTTTCGGGAAACAAATGGAGCCTTGACGATACTTGATTTTACATGAATATAAACATAGGTTTAATACGAGTTACGTTTAAAAAAAAAGGATTTTCAAATTTTAAATGGGTATTCAAGTGAGCGGGAAGCTCTTTATAAAAAGAAAGCCAATTTACTTCATAAATAATCCTTAAACCTTTTGGCATGTCGAATTAGTACATACATTAGAAATTCTTGGTAATTCTCGACATCAGTAGAAAAAGAAATACTAGTACAATATCATACACGATACACTTACCATGCCGGCATGCACTAATATTACGAAGCTTCAAGGTAACTTGCCAAGAAGAAAACATCAATAGCGACGACAAGCCTGCCTCCTTTTATTTTGGTCGTCATTTCTGCATCGCCTATTTTTTGGGTGGTAATTATCAATTACTTAAGTGATATGATACTATTTGTCACGGGCCGACTGATTTTTGATTGTGAAATAACTCGTGGCACTTGGTGAGACGAGAACATCGTGCCAACCTTTTTTCTATAGTTGTTCTTAAAAACAGTATGATGAATGATATCCTCGTATCAAATTGTACCATATTCAGTTTAGCTGGATCATAAAGTCCCTTGAGTGAAACACGTAGAACACTTTGGCATGATGATTGGTTTCGGCCTGCCATGGCCTCATCAAGAGAGTAGGATCGACTCGTGACCAGTTTGTGAACTCCCCTTTAGAGCTCCTCAGAGATACAATCATTCTATCCCATAACTTTTAGCACAAACCTCCTTGTGCCACTCCTGTAGACCAATTGTATTATCCTCTCTACATCGCTCACTCTTCACTCTGATGCCACAAAACTCCATTCACAAGGACACAAGAGTATAGGAGAATCCAGTCCGTGACACATAACCCTCTCTTCCCTTACCTTGAGCAGTGGTTTAATAAAAGACCCCGCAATTCCTTTCTTTTTCCCTAATAACATAAGTGGAAAAAATATCAATCAGGTCTGGTTACTATTAGAATTTTTAAACTTCAGCCATGCTTTTATCTAATACTTGAAATTTTCAAGAAAATTGACAGTAATCCCACAAAACCTTTAAATGATTCGAGAAACAGGAGGCCTTAAGTCGAGAGCGATTTTATGAAATTTTGCACTTGTTACAAATTAACCATGCATTGCTACTGTACACTCACATGGTGGTGGCCCGGTCGAGGACTCGACATGCTCAGGCTTCCTAAGCCGAGCTTCCAGGTTCGAATCAAAACGCTACCCATCAGCACCCCGAAATTTTCCTCTATTGATCGAGAAGCCTTGTCCCACGGAGGGCAAGCGGGGGGCCTCCGGCCGCGAAACAACTTACCAAGCGAAAAAATAAATAAAGAAAAACAAAAGTAAAGACGATTAGAGGCACTTCAATATTACTACTAATTTATATAATTTCCTAAGATGCTATGCAAAGAAGGACGAGGGGGAGAGGGGGGGGGGGCAATGATGTAATTATGGGGGAGATTAATGGCTTCTTTCGCAAGAGCGCATTCGGTTGACCAATAGCCAAGGGGCGGTGGGCGACGGCGGTTCGAGGGGGTTAGTCCAACCACCGTCGTCGTCAGTTCGGCTGTCTTCATCTTTGCACTCCCTTTCACAAATCATTCACAAGGCCAGTTCCAACTTCAAGAACAATTTTTTTAAAAAATATTATAATATATATATATATATTTCTTTTCGTTGCGATCCAAACTATCTAACTCTTGCCCTTAGGTGAGTATTTTTTATGGGTCCTCCAATCGCGATGTAGTTTTGACTTGCAAATACTTTTTTTTTCTCTTTTTTCGGAAACCCCAAGTACTTGAATCGGTCAAGAAAACCCGATAATCCTTTTTTTTTTTTTTGGTAAGTGACGTTGAGCACCGGAAGTGATTACTCGAACAATTAGGTCGTATTCAATACTCAGTAGAAATCGGGCAATAACAATTTCACGGATTAAACATTGCATGGATTTAATATATTTCCGCGCGTCTACTTTAAGGTAGGTTTTTGAACAAGTCCATCGCGTCAGTTTCTCAGCACCAAACCCACCGCGTTTGAATTGGCAACGCATGTGTCCTTTAGAAGATGGGATCGGTGCATGACGATACGAGTCCATGAGAATTTAAATAAAAATGACCATTTCAAAGTCGATATTAAGAAATTAAAGGTGCATTGCTTTGTCACTGTTGATTTTGCTAACTAATCGGGCCTTTTTTTGTAAAAGAAAGCCCGACATGTTTTTAGCCAAAGTTTAGTTTTCGGTGCTCATAATACACCAATTTACTCCGTGTTGGGATCACATATTATCCGTGTATAGAGTCTAACCGTAATATAAAAGTAAAAAGCTTCGAAGATTATTCATCGTAGGATTTTCGAACTTAGAAATGAACATAGACATAATGTAATGATTTCTGACGGGAAAAGCACCAAAAAAATCCTAAACCTATTGCATTGGTACCGATTCAGTCATAAACCTATCAGTTAGATCAATTTAGTCACAAACCTTTTCATATTGGTACAAATTCAGTCTATCCGGTCAATTTAGGCTTAAAATCGCTAACGTGAACACCGGCTGTCTTATGTGGCACGGTTGGTGATGGTTGGTGTTGACGTGGAATTTTTAAATGATTATTTTGAATTTTTAATATTTTTTTCCTTTTTTTTCTTCCTTCTCTTTCCTTGGGCCCGTGTCTAGTCGCCGGCCGTGGACCAACCATAGGCAAGGGTCGGCAAGGCAATTGCAACCCTCACTGGCTTTGGTACGGATTGGACCCTCATGGCCTGGGCGAGGGCGGCCCTCTCTAGATTTGGTGAGGGTTGGACCCTCGTGGCCAATTGCCTATGGCCGGTCACCTGCCATGGTCGAGAACCGACCATGACTTAATAACTAAAATATTAAAAATATTCAAAAAATTAAAAATATTACTAAAAGTTATCCACATCAGCGCCGGCCACATAGGACAGCCGATGTCCACGTTAGCAATTTCTGGCCTAAATTGGCCGAATGGACTAAATTGATACCAATATGAAAAAGGTTTAGGACTGAAATTATATAAATGTAATATGTTTAAGATTTTTTTTTGTACTTTTTCGGATTTCTCACGTTATCACGTTATCACTTTACTTTATTTATTATATCAATCATGTCGCCTCAAGAGTTATAAATTATTTTATATTTAAAGCAAAAAAAAAACTCACCAATATTAGCACTTGATTTTTAATTTGATTGGACCATGATAAAGCATATGGAGTAAGTAGGTGGGAAGAAGAGAAGTACAAGCGTGTGATTTTAAATTGGGAAAAAGTATAAATAAAAAAGTAAGTAGAGTGTGATGATGAAAGAAACTTTATTAAAGAATTCACTCAAGCTTTCTAACACGCTAGGAAGGATAATGTATTGCCTATGGAAAAAGAAAAGAAAAGAAAAGAACAATAACAAGAACAAGAACAAGAACAAAAACAAGAAAGACATTCGCTCTGTTACGTATGCGTTCAGGAAAATCATTTACCCCATTAAGCATAACTTCTATGATTTCAAATTTATTTAACTATTATATGAAATTATCAACCTAAATTAAAGTGACTTAATAACTTTTATTTCCCTTGATTCGAGACCCTTTACAATTTCACAACTCTTTTTAGAGATTACTAACTTAACTTAATCCGACTCATGAACTTTTTTTTCCCATTGAACTACCGCATAGTATTCGGTTATCAACTTTCATTCAAGTTATTTACCAACGTTAATTTAGTTTTTTTTTAGCGATTTGCAATTACCAATTTTTGCTATCGCTTACAAACTTTTATTTGCATATCTTAGTAATGCCTTAAATTTATCAACTCTTTTTATAAATTACTAATCTTAATTAGAAGAACTCATCAACTTTTCTCCGGTGAATTACCAACTAGTTTTATGTTACCTGGGAAAACAAATGTGGGATTGATTATTTTGTTGATCAGGAACCTTTTTAAGAGGCGAAACGGGGGTTCAAGAGATGCATCTCTTTCGCTTGTCATAATGCTCCAATGTCCAAGACGCATCATTGAATAACTTAGCATATATTATAAGGTGGCAGGTGTACGTTTCAAGGCTCATTCTTTCATGATCGATCCCCCCCCCCCCTTATTGGGTCTATCAAAGTTCTTAGTATCTCACGCCTTTTTGAGCCCTTTTTCATGTGCCAAAGCAACCTCTTCTTTTTTCCACACCGTCGATTTGCATGGAAAGCCACACTAGCATTGAATTATCGAGCTAAACTATTATGTATGTATAATTTTATACTCGGTGCAAATTTTCTCGCAGCTATATATGTTAAAATTGGCGCCGGGACGACTAAGGATACTATACTCTCTTGATCACTCACGAACCCCAAGAATCCATTAAAAGAAATAGGGAGAACATCATAGAGAAAAAGGAAAAATTCTCCGAAAGATTAAATTAGCCAATCGTCAAAAGGTTTAGAACTAAATTGGCAAATAATCAAATGATTTTTGACTAAATTGGCTTAATTAAAAATTTTATGACTGAAATGGTCGTTGTACAATAGGTTTAGGACTTTTTTTGACGATTCTTCCTTTTTGGCAACTATACCTATCGGAACTATGGTGTAACGAGTTAAGATATGAAGCTAGCAAGTAGTGCCCTCACCATTACTCCAAAAAAAGAGACATATCAAGTTTTCATGCTCGATCACCTTAGATATGTTAGCCTTAGGGCCTAATGTATATCTATTCACACTTGGAACCGATCGATTACGAGTTGAATCAGGACTTGAGTCCGACCTTTGTGAAACTCATGCCCAACGGTAAGGTCGACTTCAAGACTAGCAATGTAGGACTCAATCTCCATTCCTAGGAAATAGGGAAAAAAATACGAACTACAGGTAAAATACCCAAGTACGACACATCGTATGCGCTTAATTTGCATGTCGACATGAAACGGCGTGTTTCGCTATGTGCGCGTCGTTTGAATTGTTAATCAAAAGTTCAAATATTTTAGCGATGGCACGACCGTTAAGATAATATGACGCGTTGACACAAATTTGCGAGGCTTCGGAAAGGTCATGTCGAAGCTAAATCAGCGGGCCCAGAATGGCCTCATTTTAGCCACTTGTCAAAATCTGTCCATTTGAAAAGTTCTAAACCGGCTGGGCTCGACTTTGACAAAATGTTGGCCGCTTGCTGGGCTTGTGGAGCCCGTAGGCTCATGATGTCAATGTTTTCGAGCTTAATTGGCTAATTCAACGGGTCAAACCTCAACCTGCCGATGTCAATACATATTGTACCATTAGTTAATTCTTGTATCAAAAACTAGTGAGCAAAACTCAGATAGATAAGTTGGTTTCCGGTACCATAAAATTTAGCTACTTTGAGCACGGATCGATGGCCTCCTCTACGTGTTATCATAGTACTGCCTGCAACTGCAATCACTGTACATAAAAAAATGTTCGATTTGAGACTTTGAGCTGTAGCTACTAAGTTAAATCCCAGATATCAAGGTTAGGGGTGATCGATTCTAGGGTGGGCGGTTCCTACCCTGGAACTGGGAATCGCCTGTTTGTTCCATGGAACCAGTCGAAATGTCTCTAACAAATTCATCCAATTCATCTGTTTTACCTTCCTTTGTCGTGATCTGTTTGTGTGTGTATGTTTTTATTTCTTAGTAAGGGTGACTTTGGAAAGAGTTTATTTGAAAGGTTGGGTTCTCTAGGTCATCTAAGGCACCTTATCAATATCTAGTACTTACACTTTCCAACATCAACCTTTTTACAAAAATCAATTTCAAAACAGGCCGAATGTTACTAGCAAGAGTTATAGAAAAAGTCATTTGCCGTGGCCGATGTTTGGCCCTACTCCTTCATAAATATTTTTAATGGAAGAGAAGAAGGTGGAGATGATCAACTTAGCCTTAGAAACTATGTTGTGGTAGGAGTTGTCTCGATAAATTTGAGGACTCTATATGGAAACCGCGAGATGAGCGAGGCAAGGGAAGGAGAGAGACGAAGATGAAACTTTGACATGAAAGAAAACATAGAAATAAATAAATATATATATGTATGTATTAGTCCGGTCCGGGTGGGTGGTTTCACATTTGGAACCGGATCGGTATTCACCTATTCTAGTAAATTGAAACTAGGAACTGGACCGATGCCCATGGGAATCGCTTGTTTTGGACCAGTATGGTTTTGTTTGAGTGGTCCAGGCAGTTTTCGATTTTTTTTGTACATCCTAACTAAGGTCTAAATTTGGCAATCTCATCATTGCAATTTTTGCTCACATGTCAATAGCTTGTAACTCTATCCACACGAGGCAGCAATCTGGTGTAACTCAAACTTATAGTCTTGTAAATGATAGGTGAACACGAAATCGTTGAGCTAAACATGTTCGATAGTTAGTTTTTAGTCATAAGAGAGTCTTCATGTCAATTTCTATAATTTGAACACCATAAAAGGACACCAAACGGTTTCTTCATTTACTCAATTGATACATATGATACATCAAGATAAGCCGCTCATACTATAATTAACAAGAATGACTTACCTTTAAAGGGTTTGCCCTATCGGAGTATCAATCATGTCACCTTAAAAGAAAAAAAACGAAAAGAAAAACCGACAACCATCACGATAAAGCTTCACAAGTTTGATTTGTATTAGTGCAACATAGAAAAATTTGTTGATTTAGGTTATAAGGAAATTGGAGTGCGATCCTCTCGAACCGATCTGTACGCAATAAAATCATGGGCAATTCATATAAACGTGATATCCAAAGGCATGCGACAAGTTATTGACTTTATAAAGCACATGGTTCTTCCACGAAGGTGGCTGGCTGTGCATCTCCTATTGGCGCTTTGTTTCGTTTTTCAAACTCACCTCATCAATGTTCAAAAGGTTGTCCCCCTCATGCACTAAAGCCTGGTTGCTCCCCACGCAAGCTTCGCCTTTTTATGCTTGTTTTGTTCTGGTTCAATAATGTGTGTTTTTTCAGTACATATGTGGAGAAGAAAAGAAATAGTGGAGAACCTTTTATGAGCTCGTTGGCTTTTCCTTCTTGAAATGATTCAAACAAGAAATTAAGGAAAGGTCACAAAAAGGCGAAAATATTCGGTGGTTCACGTGATAGGCTGACAAGGTGTGCATATATGTATTGAAATCCAATAAAAAAATTAACACGTGTTCCTGACGTCGTAATCAAGGAAAAAAAAAATTAAAAATCACCTTTTTCTTTTTTTTTTTGGTCTCTCTGGTCCCTCCACCATCCTCAGCCACCTCTTCCATCCATAGTCACTGGCAGTGTCGCCGGCACTGCGCCCAAGCCGTCCACTGTTACGCGTCCATGGCTGAGCCAACCCTTCGACCGCTCGCAGTGGCTGTCGTCCATGGCCAAGCCACCCAATTCGTTGCAGATAGTCCATTCGCTTCACTTGGAACAGGGACAAAAAGGAAAAGAAAAGATACCAGCAGCAACGACAGGAGCTCGTCCCATTCACTGACAGCAACGAATGCGACCAACGAAGTCCAGATTTGGTCAGCCAGATGTATTCGGCGGAATTTGATATGCGACAACGAAGGCCGACGGAGGGAACATGCTGCTGGGTGTAGCGGCCACGGCGGTTGTGCTCAAGGAAGGGGATGGTGGCGAGTTGGGCGATGGAAACGGATTTTAGATCTGGTGATGGATGATCCCTGCCTGCCGTGAGCGACGATGATGAAGGGGGTTGGCTTGACCATGGGTCATGGCTTTAGATTTGGCGACGGACAAGCATGGCCACGAGCGAGAGCAGAGAAGGTGGCTCTGTTTGTTTGTGAGTTGCGGCGACGACGGAGGGATGGCTCGGCCGTGGAACTCTGGACGAGTGCAGATGGTGGAGGAAGGAGAGAGACAGAAAAAAAAAAACGAAAGGTTGATTTTTAATTTTTTTATTTGATTGCCAAGTGAGGGACACGTGTTAATTTTTTATTAGATTTCGGTGCATATATGTATATCGTGTCAATCTATGACATGGTACTTTGCAACCCGTCAAATATTTTCTCGAAAGGCTCCTACATAGTGCATAGATAAGAACCATTTGAATTTTCCTTTGTGTTTTTTTTTTGCGGTTTCTTGTTTGTGGGGACTTCTCTTCAGACCCTTTTGCTTCTCTTCCCAAATTGGTAAAAGAAAAAACAAGTCAATATAAAAAACTTTGAAAAAATTGTAAAAGACACACCACTATATGTGGACGTTTGTGTATTTTAAAGGACTCTGTGGATACGACATGAAATGAATTCTAAGTTTGCATCTCATCCAGAAAGAAACGAGGGGCAATGATATCCCAAGAGCCCGTGTACGATCACTCATCATGCAATCGAGAACCTGAGATTTTTTTCGTCAATTGAAGTATGTCGACTTTTCAAACATGTACAGCGGACTTACATGATAAAATTTTTCCTTTTTATTTTCCTTTTTTTTTGTCTTTTTTTTTTCCTCACACTTCTTTCTTGATCGGCATTTGATGATATCACGTCTACAACAGTTGTCACCCACCTCTGGCCGTCACCACTGTTATTGTCTTTATCGTCAATGTTGGCCCCCGACTTGGCCACTATCCTCCATCAGGGGCTCTCTCTCTCTCTCTCTCTCTCTCTCTAACCCTAGCCAGTGGTTGCAATTGGGATTCAGGGTCACGCAACCTTAAATTCGATATGCGACCTCTAGATCTGAGGTCACAGAGGTTGTGCAACCTTGTCCTGTAGTCGCGATCTCCCATTAGAGAAAGAGAGAGAGAGAGAGAGAGAGAGGGGGGGCGGAGGTGGGTTTGCAATGATGAGGTTACATCCGTTTTTATTGATAATGAATTATGCAGTTGGCGAGTTTCGACTAGCCTAACTGGAGAGAGACACACAGTTAGGGCTTAAGGCACAAAACATAGCTCATGGCCAGGTTGATCCTTGCTATATGCATCTCCAAAGGAGCACGTTGGGGGTGGGGGAAGGCTATTAAAAAGGGCGACATGCGACGACGCCCTTAGCTGAGCATGGCAAGTCGTTGGACACCACCTATACTTGGAAGGGGCCGTCAAACCCTCTTCAAGGACACGCCCAACACTCCTTGGCCCTTTCTCTCTCACTAGATTTCTTCCTTATGTTATCTTTCTTTCAAAATATTTCGGTTTAAAGCAATCATCTAAAAAAAATTAGATATATTAAATAACGGAGCCTACATTATCAAAGCACGACCAATGAGTCTTATAATAACTGTCTTAACCATATTTTTGTCTACTTAATAACATTATTTCGACGCCGAGGAACACCCAAATAGTGGATAAGCATGATGGAATAGAAGCCCCTTTCCAAAAAGTACGTTCCGGTCCGGACATGATCATTGTACGGCCTATGAGCATGGATTAAGCATATAGTGAAACACGACACTTCATGTGGGTAAAAAACACGTCATGACTCGAGCATTCTTTTCCCCACTCTCTCTCTCTCTCTCTCGCTCTCTCTCTCTGCTCCCCCAACTTTCTTTTGCCCTCTGAAAATCCAAGGCCTGCCAGGAAAAAAGCTCTCTCCTTTTGTCTCCCATTACCCCAAAGCTTCCTAAGAATGGGAAAAAGACAATCGAAACACTATTTGGTTCGTCTTGCTACTATGGTCCCGCGTGGAAATAATGAGCATGCAGGACATGTCTGAAAGGTGAGCTAGGGTTTTGACTTATGTGCCAAGAGAGCCAGATTATCCTAACCCAGAAACTTCGTTGCAATCAACAAGTAGATTCACTTTAGGCCCCCACAAGGGTGAAGTCATGCCATTGCATTTTGTCGTGGGATTCTTGTTTTGTTTCTCGAGCAAGTGACCTCGAGACGGATGATGCTAGGATATAGAAATGTGTATACTTAATGGAATATGTTTTGGATGAGGACGTGTGCATGGAACGGCGTTAACACGAGCAACTTTGTACGTCGGTTGATATAAGTGCCCCAAGTAATGGATCTACATGTCATCGGTACTTATATTAGTAAATCAAGATTTTTGGGTATATTTAGAGCGCGGTGAAAGAAAAGGGTTTCCCTAACAATGTAGGAGGACTAAAATGTATGTAAAGGTGTTGTCTGGGGCAAAATCAAACATACATGGCGTTGAGAAGATGCTCATACTCGTCTATGTCGGCCATTGTCCTCGTGACACATACTTGAACACGATACAATGATGAGTCGATTGTGGTATAGAATGGCAAATTGTACATTCTCAGTTACGATTTTAGTGCTTGTCCATAGAGTGTAAGGTTATGTCACCAAAGGAGAGAAAAGGGAAGGAAGAAAAGGGGACAAAGCATGCATGCATCATCACGAATCTGAGAGAAAAAGCAAAGTAAAAAGGAAGGATTGCAAATGGATGCGGCGATCGACCACCAACCTTCCCTTGAAAGATGTGTTAAAGATTTGATTTTGATTCTAGTTTCATGTGCCTGATCTCATTCCGGATAAGGTACGGTTTTTATTCTTGTTTTGCTTAAATGTATGTCATTGCAGTTCCATCCAGCATCTTGAATCCGATCCAAATCATTTCTCTTTCTCCACTACCACCCCTTTTTCATCAAAAGTAATCCTAGGAATAAATAAATTAATTCATAAAATTACCTTATAAAGTGACATAATACATTACAATTAATGGATAAAACTTAGACAAGAAAGTGATGTTTAAATCAATTTGAACACCAAACCCTTTCTGCATCTCTAACATTATGCTTTGATCAAACCCATCACCACCAAAAGCGTCACCATTACTTTGCCAACCAATCACCTTCCGCTAATATGGTTCCTTACTAATATACCTCCATGTAAAATGCTGTCGCTTGAATGACCTCTTGATACCTCCAACTAGGTTTAAAATTTGACATTGAAACGAAGGATTTAGGGTTTCTCTGTAGTTTAAATTTAAAATATGCTTCAATTACAAATCGAGAAGAGAGGTACTTAGGGGCCCATTTGGTTTGACTTTGGGAGAACGCATTTGGGAGAATGCAAATACCTTTGGGCTAAAGGGGTTTTTCGAAATGCAAGTAGTATTTGGTAAGTGTTTTTTAAAATCAACTTGGGCTAAAGGACTTTTGCTAATACTTTTTTTTTTTAAAAAAAAAGCTCCAGTGGAGTTTAACATTCGGCCACCGTCGCTAGCCAGATCTGGTCGCCGGCCAACTGCTGATGTCCAGATCTAGTCGTCGATCACGACTGCCTGGGGTCGCGTGACCCCAGCGACCACTGCTTGGGGTCTGGGTCGCGCGACCCAGGCCAAGCGTTGCTTGGGTCGTGCAACCCAGGCGACGCCTGAGGTCTGGCGACCCTAGGCGGCGGTCGCTGGGGTCGCGTGACCCCTAGGCGATGGTCGCCGGGGTCGGGCTAGCCCTCAGGCGGCGATCGCCGGCCACTGGACCTGCCTTTGGGGAAGATGAATAGTCGTGATGAACAGTGCAAGTTGCATTCCGAAAATGTAACTTTCCAAAGCACCTCTACTCTTGCATTGGCCAAAAGTCCTTTAGAGAGCATTCCAAATGCAATTGCATATCTCCAAAGTGAGTAAAAAAAGTTGTCAAATACCATTTGCATTTAGCCAAGGGATTTTAGAGCCCAAATGAGCATTTCAAATGCTGAATCAAACGGGGCCATTCCACTTATGTTATGTATCTCAGTACAAGAAACTGCATGAAGCAAAAGTTTAAGGGAAAAAAGGGATAATGACACCAATGGTCTATGAACTTTTGGCTCAAACTTTTAATTTGTTCAATATGGTCATTGAACTTTTGGTATATGTTTAAACTAGTCCCTGGACTATATAAAAATGTTCAACGTTGTCCCTAAACTTAAATTAATGGAATGGCAAAATTGAACATTTTCGTATAGTCCAGGGACATAGACTACATTGAATAGATAAAAAATTTATGGACCACATTATACATTAGGTTAAAGTTCATGGATCGTTTATATCATATTCTAGGGAAAGAAAGTACATGGAATATATTTTGTTAATGTTGAGACCGAGAATGATATTCTACCACCTAAGATCTTGTACATACTATTGGTATTTTACCATTACCCTTAGTTTTAACAAACATACATACTCATTTTTAGAGAAAATTTTCTTTTGTAGGTATCTCCTCCACACGATAGATTTGATCTGATATTGGACAAAATTATTGCATCCAAAGCAAATTTTAGCAATCTCTAGTTGCAAGAAGCATGTGTGTTTCCGACCAGTTTTATTCTCTAGGTTTCCCAGTGTGGAAGTGATATCAGCAACAATAGATTGCTCCAACTTGGTGACTGTGATGTGCAGCAGGTGACAAACAAAGAGACAAGAAAATCCAACCCAAGATTCATAATGAAAAGACTAATGAGCATACTCAAAATTATCCACAAGATTAACGTACTAAGCAACGCGAGAGATCATGAGTGAGCGTTTGAATATGCGGGTCGTATTCAATACCCAGCGAGAGCCTGTCATATTCATTTTATATGCCGACTTCGTGGATCAGTTTCTGTATAATCTAGCATTATTCGAATGTATATGAATCTTTTTCTCACTATATATAGTGCTGCTCTCCACAACTATTCATATAGACTGATCTACCTCATTGGGTCTTCTCCTCTACATATCACCGCTTGTTTTGCTCTCCATATCTTCTCTGTTACGCAAGAAAATGGATGGCAAGAAATTGGAATACAAAGGGGAGGCTGCACTGAAAGAGATAGAGAGGCTCACATCTGAGGCTGACATTGTCCAGCAAAACATTCTGAAGGAGATCTTATTGCAAAACCAGAAAACTGAGTACTTGAGCAAGTACTTGAGAGGGTGGTCAGCACTGGACACTTGTGAATTCAAGAAGTCGGTCCCTGTGATCACTTACAGGGCCATTCAACCTTACATTACAAGAATTGCTCATGGGGAAGGTTCCTCTCTAATTACTGGAAAACCCATCACTGAAATGTTATGCAGGTCTCTCTCTACTATTTGTCTCAGCTCTAGTTACTTATTTTTCTCTGATTTAATTTTTTTTTAGCTAATCAATGATTAAAAGAATGTCCTTGTGTAATTTGTAGCTCAGGGACTTCTGCTGGAGAGCCCAAGATGATGCCATCAATTGAGGAGGACATTGACCGAAGAACCTTTCTTTATAATCTCATCATGCCCATTATGAGCCAGTTAATTAATTTGATTTTCCTTTTCCCTCCACTTTTTTGCATTCTTCAAGTTGAAGTATAGGAATAACGACCCTAATTACCTTAGTTGTCGAGCATGTGTAAGTATGCTTTATATTTTTGCCTTGCATACATGACATGGAAATTCAAATGTTAGGTATCTCACGGGGCTCAACGAGGGCAAGGCCATGTACTTCTACTTCGTCAAGGCGGAGAGGTCCACCCCGTGCGGCTTGCCCGCCCGGACCGTGCTCACAAGCTACTACAAGAGCAAGCACTTCAAGTTCCGGGCCCCCGACGCATACCATGACTTCACGAGCCTATATGCGGCCATCCTGTGTGATGACGGCGACCAGAGCATGTATTGCCAGCTCCTGTCAGGTCTTGTCCACCGGCGCCAGGTCCTGCGCCTCGGCGCGGTCTTCGCATCCGCGTTCCTTCGCGCCGTATCGTTCCTTGAGAGCAACTGGGGCCGCATGTGCGATGACATAGCCGCCGGCCACCTAGACCCCTTTATCACTGACCCCGAGTGCCGATCCTCCATGTTGAGCATACTGCAGTCACCAAACCCTACCCTCGCAGCAGAGATTCAGGAAATTTGCGGCTGCCCATCGTGGAAGGGGATATTGTGCCGGCTTTGGCCTAGGGCGAAGTACATCGAGGCTGTCGTGACGGGGTCTATGGCACAATACATACCGGCCCTCAAGTACTACAGCGAGGGGAAGCTGCCGCTGGTGTGCACGATGTATGCCTCGTCGGAGTGCTACTTCGGGGTCAACTTGCAGCCACTGTGCGATCCGCGCGACGTTGCGTTTACGCTCCTCCCCAACATGGGCTACTTCGAGTTCATACCCTTGGGAGGGAATGGGACGCTGGTGATGGACATTGACGAGGACGAGGAAGTGTCCGGTCGCAAGCTCGTGGACTTGGTTAATGTCCGGGTCGGGTGCTATTATGAGCTCGTGGTCACTACATTTGCTGGTGAGCATAATCATTTAACTTTAGTCCCATGTTTGTGGGATCATATCATGTTTATCTTCTAGGAATGTGAATCACTTCGTCCTGATGCTGACTCATTATCCTTTTGTCGAAGAGTAGTGCACTCTTGTCTTGCGAAAGGATATAGTGTTATCAATCACTTCTGTGAATCCATCTTTATCATCTAGCATTACTTCACAGATAATCTCGTTAATCACGCTATTCTCGTATTAACGCAACATTCCTTTGTTTTACGTGAGTTCCTTGTCGATAATGCTGAGGTGGGAATGAGAGAGAATTTCCTTTGGTTTCAGAAGCTGGTCTATATTCGAATGCTATCTTTAAAATGGTTTATAGAACGACATTTAATTTTTTTTTTTAAAAAAATCATATACACAGGATAAGTACACCGAGAAAATATCACAATGTTTTCTCACATTTTATTTTCATATCAATTTGCATCTTAAGTTTTGAAAACCTACAATTAGCATCCCAAGTCGTATCGAATAGTCCTATTACAAATTTACCGTTTTCCTTCCAATTTTGTCTCTCCCACCATTTCAAATCCCCCGTGATGAAAAACACATTTACCCAAAACCCGACCAACCACCCACTGCTCAGCCCTTCTCCTCCAAGTGCTGCCAACCGCCACCCTGGCTAAGCCGCAAGCCATCATCAACTAGGCTAGCGTTGATCTTGACCCAGATCCGATTGAGCTCCGTTGGCATCCAGCTTGACTCAAATCTATTGGGTTGGTCCCAGATTTGTCAAGCTCGATGTTGGCGAAGCTCGTGTGGAGCTCGACCCTTGGTTGGTGAGGGCGAGGCATAGGTCGGGATTGAGCCAGGGTGGGAGAGAGCAAAGGCGAGAGAAAGAGGGGAAGGGCAAATGACATAGAGTTTGGATGAATTTGTGAATTTTTAAAAATTCGGGATGCAAATTAATATATGAATGAAAAGTGGAGATAATTTTTGAAATATACTTTAGTCCTTTTATTCGGAATAAAATTGGTTCTTAATAAATTAGTAAAGACTGCACCTTAATTAATAGAAAAAAAAATTATACGGTTCAAAACAATACCCTTCTTCCTTTAATCTCAATCCAGGAAATGCTATTTTTCTTTCTCTGGTTTTTAATGTTTGCTTGAAGTGAGTGGAAGGAGGAGGACCAATATCGATGTATTTTTTTTTTCACTCCATAGCTCAACGAAGGTACAATTGATCAATCTAATGATTTGAAAGTTGATTTGGCTTGTTCGTATTTCTATAAAAATTTCCCAATTAATTATTATCTTAATTCCTCTCCTCATGTTTCCTGTAATTAATTATCCAAAACACTAAAAATCACTCCATCAAGGATTCAATATCATGATGATGGCGCTTTTGCCTATGTGTTGTAAATGTCAATTTCAGGGCTCAATCGGTATCGAATCGGGGATGTGCTCCAGGTGACCGGTTTCCACAACCGCGCCCCGCAGTTTCGATTTATTTGCCGGAGGAATGTCGTCCTCAGCATCGACAACGACAAGACAAACGAGGAAGATCTCCACAAGAGCATCACAGCGGCCAAGAAACTGCTGGAGCCTCATGACGCTCTCCTCGTGGAATACACTAGTCGCGTGGACACTTCGTCTGTCCCGGGGCACTATGTCCTCTACTGGGAAATCAAGCATCATCCCAACAATTCAGTGGCGAACAAGCTGGTGCTCGATGATCTCGTGCTTGAGGAATGTTGCATCGCCGTGGAAGAAGAGTTGGACTACGTCTACAGGCGGTGCCGCTCCAACGACAGATCGGTCGGGCCACTCGAGATTAGGGTCGTGAATCTCGGGACGTTCGATTTATTGATGGATTTTTTCATAAGCAAAGGAGGGTCCATTAATCAGTACAAGACTCCTAGGTGCATAAAGTCCAGTGCCGCCATTGAATTGCTTGATGGTAATGTGAAGGCCTCTTTTTCCAGCCCTAGAGATCCAACATGGAGACCTTGAAATTGAGTAGGAACTTGAGAGTATGTGGCTTAGTGATGCAGTTAGTCCAAATGCTCAATGTATCAATAATTTAATATTCATGAAGTAATGTAGGACCTCAATGCTCTCATGTTGATGTCAAAATGGATCATCCTGATGTCAAAGTGGAGTTAATTAAGTTTGCTTTGCCATGGGAAACTATCTCTTTCTCTTAAAGATTGCCCTATTTGAGACAAGGAAGCACATGTTTGATCAGGGTGTACATGTATCTATTGCAGTCAATCTCATGAAGGGTTTTGGTCTTTAGGCAAATCGGCGGCGTTTCGTTTTTAGCTACAACAAATTCTGACGCGAGAACGTTGCCTCTAGATAGGTTCTGAATCTCTACTGAAAGTTCTGGGTCTTTCCTCATTGACGGTACTAGGAGTCGAGAAACTATTGGGCCTGTAAAAAACATCAAATGTCAATACTCCTGTGCTATGGACGAGATGTCCATTAGCATGAAATGAGCAGTAAATTATCGATGGAGCGTGAAAGGTGGGACGACCACGGCTATTCAAGAATACATAATAAAGGAGGATCTGCTCTAGTAATGGTGAGTCCAAAAGACATTGGGCAAACTATGTTAAGTAACAGAGCTTTATGCTTACTGAAGAAAACTTGGTTGGACGGAAGATCGAAAACATTTTGCAGAGAAAATAGGGTCAGTTTCGCATCACAGATTGGACAACTTTGCGCTTTAAGTGAAAATTTGACAGACACCCTCCACTTCTATAATCTCCTCTAGACCTGATAGAGATGAGGTTCGATTCTTGTCTCAAGGGGGTGGAACCATTTGCGGAGAGTTCAGAAATTGACCTCTTTTTAGGTTCTACGAGTGCAGGCGCCAACCCTTTTGCACGGTCAATCAAGTAGACATAAAATGCAACATCAAGACAATCTCTCATTCATCACTTCTGAAATAGCAAATTTTAGCAAGCTTTAGTCGTGCTATTTTTTCTTGATACATATACATCTTCACACAGTATAAGCTATCAAATCCATATGGTGTCATAGGACTCAAATTCCATATCCTCCTAATGTGTGTAGTCCATTCTAATACAGGGGACAACCAGTTTCTTGCGTCGAAACAGTAACAGCAGTTGACATGGCACACGTGACGATTTCAATGGCGGAAAGAAGCTTGCGGTAGCCAACCAGTTTGGACCACTATGGGGGTAAAAGAATCTCGATTGCCATCAAATCTCTCTGCTCAGGAGATTGTTTACCTTAGGCTATAGCTTTCAGTGTTGAATATTGTCATTTCTTGCCAGAGCTATTTCTTGAGCAAGGACTAGCTAAATATAGAAGCTAAAGGGGATCATATGCTGTGTACTCAAGCAGGAAGAAAGCGCTGCATCATAAGAGTGCCTTGGCCATCTTTAAGTGTGGTGTTGGATTGGTGAATGGGAAAGTGCCAGCGAGTCCAAAACTTTGCAGCAAGATGGATGGGGAGAGATTGCGCCAGATATCTAATACAATGTGCAAATGCCGTTTATGATTTTTCAAAGTACTCTTACTAAAATATTGGAAAGGTATTTGCCTTCAGGGTAGGACGGGTCAATAGGGTGATCACATCCTGCTCCGCTCTGTCTCAGAATTGTGGCTCTTCTCCCAGCTGCTGATGCTGCGCCCTGAACATCATAGAAACCAATCAAAAACATAAACTTAACATCTTAGACAGTGATCTAATAAAAAACTTCAAGAATGTTAGGCTGTCAAACAGGAAAAGCTTCCGAACCATGTGCTGTATGTATTGACATCACATGTTGGCAAGCAAAATGCAGCTTGCGAGGGCCCGATCAGCAAGAAAAGCAGTTGATCTCATGCCCGATTAGGATAGCCAAAAGATTTCTTAAAACTGTAGAAAAAAGGGTGCATCTAAGCACCCATTTTCTCTGGCTCTATTTTTCCAGTTCAACTTGGTTCAGTCAACATTATTCTGGTTAAAAGCTTCCTTATCTTCTGGTTTAGTTGGGTTTTTATTTCAATCCTAAACGCCTAGTACGGCTGCCTCTTACTAGTAGAGGCTGTGCAACTGGACCGGTTCTACCTGGGAACCAGATTGGACCGCCCTAAAAACTGGTCCGGTTCCTGGTTCCGAGTGAAGAACCACTTGGGAACCGGACCGACCGGACCAAAGTTGGAACTGCTTTCATAAAACTTAAAAACCCTAATTTTTCTCTTGGCATCTTTTTCTCTATCTGTTTCTTTTTCTTTGTTCTCTTGAACATCACTCAAAACTTCAAAGACTCTGTCGCTCGCTAGCGACTCGCTTTCCTCCTTGCACTCACTTGTAGCTCACCCTCACTCGTTCCTGACTCGCCTTTGCTCACTCGCCCTCATTCATCTTTTACTTTGAACACTTTTATTGCTCATATTATTTTGCTGTAAAAAATAAAACCTACAAATGGAACAAGAAAAACAAGTTCTCGGGTAGACCTTGGAACCGGACTGGAAAAACAGGATAGGTTCCAAGGTCAATTTCAGGGCAAATAGGATAAGTTCTGGGTTTCAAAAACTGGAACCAGTTCTAACATGGTAGGTTATAGACCTCCACGGGTCTATAACCTACCCACCTTGGAACCGATCACCCCTACTTACTAGAGTAGTGACCTTTATCATAAGAGCTCTGCACTTGCTGGGTGAGGTCCTATCATGACTAGCTACATCTCTAACGGTCTACAGTTTTACCAATGCTTTAGATCACCACATTCACCACACAAATTTTGAACAATCAACAGGGATGTAATTACATATTAGATGCGACATGAACTGGTGATATGCTTGCCTGAAGTGTCTTTATGAACATCCCACTCTGTGTCATAGCTCCAGAACATGAACAAGTCATAAGTAGTCCACCTTTCTTCGTCAATCTCATTGCCAGTGAGTTCAAATTTCTATACATGCCAAATGCACTTTTTAGAGCCTGAAAATGACACTAAGCAATGAGTCACTCACCTCGCAATACCAAAGAATGGAAGCTGACATAACTTTTCACAAGCAAAAGTTTGCAAACCTCTCAAAGCGAATTTTCGTGGCAGCAATGATAAAATCAACAGATTAAAAGTTCGCAGAACCCAGATTTATGGGCATCTGTAACTTGTCGATGAATGATTATATCGGAAGCATTGAAAGTATAAAACCACCATTAATAAGTACAACCCGGAAGAGCAGTGTAATGCTTGTCAAAGTTATTGGTAAAGAAGAACAGAACCAAGATGGAACAGGACCAGGTTGACCAGAGTCCTTCAACTCAATTTTTCTGACAAGTCATTACCTCAGTGAAAGAGTAAGTTCCTTCTGCCAGCTTAAAAAAGCATGCAATCGACATCTACGATTACTAGAACTATTTCACATTTAAAAATGAACAGTAAATCAGTACCTTCCTCTTTGGAGCTAACTTTGGAGGGTCGAGTATGACTATATCCCATGACTCATTTCTTAATAAAGCACTCTTCATGAATACAGTTGCGTCTTCTTTTAAAAAAGATATCCTGGCTGGATCCAATCTATTAAGAGCAATATTTTCTTGAGCAAGCTCCAAAGCAGGCAACGACGTATCAATACCTGAAATGATATCGATAATATTAAACACTGTAAAAGTTCGTCAGCCCCAGGGTATCCTCATTGTAATTTTAATTAACCTTGGAAATACTTAAGTCAAAGTCACATCTTTACAGTTAGAAAGAAACATGATAGAACTTCAATGGAATCTCTATATCCTCTCTGTTTTCTGGTAAGGCTCTATATCCTCTCTTTATTGTCCACGAGGATTCCAAATGGAGTCCTTTGCTAAAAACCATGCCGAAACTCAGATTACCAATTAAGATTGACAAAAGAAAGAGTTACACAGACTACTTCAGCTACACTTACATCTTATTTATGATTCAACAAGGGGAAAATTGCATGCACTGATGTAAAAGGCTGCTACTACTTGCAGGTGTGATAATTCGTCTCCTGAGTACTCAGCACAGATGACAAGCAACTTGTCCTCCTTTGTTAGGTAGGAACAAGGGACTCCCCAGCCCTGTACTACATCTCACATTGCATTGACTACCCCCAAGTCGGGATTGGAGGATGGATCCTAAGCTTTCCTTTGAGCTTTATTAGATCCACCTTCCCTACAAAGACTGACTTTAATGAAGTCTGCTTTTCATTCCCACCGGACTATTCACCCCCTTATGAGCAGCAATCCTAGACGTTATTCCTTACTAATGAAGAATCTGTTAGTAGCACCATGAGTTGATCTCCTACCACTTGATCTATATGATGTTTGCCCAAGGGCGCTAGCAATGGAGGATGTGAGACCAATAACTTCTTCTGATAGCTACCACTACTAGTCCACAAAGTGTGCCCTCGGTCTTGACCCTGACAAGACTAGTTCTCTCTCGCCCACCAGCTAAGCCTCTAAATGACTCAATGCAAAGTTCTCACAAAATGAATACAATGGTTTATATTGTTCCAGCCGACGTGCTTTGACAAAGGTCCAAACCGATAGATTGTGGAAGCATTTGGATGTAGTAAACTATAACGCAAATGTTGCTAGTTAATAAAGTGAATTTTCATCACTCGTACAGCTATATGAACAACCCAATTCTTGATGATCACTTACATTTGTTCCAAGGACAGCAAGCAAATTGCACGTAATTTTCACACAGACGCAACATATTAAGGGTAGCGGTGGCATTGTCAGGAACAAAGAGTAAAAGAATGCACAGTTAAGCCATACCCAAAACATCAACAGCACCTCCCCTAACTGCATTTAGGGAAAATCCACCACTGTAGCAGCATAGGTCAAGAACTCTCTGACCATCACATACTGTGGATATAAACTGACGGTTTTCACGTTGATCAGCATAAAATCCTGTCTTCTGGCCATCAAGTGAGACGACATAAGCAATCCCATTCTCAAGAACCTGAGAGAAGCCACCAAAAAGGAAAACATCAGATGACTATGCGCAAAGAGAACTTCTTGTTAAAGTGCGCAAGGAAATATACCCAGCAGGTCACTTTCGGCCACTAGTCATCCTTCCTCTAGAGCACTTTCCAAGACAAACCTCCTACAGCTATGACAAAAGGAGCAAGAAAAGGTCCATTCTTCATTTCTTCCAACCTAAGAGCATTTTCACGCCCAACAAGTTTTTAGGCAGCCTCCCAAATTTTTAAGCGTCTCTAAGAAATTGCACCCTATTGGAAGAGGCATAGTCCTAGATCCTCCAGTGACATAGAGGATAGATAGCACGCGGTTCTAAGAACTTATTGATAACAAGATATATAGGTACATAAAAGTTTCACTTACGCAAATCTTAGTATACATAAACAGAAAGTCCGTCAACTGTTCTGTACCTTGGTTCTTTTAGGACAAGTAGAATGCTGCATCTCCTGCAATTTGGATACATCCAGTCCTTCCTCTTTTAACATTTCGACGGATGGTCTCCAGCTTATGTGATTTATGCCGCCGATTTTACAAATGCAAGCCTCTATTTCTGTCCTGTACTTCTCAACCCAAGCAGCAGATGATGCAACCACAGCTAAATCTCCAAAGACATCGACGATCAAACCTGACAACCTAGATGCAGACAATCCTACTCCCATTAAGGAACACAAACACAGTAACAAGTATATGTCCAAGTAAAAATTAGGATAAATATGAAAAGGGATGCTCCCAAGTCAAAATTAGGACAGAAGGGGAGGGTATTTGATGATTTAAAGAACACTAAGTTTATTCACGATATTTAATGGTAGCGTTTACAAATGCTCAACTAGCTGCGCATCTGTATGCCTAATATGAGTTATCACGGATACCACTTGGAGACTGCGATAAGTTCCTGTGAGATTATGCTAGCATAAAACTCCCTCTGGCCATAGTGCCGACGGGCAATGTTCCACATGAACACTATCAGCTTCTTCGTCTTAACCAATTTATTGCCAATCGATTTCTCAGCGCACGATTTGATCACAGTAATGATAATGGCAAACTACTCTTTACATAAAAAGAATTCATCTAGACTATACCTATCCCCTTCGCTGTTGATCAGACGATATGCATTCGTATTGACAGAAGGCAACCCCAAACTCTTGCGCAGCTCTATGGCTGCCTCGATTCTTTTCTCGAGCAACTTCTCCATGTTCAATGCACATGAAGGATTCCTGTCACACGGATTAAACACTTACAAGAAATTGCCAACCTGGGGAGATGCCAATGCAAAATGAAAAGAACTCATTGGTAGAGTTCAGTCGTAACCGCACCCTGTTGCTTCCTCTTCTAGCTGCATCAGCCTAACGCAGAACATGGAAACCGAATTGTACAAGCCCCACCCAATCGGTTTCTCCGTCCCATCAGCCACCATCACGACATCCCCGGTTCTAGGCGGCGGCCTACCGATTATCCGGTCGACGGCGCCGCTGTACACCATGGGACTGCCGTCCTTGAACAACTGGGTCTTCCCCTTTTTAAGCACCACCTTCGCAACGCCTGTCTAACAAAACCAAGATGAGGGGACAGCAGCACTACAGCTCGGAGAACTTCGCGAAGTAAAGCAAGCATTTCACTCAGCTCGATGCCAACACCCAGCATATGTATTGCACGGACAGAGGCAGCATAAGTCAGACACGACAGAGGGATGACAAAAGTCACGAGCAGAGATGGAAAGGGAGAGGAGAGGGAGACCGGGGGACTGAGCAAAGGCGAGTTCTTGGAGCGCGGCGGTGGCTGGAGCAGTGGAGAGAGAAAGAGACTTCATCAGGCGGGAGGTAAGATGAAGCATGTCTCTCTCTCTCTCTCTCTCTCTATCTCTGTCGCGGGGCTTGGGTGGAGCTCCGAGATAAAGAGGCCCACGTGCGCAAAAAATGATGGAAATTGGGCATTATTTTCTAATACGAAATTAAATTTAGTTAAAATTTCGAGTAAATGTACGAAGCGCATTTTATTTTAAATAAGGATATGAAGTGGATAAGGCCTGACTTTACCGGCTAGTTAAGGCCATTTTTGTCATTTATTTTTATTTTTACTTTTTTCCCATTTCTTTTTCTTGGCGACCCTCGTCGATCACTGGGCGAGGGCTCGGCGGCTTGGGAGGAGGGCCTTGGCGAGGCAACCTTCGCCGGCCCTTGCCGGCTGGCGATAGAGAAAAAAAAAAGCAACGGGAAAAAAGAATAGAAAAAATAAAGAAATTTTTAAAAAAATTAAAATGATAAAAATGCCTCTGATTAGCTGACAAGATCAAGCTCTTTTTTGATATTGATATGGCTATTTCGGACTCTTATTCATAACAAGATCCATTTTAGGCTCATTTTTTAGAAGACGGGGGGCATTTCGAGCCCTTATTTGAAATTTTTCCTTAAATTTATACTTCGTCTTCACATCATTGATCATTATAATTCTAAAAATTTTCCAACAAATGTCATGTTTTATTTTTTTTTGGTACTGCAAAGTTTATGAACTTAAAATATTGATCAGTTGCCGGTCGTGCACTTGTCTTTGAATTTTCAAACATCCGTAGCATTGCAAATCTCGGTCAAAATCGGTTAAATATCCTTTCGACCACATCAGTACATAACATATCGAGATAACTCTACAAAGCTCCTCTTGTTAAGATATTTGATTTTTGAAATAGTGAAGTGCGAAATTAATTCTTCACGTACCAGAAACTGTTCGAGATTAATTCTCCGTAACAATATTATAAGCGAATGTTCTATATGCGCAAAGAGAATTTGGACCATTTAAAATGGGGTTCCTTAAGACTATGTAAATTGCACTTTGATTTCGATACAGAATACACACACTCACCTAATAATTCTTCGTTTATGGGATAGACGCATCGTTTTGAAAGGCAAATAAGCACGAGATTAGAAGTGACAATGACGAGATCATCGCAAATAAATAGACTTGGTAAAATATGATGAGGTAATTATTTCCCATTGTCTGGCGTAATGAGTACGGGAAAGACAATGTCACATTATTCTTTATTAGCATTCCTTGTATCCTCCCTAGTCATTCTACAGGTAACTCCGAGCTATACGCCCGTTTCCTCCGTCCGGGTAGAACCCACCGGGCTTGTATTCGCTGCCGCTGCCATAGACTATCCTCAGTATCTCCGGCGGGGTCCGCGAGTACGACAGCGAGTACATGTCCGCCGACAACACGTTGCTCGTGGTCCGGTTCTCGGCCCCGAGCTCCATGGGCACCACGATGCCCTCGTCCTTCAGCCCGCACATGGCGAGCTCGTTCCTGAGCATCGACAGACGGCTGGTGAACTCGGCCACGGTCACGTTGTAAGGCTCGACCGTCTCCTCCGCGCGTTCGTACAGCAGCGTCCTCAGCACGGCGTCCTGGCCCGACTCCACGCCCAACAGCGACGCGACCAACTGTACACATGCGTCGAAATGAAAAGTAAATTATTTGACATGACACTACAGTCTGCAATAGCTTTTAGCTGTATGACGGCACGTTATTTAGGGTACACAACTCATTAAAATTGGTCGAAAATTGAAGAGAGAGTCGAAGAGTTATTGTCTTACGCTTTTGGAATTGTAGCTTGCAAGGAATGGGATGGTGCCCACATAACCTACGAGCCCCACGTAGGGGATAAGATAGGATGCTAAGAGAAAGTTTACAGTGTTCCTGTAAGGATCGAATGGAGGTTGCAGTTTGTAACCCACGGCTAGATCAAATATCGTTTCGAAATTCTGGGCACTTAAATTCAACAGAGGCCTTTGGATTCCACCAACCCTCGTGTAGATAGCCCTGCGCAAATCGATCAACGTTCATCACAATCATCATACATACTGATGTCAAAAATTAGTTGTGTTACCTGAGATGGCCGACTTCTTGATACCCGAACTCTTCGATAATACGACTGGCGATGGGTTCGAGATTGGCCTTTTCCCCCCCAACCGGCGGCGGACCGCCCTGGGCCAAGTACGGGGCGATGCTATCGAGCCCTTGGCCGAGCGAGCCGTACAAGAAGAACTCGGCCTCCAAGAACTCCAAGTTCATGGCGAACTGGACTCGGTCGACATCGCTGGCTACAATGGGCTCGCAATGGGAATCACACGAGACCTTGTGAGAAAGAAGCAGAAGGAAGAAGAAGGAGAAAGGAGATGGGTTTCTCATTTCGGTGAGATGTCTTTACTATACCGTGTGGAAAGTGGAAATAATGCACGCCTGGAATTAGATCACATAAGCCATTTATATAGTGAAGTGGTGAGAGAGCACTATAGGGGCAAGCATACTTAGATTGGGCTAACCCAACCGGTCCTGATCCGGTTCTAAGAGGGATTGGGTTGGTCTTGTTCCTAGGACCACCGGACCCTTCACCGTGCAACTGGTTCTCAGTCTTGAAAGTTTAGGTTTGGCAACCTTATATATATTATATATATTATATATTTATTAGATATTATATATTATATGCTTTTATCTACTCTGAACCCTACCGCCTCCTCCTTTGTTCTCTTCTTTTTTACGCAATTTAGTTTGCCGTGTTAGTTAGAAAGTAAAAAGAAACCCAGCCTAATTCAACCAAAAAAAATAGAAATCATCTTCGTTTGCCTTGCTCTGTTCGCTCGCCTTGGCCTCACTTGCCCACCTCGACCTCTGGCTTCGCTGCTCGACTAGCCACTTGCCTCGTGAGCGCAGCTCAGCTGAACAAACATACCTTGTTAAGTATTAGTTATGTGTGTTTGTTTTGTTTTCAGGTGTTCGGAAGTTGAAGCGATCATTTAAGAATGGACAAAATATGAAGTTGTATAATTCATTATTTTTTTTTTGGTAACCGAGGTGTCCGGGCCAGCTTGCGTGCACCTTGACTATTCCTCGGAAGAGACTAGCACAGCAACCCACCACCATGGCCCCCCACTTAAATCACAAGTGCTCAGCTGGGGAATCGAACCTGGGACCAGTGCGCCTAACTACACAATCTCAAGTATGCCCTAATCAACTGAGCTACCCACGAGTGGGTTGTACAATTCATTGTTTATATTACGTATTTTGAACTTTTTATGGTTTAATTGTATTTCATGTGTTCATTTTCATGGTTTGTTGCTTTTAACAAGTAAGAAATTTATGTTGTTGCCTCATCTTATATTTATGTTTGATATATACCGATGTTCATAGTTTGATTGCTCAATGTCGCATTGTCAATAGATATATAATTTGAAATAGTATGTCCGTCCTTACAAGGAATACAAAAATGAAATAGAAAGATAATCGGTTGGTCTCGGCCATAGGGTCGATCCGGTCCTCAATCTTAGGCTCAATAGGGTCGATCCTCGGTACCAAAAATTGGAAACCAATAGTGTACGGCTTGGTCTTTAGGTTAGTTGTTGGATTGGTCAATCTGGACCAAGATGTAAACGCTTGGAAAGTCAATTTGATATAGCTGCACGGGGGACGTTCTAGAGAGCTCGTTTAGTCTTGATCTTTCTCTTTCTCTTTCTCTTTCTTTTTTATTTTCTTTATCTTTTCTAGTTTTTATGTCTAAAGATTGGAAGGACCAAACAAATAAAATCTTGAATTAAGTTGCTAACTGAATGCACATTAGGGTATTCGTTTTTTACTCTTTTGAAGGAAAAAATAAATTGCTCTCTTCAAGACAGGGTTCAAGAAAGAATAAAAAGAAAAACTTAGAATTAAACTGAGATGAGAAAGTAATAACTCATGGATCATTCATTTGCTTAGAAATAGCGTCAGTAAATGATTAATACATGCTTAATAAAGTTGGAAGGAAGTTAATTTGATCGATTAACAAAAAAATACCGTGTGTTTTACCCCAAAAAGAGCGAGGAAATGGCGCCTACTAGTACAAAAAATCTTTTTGTCATAATTGACAAATTGGAGAAAAAAATTGACAAATTGGATATTTACCACATGCATTCTAAAATTTTTGCATGACATCCAATTTGGTCATTAACTGTGCGGGTTGGTCGTTGGGTTAAGTGTTGGACTAGCCAACCCGGACCAAGATGTAAACATTTGGAAAATCAATTTGATTTAGTTGCATGAGGGACGATCTAGATTCTTTGAAAAAAGTTGTTAATAATTGAGAGCTCGTTGAAATTAAGGTACTTATCGACGTGGACACTCATTCTATCCCGAACTGAACAAGAACTCAAAATAAACTACTTGGCCTTGACCTTTGCTTGCGGTTGCGTTTTCAAAGTATAAGTGCAACTCATTCCTTTCTCTCGAAGTTACATTTATTATGTATAAAGATCCAAATTAAATGAGTTTTGGTGAAAATTAGATGATGAACTGTTACAAATCGAAATAATCAGGTAATTAGATGAACTTATGAAAAATTCATAAATTCTCTCTCTCTCTCTCTCTGCATTTCTTTCTTCTTCTGTTAAAGGAGATGCTATTTTCGCACCTTCTGGACCGAAACACATCGTTTTCATGTGAACTAATTAAATTACCCTTTGATAACAAGATTTGGTTCGATATTTATAATTATTTACAGTGTCCTTTTGATTCGGTAAAGATAAAAAGATGTCTTTAACTTTCGGTAAAACCATGTCTCCAAGTTGAAACACAAGTTTTCCTTTTGCCAATCAAGAGTCTATTAATTTGCCGAAGATAATAATGTTGTTAATTTGAGTTGCTAGAAAATCGTTCATTTATTCTTTTTTAGGTTGTTTCGATGGAAGTTCAAATCTAATGATAATTTCTTTGCATTCAAATTTATATTTATTCATAAAAAATAATATTGACAACATATTTCACAAGCAACATTGATAATTTTCTTCGTAATTAAACAATACAATAAAAAAAGTTTAGTCTTGATCTTTCTCTTTCTCTTTTTTATTTTCTTTATCTTTTCTAGTTTTTATGTCTAAAGATTGGAACGACCAAACAAATAAAATCTTGAATTAAGTTGCTAACTGAATGCACATTCGGGTATTCGTTTTTTACTCTTTTGAAGGAAAAAATAAATTGCTCTCTTCAAGACAGGGTTCAAGAAAGAATAAAAAGAAAAACTTAGAATTAAACTGAGATGAGAAAGTAATAACTCATGGATCATTCATTTGCTTAGAAATAGCGTCAGTAAATTATTAATACATGCTTAATAAAGTTGGAAGGAAGCTAATTTGATCGATTAACAAAAAAATACCGTGTGTTTTACCCCAAAAAGAGCGAGGAAATGGCGCCTACTAGTACAAAAAATCATTTTGTCATAATTGACAAATTGGAGAAAAAAATTGACAAATTGGATATTTACCACATGCGTTCTAAAATTTGTGCATGACATCCAATTTGGTCGTTAACTGTGCGGGTTGGTCCTTGGGTTAAGTGTTGGACTAGCCAACCCGAACCAAGATGTAAACGCTTCGAAAGTCAATTTGATATAGTTGCATGAGGGACGTTCTAGATTCTTTGAAAAAAGTTGTTAGTAATTGAGAGCTCATTGAAATTAAGGTACTTATCGACATGGACGCTATACTTATCGACGTGGATGCTCATTCAATCACGAACTGAACAAGAACTCAAAATAAACTTCTTGGCCTTGACCTTTGCTTGCGGTTGCGTTTTCAAAGTATAATTGCAACTCATTCCTTTTTCACGAAGTTACATTTATTATGTATAAAGATCCAAATTAGATGAGCTTTGGGGAAAATTAGATGAGCCCTCACAAATTGTTGCAAATCGAAATAATCAGGTAAGACGAACTTATGAAAAATTCATAAATTCTCTCTCTCTCTCTGCATTTCTTTCTTCTTCTGTTAAAGGAGACGCTATTTTCGCACCTTTTGGACTGAAACAC
This sequence comes from Syzygium jambos, assembly GCA_031216235.1. Classification (NCBI taxonomy): domain Eukaryota; kingdom Viridiplantae; phylum Streptophyta; class Magnoliopsida; order Myrtales; family Myrtaceae; genus Syzygium; species Syzygium jambos. Next base: position 25,166,889 of record CM062230.1, read on the forward strand.
ATCGTTTTTATGTGAATTAATTAAATTACCCTTTGATAACAAGATTTGGTTCGATATTCATAGTTATTTACAGTGTCCTTTTGATTCGGTAAAGATAAAAAGATGTCTTTAACTTTCGGTAAAACCATGTCTCCAAGTTGAAACCCAAGTTTTCCTTTTGGCAATCAAGAGTTCATTAATTTGTCAAAGATAATAATGTTGTTAATTTGAGTTGTTAGAAAATCGTTCATTTATTCTTTTTTAGGTTGTTTCGATCGAAGTTCAAATCTAATGATAATTTGTTTGCATTCAAACTTATATTTATTCATAAAAAAATAATATTGACGACATATTTCACGAGCACCATTGATAATTTTCTTCATAATTAAACGATAAAATAAAAAAGTTTAGTCTTGATCTTTCTCTTTCTCTCTTTTTTTTTAATCTTCTTTATCTTTTCTAGTTTTTATGTCTAAAGATTGGAAGGACCAAACAAATAAAATCTTGAATTAAGTTGCTAATTGAATGCACATTCGGGTATTAGTTTTTTACTCTTTTGAAGGAAAAAATAAATTGCTCTCTTCAAGACAGGGTTCAAGAAAGCATAAAAAGAAAAAACTTTGAATTAAACTGAGATAAGAAAGTAATAACTCATGGATCATTCATTTGCTTAGAAATAGTGTCATTAAATTATCAATGCATGCTTATTAAAGCTGGAAGGAAGCTAATTTGATTGATTTACGAAAAAAGACCGTGTGTTTTAGCCCAAAAAGAGCGAGGAAATAGCGCCTACTAGTACATAAAACCTTTTTCTCATAATTGACAAATTGGAGGAAAAAATTGAAAAATTGGATAGTTACCACATGCATTCTAAAATTTGTGCATGACATTCAATTTGGTCCTTAATTTTCTTTTGCTTGCACAATAGATTCTTAAAAGTTTTAGAAAACATGTCCAAATCAAGTTTATCTTGTCAACTCGATCGGTTCAGCTTGACAGGAATCCTCCAACATAGTGTCATCAAGCGGTTTGCACCAACAGCACATATAGGAATCCATCGAACTTTTAATGGAAGGGCATGATTGGATATTTTATGAAAGTTTGAAGACTTAAAATGCAATCTCCGACTATCAACCAAAGGAAGCAAAGCTAAGCCCAAAGCTTATCTTGGCACTATCTTTTCGTAGCAATCTTTGTTAGTCTTAATTCATCGTCTACCGAATTGGCCATGCTATATGTCGGGGAAAGTTTATTAGGTGGAGCTTTCTAAGAGTGCATTTAAGACAACTTTCTCAAGAGGCTTTTAGTCTTCAAAGCTCCTTAAAAAAATGCTGAGATGTTTGGCAAGGGGAAAAGTGTTAAAAAAGTCATAAACCTTTGATATTGATGTCAATTTAGTTCTAAATCTTTTTTTTTGTGCTAATTCAATTCTAAATCTTTGGCATTTGTGCCAATTTAGTCCTAAACCTTTTTTTGGTGTCAATTTAGTCTTAAACATTTTGCATTGGTATCAATTCAATCATAAACCTTTTGCCTTTGTGCCAATTTAGTCCTTCCGGCCAATTTTGACCGGATTTTGCTGACGTAGACGCCAACCGGCCAGCGGCCAATCACCGACGCTGACGTGGACAACTTTTAATAATATTTTAATATTTTTTGAATTTTTTTATTTATTTCTTTTCTTTTTTTTCCCTCCTCTCCCTCCTTCCTCTAGGCAGTCGCCGGACCGGCGACCGGCTAGAGGCCGACGTTGGCAAGGCTCGAGCCCTCGCCCAGCCAGCGCGAGGTCGCCCTCGCGGCCTTTGGCTGGTCACTGGTCCGGCGACCGGTTAGAGGAAGGAGGAAGGGGAGGGAAAAAAAAGAAAAAGAAATAAATAAATAAATAAAAAATCAAAAAAACATTAAAATATTATTTAAAGTTGTCTACATCAACACCGGTCGGCATCCACGTCAATAAAATCCAGCCAAAATTAGCCAGAGGACTAAATTTGCACAAAAACAAAAGGTTTAGGGCTGAATTATCACAAATACAAAAAGTTTAAGATTAAATTAGTACCAAAAAAAGGTTTAGGACTAAATTGACACAAATGCAGAAGGTTTAGGACTGAATTGGCAGTAAAAAAATGTTTAAAATTAAATTGATACTAATACAAAAGGTTTATGACTTTTTGACACTTTTCTCATTTGGTAAGCCTTTCCAAAAGGCTTTCGGCCAAATGTTAGCCTTGAGAAAGTTAAAAGCCCAATGCTAGTCTCTACCAGCATTGGGCTTTTGGTCTTTGGCTGAATATCAAAACTCGTTTTTTCCTTTCAAAACTATCCTTAATTGTAGTAGAGGCGCGAGGAAATGAGGACATTTGCTCCTTCAGTTTTATCTCCAAATAACGTGACGATCCTTACTGACGCATTCAAATGTCATGCTCACGTATATCAGACAACGCCCGCTCCACAAGGTGATGGCGAGTCCCCAAGGACTCTTCATAAAAGACGTTCAGATTGGACTTAGAGATCTACCCGATTTGAATCAAGCGCTTAGCTGTCTAGCTAATCCCACGAGGATTGAAAAGGCATTTGCTCATTACATGTATTTGATAAGGTTGTCCTTTTACACATTCGCCAAAAGTACTCTCTCTCTCTCTCTCTCTCTCTCTCTCTCTGTCTCTCTCTCTCCCTCCCTCCCCCTCTCTCGTTGGCGCGACATGGAGCAGGCTCCAGTCAGAATGTGTTTCGTTAACAAAAATAAGAATGGTAAAACATTTTCAACAGATGTTGAACAGTAGATGCACCTGACGATGGTCCCAAACCATCTAAGTTCTGACCACAAATAGCAACTAAAAAGGATGGTAAGATTATAGCATGACAACTTAAGGATGAAGCAATAGCCAAATTCTTCTAAGAAACTTCGCAATGAAGAAGCAGCAGAACTAAACGGTGAGACAAATTGACGATGCATAGGGTTAGGTAAAGAGATGAAATCTTCCCTTTCATTCTAAGGAATACATATGCTTCACAAGTACCAATAAACTAACAACCGATTTTCCCTATAACTCGAGGGTTACAATGCTTCGATTGATGAAAGCAATGCTTGAGCGAACTAAGATGCCTTCTCGTGATTAACTGTGAAGAATTCCTCGAGTACCTAAATAAGCAAGGCCATTAGAGGACAATAATCGATCGGAGCAAGTGCTGCAATCTTGTGCTGTCAATTCTCCCTACTTAATAAAAGACGGGGGGTTATACTGTTTGCACAAACTAGGTTTATGGCATTATTAGTCGCTCTTTAAGGACCAACAATATGAAGATTGGGTTTATGATGTTACTGGGGAAAACAAAGTACAGCATGATTTTTGTGGCAACAAACAAAAATCTACTAGTTTGGAAACAGCATTACACAAAATTTATAGATCTGCCCAGTGTCGTACCATTTTGAGCACTAGATCTTCATTTCTCAATCACGCGCTTAGCACCCTCAAGGGTATTCTTCAATAGCATTGCGACAGTCATTGGGCCCACACCACCTGGAACGGGCGTTATGTATCCTGCTACCTTGCTAGCTTCCCCGAAATGCACATCTCCAACTAACCTGTAGCCTGTTTTCTTACTGGGATCATCAACAGCGTTAGTTCCTACATCAATGACTGCAGCACCCGGTTTGATCCAGCTACCCTTGATCTGAATTTTGAATGCACCAAAGAGTGTCACATTTGTGCAGGGAGATATAGGTCACAGAAATAATCAATTACCAGTGAAAGGTTTATCAACTCAGGATAAAGAGAAAGAGCTAAGATCATTTAGCCTTTAACAGAGATCAAAAGCAAAAGTCTCTGTTCTATTCAAGAGGTATAATCAGGTCGCAAAACAAGGTCCTTAATTCATAGAGACAGGACCATCAAATGTCTGGAGAGTCTGCATACCATCATTGCTTGTCCAGCTGCAGCAATAATTATGTCTGCTTCACGAATAATAGATTCCGGATCGTGAGTGTGCGAATGGACTACAGTAACAGTGGCATCTGCCTTCAGAAGCAACAAAGATACTGGTAACCCAACTATGTTACTTCGTCCAACCACAACGGCCTTCTTTCCCTTCGTACTTATTCCACTACGTGAGAGGAGTTCGAGGCATCCCTAGAGAAATTACACTTGAGCAATTAGTGTAGTAGTTCTTGAATATCCTGCTTCATTTTTGAAGGAAGTAAATAAGATAGACTGGAAGTATGAACATGATAATTAAGAAGCATGAACATCATTGCCTTGGGTGTGCACGGAAGAAACAAAGGTTCTCTGCCTTTCATGGCCAACTTTCCAATGTTTAGAGGATGAAAGCCATCAACATCTTTCTCGATGCTGATCGCACTCAAGACTTTCTCTTCATTTGTATGCTTTGGCAAAGGAAGCTGAACCAGTATACCTGCCAAAGCAGCAGATTAGACACAAGGTGAGGAGAGGATCAGAGCCTTTGCAATCAGTAGGCTTAGAAAGGATAGTCTATGCAACAAGGTCCACTTTTTCATGTTTCCAATGCAGCACCGTTAACCTTTAACACAACTTATGCTACAGGTTTGAAAATATCAGACCATAGCTGAAGATGGCACACATATCTTTCCGATATGTGACTCCAAAAATTGGAACTTTTCATATCAGGGGCCTTTTGCCATATTTGAAGCCTACAAATTACATGTTATTCTCCAAAAGAAAATTTTCTTTTGCAGGCATATGAATGTATATCTAACCCAGTCTAAAAGTTGACTTTCTAAACTTTGCACAGGTAAAGCAGTGCTATCAGAAGAAAGGTTAATAATGTGAACTGGGCATCTAAACCAGTGTTTTCGAACTGATGATAGAATAAACACAGCGATAACAATAGGTAACAAATTTAAAAACGATCAACTGACCAACCATGTACATCAGGGTTCGCATTTAACTCGTAGACCTTGTCAATCAATTCAGCCTCGGATACTTGCTCAGGCAAATCTACATCGAATGACGTGATACCAACTTCAGCACAAGCCTTTCTCTTCATGCTTACATAGCTTTGCGAATCCTTCCTGGTACCAACTATCACCACAGCAAGCCCAGGAACCTATGTTCATTGCAAGGTGGTGATCAGAAGCCAAATGTCTAATCAATTGAAAGAAAAAAATTGACCAAGAGAATAAGCCAAGTGGAAGCTCTTGAAGATGTACAATATATATAGTCCAATGTAACTAGTAGTGATAGATCACGAATTGGACAATCACAAAACATGGAACTGCAGAGATTCCTAACATCTACTTCAGCAGCACGATAAACCCCAATGCTGAGTAATACTATGACAGGCTGCATTAGATGTGGTTCCTAAATTTCAGTATTGGTACTTTGATGAGAATGCAATCATCGCATTCTGTTAAATCCAGAAATATACAAGAGGCCTCTTTCATTAACAATGTACAGATCATATGAGTTTCTGCATAGGCATCCTGTAATAGGAACGCATCTGCAGCAACTAGTAGATGGGACAAATAAATCATGCGAACCCTTCTCACTTTCAGAACTGCATGCAGACAGAGCACCAAAGGAGTACACTTGTACGGCCTGGTGCAATAAAGTACTAGGTGTGGCCAGCTGAGTTGTAAATAAACATTCCTTCTGACTAAACCGCTTTTCTCAAGGAAGAAGGAACTTTGCTCTCCATATTAATCAAGCACAAATGCATCTGGCCATTATTTATGCATTGTCGTCCACCAGAAATATGAGAGGAAAGCTCTGAACTTTAGCATACCATCAAAAACAGTAACAAACAGTTCCATATCAACTTAACATAAACGAGACATAACAAGATTCAAATTAGCAACGTAAACCTTGCCATACTGGAACAACTTTTCCAGATAATATAAGAGCAGCTAATCACACACATCCATGCCACCCGGCTCGCCCACGCGCACACATGCCGACTCATACACGCAGAGAGAGAGAGAGACCTTGCCATACTTCTGAGAAAGGTGGCTAACTTCAGAGGCAATTTCTGATCGAATGGTCTGAGCAATGGCTTTTCCATCGATGATTTTGGCTTTGTGATCAGAGGGAAGCGACGAAGCCATCACTGTTGTCCAATCTCCTAACAAAAAGCAGGAGACAAACCTAGTGAGCAGTGGGTAATTCCGATTTTGGAGCTCAAATCCCACGAATCATAAGCGAAACCCACGAATTCAAAGTTTTGATCTTGCAATATGAAACTTCCACGATTCACCCATCGGTAAGAAAAACCCATCAAGCATCATGATAAACCAATCCCAATCCCCAATATTTAGCTCAACCAATCGTCTCTCCCATTGGGTCGCCACAACTTCGAAAGATCTCGCGGCTAAAGCTCGGATAAACCATCAATCAACAGACACGAAAGAGCGGGAACCTAAACACAGCGATCACCACGATGCGAATCGAAAGGGGTTGCAATCGGATAAGCGAATGATTGGATTTGGAGGAGGCATTACCTCTGCTTCACTCCCCTAGTTCGCCAAGAAGATGATGCTTCGACGGAGTGGGTGCAGTTTCTGAGTCCGAGGCGAGATTAGATCGGAGTCGCCCGGTTCGGTTCGACCGGATTCACCAAACGCCGGTTCGTTTATGGGTTTGTCTTTTCTTAAAAAAAAAAAAAGTTAATATCATGAAAAATCTTACATCAGTGTACTTATAATAAATTTACCACAAACTTATCTTTTGACCACTAAAATATCCAAATCAATACACATGTGATAAATTTATCTTAAATTAATTTTTTATTAAATTGCAGTTGGCAAGTATATCAGTCTGGATTCATTGGACGGGACAAAATAAATTGCGTAGGAGTTCCATGGAGTAGGCTACCCAGTTTCGTGACGGGGCTATTTTTCTTTGTACTTTGTCTACTGGACGCTCTTTAGACAATGGGCCAATTGGATATGTGAAAACCGCAACGGCTGATCACGGCTTTCTTCGATAACCACTCTGGCTTCCCACTTATTAGTGGATTCGAGCTCGCTGGTGCACTCATTCAGATCAAGCCAATCCGACTCAGCAAGAAAGCTCTCTCGCTTTTGCGAAGTGAAAGTACTTTAGGGTTTCCAGAAGAGCGAGGGGGCTTCAACCTTGAGCAGACGAGGCTACCCGGATAAATACATGACGTGGCTCCTCAAGTTGTCAATTTCTTGAGAAACATGAACGACATTGATCCAGAAATTTCGCAAAAAATTTTAATTTGACGATTCCCTTTTTTCTGACGAAAAAGTGGAATTCCTTTATGGGAGGGCTTCAAGCCCCCATCTATTTTTGCATCTGTTTTTCTTCGTTTTCGAAGCAAAGCATCAATTTTTTATACGTTCAGAGCTAAGTGGGTAACCGGACATAGAATATGGATTCGGGTAAAGCCCATCGGACCACCCCACCTCCCGAGCTTCTTGGAAAACCGAGTCCACGATCAAGATCAACAAGAGCCACGAAAAGATAACAGAGGAAATGACATTGCTTTCAACTTAGTTCGACACATCAATTACATAACGAAAGATTACTACAAATGCTTTACGACAACACCTGACTTCATCAGCCAGTCGGATACACGGTTATCATCTTCGACCATTGAAGATCAATTTAGTTACAACAATCTCCTGGTTACGCCGTATATTTCTAGGATGTATTCATGACACTCTAGCCCCGCCTCCCATTCATTTACACCTCCCCATCACTTCAGTCCCCTCTTCTCCGCAAGGAAAGATACCAGCTCCTTTTTTCTCAAGTGTGGTTCCAAGATCCCAGGAACATCATGGTCCTGATCGGGTCCTCGACGCGATGCCCCGGCTTCCGTCTCTCCACATCTCTCGGGGTCGCGAACCGGCCCCATACCGGGGCTTCGCCCCTCGAAGGAGCGGCGGCGGCGGCCACGACGGCCGCCTCGTACGCTCGCCTGAGCCTCTCTCCGATCGTCGCCGCCCTCTTGCTCTCGTGGCCGAGAGAGCAATCCCCAGGCGGGTGCTGAGGTTTCATGCTTTTCGATGGAGCTTTTGCCTGTGTGGTGTGCGTGCGTGGAGGATAAGATAATAGCATTGAGGAGAGGACATCAAGGGCGTATATATAGAGAGAGGAAATCACATGGTTGAGCATTGAGCCAGACATGGTGGTGAGGGTCCAGCTGTCACTTTCAGATAAGGGTATCTTGCTATTCGGTACTGTTCTCGACTTAGTGGATGACACACCGAATTTCACAATCGATTCGATTGGTTAGTTCGTCCACTTTTCACAAGCAGACTTCCCTGATTTGATTTTTTTTTTCAAAAAAATTAATGATTTTCCCACTTAACTAATCAAACAACTTGAGACGGCATTACTACTATAGTTGTCACCATTTTAAGTCAATTTTCATCTCATTTTCTAGAATTAAATACTAGGAAAACAATCGGCCAGAGTGAGCGGTTTCTAACAATCCAAATTTAACTACTTTGATATTGATAATTCATAGAATTCACATAAAAAAGAAAGAAGAGAAAATTATCCACGTTAGGCATCAAATGATTCCGATTGATGCGATCTTAGTTCCATGCAACACGGACTTAATATTCTTCCTACGTTAAAAGAACATCATGGAATCGAATAAAAAGCTTTTCTCTGTCGAAGAATCTTTAATGCGTCGATGAGGAATAAATTCCATCTGGCAATTGCAAATGACAAATCAAGAAAAGCCTCTCAGTATAATCACGTCTGATGAGTTGAGCGGAAGTGACTGTTGCGGTAGAGAGATGAACAGATGCAGAGTCTTGATATATTGCTTTTGGGGGATTTTTTAGATGATTTTGTTTATTTGATGATGTGTATGTATAAAAGTGTAGGTTGCATATGTGCAATTGAATGAATACCTGTATATTGATGGGCCTTCGGCAGGCCCAATAAGTTTGCTCAGAGCGTGAACTGGGCTAGTCACTTCAAGGCCCATCATACCCGTCATTCGTGGCCCATTTCCTTGTATGACCCGACTCGTCTAGATTAGTCGGGTATCATATCGAGTCCGCTTCATTCAACGGTACATGTGAGTTAAGTTCCTGTCTAAAACTCTTCTCAGGGCATGTGTTGGCTTTATTTGTTTAGTCATCACCAATCCATATAGGCGAATTCCTTGGTAACGAATTTCCTAACTTTCTTGAGTTTGTAAATATGATTTGATTAGGGTCGATCATAATTATTATCTGTTAAAATCCACCAAACTCTGTCTAATCTTTCCTTTATCCCACCCAATCCATCAATGCCATCACCATCATCATTTATTCACCAGAAAAACTAGGTAATCAAAATTATCACAACATCTTCGTGGATCGAAATATGAGATTGACTGATTTGATCATTGGTGCGCACCACACCATTAACTGGATCAAGACTTTGGTAGAGTATTAGAAAGTCTAGTCCACGTGAAATAAACTTCAATAGGGTATGGGGATGAAATACTCGATTCGGATACCATATCAAAAAGTTCAATTCAAACGCTTAAATTACTACTTGGCCACTCCTCTCTCTTCTCGTTCTAGGTGACTTGACCACTTTCATGCTTCGAATGAGAAGTTGCGCTTTCGATCTTGTTCTCAACTACAGGGCTTTAGATCTTGTTCTCAGCATTGAGTTTGGTCCTTTAGGCGAGGCTCTTTACTTTACAGGGTGGTTCCCTTCACAATATAGGAATTCATGGTTGACTTACTTTTGTTTGTTTGGTTATATGGTACATGCTCACTCCTTCAGCTGATTCAAGTAGTTCAATCAGTAGGAAAGTCAAATGCATCTCCTACATTATACGGATTATTACAAGCCAGATTCGAACACTATGATGGTTATTTTAATACTTGCGTTGAACACGGGGTACCTGAGAGCCTTAATCATTTGATGATCAAATCGATCATGTCCCACCTAGATATTCTATGGAAAAGGAAGCCCAATATTTAGAGTTTCATCCTATACATGCCACAAGTGGAATTAGGGAAGAATTCTCTAGAAGATGCTGGAAAGAAATGGTTGAAAATTAACATATATATATGACATATATATATATATATATATATATATATATGAGAGCAGAATCGGAAAAGAAATTAAGCACCTAAGTCGAAGAATTGCCCCGATACTTTTATGAGGTTCGCGTGCTTTCCACTCGATCCCATCCTCTCCCCCTAGCCCTTGAGCTATATGAATAGTGTCTATTTAGTGTCTTCATTCATCTATCCAAACGTACACAACGTTTTCTTTGATGTACTTGAGCCCTATTTGGACTATGTTCGACAAAGTTCGGAGGTGCCGTCGACGAGGACCATCTTCACATGCACAATGATACTATTGACGACTGTCGAACATTCGAAAATTTTAAACTATTAGATTAATACACGTTTTTATATTTAAATATTCCAACACTTCCTATCAAGCATAAAATGGAGTTTTCGAGAGATAAATAATTGATGAAGCAAATAGGGATTTGGAATATTCGAACTCAATATCTCGTGCTCTAATAAAGCATCATATTGTTTTTGACCCTCCGTGAACTGTTCTAAAAATTCGATTAAGCTATTAAATGAAAGTCCGGTGTACTATTAAGCACTCAATATTTGCGAAAAGTTTAGTTGGGAAAATAAAGGCATGAGTGGCCTTTTCTATTTCTTTTCCTTTTTGCCTCTCACTCGTAAATGACAGTTACTATGTCCATGTCTTCATAAATAAGTTTTTCATGAAGATTTTGTGATTGATGTCCTCTTAATCTTAACCAAGGGTCTCCGGTGGATCATTGGTGTTCGGATTAAGAGGTAATCTCACTGTGAAAGAGAAGTCGAAACTCTTAAAAGGACCTCAGCGGCCTGTCCGTTTACTGTACAGGGACAACAGGCTCTACGGATACATTTTTTATTTTGACGTGCCAATATCCACACGCTTTATACCCCTTGTTCTCCCCGCTTCATATCTCTGTCTTTCTTGAGAAGAGGGAATACCCTCTATTTGCTTTACATCCGAACGAGGCTCTGGATGAAGTCTTTTAACGCCGTGCTCAGGCCGTGTATATTAAATTTATATGACCACCTTATTTTATTTCTCTAATTGCTGTATGTACTTGTCCAAGAGAAAAAAATGATACCCCGCATATCTGATTTTTCCTAAAATTGCAATTGCTTCAGCAGCGTATGCGTTGCCAAAAATAATGCACCCTTTTGGAAATTCCAGTCAAAAGACAAATGGACGAAGAATATCTGACGGGATAAGAATATACACGCTCTCTTTCGGTAAATTAGAAAATAAAATGAAACGGGGGGGGGGGGGGGGGGGGTTAAATAATGGATGGTGAATATTCTGCAAATTACTCTCCGGATAAAGCGTACGCAAAAGGTGGTCGTGTGGTCCCTGTGGATATTTCATACAGATTTGTCTACTTTTTTCTCTTGGGATAATAAATTCCCACGTTTATTTTCTACACTAAACTAATAATGCACAAGTTCGATCTTCACAAGCAATAGTTTAAAAAGTGACACCGACAAATTCACATTTATAAATAGATCACTATTTTCATTCCACGGCTGTTCGTATAAATTTGTATGTATAGACCGCTATCGGAAGTGTATGGCATAATTCCTGATCATTCTTATCGGACGGTTTGTTTGTTAATCAGTCCAATTGCATATGATCGATTACATAACTCATTAGAGATTCTCGTTGGAAATAAGCTAGAGAATGATTTCTCGCTGGTCCCAACTTTTTAGGGTTTCCTCGTGCAAAGGTGGCAGATTTGAAATAAAAGGTGAAATCAGGAACAAATACAGCAGTCACAGAGAATTTTGGAGTAGCTTTCGAAAGCCAATTCAGTGGGCACCGACGAAGATTTCTTTGCTTTTTGGGGCCAAAGGGAAAAAGGCATGTACAGCATGTCCTGGCCAATGAAATCAGCTCTTTTTTTTGTTTTTGTGTGAGGGTCACTTTAGCAATCTATTATCCCTCCCTTTCTCTTTTTATTTTATTTTTCAAAACATGATAGATAATAAAGGGAGGGAAAAAAAATATATTTTCCACAAAATTCCCAAGAAAATGTTCCAGCTGCTAAAGTACTTGAGTTCGATGCATTTTTAGAGCATTTCATTTGTCCCGAAATTTTTTATAAAATGCTTTCGAAGTATCACACGGCAGTCTACCCAATTATTCGCGATAAAGTTCATAGCTCTCGATGCTCCATAACTTGCATTAGGTGGACGGCCACCCGAGAGCATCTAATAATCTTCCCATTTGCTTAGTTCGAAGGGTAAGTTTTGGGAAGCACTCGGGAAAAATTGAAAGAGACGAAAAGAAAACCCAGCGGTGTTCCTGCAAAACATGCACACAGTACATAACATTGACCTCCCTAAGCAAACCCTAACTTATTTTTGGTCGAAACTAAGCAAAACCTTAATTAAAAAGAGAGGAAAGTAAGACTTTTGAACTGAAGAGTTCCTACCTTAAAATGCAAAGCACATCCATTAAACCCTTAATTTCTCTCTCCATATTTCATTATTCTCCAGGCAACCCCCTGCTAATACGTATTATAAACTTCCACAACACCTGTTTCCCTCAAACGAAACCTAGCGAATTCACATGTTAATCACTTCACATGATTGAGCACCCGCCGTCGTCGTCGTCGTGATCATGATCATCGTCGGCATAGCTTCTGATCGGATCAGACGCTGGAGGGAAAGCGTACGCCTGCCCTGGATGAGAGTACAAATATGCATGCATCGGAGAGGCGCCGTAGTAGGAGGTGCTGGGGCTAGGGTATACCGCATTGTAGCTCATAACCTGCGGTGAATAGGAGATCGGCAGATACGGGCTCATGCTCATCGAGCCCGCAATCGGTGGACTGAATCCCGAGCTCGTCCCTGGAGTGTTGCCCGGGGCTGCCCCATCGCCGGTGCCGCCGTCGTTCTTCTTTTTCCCTTTCTTCTTTTTCTTCTTCTTCTTGCCGCCGGTTCCGGCAGCGCCGGCCTCCTTGGTCGCGCCCCCCGTGTCCTTGTTTTCCGATCCATGGTTCTCTCCCCCTTCGTCGTCATCGCCGTCGTCATCGCTTTCAACTCCATTTGCATCTTTGGAAGCCTCTTCACCGGATTCTTCGGAATCTTTGGGGTTTTCTTGCTTGTTGTCCTTGTTCTTGGACTTCCCGGATTTTTTCTCCTTCTGATCGGGCCAGAGCTCAGCCTGTTTTCCCGACTTGGTCAGCTTCTTGATCAGTGTCTCGGAATCGACATCACCAGTCACCTCGACCTTGTGCAGTTGTGAATCAATGTTTGTCGTAAATACACCTGAGGGGAAGGAAATTCATATGTCTAGCGATCATCAATTCACGGAAAATCTCAAACTAAAGTTGTGTTGAGACATTTTCTTCAGAGTCTTTTCATAAGTGAAAGTGAGGAAGTCGATCGAAATCTGAAAATCAGATGGAAGAACTGTAGTGATTTGGGATTGATATACAGATTTACGAATGAAGAAGTTCGGGATTTACAATCGAAACTTGGATCCATAGGACGCCGCAGGAATCGATTATGAACATCGCCAGGTGCTTAATCGCGTGACTTGCTTGATTAGTGATACAAGAGGAAAATAAATCACTATATGTACTCATCAACATTATGAGGAGCTTGATATATGCATGGTCAGGCAAAAAAGAACCACATGGTGCGAGCTCTTTGTGCAAGTGGTCGATGAAGTAAATGGAAGCAGAAACTAGACACAGTAAGCAACACACTATACCATCGATGCTGTGAAGAACTCTCTTGACTTTTCTACTGCAGCCTTCACAGTGGATTGGGACCTTCAACGTCCATGTCTGTGTCAAACCGATAGACATAGAGAGGTCCAAGGTAAGAAGTTTCGTCGAAAATATGCTTCAAACATAAATTAACAAACGGACTGGAGTATGTAGGAGAGATACAGTACCTGGTATTTTAAGGCTCCTGGCGTGCCATCTCCTCCTTTTGCTGCCATCTCCTGTGCTTGTGCTATGGATTTGCACGCGTGGAGAGAGAGAGAGGAGTGAGTTCTACAAGCTTTAGAAGAAAACTGTGAGGAGGTAATTAAAAAGAGGGGGAGAGAGGCTGCCTGAGAAACACTTCTTAAATATCCAGAAAAAGGCTGCAGAAAGAGATGTAAAATGTGGCATATACCACAAGAGCAACTGACGACATTATGTACATACCACTTTGTTTGTTTGGTCTCAGGGAAAAAACAAGAGAGAGCAAGAAAAAGTTTGTGGGTCAACCTGTCTCATCGAATAGTATAAATTCAGATCCATTCGAGGCAAAATCTCTTATCAATATCAATTACTCCCGTATCACGTCAATTCTTCGATGCAAAACTTTTCTGACACGATTTGCATATGCATCTCGACAATCCATGTGGGCACACATTAAGATATCATGCAATACATAATTGCGGACGCAACAAGTAAGACCGCAAGAGATTCTCTTGACACCAATACAACTCCTTAGGTTATTACCAGAACTGATTGACAAGTGATCTTCTTTTCTTCTTTCCAATAATAGGTGAATCGATTTCATGAGTCAGCCTCTTGTTTGTAACTTCTATTGATAAAGCGGCTGTATATGGTCCGCATCGAGCTAAACTAGATGAATTTTTGTCCCTTGACCTGACCTGCTTTCTGGTAATTTTCTTCCCGGACTTGTTTTGAATGTCAACTTTTTTTTTTTGGAAAAAGGAGTGGAGATGCCAATTCTATGAATGGGAAGAGAGTTTATTTGATTTGTATCTTTTCTGTGGTTCTCTTGACCTATGTGAGATAATTGTAACATCGTTTAACAGTGCTTCCATACTGAAGTCAAGCTAATAGCAGTTTGATTAAGTACACAACATTGCAACGAGTTAGACCGACTCTATCGACATAGGCCAACATGATCATAATCATCGAATGTGTGGACGTTAACCCACATAATCAAACGACTATAATGATGCTGATCTATATAGACTGAAATCTAGGTAAGAACTTTCGAACAATTGCTTGTGAAATTGACAAGTGGACTCGGATCGAAACAATTTTTTTTTTGGGGGAGGCATTGACATCGATATGACTTTTCTTTTGAAGTAGAAAGAGAAGATATACATATCAGACTCTGCACAATGGTATTTTGATAGAATCTTCTCGCATACTTCTTGAATAGTCCAGAGCAATCATTCCTTACCGTGAGTCTTAGAACTTGGAGAATTCTTACGATTCTTAATCGTGCCTGTCAAATTAACAGAGATGGTCTCAAGAACTAGAAGGTTCTGAGAGCAAAATGATTGGTCAAGACTGGGTGCACTCAGTTAAAACATAGCCGAAAGATCTTTGCTTTACAGCTTTAGAAATATATGTCAGCCAGTACTGATCTCTCACATATTTCGATTGAAATAGCCTGGTGAGTGCTGTTGCAGGTCTTTTCTTCTGTATTTTTTCAGTCATTGAACATAAAAATGATGACTTTACGTGAGTGCCCCATTTACTTTGGCTTCACTTTCTTGATGAGATCTGGCACCAGAAATCTTAAGTACAATTATCACATGAAGCCAAAATAATCAGTACGTGCATGAAATGAAAAGAGGAAATGAAAGTATGTAATAATGATCTTTTGCCTCCCACTTTCAAAGATAAAAGGACATCAACTTGTTAGCAAATCCAAAGCCACTCACGGGTCTTTTTCTTATGCATTAAGGAACTTGTTCAAGGACTGAGCATTGACACATGATGACAATGTAACCACATATGTCTCTATTCTTGAATCTTGAAAAGACCATGCTTTTTAGTTCCTTAGAAAGTAAAATATCATCCAACCAAACAAGTAATTGCACAATCGGAATGCTGCATGACCTACTGAAAAATAGGGTTTTCTTTGTTAGGTTTACTAATGACGTAAACAACAGCATACAATAGATGGCGCAATTGAACGAATAGCCGATAAGGTTGGAGCAAATGATTTCTCCGTGTAAATAGGCTTTTATACTTTCACTTATCAATGAACCTAATGAAAAGCGCAAGAGATAGAAGATTACGACTGCACTAAGAGAATAAAGTTTCGTCTCCTTCAATTTCACTCTCTCTATTGTCATCACTCGTGTGATCCTTCTGCTCTGGACGGAGGAGAGAGTCCAAGAAGTAACAAATGAACAAGTAAAATGTTTCCAAAATCATGAAAAAAGGTAGAACTTAGGAAGTGAGATAATTTTGGCAAGGGTAGTTCTTAACATTTCAGAAACAAATTACCATTGAGGCAACCGATAGCGTTTCAGGGGGAAAAGTGCTAACTGAAATAAAATCCCACACCTAACGTACTGGAAAATAACTGATTTGACTTAAATGACGGGGTTAAAATTGTATGCGGAATCATACAAGTGTAATTAATCTATGTTACTTTATAAGACCAAGTTTATTTTACACTAATAAATTAAACAAGAATGCTTTCTTCTAACAAAGAACAAAACTCTGGTTGTGGTTGCCAGGACAAGCTATCCTGGAAAGAAAACTAAAAGCATGAACACAGACAAAGAAGACAACGAACGCATTTGAGAATGGAAAAGACAGAGATTGTCACTGATTCAAAATAATTAAACTACTCTGTTCTTCACTTTTAGCGGCACTAACAAAGCAATATAATATGGTAACTAATATAAAAAGGAGATATTGCAGTTGAACTTATCTAAAGCAAACTTTTAATATTAAAATAATGGGTTAATTTTACTTTTTCACTGAATAGAGGTAGACATTAGTCATCTCGATTAAATGAAAAGATATAGGGATATTAGTGCAATCCACATACTCACTGATGTGGACTTGATTCTAATTGTGGTGATGAACCATTCCTAAATAATTTCCTCAGTCAAGAAAAAGCTTCAAATAAACAATGAACGCATATACATCTTTTTGACAATCAACAAAGACTCAAGGAAACAATAACACCTACTTCAAAAAGACTATTTTACTTTTAAAGCCGCAGATAAGTTTATTTCCGGGAGTTGATCAAGTTCTTACACAAAATTCTAGTTTCATGAAACGCCTAGTAGATAAATCCATCAATCTGTTGGAGGTTTGGAGCCGCAACATTCATGGTGACTTAATCAGTACCTCCGACAGAACACAAATCAAGCAATGATATGCCCACTCAACGGATTGACACAAATCTATGAGTTCAATAATAGAATCCAGCAACAAGTGAAACTTGTGAACAAAATGGAGATGTAAACTTGAGTAGATTGATCAGAGGCAACAGTGTTTATATTTATGAGCTATGTCTGTGATTATTTCCTGACAAGAAACTCACTGGACAACAATAAGCAAGTCGCGAGAACTATCAGATATTAGTCAAATATATCTGCGTATTAATGTGTGTATGCTGATGTACTCACAGATAACATGTGCATCCTGTTCATAATGAAGATGAGATATCATCAAACATAACGAGAAGCAATACTGATGGGAACTCCTGAAAAAGTTTAACTGTAAATGCGTCATTTTATTATTGAGTTATTTGCTTTAGCACCAAAAACATTTGCAACAAATTTCTGATAATAAATAGCAATTGACGAATTGGACATTGTATTGTAGCTTGAATAGCAATCACCTTTACAAGGATGCTTTTCTGAATGCCAGAACACCAATCGTGATCGAGAAAAGAGCCAACAAAGCTCCTTGTCTAGAAAGTGCAAATTCTGTCCATGTCAAGGGCCTTGTGACTTGGAACAAAGCCTTCTGGAACTGCTCATTTAAGTCCTCTAATGATCCAGTGTTGTCAATTACTATGTCTGTCTTAGACCTTTTCAAATCCAACAGCATCTGAGCATTTATCCTGTTCCTAGCATCTTCCTCGTTTGTTCTGTCTCTTGCCATAAGCCGTCGAAGCTGAGTTTCTGGATCAACCCAGACAACAACAATGGGCTTTGTCCACTTATCCATCTTTGCCTCAAACAATAAAGGGATATCAAGGACAATAACCTTATGTCCTTTCAACCAAAGTTTCAAAATTTCTCGGAAGATGCCAGATGATATGTAAGGAGACAGCAGCCTAAACATAAGTAAGCACAGAAAGCTTCAGGAAATTAGAAGATTGGAAGATTTCTTATCCTGAAGATCTATGCAACTGTTAATGCATCATTCAAACAAACATGAAAAAATCCAAGGTGTGTCAGTAAAAGCACATGGCTACTGGCTTCAGAATGAATAACTCAGATATGACCAAGACAATTCAGAACTCAAAGGTGAGAAAATTTCAGACTGATATCACAAATTACAGACAGCAACTACATCCATGACAGGTGTAAACGAACTAAAAATTAGAATTTGTCCCCTGTTTCATCAGAGCAAGAAATCTTCCTAGTCAAGCAGAAACTTATGCATCTGTAATTATGAAAGGCAAAATTTGCTGTTGTGTCCAGCATGCTTTGATCTCCATTTTGAAGCAAGAACTATTACTGCAAGTTTAGTTCAGATTTACCATTACCTATTCAAAACTTGACGCTTTGCAGGATCAGAAAAGACAATTTGGCCCAACTTTGGCCTATCAACTTCTCCATTAGCTTGTAGAATCTCCTCCCCAAATGCAGCAACAACTTTTTTCCATCCACCAGTCCCTTTCTTTAATACATCCTGCAAGCACAACAAGGAATTTAAGAATTCCAAGAAGGAAAATATACTCTTCAAGTCCTGTCAGGTGGCAAGATGCCATCCTCACTACATGGAGCCACACAATCATTGAAACTTGCTAGAACAAGAACAACTCCCTGCAGTATTTCACATGTACTCTTAAGTGAAACTATCTGCGCGTTTTTACATGACACAGTTTAAGGTTGCCATACTCTATCGTCTCATAAATCATCAGTATACAGATATTTATGGAAGCTTAGAGTAGGAGAGACACTGAAAAACAAAATGCAAAGCTCCTTTACACGGAAACTGCTTAGCCAACAACAAAAGAATCATTTAACCAGTCGAACGAGAAAGTCTCAAAATTTGCACAATGTTTCTCCTTGTTGGAGATTCCAACTTCTAGAACATCCCCTTGCTATTCAAATATCTCTTAAAAAAGGAAAGAAATTGATAGGAAACATACCCGGTGAATATAAAATAAACCATCTACCATCCCCTTGCTGTCATATTTCTTGACAGAATTTGATGTGCATATCGTGATTGATTTACAGTCCTCAACTTCAGGAAAACTCTCAAAACATCCTTTTCAAAGATCATTGATTGTAACAGACCAGAATAAGGGAACATTCTTGAGGAATATAAAGTGAATCGTAACTAGGCAAAAAAATCAATAGGACCAATAATCATAACTTAAGCAATATCAAGGAAAACATACACGAGCAACAATGTCGGCATCAACGACAGGGATACCATGGGCCTTGAAATGGTTGGAGACTGTACTCTTCCCTGATGCAATTCCGCCAGTCAGACCGACTATCCTCATTCTCCTTGTTTTACTTCTAGTTATCAGGTCAAACACTCTGAAAAGTGCGGACACGATCTGTCTACTATAAACCAGAAAAAAAGTTATATCCGTCATTCTCGCTTCATTACCAAAATCAACATCTACATGTAAACCTTAAATGGTACAATCTCTACATACAATTAATCTCAGGAAAAAACAAGTCAGTTAGGTCGGCAAAGATAAACATTGAATATGACTTTTGATAAGAATCGGCAACATAGCATTTTCTTACACATTCATCTAAACCAAAAAGCTTTGATTTTCCGTATATTTCTTGGCAATCAGCAGACCAATATAACGCAGACACACAGACTTAAATGCGGGATAATAGCAGAAATAGGAGCTGCCATGATGTGGTAGCGAGAACAAGGACATGGCTCATTTCACCGCATCCGCACTATCTTATAACGGGTGAAAAAAAAAAAAAACAAAACAAAGGATGTTATCAGTGCTAACTTGAGCTGCTTCTATTACAGCTTCAAAACTCATATTTGAGCAGCATCTGGAGTCTAAATTACTCATTGCTCTCTAAATTTCCACAGAAGATTCTCGCGATATCTTCGATTTCTTCAGTACATTCACCAATTACTTCAAAGTCCCAAAATCAAAGCAAAATCAGAAAACTTTTTGGCTCTCTGAACGTGATCTGAACTTGGTCATTGAATTTCTGTCAAAAGAGCAGGACATTTATCTCCAACTTATGTGTCAAATTCAACCAAGAAAACAAAAAGTTATCGTTAACCGAGATGGCATCAACAAAATTTTCGCATTCTAAACAGAATTTTGCAAAACCAAAATCAAATCTTCGGGGGTTTCGCTCCCACGGTATCTCAAACTATCAAAGGGACGATCTTTTTTCCTAATGTTAAGCTGGAAACTGCAAGGTATGAGGGATTACAAAGCGTATCTGAATCGGATACAACCAAACCAGGAAAAAAGGGGAAAACAAAGCAAAAGGAATCAGAATCACCCGTAAGTTCAAAGGTCTCGAAGGAGAAGACTCGGGCCACGCATTCAAATTCGCCGACAGCGACGGCGGTGGACGCGCCGGCGCGGCCGAGGGAGACGGGTAGGCACGAAACTGGTGGCGGCCGGCGCTGCCGGTGGCGTCGCGGCGAGACGACGTACCTGGTCCCGAGGGCTCGCCGGCGCCGGCGCCGTCGCTGGGTGGGGGGTTTTCTCCGTTGCTCTGCTCTGGCCGGCTGAGGTCGTTTGGTGAAGACAGTGAGAGATTGGAAATGGGCCGGGCCGTACTTGGGCCCTGCGGGTACAGATATAGGCAGTAATGGGCCTTGCGGCCTCCCCTCCACCACACACCGCCGTCCGCCGTCCGTCGCGGCCTTCGCTCCAATCTGACTCGCCTCTCCACCGCCGCCGTCCACCGCTCCGCTCACCGTGAGACGCCGGGATTTGGGCCCTGGCCGCAAGCTCGGATCTAGGCGCGGCGCCGGCCATGGCCACGAGACGGCCAGATTCGATCCGGCTATGGCGAGAATGATTACATTATTATTATATTTTTGGGTCGAAAAATGATTAAAATAAATTACATTATTCTAAGGCAAACTTTTGTCTCTTATTTTCATGCGATGGTCGACAATCACTTTCTAAAATGTGGGAAACGAACAGGTTCCAAAAGGGAACCCCACATCAAGTGTCTTTCCCTCCATATGCATCTGTCGGATTATAAAAAAGAAATGGACCGTCACGTGATTTTTGCAGAAAAGGATTATAAAATTCTCTTTTCCATTTTCCCATAAGCAATTGTAAAAATAACTTTGCGGATCAATTGAAAAGAGAAAAACTAGTTCTTTGTCGGAAAAATGACTCAAATGATCTATGAACTTCGGTTTAATGTGTAATGCCGTCTTAGAACTTTTAATTTATCCAATGTGATCAATGAAATATTGATAAACGTCCAATCTGATCCCTAAAATATATAACAATATTAAATGTCATCTTGTCATTAATCCAAGTTTAACAAAATCTATGACGTGACCTCCAATATAGAAAGTTTGAACAGTGGGCAAAAGAAAAGTTACACGCAAATTATTCACACTAGACATTCATCTTACTCTAGGATATAATGATCCAATAACGATGGACGTGCTTGATAGAATAATTCACGTCATCAAATAACGTATAATTAGTTGTTCGAACAACTGAAAGGACTATATCGGATGTTTATGAATTATTCAATGATCATATTAAATAAATTAAAAGTCCAGAGGCTAAAATTCATATATCATTTATCATATTTTCCCTCATTAGTTCTTTTCAACGTGTGAAAATTGATCTTCAAGTGCAATGATCAGAAGATTTTCAATTGCTGTTCTGCAGCTTTGACTGGCAAGCAGTATAACACGTGCAGCGCAAAGTTTGCAGCTGCACATACAGATTTTTCCCTTTTTTCCCAGTTCTTCTTTTTCCCTGTTTTTCACTAGTACGGTCAACCGAACTGTTGCTTTCTGTGACTTTGCAAGTGCAAAGCTTTGCAGCTGATAATGCGGCCATGGCACCTAACAGAGACAAAGAGATGGACAGAGACAGAGGGAGAGAGAGAGAGAGAGAGCGACCGAGAGAGATGATGACTTGAGAGATGACTTGGGGTGGAACGGAAGGGTTTTGTGGATTTTTTCAGACTGGGGGATTTGTCGGCATGGTCTTATTTACTTTCGTTGAGAGAATGACCTATCAACGCAACGCATTTGATTTCGACAGCCGCTATGATGTACTCTTCTTCTTCTTCTTCCCTTTCCTCTTATGCTCTTTTCGCCGCCGTCTTCTTTCCGATAACACCGCAGCGAAGTGCTGCTGCTGCGGCTAACCCTCATCGACGCGCCTACAACTGCCGCCACCGACGTCGCCCTTTCATCGCGGTTCTCAATGTCTTTGTGCGCATGTGCATGTCGTGTCCGTGGCATCTCTGATCAGGTGGCCTTCTATGCGAGCGAGCAGTGGGAGTTTGCGACCCACAAATCGTAACAGAAATAAGAAAATGGTCTCTAGATCGCGAGAAGTCGATATGATATGGAGTCGCTACATCTTCTGGCCACCAAAGTTTTGGCCGTGAGAAGTTCTAGCGACCAAATTTTCATGTTCTTGTTGCCGAAAGGGATTGACATTTGAGAGGGTTGCCCTAGGTCAGTTTTGGCGACCGACGTTTGCAAAGCTTGATCGTGGTCGTTAAGAGATAGACTTCGCTAGAAAATGGATTTCGCAATAGTTCAGCAGACAAAAACACCTCCTGACTAGCCTATGAACCCCCATCACAATTCACGCAGAACGCGCACTACACTAACACTGAATCAAAAGCAAAACATTCGCACAACATTCATGTTTCTTTTGGTCTTCTCCGCTTCGCTTCACTCACTTCTTATCCTCACCAAACTTCATGCCCTCCTCCACCTTCTTGAACGCCGCCCGCCCGGACATCTCCTCCCACCACGCCTTCACGCGGGGGCGGTCGGTGACCGCCGCAGCCCACGGCGTCTTCATGAAGTAGTACATGTAGGGGAAGTGGTGGAGGTCGGCGAGGGAGAAGAAGTCGCCGGCGAGGAACTTGGTCTTGGCCAGCCTCGCCTCGTACACGTCGAGGACCCCGGCGAGCTTCGCGAGGTGGTCGTCGATGAGGGCCTGGTCCGGCGCCTTGCCCTGGAGCGGGACCACGAAGTGCTGGAAGATGATCGGCGACATCACCGGCTGGAAGTGGTGGGACTCCACCTCGACCCAGACGCGGACGGTGACGGACTCTTCGGGGCTGTCGGAGCGGAGGAGGTCTTCGGTGCCGGGGGATTTGTACTTCTTGGAAATGTACTCCGTGATTGCTCTTGATTCTGATACCATCATTTCATATTCCAGAAAACAAGAGAAATGAGAGAGGGTTGTCAAAGCATTCTATACAATGAACATGAGCATGAAAAACTGACCGAAAATGGTAAGATCGCCATCTTCTAGGACCGGCACCTTCCCGAAAGGCTGCAATCAAAGTAGAAGAAGAGCAATGATTAACAGAAACAACAGAAAAGAGGACATACACACTGAACAACAGCACAGTAAGAGAGTCGATAGGAATGGCCAAGTCTTTTTCTGTACATTCTTGGCGAGGAAATCGGGCATCTTCTGCTCGCCGGCGAACATGTTGACCGGGACAAGCTCGAAATCTACCCCTTTCTCGTAGAGGCACGCCATCACCCTCACCGTGCACGACGACATCGGGTGTCCATACAGCTTCACTCCCATTTCTCACACTTCGCTAGAGAGAGAGAGAGAGAGAGAGGTGATTTCAGAGCAAAGATTATGAAGAAGGGTGAAGAGCGAAGAGGGCGAGGAGCCCTTTTATACACGTGAAAAAGTCTTTGGGGGAGTGGTTGGATTCTGAGTGCCTCATAGACGCTAACTACACAGACACGGTGCATGTGAAGAGCTGGACTTTTCACAGTGCACACATGCAGCATTGTATTTCGTACCGAAAACTTTCTGACTGTGACAAGGATTGGACCGATCGTTGTCCTTCCTTTTTACGTAATGTATGCTTCGTCGAGACTCAACTTACAGATGTTTCTTCTGGGTTTATCGGATGAATGGCACGCATATGGGTACACCAAAGTTTCCATATAAACTGATATTAGCTTTGTTTTGCTCGGCAATAAATAAAAATAGCAAACGGAAGGACTGCATTGAATATTTTATCAACGGTTCAAGGATCGCATCAAGTAAATTAAAAAGTTCGGGGTACATTTGTATTATTGGTCACGAAAATAATTTATTTGTTTGCTATTCTCATTGGTGGGCAGACCAAAAGTGAGTACGGCCTTTGCCTTGTCTTGAGCTTATTTTCTAGACTAGAAGTGATTGACAAACCCCATGATATTTAATAGGTTCATTAAGTTAGATGGAAAATAAGTGGGCAGAGAGAGAGGGTTCGGTAGATAGGAGTTGTTGAGGAAAACCCCTACTGATTTTGAAGTTGACAAAACTTTCTATAATAATCTGAATTATTTTTGTTTCAGGAATATATATGTGCTGAAATTCTTCAGACGCAGACAGTCGCTGAAATTCTTCAGACGCAGACAGTCGCTGAATTTTTCAGAAGAACACAAAGACGCAGTAATTCTTCAGAAGCTGAATTCTTCAGAAGCAGTCAAAGTCGCAGTAATTCTTCTGAAGCGGATTTTTTCAGAAGAAGACGAAGACGCAGTAATTCTTCAGAAGCAATATTCAGAACGAAGAATAACAGCTAGTGATCTGGCTTGGATTTCACAGAAGGAAAGTTTTGGTTTGTTCAATCTTAATCAAATTGATTGACAATCAAATACTAAGACAAGAATGGTTTACAACGGACAAAACTCTACTTATGGAAACCAAGATTCTGATTGTATGGGCGACCAGAATCAGCGAGATTCAGAACTTGTCATCTAACGGCTACTCAATCCTTAACAAATCTGTCCAAGGTGTAGATTGGAAGATGATCCTCGGCAAGATGTCCAACGGCTAGTGTGGATGTAGAGGAGTATTTAAGGAGACCACGAGGAGCAGCAGAAGACACGATTCAAGAATCAACAAGTCCAAAGTCTGAGCATACTCCGATCATTTCTCTTGTCTTTCTGAGCTAAAACATTCAGATCTTGAGGATTACTGTAAGAGTGATTGTGTGAGATAGAGAGTCCTATCATACACAAGAGTGATATCACTCAGATTCTGTAAATTCCTCTTGATTACATAGTGAAATCCAGCCAGTAGGCTGTCAGCGTGGAGAGTGGACGTAGGCTTACTATAAGCCGAACCACTATAAACTTGTGTGCAGATTCTCTTCTCCTTATCTCCTTCTTTACATTCTGCACTTTATCCTGACTTGAATCTGAATCTTATTCAGACTCTTCTGTAACTTGTTTTATTTTCGCATAAATTTATAGAATTGTTTAGAATCACCTATTCACCCCCCTCTAGGTGACTCTTGCTAGCCACTTCAATTGGTATCAGAGCAGGTTGCTCATTTTTCTGAAGTGTTTTACTTCCGAGCTAACGATCTACATGGCTAGTTATGGTGCTCCAGGACTTCTTGAAGGTCAAAGCAACAACAGACCACCATATTTCGATGGCAAAGAATACAGTGTCTGGAAGAATAAGATGAAGGCATTCATTAAGTCATGTGATCATATGCAATGGGACGTCATCATCAATGGGGTCAAACCAAAGTCTTCAGAATCAAAAGAAAAGGCAGATGCAAGCAAAGCAGCAGATCCTCCATTATCTCAAACTGAGATATCCAAAAGAGAAACTTCATATTCAAAAACAATTTATTCTCTCTACTGTGCTTTATCTCCTGTTGAATATAAAAAAATTTCTGCTTGTGATTCTGCTAAGGAAATCTGCGATACTCTCTATATTACTTATGAAGGAACAGATCGAGCCAAGGAAACACAAATCAATATCTTGCTTGGTCAATATGAATCCTTCAAAATGAAGCCTGGAGAATTAATTGCTGATTTCTATGACAGGTTTACTGACATAGTAAACGATCTTGCCTATCAAGGTCAACCAGTCCCAGATGCATTGAAGGTCAACAAACTTCTGAGAGGACTGACAGATCAATAGGATAACATCAAAACATCTCTTCGAGAGACTCAAAGGATCAAGCCTTTATCAGTAAATGAGTTGATTGGAACCCTTCAATCATATGAGACTGAGAAACGAAATGAAGAGATTGAAACCAGAGGTAATAAGTCAATTGCTTTAAAAACTAACATTGATTCTGATGCAGATTCTGAAGATGAAAATGTTGATGATGAGGAACTAGCTCTCTTCATAAAGAAGTACAAAAGAATAAAAATCAGAGGAAGAAACCTCAAAGGGAAAAGATCTTTTGAAAATAAGAGGCCTATCGACGAGACAGAGAGATCAAAGGAGATTATATGCTTTCACTGTAGGAAACGTGGACATATCAAGCCTAACTGTCCACTTCTGAAAAAGAAGACTAAGTTTGAGAAAGCAAAGAAGGCTTTAAAAGCAGAAACTTGGAGTGACACAGAATGCGAAGATAGTGATGAAGACATCTCAAATTTCTGTCTAATGGCAAAGACAGATTCAGACTCAGACTCTGATTCTGATCCCAAAGTGGAAATCGAGGTAAGACCTTCTGAAATGTCTTTTGAAGTATCAAATTACATTGATGATTTATGCTTTGAATTCAAGACTGCTCTTAAAAGAATCTCTTCTCTGAAAAAGGAAAATTCTTCACTAAGGCAACAGGATATTTCTCAAAAGGAGAAAATCGATTTCCTTTAAAAAGAATTTCATCAAATCAAGGAAAATCGAGATCTTCTTTCCAAAGAAAACACTGTTTTGAAAAAGGAAATTTCAGAAATTACTTGCAAATTTTCAAAAGGTTCAGAAACCTTGAAGCATATCCTTTCCATTCAAATTCCTTACTACAACAAATCTGGTCTTGGATTTGTAAAGGAAAGTGACAGCTTGATTGATTTTCCAAAAGTCAAGGAGAGATTAAAACAAAGACCTCCTAGACAAGTTTATAAAAACCATTGCAAAAGGAATTTCGTAAAACCTGTTGGCCGAAGTGCACTCAAGTGCTCAAAATGTGGAGATCCACAACATTTTGAGAATGAATGTCCTAAGGTCTGGAGACCTATTCGAAGAGATTTTGTTAAGACAGCCTATACTAATGCTCTAGGACCCAAACAAGTTTGGGTACCAAAGAAAACTTGAGATGTTGTATTTCTTGCAGGTTACCACAAAGAGAAAAAGGAAGTGGTATCTAGACAGTGGATGCTTCAGACATATGACAGGAGATCCAAGCATATTCGCCAATCTTCAAAGTCTGGAGGGTGGAAAAGTTTCCTTTGGAGGAAATACTAAAGGAAAAATCATTGGCAAAGGAACAGTTGATATTGGAGGACTAAGAATCAATGACGTTTCATTGGTAAAAGGACTCCACTACAATTTGATTAGCATAAACCAGCTTTGTGATACAGGTTTCAGAATCAACTTTCAAGAAGATACATGCTCAGGAACAAGCAAAGATTCTTCTCAAACATTCACAGGAAGAAGACATGGCAATATTTATCTTCTGGATGTCAATCCAAACTCCAATCATTGCTTAATCTCAATCAAGGAGGATGAAGATCTTTGGCACAGAAGGATGGGACATATCAGTATGAAACAAATCTCAAAAATCTCAAACAAGAAACTGGTTCGAGGTTTGCCAGATTTGAAATACAGAAAGACAGACTTATGTAATGCTTGCACTCTAGGAAAACAAGTAAGAAGTTCTTTCAAATCTATACATAATGTTTCTACTGATCGAGCCTTGCAGCTTCTTCATATGGACCTGTTTGGACCAACCAGAACACAAAGTATCGGTAGTAAGAAATATTGTTTAGTTATTGTTGATGACTTCACAAGATTTTCATGGGTGTTCTTTCTTGCACATAAAAATGAAGCATTCTCATATTTCTCAAAATTTGCAAAAAGAGTTCAAAATGAAAAGGGCTATACCATTTCATGTATTAAAACTGATCATGGGGGAGAATTTGAAAATCAAAGTTTTTATGCCTTTTGTGAGGAAAATGGCTTTCAACATAATTTTTCTACTCCATACATACCTGAACAAAATGGTGTTGTGGAAAGGAAAAATCGTTCTTTGCAAGAAATGGCAAGAACCTTGTTGATTGAAAGCAAGATTTCCTCTCATTTCTGGGCAGATGCAGTTTTTACAGCATGTTATATTATCAACAGAGTTTTTCTCAGACCCATTCTTGAGAAAACCCCCTATGAACTTTACAAAGGTAGAAAACCCAGTATTTCATATTTTCGTGTGTTTGGATGTAAATGCTTTATTCTTAAGAATCCAAATGATCGTCTTGGAAAGTTTGATGAGAAAGCAGATGAAGGATTCTTCCTTGGATACTCCACCACAAGCAAAGCCTACAGAGTTTTCAACAAGAATTCTCAGACTGTGGAAGAAACAATGAATGTGAAGTTTGAAGAAAATATTCAGACTCACAAAGATGAATCTGAATCACCTCCCCACATTCAAGTATCTTCAGAGGGTCATCTTGAATCTCAAAAGATTGAAGATTCCATGGAAAAAGGAAAAGAAGACAATATACAGACTCAACCAGAAAATTTAGAGTCTGCAGATATTCAGAAGGAAAGATATGACAAGAACTGGAAACATAAGTCCAGTCATCCCAAAAACCTCATCATTGGAGAAATAGAAGATGGTATCAAGACAAGATCCAAACAAAAGGAGAATATCAGCAACTTGACATTGGTATCTGAAATAGAACCAAAAGATGTTGAAGAAGCTTTATCAGATGAAAGCTGGATAGAAGCTATGCAAGAGGAACTTCAGCAGTTCAGAATCAATGAAGTCTGGGAGCTTGTGCCAAGACCCAAAAACCATCCAGTAATTGGAACAAAATGGGTATTCAGAAACAAACTGGATGACAAAGGGAAAGTTACAAGAAACAAGGCAAGACTGGTTGCAAAAGGCTATTCTCAAGAAGAAGGCATTGACTATGATGAAACATATGCACCAGTTGCAAGGTTAGAAGCCATTCGGCTATTATTAGCTTATGCTTGTTTCCATAACTTTAAACTTTTTCAGATGGACGTGAAAAGTGCCTTCTTAAATGGATACATCAAAGAGGAAGTATATGTGGAACAACCACCTGGTTTTGAAGAACCAAGAAAAACTGATTGTGTTTTCAGACTCAAAAAGGCCATTTACGGTCTGAAACAGGCATCCAGAGCTTGGTACGAAAGGTTAAGTAATTTTCTTCTGCAAAATGATTTCACAAAAGGTAAGGTAGATACAACTCTATTTGTTAAGAGAAAGGGTAAGGATTTTCTACTTGTTCAAATCTATGTAGATGATATTATCTTTGGATCTTCTAACGAATCACTTTGTAAGGAATTCTCTAAGAATATGCAGAACGAGTTCGAGATGAGCATGATGGGAGAACTAACCTTCTTTCTTGGCTTACAAGTGAAACAAATAAAAAATGGTACTTTCATTTGCCAAGAGAAGTATGCCAAGGAGATAGTCAAGAAGTTTGGTCTGCAAAATTGCAAGAAGACAGACACTCCAATGTCTCAAACATCCAAGCTAGACAAAGATGTAAATAGTAAAAAGGTTGATCACAAGGTATACAGAAGCATGATAGGTTCTCTATTATATCTTACTGCATCTAGACCTGACATTCTTTTTAGCGTCTGCATGTGTGCGAGATTTCAGTCAGATCCAAAGGAATCGCATCTCTCTGCAGTAAAAAAGATAATCAAATACATTGGAACTTATCCAATGCTAGGTCTTTGGTACTCCAAAAATTCAGATTTTACTCTTACTGGTTATTCAGATGCTGACTTAGCTGAATGTAAAGTGGATAGGAAAAGTACTACAGGTACATGCCAACTGCTTGGAAACATGCTAGTGTCCTGGTATTCAAAGAAGCAGAATACAGTCGCACTATCAACAGCAGAAGCAGAATACGTAGCCTTAGGAAGTTGCTGTGCACAGATTCTGTGGATGAAGCAACAGTTGCGAGATTTTGCTGTTGAAGACTCAAATGTTGCAATCAAATGTTACAATACCAGTGCGATTAATCTCACTAAGAATCCCATTCTCCATTCTCGAGCCAAGCATATTGAGATAAGACATCATTTCATTAGAGATCATGTTCAAAATGGTGATGTGAATGTTCAACATATTGATTCTAAAAATCAATTAGCTGATATATTCACAAAACCACTTGATAAATCTTCGTTTGAATATATTAGAAATGAACTGTGCATTACTTATCCTTTGTGAAGTGTTTGACAGACAGGAATATTTTTCAGACTCAAGTGTCTCGGTCTGAATATTTCTCAGACTCTCAAGAAAGGTACGTACATAGTTTGAATTTTTGGCGGGAATATTTTTGGCAGGATATCTTCACATTCGCTATATTTGGAAGTGAATCAGGTACGTATCCTAACTTATTTGGGAAATTGCATTTAGAATATTATCTTAATCTTATTCTGATCTTTTATGCTTTAGAAAAACTATCTCCTTCCTATTTTACTTTTGGCCTATTTTTTACTTTCTAAAAATAACATTTTTATTCCCAAAAGCCATCGTTCACCTTTATAAGCATTTTCGACTCTCTTCAAAACCCTCGCTTTTCTGCTCAAACGTTTTCGAGACTCAGAGACTCTCCTCGTCTTCATTCCTCCGAAAGATCATAACTTTTCGTCCTAGAAGGAATCATAATGCCTTTCAAGAGAAGATCGTCACGAATCTTGAATCAGGATTCAAAGTCTACTGCAACACCAGAAGTCATGGACATCTCAGACACGGAATCGGAACAACTTGGAGAACCTGGTAAAGCGACACCACCTCCTCGTTCGTGGACTCCGTCGGGTAAAACAGATCTCAAATTCAGCAGCATTAAATTTGTGTGGAAAAATTATCAGAGATTAAAGAGAGGTAATGCCTCCTCTTGGGCTCTTCTAAAATGTCTCAAGGACAATCACTTTCGGTCCGAAGCTCATCTTGCTGAAGAGTATTCTGCGTTTATTGCTGGAACTAATCAAACCCCTGCTAGCACGACCCCACAAACGCCTCCTTCCAGAAAAGGAAAAGAAAAGGTCGGAGAAACATCCACTCTGTCGGCAAAATCAGTAAGCCCTAAATCTTCGTCAAAATTTGTGGTTCCCGAAGATGATGCTAGGCTCTTTGAGCTCTTTGAAATGAAAGTGGGCATAGCATCTGGACTGCTAGGAACTGGTGGATTATTTAGAAGCAATGAACATCAGGTCTGTTACAAATTGTTCCTTGCTCGAGGGGTAATGAACCAAAGAACTGTGGACTTCTATTACCTGGAGGAGATTGGACTGTCAATACAGCATCTTTTTGAAAAGATAGGCATTAGTGAATTCTGCCTTCAAGCTGCAGATGTTTATGCTGAACTAACCGCATATTTTTATTCTAATCTATCCATTCTGTCGCCCAACTGGCTCCAGTTTACTGTGGGTGACAAGAAATTTGATCTAAAAGCAAATGACTTGGCCAGAATCATTGGAGCTAAACACTCACAGTTTACTCCTCTGACAGTAAGTCTTGAAGACATTTTCAAAGTTGTTTCTGAAAATCCAGACTTTGATCATGGATCAAGGCGGCACCTTTCTTACTCTGACTTATCGAGAAGATCAGTGATTCTGCACAAAGTCATCATCAACTGCCTGAAGCCTAAGGCAGCCTCTAAAACTGACCTCTCAAAATCAGAAATCAAGCTCATTTGGGCTATCTTGACAGGTCAACCCTTTTCTCTTCCTCACATCATAATATTTCATATGTACAGGGCATTACATAAGGACAAGGGACAATTGCCATATGGTGCCTTAATCACTCGAATCTTTATGTTCCTGAAGATATCGATTCCTGATGAATTACGGCTGAACCCTGTTCCTTGTATGTTTGTGGGAGAAAGAATGCTCTAAAAAATGAAACAGTTTGATGATGTAAGGGAAAGAACAAAGGGAAAAGAGGCTCAGAAGTCTGAATCTAAATCTGCTGAGAAGCCTAGTGTCAGAAAGACAGTTCAGAGAAAAGAAGCAGAGTCAGCAAGTAAGAAGAAGAAAGAACCTCCCGTTTCAATAAGGGTGTATAAGAAAAGAAAAACTCTTCTGCGTGATGAAAAAGATGAAGCAGAAGCAGAAAACCCTAATACAGGCAATGCTAGTGCTCCAGAACATGTTCCTATTTTCTCAGAACCAACTTCTACAGATCATGTTTCTGAACAGCAAGCACCTGTTCAGGGGGAGATTCCACAGGAAGCAAGGGAGATTCCACAGGAAGCATCCAAGGAGTTCGAACAGTCTGAGCAAGAAAATGTCCAAGAACAGCCTTCCAACAATCAGAACATCCTCTCACTTCTGCTTGAAATCAAAGACAAACAGTCTGCACTGGAACTAGAAGTAAAAAATCTGCAGAAAATTGTTGAGGAAAACAACCACTCTCAACAACTTCAAGCGGCAACAGACAAAGCAGAACTGGAGAAAGCAGTGGGGGAATGCAGTTCGAGGATTGAGGAAGCTGTCTCGATCTTGGAAAATTTTCAATTGATTCGCACTCCTTCGAAAAATTAGCCTGATTTTTTTTCTTGACAAACATTTCTTTCTTAGTTGGTCTGTAATATAACTATTATTTCTTGTTAGACTGGTTAATTACTTAATATATGCTTCATTCTCCGTATTATTCTTTTGCTGATGACTAAAAGGGGGAGAAATTATGCAGATTTAACATGCAGGATCATATGAAGAAAACAAAGACACAGATATCAACAGAGTTTGCTCTTTCATTTTCCATCTGTGATTCATACTCTAAATATACTTCAAATCTATAATGATTCGATCTGCAGGAAAGTTTTGTCACCATCAAAAAGGGGGAGATTGTTGAGGAAAACTCCTACTGATTTTGAAGTTGACAAAACTTTCTATAATAATCTGAATTATTTTTGTTTCAGGAATATATATGTGCTGAAATTCTTCAGACGCAGACAGTCGCTGAAATTTTTCAGACGCAGACAGTCGCTGAATTTTTCAGAAGAACACAAAGACGCAGTAATTCTTCAGAAGCTGAATTCTTCAGAAGCAGTCAAAGTCGCAGTAATTCTTCTGAAGCGGATTTTTTCAGAAGAAGACGAAGACGCAGTAATTCTTCAGAAGCAATATTCAGAACGAAGAATAACAGCTAGTGATCTGGCTTGGATTTCACAGAAGGAAAGTTTTGATTTGTTCAATCTTAATCAAATTGATTGACAATCAAATACTAAGACAAGAATGGTTTACAACGGACAAAACTCTACTTATGGAAACCAAGATTCTGATTGTATGGGCGACCAGAATCAGCGGGATTCAGAACTTGTCATCTAACGGCTACTCAATCCTTAACAAATCTGTCCAAGGTGTAGATTGGAAGATGATCCTCGGCAATATGTCCAACGGCTAGTGTGGATGTAGAGGAGTATTTAAGGAGACCACGAGGAGCAGCAGAAGACACGATTCAAGAATCAACAAGTCCAAAGTCTGAGCATACTCCGATCATTTCTCTTGTCTTTCTGAGCTAAAACATTCAGATCTTGAGGGTTACTGTAAGAGTGATTGTGTGAGATAGAGAGTCCTATCATACACAAGAGTGATATCACTCAGATTCTGTAAATTCCTCTTGATTACATAGTGAAATCCAGCCAGTAGGCTGTCAGCGTGGAGAGTGGACGTAGGCTTACTATAAGCCGAACCACTATAAACTTGTGTGCAGATTCTCTTCTCTTTATCTCCTTCTTTACATTCTGCACTTTATCCTGACTTGAATCTGAATCTTATTCAGACTCTTCTGTAACTTGTTTTATTTCCGCATAAATTTATAGAATTGTTTAGAATCACCTATTCACCCCCCTCTAGGTGACTCTTGCTAGCCACTTCAGGAGTTGCATGTTGTTTTTTTAAACCTACCACTCAATGCGATGATGATGAAAGTGATGGCTTCACAAATTACTCTTGGTCTCTCTAATGGAGATTAGTAGAGGTAAGTATGGTCCAGATGAGCGGTTCTTACCATGAAATTGAGATCCGCTCATTAAGGACTGGTTCTGAAAAATTGAAACTAGGACCTGCCCAGGCTTAATCAATTTTTGGCACTTGCCCAAATTAGAGTTCAAATTTACAACTTTGCCCTTTCGTTTTCCCTAAAACCCCAACCCCCATTTTGTAGTTTGTGCCATATAGATGTTTTTGGGGTTGATTCCAAAAAAAAAAAAAAGCAACAACTTTAGGTCGAGAGATAATTTTGGCCTCAACTTTTTTTTTTCATAAAAAAACACCAACTTTAAGTAGAGTGACGATTCTAGGCCCAAATTTTTTTCGTCTCATAAAAAATCATAAACTTTCACTCTTATCCCAAATCTGGCCCCTTGATTAACTCTCTATATGAAGGAACCCTTATTTGAGAAAAAAAAGGTTATAGTGGTGAGCTTGGCAGATCTCATCCATGGCGTTTGTTGACGGACTGTGGTCTACACCTTCAAATTACGACAAAACGATGAAATATGGCCAAAAAGATTCAATCTGAAGATATTTTTGAATTGCCGGTAAAGTGAAGGATACAAACATTTTTACCATTATTTTTCAAGCTGTGGCTCAGAAAATAAAATAATTAATATTGCTTTAAATCCAGTTAGCAAGCCACGTGGAATTATTGCTGAGGTGAAATAGTCAAGTTGAATAATCAATGGTTCTAAATCAATGAGGGTTAGATTTGGAATTTAAGTGAAAATTTGTGCTTTTTTATGAGACAAAAAAAGTTGAGATCAAAATTGTTATTCAACCTAAAGTTTGTGTTTTTTTTTAATTAGGCCGACGTTCTTGATGAATTATCTTTATTCGAAACTGAAGTACCCATTTTTGTCCTTTTTCACGAGAGTGTCCCACTTCTTTTCTTATTTTTGAAAAACAGCCAACTAGGGATCCTTCTGCTTAACTGTCAAGAGGTGTGAAAGAGCTCATAAGAGTGAGTAGATTAGCGCAAGATGTTTCCGAAGGGGTGGTTACCCAATTAGTCACAATTTTATTGTGCAGATATCATTTCAATCCTAAACTTTTCGTGGACTTAGAAAGTACTATCGATTAAACATAGAATTTTGCATCTCGGAATGCAATTAGAGTTGATTTTTATTGTGAATCGAAAGCGTCTTTCTCAACGTGGCTTCTCGTCATAGACGACCCTCCTCCGTGGCAAGCTGATGTCGTTGACAACTTGTAAAATCAACGCGTTAGCCGGAAGGGCTATATTAGAGTTTCATATAAAGATTTATGACTATATTGAAAAAATTAAAAAATTTAAAACTAGATTGACATCACAATAGTAAGTTTAGGACTAAATCGCTAATTTTTCTATATTTACGAAAGCATGTTGCTTTCTAAGCAGTCTTTGGTTTCATTTTTCTTGTCCTTTTTTTTCTCTTTCTTTTTTTAACAACCATGTTTAGCTTCTACTGCAGCAACTATAATGTTTGGTCAATTACACGAAAGCCACGTAGCGAAACAAAGTGAAAAAAAAGAAGGCGTGAAAAGGGATACGGTGGAATTTTTTCCTTAGAAAAAGACGAGAGATTAAATAGTGAATTATTGGACTCGTGGTCAGCAAGTTCTGGTGCTTCAACCGGTTCCATAGGGTTAATCAAAACTTGATGGTTCCATTTGCAAGTTTTGCTTCAACTGGTTCCGTGCTTCAATCAAAAAGTTTAGAACCGAATTTACATCACTATGTTAATTTTTCCGTTTTACAAAAGCATGTTGCTTTCGAAGCAATCTCTAGCTTGCTTGTCCTTTTTCTTCCTTTTCTCTGTCTCTTTTCTTTAGCAACGTGTTGATCTTCTCCCGCGACAACAAAAATGTATGGTCAAATCACACGAAAGCTACACAACGAAACAAAGTCAAGAAAGAAGGCATGAAAGGGGATACTGTGGAATTTTTCCCTTGACGAAGACGAGATTAAATAGTGAATTATTGGACTCGTGGTCAGCAAGTTCTGGTGCTTCAACCGGTTCCATTGGGTTAATCAAAACTTGGAGGTCCAAGTTTCTGAATAATCCTCTTTCTTTATGCCTGCGCCGTTCGCTAATTACGAAGCATTAATTTAGAATGCAAAACTTTTTGGAGGAGCGCTTATATCATATGGTACAGTCTTTTTCTTTAATATTTGTTTGGCAAACTTATAATATATATGTAGCTTTTGAATCTCACGGATATGGAAATTATTAAAGTATACAGCGCAGTTTCAATTTCAGTCCATCACATGCTTCGCTCTGAATCCCAATGCTCGGATGGAACTTCGGAATTCATAATCTACCTTGGATTAAGAGCACAATCCCAATATAAAAAAGGCCTTCATGCAGCCCTTGATCTCTATAGTTGGTGAATGGGGTCGATTTGCTCGTGGAACGGTCAAAGACCGTGAAAGTTAATGACTGTCAGACCCAGAGAACAAATGGCACTCCCAATGCAGCGATGGACAAAAGTATAACTACAAATAATCACGATTGGTACCTTTTCTTTTCTAGGGTTTAAGCTGGTTGACTTGTGGTTTCGTCTAGGCTTTGGTCTTTAATGGAGCGGTTAAATGTAGATTAGCCTCCCATCGCCATATGCATTGACTCGAAGAGATTGTTCTTGACCCGTCAAAGGCGTGGATGGAGTTGAAAATGATTTGACCTAAATTGATCAATTTAACCCGTTTTGACTTATTTATATGCAATACAAATCTAGTGACATGTATCCGATCCGCCCAATATTACTAAAACACTTATATATTTAACCCAATTTAGAAAAACTCATACCCAAATTAAAGTGAAAGCATGGAGTAAGCGAGTTTGAAATCGAGTGAAGGCGAAAGAGAATCATAGAGGTGGGTTGGGTTCAAATACTATTTGGCAAATAGGTTGTGAATCTATTTAATGCCCATTTATGACCCATTGAGTTGGGTCTAAATCCATTTATTGCATATAACTAATCCATATAACAATTCAGCCTATAACAGGTCTAGATTGTTCCATTAATTTGATTCCGATCTTTTTGTTTATTTCTTACTAGAGAAACTGTCCCTCGTACGAGATTAAAATTTAACCATGTAAGTAAATATATGTAGTTGAAATTACTTCACAAATTGAGCTTGCTCACTAAGTTGTTTACCCTAGCTCCACCGTCGGTGTTCGTGCTTGTTGCACTCCTCGAAAGACGCCATCAAGGTGTCTTCGAAGACCCATAAAGGGGGACTCCGCATTGCTCGCATTAGAGAGACCTGACCAACCTGAACCAGCGAATGCCTCGTGTTGATCTCTATAGCTAAAAGATAAGAGGTCACATGAGTAATCGCTCTATCAAATTATACGTATCAAGAAAACTTCATATTACTTATTTCGACCACGAAATATTGAAGGGTATAGAATTTCTGAGGCCATGAGCGCAAAGTTTTACATGTGAAACTCTTATGATATTACATTAATAGTAATTAAGTTGTGGGGATTAATTTTAACTAGGTTGCCAATGAAACCTTCGGTTTGTCGATGCAGTTTCTGACATCAAACCTATCGTGTGGGCCGGCGTCCTTCCTAAGTTAGACAGACCGCTCATTGTTTAATAGGAAAATAAAGATGTTGGACCACTCTTTTTGGTAAATAACTTCCTCTATTTTTCTTTTTTCTTTTTTCGTACATCAATTTTTCTCGGACGAGGAGATAATTTTCAGAGTCTCGATTGATGGAGGGAGCCGAAGCTGTCCGATGCATAATTTAATCGTAACTATTTTTTTTTTCTCGTTTTGTGTTTTTCTACAGAAGGGCGAGTAAATAACAATCGGTCAAATCAAACCACAAATTTCAGTGCAGCGATCTGATGTTTTTAGAGACTTTCACGAATCGTCTTTGAGATCCGACATCGCCTTTGCCTCAGAATGCGTACACGACACCCATGTCTGCGATATGTAACGTCACATAATACAGCCGCAGTGTATTTGTGCATGGCATGGGACGTGTCTGAATGAACCCTCGGATTTTTTTTATAGTTTGCCCTCTTCTTCTTGGGTCGTGTCTGAATGAACCCTCGGATTTTTTTATAGTTTGCCCTCTTCTTCTTGGGTGAATTTCCTCCAAAATCCTAACTTCTTGTCAAGTTTCAAATCTGTCCCGAATTTTTTTTATAAAATCCCAAATTTTGTACCAGTCTCAAATCTGTCATGAACTTTTTTTTGTCTAAAAAAAATCCCAAACTTTAAGTTTAGTTCTAAATCTACCCTAAATTTTTATTGTGTAAAAAAAGCAGCAAATTTCAATTTATTTTCAAAAAATATAGTCCCGTGATACAGTCCCAACTTAGCGTGACATTTCCACGTCGATAGCAAACCCACTTCAACAAAGTAATGTGGTGATAGGTATAGAGTGACTTCGCATTTCCATTTTGATAACAAATCAAACCCAATAAAAATTGTTGAAATTCTTCAAAATAAAACCATTTTAGTATATGAAAGTTAGGGACAATAACAAATCCACCCTAATTTTTTTAATTTAAAAAAAACCCCATTTTTAGGTTCAATTCAAAATTTTCCCGAACTTTTCTTTGTCTAAAAAAAAGCAACATTACTTTGTTGATATGGATTTATTATCAATGTGGAAGTGCCACATCAAGTTGGGACTGGATCACATGAGTATATTTTTGAAAAGAAATTGAATTTTGTTAATTTTTTTTACACAAAGTAAAATTTGAGGCAGATTTAGGATTTGACTTAAAGTTTGAGATTTTTTTTTGACAAAAAAAGTTTGAGGCAGATTTAGGACTGAACCTAAAGTTTTAAGTTTTTTCTAAGACAAAAAAGAGTTCGGGATAAATTTAGGACTTAACCTAAAGTTGGGGGGTTTTTAAAGGAATCAGGCCTTCTTTTTAAATATATATATATATATACATTGAAAAGGTACCCTTTCTTGGGCCAAAAAAAATTGGAGTAAGAAAAATGAAACGGGGCTTCGAAATGTGGAGTAAAAACAAAAGAAGAGTAGTTTTAGTCTAGCGAAGAAGGAGATCTCGACAGAGTCCTTTCGTCGGCAGCAACACCGATTCTCTGATTGCTCGCGAGTACATTCGAGTGTGGTTGGCAATGAAGATCGCGATTTTAACCATGGTCAAAACGAACTGTCCTCATCAATGTAAAGATTGGGGAAAGATTGAATTCACTCGTTCTTATTTACCAGGGGCGACAGGAAGGAGGGATGGTCCCCCGAGTCCCTTGTAGATGTAGCAAGACTAGGGGCTCGATTCCAACACGAAATCGTTACTAGACTAGACCCGTAGGCGCTCAATGACATATGTCCGCACGATTCGATTCGCGGGGATCCTAGATTGAATGCTGGTCTAAAAGTCTTGTAGATAGTTAAATGAAACCGAAGAAAATGCTCGAGGAGGAGCGACATTCTGAATCTCCCTATCTTTCTTTTTTTTTTTGGATCGAAAAATCTCCCTATCTTTCAAATTTCTAAGCTTGGACCACATGTGCTCAGGACGACAAAAGATGTCGGCGGGCATCTTTCTGAATAATTCAAAAGCAAATCCATAATTCAAAACCCAGTACGCATCTGTCCCCTGCATTTGTCCGCACGTCAAAAGGGGGAGGATGCAGATTTCGCAAATCCTGCTCTTCCTTTTGTTCGCGAGCACTTCAAAGAATCAACTTCGACACAAGCCCCTGGAACTAATGTTCTTCGGAATTGGGCGACAATGCCGCGGATGATTACGCTATTGTTTCGTATTGTTCAGCCGGAATTGCTTGAGTAGGGAAGAAATCGAGGATGCGTTGCACTTCTTTTTTCCTTTTCTTTTCTTTTTTCAGTTTTTACATTGTTTCTCTCCAGACAAAGCGAGATCACATGCCAACTTTACACAATACTCTGGTATCTACATAACGTACAAGAAAGTTCTACATAGGGACACATTAAAAAACTTACACGATATAGAGCAGAGAAAAAAGAACGGGAAGGAGTCATCACGAGGCTTGGGATTCCAGAAAGTTGTAGTACTCCAGCTGGGTCATCTCTCCACCAGTTACTTGATCAAATTGACATCGATAAAAGCTGCAAACAAATTCAGCCCAAGGTTGATTAAGAGCCAATTCCATATATGGCCTTACACAAAGTTCAGAGAGAGAGAGTGAGACAGAGAGAGATGATGACGATGGATGAAAGAAAGTAGGCAGTCGTATGCTAAATGTCATCTAGCAGCGCTTTGCCACTTCTCAATAGAAAGCGGCACCAGAGAGAGGAAAAATTACAAACTGGGGTACAAACATGGAGATCAAAACCATACGCGCAGACTTTTTCATCAATATATGACATCTCTTCATGCAAGGCTGTAGATTATACAGTAATATGGAAATACCTTCCATCCATTCCAAGAATGACAACCGTGTTCTTCTCATGACCGAAAGCAACAATATATGGAGACCCTTCACGCAAGTGATACTGAGCCACAGACCACTCTGAGCTGAAATATTTAGGCAAAACTCCTGCACAAGAAAATTCACATTTAAAACTAACTCGGTTGAAATGCAGTAAGAAGCAAAGTTATTATTAGTAGACGAACAAAGACATGACACTAATCTGATTGCCCAATACACTATACCTATGGCTCTCAAAACTACACATTGTTGTTTACTGAAGACTCTCAGGATGCACAGAAATGATGGGTTGAGACCATATATGATATATCTCATAGTTCCATTCTATTTGGTCAGAGTCCTCCAGATGACAACTAGATTTAAGCCTGCAGGTGAGTTGAGTATCTAAAATGCTTTTATGCTTTCCAGCACAATCTGAGCCTGAGAGAATCTTCATTATGCTGTAAATGAGGAGCATCTTTTTGCTCCATGTCATGACACGTGGGATGTATCGATTGAATTTCATTTTTACAAAAACCTTAGCAAGAAACATCAGCAGCAAAAACATATCCTAAAATAGCATCAAAGTTAAGCCAACTTATTGCAAGTAATTCTCTGGCAATATCAAAGTTTCTATGACATCCATGACCCTAGAAAGGTGATAGAATGTCGATTATTTCTGCATCAGAAGACATTCAACAACAATCTATGTTGAAGCAAGAGCAAAGCAGATTGCAAGTATGATGATCATCAATAAATGGTGTCGGCTTCTTCTGGAGGACAAGTTTCACTAATTCGGCTCAAACATATTTATCAAGAATGCTATATGAACATCCAAAACTATCAGAAATGAAAAACTAGCAATTTGCTTGATTATTCACCATGAAATTAAAACTTAGTGATAGCACACAGGTTGGTCGTCAACAGAAGGCATTTTACCTCTGATAAACGAGAGAGGTGAATTTGACGATATAACAGCAGAACTAGAATCGGATGCACTTCCAGAAGCATCATTGCCTGTGGATCCTGAGTTGACTTTAAGGCCAAAAACATGGACAGTACCCTTGTCACTTGAAACAGCTAGCCACTGTGCAGTTGATGAGAAAGCCAAGCTATAGATTTCCGCTCTATCTGCACCTCTTCTCATCTGCATATGTTTTTGTTGATTGGAATCATCAATATGTTTCAGAATCATGACACAAATTAATTACAATGGTATTCATTCAAATCTTTCAGAAGAATAATCAAACTAACTCAGAAAAATGTAAAAGAAGCGCAACAGAACATGCTATATGAATATAAGTTTGTATCTCGATATAATGAATTGTCAGCATTATGAAAATTTTGTTGCTGGATGGAAACCATACTAGGACGACTTAGACAACTTATGCTGCCATACACAAAATCCAGAAGCTAACTCAAAGAAAATTAAAATTAGTACTCACAACATCAACCCAGTTTCTATCTGTGAAATGCCAACAAGTGATGGCCAAAATGAAATTGCCAACAAGTGCAATTGTTTCAAAAATGCTCACCTTTTTCTATAATGCAAAAAGCTTTGAAAAGGAGTCCAGAGGCTTCACACACTAAACTTCCATATGGATTGGTCCATGATTCAAAAAATTGAGCCAACGGAAACTTTCTAAATGCAACTGGAACATTCTTTAATTTGACCAACGCGATACAAGACATAACAAGGACTGAACCTAGAGCCAACTGCCCTTAAGGGAAACAAATGAAGATCAACTACAGTACATGGCTATCAATGATAGGAACAGCATATATGTAACACTACATCTTACCAGCAACAACTGATTTGCCTCAATACTCAAGGTGTCTTAACATGGTGGACTCAAAACTGATGTAACTTACCAGTCAGTATCGTAAAACCAAACGTTCCAACCTAACTATCAAATAAAAAGGTCCAGGATAAAATCATCCACACGGGACAGGATTGACGATAATAAACTATAATTGGCATTTGCAACAGTATGAGACTAATGGAACTATGAGTTACATCAACCAAATTTAGCAAAGACGACTAGAAATAAACGTTTACACAATATGGTAGATGTTATTTACAAGTAACCAGCTCCTACAAAACAAAACACTACTCACCGC
Source organism: Syzygium jambos (assembly GCA_031216235.1). NCBI lineage: Eukaryota > Viridiplantae > Streptophyta > Magnoliopsida > Myrtales > Myrtaceae > Syzygium > Syzygium jambos. The sequence goes on from CM062230.1 coordinate 25,209,425, forward strand.
ATAACCCTGATACAACTGGTCATGACACTGTCTAATAATTTTATTCATCAAAGTCATTTTCCAGATTTCAAACCCATCTTTTGCTGTAATATTTTCTCCTAACAGGAGTAGGTCATTTGACAATTCAAATGTTCTTCCAACTCACTCGTTTCTCAGCTCAACAAAGGGCATTGATCTCAATTCAGCTGAAATTAAATGCACAAGCCACATTTCAGTTCCAAATAGACTAATTCCTCAATCAAGACAACTTACCTCCTTCAACAGAGTGCCATCAACCGCATTAAAGACCCTGATGAGAGTCCCTTTCGAGCTTGCCGTAGCCAGGAACTTGCCGTCCTGAGAGAGCGCGAAGCACGCGATCCGTGAATCGTGCGCCATGATGAATTTGGTCCTCTTCGAGGCGTAATGCTCGATCCTGACCTGCCCCTTTTGGAGCCCCGGGCAGACCAGCACGAGCGACCCTGCGGTCTGTGACACGACGCAGAGGCCCTTGGGGTTGGCGATCGTCTCAATCTGGTGCAACAGCTTCATGTCCGCGAAGTTGTACACGAACACCGTCTGCTCCAGGACCACCACTATCCGGTCCCGCCGCAGCCGCACCGACCGCACCTCGGCCCGGAACGTGAGGTCACCTATGCACTGCGACTGGTGATCGTCCCAGATCATGACCTTGGTGGGCGCGTACTGAGGGGCCGGCCCGCCGCCGACGAGGGCGAGGATGTTGCAGCGGAAGAGCATCTCCGCCACTCCGATGCCGCCGCCCGCACCGAAGTCGCGGCGGAAGATCTCGCGGAACGGCTCGCAGTTGTAGATGCGGAAGCCGTGGCTGGTGCCGGCGGCGAAGCAGGTGTGGTCCTGGTTGAAGGAGAGGTGGAGGAGCTTGGGAGGAGGGGCGGGCGGGGCGGCCGGAGAGGGGGCGGGATCGGCCGGGGCGGAGGCGGGTTCGGGGATAGGGTTCCGGCGGTGGGGGTCGTCGTCGTCGTCGGGGATCAGAGAGAGGGAATCTACGGTCTGGGAGAGATCGGAGGGGTCGGGTTGGGGGATGAAGTCGTCGGAATTGGGGGCCAGCCGAGGGTGATTCGGCCACGGCGGGGAGGAGACGGCGGAGAGAGTGGCCATGGAGGCGGCGGCGACGGCGACGACGACGGTGGTGGCGGTGGTGGTCTGAGTTTTAAAGAATTACGGGGGGGGGGGCGCTTGGCAATATTTTCAAAAGGAACAATTTAGATTTCGTTTTTAAAATTCGCTCGGCGGATTGACGGTCTTGTCCCGGCGGACGTTCGGGGCGAAAGGGACTGGTGGCGGGGGAGAGTTTTGGGATTTCGCTGGAAAATGGCGGGATGAATTTGGGAATTTTGATTGGATTGAAGATTCGTTGATTAGAGGAGACACCGCGTCGCGGGGAAGGAAGCGAGGCAGCGCGTGTCGTTCGCTTCCACACCAAGCAAGTTTGTCGTCATCACCCGGACTTCCACGACGCGCCGTTTAGAGTGATTTAATCCATTTTTGTGAAAGTTTGTCGACAAGCCAGTTTGCCGTCTAACCATTTTATGATTTTTCGTGATTTAATCCAATTTAATGAAAAATGAATTTATCATAAATATGTTAATTTAAGATTTTTTTATGATCAAAAAGTTAATTTAGGGTAGATCCGTCATAGATTTGCCAGTTTAAAATTTTTTATGGTAAAAAAATTAGTTTGAGGTAAATTTATCACGACTGATATCAATTTGAAATTTTTCATGATATTAACCATTTTTTCTATTGTATTTATTATTGTGAGTCTTTGACCTAAGTAAGTCCTTAAATTACTTCATCTGAACTCTAGCACGTTAAATTTAAGGGTATTCGTTGGAGAGAGGGAAAAATATCCTCACCAATTAGGGGGTTTGGTGTGCGTGTGGGGGTACCAATAGGTTAAAATAAGGAACGTAGTCCTATCAGCATGCTTGGTCTTTACATTAAGGGTGAGCATGGTTCGAATGGGCGGTTCCCACCATGGAACCAAAAACTGCCTAATAAGGACCGGTTTCGAAAAATTAGAATCGTGAACCACCTGTGAGTTCCATGGATCCACCCGAGAACTGGATTACTAGTTCAGTCTGATTCCTGAGTGGGTCCATGGAACCGATCCCACCAATCTTCATGCAAATGAAGGTAACCGAGAGTGAAAGAAGGAGGTAATGAACGACTGGAGGCGTGGCCGTGAGTTAATGGGAGTTGAGAGTCGAGGCCGTAAGTCAATGAGCGATGAGCTTAAGAGTCGAAACCATGAATAGGAGATAAAAAAACGAGTTAGACAAAGTGAGAGTAAGACGAGACGAGCACTTAGTAATAAACGTTGAACTTTAGATTAGGGATTTGAGGGATTCCATTTTTCTTAAAATATTTTCTTTTTTTTTGTTGGAAAATTTTCTTAAAAATTATATATATTACTGGTCTGATCCAGTGGGCGAGTAGGCAGTTCCACGCCTAGAATCAAGAACCATATCGGTATTCACCGATTCTAGTAAATTGGAACCGAGAATCGCCAATTCCGATTTGGTCTCTGCAATTCTCGGTTTCTTTGCACACCCCTAATTTGCACTTAGACAAGTGGGGCGACCCCAGTTGAAAGCTTAGATTTCCTCTGCTTTGGTGAGATACCCCCGGTAACCACCACCAAGGATTCAAGGTAGACCCTTGAAAGATTTCTTATTTTATTGTTCTCACTCATTTTCAGTTGGAAATGTTTTTTTTCTTCTTTTTAAATTTTATTTTTGGCTGCAATTTCAGCTACAAGTTATTGGTTAAATCGCGAGTGAGTAAATATAGATTAATGGCACCATTATGTACTTTCGCGACATCGAGTCAAATAAAAGTATTTAGAGTAATGATTCGGAATCAATCATGCATAATCACGAAATCCCTTATGGCCCCCCAAAGAGGAATATAAAAAGGAAACTCACTGGGAAACAATCATTAAGAATAAAGGCTATCCTTAGCTTAGCTAGAGCGAGTTTTTGTCCACACCTTTCCGGCAACATCGTAGTCATGAATTTCGGACCGATCGAGGTGGTTGGGACTGGACTGCCGCTTCGTTGGAAAGAAATGTCGCCCCATAGATCCGAGGGAAAGTTACTACCGGAATTTGGATCACGTGATCCGGTTCGCAACTATCGTTAATTGGATGGGGTGAGCCTCGCATGGAATTCACATGATCTAATGGTTTATATGAGATGAGCTCTCATGATTCGAGTATAGACAACAGGGTACATTCGTTCCTTGCCAGTTGAGATTAAATATTAGTGGTTTAAATAATCATAAAAATGGAAGGAGATGATTTGTTCCGAGAGCATAGTCTCTAAAGATCGTACCAAGCCCACGTAAAGGTATACCTAATAAGAAATATTCGATCTGGAAAAAGCGACGGATGATGTTTGGGAGAAAAGGGAATGCATTATGAAAAGAAAATTTAGCAGGAGCTTATTTGGGCTGGCAAGTATCTCGATGAGATCCTTATTCTGATGAGAAAGCACATGGGAGAACGACCTTACAGCATTGAATGACGACGGAAACCGATGAACGACAGATGCCAAGTGCGGTACAGCCAAATCAACCCTCCTCACTCTGATCCATGGACAAAAACATGTTCCCACTCGGTCAGTCCGGAGACGTGAGAAGGTGTCCCAACTTGATGCCCCAGTCGAGATCTTAGCTTCTAAGCGTACTCCATTGCTTACTGCCTTCGTCTCCAATGTCAACCCCACGTATTGCAGTCACATTCACATTCACATTCGAATTCTATGAAGATTCCGCCCCTTTTTCACGGTGAAACAGACATGGGACAGCATTGGTGGGAACAGCCAGACACGGCATCGGATCATGCACCATGGACGCACGAACCAGAAGAGGTAGCTTCCATGGCGAATGTAGAAGTGAAGCGCAAGGGGTCACAGATCTTGTTTGGATAAATTACCAAAAAAGCCGTAATCCTATTATACTTGTGCCAATTTAGTTTTGAACTTTTCAATTTGGCCAATTCAGTCCTAAACCTGTTTATTTGGCGAGGCAAATTGGCAAAAGGTTTAATATTACATTGGCAAATAGTCAAATGTTTAGAATTAAATTAGCACAGTTAAGAGGTTTATGACTTATCGGCACAAATGTAATATGGTTAGGATCTTTTTGGTAAGTATCCTGATCTTGTTTTTCTTTGGTCGTTTTGATGAAAGATACAATTCATCGATCAAGTGAGGGTGAAGTACAAGACGTCACTCAAAGGGAAGCAGAGAAAAAAGATAGTGCAACGACCAGAGAATACCGGGGCATGCTAATTCCGAAGTTCGAGGAGGGAACTCGTTCCGACGGGGCAATCCATTGCTTGCAAGGTGGGGTCGCTGGATGAACAAGGAAACGAGGGATTAGCACATTGAACCAATTCTGCAGCGATTGTTGCACATGTTTTAGCCACACAAGTAGAAAAAGCCCACTCATAGATGGCATTCCGCTAGTAATTTGTCCATAATACGTGATCTTCAAACAATGCCACCTATAAATATGGGGTGAAATTATAAAAAATCCTAAACCTATTATATTTGTGTTAATTCAGTCATAATTGATCAATTTAGTTATAAACATTTTGACAATTTGTCAATATAGTCCATCGGCCAATTTTGGTTGGAAATCACTAACGTAGATACAGCCGTCTTACGTGGCATGACCGGCATTAGCGCGAATAATTTTTTATAATTTTTTTTAATAATTTTTTATTTTCTTTTGTTTTTTGTTGGTAACCGATGTGTCCGGACCAGCTTGCGCGCACCTCGACTATTCTTCAAGGGAGACTAGCACAGCAACCCACCGCCATAAGCCCCACTTAAATCACAAGTGCTCAGTTGGAGAATCGAATCTGAGACCAGTGCGCCTAACCACACAATCCCAAATACGCCCTAACCAGCTATGCTACTGGTCGCCGGACCTCCTCAATGGCCGGTTATGCTCGATGACCAGCCATAGGCGAGGGCCGGCGAGGCTTTCCCTCACGGGAGCGAAGTCGAGCCTCACTCAAAGTCGGTGACACCGACCCTTGCCGGGCAAGGTTGCTCGAGGTTGGCGAAGGATGACCTCTTGCTAGATTCGGCTAGGGCGAGCCTTGTCGGCCCTCGTCTGTGGCTGGTCATCGCTGATGCCCGCGACCAGCGAAGGAAGAAAGCAAAAAAAAAAAAATCAAAATAATATATTGAAAAATTGCAAAAATTGTCCACATTAACACAACCACGCCCAGCGTCCATGTCAGCGATTTCCAACCAATATTGACTAGATGAACATTGACAAATTATCAACAGATTTATGACTAAATTGATCGAACTTGAAAGATTGAGAACTAAATTAACACAAGTGCAATGAATTTAGGAATTTTTTGGTAATTTTTCCTATAAATCTATATAGGTTTCATTGCCATTCGCCCATTGTTCAATTGATCAAAGATAAGAACACCGCAAGTGCCTAATGGTTTGCAGTCGAGTACTCGAATTTTATTTTTTGTTAAATCAAGTATCTCAACCTTATAAATTTGAGTCAATAAGAGGCACTAGTTAAAATCGCGGATGGAAGCTTCCCACTTGACTGATAACACCATTAAATAGTCATTAACCGTTAAATTAACGTCCAATGTGTCTTCCCGAGATGATGATACTAAAATCTCTCTCGCTCCTGATCACCCAATGCTTAGATGGAGACAACACAATTTGTGCTAAGTAACCGAGCCATGTCATCAACTATGCTTGAATTTTGCTAAGTAGGCAGGTCACGTTAACAAAATCACATGATATGACAATTATTTGACAGAGGCACAATTTAACAAATTGATGCACTGCCGCAAAACCCCAAAAGCATATAAATTTCCAACACAAATATAATGCAATTTCTAAGCACTAGCAAATAAATTGGTGTCAAACAGAGCATAATCACCCTACTTGAAAAAGAAATCCAAAAAGTTCATGTAAACTACTCGTCCTAGTGAGAATTCTTCAGTCCAGAGACCAATCTCTTCAAACGAACACAATTTTTATTTGTGTTAGATGTAAATTATAGACCCCATGTAAGACTCTACTCCAGATCTATTGCATTATCTAATACTTATCTGGTAGTTGCCACCACATCATGTGACAGACTTGACTTAACAAAGAAAAAAAGAAAACGGAAAAAAAAAGAGGATGTGGAAAAAAAAAAACTAATACAAGGGATTACGCAACCACAGATTTCGCATTGGATTGTGCCTCAACTTCTTAAAGATGAACAGAAAGTGTTGACTGATAAATCAAATGAACTACCCGGGGAAGGTATGCTGTCACCTCCTTGGTGGAACTTGAATTCAAACTGAGACATGAGAAAAGTGCGTCGACAAAATTATGCTCTTCTCATAGCCCATGACTTGAACCTCCTTCCTGCAATGTACTTGGGGTCAGTTTCTAACTTTCAGCAACACAGATGGACGCTTAACACTGTCACAGATCATGCCCACATCGAACTTCAAATGAAAAATAGCATTTGAATGTGATTTTCCACCCAAAATTTCAAGAAACAAAGATATATTTACAGGATACGAGGTAACTGAATGACCATAAATCCTTGTAATCTGGCAACTTGTGAGGGAAATTCTGGTTCAAACTACAATAACTGATAAACATTTCCAGATGTAAAGAAATCTTGGCGAGCAATATTTTTCCGTGAATTTTGGCGAACAGCTGTTAGAAGAACAGTACTTCAAACCAACTATACCTACCAAGGGGAATAAATGCGAATCGGGTTTCCAATTTCAAGATCAACATTGTTGCAAATTCTTGGGTTAAAAATCACAGTCCTCATTCTTCCTGTTAAATCTGCCTGACTACAATGTGAGGACGGGGTTCCCTGCAGACAAAGAAATTAACAGTCACATCCTGCTGTGCACACATTCTTACATACACGAATGTATATGCAAAAAAGAAAAAAAATAGCGTCACTATCATTAGTTACACAAAAAGGGAAGAGCAAGACGGTTTCAAGTAAATAACCAATTACAGTTCAGCAATTCATATTCTTCCAACTTGAAAGGATTCAAATTTTCAGAGTAACAAACGAAAACTTCCCTCGTAATCTATTTATGATTTTCCAAGTCAGAGCAAAAATATACATGTCGACAAGAGCTCTTGCACTTAAAATTAGTATACACAAGACAGCATAAAATCTGAATAATTACTATTAGAAAGGAGAAACTTAATAGCCTGGCTTTTCAGTTAAGCATGTATGTAGGTTTCTTCTAAATCTCTTAGACTGATGTGCAAGTTATGAGAATGATAAATATATTCCTTAAAATTGATTTAATCAAAATTTGACCTCTTGGTTCTGTTCCAGAGAGCAAAGACAAACAGTGAGCTTTGCATCCAAGTTTCTCGACAGGATCATTACATCAATGAAGCCTGATCTACCTGAGGAAAAGCGAAACATAATCAAAATTAGGCAACGGAAATAAAAAAGCAACTTTTCTTAGACAGGAAAAATCCATTTTAGCAATGCCTTTTTCCATCGGTAATTTTACCAATCTTTCTGTTCAATTAAGCCTAATTTTTTTATTCTATTTCAGAGAAGATGCTGTTTTCAGGAAAAACAAAGTGACAAGATCACAACTTGCGCTGGCACCAGCCTGCAGGTTCTTCAAGAATTCCTGCTCGCTCTCCTTTTCAATCTGCATGACCTGTTGCAATCTTCCAAATAGTCCAATGCTGCAGGATGATAGGCAAGTGCAGTCAGGACCACCACCTCCTTTTACCACCATAATTGTGTGAACAAAAATTTAGTCCCCAAACACTACCCCAATGACTTTGGAACTGTGATAAGAGCACTTCCACTGTCCAAAGGAGTGTAATCTAAAACTTGCTGAATGCAATCTGCCATGCTTTGTTGTTTAAAGTATACCGCAGGAAGCTTCAGCTCATCAAAGTTGTTCTGGATGGAAAAATACAAACAGTTTCAAGTGTACGCAAGTACAAAGCACAAAAAGAAGAAAAGAGTCAAAGTCAATGAATACCTCATCTTCACTAGGTGATCTACGATCCGCTGCCTCGAGCTCCCCTTCATCTTCCGGCATTCCTTGTCCCGTAGTAAATGTACTTCTCCTGTTTGCAAAGCCCATCCTAGGCTGTCTTTTTCTACCAGACTTCATCATAAAGTAAATCAAAAAGTGAATCCCATGTCCTGACTGGTAAAAAAATTTCAACAAAGGAAAGGGCAAACCGTTACATTTGGAAGGCTACTGCTGTCATGGAGTCCATCTAGAAGGTCAGCCATAGAATGCGTAGCATATCCATGTCCAAGAACTAGAGCATTGGACGGCATGACTTCTGAATCTTCATTTTCTTCTTGATCGAAATCATCAGGGGCATCTATAGCTTGATGGCCCGGATCTATTCCCTTTACATCTTCATGTGTTTCCAGCTGGTCACATACCTTTTGTGACCCCCCAGTTTCATCCCTCGCAATACAGGACCAGTGTTCATCCTTTCGGTGAAAACCAAATGAAAATTTTGCCTTGGCTTTGCCTTTGGAAGCTGTTGCAGTTAGTTGACAAATTCAACCGCAGATCGTACCATGCAGAACCATGGACAAAAATACATCAGAGTTCAGAGAGGTGATAATGGGTGAGAAGTAGAAATCATGCTATAGGATGCAACGGAACCAAGCAAGAAATTCAAGAAGGAAAGAGTCAATCAAAAGTACGAAACCAGTCATCATAGGCAATCCCCTAGACGAGTCAATGTGAAGTTTCAAAAGTAATTAAACCCAAGTGCTGAAATTAGGCTTGGATTATCAATAGATACACAACCAATCCAAACGAAGTTTAGTCTCCGAGAAATAAAGCTAGCTACCTAATGTCACTGAAAAAAATCAATGGCCAAATCCAATATTGCTGATTCTCAGTTTTCAAGGACAAAGTTTGGTGATTAGAGGAAGGAAAACAAGGAACTTACAGAGAAATATAAATCATGAGATAGGCAAGCTGTAAATTATTATATTGCAAGATTCAATTTAAATATTTCGGTGAAAAGTAAGAAATTCGGTTTAATCACCGCAAACTGTCAGATAGAGAGATAGACTAGGTATAAAATCTACATCAACTATATTGTAAGGTCAAAGTCACAGAGGAGTACAGGAAAAAGCGCATAATCCCAACTAAAATATGACGCATAATTATGTACTCAGTCAATTTCAACCTCAGAATAAATCACCAAGATGGTTTTCTTGAATCAGCATACCATTTGTTTCATCAGGAATTGAACTCTCTATAACAAACTACAAAATTATTGTGACATCAAATCTACCTTAGCTCCATAAGCATAGAAAACTCTCCATCTCCAAGTTGAAACTTTAAAGAACTGAGATGTTATAAGCTGCTTTCCATCGAATATAGAAATTCTAAACTGTAATGAAGAAATTTTGTAGTTGCCTGATGGCAACATACAGCTATGGAAGGAAATGTCAGGGAGGCACAAAAACGGAAAAAAAAATATACAATTAAAGCCTTCGAAGTTATGTTACCTTTAGAACAGCGGTTTGCTCTAGAGTGGGTAGCATGTCTCAACGAACATGAAGCACTTTGAATAGACTGGACTGATTCTCCAGCATCTTTGACTACCACAGACAGTGTTGGCAATTCCTTCTCTTTCGTTTCAGAGGCATGAAAGCCAGCTTCCTGAATCTTTCTATGACTCGACAGAGTGGAGAGTTTAGCGAGCAAGCTACTTTCCTGTGCAAGGTATAATAAAGAAAATGCGGCTTAGATAATGTATGACAATATCCAAGGACGGGTACGCCATAGCCAAGTAAAGGGCTGACCTATTTCTTGATGTACCTCATCATCAGATATCATTTCGTCGTCATCTGCAGCGCAGCGCGTGAATTCACTCTTTGGGGAGCAGCTGAAGCGACGGTCATTGCCAAAATCAGGAACTTCAACCTCATCCTCCAGAGGGAACTCAGCTCGCGCCTAATCGAACAAGTTGCACAATTAACAAAAAAAAAAATCATTATACTAAGCAAAACAACTGAAAACATTATCTAGGAAAACCAGTAACACCTACCTCGAATGGTTTAACAGAGCTCCAAACAGCAGAAGTTTCTCCTGCATCTGATCAAATTGCAGATATTTGAACATTCCGGGATAAAAAAAAACAGTCGCGACGAACGCTAGGGTCGCAGTAGCGGCGCCACTTGCTAGATCAAACGTGGATTATTAAGGACATATCGACATCGATATTCTTCGCACCGAATTGCAAATTCACAATGATCATCCGACAAACATATCGATTCAAAAGAGAAAAAGCGAATTTCAAGAAACAAGAAACAGAAATACAGGTACCTCTGAGTTTTTCCAGCTGAGACAGAATCTGCAGTCCGTCCTGTGCAAGCACAAAAATATAGAGTCAGAACAGACGATCCATGCGCATTCGGATGCTTCAGTCGGCTCTCAATATCTACAGAAAACCGAGTTGAATTCGAGAAGCACGAACGCTCGTTCGGGAGTTTCCAGACGGAGCAACCAGAAGCGGTCGAGCACAAGAATCACGGCGAACGCAATCCGTCAAAAAAACAAACAGCGATCCAACACGGAGCGGAGCGCTAACCTCTCTCCCGGCGCGCGCGCCCAACGAGACGCACTCATCCGAGAGGTCGCCGTCGATGTCTTCCTCGTCGGCTGCAAATCGTTCCGGTTCAACGCAACAATGTCACACACAGAGAGGGCGAGAGAGAGAGAGAGAGAGTTGCGGAGGCGAAGAGCGACGCGAGGGCACCTGAGAAGCTCCGGCCGGCGCCCGGATTTCCCGGGAAAATGTTCCGCCGCCGCCGCATTTCTTTCGGTTCACGTCGCCGCAGCTTCGCCGGAATTTGAAGTCGGACGACCGAGTCACCGAGTCGCGCGGTGCTCGAGAGCCGAGTTACTTGGAAGAGAGGGAGTTGGAGGAGGAGTTTATGATTAAAGGGATATATTTACTAGAAGTCCTAAAACTTATTATTAAAGTGTAATTATGTCATAAAATTTGTAAAAAGTGCAATCGAGTCCTAAAACTTGTCAAATTAATTTAAATGAGTCCTAAAGTTAATACCGTCAAACTTACTAATGAAAAATGCTGACTTGTCGCTGACATACTTATTTTAACATTTTCTCTTTCCTATATGGCGATAACGTGACCAAAACGAAATACTACTTTTATTTAAATTTGAAAAAAAAAGAGGAGAATGATAGGCGGGGAAGGAAGGCTTGCCCTCCTCGCCGCCGCCGCTGTCCCACCATTGCTCGGAAGGGCCAGCAAAGGTGGGGGGAAAGTAGGTAGGGGTCGCTGGTGACCCTCGTCGACAACACGCGAGGGGTCATAGCCCTCCCCTAGATCGGGCGAGGGTTGCTAGCCCTCACCCAAACTCGGCTGAGGGTCACCATTGGCGGTCGACTCCCGCCGTGACGGCCCTCGCCGACAACACGCGAGGGGTCACAGCCCTCCCCCAAATTGGGCGAGAGTCGCCGGCCCTCACCCAAACTCGGTTGAGGGTCGCCATTGGCGATTGACCCCTGCTGTGGCGGCCCTCCCCTAGATTTGGTGAGGGTCGGCCACCACTGGCAACCCTCGGCCAGGTTTGGGCAAGGACTAGCAACCCTCGCCCGATCTAGGGGAGGGCTCGCAAGCCCTAGCCTACCGTTGGTGAGAGTCCCCGGTCCTTGGTTGGGGCCAGGCGACTCTTGCCTGTCGTCCCTCCACCCTCGTCGGCACCTCCTGGCGATGGTGGGGCGGCAAGGGCAAGCCTGCCCTCCTCTTCCTTTTTTTTTTTTTTTAATTTAGCATATTTTTAAATTTGATTTAAATAAAAATTAATATTAGAAATAATGATTAAAAAAACCACACCATTGCCCTGTGGGATATAAAAAATAATAAAAAAGTCACGTTAGCATTTTTCGTTATTCAAATTGAACGATGTTAACTTTAAGAATCGATTGAATCAATTTGATGAGTTTTAAGATTTGAGCAAGTTTTAGGATTCAATTGCACTTTGGTGATAAATTTTACGACTTCCGGTGATCATATCCCTTTTTAAAATGAAATAAATGGTACAACACGTGCATTCAGTTTTGTCTACTACTTTTGTTTACTTTTTTTTTATTTAGAGGTTTTCTTTTATTTTTACCATTTTAATTTTTTTGAAAATTAAACTTTAATACTTAAGAATATTTTTTAATGTATTTTATCTTTATCTAATTTTTTTTTCAATTTTAGACTCGAACAATAACATTTGGACTATAAATGAAAAGGACAAAAATTTTATTGAAAATGGTAAATTTCATGAACTTTTTTCTCATCCATATTCTTAAGATATTAATTAATCTCTCTAATCATTGTAATTCTCCTGGTGCAACGTATTTAATTATTTGGAAAAAAATAATTTGCATATAGTTTATTAATTAAGAGCATATGTATTTAATTTGTTCCGCTTTTGTTTTTATTTTTTTGTTAAGAGGATTTCTTCGTAGATTAATATGTCCGTAGTTATGCGCATGCGAAGTACGGGCCAAGTAACGGTTAAAAGTTTGAACTCAAAACTTATTTATGGGAACTTATGATTGGAAAATTATAAAGGAATACTTTTCAATGGGATTTTTTTCGATTGGGTAAATGGCACAAATAGTCCATAAGTTTTGGCCAAATGTGCAATGTCATCCATGAACTTTTAATTCGTTCGATGCGACTCTTGAATTATTCATAAATATTCAATCAGGTCCCTAAACTTTTAATATGTTCAATTAGTCCCTTAACTCTGTATAAAAAAAAATCAAAAGTTCTCATTATTACTTTCCGGATTTTGGAAAATCTTTTCCTTTCAATCCATTTCCTAAATCAGCAAAAAAATATGACCATCTTTTTATTACTTTTTTTTTTTACTTTTTTAGTCTTTGTAAACATTACGATAGTTCCCTTTTAAGTATATTTTGAGTTATGATATCTATAATGGTAAAAGTACAATATCACTTAGAGTTGTATGCGGTTGATATTTCTGCTATTTCAATTTCTTAATTTATATATTTAACTAAATTTAATTAAGAGAACACAAAACACAAAAGCCTTGAAAACTTTATCTATCTAAATAATCAGGAACAAGATTTAGATTAATATAAGTACGGGAAATCTATAAATAAATTATTAGTCTAGTTAAATACTTTTATGGAAACACTCATTTTTAATAAGTGTATATATACTTAAATGTAACTATAGTAATATTTCAAAGGACAACAAATGTAAAATGTAATAAAAAGATAACATAGTTTTTTGTTGATTTAAGGAATGGATTGAAATACAAGGTATTCAAAAATCTGGGCAATACTTTAATTATGAAAATTTGTAAACGCTACCGAAGAAAAGATTTGACTTTGTTATGGAAAGTTGAGGAGCTAGATTGCATAAATTAAAAGTTAAAGGACTAGATTAAACATATGGAAAGAATTGTAAGAACCACATTGAATGAATTAAAAGTTTAGAGATGACATTTCGTATTGAGCCAAAATTTAGGGGCTATTTGTGCCATTTTCCCTTGTCAACTTTATGTTCAATTAAACGGATTTTCTTGAATTACTTAGAATATGTGGATTTCAAAGAAATTAACTTGAATGAAGTTTAAACAGATTGTCTTTTGAATAAGTTGTAATTTGTAATATACCGCCTATTTCAAATAATTTACAAGTTTAAGAAAAATGAATTTCAATAGTACATAATTTACAAAATAAAAACTGTCATTTATCCACTGGAACCTAGATCAAACCAAATTGCATCAAATAGTTGCCAAAGTTTCTTCAAGATACTGGCAAGATTCCAAAGAGCCAAGTTCTGCTGCCCTGATCCACCTTCACATTTTGAGATGCAGACATCGCTCCATGCTTCCTAGGTTCCCTTAGCTCGAGCTCGAGAAAATTACCCATTCACTATTAAATCTATAGTATAAGTGTCAATTAATTTATAAGCTTTTCAATTTTGTCAATTTAGTCTTCAAACCTCTGTGCGAAATTTCAATGTAATATTTTCGGCCTTTTTAACCGAAAATCGCTGACGTGGAGGTCCAGTCATCATTGGCCGTCCAATGTTGAGGACCACAACATCAGTGAGTTTTGGTGAAAATTAACCGGAAAGACAACATTGGAATTTCGCGTAAATATTTGAGATTAAATTGGCAAAATTAGAAAATTTAGGATTGAAGTTTATGATTAAATTGGCATCCGTATAATAAATTTAGGACTCATTGGACCATTTTCCTACTCGAGCTCACCTCTCTTTCCAAAGAAAGCACGGCACATTTCCACAACCTTCACCATTTTCTTCAGGAAAACAGAATACTTGAGACTCAAATTGTCAAGCTGTAAAATGCCAGATATTTTCAGTTGGGAGTCTTCCAGCATCTTCAAATGCTCAACTGTCCTAGCATCCATTCTTAAGGTGATTGTATCATTCATGGTTTGGATTCCCTATCAGAAAGTCTACCAGAAACAAGGGGCACACCAAGGTTGCGCATGATAACTTGCCAAATAGTATTTGATTCTGTTTTTTGGTTCCCAGAATCAGTTTGAGAACAGAAATCCGTTTGTTTAATTTTTTGATTCTGGGCACAAATTCTTGCAAATTTGTGCCCAGAATCAGTTTTGGAGTAGAATCAAGAATAAAAAAAAAGTAGCTTCTTGATTCTGGGAACAAAAATGAGAATCAATTTTTTTTCTTCTTCTTTTTCTTGATTTTTAATATAGCCTCTAATGTCTGGCGCGAGGGCCACCCTCGCCGTATCTAATGAGATTAAAATATTTTAATAAAAAAATATTATTAATAAAAAATTTTTACCGGCCATGGAAAAAAAACATTTTAAAAAAGATTATTAATAAAAAAAATTTTACTGGCAATGGCCAGCGACCAGGCCATGAAAAAAAAAATAAAAAAATATTTTCAATAAATTTTTTTAAAAATATTTTAATAAAAAATATTATTAATGAAAAAATTATTTATAAAATAATATTTTACCAGCCATGGCCAGCGACCAGGCCATGGCAAAAAAAATATTTATTAGAATATTATTAATAATAAAATATTTATAAAAAAATTTTACCGGCCATGGCCAGTGACCAAGCCATGGCAAAAAAAATAAAAAAATAATTTCAATAAAAATATATTTTTATTAAAATATTAATAATAATAAAATATTCATAAAAAAATTTTACCGGCTATGGCCAGCAGCCAGGCCATGGCAAAAAAAATAAATAAAATATTTTCAATAAAAATATTTTCATTAAAATATTTTAATAAAAAATATTATTAATAAAAAAATTATTTATAAAAAATATTTTACCAGCCATGGCTAGTGACCAAGCCATGGAAAAAAAATAAAAAAATAATTTCAATAAAAATATTTTTTATTAAAATATTATTAATACAAAAATATTTATAAAAAAAATATTTGACCGGCCATGGCCAGCGACCAGGCCATGGCAAAAAAAAAGAAAATTTTTATAGTAAATTTTTTTTAAAAAATTATTAATAAAAAATTATTTATAAGAAAATTTTTTACCGGCCATGGCCAAAAAAATAAAAAAATTATTTTAAATAAAAGTATTATTAATTAAAAAATATTTTACCGGCCATGGCCAAGAAAGAGGAGAAGAAAAAAAGAAAAGAAAGAAATATTAAAATATTTAAAATATTATTAAAATATTATTAAGAAAAAGAAATTTTATGCCGTTACCAAACGCATTTCTGTTCTCGGGCACAGAATTTTGGACTGTTATCAAACGCCTTCAAATACTCAGAATCAGTTCCCGGGCACAGAATCAAAAAGAATCATTTCTGACCAGAATATGTTCCCGGGCACAGAATGGTTGTCATGCGCAGCCCAAGATTCTAAGGGTTCGTTTTACTGACATTGGAAAATGTGCTCAGAAAATTGTAAAGGCTTTTGGGCTCACGAAACTTTTTCGAAATGTAAGTAATATTTGGTAAAATATATTTTAAAAACACATCAGAAAATAATTTTGATATAAAGGCCGTTTAATAAAAACTATACTTTATGAAGGATTTTTGCCAATTTTTTTTATACAAAATTTCAAACTATTGGTCAACGAAACTCAGCCACTGTTAGTGAGGGTGGCAATGGCTCGTCGGTGGCACGCCGGCTGCTCGCCGATTGCACACCAGACACTTGTCGAGCACGTTGATTGAAGATGCAATTGCATCTCTCCAATGCACCCAAAAATTTTGCCAAAAGGCGTTTGCTTGCTCAAGTAGCTTTAGGGCTCCAAAGGGCTTTGCAAATGTTGAACTAAATGAATCCTACTCCCTTTTCGGAAAGCCACTAATGGTGATAAGCTCTGAACCACAATAAAAATAAAATTGCAGGGCATTTATAATGAGAGGATTAAGACGACTAATGGACACGATCTTATTGCATAGCCCGGTTTAGTAAGATTGATGGTTGATAGGCTGTAACCCTTTATAAGAACGCTGGCCAATAATAAGTCGTCACGTGTCCTATGCATACGGACCGCTAAAGGGTCACTACGGCCCCATAAAGACGTGAACTAGTATCTGGCCTTCTAAAAGAGTAAAGGAGTTGGTAAGGTCTTTTCGGGCAAGTCTCATCTTTTATGACGTTCCATTCTAACGAGGATAACTCGAGATTCTATGACTACTTTTGACTTATTCCCTAACGAGGCAATGTTCCGTGAGGCGCCTGTGAAAAAGAACACCTAGACGTGAAAAATGTGTTTGTTCACAATAAACTTAGGAAATCACAAAAAAAAAAAAAACAAATTATGCACTTATAGACTGTCGAGGTTTAGTTTGCCGTCCAAAACAAATAACATCGCACCGTGATCACTCCGAGGCTTGAACTCGTGAAACGCGAGTGGCAACGCACTCAGGTAAATCAAACCGGACAGCATCCCTTTCTCTTTCTCTCTCTGAATCTTACAACTTCGTTCTGCCAATTCTACATTCTCTCTCTTTGGCAAAGTCCTAAAGAATTTGACTTCCCTCGACCTTCAGTATATGTATCTCCTCTGTCTCTCTCTTTCTCCCTCTCTCCAACATGACTATTTGTCTTATTGCCTCTGTTTCCCGTTTGCTTTGCCTCCTGCTTCCTCCTTAATTTTTCACGACCGAAAGGTGGCGATCAAGTATCAGCGCAAAGACCCACCTGCTCTGTTGTTCATTTAAGGGCGTGTCTTGTTGACGTGTGAGTTCTTTCTCCAATGGTTACATCACTGTTTTTTCTTTCGATCATTCTTTGCATGCTCAGCTTTGTTAGTTATATCCATTTGGATGTGTCTCCTCGTTCTTTTGTTGTTTTATCAGTTAAATGTGTTTTGGAATTATATGGGTTTATGCATAGCTTTAACTGATTGCGGTTGACATGGTGATTCTACGATCCCTTTACTCGAATGGTATTCGTTTTAACTTTGATGTCTATTTATTTAATGTGACGTTGTAGGTTGGGGGCATCTTCTGAATATGGAGATGTCTCGACGATTGCTGCTTGTAGCTCGATAGGTTTATTTTCGTGGTAGCTTTATTCGTATATTGCTTTTGGGTTCTAACGCAGATCATATAATGTGTTCTTGTTATTCGTGATCGGGAACTTTAAATACGGTTTTGTTTGCTTGGTGATCGATTCAGGAATGACATTCTTCTGCTCAGAAAGCATTTGCTTGTCAATTCATCAATGCTGGGCTTTAATACGATTTATTCGCTTATGATGTCTGCTGATTTACTTATTAGCAAGTCGTTTTGTGATCTTATTGCGATTGTTCATTGCTCATTTTCTAATTTCAAAAGCACCCATCTTCCTTTTTTGGGCTGGAATGCAGGATTTAATATCCTAGGTTGGCAAATGACTGAGCATTTGTGGAAGATAGATATGTTAGTAAAAGTCTCAACTTTAGCACTTTCTTCATGTCATCGGGTGATTTTGATACAATAGGAGAACCGGGTGGTATTCCAATTGGCTCGGAGGTGCCATATCACTCTGATGCAGTCTCATGTATGGTATTAATATCGAACCAGAAGTCATAGATTGTGGGGTTTGCTAGTGGGTTCATGTGAAAACTGAGGCATCTAGTAATAGGTTTATATCCCCTTTGTCAGTGTAGAATATTTGTAGTTTGATCATATACTTGAGAAGGCTGATGGCATTTATTATAATAAGATTGATTATTCAAAAATAACTTTGTAACTGGTCCTAAACGAAGCCATCAGTCCATGCTTTTCGTGACATGGGTCGCACGAGATGGGAACAAATTGACTCTCTGTTAAAATGAATGGCTAAACATGGTCACTGTCAACTTACTTTAGTCTGAGTCCCATAACAAGTCCGTTCTCAGATGTTATATAAGCTTATTCTTTGACTAGCAAGATCTTTATGCTTTGATATTTCTGAAATGTATTGATTTAAATTATCTTAGTGATGGACATTCTTTATCATTCACAGCAAGATGGAAGGCACTGAAGAGAAATCTGCAGACCAGGTACTTTCTAGTTGTTTATCCAGGACAAATGATGGTTTTGGAGATCCAAAGGTCCTTCCACGGGTCGGAGATCAGTACCAAGCTGAAATTCCTTCGATAGTTGTGGAGAATGATCCTATGCAGAACTCAAATAAATTAATCGGTGCCCAATTTGTTGGCAAAGGAGAGAATCTGATGACTCCAAATACAATGTTTGCTAATGGAGAAGACATGAAAGATCTTGAACAACTTGGTGAAGCAGATGGAGCTGATAAGATGGATGTGCATTCTTTAGCGGAGGAACCGAAAACTAAGATGGACCTAGATGTTGGCGTCTACAATCTGCCTGACTCATCCAGCGAAGCTTGGACTAAGTCTGAATGCGACGCCTTTGCCCTCGGTCTGTATATCTTTGGGAAGAATCTTATCCTTGTTAAGAGGTTTGTTCAAAGTAAACCGATGGGGGATATACTGCACTTTTACTACGGGAAGTTTTATGGTTCGTCGGGATATCACAGATGGTTGGACTGTAAGAAGTTACGGAGGAGGCGTGTTTCTGGGAAGAAGATATTCACTGGATGGAGGCACCGGGAATTACTATCTCGATTAGTTTCTCGTATCTCAGAGGATTGCCAAAAGCTTATTATTGAGGTTTGTTCATGCTTATTCATACCAGTTGGACAGATAAATAATTGAACATGCATTACAACCCTCATATTTTGATGTTTTGACTTGAACGTCACAGACTCACTGCCCTTTTTTCCCCTGAACAATGTGCCAGCACATGATCAGCATACTAGTAACTCTGGTTTGGCAGCTGATATTTCTGGTGTTCGCTAAGATTACTTTCAGCATTATGTTTGGCCTTTATGATCACTATTCTCATAAATATATTACGGTCTGTTTTATTTTCTGGTGATATTTGCTCAAACACTTACAGAACACTGACATTCCCATGATAAACATCTTATTTTAAATGCTATGAAACTACAAGAAACTTCAACTCTATAGACGATGAATGGTAAAATAAACAAGTTCAATACTGGACTCTGTTGTAATGCCATGGCACTTTAGAACAATGGAAAGTTGATATTTGACCATTTAGATCTGTAGATTTAAACATCCCTGTCGCATCAGTGAGAAGTGTGTTTCTTTCCACGCTGTCAGTGTTAAACACTATTTGGGCAATGTAACATGGCCAGGGAGGCCATGGCTTGGAAGTTGAGTGAAGTGGGTTATATCTTGGGATTTATGGTTTTTCCTTTGAGCGAGCGCCGGTTATTTTTTATATTTGAGTATTTTCTGGTTTCTCTCCTCATTGGGCTATGTAATTTATTTCACTATGCATGCTAGGAGTAAGTTCCCACAATTATTGGCTCACAGCTGCTAGATTAATATCCATAGCAGCTTGATAAGGTTGAAAGGAATCTAGGGAATTAAATCATCCCTTCATCCCCTTTAAATTTCACAGTATTGAAAATTGTTAAGTCACTGAATTTACCTATTCTTTCTTCCGTGTTAAACTGTGAAGACCCTAAGGCTGAGGATCTGTTCTGTTTCTCTAATAATTTGGCTGCAACATCAGAGAGGAGCATCTAAAAATGTTACCTTAAATTTGCCTCATTATTTTTTTGCTTCTCGTCTTAGGACTAATACTCTGAATTCGCAAACTACTTTCGTGTCAGCCAATTCATTCCAATCTTTAGAACACATCAGTTTCTGTGAATGCTATATCTGCTGGTGAAACGCGTTATATTTGTTACTCAATCTGTATCCTTCTATTATAAGTTGCATCTGTTTTAGTGAGAAAAGCATCACATCATGCTGATCTAGATATTGTGGCTGCAGGTTTCTCAGCAAATGGAAGAGGGAAGAACTTCATTTGAAGAGTATGTATTCACTGTAAAGGATGCGGTCGGTCTTGGCCATCTAGTCGAAGCAGTAGGAATCGGCAAAGGAAAGAGAGATCTCACCCGTGTGGTCGATGAGTCAACCAAAAAGAAAAGCAAGGTTCCAGCGATTCCAACTGGCAAATCTTGCTCTGTACTTCCGCCCGCTGAAATAATCAAACTTCTAACAGGAGACTTTAGGTTAAGTAAAGCTAGGTCGAGGGATATTTTCTGGGAAGCTATTTGGCCCCGCCTTTTAGCTAGAGGATGGCACTCTGAGCAGCCTGAGGATTACAGTCATTCTGGGTCAAAGCATTCTTTGGTTTTCCTCACACCAGGCATCAAAAATTTTACAAAAGGGCATCTTGTGAAAGGAAAGCACTACTTCGACTCTATTAGCGATATCTTGAGTAAAGTTAAATTGGAGCCCGAGCTTATCGAGCTCGAACTTGGAGCAGTAAAAGAAATTAGTCATAAGGAAGAAAGCTGGCAGGAAACATCTTCAAAGTGTGACTCGGATGACGTTGTAAATAGGAAATGCCACCAGAGGTATATGCAGACCCAGAATTCAAAACCCAGTCCAGCTTCAGCCAGCTTCATGATAGTGGATACTAGTTCGGTTTGTAAAGGACAGGCTAAGATGAGAGAGGTGAGACTTTTACCAAGTGAGACGACCTGTGCATCTACTCATTCTGGGCAAATTGAAAAAGATACTTCTGAAGTGTCTGAAGACAAAGATGATGCAGCTGATGATAGAGCAGGCTCTCATAAATCAGGTGATGCAACAAGAGCTATTGATAATATACAGCCAATCTTGCTTAAGAAATGTCGATTTGACTTGGGAATGAAGGCTAGCCACCCAGATTGCAAGGGTTCCACCACACAACAGCGAGATTTAAGTCCTCTTGCTTGTGGAGAGTCGAACAGTTGCATCGGAAATCTCTCTGCACAGAGAAAATTATACAAGAATGAGTTTCATTTTCTTTCGCCTGTTAAGAACAAGAGCATAGTCTTGCAGGGAGGTTCATCTCAAGAATTTTCAGTTGCATGTTCGTTCGTTGAAATCAGTCCGGACGAGCACAAGTCTGAAAGTTGTAAGAATGGATTTCCATCATTGGACAAGAAAAATTCCCATGCATCGATCAACTTGAATCTCCAGCAAGTATCAACCGATACTGGAACTCATGAATCCTTGACCCAGAAAGTAGTGCAAAGTCATGATCAAACAAGTTCTGCCAAATCATCACATCCGTCCTCTGGGTTGGATCAGCCGACAGAGCTGTCAAATCCATCCTATGGCGCTCCCAACATAGAGCAACAGCATCATAGGAACGGCTGCAGGCAAAGTACTAGGAACCGGCCATTGACGAGAAAAGCATTGGAATCGATGGAATGTGGGTTTTTCAACACAAAGAGGAAGAGGAAAGGTGCAAAGGCTTCAAAAGATGTTTCAGCACAGAATTTTCGCCATCAAATGCCCGTGACAGCGAGTGCGAGTCCAACATTCAACGACGGTCCAGGACATAGTGTTGCACACCCTATAAATCAAGCAGGGAGGCCCCAAAACGGACATCAATGGTAAATGCGATGTGGTTGGTTAGCCTTGCACTTGTTTCTTGAATCGATAGGTGGTCGTACTGCTCAGAGCTCATTGTTCGTCTTATCTTAGACAGCTTTAGTTCCTTTTCAATGGGTTGTCCGAATATAGAGGGAGTTGTGCATTTGATGTTTGTACTATCATATGCATGAATAGTCTGAATTCACAAAATCTCGGGACGAGACAATGACTGGTCAAGTGAATGACTTATGGGAGAAATGTCAAAAACTTGGATGAACTGGATCTTCCTGAAAAGCTGAGGAAGGTGAGATGGGTTTGGATTTTTAAAGTACAGAGGATTTATCGTAAGTTGTTGGATAGCTTTCATTCTTTATGGTTTAGGCTTCGCATCATCTTTTATACATTCTTGGATGGCAATAGAAACTGGTATGTTTCATTCGTGGTCACCGTACTTTGCTGCAATCCGTAATCGTTTGGTCGCGAAATCAACCAAATAATAAATCCCTCCTCAAAAAACGTTAGTTGCCCGTAACATATTGTTATTTCCTGAGGGTTCTAGATATTGTAATTTACAGTAGATTCGTACATTTCATGAAGTAACTTTCACATATCAGAAATTCGCAGCCACTTGAATTGGTTAGTAACTTCTCTACATGATAGAATAATAAGAAATTGTAGAGAGTAACCTTTGCACTGTAGTTGATGGTTTCTTCTTTTATATTCAAGGGAATGCGATTGTTAGTGATTAGTTGTGTAATAAGTAACTCTGAATTCCGAAAAGCAATTTTCGACCGCCTTATAGTTAGTAAATTCTCAATGTGGATAGTGACTTTCATAGAACAAAATAAGCTCGACAATTTCAGCTTCTATTGATTTTCAATATGGTCAGTAGTTTTCAAAGGTGAGCAACAAATTTTCTGAACAAGAATATAATGATTGATATCCATGGGGATATCAGCACCACTTCTTTATCATCAAAATCATTCTATAAGCTTGCGGAACTTTTGAGCTAATGTTATCGACATTGTGTTTCGAGAACAGATGCATTCTCCCTTTAGACACTTTTAACAAGGTGTGGAGGAAGCCATTGCTTCCATCTCCTATGTTTTCTTTAACCCGCAAAATTGCACGAGTCGTTATTACCGGAGCTACTTCGCCAAGACTTAGTTTTTAGATTTGAGGGTATGCCGGCAATTTAGGGGGTGCACACCAAAATTCGAATATTACTAGTTTCTTCGTGCACCATGAGTGTACCCCCCCATTCGAGATTGATTTGGATGACTTTTAACAAGAGAGTATGAAAACGAACTGCCAAGTTGAGGAGATTTGTTAGCTTTACAGCCCGAATATGTCGGATTCTAATCATTGATGATGTATGATGCTCTATTTAATTATTCTTTATATCGAGATATAGATAGATGTCAACAATTTGTCCCCCGATGCAATACGAAATTCCTAGTGGTACAAATGAAAAATGGCTCTAGTCTAGAGGTGATTGGTTTTAAGGTAGACCACTTTTCACCCTTGAACTGGACAACCAATGTGGTCTGTTTTTCTGGATGGATCCAAAAACCGGCCGCATCTTCTTCTTCTTTTTTTCTTATTCTTTGCAAGACTACAAGTGTTGGCACATAATCTAAACTCTTACACGAGTGATGTTAATAAAACAAGCTCGTGATATCATGATAAGCTAAACATGATGAACATTTCCATGAACAAAGCTATAATGATCATCAAGAACCAAGTTTGAGAGGCGTCAAGTCGCGAGGAGGACGTGAGCGTTGCATGACTGAGACCGAGAGAAGCGAGAGTGAAATGCGTGAGCTACGAGCTTGTGTGATTGAATCTGAGCGAGAAAAGAATGAGAATTAGGGATTTAGAAATTTGGAATAATAAGAATATAAAAAAAAGCGGTCCGGTCCACGTCGGGAATTGGGAACCGAACCGATATTCACCGGTTCCAAATTTTAGGAACCGGAAACTGGATCGATTTCCACAGGAATCGGTTCAGTCCGGTTCTTGTTCACCCCTACTATTGGGAATACATTAGCCCTCAAATTCAAAAATTCTATCTTTTTTGGCCCATGTCCAAAGTCTTGTGTTATTTGAGTCCAAGTTTACGAACCACATTCGGCCCACAATGGCCCATTCCTATCCGGCCTCCGCGGCTCTCTTCCGCACGACAAAAACCCTAACCCTAGTTTCAAAATCTGCGCTGCGGCTTCCACCCTCCGTGGGGGTTCTCTTCGTGTGTATATATATGTATCTGAAGAAGATGAAGAAGAAGCCGCTTCGACCTCCATCGCTGGCATCGGCGGAACCCCATTCTCTCCTTGTTCTCTGTGTCCGTGTTTTGATGTCGTGTTGATAGTGTGGAGGGAAGTGGAGGAGGAGGAGGAGGAGGAGGAGGAGGCGATGATGCTGAAAACTACCTATTTTCTGAGGGAAATCTCAGTGATTACAAAACTTACCAATGGATCCTTCTGAGCCTCGCTCCCTCGCTTCCTCTTTCTACCCTTTTCCTCGTCTCGATGAATTCGATTCGGCTCGTGATAAAGTTGCGATTTTTCCTTCTTTTTTATTTTTGGGTCATCGAGCGATCTTGATCTATTATGCTTCTTGTTTATATTCGCTTTCTTTTTTCTTGCCAACTCTATTTGCTCTTTGGAAGCTCCTGAAGTAGAGAGCCATTGATGTGATGATAACCTTCTCGGAAACACACAGATGTCGACTCAAAAATTATCAGACTACAATTATCTGATCAATGGTTTCCTTGAATTCCCTTCCTACTTTTCTCGTCGGATCCTGTTTTCCGTCTCTTCCCTCTTTCTGCATATATTAATTATTTTCTATGGTAGTCTTATGCTTCAAGATTTTTCGTCCTTGTTTAGAGCTATGAGAACAAATATTGGTGGAATTTCAAGACGGGTTTTAGCATCCTTGCGATCTTGGAAAATTGTCAAAGTGTACAACAATGACCCGTGAGATTTTTCTTCTCTCTTTGTATACGAAATTATTTTATGCTTAAGATTTTTTTTGTCCTTGATTATGGCCCAACCAGATGTTTTTTTAAAATTTCAAGAAGGGCTTGGCATTCCTGTGAACCAAATATTATGGTGCAATAAGGTTTTGCTGGATCAATCAATTTGGGAAGATCAAGATAGCATCATCTCAAAAAAGGAACATCAATAGAGATATAATCAATTGTATGCTATTTCTTGTTATACTCATTTGTTGAGTACCCTCCAATAGTTGGCCAACCAATAAATCTACATCATCCTATTTCTGACACCAATTTTCTTTCAATTTCTCCTTCTCCGAGATCAGGTAGGGAGAAGAAGGAAACCTAGAAGAAAATATCAGCAATAACTGGTTTTGGGAGAAAAAAAAGTCTAGCCAAAAAAGAAAAGATCAGATAGAACGGTTCATAACAGTTCAAAAAGATTGAACTTTAAAGTACCAGGCTCTTCAAAACTTTAGCCTCGTCGGGGGAAACGAGGCTTCTCAGACCTAATCAGTAGAGAAGTCTGATCCATCCCACATACTAGAAGGGGTGGAACAGATTTTTATTCTACATATACTTTCTAACCTAGATGGCATATGTTTGCGCTCCACGGTAGAAATCTCCAATGACTTTACAAGCCTCTAAACTCGATTACTACTTGTCCTCCCAATTCCTTCAAAATCATCATCGGAACGGGGTATTCGACGCCCTAACCTTAGTTGAAAGCTGATGTGAACTATGTTAGGGTCAGTCTTCAAAACCTCCTCTTCAGCTTCTTTCACTACCTCCATTGCATTCCTGGAACGAGGAATAGGAACAACATCAAATGACCGGGAACAAGTTCATATTTTAGCAAAGAACAAAGCCACAATAGGGGGAGAGAATATCTACCGTATTAACATCTCTGGAGGCATGGAGACCTCAACCTCGAGTAGGACTTTGCCTTGCAACATGTGGTGTGTTATGCGCTCCACGACCATTTGCTGAAACAAGCTGGAGACTGTCATATTATATGCAGTTGCAATGGAAAGTTCGGAAGCCAATGCTATGAGGTGACACTGGTGGAATATGGCATGTAACTATAAAAAAAGAAGAAGCTTAAGCCATATGCAAAGGCCACGCACATAATGCTAAGTTCCAGAAACACCTAAGCACCAGTATGGCCTAACTGTATGTTTTTGTGTGGCCACAACACGCTTTATTTGGACCATATGCATCAAAGGTGAAAGCTGAAACTACAGATTCGTTCTTAGCAACACTAATTGCAAGGCACACCAGTTGGCTTCAGGAAAGATATCACACATCTGGAATGTATGCACAAACAGATTTCCATGCACAAGGATGCAAGTTCTTCAGTCCTAATCTGATAGGGTCAGATGTTCTCAACAAATGTAACAATCATAATAGTTGATTAAATTGTCTGTGCATATCTCAAATTCAAAGTGAAAAGAACTAACAAATACCTTCGAAAGCTTTGATGAGACAGCATTACGAACAACAGCTTCAAGTGCCTTGTCATCCACACAATTGTTTCTGTTCGGAACAACCAATCCCTTTGAGAGTTTTTGTTCATCCACTTTTGTTGGAGAAAACAGAGAAGTCGAAGGGTCTACAGATATTTGACAAACAAATTAGATTTAGCAAGTTGAATGAGAATGCTGCAATTTCTTCAGAGGTTTATGTATGAGAAGTAGTTGAAGTTGAGGGAAAATAACATCTATGTTCACAAGAGTTTATTCACTTTGCATCGAGTTTACAGTTTGTAAAAGTACAAAGATGAAATTCTAGTTCCTACATATTCATTTTGACATTCATCAGAGCCCAAAACTGATGTAGGATTGATGAGTGGCAAAGGAGTGAGCCCGACCTGGATTAAACTTTAAATTTTGAATGATGAAATTTTATTGGAAGTTGCAGTGAATAACCGAAGAAGAGCAACTTCCTTCTGGCTTCATACCTAAAGCTTCCTAAGCATTGCACTTAAGAGGTGAACCACATAACATCATCAAAAGCCGTATTATAGGGAGGTTGAGGAAATTGTCAAGATGCTAATACACTTCCAAGTTACGCAAAAAAGGACAACTAACTTCACTAGTAGAGAAATCTTGATCCCATTAATAAAACACACCAATAATCTCAATGTTGCAATAATTATCAATTCATCTGATCTTGTGGATTGGATCAGAAAGATTTACTATAGTGTTCATGCCCTCAATCATTCATTGTTACTAGCAATTCTCCATGAGATTTCTCTCAAAAAGTTATACGGAATAAAAAAAAAGCAAGATGCCGAAGTGATGAGATAAGCACTCATGAAGTTTTACCCTCTCAAATTTCTTGGATCCGGACAAATAACAGGAAACGTGCTCCAATTGCTTGATTTTCCTATTTTCTAGTAACTTCATGTCTACCATGAGATTCTTTTCGCAAAGTTATGCGGAATAAAAAAAAAAAAAGATACACCCGAACCCAGGGTTATTACGATTAGCTTGATCTATATTTGATCTCTTCATGCCAGTAAAGAAGAGAAAACCAAGACTCACCAGTTTCATCCATTTGACTGAATAAAACATCATCAAAGATACTAGGATGTCCACATAAAAAAATATAAATCTGGAATTGACAAGCAAGGATGATACCTATGTGTATGAAAACTTCTGTAACTTCAGGGTGGGACTCGTGAATTTGATGACGAACAGTTTCACCAACTCCATGTGCTGCACTAACACTAACAAAAGGATCAACCTGCGGTACATAAGTAAAAGAAATTGTTAAGCAAAACCAGTCCTGCAGTTTCAGTCACATCATGCATGAAAATTTGAAAGTTCCAGCCGCTTCCTGTGAATTCTCATTCCTCACTACTTGAACTGAACTTTGAAATTATTAGAATAAAAACTCACCTCAATATGCACATCAAGATAAAGAGATGAACCAGCTCTCCTTCCCCGCAATCGATGACATCCCTAGAAGAGTATCCAATTGTCATGTTGTCCAAGTGCTTTATGTAGCATTGCATAATTTATATTGAATTTGAGAATGTTTACTCATTAAGGGACAAATCTACCAGAAATAGTTCATCACCTAACCAAGGATTAATTATTATGATTGAAGGGCTACAAACGATCAAGTCTTAAACACCTCGAATCAAATGCTTGAATTCTATCCTCATCTTACAATATGATTCTCTACAGTCTACATATGGTTTGTGCCAAATGCAAATTTAGAATGCACTTAACGTCTACTTTGTACAAGGGCTTTGTTCAAAGTATAGGAAGTTGTAGAATGAGTTCCTCAAGATCTAACTACTGTTGCAAAAAAATTTACACGTACCTTAACTCCTTCAACTTTAAGTATTGTTTCTTTTATTGGATCTAATTCTTCAGCTGGAATTGCAGCATCCACCAGTTCCAAGATGCTAAATTGTGGTCACAAAAGAGATGTCAGAATGAAGAGGTTAGTCAGAACGCCACAATAGTCCATCCAAGCTTAGGCACTAAAAACATAGTAATGACCATGGATACTTTAACAGCTGAAAGAAAGAAAAGAGAATTTGAGTTTAATGTAGAGAATAGGACAAAGTGGAAAACATGTTAGTTCTTTGGATCATAGATACAACGTGAAACTTCTATGTGAATAAAATAATCATTATTACGACTTCCTCATTACAAGTACATTTGAACATGCAGTTCTTCTCAGCTAACTTACCTGAGTGCCTTTAGCTAATAAGGAGTGACTAAGATTCTTCGTAAGAAATAAAAACAAATTTTCAAGCCCAAGATGAAGGGAGAAGCAAGTGATCATATAATGGTATCAAAATTTAGTATAATACAACTAAGAAATCATGTTATAGTACAAATGGAAAGCACTGAAATTAGGTCTTGCAATTACTATGATTGTCTTGTTAATTATCCAAAAAAAATGCGAGGTAAATTTTCAGAAAGGAACAAAACCTTTGGTAACCAGCTTCAAGTCCAGCCTTAAAGATCATGCCTGAGACAACAAGTCCTGCTAGGGGATCCAGAAACTTTATTCCCAGGATAGAGCCTCCTGAATTAGGACAAATGACACTGTATCAGCATCTGTCAATTAGAAACCAAAAAGTTCATCGACAACGCCTCGTGAGTCGAACTAAAAGGTTTATTGAACTACCGCTAAATCTATGCAATGCATGGAAATTTTCTTACCTACACCGATAAGAGCAACCACTGATGAAATTGCATCTGCACGATGATGCCATGCATTTGCTTTCATTAGTCCACTGCCTCGCCTTTCACCAGCTCGTTTTGTTATCCAGTATAGACTGTGGTACAAACAGGATGTGCATGAACATATTGATTAATTGACAGATCCAAAGATTGGTGAAATATGAAGTTACATGTTTGTCAAAGCATAGAGGCGAGACGACTCACTTAAACAACATTAACAAATCGTATGGCATGCAACAAGGAGAGAACTGCGTATTGTTTTCATATACACCATATACACTAAAAATTGGTATTTTCCCTTTCTATGCAATCTCCACAGTAAAAAAACCTATTTAATTAGGTTGGCAGAGAAAACCGATAAACCCACCCTTCTTTAGTAGATATTGATATGATTATCACACTGAGAGCAAGGATGGGGTGCTCCATGTCAATTCCATGGTGATGACCACCGTGATGATGACTATGAACATGTTCATTTAGGACGAAATGGTTGACTATTTCAGGTGTGGTAGACAACAAACCCTGCAAGGAAATAAAAGCAGCCTTACAGCTAAGATGAATGTATCACATTATCAATCATGGAGATGTAATTCACTCAATCATCTGAGAATATTAATGCAAGGAACGGGTTAGGGAACTACTACTTTTTCCGGTAACACATATTCTTCAAGACAGAGAATGAGTAAGAAACATATCATACAAGTAAAAGATCTACAGCATGCCAGGCAATACCACCAGCTGTAGCCAAAAGCATACAAGAGGTTCCTAGTGCTCCTAAAGTCTCAAATTTACCATGTCCTGCAGCAAAAGAAAACAAAGCCTTGAGCAAGCAAACACGATTTGTTTAGTTTAGCACCTTGACACAAACAGCACTAAAACAAGATCAAGTCACAGCAAACCTTATCAACGACGAATAGTCAATACTGATATGCATATCTACTATGTGTCAGAGATTTCTCCTCTAGAGCATCATGATACGTCCTGTCATCTAATTATTTGTTTTCAACCCAACATCGAGCAAAAGTAAACAACACGAACATTCACATGAGATAGAGAATAAATGTCATCGTCATACACAAATTGGATTCAACGTAAGGCCTGGCAAGACATGAACCACCATGCATCAGGCAATAGAGACTCGAAAGAAGAGATAACTTTTAAAACTGGACCATTACATGTGATCCATACGGAAAGGGTACTTGTAGATGTCCAAAACATTTAAGCTATCCAAAAGGACAGACACAAAGGTTGAGTTGCCAAGGCCATGCAATTTCAGAGACATTGATACCGTTCTTCAAGATCCCTGAAGGTTTCTACAGTGTTGCTCCTTCACGTAGATTTCAATTCATATAGCATACAGGTAGAGATCAAGACAAGAATAAAACTTATTTTAGTCAGACTAGTGAGGGTATGCGCTTTAAGAGATTACCGTAGGGGTGATCTTTGTCTTTAGGAACGTTTGCAGCTTTATATGACCATAATGCAACGCCACTAAGAACCTGAAGTTAGGAAAAAAGTGATAGATAGAAGAAATAAGGACAAAGCAAGGAATTAAAGAGAGATTTAGAACAGTTGAAATAACATCCACGAGCAACCACAACGCCGCCCCCCCCCCCCCCCCCTTTTAGAAACCTTAAAACAAAAATGGATGTTTGACTATGCCATGTAAAACTATCCATATGTGACTAAGCACAAAACCAGCCTTTTACTTTGCTCCCCGAATACACCAAATAGTTCATTGAAAGAAGAGAAGTACAGCGACGAGGTAAACGGGATATGCTTAAGCTAAGGATGGGCTTTTATTGGTTGCCCCGTTGAATTTCTAAGATAACTCAAACTGTCTAAGTTTTCAAGATGATATGATGTTCTCAAACGGTTCATCTTTTTCATATGTATTTTCAAATTTCCCACATTTATTTTACAATAGGAGGACAACCATCACAAATCGTCTTTGTTTTGCCTTGACCAATCTGTGGAGAATTCATGTCCATCATAGCCCACTCTCATCAATGGAGATACATAAACTTTGTTTACACATTCAAGAGCTCCTCTAGATTCTTTGGTACTTAATGTCTTTACGTTAGAACTATCCAACAAGGTGCTCAGTGAATAAGCTATTAAGTTTACTTCCCAGGGCAAAAGAATTAAAACAACCCGAGGTGATCTGACGTAACCCCGAAGAAGAAAAGATTCTACTTCTCAATCCAAAGATCGAAGACTAGGAACAGCCAAAAGAAAATGAACAACCAAGTGATGAAGAAAGCTAATCGACCATACCACGTCGGAGGCAGAATGCGCAGCGTCGGCAATGATGGCGGTGCTCCCCGACAGATAGCCCGTCACGGCCTTTCCCGCGGCCAAGCAGACGTCGGCGGCGAGGCCCATCCGGAAAATACGCTCGCCCTCCTCGCCGGCGGAGAACCAGCGGTGGTCGTGATCGCGATCGCGATCGCGATCGTGGTGAGAGCGGCCCAAGTTCCACCTTCTGGGGACACGGCAGCAGCCGCCGCCGCCGCCGCCGCCGAGAGATGGGTCTCGGAGGTGGGGAGGGAAGTGCTGTCGGATCACGCGACCGCGACGGAGGATCCTGTCGGCGGCGTCCGGTGATGTTCTCGAGATGGAGGCCCTGCAGATGGTGCGGAGGTTGCAAACTCTGAAGCCCATGGTCGTCGGGTTTACGTCATTTGCCGATGCTTGCTCTTTACATGGGACTGGGAAAGTCCGTGTGTATAATTTATGAATTTATAAGTAAATCTTCACACAAATACAAATTTTATTTTATATTTGTATTATATTGCATTTACGTTCTTGGCCCAACGACCTTCAAATTATTGCACTTTAGCTCAGCATGCAATCATTTTCAAAATGTTTTAGAATAAGTATAATCAAATCCTTCCGGCGATATAGGTCAGCCGACCTTGCTAACTAGCAAGCCTGAATCCCAACACGACATCTTTTTAAGAGTTTTCGGAATGTGGTATTGACATGGTATTGGTATGGCGCCATGTCGCAAAAGTTGCATTTTTTTGGAAAAAAAGCACAGAAAGCTAGAATTCAAAAAAAAAATTTGATAAATGTATTTAAAGTTTTAAAACTCGACACAAATGTACAATCGAGTCCTATAATTTTTAAAAAGTGCAATAGAGTCTTCAAACTTGTCAAATTTGCAATCTTTCCACTACCTCCCGTCTAACAATCCATTGATTGTTTTCCTGTCATTGCATTAGTCTTTGGCTCGTTTTCTTTTCCCCCTGCCTAAAATGTCAAACATATGTGGATGGGAATGAACTCGAGCCGAAATTCCAACAACAGGACGGCGGAAATGAGACGCGGGATCGGGACAATGCTAATTCGCCTGATTATACAGTGTGCCAATGTATCTGATATTGGCATGAAACTAACAAGACATGTCACGAGTGCAAAAAATATGTGGGTGTCATTCACTCAAGAAAATGACGACATATCTGAGTTATCGTAAAATATGAAGCAAATCTCTTCTTGGCCGGATAAAAAAAAGGAAAACAGCGACGATCGAGCTTTGAGTAGTTGGGAGAGGGATCTCCAGACGTTATGAAGCTCTAAATTGAACAAGGGGTGTGCAGCCATGGTTGAACTTGTTTCAGGTGGACCGGTCTTCGCTTCATAAATTTACCTGATAACTCAAGTTCATGTGATCAAACCCAGTTTAGAATATAACCAAATATCATTTCTCTGTTTGCTTTTGTTGTTCAATTTAGGGTTTTCCGGTCGCCCCGGAGACCAAAATTTTTTGTTTGTTCTGCTGAGATGACGTTAATTGTACCGTTTGCGTCACTTTCATTTGGAAGTTTGAATTGTGGTTAGTATCACTGGTGCAAATTGATTTCGCGTTACCATGCAACTGATGCAATTCGGTCGAGATCTCAACAAGCCAAATGATGATGTGGCCCGGTGTCAAAGCGACACATCAACCATACACCAAAAAAGAGAATAGCAGCAGATAGAGAGAGCCCGCTGAGGGTCGCCAGACCGTCACTCAACCTGGTCCTTCTTGAGTGTTCTTCTATTCAAGAAACCAAATCAGCCAACAAATTTCAAGATTGAACTCTTTATCAGGCAATTCCTGTATTTATTAGTCCTATAATCGTGTTGAAAAACCAAGAGTGAAGAATTTGTAGTGCTTGATGCTCAAACAGTCTTCAGCGTAAACTGCACACAAACACAGATGGTACACTGTGGACAATACTTTTTCGCTGCCAAACAAACACATCTTGGCCAGATCATGTCGTACTGGTTCTCCTCTTTGGCTGATGCGATGTGAGCATCATTTCACACGAGAAAAAAAGTCTCAAACTCTGGAGTGTTGACTCCGTTTAGATCCTCAGGAGGAAACAAAGGTTCGGACAATTTATCTGGGAAAGAATCAGATTTGGTTCTCAGATTGCTACACCCTTAACATGATCCTAAAACCTCATATGCCCACAGTAACAGATATAATAAACCAAAACAACTGTCAAAACACTTCAGACGCTCTCATTTCTACTTCTTCTGCAACATTTTTATGCACCCAAAAATTTTCAGGGGACACCGCAATCTAATTTGCACAAGAATTAGCCGAGAGTGCACGACAGAAACTAATCAAGACATCACATTCTTGAATTGGTTAAATAGAGAACTTCCCATATCTGTTTCTACTGTTTACAGATGCCAGACCAATCAAATGAAAAACTATGTTGCCATCAAAGAGACGTGGTTACAACTATGTGTACATCATACCTATCATAAAGTTACCTTGTCTTACAAATTGGGGAGAGAATAGTTCACCCAACAGCCTCCCCAAAGATCTCGCTTCTCATTGTGGCTCCTCAAAGAATTATAATGTTTGGACAAATACCTATTTAACAGTTTCCTCCCTCTTCAGCTAAAGATGTTCGTTTGCATGAGACTCTGCTGAAGGAAACAAGGACAGGATGAGTATTTTGATTTCAATGCATGAAAAATGTCCAAGCAAATTCTTCAAAAAGTTCAACTACACGGACCTCCCAATAGTACAACTAGGAGGGGAGAATGGGAGCTTTGCATTCACAGTTACTGTACAATCTCTTGACACCACAGAGATCTCGCCTTCTCTTTATTCATCTTATTGATATCAACAATTGGTGAAAATTGCTCATACTGTACTGAAAAGTCTAGAAGTGACCTGCACAAAATTGGACATAGAGTCAATAAAACGACCAAACACTCAGAGAGAGAGAGAGAGAGAGAGAGCAAGCATTAGCTTTACAGAAGCAGAACTTACCAAAAAAAATGCAGTTGTCTATGTTTAGTTAATACACGGGTAAGGAATTGCATGCTGGAAATAGTCTGTACAGAGACATTATATACATGCCAGTAGCTTCTCGAACTTGAGTTGCTTTATTTAACCATGATAAATCGGCAGGCTGAAAGCTTATTCCCACAAAACTATGTATACGCATACTAATGATGCTTCATCAATTGTGACTCGGATATGAACCTTCAAAATCACCGATAAATCCTCAATGCACCTCTAGATGACAATACCGGATTCTTCACCACTGACAATCAGGTGAGGAGCAGCACATGCATTAAGAACCATTAATCCGTACATTCTGCACGTCCATATCTTGGAATTTAAGGGAGGTCACTGAACAGTGGCATGCTTTGTGCAGATTTAACCATTTAGTTCAGGAACTGGATCGAAGACCAGCCTCCGTTTCATTCCCCTCAAGCTCAACACAAATTGATACAAGCACCAAGCGGCGTGTCCTCATAATTTTGAAATCATTTCCACAATTACTGACTCCTTTTATCGGCTTATAGCCTCCGTTGCGAGGCGTACGAGCCCCAGCAGTCCCTCTACATCTTGGAAGTTAAAATCAAGAGCCTTCTTAATGCCCAAAATACCGTCCTTGGACTGAGCATCCCCTGCTGCAGCTTTAGCAGCACTAAAAGCAACGCGTGATTTTCTAGAAGCCTCCATTGCATTGTTTACATCCTGCGCCTGCAAAGATACATATTTAAAGATCTTAACATTGAAACTGTAAAAGTACAACAGTCCTAAAAGAAGCCAAGGAAGCACGATATATTTAGCTATATAGTTTAGCTCTAGAATTTTCCAAAGTGCCAAGGTAGGAATTTTGACATGGTATCTCAATCTTATTACGATCACTTACAAAATTGAGTAACCGCGTAAAGTTTTGCCTGGTCCGCACAGAAATAAAGTTATTTCCAAGAACTTGAGGAGAGCTCACACCCTTGGGCTGGGCAACTTTATCTGCTGTTGCTGAGTTGTTCACATTATCTACATCTGATGCAGAAGAAGAAGGAGACTCGCCTGATAAAATGGTCAATAAGCAACAAGTTGCATCAAAGGCATTGCAATATCCAGTTTGTTCTTTATTTAATAAAACAAAATCACAGTTTGAAACCACGATGCATTGAAAATAAAAAGGAAACCATATAATGTGATTACTTGGAGAGGTATCATACTACGGAAAGTCAACATGTCAAAGTCTGACCCCAAAAGAAGAAATAAAAAAGAAATAGAACAGATGAATAGTTTTCATGGGCAAGCAATCAAGTCCTCACTGCACAAGGATTTACAAAGTACAAGAGCCATGCAACAATGTAACAGGAAAGCAACTGGAATAATCTAAACCGTACATGAATGAAAAGGAAACCAGGATTTCACACACACATGCGACGTACAGAGAAACGAGCATAATCCAACACACAAAAGCAATCCACTATCAGGATGAGGATATCATTCTCAATACCTGGAGGATTTAATTTGAATGCTGGCAGCAACTCAAGCCGATCTCTGCTTGCAGTAGAGTTGCATGAATAAACTACTTTCAAATATGCTACTTCCATGCATTTGTAGGCCAAAGCAGCAGAGGCCATATCTTTAGACTTCTCATATTCATGGGCACAAAACCTAAGGATTCCACAGAGACTACCTTATCAAAAGATGAGGAAAGAAGCCACAACAATCCAGGTATACCAAAAAATAGGCCAGAAATGAAATAGGACACCCTAAATGACGGGCTTCTGATTCTAAATGCCACCCTAGTATTAGAACAATCTATGTAGACTTAAAAAACCATGAAGAGATATCAATCCAGATTCATGAAAGTCATGTACTCCTCAGATAAAATGACTGTTCAACTATACATGCCATTGCCCCATGTGATAAATGCTTTTGGATCTGAATTGCTTTAAACCAGAAAGGAAAAGCAACACAAAACCAAATTTGGATAAATAAAGGATAGTACAAGGATGTAGTGTAGCGATCAGAGCTTCTAAAACTGAAAAGGAAGTACATGACTCATGATGGGCTGTCAAGTAGGGTAACCGGTGAAGCCTTATACTGAACCCCAACAGGTTGCTTAAGAGGTAAGCATGTTTTCTTTTCTTCTTAAGGCCTAGGTCTCTGCCACCACAAGTTGCCACTGTTCTTGATGCCACCCAAGTAGAGTGGGCAGGTGTGATTCAATTAAACCGGTGTGCATGGCACTGGAGATGCACAACGGATATTAGCCGAGTGCTCAAAGAGCACTGAACACCCCATTGTTAGATACACAAATTGAAACCTCATTACAACAAATTAAACCACTATCATTAAGTTATGTGCCATTTATTCAGGTACAAGTATCCATAAGAAACGATAAAACAAGAACCAGTTGGTGAGTCACATTAAAAATTGTGGAGAAGCTCCAATATTCATATCATTTCTCAACATGGAAAAGAAGCACATGTGCTGCAGAGACTAGGGGTCAACACTAGATACTTACTCGCATAATTTTGCAGTGCTGCCATATATTTGTACTGACTGAATCATCTCTCCATGCTTCGTACTGTCACTCTTGCTAGATTCCAACAAAGAGGCTCCATGAAGAAACTTGAGGGCTGCCTGGAAGTAAAGACCAGCTCTTTCTCCAGAGGACTGCAAAAATGGAAATGTAGCTAAGACACAAGAAGATAGGGGTAGAAAGTACCTTTTTAAGAGAAGAAATACAAGTACCTTAAGACGATCAGCAAGATGTTTCAAATCTTTCGCCTCTTTCAAAGCCTTTGTTGCAGTCTGGCTTGACGAATCTCTTCTAACTGGACTCTGGGCATCAATATGACGAACACCATTTCCATTGGAGGTGAGATGTCTCGAACTCTGATGCTGACTACCATTTTCCTTTTCTGCCTCGGCCATTTTCATCTGCGCCTTTAATGCACCATTACTTTCAACGGCATCTGCTTTTGCAACTACTGCTTCACTTCCCTTAAGTGGCACTGGAACGACTGCAGAGCGAGATCTCATCATCTCAGTATGACCTGCTCCTGATGGTGGTACTGGAAGTGGCTTCCCTCTTTGAGATAAATTCCCTGCTTGATCAGCTTTATAAGAAGCTAACCCTGTGGATGATTTTTCTTCATCCCAATTTGAATTAAAAGGTACATCCCGTGTATGCCCACTATCTGATTTCACATCTCGATCCTCGTGCCCTCTCAGATTCGATTGACTTCCTCTTGAGGTCCTCCCTCTTGATTCCCCAGCAGAATCCTTCTTCTTGAGCTCTTTATGCTCATTCTCCTGAAGATCTATATTGTAATCCCTGAACTTTGCTTCCTTTAAAGACACAGTCTCTTGGCAGTCATCAAAAGAGATCTCAGTAGTCTCAGTATCACTTCGGTATTTGGAACTCCTGTTTTTGTCCTTGACTCGTGAAGAAGAGTCCTTTCCAGATTTCTGAGAATGAGACCCACTAGCAGGATACAGGTCCCCATTCTCTCTTTCATTACTCCACTGGTCCGAATCCTGTTTTTTACTTGGACAAGGAGTATCTGGACCATAATCAACTCCATCTTTAATAATTTTGTGATCAGAGACTTCCGGAGAAGGCAGAGACTGTATTTTTGCATTGCCAGCAGAAAAATCATTTCGAATGGCATAGCTTTCACCTCCATTTTCAACATCAGAGCACCTTCTCGGGCTACCAATGGGAGGCAAAGTGGCATCTTGAGAATCATACTTCTCCTCGAGCTTTCTAGTCACCGACGCAAGCTTGCCAGACTTTGAACTTCTTATAGGAGATGAAGAAACTGATTCTGCTGGGGAGCCTCTTGTATCCTGGAGACTTCCTCTGCTTTTACGGGAACCACAAACCTTAGAAGAGCTTGACGTGGCCGCAACAGGTTGTGAAGATTTTGCTTTCTTTTTCACAGTATCTGTGTCCACACCAGCCAGATCATGTTCAAGTTCCTGGTTCCTCATCTTACTGCCCCCTTTGTCAGATCTACTGCTTCCCTTGCATAGATCAGATTCTTTTCCTTCAGATCTGGAAGTTTTAGGCCTTTTTTCTTTCTCGCGATCGATCTCTCTGACTGGAAGCTCACTGTCATGATGTTCATAATCCATAATTGGTAGAGATTCTGAACCAGACTGGGAACCATGAATATCCCTTTTCTTCCTCTTTTTCGTAGCTAGCTCTCCTTCATTGGAATTCCCAGCTTCAAAGCACCCACTGTCTGAAGAATCCCGCACTTTGTCTCTTGGATACTTGGCAGAGACTCGAATTATCTCAGCTGTGTTGGATTTTGAAACCTTCAAAGAAGTTTGATCATCCAATTGCTGATTTTTCCCCACAAAAGCAGGAGATCCACTACTAGAGCTATGACCAACCTTCCTTGTAAAACTACCATCGTCTGACCTCCAATCTTCTTTAGCATGCAACACTCCTTCATTCTTGACTTTCTTTGAAGAATTAAGGTAATCTGGCACAGTTTCCCTCTTTCTACTGGACTTCAGATGATTCCCATCACCTGGTCATTATACTACTGCATAAGTAACGGAGTTTTGACAAGAAATATTTCCAAAAAAAATTCCAATTTCTAAATTAAAATAAATACCTCCACTGGAATGTCGCTCGCGTATTTTATGCTTATGGCTGTGTTTTTCTGCTTCTAGGTCATGACTCTTACTTATCCGCCAAACATCATCTTCATTCTCCAGAGAAGTCCTGTTTACATCATTTAAGCTTCTACTATTAGATGATGCGATGAGCTTTTTCTCGGAGTCTGAATTTTGAGCAGGACCATCTTTGTTCCTTGGAAAAGATGGCTTTTTTATGACATGTTTCTTCTTTTCAACAGAAGATAGAGAAAGAGCTTGAGGACTACAACTTCCCAAATTCTTATTCAAATCCTGGTAGGAAGCAAAGTTTATGCCCATCACGTCAGAAGTAAGAGGTGCGCTTTTTTGAGCATCAGGAACGGGAAGATGGAACATTTCATATATCGCTCTTGTAGTTTCCTCCTCGCTTACACTACATCGGTTCATGCCAGACCTAAACAAGTAGAACGAGCAAATTAGTTGTGGAAGTAGATCAAGATTGGATAGATCATGGAAGCAATGTACAACACTACCTCATTTGTTACAAATTAAGCAAAAGTCATTAGCTCACATATCAAGCACCTTCTTTCTCTATAACTACTGGTTTAAATCACAAGAAGAAAGATCCCACTTGAAAGGAACTTACAGCCAATCAAGCATGCTACAGACCCACTTCTCAGGCAGGTCATGGGGATTTTTTCCGAATGGTAAAAGCCGCCATTTTCGGCACTTATCGCAACCCACCCAGTTTTCTTCTATTAGGACAGGAGCTGCAGTAGAAGGAGCCGCATCAACAGTAGGGTTATTTCCGGAGCCAGACCCTAAATGTGAAGTTGTATTATAATCTGCTTCTGATGTGGACGCCATGTCAGTTCTCTTGCTACTTAATCTCTCCTTTTTCACGTCATATTCTGATATGCCTTTCTCAACCGCACTAGAGTCCTTCCGCCTTTCTTCAGGGGCCATTTTCATCAGCTGATTTTGACTTTCTTCTTCTCCATCTATATCCCCAAAGAATTCTTTGTATCTCTCCCTTCCTTTTCCGGGTTTTTTGGCCAATTTAGCGTCCTCACGACCACTTCTAGACTTAGAATTGCCTGTACTATGGCTCTTGTTATTCTTGGTCACAGAAGTTGAACCACTCAAGCTCTCTTTGGATGCATCAGCAAATGCTGCACCTTCATTTTTAACTTTCACTTTTTCTTTCCCGTTAGAAGGTGGATTATCCTTTCCAGAAGGTAAAGTCAACCCATCTTTGTCCATATAAGAACCTTTTTTAGCAGTAATTTCGCAAAGACTATCCGTCTGAACCACTCGTTCAGCTGAACCATTCTTTCCCCTCAGAATACATAAGTCAGGTTTTGATTCCCGAAAATTTTCTTCTGCACTAATGCCTTCTTTCCTGGAGTGAACGGCAACATCATCAATGGCAGTTCCTCTTTTATCTCTAGCAAGTTTCCCAGCACCACGGGCCTTGGGCTTGTCAAGCGAACCCAGTTCTTGACTAGACGGTGGTTGTGTAGTTTCTTCTGCAGCTTGATTGGAAAGGATATTGTCCAATGCTACAGTGCTGGCTTCATGGGCACCATAAGATTCCCCCCATGTGCTTTTCACCGTGTCACCCGGAGTGCCTATGTTAGATAAGATTGGAAGCTTCAAAGTCTTCGAAACTAGTTCCTCACATACCAGCATGTCAATGTCCAATTCCTTCTTGGGTGCAGTATCAGCACTGCTCCGAGAGTCCTTACCACCTTTTGCCTCCTTCAAATCCTCAGTATTTCTTAATGACTCCAATTTCTTTTTGCCAATCACCTTTTTCCGATCCTTCAGACAATTAATTCCATTTGCCCGCATGCCAGAGCTTGCTGGATCAGCACTCAAAGCAGGCCCAGTCCTATGATCAGATAGATGCTTCTCTTTAATGGTTAAAAAAACAAGATCATCAGCAAGTGGCGACAGCAGCAAATTTCCATGCACCGGATACGAAGTCATCATCTGATCCACAGAATCAATAAAGATATTACAACTAACCTCAAAACGGTAATTGAAAAACTGATACATTCAAAAAATGGTCAAAAATTATTCACCCTTAAAATACTGGTGGGAGACTCAAATGACGTGTCATGGGGTCCATGACTCATTCCCTCACTTTCAGAGGGGCTGTCCTCCAATGATGAGGTCGGTGAGACATCAAGGCCAAGACCACTGTAAATCGCAGCCCTTTTCTGTGTCGACAAGTTATCCGCACCCACTTTGATTCTAACCTTCAGCGTTTTCTGATCAGACAAATTGGCAGACTTACTGTCAGTGTACTCTACAGCCTGGAGAGGTGGCATGCACCCATCCTGCTTAACTGAATTTTCCACATTCGTTTTCTTCCTTGAAGGGTGTGATATGGTAACGGCAGAAACAGATCGATCTCTATTCGTATGGGTGGCGGGCAAGGAAACTGAAGAATCATGGTGCAAATCCTGAGTAAAAGCAGAATTCTTTAAGTGCTAAATCCAGTAATAAAAGTAAAACCAAATTGAAATACAGGTATCCCTCTAAGGAAAACACTCTCTACCTCCACATTCGATGCACATGTCGACCGTGGTGTACCATAATTCTGACCTCTTGGTGGAGATTTTGAATGGGACCAAACAGGAGACCGCCGGTCAGCTGGTAAAAACGAACCGTAACCACCAAATTTTGCCCCTGTGGAATACATATTCCCAAAAACTTAAGGTTATACACATCCGTCATTCTTGGATCACAAATAAGTATCATCTTTAACTGTTTCAGTTACCCAAGTTCTCAGCTGATACCCCTCCTTCAAAATCTTTACGCAAGTGTCCAAGCACATGCTGAAGTTTCTCCCCCTTCAAAATTAAAACAGTAACATCAACCACTTCCCTATAATTACACGACAGAGGGGACAAGGATGTATAGGAATCCAATCCTGAAGACACTTTAAACAAATGACCAAAAGAATGAAGGAGACAAAGAGTATCGGTTTATACAGAGATATAGCCGCTGCTGTACCAAAAAGTTACGTGAAGAAGAAAAAGATTACTTCCTAATCCTATCCACCATTCTTCCTCTCTTCATACTAAGAATTTTTCTAAGATCGGAAACTTAGACATAAGTAAAAGCCCCTTTCCAGCTAAATACCTTTCCCTGCATACATAAAACTGCTGGGAATGAAAAATGGAACGCCGACAACAGCTAGACAATATACCGTGCCAACATTTCTTTCTCCTTCTCAAATTAGATGATTGCATCAACCTGTTCCTCTTTACCTCCAGATTCTCGAGACTTAGCCTCGGAAAAAAAAAGCTTAGAACAGGTTTTGAGAACAAGAAACTCAGTCCAATAGCATCCAAACCCCGTAGCAAAAACAAATCTCTGTACCATACAAAGACATTTAAACATATCCACCTATATAGTGTCTACAGCCCACGAATGGGAGGTAAAGTGGACCAAATATGGCAAGTCAAATCCTTAAAATCCAGCACTTGTTAAGCGCAAGAAACACACGAGAACAAACGAACTAGTTCAGAGAACGTAACCAAAACAAACACGAAGACCTTACAATGTAAGATAGAGAAACATCAGGGTCCGTGCCGTCATCAAAACCATGATCGTTGTCATGGTAAGAATAAGCCTCGCCCTCCTCGAGCTCTGTATCCTCCATCTTTCTGTCTCCTCCAAAAGATCCTAGAGCTAAACTTTTTCTTGCATCTCTGTTTCTCGCGGTAATCATCAGGGGGCCCCAAAAAGAAAAAAGCAAAAAAGAAAAAAAAAACCAAAACAAAAGAAAAAATCAAACAAGCTGCTCAAGAACCGAAAGCTCTCTCTCCTGAACAGCAAGAACCCTTCGACCCATTATCCAGCTCGGAGAAACAAGCGAAACCCAGCTGGGGATTTCTCGGCCTCGATCAATTACCCGAACCCGATCGAGAACGCCAACCCGCCCACCCCCCCTCCCTCCCCTCCCCCCAAAAGAGAGAGAGAGAGAGAAGAAAGGAAAAAACTCCAGTTGCTTCGATCAGAAGAACCCCCACAACCGAAACTCCGCACTAATTGACTAATTGACCGCTCGAGAAGATGCTCCCCAGCTCCACTGTGCAGATCGCTATGGCGTGATCTACAATTCTCAACGCGGGTAAGAACCGAATTAGCTCACAGAGAGAGACAGAAAAGAGAGAGACAGAGACAGACGGACAGACAAACAGAGAAGAGAGAGAGAGAGAGAGAGAAAGGGTCTCTCCGGTTTTGGTGTACAGAGCAGCCGCGTTATTTTTTCCCTTTCGTTTTTAACTTATATTTCCCTTTCTCGTTTCTGTTCTCTCTCTCTCTCTCTCCCTCTCTCCATCCGTGCCCGAAGCGAATTCATTACATTAGCGCATGATCTCTCTCTCTCTCTCTCTCTCTCTCCCTCTCGCTCTCCCTGTGGAAAGTCGCGTGGAATTGGCAACCGACCGGACGGGGCTTTTAGAGCCGGGTGGAGGTGGGCGGGAGGGGCATGTTATATCCGCGTGTTCCCACGAGCGACTTGTCTGAACATACTCGGGGCACGCTTCCTCCTCGACTCGCGCTACCCCAGCGCGTGCGCCGACCCCCCGCAAGCCGCCGTCGCTTCCCTCCGCCCTCTCTCTCTCTCTGTCTCCCTCCCTCTCTCGTTTCCAACGCGTTTCGAATTCGGAAAGCGACTGTACCGGAAACGGCAAAGTCGCTGCACGTTCTTTTCGTGCTTGTACGAGCGGGGGCGTCCCCGTCTTGAGCACGGGTGGGATACAGCAGTTGGGGGCCCGTCCAACAGTACCGGTTCTACGCGTGAATCAGATTGGACCGCTCTAAAAACCGGTCCCAATTCCGAGTGAAGAACCGTTTGGCAACCGGACCAAATTTAGGAACGGTTTCATAATTTTTCCCTTTTTCTGTCCTTTTGGTGCTCACTCGGACACTTTGCAGCTCTCTCTCTCTCTCGACTTGCCCTCCTCCTCGCTCGCTCGCGAGCTCGTTCTCGCCCTTGTTCATCTTTTACTTTGAGCCATTTTGTATCTCGTACTATTTTGTTGTATAACCAACCAAAAAAAAAAATAGGTTCTTGAATAGACAGTGGAACCTAACCAGAAAAATAGGTAGGTTCTAAAATTGATTCTAGAGCAAACAAGGCAGGTTTCAGGCTTTAAAAATTTAGAAACAGTTTTAACAAGGTAAATTCAAGATTCCAACCTACCCATTCTAAAACTAATCGCTCCCAATAATAATGTCATGAGATGGTGTAATCACTCATTTAATGTACATTATTAAGCTTTCATCAAAC
This sequence comes from Syzygium jambos, assembly GCA_031216235.1. Taxonomy (NCBI): domain Eukaryota; kingdom Viridiplantae; phylum Streptophyta; class Magnoliopsida; order Myrtales; family Myrtaceae; genus Syzygium; species Syzygium jambos. The sequence goes on from CM062230.1 coordinate 25,253,813, forward strand.
AAATCGATTTTTGCACATGTGTTTCGGGCGCGCAATTACTTTTTAAGTTGGTCATGTGTGTTTTATTGGGAAATCTACTTATTACGAGAACGAAAACTCCCATGTATATGTAAGGGGAGAAAGAATGAGTAGTGACCAAAAAGGAAGTTACCAAAGAAGAGTTAGACTACTAAAGGGAGATTAGCCCACAATCATTACAGTATCTCCAATTTAAATGCTACGGCTTGCGATGTAGGTATAGGGGTAAGATTGGCCTTTTTGTGAAAGTGAGATGAAAGTTAATCATGACTTAGGTATATAGATCAACGGATACAATTTTGAGTTTTGTAAATTCACTTGGTGGGTATATACAAATCTTGAGATTTGAATTTTAAAGTTGCCAACGCCTGTTTGGCTATTATGTCTATTATAGAGGGAAGGATACTAGAAGTGTCAAAAGTTACGTACAGCGCTTACTTTGATACCAAAAGTTTCATTCGAGTCATTTAAGTGTCAAAATTTTTTAAAAACGATCACTTAAGTGCCAACTCCGATCAATTTTGCCGGAAATCCAACGTTTCATTTTTTTATTAATTTCTGAAGTCGATGTGGCTCGTCGGAAATACAGTCAATACGTATAGTCGGCATTTTTTATTTTAAATAATTTTTTTCCTTTTTTTTCTTTTCTTTCTTTTTTCCTTCTTTTCTTTTTTTCTTTTCTTTCTTCTCCCTTTGGTCATCGCCGGTGACCGGAGGTCGGGCACCGGCCGCCTGGCCTTGCCCGGACGAGGCCGCTGCCGCCCGCCACAGGCGAGGCCCGGCCGACCCTCACCTGGGCGACGGCGGACAAGCCTCGACGAAGGCGGCCTCGCCTCGCATGGGCGAGGGCTCCCCTCACCAGATCCGGTGAGGCCGGCCGTCGCCCAAGCCATGGTGGCCCCGCCGGACATCAGGCGCCGTCACCCAAACGAGGGTCGAGCGGGCCTCGCCTGTGGCGGGCGGCAGTGGCCTTGTTCGGGCAAGGCCAGGTGGCCGGTCTCCAGTCACCGGCGGTTACCAAAAGGAGAAAAAAGAAAAGAAAAAAAGAAAAAAAATTCAGAAAAGTATTTAAAAAATCGAAATATATACGTGGAAATGTCACGTAGACTAATTTAAAAAAAAAATCCAACTAAGATTAAAAATTTAATTATAAATGTCACGTATTAATTTGGCCAAAATCTCTCACTGTTGGCACCAAAGTGATCATTTTTCCTCCGATTTGGCACTTAAGTGATCCAAATAGAACTTTTGGCACAAAAGTGAGCTCCATACACAACTTTCGGCACTTTTACTGTTCTTCCCCCGTCTATTATACATTACGCTTTTTGCTTGTAAAGCCATTATGATATTGTCAAATCATTAATTATGTACTGTCGTTGTGTCCACTAATACCATCAATTTATAATTGCCATCGCATCGATATACCACGATTTATAGCGCGAAATAATTTAATTGCATATTATACTAATATATTTGTAATCTATTACACTTTTGTATGTAATTATTTATTCACGACTTCATAATTAATAGATTTCTTAGATATTGTCATCGAATCATTTGGTTTTTTTTTTGTTTTTTTAAATGATTGAGGGCACTTTAGATCAATCCATATTTCTTCTCCACACTGTCCAATCGCACAATGCCATATAATTATTTCATTTGTTTGACCAAACTAGAATAATGGCTAGGACGGTTCTATCCCCTCACAATTGCAATGGTCAATCACGGCTTTATAACCAAAAGGGTTAATATTACGAAAACCCTAAACTGATATATTTGTGATAAATTTACCTTCAAACTAATTTTTTAATTATAAAAAATCTCAAACCGGTATATTTGTTACAAATATACCCTCCGTTAAATTGAATTAATATTACGAAAAATCCTAAATTAGTAAATCCGTGACAAATATAGGAGTAAAACCTTAAACTGGTACATTCATTAATTGTCACGTGTCATTTAACTCAACAATTTAATGATAAAATTTAACGAAAACATCAGAGCATATATATGTCACAAGTGCAGCAGTTTTGGATTTTTTATGATCACAAAAATTAATTTGAAATAAATTTTTTATAAGTGCACTAATTTGAGATTTTTTGTGGTGTTAACCTCAACTAAAACTGCAGTTAGAAAGTCAAGTAAGACTATATGTTGGATGATGGAATCTCATTTATTGGCTAGATATTGCAATATTTGGGTCTCCAGTGGCAATAATTGCAATATTTGACATGCTGCTTTTTCTCTTTTTGGACATGTTGCTTTCTTAAAAAAAAGTATATTTTGCATTGATCACGCGCCTGATATAAATTATTTCTCATTTTGGCTTAATTCCCCTAAAACTCGCTAAATTCAAGTCCAATTCTAAATTTACTCCGAACTTAACCTTTTCTTTCGTCTGAAAAAATAACCAACTTTCGCTCCGGTTTCAAATTTGTCCCGCGTCTAAAAAACCAACGTCGGTCTCTTCAAAATTATCAAATATCGTGAAGTTGTCGTTATTCCATAGGAAGATGAGGGTGTTGGTGAATATGCGAATTTTGATAATTAATCTCTAAGGGGTCTCGATGTTGAACATGTCAAGGGAATTAGCCTCAATTTGTGGATGCGGGATGGCAGATTTAGGACTATGGTGAAAGGTCATAACCTTATTTTAAATAAAATAAAAAGGATCGAGGTGGAATTGTGATTTGATTTAAAGCGGGGAAAATTTTTTTAGGAGATTATTCGCTTTTTCATTTTACATTTGCGCTCAAAGTGATGAAACCGATGGCCTCAAGATTAGCTTGCGGTGCCACGTGTCGCCGTCACGAGGCGCCGTCGGCACTCGAAAGCTTGGGAGCCACGGACCGTCAGCGCGTGTCGCTAGTCGCCTGCTCAGGCGCGTCGGTTTGACGTGTTCTGCAAAGTCTGCGAAGAAGTCCACCTGCCTTTGAAGTCCACATATGGTTTTATACTTTTATCTTCTTTTGTTTTCATCTTCTTTTTTTTTATCTTGACTATTTTTGAATTTGCAAATCAAACACGATCCTTATGTTGTAAGTATATAACCATTTGATTTTGGAGGAAAAATAAATTTGTTTAAGCATAGAAATGATTCAGTTGAGAAAAAAAATCCCTTTATTTTCTAGCTATGATTTTGGGCCTAATTCTAAAAAAAAAATACAAACTTTACTTTGAGTGACAATTCTAATTCAAACTTCTTTTTTGTCTGATAAAAAATCATCATCTTTCACTTAAATCCTAAATATGACCCGATCAATTTAAAAATTTCACATCACGGAGGTCATATTTGGGATTCGAGTAAAAATTGGTACTTTTTATTGTGATAAAAACAATTCGGGCTATAATTATCACTTAAGGTAAAGTTGGTACTTTAAGGCTCCGTTCGTTTCCGGAAAAATATTTTTTCGAAAAACATTTTTCACGTTTTCCGGTGTTTGGGGGCCTTTGTCTACAGGCGGCGTTCCACGGTCGCACAATACCGAACGCACCTCTTCTTCGTTTTTATCCATCGTGCATGTACATGCAACTCGAATTTATCATCCATAATAATTGACATTGGAATTTTCGTTGATTAGTCTTTCTTTTTGTCCGTTTTGTTGACTTTTCTATGTATTCGCCAATGCTGTTTTCTTGTCATGTGCAAAGTAGGGGTGTCAATTTGAAAAAAAAGAAGAGCAAAAAAAAAAGTAAGAATATCAACGATTCGGTTCGGGTTTTCATGATATAGGGACTGAACTGAAAACCTTATTGTAAATCCAAATTGAAAATGGCACTTTTTCTTAAAAACTCGTCATTACTTCAATGTAAATTATTTGAACCAGGTTGGTTAGTGCGATATTAGAATCTCTAAGACAAGAAGTTGATGGCCATGTTTCAGTCCTTTGTTTAAGAGGCACTATAAAAGTGCCACAAAATTATAAATTTCTCCTATGCAACTTCTCATTAAATTTCGACTATTTTTTTCTCTATTTTCTTCGGAATTTTCGCTCTCTCAATTTTTCCTCCATTTCCTAGATTAAAGTAGAGTAAAATTGATTTAGGTTCTTCTAGAATTGAATAATTTTGAGAGTTTTTCTCATTTTTGAAATAGGGTGGGAAGGGATTGTTAGCATCGTATTATCTTAATTTATTTTTCTTGATTATTGATTGTTAGCATAAGTAATCCTTTGGATATTTGCAGTAGAGCTGTACCCCCTTCATAGACTTTTCCAAATGACATCGGTTAGTGCATTTGCGATCTAAGGTCCGAATTGGCAAACCCGTCACCGCAACATGCATCATCAGATCATAACTCTCTTCGTGTAAGAGATGTTGACGATTATTTAGGCACTTGTTATTATTCCTCGTCAAACTATGGAAATTAGATACAAAATCGATATTCTAATTTTTTAAAAACAAAAATATATCACTTTTCAACATACTCAATTAATTCGGTTTTTGTTTCCAAAAAAAATAATTATTTTTAAGACGATCCAAGTACTTTTTTGTCTGTGAAAAGATCTATTTTCCACAAATTAAGCCAAACAATAAATCCATCTCAAATAAGTCCATCTATACATAAATTCATGCACGCGCCTTGTGAATATCGATAGGACAGATATTATATTTGACAAAACAAAAATTCGTGAACTCGAGGATTATTGAGAAAAGGGAAAAGTTAAAATTAAATAACTATGCTTGCTTTGTAGTTTGCACCGATACTCTTATTAATATTTGTTTCGACTCGCCTTATGTGGAAAAAACAGAAAAGAAATTCAAGAGCATATTGTCATTACACTTGAAAATATTCGCGTACAAGCTTTTTCCTCTCGAAAGCAGGCTGTAGAGCGTGACTTCAGTACAATCACAGAATACCCCAATGGTTGATCCGATGGACAGACGATCCTTTCGTAATATGTGTTGACAACAACATGATGTCATTAATTAGCAAATTAATTTTCACAGTAATGACAAAAATAATACAGTAAATTGATGGTGATTGACTTGACTCCTCTAGCTCCTCGGAAATTGAAAGATCCAATTCACCATAAAGATAAAAAAGCAGGCCATTTCGACGTCATCGCGTTCCTTTCAGGCTCGTCTGGCAGTCACCAAACTGGAAAATGAACGTGTTCTTGCTTCGCTTGTGTTTCAAGCAAGTTTATAACACGTGTGCATATATGTACTAAACTGTACATGGATCGTTTAATCCGATACATTCTGTCAAATTTAACGGTTCAAATACAATTTTGATTTCTCCCATGACGGGTCATGGTGAAGACAGTCGTGGGACGAGAGAAATTTTTGTAAAAAGAAAATTCGGCTAAAGGCCTGTAAAATTGATTAAGATAATCATAACGGGGAGTGAAAATATCCCAAGCGATGTACCGTGTGAAAATGGCACACGAACGTAGATAAAAACGAGAATTTCTAGATTCAAAGGACAGGAATCGCGAGATATATGTCACATGAGCGATATGATTGGTCAGTTATGTCATATCAATAATGCAAATCAGCGCGTCGAAGTGCTGTTTGTCGCTTTATGGGCTCCTGCTTAGAGGTAATTGACGCAAGAATAATGCAGATTCTGATAGGCTTGTGGTCTAAAATCAAGAAAGCTCCTGACAAGGAAATAAGAAGCGAATATTCTTGGGAGTTATGCCACTCGGTCATATTCTAACTTCTGTATTCCATGGAACTGTCCATTGACGGCCTTGGAAACCTGTTTTAACTCTCCAGCTTTCAGGGACTTGGAAACGCTTCCTTGGAATTACAGCAGCGATGCTGTCAAAACCATAACGGGAGAAGAAAGTGATGGAAAGAGAAGCAGGGCGGAAAAGGATTACGGGATCCCGGAGTTGTCGAAACCGTAAGATAAGAATCAGTTCTCTACCGGGCAATGTCGCGCCAATCAAATTTTTATTGATTTTATGGCGCTTTGTACCTCGTAAAACAGTCGCATTTTCTACTGTGCAACGTTGCACCGTTAGAAAAAATCTTGAATTTATGAATTGTTTGGAACCTCACCAACATAAAACAACTTGCGGACTTTACCAGTCGGTCAACTGATAAACCTCTAGAAAGTAGAAAGAACAGTTGAAAAGGTCACCAAACCAGGGAGAAAAAAGAGCTGTTAGTCAAAAAAGCTCAAGAACTGATCAAGAAGCTCCGGAGTAGCTGAACAAACAACTGACCCAACTGTAACAAGCGACATCGGGGTCTGCAAAAGAGGCTCCTCTGTCGAATTCGTCTGCACAAGACAATCGAAAAGACGAAACAATCTCGCGGCCAAGAAGAGGACATCGAGAGTTGGAGCAAGTGAAACAATACGTAAACCTCAGATCACAAGCTCGGCCTTTCAAAATGGCCTTTTCCATTGCTGTGATACCACTTCCTGGGTAAATGAACAGAGTCATCTCAATAGACAACCAGCTAACGTGACTCGAGTATGTTAGGTTTTTACTATGAATGCTAGCTACCCACATAGCCCCATGAACCTTCCGCACCTCGTGTTTCTGCACTCCTCTCCATTAGGATGCACAATTCGGAGGGATGATTTAGGGCGGCGTCTTCGCTTGAACAGAGCTTACGCTGGTGATTAAGGCGCTGCAAGTGATGTCTTCAGCAGCTTTTGCGACCGTCAAGTCAGAAGTAAGAGTAGCGCTTTTTTGAGCATCAAGAGTCGCGCTTTTTTGAGCATCAGGATGGTGAAACATTTGTATATCGCTTTTGTAGTTTCCTCCTTGCTTACACTACTTCAGTTCATGCCATATGCCTAAACAAGTAGATCGAGCAAATGAGTTGGAAGTCGACTCAAATTGGACAGCTCATGGGAGCGACGTACACCTTCATTACCTCATTTATCGCGAATTAAGCAAATGTCATTACCTCGAATCGACATGTTAGGCACCTTCTTCTTCCATAATTGTTACGAAAACTCAATCCCCGATCAATACATTCGAAACGTATTCGAAACGAATTCGATCAATGCGAAAAACGTGCCCGAGGACCATCAACTTGTATCACCGATCGTACAGGCATATCATGCAACGAACATATCCGGTATTGTCACAGATTAAGTGCCACTTTGCGCTTGAGAGTTCTTCGATCGTCTTTCGTTCTCGTTTGCGTTCTGAAGGAAAAATAAAGAAAGTGTCATGTTCGAAGGAGTGTGTTCTTTTGCATATGAAAAAACACGTTTATTTTTTCAAGGGGTGCTTACTATTTATAGTGATAGGCAAATAACTATCTTGTGGGCTATTGTGGCTCACGGGCCGAGTTTGGCCCATCTTGGGCGGTCCACCCATTATGTTTTTCATCTCCCACTCGCTCACGATGGGCTAAACACAACTCTCTTCTTTGCAAAGTTCATATTGGCAAATAATCCGTGTGACCAGCATACTATGAGAGCTCGTTGATATACATTTGTTAGGAATATATAATAGCTCAAATTGGGCATTATCCATAGTAGAATTAGTATGCAGTTCCCTAGATCAATTAGTCACATTTTTTATCTCTCTTGATCTCTTTTAGTATCTTGTATATTGTATTCAAAACTATAATTTACTCAAAATCATAATTGGTCGACCTGTGAATACAAATATAGAATGTGACATCATAAATTAAATTGATCTTCTTCTTTCCTTAAACCTCTCCATTTTAGTCCAACTCGTTTTTCTAGAAATGTTTCATTAGACCGAATTATTATGATCATCGGCAACATCCTAAGATAGCAAATATTGAATAGAAATTTTGAGAATAAGTAAGAGTTATGAGGGGACTTTAATTGAGAAAAACTATTTTACTCAAGAGTCTTACACGACTTAAAAATTGAGATCATAATTTTTTTTGACCAACTCTTATCGGTCGTCCCATACATACGTAATATGAAATATGTATTACGGTATTCTCTCATTTTCCCATAGAGCATATGTCTTTACTCTCAATGCCGTACAGATGATAGTTTAGACATACTCAATGTCTAACTTGAGTTCACAAATCTACTCTATTCATAAGCGTCTATCAGAACTTACATCTGGCATTAAAGACAGGTAAATTGAAATATGTGGGTCATTTCACTTTCGGACATAATAATCTATATATCCTCATCTTAACATTTCGTTAAGGCAACGTCCATGCTTCATGCTTGAGCTCTCAATTATCACCTAGATAACAAGCTTAAAACTGTCTCATCTCTATTCATCACACGGTGAGTAGAGGCGATTACCCGTGTGAGTGAGCTAATCTTTCATCTGTCTGACATACCTTTTCAATATAATGCAGTCAGCATTGACATTCACAAACGTCATACTAACTTATATGCATTGATAATAACAAGCTTCATTAATAGTGAACATTCAGAGAAAATTATAATATTCAGTACATCATATTCTACACAGTTCCAGAGATTTCACATGACCATAGAAAACTTCTCTAGGAATCGACTTCGTCATAGGATCTGTTATCATCCTTTGTGTAGATATATACTTCACGTTCACTCTTTTCGTGCAACCATATTCTTGACATAGTTATATTTGATATCTATATATTTGGTCTTTTCATAGTACTTGGGATCCTTAATGTACGCTATTGCTACTTGGCTATCACAATAGACCAATACCATGTTTGCAACACTCTCAGTAACACCTAAGTGATCAAAAAATCTTTCAAGCCAAACAGCTTCTTGTGTTGCTACTGATAGAGCCACGAACTCGGCTTTCATTGTAGATAAGGCTACACACTGTTGTTTCTTACTGCTCCAAGATATAACGCCATTATTCAGTAAGAACACGTATGCAGAAGTAGATTTCCTTTCTTTTAAATCTCCTCCCCAGTCAGCATCAGTATAGTCTTCAAGGTGTAGATTGCTTTCTTGATAAGTCAACGCATGGTCGGCACTTCCCTTTAGATATCTCAGGATTCTTTTGACGACGATCCAATGTGCTTGACCTGGATTGGATTGGTATCTACTTATCATTTCAACTGCATAACAAATATCAAGTCTTGTACACATCATAGCGTATATCAAGCTTCCGACAACACTAGCATATGGAACTTGCTCATTTGCTTCTTTTCTTGTAAAGTCTTAGGACACATTCTGTTGTTTAATGCTTCACCCTTTGAAATAAGAGTATCTATTGGTTTACAGTCTTGCATACGAAATCGCTCAAGGATTTTATTCATATACATCTCTTATGAAAGGGATAGGGATTTCTTTGAGCGATCTCTTGAAATCTTAACTCCAAGAATATATGCAGCTTCACCCATATCTTTCATCTCAAAATTGGAAGATAACAAATTCTTGACTGTATTAACAAACTCCATACTGCTTTCGGCAATTAATATATCATCAACATATAATGATAAGATCACAAATTGATCTTTGGATTTTTTGATATATACATAATTATCTTCACTAATCGTTACAAAATCATATGCCATTATGGCATTATGAAAACGTATATATCATTGTCTCGAAGACTGCTTAAGGCCATATATCGACCTCAACAGTCGACACACTTTGTACTCCTGGCCTTTTGTAATGAAACCAGCAGGTTATTCCATATAAATTTCTTCCTCTAATTCTCCATTAAGGAATGCAATCTTTACATACATTTGATGTAATTCAAGATCCCTACTAGCTACTATTGCCAAAATAAGACAAATAGAGGTAAATCTAATCATAGGAGAAAAAGTTTCTTCAAAGTCAACTCCTTCCTGTTAATTATATTCTTTCGTCACAAGGCGAGCCTTATACCTCTCTATTGAGTCATCAGCCTTACGCTTTATTTTGAGAACTCGTTCCCAATGGCTTTGCATCCTTTTGGAAGGTCAACCAATTCCCAAATTTGATATGATCTTAATGACTCCATTTCTTCTTCTATTGCATGTATCCATTTTTTCTTATCAGGGCAAGTTAGAGTATCGTTCACATTCTTCGGCTCATCTTCATCTTATGGGGCGATCATGAAAGTTTTTCTTTCAATGTCAAAACGTCGACGGGAAATCCTATACGACTTGACTGTCATATGGAATGCTGTACTCGTGATGATTCACCCTGTTTCATTGCGCTCTCGCAAAATTTTGCGACGAAAAATTTCAATTTCCTTCGCAAAATTGCGACGGAAAAAAATTCGTCGCAAATTAGCCACGAACACTATCCGTTGCAAAATAATTCGTCGTAAAATTCGTTGCAAATTAGCCACAAACACTATCAATCGCAAAATTCGTCGCAAATTAGCCACGAACTTTATTCGTCGCAAATTTCGTCACAAATATCGATGCAAATTTCGTCGCAAATTTAGTCGCAAATTTCGTTGCTAATTTGCCACGAACTATATTCGTCGCTAATTTACCGCGAACTATATTCGTCGCAAAATTCGTCACTAATTTGGCAAGAAATTTTTTTTTGGTCAGTAAATTGCGGTGAACTTATTCGCGGCAAAATTCGTCGCTAATTTGCCACCAAATTTTTTTATAAACGAATTTAGCGACGATTTTTTATTAATTCTTTAGCGATGACCTCTGCGACGATTATCGTTTAAGGACGAAATTAGCAACGAAATTTTATTTTTGCAATGAACTTTTGTAATTTGTTTTTTTTTTTTGATAACCCAGGGAACCCCCGTACGGCCGACAGCCGAGGAGTAAACCCTGAGGGCGACACGTGCTAGCCACCACACACATGCCACCGGTTAAGTCACCCTGCGGCGCCCGGGATTCGAATACTCAACCTTTTGCGAGAGGAAGAGTGCGCGCTCCAGCAGCGCCATCCAGGCGGATAGTAACTTTTGTAATTTGTTTTTTTTTTTGGTAAAGTAAGCAGTGTATAACTTTTCAACGCGCATGATACATCAAGTGAGCCGAACACAAAAACCTCGTACCTGAAAGGACAAATAGTGTCCCGACAAGTACAAAGGTGTTACGGCTATCAAATAAGCAGAAGGCGTTACACAGAAAGGCTAGAAGGTAGCCAATAACCAACAGTAAGTGCTACAATGGAGGTTCAGCTGAAAATGGTCTCAGAAATACCCCAACTGGCTTGAATCCTCCTGTTCCGAGGATTGTCTTGAACCGGCTTAAGAGAGAGACCTTTGTCTCTAACCACCTTAGTAAGATGGTTGCGGAGAGTAGGTATACATAAAGCGCTATTTCTGAAGAGGATATTATTCCGTTCAATCCATATGAGATGGCATAGTGCTCCAAAGGCAAACCTAGCAATACGGTGAACAAAACTATTTCCACCAATGAATTTAATACCCCACCGAAGGTTCTGATCCCAGGACCCGTTACGCCAAGAAAGATGACAGTTAGAAGCCCAAAATTGTGCTAGGGATCCCGTAACATTGCAGCCAAAAAACAGATGATCAACCGAGTCCGGTCTAATGTGACAAAAGGCGCATAAACCTTCAGTAATTCTATGGTAATTCAGGAGGAATACCTGCGTGGGAAGCCTCCTCAAAGTCATTAGCCACATCAAAAAACCATGGCGTGGTGCAATATGACAGTCCCAGATGAAGAAGTCCCAGCAAACCGTTTGTCCTCTTGCTCGAACTAACTCCCAAGCCGAGGCAATAGAAAATGTTCCAGACGAATGTCCTAGCCAGATAAAAAGGTCTGGTGTGTCAACATTGAGCGTTGGGAGAGGAGAAGCCCAAGAGTTGAATGTTTGCATCACATTCGACCGGTGCCATTCTGAAGAGAGGAAGTCCCAAACCGAGGCCGTCCGAGGGATACTTTTGTAATTTGTTATCGTATGATAAAGTCATTATTTTATTTTTTGATTTTAAACCTAATTAAAAGAAAAATTAATTTTTGGAATTTATATTTAACATTAATTAAGCACTTAATAACATCAAAATATTATAATAATATGAAAATGAAATACATTCATCTACATTTTCCACAAGAATGACATAAATATTTTTTTTATAGTACACATAATGAGAGAATAAATAATCTTGCACAATAAATAATGACGACAGATTTGAATTAAAAAAGAATATCCTGCTTTTAGTGACAATCCCCATCATATAAAATACTGAACAAAACTAAAGACACGGTTCATGTGAGATGCTCACTTCCTGCTCCAGTTTAAACAAATGCCGATTGAAATGTTGTTGCAACCTCTCATTTGCATAACTTATGTAGAATTGCTCAAAGCTGTTCTTCTACAAAACATAAATTGTCTGGAATTAGACACAAAATTAGTGACATTGTTTCCACATTAAATGTTAATATATTTAGCTTCTAAAGGATACATAATGACTGTGAAGCAAGCAATCTTAATTAAGTAAAGCAACGAAGGTAAATGAAATATAGAGGAAAAATGTTGAAGTTCACTTTCAGTGATAAATCTAATAGAAGTAAAGAAACAAAGGTGCAACGTAGGTGTTCCAAATTGGTTCACTGTCCACAACTGCACACTTCCACCACAAAAAAAAAACATTTATGTAAGTGAGATGAACAGAATAAAGAATGATATTGGATGCTATTTATCTTTTAGCTACCACAAAATACCTGCCAACACTGCACACTTCCACCACAAGCAGCATAATGAAGTGGAGCGCGTCCAGCACCTACAACGTGCAAAGATACACATGACTTTCCATAAATGCATGATTCTAAGCAGGTATCACTGCATTCAAATAACTAACTTTTTCAATGGCTCAAGTAGAGGGGACGTAGACAGCACGAGTAAAAGAGACGTAGAGGGGGCATAGGAATACAATCTGTTAAAAAAAGTACCAAAGAGTGAAAGTGAGTCCAATACAAAGTCAGTTAGGCAAGTAGCACCTCCACTCCCCACAGAAGACAAGGATGATTAAAAGGTAAACTCAAAACAACATTTCCTTTTGTGTTGTTTCAAGGATAAAAAGCAGTCTAAGATAGATAAGCGACAATAATGTTAATACCAAAACATCTCCTAAGATAGTGGTATTAACTAGGAGATGAATACATTGCGAAAAGAAACATTAGCATAGCTTTTTACCTGCTTTTGAACCATCGAACCGCATGATAAGAAAAGCCAACAAATCGACCAGAGATATCAGATTCGAATTGAGTGAAGCAGCTGGAGAGATCATGAAAGAAAATGAAGTTCCATTAGAGAGGCAAGTAGTAACATTATAAGAAATCGCTGGGGGAATCATGTTCATCATGATAACCCACTCAAAGCAAACACCGACTTGTTGTGCGGTTTCTCTACTCCTACTTCTCTAAGTGATGTGTTAAATAAATTACATGCACAACCAATTACTCCAGAAACTTAGCTTGTTAGAGTACAGCGCAATATTAAACTCACATCTTGAATTATTAAAGGTTGCTGCATCATGCGTACAATTGACCAAAACCTAAAACATTTAGGATCCCATCGACCAAAATAGATCACTAATAACTCAATCTCAGGACCTTTATCTTGCTTATTCCTTCAATACCATACTGTATATGTGCAGCATGATCGAAATGACAGCTTAAAACAACCGAGTCACACCGAACAGATACACTCTCCATCATCACACCGAACAGATACATTACTATACCTATGCATAAGCACACAACGATTAATAACTAATCCCCCGTATAACCTAAAACGATCTCAGTGAATCTCTGTTAGTGAACACAACTAAATCGCCATAACCATGACCTTGTCATCCCAGAGCTGCCATGCACCATCACCATCAAAATTCTCGGGTAAACTTCGACAAGTAAGACAGTATCGGCAACACAAGTCCATTCGTGATCTTCCCCAATGCCAAACCCCTCTCAGTCCGCAGCCCCTTCGGCCGAAGAAGTCACCAGAGGAGACGAACGAATTACCGCTGCAATCAAATGTTGCAATCAGTGTCGGACCTGAAGGCTAATCAGGACCACCCCGTGCGAACCGAAGGTCCACGACGGACATGATTTCACGAATAACGATCAAATCGAATCAATCGGCAAGTAACGGATCCGAAAGGCCACGCCAATCAATCGGGGGAGGGGGAGGGGGAGGTACGTACGAATTCGCGGACGATGCCCTTGTAGACGAGGAGGGGGAGGGCAACGCCGAAGATGCCGACGAGAGCGAGGTTCTGGTGAGTCCACCGGAAGTTGTGCTCCAGGTTCTCGCGCGCCGTGCTCCAGTCCTCGACAGGGGGAGGAGCCGCCGCCCCTTCGCGCTCCGCGACCTCTAGGGCTCCGGAGGCCATGGGCAAGGAGGAGTCGCGGAGGGGAAGGGGGTACCGAAAACCCTTAGCGAGCGCGAAAGGTTTGGGGGTGTGGGGGAGAGGGAAGAAGCAGAAGCGAGAAGGAGAAGCGGAAGCAGATATGATATGATCGAGAAAGAGGGAAAGAGAGGGAGAACAGTGAGTGAGAGAGACAGAGAAATTGGGGGTGAGGGCGGGGCTTTGCGGCGCTCTTTTTTTTTAATTAAATCAGCGACGAACCTTATATTTCGTCGCAAATTAGCGACGAGCTTCCTTATGTTCGTGGCTAATTTTTGCGACATTAATTTAGAAAATAAAAAGATTTTGCGACAAATATTTTTTCATCGCTAATTAGCCACGAAATAAAAATTCGTCACAAATTTGCGACGGAAAATAAATCCGTCGTAAATTTGCGACGGATTGGAAAATGCAATAAAATTTTTGGAATCCGTCGCAAAATCCGTCACAAATCTGCGACGAAAAATAAATCCGTTGCAAATTTGCGACGGAAAATAAATTCGTGGCAAATTTGCGACGAATTTTTATTTCGTTGCAAATTCCGTCGCAAATTAGCGACGAAAAATTCCCTGCCACAAATTTCTGTCGCAAAATCCATGTTTTTTTTAGTGAGATAATGGTGGTGTCGTCTCTTTAAATGGTTGCAATTGAGAATGGGTTGCATTCAACTCTCCATTTGTCACAATGCTCCCACTAACTTCACTATCATGATTCACAGATTCGTATAGTGAGTAATCACCACCTACTTCGCCCTTTTTAGGAAATTCATTCTCTAAGAATGTGACTTTCCGTGATTCAAATTCAGTTATACTTTCGCTTTCTTCCTCACCTATGAATACATATCCTTTTGAGTGCTCAGGATATATTATAAAAATACTATTTTTGCCTTTTGAGCCTAATTTTTCATACTTGTGAGAAGACTCACTAGTATAGGCAACACAACCCCAAAGTTTTAGAAAGATTAAATCAAGCTTTCCGCCTGTCCATAACTCATATAGAGTAGAAGCAACTGATTTAGAAGGCACACGGTTAAGTATGTAGACAGCAGTCAACAAAGCATCACCCCAAAAAATATTGAGCAAGTTAGCTTGTGCCATCATTAATCTAACTATTTCCATTAAGGTTCTATTTTTTCTTTCCGCAACAACATTTTGTTGAGGAGTATATGAAATAGTAAGTTGTCTTTCTATTCTGTTTTCATCACATAAATCTCTAAACTAATCAGATAGATATTCTCGACCTCGAATGGATCTTAATGTTTTTATTTTCTTGTCTAATTGATTTTCCACTAAGCTCATAAATCTTTTAAAGCAATTTAAAGTCTTGGACTTATGAGAAATCAAATCGACATGTCCGAATCTAGTATGATAATCAATGAATGTGATGAAATAAACATACACGTGCCTTGCTTTTACATTCATTGGACCATAGATGTCAGTATTGATTAATTGCAAAGGAAATTCAGCTCTTGTTCCTTTTCCAAATGGTTTCCGCGTTATTTTTCCCTCTAGGCAATGCTCACATATGGGCAAATCAACCTTTTTAATATTGCCCAATAAGCCATCTTTAGCAAATCTATTTATTCTTTATTGGCCAATATGATCAAGTCTAGCATACCACATGTCCACATCATTCTCATAAGAATCAGATAATGTAAATAAGGAATAACTAACATTAACTTCACAATAGTCAATATCTAATACAATGAAATCATTTAAAAAAAATCCGAAACCATAATAACTTGTACCTAAAGACAAGTCTACACAATTGTTATGGAAGTTTATATTAAAACCAAGTCTAACTAAAATCAACACCAAAACTAAGTTCCGACGAATCTCTGGATCGAATAGCACATCATGTAAGAATAATGTGCGTACACTGCGCATAAGTAGTTGACAGGTGCCAATGCCTCTGACCTCCACTCTTGAATTGTTCCCCATGTATATCTACTTCGTTCCTTATGGAACTCGTCGAAACTCCATGAAAGCTTCTCTGTCCTTCACTACATGATCTGTGGCTCCCAAGTTTACAGTCCACAAAGGATTAGATTCGGTTAGAAACACTGAACTAGACACATAAGCAGCATTTTCATTAATGCTAAGGGTTTCTACCTTCTTTGGCTCGCTACAGTCGCGAGCAAAGTGACCTTTCTTGCCACAGTTATAACATTTCACTCTTGAAATGTTCTTCTTGAAATGACGCTTTTCTTTCTCCCGTTGGTTGTGCCTTGGCTTCTTCCCTGAAGGACTTACTCCCTTGCCTTTATACTTTTTTGACCCAGTAGGGTGCTTCCTCTTGGAGCCCCAAATTTCATGCGACCTAGAATCAGCAAAATAAATATCAGTCTCTAGCTTAGCCGCTATGAGGCGATCTCCTTCCAGCTCAAGATGCCACATAGCATCCTTGAAGGTTTTGATACCGTCATTGTGGTTCAAATGAATCTTCATGTACTCCCAGCTTTGAGATAAGGAGTGGATTACTGCCTGTACCCGTTATTCATCAGTGAGTATGTGGCCGTCATCCTTTAGCTCACTAATCATATTCAACATCTGCCTCAAATGTTATTTCATGATTTTTCAATGAGGCATCTTGTATGAGTCGAAACGATAGTGAGTTGTCTCAATTTAGTCACAAAAGTTCGACCAAATCTTGATGCCAGTGCAGCCCATATGTTTTTGGCGCTCTGAAAACATCCAAACTCTTGCATGATGTCATTGTCCATGCTGCTTAGCAACGTAATGCGAGCGAGAGAGTTCTTTCTTTTCCAAATAGCAAAGGCATCTTTGTCCCTTTTGTGTTGGGCAGTTGTCCCATTCTCAGGTTCTTCCATAATCTGGTTAAGAGCTTCGAGTGCATCTTGCTCTTTCGGCACATATTGAATTGAATCTTGAGACTCCAAGTCTCATAATTGTCGCCACCCAATTTTTCTCTCTTATTAACTTCAGCCACTATGTTCTTAGTTGCTGAAGCCATCGTATCTGAATATTTCAGATACATATACACGAATTATTAAAGCCTATCTAAATGCTTCATCAGCATCATGATTACATAAACTAATTATATTAATGAATAGTTTCACAAAAGGTCTTAGAGTTGAAAGTTCACTATGTTCCCAATCATCGTCTAAAAAACCTAATTTAAAATTATCATTAACATAATCATTTATGTAAAGAAATTGGTTCTTCAAAAGTTATACAAACTTTTAAGAACTTTCCACATATAACATAACATATAATATAGCAATATAAAATGAGAAATCACAAAAAAATTCATAGCCATATATATATTTCATAATACATTCATAAATGTTTAAGAACATGTAATATCAACTTGAAACATGTACAAAATTGATTCTAAATCCTAAAAGAACAATATCAAGTGTACCGATCCAACACATAGACAGGAAATGACTCATAAAATTATTTAGAAAATTCTATTTTCTTTGGAACAAAAATAGAGGCTCCCGGAAAACCCCTAGATTCGAGCCATGGTTTGCCCCGAGACCCATTCAATGTAAGAGTTGATGTTTTTCTTGCCCCGACCCTTATGTATTTTTGCAGAAAATTCTCCACGAGCATTTTATAGTTTGGACCCTTTAAGGTTTCTTTAACCTTATCAAGAATTTTTCTCGACTCCTCAGGAATTACACATTTTAAGGCTCCGATCATTATATATTCTGGCATTACAAAACCGTTCCAAATAATATCCTGTATCATTTTGTTGACCTTGATGATGTGTGTCATCATATCATCTCCAGTGTCCCATTAATAAATAGCTAGCTTGATTTTTAGTTTCTCAAGCCTTTCCTTTTGAGCTGCCGTTCTTGGGATTATCGGAGTGCATTTCCAATGTACCATTCTTCCTGCAACGAATGCAGAATAAAGGGATTACTTATAATCCATGATACATTAAGATAAGGAATGCTTATTCATATACATATGATCTAGTATATGATCTAGCACTTGTATTTCAAAAAACTATAGAGAAATACTAGAGAAAATACCAAATAATATACCTCTCAGTACGTGTACATAGGGTTTATCGTGCATTTTTACATTCATAAGTGCAACAAACATGTCATATGAATACACCATAATGTAGAACATTCTGATACGAGCACGTCGATATCAAGAATGCCCGAATCGAAGTTCAAATGAGCTCGAACGGGCTGAAAGAACACAATGGGGTCGTTCTGCCCGGTCTGAACCGGTTCGACTGTTGACCGGTCAACGGTCAATCGGGTCTGGTCAACAATCAACCGAGTTGGGTCAACGGCCAACGGGTCAGGTCTCGAGTCCGCGCTCCGATGACGTCATCATCGGCGGTTGGCAACGCCGACACGCCGTTTCGCCACGGCCGCGGATGGGCCTCACGTGCCGTCGAGCCCACGGCCCTTGTCGGTGCGTGAGGGCACATGTGGCCTCCTTCGGCAACGCACTGTCCCTCATTTTGCTCTTATCGACTAGCACTTTCTATCTATGCAATAAAATTTAAGTTTTGACAAAAAATAAAAATCGAAACATGCATGAACAGTTCGGCAACGCAAAGAAAACGAATAAAAACGAGGCCGAAACGAAAAAACAAGCAGCATACACTTCAATGTTAGAGACGATACACATGCATGATCGGGAGACAAGTAAACGCGCTCTGATACCAATGTTAGGAAAACTCAATTCCTAATCGACACATTTGAAACGAATTCGATCAATGCTGAAAACGTGCCCAAAGACCATCAACTTGTATCACCGATCGTACAGGCATATTACACAACGAACATACCTAGTATTGTCACAGATTAAGTGCCACTTTGCACTTGTGAGTTCTTCGATCGTCTTTCGTTCTCGTTTGCATTCCGAAAGAAAAACAGAGAAAGCGTTATGTTCAAAAGAGTGTATTCTTTTACATATGAAAAAACACGCTGATTTTTCCAAGGGGTGCCTACTATTTATAGTGATAAGCAAATAACTACCATGTGGGCTCTTGTGACTCATGGGCCGGGTTTGGTCTATCTTGGGCGGCCTACCCGTTATGTCTTTCAATAACTATTGGTTTAAATCACAAGAGGAAAGATGCCACGTCCAGCATGCGACAGACCCACTTCTCAGGCAAGTTATCGGGATTTCTACCGGATGGTAGAAGCCTAAATCTGCTCCCTGGCACGGACACCATGTCAGTTCTCCTGCTACTCAAGAACCTAAAGCTCTCTCTCCACTGTACCAAGAACCACCCTTTGGAATTTCTCAGCTTCCATCAATATCGAACCTGATCAAGAAACGGCCCAAGAAAAAAAAAAGATCCAATTTGCTTCAATCACAAGAAAAGTTCCACACTAATCAACCAACTGACCCATTCGAAAAGATGCTCTTCAGCTCCACTGGGCAGCTCGCCATGGCGTGATCCGCACAATTCTCCATGTGGGTAAGAATAGAATGAGAGCTGAGAGAGATTTGATAGTGATTGACTTGACTCCTGTAACACCTGAAAAATGGACTTTGCTTTTGCTTTTGCTTTCAGGCTCGTCTAGCTGCTCACCAAACTGCAAAACAGACTTTGCTTTTGCTTACATTTCAAGCAAGCATTCGATATGTGTTTTATATATGTTAAGCTATACCAGAATCGTTAGATCTGAAAAGCCCCGCAACATTTAACGATCGAAAAATAATCCGTAACATATATATATACACCACAATTACCATTTCTCTCATATTTGCTCCCATCGCGTGCTATGATTGGTTACGATGTAGTCAATCCTGAGGTAAAACCTACTTTTATAAGAAGAAAAATTGCCTGAAAGTTCATCTAAGGGATGGATTCATTTATAAGAAGTCATATCATGGTAGAAGATGCACTATTGTAGGGCGCGACAGCGACATGCGCACATCAATAAAGACTAGATTTTAAGATTAAAAAAAAACAAGTGATTGAGACGTACCTCACTTGAACGACGTGACTTGACCAATCACACCGCATCGACCATACAAACAAATGCATCAAAACACCATACCCTGTTCCGTGGCTCCCGCTTAGAATTAAACATGGGAAAAATTAGTAGATATCGACCCAAGAAAAAGGAAGGTTTTGATTAGTTGATACTTAGCTGACTGCTTTGGTCAAAATTCAAGAAAGCTCATTACAGGGAATTATGAAGCGAATATTCTTAGGAGTTGTGCCACTCAGTTATATTCCATTTTTTTTTGTAATTCCAGGGCTCAAAGCTTAATGGGTGAATTGAATAACTATTAAAAAATGTTGTCACGAAACTCTCCACCCCCAAGGCCAAAACTTCTTATTTCCGAAGGCGAATCCATCAAAGATCAGGCTTTACCCAACTTTTTCTGGTTCACCTCAACATTTCCCACTTGTTCGATTGAACACTTTCCATTTTGAATTATTCTCAAAGGAGAAATATAGCCATCCTTACCCCCTCATGTCAATCCTACGATCGCAAAGGAGAAATTTTCCAAAATGTCCAAAACTTATTGTATCGTCGGTTAATAAATCATAATCTTTTCAATTATACTAATTTAGTTCTTCCGATCAATTTTGACCAAAAATTACTAATGTGGAGATTGATTGTCTTACGTGACATGATTGACACCAAAGTGGATAGTTTTTACAAATTTTAAAAAATGTTTCGAACTTTTTATTAATTTGTCTTTTTATTTTATTTTTACCACCATTGGCCAAGGGTCAAAAAGCCCTCGGCCAAGTGCTCATGGACCGTGGGCAAGGCCCTTGTCGCCCACAGCGATGGTGTGCAAAAGTAGAGACAACATTGCTGTGGTCCACGACGCCCTCGTCGTGGCCCACAAGGGGTTGGGCTTGGGCGAGGTCTCCACAGTCCTTGGTGCGACCGCCGGACCAATGGAAAAAAAAGAAGAAAAAAATTAATAAAAAATACAGAAAATTTTTAAAAATTTTACATAAACTATTTACGTCATCGACTCCGGCTATCCTATATAGGACGGTCGGACGTTTACATCAGCAATTTCCAATCAAAATAGGCCTGAATGACTAAATTACAAATCATCAAAAAGTTGACTGAATTTGTATAACTAAAAGGTTTAAAACTTAAGTGACCACTGTACAATAAATCTAGGACTCTTTGAACAATTATTTCACCCATCGCCTTGTAAAACCTCTTTAGCTCTTCAGCTTTCAGGGGACTTGGTAGCCGTGATAATATTATAGGATGTCTAACCTAAAAACTTATATCTATAAATGAAAAAGACCCCATATGTATTAATGTATATAAATCCTGTAAAGAAACGATCTAGAATACTTTAGAGAAAAATTAATGGGAAGGGGAAGCTCAGTGGAGAAGAAAAATATTCTTCACGCCAATCACGGGCTGAGTCCCCATTTCTGTCCAATCACCTTTACGGGATCTTCGAGATGTCGAAACCGTAAGGTAAGAATCAGCCCACTACCGTGAAATGTCGTGCCATGCAACTTGTTCGGTTTTCAGGCGCTTTGCGCTTCGCAAAACAATGACCTTCTCTACCGTACATTGTTGTAGCATTAGAAAAAAAATCTACGGACCATTTTGAACCTCGCCAACATAAAACAACTTGCGACTTTGTACCAGTCGGTCAAATGACAAACTCCAGAAGGAAGAGTTGTAAAGGTCACCAAACCCAGGAGATCATAAAGCCTCCATTCAAAAACTCAAAAGAAACTGATCAAGAAGGTCCACGTTAGCTGACCAAACAATTGGAACTGTAAACAAGCAACCAGGCCCGGCAAAGAAACTACTCATTCGAATTTGTCTATGTAGAATTGGAAAAGGGGAAACGATCTTTCGGCCAAGAAGAGGACAATGAGAATTGGGGCACGCAAACAATTCATATCACAAAGCTAAGCCTTCAAAATGGCCTTTTTATTACCGTGACTACCGCTACCAGGGTATATGAACAAGTCTCATCTCTGTACACCACCAGCTAAAATTATTTACCGATCAGAGCTAAACATGGCTCGAGTATGTTATTTACTGTAAGTACTCGCAAAGCACGTAGCTGCATAACCTTTCGCACCTCGTGTTTCTGCACTCCGCTCCATTAGGATGCAGTTCGGAAGGATGATTTAGGCGACAGCTTTGCTTGCAGAGAGCTTGCGCTGGTGATCGCAGGGCTGCAAGTGAAGTTCTGGCACACAAGCGCCACCACTCTGTCTTCAGCAGCATTGTTTTTGGCCATCAGCGCGATGTTACTGTTATTCTCTTCCCAGAACTGTACCTCCTCTGAGTTGGTGGGATCAATGTGAATCACCTGTCATCAATTGCATTTAGGAACTATAAACACAAGATGACACTAAAAGAAAAGCCCTTTTTATTCTGATACAGTTACATACTGTTTTGTTCGGTTCATATTCAGCATGAGCAGCGACAAGCATCTTCTCAAACTCTTGAGAATCTTTCTGACCAACCACAACAATTTGCTTCCGAGAAGGCACCGAGAATATATCAGCTGCACAACACATCAACGGCACAGCCATAGGCACTTCCTTTAATCTCAACTTGAAAACGGCCTACATCACCGTAGCGGCAGCATTGAAGCAACTTAATTTCTCTCAAGTGAGAAAGAAAAGCAAAGAGAGATTCTGAAGAAGTGAATATTTACCAAAAGATGCTCCGCATTCTGCCTGTACCCGGCAGCCCTACTTCCTGAGACTAAAGATGCCAATCTGACGAGATTTATTGCTGACACTGAATTTCCTGATGGCTCGGCCCCATCGTGATCTTCCTTAACGCGGAGGAGGACGGAAGGATCTTCCCCTGGGGTGTTGAAATAGGCCCCTCCCTCTTTGTCAAGGAAGAGTTCATCCTGAAAAATTGCAACACAAGAAAGAATTCAAAACAGATAAATAACGCAATAAATTTAATTGCAGTTTGCAATATAAACTCTGGCTGATGGCTCTTGCCTGTTTGTCCTGTAACTGAATTGCCCATTTTAGCCACTGCACAGAACTGCCAAACTCATACAAATCAAGAAGCCCTGCTATTAGAAAAGCATAATCGTCCAAAAATCCTGGAGCTTTGGATGGGCCTTTGCGGAAGCTATGTTGAAGTCTCTGTGTCTGCTCATCATAAAGTTGCCTCTTTATAAAAGAGGCTGCCTTCTCCGCTGCCTCCAAGTACTCGTTGGGCTGCAAATGGAAAATAATAAAGTGTGTTCATGACTACATGCTATAAGCTTTACCCATAAGCATGTTAGGTAGTCGATGAAAACACCATTAACAGTACCCATAATTATCAATAGATGAAGAAAATAGCAGTACATACAGAACAATATCTTACCCACTAGTCACAAGCAGAATGCATGTGATTAAGAACAATCACTAGGATAAATGCATAGCAGACAAAAGCATTAAGTAATTCAAAAGGCAGCATAGCTTACATCAGAGCCGACAACAGGAAAATGGAACTTGGTTCCTTCCGCTTCAGTTCTGAGAATTCTAGACGCTCTCACAAAAGATGATATCACAAGCCCATTCCATGAAACGATGACCTGGCAAGCACCTCCAATTAAATTATACAAGACAGTAAAAGACACGTCGCATGTTTTGCTTCGGTTTGAAGAAAAGCAGAGGATGGTTCCGGGATAAATTTTCGTCACAGAGAAGAATTACATTAGTCTTTTTCTTCATTACATGGAGAGTTGTCACAATTGAGCTCTTACAAGAATCAAACTACTGTCCTGAAATTACCTTATCATCCAAATGTGGTCGAGGACGCCTTACTCTTACATCAAAAAGCTTTCGTCTACATTCTCCCAAAATGTCAAGATATTTGCTTATAGGCATGCCAAGCTTTGATGCCTGGGCTGAAGGATCACTTTTCTCGATAAGCACATTTTTCCCCTTAAATTCATTGTGTGGATCACTCGCTCCAGAGAGGTCGCAGTTGCCAGAGGGTTTTATGTAATAGTGGTCCTTGAAAAGTTCCGAGTGCTCTCCAAGTACATCGTCAACCTTCAGAGAAGCAAACCAACATTTTCAATTTAGACAAGCAAACTAGTTATTGAGCAATAGCTCAACTCTTGATTCCAGAGATTAGTCAGAGAAGCCAAATGAAGAAGTTACAAACGGAAAGGAAAGGAAAATGATTAATCGCAGTCTTTCCTCCTTATCAGGGTAATAACTTGACAAGCGGCACGCATAATAGCATCATAGCCAGTCAAGTTTATGGATGTATTTGTAGGTCAGCGAGAGTTACTTGAAGCAAGTGTGAAGATTCTATCTCTGTAAATTATACGTTTTGTTGGTCCCAAACAGTCATTGGAACAGTCAACAGAGCAACACAGAAAAGCTCAAGCTAATCAAGGGTAGCCCATATCTAAAAGCTAATCAAAAGAATTTTCAGAGTAGGGATGATACGAATAAAAGAGAAGCCTAGCAAGTAGTCCATTTCATATCACATGCATATCCCGTA
This sequence comes from Syzygium jambos, assembly GCA_031216235.1. Classification (NCBI taxonomy): domain Eukaryota; kingdom Viridiplantae; phylum Streptophyta; class Magnoliopsida; order Myrtales; family Myrtaceae; genus Syzygium; species Syzygium jambos. The sequence continues at coordinate 25,278,449 of CM062230.1, forward strand.
AATGACAAGAGAAGAGGCGCACAACCAAAAAGGACACTGAAAACAAATTCAAAACATATCGATAATTCGACTATCCAGATTACAGAGTAAAAACAAAACGTACATGTCTCAATAAATCACTTGGAAATGAGGCCAGATGCCCTGTGAACTCACCTCTTTGCTAGTCCATACATAAAAGGCACCTTCCTTTTTCCTGGGGGCTCCTTCATATTCTGCGCTATCTGCATCCTCTGCTGAAAATATTTCGCCTTCAGACCCGGTCATCTCTCTTCTCAAATAGTCCAGAATATCACGGGAAACACACGAATAAAACACATCTTTCGTGACTGTAAAGGAATCCAGATATACATTGGTAAGCTGTCCCTGATCATACAACATCTTCTCAAAATGTGGAACTGCAAAGAGAACAGAACTTCAGTTATTTCTATAAGATTCACATCTCACAGAAAACCCTAACATGAAATATCCGTCCCCACGGAGGGAAAAAAAACCCAAAAAAAGGAGGAAAAAGACAAATTCTTCCCCTTGGAAGGAACTCACCGTGCCAGCATTCATCCACACTGTATCTGTGAAAACCACCTCCAATGTGATCATGGATGCCTCCTCTCGCCATGCACTTCAAGCTAAAGAAAACCATACCCAAAGCCTTATCTGCCTGACTTGATTTTCCTGCCTCCTCCAGCTTTTTGGCATAGTGAAGCATTAACTGCACTTCTACAGGTCTCGGAAACTTCGGGGCTGATCCAAATCCACCATATTTTGGATCGTAACTTGCCGAAAGCTATAACAAAGAAGTATATCCCATTAACAATGGAACTCACAACATACAAGTAACAAATTTTTTTATTTGAAGCCAAGCCTCGAACTGTTTGGTTAGTGAAAGGAAGGTCAAGGTGACAAGTAAATTGAACAACTATGCATCATTGTAGCAAAGTATTTGAAGGGCACTTCTTCGTGAAGCCACTGCTCAACCATGATGCAGCAAATATGTACATTTACGAGATAATCACCAGATCATCTACATATTTATTGGACTAATTAAAACCTTTAGCTCAAAGAAACAATTGGCTACAAGATGAGCTTTGTTTAGCTTGGCAATAGGAATTACAGCAAATATTATAACAATTTAAAAAGGTCAAACACAAAATCATCACCTGGTCTGCACATTTTTGCACCGTAGTTTGGGGAAGTCCATCTGACAATTTATTCGATTCTGCACTCACTGATAATGCTTCTGACAGCTGTTCAATGGCAAATGCTCCGCCTTTAACAAGCATATCCCTCCTATTGTCCCATGCATCTTTCACCTTCCTATAACAACATGATTGCAGACAAAGATCAGATCATCAATTAAGCATACAACTACATAGCATTTGCATGGACAATCAACACTCCTCCTAGAATTGAAACGTTCAGGAAATACAAACCACTAGCATTGCAAATACACAAATGGGTACATTTTCTCACCTGAGAACAGTCTTAAAGCCCGGTCTTCCTAATTTATCATCGGGAGGGAAGTAAGTCCCACCCATTAGAGGTTTCAGGTCAGGTGAAAGAAAGACACTCAGAGGCCAACCTCCGCCACCATACAATGCCTGCACGTATGTCATGTATACCTGGAAAATGGCGAAAAAAAATTATTAGGGGTTCAAGCAATAATCTAGATAAATTAATGGCACATTAGCTTCACCTAATTTCTCTATGCGGCTCCATATTACCAAAGTATATCTGATATATTCTAATCATTGCCAATATACCGCCCGGACATCTTCCATTTTCATTTAAGTTGAAGACATAATCAAACACAACACGGACAAAAACATCGCTAGTAAATGAACGACGACAATTATAAACATCCCCTGATCAAGAAATAACATACCTTGTCAACATCTGGTCGTTCCTCTCGATCTACCTGTAGCACAAACGTTTTAAATTATTCAGAGCCAAATAACTAAAATAGCTACGAAACTAGCAAACAACACCGAGTAGCAACCAATGCGGTAAAGCAAAGAAGGCTATATCCACCGGTATGTCCTTACCTTGATACTGATAAACCAATCATTAAGTAACTTTGCCACTCCCTCATCTTCAAAGGATTCCACCTCCATGACATGACACCTACTCATGACGAAAAGTTCACTGTACCATTAAAAACTATCCACTCAAGATCTTGCATGAAGCACAAAAGCGTTTAGATTAGAATAAGTCTCACCAGTGGCACGTGCTGTAGCCGACTTCGAATGAAAGAACAAAACGATGCCAACGAGAGATGCCCAAAAAATAGTATGTAAGCTCGCAACGCACGACGTTATCAAAGAATCAGACCCGCAAACCACAAAGAGAGCAAAAATGAATTTCATATTACTTGATAGGAAGATGGGCACATCCCTCTTTCTTGCTTCGGCGAAAGCCTCCTCACCCCACGGATACCAGTTGACCTTCAATCGCCAAAAAATCGAAACTTTAATCAATCTCACCATCTCACGAGACGCGACGAGAACGTAGAAATTCCTCCCCACCATATTCCCCTCGTTCAAGTCACTCCAAGATTACGGGGGATTCAACAGTGTCTATTCAAGAAATCAATTCAAACACTCGAGGAATCCAGACGCGCGAGCTAAGCAAGCGACGACCCGAGTTCTACGGAACGAAACCTCGAGATCAAACCGTCGAAAGTCGAAACATCTTTGCTCCTAAGCAGTTCACACCCGGAGAACAAACTCGAACGGAAAAGAAGCAGAGAGAACCGTTTCTCACGCACGGGATTGTGGGCGTGCTGGAGGAGATAAGGGCTATGCTCGGAGGCGAGGCGGTTGGCGCGCCCCCCGGGCAGCGACGTCGAGGCGTCCGCGTGCCGGGCCATGGCGAACCCACTGCGAGCGCGAAAGGGTCGAGGGGAAACCGCGGGTAGAGGCCGAGGGAGAGAAGGGAAGGGGAAGCGGGTCGCTCGGGAGGTACCTGCGGGGAGGGAACGCAGGGAGGAAGAGAGCAGAAGCAGCCTGGGAAGCATAGAAGGAAGTGGAGTGGACAGGAGAAAGTGGGGGGGAGTGATTCGGGACCAAGATAAGATCGAGAGGAGCCGTCGTCGTTCGGTTTAGGTGGAGAGGGGAACGGAGAGGCTGCCATGTGTGCCGGAGTGTCGGACGACATGGCGAGCCGCCATGGTGGAAGGGAAAGGGAAAGGGTGGATCGTAGATCGCGTGGCATGCGGGCAAGTGGCGCACCACCCCCCACGGCTGTTGTCGGAGCTTTCGCCTGCGTGCGGGACGATAGAGCACGAACCTTATAAAACCATGATATGGTACTAAATAAGACCTTAAATTGCTTCGTCCGAGGTTTTGTACAGATCCCGACATCTCTCGTACATTAAACATACAGAGGATAGAGTCGGGTATTGAATTCGAAAAAGCACACGGCCAATTAGAGAAATTAGGCACGCAAGCTCCGGCACGTTAAATAAGGAAAACTATCATAACAGCTCGCCATGTATATACATCTAAACAAGGGGCGGCCCAGTCGAAAAGTTTCAGCTTTCCCTTGCTTAGGTGAGGTACATTTCAGTAACACCAAAAATCCAAGGCAGGCCCTCGATTGCCGATGCTACGATTGTTCATACGTAAAGTTTAATAACCGTGATTTAAAGGAATTGATAAATATATATACATAAGTATTAAAAATATTAATTGTATATTCTTTATGTTTTTTTTTATTTTACATTATAAGGGAAATTTGAAAAAATAATTAAAAGTGAGATGAAATTTACTTTTTGGTTAGCTTGCGTATAAGATAGGAGAGAAAATATAACGTTCGCACATGTTTGAACTTTTTGCCCCGACGAAACTCTTTATGTTATTTTCTACTCAATGTATAATGGCTTTTCCCATTTTTCTTTGTTAAACTTTTTTATTTTTTTCTCCTCCTCCTTCGGTTTGCATTAGCACTTTTATCCAAAAATTTACCCAAAAATTCATAAATCTATTGATGTCAATCACTCATGACCTTTTTCAATATGACCAATTTAATCATTAACTTTTTTTACGATTAGTCAATATAGTCATTACAACCAAATCTCTTAGGCATAGCCATGGTTCAGAACCGGCGGTTCCGGTTCGTGGTTATGTATGAACCAGAACCGGCGGTTCTGGGCCGGTTCATAACCGGCGGGTAAAAATTTAAAAAATAAATTATGAAATAAAAAAATAATGAATTTATCAAATTATGAAATAATGAATTATTCAATATAAAATATAATCAAAATGTACATTGTAATCGGCTCCGGGCCCGGTTCCAAAATTGTTGGAACCGGAACTGGGCCCGTAGGCCACGGGCCGGTTCCAACGCCCGGTCAACGGGCCGGTCCCTGGTTTGACCCAAGCCGGTTCTGGGCGGAAACCGGCATGTGGCCATGTCTAAACTCTCTCTCTCTCTCTCTCTACTTGGTTATCAATGCCATGTATGTATATATGTATCTCACTTTTGATCAGTCGTTTACACTGCCCGCAACTATCACCCACTGCATCCGTCACATAAAATTCCGTTTACACCTAAGGCTCCGTTCGTTTGGCGGAAAATATTGTGTTTTTGGAAAATGTTTTCCCGGAAAATAATTTTCCGGTGTTCGGCGACCAATATGAAAAAGTTTCAGAAAATATTTTTCGCCGGGGGCCGGCGACCGGCGACGGGCGGCTGGCAGTGGCGGCGGCGGCAACCGGAGGGGGGAAGAAGGAGTTTGGCGGAAAATGATTTCCGCTTTTTGAGAAGCGGAAATCATTTTCCGCCAATTTGTTCATGTTTTCCCTCATTGAGGGGAAAATGTTTTTTGGGGGAAAATATTTTCTGCCAAATGAACGGAGCCTAAGTTTTTGCTGCTCTTAACTATGGTGCTGAATACAACTTTTGGGCTTTTTCAAGTGGGCTTATGCTTCGCGCTCTTGTCATGTCATCTTGTCTGTACATGGAAAAGTGGGCTTTACCTTGTGTCAGCGTAAGACCGTTGACTTTTCTGGGTTTTGACTTGATGCACAAATTATGGCCCAACTCAAAGAAATTGTTGAACATCCTCGTTCGCTAATTGCAATTTAAGAGGATCAACCGATTCTTTGCTCCCCGCCATAACTAGGCTAATGGTCACTCAATTCTGAAAACGCTGAAGAAGCCTGTAGTCCAAACAAGGTTCTGTTCAATTAAAAAAAAAGTCATGAATTTCCATTTAATGCATGCGAAAAATAAAAATAATTGCTTGTACGTACCGGTGTATCTTCAAAATTATTACGGAGACCGGATAGAATTGTGCCATGTTCTAATTAAAATCGATAAAAAATGAATCGAGCCGAACATAATCTATCAAAAGTCATAGCAAGGGCAGGATCGATACTCGATTGAATCGGCCGGTCCATTATGATTTTTGAAAAAGTTAATGCGTGGCGAAGTTCCGTCCACACAAAGTTCCAAATCTCTCCCAATCGATCGAAACTAATGTTTTCCTTTTTTGTCAAAATCCTCCTCATTCTTCTGCTAGGGGCATGTCAAGACAAACTATTCGAGCAAAGACCAATTCAAGGTAATCATGGTCTGGCTCATGATGATCCACGGGTTTATATCCCTTAGCATATTAAAATAAAAGCATCTCCCAATTCTTGTGTTGGATTTATCTTATGTTATCCTAAACTAAAAATCATTATTCCTATGTCTTCATGCAATGCATTTAGTCGATGATCGAGGTACAAAGGGGTAAAAGTGAAAACTGGAAAATTCACCCCGCATCAATCATTTTTCTTTCTTTCGTTTTTTGCAAATGAAAAGAAATAAAGGGGGAGGGGACTCCATAAACCCCACTTTACATTACTTTAGGTGGTAAATGTGGGAAAAACAATTCGATTTTGACCCGATTTGCAGTACCGATTGAGCACCACCAATCAAAGTTCTTGACCTTAAGATCTAAAACTTCAGAGACATTCCAAGAGAATTGTACCCAAGAATGCTAACCCCAAAATCTTGTTGGCAGGTCGGGCCATGAGTTGTACCAAAAAACAAAACTGGCATAGAATTCAAAATGGTGGGCTCAAAGTGTCTCCCTATACTCCACAATCATGACCACCAGCTTTGGTCACCTGCCGTAATCATTCAGTCCCGGTCTGCTTTTCACCTTCCTGGGAAAATTCCCCTTTTTTTCTGTCCTTCATATCTTCTTTTGGCTTTCGCAGGAGGAGAACAGGCCTTGGATATCATGTCACAGGATGTGGTCTCAACAGGAGCAGATTTGGAATAGGAAAAAGAAAGAGAAATTGCTTGGGAGAGGTGTTTGACATGGCCGAGACACAAGTTTGCGTGAACATTTAAGGCATGGATAACCAAATTCTGATTTCGCAATGTTAATTGGATTCGTATCGTTGGAATACTTGAAAGGTTTATATGTAGGTGATTTCTATATGACGACGGTCCGTATTTTCTGTAATAGCTGAGGTTTCAATAACTGTTCTACTATTGTGTTGCTCAATCCAAAGAAGGATCATTAGAATTTCGAGTTTTATTTTCTATTACAAATGAATACAACGGAAAGACTCAAAAGCTGTGTAAATGGTTTATCTTCTAGCTCTTTGATTTTGATCTAATAGGGTGGTAAAATAACATTTGAAATTGATGAGAAGAAGGAAGAATTACACCAGAAAGCCCTCTTCGTTCCTTCCTTTATTTCTTGTTTGGGGGATGGGTGCGAAGGGGGGATCTTGTGCTTCTGCAAAAAGCTAACACTACAAAAAAACTGAATTTTTGCCACGAAAATTTGCGACGAAAAAATTTTCGTCGCAAATTTGCGATAAATTTTCCAACGAAAAGTAAAATTCGTTGGAAATTTCCAACAAAAAAATTTTCGTCGCAAAATTCGTTGGAAATTTCTAAAAAAAAATTTTTCGTCACAAAATTCGTTGGAAATTTCCAACGAAACATTTTTCGTGGAAAAATTCGTTGGAAATTTCCAACGAAAAAATTTTCGTCACAAAATTCGTTGGAAATTTCCAACGAATTTTCTCACGAATTTCAATTTTCCGGGCAATTATTTCATTGTGTACATTTTTCGTTGGAAAATTCGTTGGAAATTTTCAACGAATTTTCCAACGAATTCAAAAAAACCCGATATTGTTCGGCATTTTTTATATTCGTTGGAAAATTCTTTGGAAATTTCCAACGAATTTTCCCACGAATTTCAATTTTCCGGGCAATTATTTCATTGTGTACAATTTTCGTTGGAAAATTCGTTGGAAATTTCCAACGAATTTTTTTCGTTGGAAATTTCCAACGAATTCAAAAAAACCCGGTACTGTTCGGCATTTTTTATATTCGTTGGAAAATTCGTTGGAAATTTCCAACGAATTTCAATTTTCCGGCAATTATTTCAGTGTGTACAATTTTCGTTGGAAAATTCGTTGGAAATTTCCAACGAATTTTCCAACAAATTCAAAAAAAACCCGGTACTGTTCGGCATTTTTTATATTCATTGGAAAATTCGTTGGAAATTTCTAACGAATTTCAATTTTCCGGGCAATTATTTCAGTGTATACAATTTTTGTTGGAAAATTCGTTGGAAATTTCCAATGAATTTTCCAACGAATTTCAATTTTCCGGAAAATTTTTTTAGTATGTACAATTTTCGTTACAAAATTCGTGGGAAATTTCCCATGAATTTTACAATGAAAACCCTACTTCTTCCTTATTCAATATTTTCGCGCTCATTATTCCCGCAACTCTTAATTTCCACATTCTCTCTCTCTCTCTCTCTCTCTCTCTCTCTCTCTCTCTCTCTCTCTCTCTCTCTCTCTCTCTCTCTCTCTCTCTCTCTCTCCTTTGCAATCCCTCGCCTTCACCTTCTCCCTCCGCCTCCTCCCTCGCCGCCCCCCCCTCCTCCGGCTCCGGCTGTGGCTCCGGCGCCATGGACACCAAGATCGGGGCCCTCAACACTTGCAAGCCCCCCTCGAGCGACGTTGGCTCCCTCCCCAAAGGCGCTGCCGCGGCCATCCAGGGCCAGGCCCCCGCGGCAGTCGGTGCCCCCGACGCCACCATGGGCCGCCACCTCGCCCGCCACCTCAACCACCTCATTGTCGTTGCCGGTGAGCTCGGCCCTCGCCATGGCCGGCAAGGGCCGAGCTTGCCCGCGACGAGGCTGGGCCTCGCCGGCCATGGCGAGGGCCGAGCTCGCCATGGCCGGCGAGCTCGGCCCTCGCCGGCGACGAGCTCGAGCTCGCCCAGATCTGGGCGAGCTCGGCCTTCACCGGCGACGAGGCTGGCCCTTGCTGGCCATGGCGAGGGCGATTTTTCAACAAAAAAAAAAATTTCGTTGGAAAAAAAATTTCCACGATTTTTCGACCAAAAAAAAATTTGTAGTTTTTCCAATGAATTTAGCCACGAGTTTTCCAACGAAAAAAAATTCGTCGCAAATTTCCAATGAAAATTGAAATTTTTCGTTGGAAAAATTTGCGACGACCTATTACCAACGAATTTTTTTTCGTTGGAAAATTCGTTGGAAATTCGTTTTCCAACAAATTTTTCAAATTTTTCGTTGGAAATTTCGTCGGAAAAAACATGTTTTTTTGTAGTGTAATGACACCTATAATAACATGATTGGGATTGCTTAATTAACATGATTAAGAAGACAGATGATGACTGATAACTTGTTTAAGAACCCTTAAAGCCCCAAAAGCATATGGTCCTAAGTACTTTCAAGTGAATATATGAGAAAGAATTTGCAGGTCAGGTTGAGAAATGTTTTTCTAGCGAAGAGCCACACAACTTATTTCTTTTTATGTAACCTTTGCTGAAGCAAGCCTCTCGTCATTGATTCTGCCGGTCGTGGCCTCATTATAACTTCTTGGAATTTTCTTATATTTACAAAAAGATTAAAAAAAAAGAAAAAAGAAAAGGAAAAAAATCCATTTTTATATTGTTTACTGCCCTCCATGGCCTGAACTATTTATGATAGTAGGCCAAAACTTTGGTAAGATGTTGTTAACGCTTAGCAGATGGCCTAGGATCCATCGATCTGCACCAGGACAAACCAAGTTTTAATGATTAGAACTCTTGATTAATCTGGAATGCTGTTCGTTAGTACCATGGTGAGAGCAAATCAAGGCGATTTAGAAGGCATAATCGTCATGAGAATAATGCGACGCACTGTAACTAGCCTTTCAAAGAAGTGCGCCCTCTTGTATACCCAGATAATATCATAACAATCTGTGTTGCAGTTTGTAAACTAATCTCGGTTTACCTTTTGTCGCAATTCCATCAGAATGACTCGAGTATTATATAGAGATATGACTTGAGTATTATATCGTGCTAAGAGATGTTTGAGAGCTGAAAATTGTGAGTGGATATTATCTTTTTTCCTTTCCTTGTGAATTGGTGAACTCTCTAAATGCGCTTGGCAATTATCTTAATGCTAGAGAAATGAAAGGAAGATTACCATAAAGTTAGATCAGATGGTTAAAGATCAAAATTATTGCTCACTGGCACTTTCGGTCGTGGAACGATAAATATAAACAGCAGCTGTCCACATAATGACTATATTCCTCAACTTTTCGTAAAGTGATGGTAAGAGATCCTAGATAAAGTCGGCCTAATTAGCTCCTAATTTATTGGCTTAGCTAGTAGACCTTTTTCTTAAAAATATGCGTATGAAAATTTTAAAATAAATGAAAAGGAAGGTTCTTCCAAAAGTTCCACGGATAGTTAATATAACAGGACAATATAATTGTATAGATGTGGCTCACATAAGCTATGGAGGGATCATGTACACCACACACTTTGTCAAATGAATATTGGAAAGATTAAAAGAAGAGCATGCGGTTTCTTCACAAAGCTGCAATGTAGATGCAGAGAGCATAAACTATAGTTTAAAGAGAAAAGAGAGATTAGTTAAAGGTGGCGGTGATCAGGGGGAAAATATACTAAGGGGCTAGGGCCAATTTCAATGATCCTAGCCATTTGCTTGGCATGACTCTTTTTTGTTAGTACATGATATGATATGTTGTTGCAGATGGAAAACCCTCCGGCCAAAAGCGAGACTCCATGATGTGATCATCATTGCCACCGGGTCAGTTGTGATCATATGTCATGATGGTTATAGCTATGCACCTGAGAAATTATGGAGTGGAATTTGGACAATTGGAAATGGCGAATCCCATTTAGTTATACCAGATTTGACGATTCAGATTCACTTCGGTACATGTATCGGGTTCACCGAATAATTACGCGTGTACTACACTATGGAGGAACGTTTTATGCTATTACTCTCAGAAGGGTAAATTTACTTTGCCCCAGAATTTGAAGAATCCCAATTTTTGAAAGTAGGCCAAATTGCGATAAGAATCCTAACCCTTTCATCACTTCTTAATTTTTCTCTCCATCTTTTTAGGTTATCAAATAAGTGTTTCCCTTTTGAACTCATATGAAATCTATCGCCAATTTAGAGCCCCTCCAAAAACTAAAAGTTAATTAACCTTTTGCCTTGTTTAGTATAAAGTATATGCAAAATATCCATTAAGGCCAAAATTTCTTTATACCAAAACCTAACTTATTATTTGTTTTACAAATATAACTAGAAAACTTTAAAAATAAAGAAAGGCCGGTATAAAGCCGTGCACATATTTTCCAACTTAAAAGATAAAAGCGAAGAAGGGGTGGAAGACAATCGCACTAAAAACAAAAAAATAAAAGTAGGAGCATAATTAAAATTCAGAAAACAATCTAAAGAAACATTCCCTCTCAGAAAACCGTGTTAGAGGACCCCGATAGATTGGAAGTAGAATTGAGAAGTGAGAAGTTGATTGTTGTCTTGACGGGATTAAAATGTGGCGAGACAAAATCGAAAACCCTTTAAAAAAAAGTTGAGATTTATTTCTTATCTGGCCAAGTTTCAACTAAAAGAAAAAAGAGACAATCCAAAGGGGAAAAGAAGAAAAAAAAAAGAATAATCAACTCTAGCGAAAAAACCAGAAAGTAAAGAGAAAAAGGAGGCCCTTTCTTTTTATCTGCCTCTGAAAGCGACGAGGGCGAACACTGCACTTAACACGCGTGTATCATCCAGCTCTAGCCAGACGTGCAGCAATCACAAGTCCAGCTCACGTTCTTGTTCTTGATGATACAGTCCGTCGCTTGTGCGAGTGATAGAGTTCGTGCGTACAAATGATTTGGTCTTATCACAGAAAAACGGGATCCTTTTTTTGTGTAGCTTAGCCCTTAGCCATCATCATTGGCGTTAAAGCACAGTCCACAGGGAGACAGACAGGCCTTCAGGATTCCTGCGATTTTGCTCCAGGAAAAGGACTCCCTTTTCGCAATCTTTCACCGAAAAGCGCTTGAAAAATGCATGCACACACGCACAATCCCCCCCTCCCTCCTGTTTTCCTTGACTTTTCTCTTTCTGGGGACCAAGATTGAGAAATGAAGCACATTCTCATTATAAAAAAAAAAAGAGAGTAAAAAGACTCCATTAAAGTATGAACAGAGGGGACTCCAATGTCATCACCACCTGCCTTTAATTCCTCCTGCATGGCTTCGTGCGACTCCTCTCCACACTCCTCCTCCACCTTTCTCTTCACTTCTCCACAAACACTCACAGAGAGAGAGAGAGAGAGAGAGAGAGAGAGAGTTAAAGCTGAGTAGTCAATCAATTAAGGGAAACATGAGCTTCGGTGGATCAAGGCCAAAAAGGTCCGCTTCTTGAAAGAACAGCATTAGATTCTTGTTTGTTGGTCGACCCAGAATTTGCGGAGGAGAATTTCATCTCGTCGGTGGGGTATTGCGAAGAAGAGTCGAGGTTATCGTTTTTGTTGCAATTATCGCTTCTCTTTCTGTTAGAACTTTCTTTGTAAAACGTTGGGGGAAGAGAAGAGATGGGCGTCGTGACAGTGGGTGAACTGAAGCCCAGCATTTCGGGGAAGAGGTCGTTTCGTCCAAGTTCCAGCGTGCGCCATGCTTCTGAATGGTATAACTCCTTTTGTTTTCCCTCCTTCCTCAACTATCGTGTCGTCTAGCAATTCCTGGGGCGTTTTAAGATTATCTTTTTGATGGAGTTGCCTCTGGAGTCCGCTTTTTATCTGCAGTACATAAATGCTTCGAGTGCATAAGATTGAGGAAAGATTTTGTGCACTTCCAAGTTGATTCACAAAACCGGGTTCTTGTAAGAATACAGAACAGTCTAAGGCCGCAGAACAAGACAGACCGAATTTCCAGCATCGTGGAAAATTATCAACTGTTCTTTTCTCTCTTCTTTTGTTTTTTTTTTGCGCGCGACAGCATCACGAGATTCGGTTGATAAAACGTCCATGTCTTGTCCCTGTCTATTCCCATGTTGTGAACTGTGATTGTCAACATTTTGTAGACCAATTAATTATTCGAGGACCGACTCTCCACAGGCCCTCGAGCTTAGTACGGACTCCGACTTCGTTGTGCAAGTACTGTTTGCTTGAACATGACGAAGCTCCTGGATTCACACACTTGCACATCCGATTTATCGGCACGAAATCCACAAGGGACCCACGTCTGGATCATATCTAAATCTGTTTTAAGTTTGATTCCATTTTTTCCATCACTATTTGCTTTCGTCTTGCCACCCTTGTTGTCTTATGTTGATCAATTATAGGGTCGGTCATTCACTGACCTGACCGATTCAGGTCGAATCATCGGTTCACGGTGGACCCTGATTTTTGAAGATTCAATGAGTTAATTCTGTATAAGTTGAGTTCTTGTCGAAATAATACTAACATGAACGGCCGAAAAAATGGCGATGCAGGCTTATAACAGCAGAAGTTGCTGCATGGCTTTTGAATTATTGGCCCTCCCAGAAATGTATGCAAAAAATTGAACCTGCATTAGATTCACACTTCTGGGCTTCTATCTCACCTAATGTTTGCTTGCAGGCCGATATCCGATGTTTCTAGCGATCTCACTGTGGAAGTAGGAACATCGAACTTTGCTCTCCACAAGGTATGGAAAACCTATTTCGGTGTAAAAGAATTTCCTTTATTGTATTTTTTGTTTTTTCCCTTTCTCTCTTTCCATTTAGAGAGAAAAGGGCGCTTATTGTTTGAATTTGATCCTTTAAACGCCTAGCTGTTGCAGCTTGTCTGCAATCAAGTAAGCATCAATCCGTATCGGCTGGTTGACCAAGAAAATTCTGTATTACCGTCACTCGTTAATCACACGATTATGCATAGCAATTCCAGAGAAGAAGGATGAAACTACTATGCCTGAGCACATTCAGTTCAAACTCCATGTGGCTTTAATTCCTTTTCTTGTTTAAATTTGCCTACTCACAGATTTGACTCTTTTGCAGTTTCCTCTCGTTTCTCGTAGTGGACGAATCCGGAAAATATTGTTGGAAGCGAAGGACCCCAAAATCTGCAGGATAAATCTCACCGCTGTCCCGGGAGGTGCCGAGGCGTTTGAGCTCGCTGCAAAGTTCTGTTACGGCATAAACGTCGACATTGCATTAGCAAACATTGCTTCGCTGCGATGCATCGCTCACTACCTGGAAATGACCGAGGAATTCGCCGATAAGAACCTAGAATCTCGAGCAGAAGCATATATCAAGGACGCCGTGCTTCCCAACATATCCCACTCGATCTCGGTGCTGCATCAGTGTGGGACGCTCTTGCCAGTAGCAGAGGACATAAACCTCGTCTCACGCCTCATAAATGCAATCGCGAGTAATGCCTGCAAAGAGCAGCTCACCTCCGGCCTCTCCAAGCTCGACCACAACTTCCAAGGAAAAGTGATGGAGCCAGAAACGCCTACCGATTGGTGGGGCAAATCGCTTGTTGTGCTTAATCTGGATTTCTTCCAGCGTGTCCTATCCGCAGTCAAGTCAAAGGGGCTGAAACAGGACATGATCAGCAAAATTCTGATCAACTACGCACAAACTTCTCTTCAAGGCCTTTTGGCTAGAGATCCGAACGTGATGAAAGGAAGCCTACCGGATTTAGACTTGATAAAGAAGCAAAGAGTCATGGTGGAAGCAATCGTTAGTTTGCTTCCTACGCAGTCGAGGAAGAGTCCCGTTCCAATGGGGTTCTTGTCAAGCTTGCTAAAAGCTGCGATTGGATCATCAGCCTCTATTTCGTGCAGATCCGATCTGGAGAGGAGAATTGGCCTTCAGCTCGACCAGGCAATTCTGGAAGACATCCTCATTCCCGCCACTTCACATGGGAACAGCCACAGCATCACCATGTACGACACTGACTTGGTCTTGAGGATTTTCGCAATCTTTCTGAACTTAGATGAGGACGAGGATGAGGACAATCATTTGAGAGATGAAAGTGAAATGGTTTACGACTTTGACAGCCCCGGATCTCCTAAACAGAGCTCAATTCTTAAGGTGTCCAAGCTGTTGGACAACTATCTCACGGAAGTAGCGGTGGACTCAAACTTGTCGCCGTCCAAATTCATAGCTTTGGCAGAGTTGCTACCGGACCATGCTCGTGTAGTGATCGATGGACTTTACCGAGCTGTGGACATCTTTCTGAAGGTGACCCTCTGTTTGTCTGTGTGCATGTCGCGAGTGCAGATGATAAGTTACTCATTTCATTGAGGCCAAAATTCGACCCTTTGTCTAACAGGTACACCCAAACATCAAGGACTCGGAGCGCTACCGCCTGTGCAAAACCATCGATTGCCAAAAACTATCTCAAGAAGCCTGCAGCCACGCAGCGCAGAATGAGAGGTTGCCTGTGCAGATGGCGGTTCAAGTGCTGTACTTTGAGCAGATCCGTCTCAGGAATGCCATGAATGGAGGCCACAACCAATTCTTCTTTGGATCTCTCCAGGGCCAGTTTCCTCAGCGTTCCGGAAGCGGGGCCGGGAGTGGAGCCATATCTCCAAGAGACAACTATGCATCGGTGAGGCGAGAAAACCGAGAGCTGAAGCTCGAGGTTGCAAGAATGAGAATGAGGCTGACCGACTTGGAAAAAGACCACGTGTCAATGAAGCAGGAACTTATAAGGTCCCATCCCGGTAACAAGCTCTTCAAATCATTCACCAAGAAGTTGAGCAAGCTGCATTCTTTGTTTCGGTTAAGTGCGATCAAGCCATTAGGAGGGAAGGGCAACTCTGAGTCGCGGTTCTTGTTTCAGAAGCGGAGGCGGCACTCGGTTTCTTAAGTTATGTAAAGGGTGTGTGAATAGTGAGTGAATGTATAGTATGATAGCTAGTGGGGGTTTTTGCGTAGTGTCATGCTGATCATTTTGATAATTGGCTTTGCTTTGCTGTTATGTGATCATTCTTGTTGACAGTTCTCGGGGAGTAAGCACTTGAATCTTACTCATGTGACCAAGAAAAGAAATGCTCTGGGTCGTGACATCGACATGGACTGATCTTCAGTGTTCGAAACTACTCGATTCGACAAATGAAGGCTCACTTTTAATGTCTAATCCTCAATCCTCAAGAGTAACTGTTATTCTTACAATGCCTTAAATCTCTTGATTCCTCCTTTTTTGACTTCTGACCTCATTTTCTATATCTAGTGCTACGTTTCTGGATACAGATACCCGAGAGTTAAACAGAGAGACAAAAAGGTGCAATCATCGACATAAAGCAAGAAAAGACACAGTGCATTGAAACAACTGGATATTAGGAAAGTGAAAGTACATGCTAATGGGAATGTTTAAGCAAGCATGCGTGATTATATTAGACAAATAAAGTGTTGATGACGTGATGTCTGTGTTCTCCACTAATTTCGGTCTGCTAAAGATATTGTTTGATTTTAATTAAAAAAAATTGTCGGCCAAGCTACATTTTGTGAGTTAAAGTATCACAATTAGGCAAAGAGCCGAAACTGAGTGGCTGGAATTTGTTCTTGTATTCATCACTTGGTCTGTGAAGGAGCACCTGTTTTCTAATATTTCTAGCAATCTGACGAGTCTTCAGATGTGCAAAACTCGTACGTTCAATGAATACGTTGAAATCAGTGTATTCTTTGAGTTGAAAATCACATACAGTAATTAACTATCGCCTAAACTGAATTTAGAGAAAAGGATTACTCAACTACACTGCAAAAAACTGTAATTTCATAACTTTGAACACACATAAGGTTAAGTTCCAACCTCTGTTCACATCGGCTGTTTCGATACTCAGAATGGACCACAAAAACCTATTGCTGCTGAAAAAGTAACCACACATTGACCATCAACGCATTTCAACTATTTTTCTTCAATGAAGGTACTTCCCTTCACTATCTCATTAGATCGAGACCACGGAATTATAGTGCTCTCCAAGCCCATATGCGTGCCTGTGGTAAGAGAGCATGATGCTTGAATTGGACGAGCCACTTCCGCCATCAGACTGATATTCCTTCCCCATCTCAACATCAGGGAATGATCCGGAAAAGATTTTTATGTGTTTTTTAAGACAGTGACTTAGCGCACCGAGCTCTAGCTGTCCGCCCCATACAGCTGTCGACTCCACTTCTTTGCAGTAATTCTTGAATTTCTCCGCTGCTGACTTATCAGTATCTCCCTCGAACGTATTTTCGGATAAGAAAAATGGGAGAAACTCCGAAGTGTGTTCCCTCATGTAGGCAGCGATCATTTCTCTAAGCTCTTGGTACGTGTAAGGAGAAGAACCTCCAGAGAGTAAGGCCAATTGATTTTCCACGGCCCGGTAAAGGCAGTGCCCATCTGGCTTTATCTCATTAACAGTCAATCCAAGGGGTTCAAGCTTCTTCTCCAACTTCTCGTTTTCTAGCATCCGGTCGCTCACGATATTCTGCTGCTCTTCTTGAATCCTCTGCTCTCTAGCTGCTTCTTGCTGAGCTCTTTTCTCCCGTCTCTTCAAGCTCTTGCTTGGTTTTGAATGTTCAGATTGGCTGGCAACAGAAACCCCAGCTATGGCCTTCACCAAATTGTCGAGATTGCCTTTAACATTTCCATTAGCCCCATCGTAGCCTAATGAAGCAAGTTCTTCAGCTTGTCTTTCCTTGAGTTTAGAGGAGAGCCTAGAGATTTCTTCCTCCACTTGCTTCTTCTTAGCTTTCTGTTCAGCTTTGCTGCCCTTTGCAGCTGCCTTTTTCAGTTCAGTTTCCTTGTTTTGTAGCTGTGACACCTCTTTCCTGCAACATTGTTCCCAGTCTTTATTGAAGCAAAATTTCAGGACGCATACACGTGGTGTGAACAATCAAGAAGAATCAGATCCTATTGGTTATTACAGCTCTAGCAACAGCTACTGCGTTTGACGTCAAAACGAAACCAATCAGCACTTAATACTGCAACACAACCGCTTTTTGAAGGATTCATTGTGGCTATAAATGGAGCAACAAGCAACAAGTGTCATACTAAGGCTGACAATAAAATTTCCAACCAGGTTACAGAAGGCAATTTTGCATCGAATTCATAGCCTTGTCCACTTCAAGTGTCAATAAGGATCTAGGAATTAGATTCCAAATCAAGTCAAATGTCACAAATCTTAGACATACAAAATCTGCAAAAGAATAAAAGCATTCACCTAATCCTAAAATTGGTTCAAAACTTGACTCAAAAAACAGACCGTGCCCAAATAACCTCATTTGCGGTTTTCACGTATCCAAACATGCACTCATACATACACAAATGCCTGCGCACTCATACAAACAAAGATTACTAGGAAATATCACCCCTTTCTATAAATCAATAAATATCAGGGATACTTATTCTGTCCATGACAGGTACCCAAATGTTTCACTTTTCTTCGAGGTTAATGCCATGACCGTCATTAGCCACACCTATAGATTACACAGCTCAAATAATCCTATCTTTATTACTTGAAGTTAGTTTAAAAATTATAAACCATGTCTTTCAACCCAATTACAGCCTTTGTGTTGTGCAACAGCAATTGGCTAATTAACCTGGGCCAGAAAGTATGCAGTTCAAATTCAGGAAAAAACAAAAAACCAATTAATCTAATTTGATTGCCATGTTCCGTAAGGAAATGGGAGGACAAGAGACAACTGTTCCTCCATAAAAAAACGGAAAAAACTAGACCACACCATTGCCTCGGAGCAAGATATACCAGTAGCTCATCAACAACAAATTCTAATGCGCGTGTGTATCCGGCAAAAGAAGGCGACACGAAAAAAACACACACCTGTGCCTAGATAGCATTTCATCACGAGTTTCCTGTTTGCTTTCAGATACACTCTCCAATATTCCATCGGGCAGCTTCTCGTCAACTACTTCAGTCTGCTCCATTCGCGTACCCGCTAGTCCTGTATCAGAAACACAGGCAGTGATGGCAGGACTTCCAATGGCCAACCTCGGAGAATCAAAAACCAACCAAATGCATAGATTCGCATTCCTAGAAACAGCATTACCGCTAGTGAAAAAAGACAGCAGATGCAAAGCAATCTACCGGTACCCAATTCAAGAATCCACTCATAAACATGCGCTAGCCCATTCTCAACACACAAGCAACCCAAAGGTTTCAGGAACATGCGTGCCCATGAGTGCGTTTTTAGTGCTCAAGAAGATCTTGATTTTGGACGCGGAGTCGAATATACAATCTCGAAAGTAAACCGATTTACGAATACAGATTGCCCAAGCTCGACCCAACAACACAAACCCATATCGCAACCCGAAAAAAAGAACCAAGTGTTCCAATTTAACCAGCACACAGTCATCAAAATCAATCCCCAGGCCGCCTTGCACCCACAAAGAGAGAGGCCAAGATAAGATACAAAAACCATACAAAACTCACAAGAAACACCGGAACCAACAAAAGGAAAAAAAGATCAAGCTCCCGGGGGGTTCACTCAGGCGAAGCTTCGACGCAGTGTCAAATGAATATCGCATCATGTAGTACCTGCTGCTGCAGTCGATGATGGCTGGCGGGTCGCTGTGAAGTCCAGAGAGAGAGAGAGAGAGAGAGAGTGGAAACGGAGGAAGAAGAGGCAGAGGAATTGAGGAGGAAGAGGTTTCGTTTTTCATTCCTTTTTATTTTTTCTTTAATTCGGGTTAAATTATTATTATTATATTTTTTATTTTTATCTCCGCGTATTTTGATTTATCAGCCGGGTCGGTGGCCGAACCCTAGTCCGTTGGGTTTGACCCGGCCCAAGCCCGGATGAGTATTGCTTCTGAGCCCGGATGAGAATCGTTACCGGTTTATCTAATTCTTCCACGGTTTTTTGAAATTTACTTTTCACCTTGGAAAGTTATTGAACACTCGGTAAAGGTTCCTAACCGGATAAGAACTTTACTGCTTCATCTAATTCTCACCCAAATCACATATTCGAAAGCTATCAAAACCCGTATTGAATTAGGAGTGATTTGGGTGATAACTATCAAAATCAAATCACATATTTTAAAACTATCAAAATCCGAGTTGAATTAGGAAACATTTGCAAAACGGCCTCTATATATGTGTGGTATCTAATTCTAATCCGAATCACATATTCCAAAACTTCGTGCCATGGCCTCACTCGAAAAAGCTCTCATCTTGTTCTATCTAGGAACATTCTCCGGCGAAACCACCCACGGATTCCTCGACCCCGTCACGAGGCGCCTCGACGTGGTGCAGATCCCCGAGCTCGGAGTGTCAACTTGATCGTCTCGCCTCCAAGCACGGATGGCTCCTCCTCTCGTCGAGAGAGATCTAGTCCATCTTCCTCTTCAACCCGATAACTCGAGATCGAATCGACCTCCCTCCGCGTAACCGGCTTATAAGCGCGGGGACATTCACTGCGGCTCCCACGTCCTCGGATTGCACCGTCTTCATCATGATCATGCCGATACACCCTCTCAACAATCGAATCATAATCGACACGTTCACCGTCGGGTCCGACAAAAACTGGACCCGGCATGATTTTAGCCATGTAAGTCCAGATTTCGACTCAACCTGGCCGGTAGTCTATGCAGAAGGCATCTTGTATTGTATGGACTTGAAGGGAAGATTAGGTACATTCAATGTTAAAGACAGCTCATGGAATGTCATCCCTTGCAAGGATAAGTCCATCAAGATATGGAAACTCCATTTAGTGGAACTCAAGGGAGAGATTTTTGCAGCCAAGAGAGGATGCCGCGGGATAGTACAAGAATTCTTCAAATTGAAGGTTAGAGATGATTTGTCCGAGTGGGAGAAAGAGGAGGTCGCCGTCGACGTTACTTACTGCTTGGGCGATTGTGGCTCGATGGCGATGCCGAAACAAAATCCGAGAGAGGGAGAGAAGATGAAGCTGATGGTCGCCGGTCACAAGCCGAAGTTGGACGGAACATGTTGCTCGAAATCGATTCGTGAGAATGATTTGTTTGGTAGTACTAACCATCGAGTTTGGATTTGAGAAGAGGCCTTTCGATGCTTGTCCTAAGAGTCAGATTAGCAGTTATTTACACGAGATGCAATTACAATGTCCTGATTTTCCTTGTATCTATTCTCCAATTTTCGCTAAATTTGATCTACTTAGTTTCTCAGGAGGGCCGAGCACTCGGATAGAACTGCGCCGACGGTGCAAATGCACCTGAATCGTCCATACGCATGTCTAAATGATTAGCTTGATCTTTGTTTACATTAACATAAAAAAGAACAACCTTTTTCTCATTAAATTTTCTCATTATGCCATCTTCGTCAAGGCCCTCCCCTCTAGAGTAACCACACCTGCGTACATCCTAATCTACTGATGTACACTTGATGTACTTCATGCTCACAAACTAGAGCTGCGCATGGCAACCATTCTGTGCCCAGAATCAGATTCTGGTCAGAAATGATTCTTTTTTATTCTGTGTCCGGGAACTGATTTTGAACTTTTAAAGGCGTTTGGTAACTGCCCAAAATTTCTATTCTTAGAATAGTAAAAGAACAGAAATGCGTCTGGTAACTGCAGAAAATTTCTATTTCAAATTTTTTTCAAATGCTTTTTAGAACTTGGTATTTAATTATTGTAAGTGAAGAAAACATGTTGAACATGGTAATAACCTGATATATAGTGATATATATAAACATGATATATAGTTGGTATAAACTCTTCTCTCTATCACTCCTATCAGCGAATAACATATTTTGACT
Source organism: Syzygium jambos (assembly GCA_031216235.1). Classification (NCBI taxonomy): domain Eukaryota; kingdom Viridiplantae; phylum Streptophyta; class Magnoliopsida; order Myrtales; family Myrtaceae; genus Syzygium; species Syzygium jambos. Next base: position 25,299,464 of record CM062230.1, read on the forward strand.
ATATCATATTTTGACTACGAGGAAACTATTTCGTCTCTCCGTGAGAGGTGGTAGAATAGAAAAGAAGATGGTATGGCTGCATTTCTTTTCGAAGTCACGGTTTAACCCCTTTCAACTCTGATTGATTTTACCATCTTGAAGCCATAGCCAACACTTCAACCAAGCTTTCTTTCTTTGACAAGTTAACCAACAAGATGTCAATTATCCAAAATAAAGGCTTAAGTTATACATAGTGGAAACTTGCATATGAATGTAAACAAGAGAGGCACACAAAAACTCAATACACATAAGGATCCTCTTCCATTGTCATCTAGTATTTAAAACTAATATTACAAAAGTCGAAAACACAAATCATTGAATGACGGGCAGATTGTAATCCCTTGCCATTTTATTTGCAATACTTTTCTTAAGCATGTTTATCTCAGCTGCTTGTTCATATGATGTATCATCCGCAACCTCCACTTCTCTAGCTCCAAACGGGTACACCGGATCTCCATAAAGGGAAAAGTTTTTGTCCATCTTGTCCTGGTCACGAATGTAGTTATGAAGAGCACAACATGCAATCATAATAAGTGCTTGCTTTTTAATTATAAATGGAGGCATGTGTCTCAAAACGGTGAAATAATTCTTTAATGCCCCAAATGACCTCTCAATAACATTCCTTAGTGAAGAGTGCTTACGGTTAAACAATTCTTTTGTTGTTCTTGGCCGTCTTCCACATCCCCTATAATCGTTCAAATGATACTGTTCACCTTTAAACAGAGTTCAAAATCCCAGCAATGATGCATAACCAGAATCTACCACGTAGTATTTGCCTATAACATGGTATATATAAATTTGTTATGATATGCAACCATAATACAATCATAAATAAAGTTTCTTCTTATAGACAAAGCAAATACCTAGTGGTGGTCGAGGAAATTGCGGTCGAGGTGTCTCGAGTGCTGCCAAAAGCACCCGACAATCATTGGTAGATCCTTCCCACCCAGAATACACGAAAGTAAACTTCATATCAAATGAACAAATACACAGCACATTCTGGGTGGTATTCCCCTTCCTGCCTCTAAATGGGACCTGCTGAGACACAGGGACGAAAGCATTGATATGGGTGCCATCAATAGTACCTACGCAGCCCTGTGCATTTATGAAAATCTAATGTTATACAAGATTATCAACTACATGTATTTGATAGTGTAAACTCTAAAAATAAGAACCATACCTTGAAGTATTGTTCATGATTAGGATCTATAAGAATTTCCTGTGGGACAACATCAAAAGACGGTGGTTTGATAACCTCATTTGAGAGTTTGAGAATTGCTTTCAATACTATATTGAAATACTTGCTAATTGTTTCTCCTGAATGTTGGAATCTCTCACATAAATCTCTATTGAAATTATTGTGACAAACCATAGATAAGAAGATCCCAACTTATTCATCTATCCTAACAAACCTACTATCTTTCAACCAACCTTTTGCCCTCATTAATTCACATAGGTTCAGAAAAACATGTCACTCCATCCTACTGCTTCATATATTCTATCTGAATGTCCATAAATAATTTCCCTTATCCATTCAAGTCCTGATAGTTTGCTGTCCCTAATAGGTTTTTTCGTATACATGGACATGTCCTCCGTAATGATGCATAACCATGCTATCAATATGTGAACATCATCATCATCCAATAATTGTTCAGTTGGATCTACCTGCTCATTGGACACACTATTTGATCCCCCTTCCATAGTACCTATATCATTACACAAATACAAGAACATTGATATAGATATGTAAAAAAAAATAAAAAATCCAATAACAATCAATAACATAAGTCGTAGAGTAAAAACAAATCTAATATATAAATAGCATTGAAACAATTTGTCATACTTATGGCACCACAAAAGTACAAGAGTCTTGAGATCAATAACTTTAAAAACCAAATATCAAGTACTAAGATAAGTCATACGATCAAATAAAATCCCACGCAATCCACAATACATTTCCCAACATCTACTAAAGAGATTGAAGAAGTGCATTTTTCCATTCAGCTGAAGTTTTGATAAAAGCCTCCCTCCATGTGGCACTAACACATGCTCGTTTCACTGCTTTGCTGTAAAGATTTGGTCCCAAGTCAAGCATACTAAGTAGGCTATCAATGACAGCGGATACGGAGAAGGGGTCCATAGGTGGTTGTGTGACCCGTGATGTGTCAGAGCCACTCACAGATTGACTTGTCTTAGTTTTGATCAGCTCCTGTATAGCTTTGCAAGTGTCAGCAATGCAAAATGAGGTATTCTTTCTTCTCCTCTTGGTATTTGAAGTCCTATCCAATTTGTGCTTATCATGAACTGGATCAACACTATCGCCGGATGTAAAGACTGTCTCATCAATGTGGTGATCACTTAAGTCCTCTAGATCACCGTCTGCATTGCCACCACCATTGTCACTTTTCTCTGACATCGTTAAATCCTTCGCATTTCCTATGACATGATCCCCAGTAGCATATGTACCACCAAATAAAATACACAGCTCAGGATACTAGGGAAATCCATCCTTCTTGAATTTTGTCCACTCACTATTATCCTGCAATTTTCACAATAATGACATATCAACAACATAATCAAACATTTTAAAACTTACATGTACAATGACATCAAAATAATCAAAAGTTAAAATATACCTTGATGTGAGATTTCCAAATACTTGGATTGTCGACAACCACAGTTTTATTCACATTATCTAGCCAAATCCGGATTGTGAAAGAAGCTTCTTAAAACAGGCATACTGTTTTCTCAGTTTGTTCACCTTGTTCTTTAACTGAAGTAGGGTATATTGGCATCCTGACTGTTTAATGAATTCAATCCATATATTATTCCACCCGACTTTGTTGTAAGTACAAGATATGCGATTTCCCTTTTTGACTTCCTCAACCAACAAACTTACAAACAGGTTGGTTAAAGGCTCGGTCCACTTTGCATTGAATATGTCTTTTTGAGATGCCATGTAATCTTGATAGGTTGACAATCATATGAGTCATGTATTATATCAATAACATAGTCATGCAAAAGTTACAAGCAATACACGTAACCATTCTCTAGAGAAGCAACAGCACGAGAAAATAGTACAACACTCTTGCTTGAGAAGATACCCGTTATTGAAACACTTCGAATATGATGCATGAAGACAGAGGATTGCATACTAGGATCTTATAAAAGATAATCCTGTTGACAAGTTCACACAGAATATTACCAATACATGACCATTGAGATGGATAAATAATGCAATTTTGAGAATTTATCACCTCCACCATAATTATGGAATGGCCATTGCAAAAGCAGTAAAACATGCATTTTGTAAATAACACCAGGTCATGTTTTGCTATCTTGTAAAACAGGTTGAGATAATCATGAATGTAGTTTAGCGGGAGCGGCTGAACTCCCCAAAAGGTGAGATATTCTGGTCATCTAATAAGTTAAGTGACAAAATTGCAAAATAAACGAACTCTGGATTCACCGACTCCTTTATGGACCGAATCTTAAGCCCTTGAATTATAGAGTATGGAAAAATGCCAAAGAGACTTTTTGTACAACCCATGTCTTCCAATGATGGAAAGAGATGAAAAAGAGTTCTAGCATTCCAGTCCCTTGATCCAACGATGTTCTTGTCAACATATAACTCACTGCAAAGATACCTCGGGTACAACAAGCTTGCTCACCAACAACTATTGAAAAGTACACCTAAACAATAATGCAAATTTAGTTTGCTTGCCTACACACTAGAATGTTAATACTTATAATGATCTTCTTATGCTTATACTGCACAATATAATGCACCTACAGAAGTAACACAGATTGTCCACCATGGATAACCACAAGAAAGTCTGTCTTAGCCTTATCAGCAGTCCACAAGATTATCGACAATTTCATGAAGTTAATATAGTATTGTCATACCGCATTCCAAGCCAAGGACCATAAGAAAAGCTCACATATCAATGAAACCTTCATAACAAATGGTTCCTGTTGTTTTCTTTGCTTAGCATAACAAGTGGCTCCATCAGTCTCCAACTAATAATAATCAGAACTAGAACAGTGAAGAGAGAAATCATTTCAATAACAGGTGAGGATTTTACCTTTGCAAATCAACTTGGACAAATTAAAGATAGCAATCAACAGAAGCGTGGAGCTGAATCTAGGCAAAACGAACTTCTAATTAAATTGACTAATCACTAATCAGTCCATCCAATCTGATGAACAAAAATAGAAGAACCATTTAATAAATGAAAATCACCCCCAATGCAAAAAGGATCGGCGTTGTGAAAAGCAACAGAAAATTAACATGAAACAATTACCAATGACCAATACCCTATTACCATAGTTGCATAAAACAACCTCAGAAGTTAGAAAAAGAAAAAACTGGGAATGGAACCAATCGTGCAATTGACGAGCAAATTTAAGGTTTTGAATATGAGATTACAACATGCAAAATGTCTTGTGTGGGCAGGCGAAAATGTGAAGTGGGTAGGCGACAAAAAATGGGAAATTTATGAAATTTGAGGCAGGCGGCATATTGAATCTGCGGAGATTCACAGCAATGCAAACTCAGCAGACGCAGGAACAAGATGGTGTTCTCACCAATTTAGGGGGAGGGATTAGAGTTCATACAAAGGAACAAAATGGTTGAGATGTGACCGGGAGAGACTAACGCAGGTGAGGATGGCGTTGGCTTGCAAGCCTTGCCGTCGCCCAAATGGGCGAAGGCTGCGGCAGCGCTCGCAAGCCTCGCTGTCGCCCAGATAGGCGAGGGCCGCAGCGGCGCTCCCTCGGGCAACTGTCGCCGATCTCGGTAAGGGCTCGCGCAAGCGAGCCCTTACCGAGATCACCGCCTTCACCCATCTAGGTGACGGCGAGCTCGAACGACCATCGCCCTCGCCGATTTGGACGACGGTGAGCTCGAGCGAGCGTCGCCCACGCCTAGATGGGTGAGGCGCTCACTCGTGCAAGCCCTTATCGAGATCGGCGACGGTTGCCTGAGCGAGCGCCGCCGCAGTCCTCGCCGATCTGGGTGATGGCGTCCCTCCATAATTACAAGTCACAAGCAAGAACTCACCTCGAACGAAAAGGAGTAGCGTCGTCGGTGAAGGAGCAGCCTTGCCGGGAAGGAGCAGCAACTGTGAGCTCCACGAGTAAAATGAGCTTTGAGCAGGAGAAAAAACTGATTCTGGCTTCTTGTTTTTGATTCTTTTTTTTGCTCCGAGAATCAAGAAATTACTTTTTTTTTTTATTCTTGATTCTGTTCCAAAACTATTTCTGGGATCATTTTTTGGCAAAATTGTGCTCGGGCACAAAAATTTTAACAAATGCATTTCTATTTCCAAACTGATTCTGGGAACAAAAGAACAGAATCAAACACTATTTGGCAAGTTGCCAAACAGAGCCTAGGTTTGATGAAGGTGTTCGACAATCGAAATGGACATAGACACCACTATCAATCATTAAAACGATTAAGTTAGACACAACCTTCTGCACCGGCACGTGATGAGAAGGTTGGCAAGCCTCTCCGGCATTGGGAGAAACACCAACTATTTGCACTTCATTAGTGAGTCATGTTCCTTCATATGTCCTTCAGGTCCACCTGAACAAAAAAGCTCCATTTCGTAATGCAGTCAATCTATGTGATATGATGAGATTCAAGCATTACATCGGTTTTCTCCTCGAAGTTGTGGCGGTAGCAGTGTAGGATGAGTTTCCAATTTCCTTTGCCAAACCTAGATTGCAAAAACAATATAACAATGACATACTGTAATGTTTTCACCAGCTCAGGACGCAAAGCACATGACATCACTTCAACACAAAAGCACCCAAAAGTTTATGCACAACAAATATCAACAATGAAACCCTTGTTGAAAATGGGAAGTTGAGAGAAAGGAACACGAGAATATTTAGAATACTCTTTGATAATTTTGTGGTTTGGCTAATTTTAAATGATTCAATCGCAAGCCCTTTTATAGATACATAAAGACCCTTAGTACATTGTATGCATTTATTAAGACCTCATAAAACTCCTAGAACTTTGTAGTACATGAATCTTGAAAATCTAATGGACTAATTAAATGCATGACACATACATGAACTACATCAATACACCTAGAAAGAAGTACATGGATAATACCAACCTTAGAATAATGCACCTAGATTCATGAATCAAGTTTAATTTTCAACACTTCCCCTTAAACTTGATTATATATAGTGACTCTAATCGAAGCACGCAATCTTGCAAAATCTTCAAATTTCAATGCCTTAGTGAAGATGTCGGCAATTTGATCATTGGTCTTCACGTATGTAAGCCTCACTTCTTTCTTCTCAATGCACTCTCTTATGAAGTGAAATATTGTGTTTATGTGCTTGGTTCGATCATGAAAAATGGGATTCTTTCTCAAAGCAATAGCAGACTTGTTATCAACATAAATTGTGGCAGCAACCTCTTCTGGCATGTGAAGCATCTTCAACAACTTTCTTAACCATATTGCATGACATACACATGATGCAGCAGATACATACTCGGCTTCACAAGTTGAAAGAGTCACAATTGGCTGCTTTTTTGAACTACAAGTAAATGTAGTATCACTCAAGAAAAATAAGAAACCGGTGGTGCTTTTTCGATCATCAACATCACCACCCTAATCACTATCACAATATCCATGAAGTTTGAAGTTTCTAGCGGGAGAATAAATTAAACCATAATCAAGAGTACCTTTTATGTATCGAAGTACCCTCTTGGGCATCTTCGTGTGATTCTCGGCGGGTGCTTCCATGTATTGACTAACAAGACCAACACTATAGAGGATATCGGGTCTTGTGCAAGTTAAATACCTCAAACTTTCAATAAGGCTTCTATAAAGAGACGCATCTATCTTCTTACTTTTATCAAACCTTGATATCTTTGCTCCACATTCGATGGGAGTGCTCACCGGCTTACATTTCTCCATTTTGAATTTCTCAAGAATTTTCTTCGCATAAGCTTCTTGAGAAATGTAGATACCACCATTAACGTGCTTCACCTCAATTCCAAGATAGTACAACATAAGCCCAATATCAGTCATCTTGAACTCTTGAGCCATCACCTTCGTAAATTCTTCAAACATTTTTACATTATTGCCTGTGAAGATCAAATTGTCGACATACAAACATACGAGCATAAAACCTCCAGCTTGATCTTCTTTGACATATAGAGCATACTCATGTGGACACTTGATGAATCCATGATCTTGAAAATATTTATCAATACGACTATACTAAGCCCTTGGTGCTTGTTTTAATCCATACAAAGCCTTCTTCAGCTTCAAGACCTTATCTTCATGTCCTTTGACAACATAGCCCAAAGGTTGCTGAACATACACTTCTTCCTCAAGATAGCCATTCAAGAAAGCGGACTTAATATCCATTTGATAAATTTTCCATTTTATTTTGAGTTGCCAAGGAAATAATCAAACGAATAGTTTCCAAACGAGCTATAGGAGCAAATACCTCATCATAGTCAATGCCATGCTTCTGACTGTAGCCTTTTGCAACGAGTCTTGCTTTGTTTCTTTCTACTTTTCCATCGGCATTTTTCTTCACTTTATACGCCCATTTTACGCCAATTGCCTTTTGTCCTTAAGGAAAGGTTGCTACTTCTCATGTGCCATTCTTCTTATTTGCTTGAATCTCTTGCTCCATTGCATCTCTCCATTTTGCATCCTGCACCGCTTCTTCAAAGTTTAATGGTTCAATGTCAGCAAAGAAACAAAATGTACTTGAAATATCAACAACTTCAGTTTTTTCATATATGTCGATAAGATTCCTTTTGCGCAGAGGTTCTTCAGAGGAGCTATCATGGAAACCTTGAGAAGTAGGAGATGGAGGTGGAGTAATAACATCTTGATGTGTTCTTTGGCTTGATTCTCCCTCTTGTAAAGGACAAATGACATATTCATCATTTTCAACAACATTCCAAACCTATGAGGCTTAGATCTTCCCATTGGAAGGATTGTAGAACTTGTAGCCTTTAGATTTAGGATCATAGCCGATGAAGACAAACTTCTCACTTTTTCCATCAAGCTTAGATCTCTTCTTATCTAGGATATGAATATAAGCAATACTTCCAAAAACACGCAAGTGAGAAACACTAGGTTTCTTACCACTCCATGTTTCTTGAGGTGTCATGGCACGGACACTTCTTGAAGAAGATAGGTTGGACAAATATACCATACATGCAACGGCCTCAGCCCAAAATTCCCTTGGCATCCTTTTGCTTCTAAGCATGCTTCGAACCAAGTTGAGAATGGTTCTGGTCTTCCGTTCTATGACACCATTTTGCTGTGGAGACCTTGGAACAGTCAAGAAATGACGAATCCCATTGGTGTCACAAAAAGTTTCAAATTCCCCAGAAGTGAATTCTCCACCTCGATCGGTCCTTAATGCTTTAATATAATAGCCACTTTCTTTCTCAACAAGGGTCTTGAATTTTTGGAATGCTCCTAAAACTTCATTTTTAGCTTTCAAAATATAGACCCAAGTTTTGCGAGAATAATCATCAATAAAGAGTAGGAAATAATTGGCTTTACCATGTGAGGATGGTTTGATGGGTCCGCACATATCGGCGTGAACAAGTTAGAGTGGTTTCGATGCTCTTAAAGTGGCCTCCCTAGAAAAACTTTTTCTAGCTTATTTGCCAAAAAGACATCCATTACACAGTTGGTTGGGATGATTGATTTTGGGCAACCCATGCACCATATCTTCATTCGCAAAAGTCTTCAAGCTACCAAAATTCAAATGGCCAAATCTCAAGTGCCAAAGTCAAGAAGTATCTTCAACACAACTCTTCAAGCACCTTGGATGATCAACTTGAACATTGAGCAAAAACATTCTATTTTTCTCCATAGGCACCTTTGCTATCAACTTGTGAGAATCATCTCTCAAAAGAAGACAACGATCTTTTAAGTGAATGTCATATCCCATCTCAAGTAATTGTCCCAAACTTAGAATATTAGACTTCAAAGTAAGAACATAATAAACTTGAGATATCAAAAAATGACTTCCATTTTTAGCACGGATTAAGACATCACCTTTTCCTTTGATTAGGGCTTTAGAATTATCTCCAAAGATGATGTTGCCATTCACCGCCTCATTAAGAGTTGAGAATGACTCTATGTTGCCACTCATGTGATTTGCGGCACCGGTGTCAAGATACCATTCTCCTTTCTCTCTTTCTTCATTCGTTGCCAATAACAACAATGTCTCGTCTTCTTCTTTAAGTTCAATATAATTGACCTTCACTTCATTGTTTGTAGTGGCACTCCTACATTCATTAGCATAGTGCCCAAATTTGTGACAGGAATAACATTGAATATTAGCTTTATCATACCTTCTCCTTTCACCTCTATTGTAGCCATAATTTCCATGTCCGCCTGTTTGAAAGCTTGACCTTTCATTGATAGAATGTTGGTCTCCGCTCCTTCCACAACCACGACCACAACCAAAGTTTCCTCCACAGCCATGACCATGACCACGACCATGATCACGACCACGATTTTGACCTCTTCCATGAGACCATTCTTGCTTCTTCACTTGATCTCCCAAAGAGACCTTAGTTTGGAGTACTTGGGTCACCGTCTCTCCCTTCTTCTTTAATCTTTCTTCATATGCTTGCAATGACCCCATGAGCTGATCAAGGGTCATAGTATTCAAGTCATTGGATTCCTCAATGGCAACACCAACAAGATCAAGCTTTGAGTCAAGCAATCTAAGAATCTTTTCAATAACACGAACATCGTCAATACTTTCGCCATATTGCCTCATTTGATTGGTTACGGAGGATACTCTAGTGAAGAAATCAGAAACGGATTTGGACCCCGTCATATGTAGAGATTCGAACTCACCACGTAGAGATTGAAGACGTACCCTCTTCACCTTTTCAATTCCTTTGAAATTATTTTCTAAAATATCCCAAGCTTCTTTGGCCTTCAATGCGGAAGCAACTTTCTCGAACATGGCTTCATCCAAGCCCATGTGAATAATAGAGAGGGCATGTTGATCACCTTTACGAAGCTTGTTCAACGCGTTCTTTTGATTTTGATTCAAAGCTGCTTCATCCTCCGGTTCATCATAGCCTTTTTGAACAACTTCCCACACGTCTTGTGAGCCAAGCAACGCCTTCATGCGAATGCACCATTGCCCATAATTTTGTTTCGAAAGCTTGGGAACGGCATAAGGAAAAGAGCTATTCATCTTTAACCGTAGCTCTGATACCACTTTGTTGAAAATGGAAAGTTGAGAGAAAGGAACACAAGAGAATACCTGAATACTCTTTGATAATTTTGTGGCTTGACTATTTTTAAATGATTCAATCGCAAGCCCTTTTATAGGTACATAAAGACCCTTAGTACATTGTATGTATTTATTAAGACCTCATAAAACTCCTAGAACTTTGTAGTACATGAATTTTGAAAATCTTATGGACAGCTCCATGTCCTAATAGGGTCAGGAGTTGGTTTGAGCTTTAGCTTGTATTTGGTGTTTTAAAAAGTTATATATATACTTACCTTTACAAAAAAAAAATTAAATGCATGACACATACATGAACTACATCAATCCACCTAGGAAGAAGTACATGGATAATACCAACCTTAGAATAATGCACCTAGATTCATGAATCAAGTTTAATTTTCAACAACCCTCATGCTGTTAATAGACATTGCACAAATCAACATTGGACCTCTGGTCGCCATTCCTCAAAGTTTCTTCTTCCTCGAAACTCCATCTCTTTACTTTTCTACGCCCAGAAACTTTCAAACTTCGAGTCAATGGCTTCCTCAATGGAGAAACAGCGCTTCTTCTTGGGCTGGGTAACAGAAGCCTACCTGAGTAATCCGAAGGTTCTTCAGGTGAGCCATCTATTGAATCATCCAACAGCAGAAATGATCATTCTCAGACATAATATGAGCTACTACTATCATATTGTCAAAACAAACAAACTAAATTTCCCCAAAAGACCATCGTATATAAGACACAGCACACTTCTGCATCTGCAAGAGTTAACCAACGCTAAGAGTGCTTACTTTCCATCTTTACGGCTGCACTTCATTGCTTCAAGAATCAAGTAAATGATTTACATGACTCCGTGATGCCCTCATTTTTATGCCGGCCATCTTAAAAAATATAGTTCTAAATTATCCACAGAGGATTAAACTTTCAGCAGATCAAAGCTACCACCACCTTTGTCTTAACCAATGTAAAATGAAGAAATCCTACAATAGATAAACAAAATCTCCAAACAGATCAGAAATCATACGGAGAGGGAAAGAACAGGAAATGACATACTGATGTCTGAAGCAGCAGTATTAAGGCTGCTGTGGTAAAGAAATGGCTTTCTTCAAAGACTGAATCAATTGAAGAACCACAAGTACTTCTCATAAACCTGCTAACCAGCAAGCTTTTTCCTACGAGAGATGTGTAGCTTCTCGACCAAACGATCAACTAGGAGAATGAGCTGATACACGGATCAGAAGGACCACTTACCACATATGTACCGTAATTTGCATGCCTCACGAATTCGACATTGCTTGCTAAAATGTCCCCTGTTAACCATAGCTACATAACTTTGCAGTAGAGATAGCTTGGCGCCAATCGATTCGGAGTTATTATCATTCAAGTACCGGTCTGTATGGGCTACAACAGAGAAATTAATACTTGAAATGGCAAAATAGGAATGAAGCTTGAGAAACAGTTCACAAGTTTGCCTCCAAAGATTAACTGGTCAATCTTCTCTTCGTAATTCAATAGTTTATTGAGAGATCGGAGAGATTCCGATTGACTTCCATTGGGTGTTCATCAGTTTCTGAATGTATTAACTTTTTCAAGCATTCCTCTTTATTTTGCATCGTTTCCATGCACAGGGATTTTGTTATTTTTCCACTAAACTAATTACTGCTTACCAAACAAAGGCGTTCCACCTAAATTCTAAAATAACCCTGCAAACTGCATGTCTGCACCATACATCATACTTCCTTTTGTCTCGAGGTGAGAATTTTCCAAGTTTAGTTTCTATACAGAGGTTCAGTAGGAATTTCATGACAAAAAATGCTTAATAAATTTTACAAAAGTGGGTAGAAAGAAAGAAAGGAGCGGTTCAGCGTCCCTGTGTTTGATGGCACTCCATCTCCACTATCACAAAGGTGACCTGAAACGATACTATTATGTTTAGGATTAATATAACGAAAAATCTCAACTGGTACATCTGTGATAAAATTAACTCAAACTAATTTTTTGACCATCAAAAACTTTAAACTGGTACGTCTGTGATAATTTTATCTTAAACTAATATATTTGTGACAAATTTACTCTCCGTTAGTTTCTGTTAAATTGGATTAATATCACGAAAAATCACAAATTGATACACCAGTGACAAACGGAGGGTAAAACCCCAAAATTTGTACATCTATCAACTTTTACGTGTCATCCAACTCAACAATTTGACTGTAAAATTTAACGGAAATTAATTGAAGATAAATTTGTCACAGATATACGAGTGTGGGGTTTTTAATTGTCACAAGTGTACCGATTTAGGGTTTTTCGTTGTAGAATCACTAATTTTTTATAGCTTTAAATTTACTTTTCACCTTGAACGGTAATTGAACTCTCAATAAAGTTCCTAAAGCACAGGAAAGCTATCCCGGTTAATCACGAAAAGTTATTAACCAAAGTCAGAAAATTATTTTCTATGAAATTAATAAATATTTTCGACTGGCTTTCTTAAATGGAAAGTTGCGGATCTTGTGTAAAAGTCAATAACTGTTGATATAGTTTTAAATTTACTTTAAGACTTAAAAAATTATCAAACACGTGGATAATCATAATCATAAGTATATTAATAACTAGCAAACAAATAAATAAAAATTGATATAACAGACAAGAATATCTTGACAAGTTATAATTACATATTAGATTAACGTTGATTTGTTGATAATATGACAACTGGCATGTTACTTACCTCGATATGCTTGCTTCAATTTTTGAAATATCTTCAAAACCCTTCACTAGTTTTGGTTCGAAAATCTGTTCAACTAAACTAAGAACGGAAACTAATTAAAACCCGTGTTGGGTTAGGAAATATTTGGAGAACGTAATATGTGATTTGGTCAATAATTATCAAAACCAAATCACAAATTTTAAAACTATCCAAATTCGAGTTGAATTAGGAAACATTTGCGATATGGCCTCTCTCTCTATATATATGTATCTAATTCTCACCCAAATCACATATTCCAAAACTTCGTACCATGGCCTCACTCAAAAAAACTCCCCTCTTGTTCTATCTAGGAACATTCTCCGGCGAGATGACCCATGGATTCCTCGACCCCGTCACAGGGCACTTCAACGTGGTGCAAATCCCTGAGCTCGAGTGTCAAGTCGACTGTCTCGCCGCCAAGCACGGATGGCTTCTCCTCTCGTCGAGAGACATCTCGTCCATCTTCCTCTTCAACCCGATAACCCGAGATCGAATCGACCTCCCTCCACGTAACCGGCTTATAAGTGCCGGGACATTCACCGCGGCTCCCACGTCCTCGGATTGCACCGTCTTCATCATGAGCATGCCGATACACCCTCTCAACAATCGAATCATAATCGACGCATTCACCGTTGGGTTGGACAAAAACTGGACCCGGCATGGTTTTAGCCATGTAAATCCAGATTTCGACTCAACCTGGCAGGTAGTCTATGCAGAAGGCAGCTTGTATTGCATGGACCTGAAGGGAAGAGTAGGTACATTCAATGTCAAAGACGGCACATGGAATGTCATCCGTTGCAAGGATAAGTCCATCAAGATTTGGAAACTCCATTTATTGGAATTCAATGGAGAGATCTTTGCAGCCAAGAGAGGATGCTACGGAAGTGTGGAGGAATTATTTAAGTTGAAGATTGCAGATGATTTGTCCGAATGGGAGAAAGAGGACGTCAACAGGTACGACGACGATGTCACTTACTGCTTGGGAGACTATGGCTCAATGGCGACGCGGAACCTAAATCGGAAAGACAATAAGAAGCTGATCGTCGCCAGTCACGGGCCGAAGGTCGACGGATCATGTTGCTCGAAATCGATTTGTGAGAGTGATTTGTTTAGTTGTGCTTACGATCGAGTTTGGATTTGAGAAGAGGTCTTTAGATGCTTGTCCCAGTAGTCAGACTCAGAATACTTCTGCTGTTATTGTTTTTATTAAATATTTACATGAGTTACAATGTCCTGATTTTCCTTATATAAATTCTCATAGTTTCGTTGAATATTTCTCTACTTAGTTTCTCGGGAGGGCCGAGCATTCCGATAGAATTGTGCCGACCATGCAAAGGAAATACAATCTAAATAGGTTTTCTAATTTGAATCTTTTTCCTAATTTGTGTAGATTTCATATTTGAATACAATTCTTTCGTATACATAAGAAGTTGACCTTTTTCATGAATTGCATCAAAGAAGGTGCTGCTTCTTCGCAAGAAATTTATGAATTCCTTTACGAGATTAAGATATTATTCCATAAGAAATTACGAAGACCCCACCCATTAAATCACCTAAATCTCATGGTATCCGATTTATTTTATTACTCTGTTTATTTTACTATTCGATCGCTAACTGTCCACAACAATATATTACTTTATAATTCTGTCGAATTAGAGTTCAATCAACCTGATTCTACCCCTAAAGCTGAGGATATAGAATTTCTTCGTGGGCTCAAAAAATCAAGGTGGCTTTTTTTTTATAGAAAATAAAACTATTGATCCTATCTGTTGGAACCAAAGAAAAGAACAGGAATGCCAATTCCCTTCGATACGCCGGAGTGATGTAAATTTACACTAACATAAAAGAAAACCAACTTTCTCTCATTAAAGTTTCTCACTATTCCAATCTCTTCAAGGCCCTCAAGAGTAACTACACCTGCGCACGTTCTATTCTACTAATGCCCACTTGACGTGCTTCACTGCGCACAAACTAGCTCAACAGGAAGGTTCTCAACAATCGAAATGGACATAGACACTGCTATGAATGTGTTAAAACGACTAAGTTAGACACAAACTACTGCCCCGGCATGCAAGCCCTCTCCAGCACTGGGAGAAACACCAACTATTTGCACTTCAGTAGCGGGTCATGTTCCTCCATTTGTCCTTCAGGTCCACCTGAACAGTTAAAAGCTCCATTTCGTGATGCAGTCGATCCATCATATGATGAGATTCAAGCATTACCTCGGTTCTCTCCTCGAAGATGTGGCGGTAGCAGTGTAGGATGAGCTTCCAATTTCCTTTGCCAAACCTAGATTGCAAGAACAATATAACGATGAGATGCTGCGATGTTTTGACCAACTTGGGACTCAAAGCACACGACACCACTTCCACACAAACGCACCCAAAAGTCCATGCACAACAAATATCAACAATGAAACCCTCATGCTGTTAATAGATACTGCAAAAATTAACATTGTACCTCTGGACACCGTTCCTCAAAGTTTCTTCTTCCTCCAAACTCCATCTCTTTACTTTTCTCCGTCCAGAAACTTTCAAACTCCGAGTCAATGGCTTCTTCAATGGAGAAACAGCACTTCTTTTTGGGCTGGGTAACAGAAGCCTATCTGAGTTACTGGAAGGTTCTTCGGGTGAGCCATCTATCGAATCGTCCCACTAGAAAATAATCATTTTCAAACATAATATGAGCTACTTCTATCATATCGTCACCACAGAGCACTAAATTTCACCAAAAGACCATAAAAAAGAAGGCGCATTGGGCATCAGTACACTTTTGCATCTGCAAGAGCTAATCAGCATTAAGAGTGCTTACATTCCATTTTTACGGCTATACTTCATTGCTTCTGGAATCAAATAAATGATTAGATATACTTTTAGATTGACATGGCTCCATGATGCCCTAATTTTTATGCCGGCCAACTTACAAATATAGCTCTAAATTAATCCACAGAGGATTAAACTTTCAGCAGATCAAAGCTATCACCACCTTTGTCTTCATCAATGTAAGATGAAGAAATCCTACAACAGCTAAGCAAAATCTCCAAAAAGATCAAGAGTAATATGAAGAAGGAAAGAACAGGACATGATATACTGATGTGCATAGCAGCAGTATTGAGGCTGCTTCAGTAAAGAAATGGCTTTCTTCAAAGATTGACTCAATTGAAGAGCCAGCAAGCATTGAGAGATGTATAGCTCCTTGATCAAACGCTCAACTGAGAGAATGTGATGACAGAAGGATCAGAAGCACCACTAACTACACACGTACCATAATTTACATGCCTCACAAATTCGACATTACTTGCTAAAATGTCCCCTGTTAACCATTATTACATTACTTTGCAGTAGAGATAGCTCAGCACCAACCGATTCAGAGTTATTATCCTTAAAGTATCGGTGTGTTCGGGCTAAAACAGAGATATCAATAATTTAGTACAAATGCTTTGATTGGCAAAAAAGGAATGAAGCTTGAGAAGTAGTTCATAAGTTTGCCTACTAAAATGAACTTGTCAATCTTCGATTCCTAATTCTTAGTTTATTGAGAAATTAGACTTCCATTTGGTATGTCTCAATTGACGAATGTTTTAACTTTTTCTAGTGCTCCTCTTTCTTTTGCATCGTTTCCATGTACTGGGATTTATTATTTTCCACTAAACTAATTACCACTTACCAAACAAAGGCGCTCCACTTAAATTCTAAAACAACCCTGTACACATCATGTCTGCACCATACATCATACTTCCTTTTGTCTCAAGATGAAACTTTTCCAAGTTAAGTTTCTATAGAGAGGTTTAATTGAGGTATTGTAGGTAGGAATTTTATAACTAAAAATGCTTAATAAAAGTTACAAAAGTGGGTTGAAAGAGGAAAGGGGCAGTTGAGCATCGTATGTGTTTGATAGCACTTCATTTCCATCTATCACAGAGATGACAAGTGAGAATGATCCTAAATCTAATGCAGCATGTATGTTTGTATAGTCAAAAAACATTCTTATGACACATAGATGTACCATTCTTGAATCTGTGGAGACTTTTGAGTCTCCATAACCAAAAAAAAAGTTACAAAAGATTGAAAGACCTTTGTTCATCATGCTTTACCAATTATCTTCACAAGCTGGAAGTGAACATTTTCTTCTTCTCACACCTAGAAGCATACGCCCATTCTTTTAGCTGATAACAAAATGAAGCATTAATGTAAATATACAAAGCAAACGCTGGCAAGGTATCTTACACAAAGGAAGAGCTATTTATTTAGACAGACCAATGCCGACACCAACACTTAGTTTCGATAACAAATTAAGTTGCATAATTGTTATATGATTCAAGCCATAACTCTCACGTGTGAAGGAGACAGAGACATGGAGAGACAAGCACACGTTTGCACCTACACATAAAAATGAAAAAAAAAAGAAAGTAAAAAGAGGCGAAGCAAAATGCAACCATAACCAGATTTAAATACCTCATAGGTGTGAGCAGAGCTATTCCTTTCAAACAAACTAGGTCTACACTGGTTAGTCTGATGGCTGGTTGACTGGTTAACACGATTAACTTCGCCACCTGGAACAGGCCTAACATTCTGGTCAGCGGAGGCATCGGATGCATTAACATCTTCCCTAATCTGTGCTTCTGCACATTCAAAATTCGTAGATGATCCGGCAGCGTTATGCACAAGGGAGTCGGCCAATCGAATCGCATCAGGAAGTGGGTCCGTGACCACTGCTCGCAGCTCCAAAGAACTAGACTTTAGCGCTTCTTGAACTCTATTAAAATCAGGTGTGGGGAGCGTATCATATTCGCTACGCGATGCATCTCTTCCGGTTTCCTCATTATTGGCAATGATCTTAACTCCCCCTTTGGATCGCCTATGGCGGGCAAGCTGCTTAGTTGCGATCAATCCCTCATCGAGCTTCGATGTTTCTAAGGAAAACAAACTTCATACGTTACGAAAAACCCAATTCACCAACTTGTTTCTAATGCTCCAATAACAATCAGCTAGAAGAGAAGAGATTTTATCACAAAAGCACAAGCCCAAAAACACTTGAATGTAGCAGGGTCAAGTAAATGCAAAAGAACAAACCAGCCATTTTCCCATCATCTTCTATCCTTGCAGGTGGACTTTCGCTAATCAGATCTGCACTCGCTCTTGTGTCGGGCAAATCATTGCGTTCGCCTGCACGAGCTTTTGCGACATCCAGTTCTCTGCACGCATTAGCCTCGCCCATCCGCCCCGCCGCCACTTCAAGGAAAGAAGGACCCATCCTCTCCCACGCCTCGCCCAAATAAGCCCTAATCGACCTAAAAGCATCACCTCTCGTGTTCATCTCCAACAGATCCCTTCGCTCGGCCCCGTCTTGCATTGCCGCCTCGACGCGGAGCCTCCACCGGAGCAACTCCGGCGAGAGGAGCCCGCTCTTGGTCGCCGACCCATCCATCTTCCGAACCCTACCCCGCCAAATCCTCTCCACGGCGCGGAAATACTCGCCCCGCTCGTCCACCCGCCCGTGCAGGAACCTGACGGTGCAATCCACGGCGACGGAGCGGTACGCCTCCCGCATGGCCTCGGAGACGGGATGGCCGGCGCCGTCCATCCTGTCGAGCTCCTCGATGACTTCGAGGGCGTCGAGGGTCTTCTCGGAGACGGAGGCGGCATCGATTTCGGACTGGAGGGAGCGGAGGAGGACGGATTTCTTGAGACGGAGGTCGGAGTCCCGGAGGGGGAGGGCGGAGAGGGCGAGCTTGAGGGAGCGGTCGTCGAGGAGGGGCTGGCGGAGGAGGAACTCGAGCATCCACCGAGAGATGTCGGGGTCGATCTCCATGACGGAAAATGGGAGGAAGAAGAAGCTGTGCGGTACTTGCAGCGACTGTCGAACTGGAGGAGAAGAAAGAAAAGAGGAACATACGGTAGAAATCCTAAAATTTATCGTCAAAGTCCGATAAACTTACAGAAAGGATAATTAAGTTTTAAAATTTATTAAATTAATTTAAATGAGTCTTAAAGTTAATATCATTAAATTAATTAATAAAAAATACTGACGTGGCTTATTTTAATATTTTCTCTCTTTTACGTGACGATGACGTGACTAAAACGATATCGTTTTGACCTAAATTTAATTTTTAATACTATTTTTATTTAAATAAGCTAAAATTATAAAATATAAAAAAGGAGAAAGACAGGCGGGGAGGGAGGGCTTACCCCCCACCCTCGCCGCCACCCCACCATTGTTGGGAGGAGCCGGTGAGGGTGGGGGGATGGTAGGCGAGCATTGCTGAGCCCTGGCCAGGGGCTAACAACCTTCGCCCATACCTAGTCAAGGGTCGCCAGTGGCAACCGACCCCCACCAGTGGCGTCCCTTGCTTGATTTGGGCAAGGGACACCAATGGCGAGAATTGGCCGCTACTGGCGACCCTCGGCCAGGTCTAGGAGAGGGCCAGCGATCCTCGCCCGATCTAGGGGAGGGCCCGCAAGCCCTTGCCTATCGTCGGAGAAGGTCACCAGCCCCTGGTCGAGACCTAGCGACAGGGAGGGCAAGCCCTCCCTCCCTACCTGTCCTCCTCCTCTTTTTTTTTTTAAAGTTTTTTTTAAATTTAATTTATATAATATTAAAATAATAATAATAAAAAGTCATGTCATCGCCACGTGGGATAGAAAAAATAATGAAAAAGTCAAGTCATCATTTTTCGTTAGTCAAATTGAATGGTGTTAACTTTAGGACTCGATTGAACCAATTTGACAAATTTTAGGACTCCATTGCACCTTTTGTAAGTTTTATGACTCAAATGCACTTTAATGACAAGTTTTAGGACTTCTAGTGAACATATCCAAAAAAAAAAAGGCTAGAGAAAGCAGACTTGTGATCGTTTTCCTAGGAAAATACGGAAGGAAACAGTCGAATTGGGTCGGGCTTCATTTAAGAGAGGTCATTCTCGACCTGTACACAAACCAGTTTCGTCTCCACCGTTACTTTCAGTGAAAATTACCAAAAGAGTCATAAACCTATTACAATTGTATCAATTCAGTCATGAATACTTTTTTGTACCAATTTAATCATAAACATTTTGTATTTGTGCCAATTTAATTCATCTGGCCAAATTTTGGCTGGCCGGCACTGACATAGACGATGATCAATGCCGGCCGACGTTAACGTGACAATTTTTAAATATTTTTTAATAATGTTTTTTGATTTCTTTCTCTCTTTCTTTTTTTTCCTTATCTTTTTCCCCAGTTTGTCCTGCTAGAGGCTGAGGCTGGCGAGGCTCGCCTTTGCTGACCTCACCCGTCCACAGTGAGGCCTCCCAGATCTAGCGAGACCTCTTGAGCCTTGCCATGGCTAGGCGAGCTCAACCTCGCCTAGCGACGGCGACGGCGACGGCGACGGCGAGCATCCCCAGCCTCAGCCTCTAGCCTATCCGACCGGGGTAGAAGATAGGAAAAAAAAGAGAAAGAGAGAAAAAATGAAAACAAAAATAAAAAAAAATATACTTAAAAATTATCACGTCAGCGTCGGCCAGATAGTCAACACCGGCCGGCATTCACATTAGTGCCAGCTGGTCAAAATTGACCAAATAGACTGAATTGAGATAAATATAAAAGGTTTATGGCTAAATTGACATAAAAAAAGGATTTAGGATAAAATTGACATAATTACAATAAATTTATGACTGTTTTGATAATTTTCTCCTACTTTTATACGTTGCGAACTCTGAAAGCACCTTAGCTTCGGCGTATCGCGCGCTTGAATCGTGTCCTGCTCGTGACTGAGGATTGTACGAGCTGCATACTCCTTTGAAATGCGCCAACATCTGGGACTCAAATCGTGACCCAGCTAAGCGGAGAAGTACTGGTTGAGGGGCACATTGATGCGGAGTCTTGTTGCATACCAAGAAAGCCAAGGGGATTGCGGAAACTCTCGATTTAGTACGGACGGAATGTTTTTGCTTGTATCGTCTGTAGTCGACAGTCGATTTGAAGCTCTACAGAGCCTCAGCCTTAGAACCACCCCAGCTAAAATGCAGACGCAGCCGTATGTTGATTGGCATATATGCCGCGCTTTCTCGAAATTGAAATGAAGCGCCTGATATACGCCCATAATCGATAAAATAACAAAACGATCCTTAAGAATTCAAGTAGGGTGAAAGAAGACTGCCACTTAACTACACAGGAAATCTTCCATTAGATCAGCAACAATAGATTACATATGTACAGATACAAAGAGATTTGGCAGATTAATTCTACATGCATTTTTATGCTCAGCAGCACTTCATTCAGGAGCTCTTTCTGGGCCTGATCTTGATCGGCAGGCCCATGGAGGGATAAGGACTGGGTTGGCGAGTGATGGTCTCCTCCGGGTGCAATTGCGACCACTCGTACCCCGTCACCAGGTTGTGCACCACCGTGAGCGCCTCCACTCTCGCAAACTCGTTGCCGATGCACATCCGGTTTCCGCCCCCAAACGGCATGTAGGTGAAGGGCGGGATCGGCCTCGACGTTCTCTCGAAGCGAGACGGTTCGAACTCGTTCGGTCTCTCGAATATGTCGCTATTCATATGAGTCCCGCATGCTACCCAATATACCTATTTGTCAATGTATATATATATATATATATGAAAAGGTGCATTTCTAAATTCAGATCATTACTAATGAATGATTATTGAAATTTGACAATAATTGAAAGCCATTGATTCAGTAGGTAAAAATGCTAAGTTTTCTACTTCTCCTTATTGTGATTAGCCAGAGAAATATTACCTGCCAGCCTTTGGGAATGTCGTAGCCACCGAAGCTAATGTCTTTGAGTGCTTTTCTAAAGCCTCCAAACGCAATAGGGATGAGCCTCATCAACTCTTGAGCAACCCTCCATGTGTATCTCATCTTTTGTATGTCGCCCCAGCTAAGTCCTGCTCCTTTCTCTCTTCCCTTTGAAAGTTCTTCGTGTTCTGCGTAACATTGAGGATTATTACATCCCAAACGATCACCGGTGAACCGTTAATATCAATATTGCACATTCTTAATCAAATTGTCACAAACCCATCGATTAGTCATTCAGTTCAAGCTTTTGAATTGACGGTATACTTTAATTACCATCGAAAGTTTGGCGCGATATGGAAACAACTCGAGTAACAGAGAACCTATCTGAACTATTCTAGAATAGCGGTAATATAGCATTGAAATTTATGGTGCTTGTTAATTACCTTCCAGGACTTTTCTGTGGACCTCGGGATCTCTCGCAAGCTTCCATATCATGAAGCACAAAAGGGTCGCCGACGTATCGTGACTCGCTATCATCAACATGATGATATTGTCCATGATCGTCTCTTCATCGATGTGTTCTTGATTCTCATCCCTCAACGCTAGCAAGCAGCTTATCACGTCGCTCTTAGGATCCAACGTTCCCGCCGAAATCTCCTCCTTCCTCTTCCTCAATATTGGCAACAAGCGGTCCACGATCCTCGACCTAGCTTGAAGCCCCTTCCGAAAGACGGTGCCTGGGAAATTCAGTGGGAGAGACCAGATGGCCTTGAAGGCAAGACCGAAATCCTCGAAGAGTTCCTCCTTGGTGAGCTCATCCTCGATGCCGAAGAGAATGTCGCACGCTACGTTGAAAGTGAGCTTCTTCATGAAGATGACGGCCTTGACGGTGTCTCTCTGTCTTGTTTCTTCGAGAATTAGGTTTCTGACTATGCCGTCCATTCTCTTAACATAGTTTTGAAGGCTTTCTGGTTTCAAGAAGCTAACCATTGCCCCCTTTACTAATTTGTACCTGCATGATTTTACGTGAATATAGGCACAATTCATCGTCCATGAATGTACCGATTCGAGAATTTATTGTGGCTAATGTTTCCTTGCAAGGCTGTACAATTTGCATGTTGAAAATTGGCACGACACTTAAAAATTTCGACAGCGAACCCTCCTAAATTTCCATCAAAGTCAATAATTCTCTACCAAAAATTACCAAGTAGATTTAGAACAAAAGTATGAAAGCAGGGGCATTATCTTCGAATTACAAAAACGTAATCATGATGATAACTTAACTACCTGAATCCAGTGAGTTCGAAAAGATTGTTTTTGCCGCCGATTTTTTGGATTGTGCGGGGCTGTTTAGATGCCAGGACTTCATTATCCATAGTGAGTATGAACTTGTTTCCGGCCTGGCCGACGATGATGACCATCGGCGAACCCATTAGAGAGGTCTTGAACATGGAACCGTACTTGGAAATCCTCTTCTCTACCCATTTTGCGCCTTGCTCCCTCCTCTGCGCTTTCAAAAAACTGAGGGTTTCTCCGATCACCGGGAACCCAAGAGACCCTTTTGGAAGCTTTTTGTATTTTCGGTCCTTTGAGAAAATGATCAGCAAGATGATCGAAGCTAAAAGGAAGGTGACAAAAATTAAATCAGAGGGAGACATAGCTTGAGGGATCAAATCTTGTTGCAACTTTCTGAACAAAAAAAAAAATCTTGTTGCAACCAATCGATGGAGTTCTACTCACCGCCTCAGAGAACGTGTAAATATACTGTGGGAGATACAATTGCGTAATTATCTCCCGACTGTTTCCGCAGTGAGGAATGGATTTCTTACCATATAAAGTGGTGGGAAAAGTGCCAAAAAAGTCATAAATCTTTTGTATTAGTGTCAATTTAGTCATAAACCTTCTGCATTGATGTCAATTCAATCCTAAACCTTCTGTATTGATGTTAATTCAGTCTTAAATCTAATGCAAAAGGTTTATTACTTTTTTGGCACTTTTCCCATAAAGTGGCTATTAATAATAGTCATAATCAAGTTAGTTTGGTAATTAGATTATTTAGGAAAGTATATTTTTCTTTTTATTGTCCATACAATTATATTTTATAAATAGAGCCTGTATACATATACAAGATACATAGGTGCAATTTCCCAATTTTCTAGCTTTCCATTCTTTCTATTTCGTGTTATGGTATGAGAGCTTAAGTTCTCCGGGCCTTGCTTCCGCAACTGATTGCCTCCCCTTTTTTTTTTTTTTTAATCTTCTCCGACTTTTTCAGTCTCACGGGCATTTAGACCAAAAAAAGAAAAATCTCCCATCCGTCATAAAATATCTTTTTGGTCATGTTCATAAAGTAAATATTCTTTATCGAGTCCTACACAATAACTGAAATCAAACACATCCGCCTCACATGATTGAAACAGAACCGATATTTTAGTCGATATTTTAGTTTCTTCTGCTGCTTTGCAATATGTTTTGTCACGCTTTTGTAGTGAGGGTGAAGGATGGATGGACCATTGTTTAGATTGGCTTTGTGATAGTTGCATTGGCGTCGGTATAAACATTTACGGAGATTTATCCCCATGTATTGTATGGAGAATAAAATGAAGCGCATAATTTACCCATAAAATAAAAAAAATAACAAAAGTATCCTTAACTTTTTAAGTCGAGCAAAGGAAACTTGTCACTTAAACTAGGCATGAATCTTCCATTAGATGACACAAGGCAGAGAAACAAGAGGCTTGGTAGATTAATTCTACTTGCATTTTTATGCTTAGCAACGCTTCACTTAGGAGCTCTATCTGGGCGTGATCTTGATCGGCAGGCCCATGGAGGGATAAGGCATGGGTTGGCGAGTGATGGCCTCGTCCGGGTCCAGTTGAAACCACTCGTACCCTGTCACCGAGTTGTGCACCACCGTGAGCGTCTCCACTCTCGCTAACTCGTTCCCGATACACGTCCTAAGTCCGCCCCCCGAATGGTACATAGGTGAAGGGCGGGATCAGCCTTGACGGGCTCTCGAAGTGAGACGGTTTGAATTCGCCCGATCTCTCGAATACACCATCGTTCATGTGTGTTCCGTGCGCCACCCACAATACCTAGTTGTTAGTAGTATTTTCATGATGATGTTTTCATTTAGACACATGAATGACACCACAAATGAATGATTAAGGAAAGTTGACAATTATTGAAAATTACGTACATATGTATTTTTGTTGAGGAAATTTCCTAAAAAATTTTGAAGCTGACAAAACTATCCATGTTAATCTTGTAAATCTGACATGTACTCTAAACTATTTTGATCCAAGTAAATATATTCTGGAAGTAACAACTTTAATACTTTAAGAGAACTAAATTTTCTGGACGCTCAGACTCTACGAAGTTCAGAACGAAGACTTCAGACTTTGTAGAATTCAGAACAAGAAGTTCATACTTTACCATAAAAGTCACTCAGATTTTTTTAAGACAAAGAACTTCATATTCTACTTATGAAAGGCTCAGACTTTATTGAATACCTATACTGACTTAAGTTCTGAATGTTAAGCGAGAACTAGAAATTCTTCAGACTCATAATTTATTCGGAACGAAACATAACGGCTAGTGATGTGGCGTGGATTTCACAGAAGAAAAGTTTTGATTGACTCAATCTAAGTTGTAATTGGTTGACAATCAAACTTTAAGGCAAGTATATATCACAATAGATAAAGCTCTACTTATTGAAATTAATATTCTGATTGTATGGGCGACTAAATTCAACGGGATTCAGATTTTGTCTACCAACGGATACTCAATCAATTTTATACAAATCTGTCCAAGGTGAAAATTGGAAGATGATTCTCTGAAGATTGTCCAACGGCTAGTTTGAAAGTGAAGGAGTATAAAAAAAGATTAACGAGGAGCAGAAAGGAGAAAACGAAACCAAGAATCAACAGTCCAAAGTCCGAGCATGCGCCGATCCTACTACTTATCTTTCCTAAGCTAAACACTGAGATTTTGAGAGACATTTTGTAAGAGTGATTGTGTGAAATACAAAGTCCTATCATTCACAGAGTGATATTACTCAGAATTTGTAATCCCTTTTTGATCATATAATGAAATTCAACTAGTAGGCTGTCAACGTGGGAAAGTGGACGTAAGTTTGATCTAAGCCGAACCACTATAATCGTTTGTGTGCAGTTTTTTCTATCTCTAATTTCTCATTATATTGTTTATGTTGCACATTAGCGCATTTAGAATTTGAACATTGTTCAGACTTTACTGATTATAAACCGTTTCCGCTTTAAATTCTTCAAAATCACTCAAATCACCTGTTCACCCCCTAGGTAATACTTGCTAGCTACGTCAATTTTCACATTGATTCAGTAGATAAAAATGTAATTTTCCTAATTTCTTTTTTAATCAGCCAGAGATATATATATATATATATGTTACCCGCCAGCCTTTGGGAATGTCGTAGCCACCGAAGCTAATGTCTTTGAGTGCTTTTCTAAAGCTGCCAAACACGAGGGATGAGCCTCATCAATTCTTGAGCAACCCTCCATGTGTATCTCATCTTTTGTATATCCCCCCAGCTAAGACCTCCTCCTTTCTCTCTTCCCTTCAAAATTTCCTCTTGTTCTGCGTAACATTGATAATCACATCAGACTGATCATCGGCTAAATATCGCATCTGAAGTTTGATATAGTATTTCAGCATCCATTCAAATTCGTAGCAAACCCTTCGATTAGTTTATTCAGTTCAAGTTTTTGGATTGACGATCCAATTTAATTTAGCACTAAAAGTTTAGTGTGATATGATAATAACACGAGTAATGATAAACCTATCTAAATTATTATAGGATTGCGGAGATATATTTGGACTGCTTCTTGATTACCTTCCAAGACTTTCTTGTAAACCTCAGGATCTCTCGCTAGCTTCCAAATCATCAGGCTCAAAAGAATTGCCGTCGTATTGTGACTTGCAATCACCAACGTGACAATAGTGTCGATGATCGTCCCTTCATTGATCGGTTCTTCATTCTCATCACTCAACGCTAGTAAGCAGTTCATCACGTCGCTCTTTGGGTCCATCCTTCCTGCCGAAATCTCCTCCTTCCTCTTCCTCAATATTGGCAAAATGCGGTCCATGATCCTCGACCTAGCTTGAAGTCCATTCCGAAAGAGGGTGCCCGGGAAATTCAATGGGAGAGAGCAGATAGCCTTGAAGGCAAGAGTGAAATCGTCGAACAGTCTCTCCTTGGTGAACTCATACTTGATGCCAAAGAGAATGTCGCACGCTACGTCGAAAGTGAGCTTCTTCATGAAGACGACGGCCTTGATTGTGTCTCTCTCTCTCTGGTTTCTTCGAGAATTAGGTTTCTGACAATGTCATCCATTCTCTTGACATAGTTTTGTGGGCTTTCTGGTTTGAAGAAGCTAATCATCTACCCCTTTATAAGTTTATACCTGCAGGATATTATGTGAATATTTGCACAATTCACCATGCATCCAAAAAAGTACAGTTTCGAGAATTTATCATAGCTAATGTTTTCCTCGTATTGCTTTAGCATTTGCATGGATAGTGGTCATGATATCAAAAGGTTTAAAATCTGCAGGACAGTTCAAATTTCGGAAAAATTACCAAAAAAGTCTCAAATCTATTGCAATTGTGCCAATTCAGTCATAAACCTTTTTTTTTGCCATTTCAGTCCTAAACTTTTTGCAATTGTACCAATTCAGTCCATCCGGCCACTTTTGGCCGGCCAGCACTAACGTGGACGCTGGCCGGCTGACGTGACATTATTTTAATATTTTTTGAATTTTTTTCCTTTCTCTTTTTTTTTCTTTCCTTGTTCCCCCTGGCAGGACCGACCAGAGGGAGGCTCGCCGGCCACTTGGGAGGCTCGCCCTCGCCGGCTCTGGCGAGGGCGAGCCTCGACGTCACTGGGCAAGCCTCGCCTAGCTCCAGCGAGGGCGGAGCTCGCCATGGCTGGGCGAGGTCGACCTTGCTCAGATCTGGTGAGGTCAAGCTTGCCCAGCCATGGCGAGTTGCCCTCACCGCCGCTAGGCGAGCTCGACCTCGCCCAAATCTGGCGAGGTCGAGCTCGCCTAGCCATAGCGAGTCGCCCTCGCTGCCGCTAGTTAAGCTCGACCTCGCCCAGATCTAGTGGCGATGGCAGAGCCTGAATTTTTTTTTTCCTTTCTCTATTTTTTTTTGCCTTTCCTTCTTCCCCCGGTGGCCGGATCGGCCAGGGGCTAGGGCCGGCTCACCGGCCACTGGGGAGGCTCGCCGTCGCTGGGTGAGGTGAGGGCGGAGCTCGCCATGGCTAGGTGAGCTCGACCTCGCCCACAGCCATGGCAAGCTCCGCCCTCGCCAGTGTCGGCGAGGGCGAGCCTCCCCAGTGGCCAGATCGACCAGGGGGAGGAAGGAAAGAAAAAAAATTTAAAAAAAAAATGTTAAAATAATGCCACATCAGCCGGCCGGCATCCACGTCAGTGCCGACCCGCCAAAAGTAGCCGGATGGACTGAATTGACACAATTGCAAAGATTTAGGACTGAAATTACAAAAAAAAAAAGATTTAGGACTAAAGTAACACAATTGCAATAGGTTTAAGACTTTTTTGGTAATTTTCCCTTCAAATTTCGAGACCAAACACTCCTTAATTTTCACAAAAGTATGCATTGAAGCGCAAAATCACTAAATTACAAAAATCAGTCACAACGATAACTTAAACTACCTAGAGCCGGTGAGTTCGAAAAGATTGTTTTGGCCACCGACGGCTTGAATTGTGAGGGGTTGTTTGGCGGCAAGGACATCATCATCTGTAGTGAGTATGAACTTGTTACCGGCCTGACCGATGATGACGACCGTTGGCGAGCCCATTAAAGAGGTTTTGAATACGGACCCGTACTCGGAAATTCTCTCATCTACCCATTTTGCTCCTTGCTCATTTCTTTGAGCTTTTAGAAAACTTAGGGTTTCTCCGATTATCGGGAACCCAAGAGACCCTTTTGGAAGATTTTTGGTTTTTGGGTCCTTGAAGAAAATAATCAGCAAGACAATTGAAGCTAAAAGGAAGGTGGCAAAAATTAAATAAGAGAAAGGCGTGGCTTGAGGGTTCAAATCTTGTTGCAACCAGTCGATGGAGTTCAACTCATCATTCTAAAGAATGTGTGAATATATTGTAGCAATCTCAAAGAATAAGGTCACCAAAGATCTGACGATATTAACCTTAGTTTAGTCCTCTCGATGATAAGATCACACGGATTTGGTGATGCCAGTGTATTAAGTCTATCAATATAAACAACGACATACAAATTAAGATCCATATCAACCACGACATACAAAGTATGGGATGGAAACATAATAACAGGACAAATTCATTTATATTTTCTTCCGCAACAACGTTCTTATAGTGATCGTCCGTTTCCATACGACGAGCAACAACCAAACAATGATGTAAAACAAGTGGAAGAGGTTCAAGTTTGCATAGATTCTTTCTCCGTCTTCTCTCTTGATTCCTCGCTATGAACTCCAAAACGACATGGAAGCTCAAGGCTAGCTCTTGCATTATGTGCAGCCAATGTTTCTTTGGAATGACCGACCCTTTAAGATTATAAGATAATTCAAGAAAGAAGCCTAAGTCCAACTTAAGAATGCATTCTCCAAAGCGCCAAGACGCAATCGTTCAAGGATCAGTAGAGTTTTCCGACTTTGGTGCCACAGTTAAGTACGTATGGACATATGCATTACTCTCACGTTTTCGACACTTCAAAAACAATTGAAGCCCCATCTTAGTTTGTTCGAAGAAAGTATTAGGGAAAACCAATCACTCATCTTATTCTTGCCGCCAACATAAGATAGACATAGCCAATCACAATATAGGAGACGTGGGCTATCGATGTTCTCAGATGTGGATTTCAACCCACGAGATCTTCTAATTTCTTTGGACTATTAAAAGAAGTTCAGGATAACTATTTTCCAGCTTTGGGGTCATGGTAAATGAATTGATCTGATTCTCAATCTAACCAAGCTCTAGTTACCACCAAGAGATGATCCATGTTGGAAAAATCCATGCCCAAGCTCGTTAGTTAATTATCATATTCAATGACACTCAGCTTTAATAGGTGAAATGAGTCATGTATCCGTTGATAGAGTGACACTTCACTTCACACCCATCTACCCTAACATATTACTTGATATGTAAATTATTTTATTTTAGTTCGACATTTCATTTTGATGAATAACTCTTTTTTTCTTTCAAATAAGATGAATAGTTGGTAAATTCATATAAGAAACAAATAAAATCTTAAATTTGGTAATAGATAACAAAAGTTGATAAATAAAAAAATAAATGAATTTTGGTAGACTATGAAATGTGAGTTGATAACACAAAGAGAGGTCGAGGAGGGAGCAAGGAGAGGAAGCGGATTAGTTTAAGGTTTTGCTTATATGAGTAAATAGTTGGTGAATGTATATTGACGAGGTGAACCTACATATGAGAGGGTATTTGGCAAAGTCCCGCATTCTAAAAATTTATCGTGTGAAGCAATTAACATACTCTAATTATTTTGAACATATTAAGAAGTCTGAATTTGGAGATATCCCAAATTAAGGTATCAGACTTTTGTCGTGTATTCCGACAGATAGCATTATAGACAATGATTGGTAGACTCTTGATGCGCATCTGGTCTTGATGAACATCCCGCGCTTGATGGCAGGATTTCTGGAGTGCACTTGGAGTGTCGGGGTTCTGCCAAGCATCCTAACTTATAATTATCCAGAAATAAATGAAGCCCAACGACCAACTATTTTCCCATAAATGCATGGGTGATTATAAGGTATTAACATATGGTTAGATATAAATATATAGCAAACATAGGTGATTAAATATGAGGATGGACATAAGCAGACATGCATGGCCACGGCCATATAATATGTGGCTAGACATGAAATTTGACAGGGCATAGTACTGTCGTAAGGATACTTAAGGAATGAATAGGCATATATATAAAGCGACCAATCAAGGAAATGCTACGTATGCATTGAGAACACAGCATATTCTTGATGTAACTCGGCCTCTGTATAGCAGGGGATTCTCTCAGCTTTCTCGAGACGAAGATGATAATGGCCAACAAAGATCAGATATGAAGGCATCTATTCCAAGCTAGAACTAGAAAATTTCAGTGGAATTCAAAAAAAAAAGAAAAGGAGATATCATAGCATACTCTAGCGGAGTAAAAGGAATTTTATGCAAGGGGCTTTACATACAGTTTGATTGAGGCTCAGTTGCAACCATTCGACCTAGCCTAATGGCCACGAGGGCGGCCTTGTGTTGGGCTGGCGAGGGTCGGACCCCTCCAGCCTTGGGCGAGGCCCGACCTTGCCAAATTCGGCGAGGTTGTGCCTTGCCCAGCCGCTGGCAGAGGCCGTGACCTCGCGGCCACTGGCAAGGTCTCTCGCCGGCCCTAGCCTCCGGCCGGCGACCGGCTGGAGGAAGAAGAAAGGAAAAGAAAAAAAAAATTTATTAAAAGTTGTCCACATCATCGCCGGCAGTGCCACATGAGTCAGCCGGCGTCTATGTCAGTAAAATCCAATCAAAATTAGTCGAAATGACTAAATTGGCACAAAAATAAAAGGTTTATGATTTAATTAACACAAAAAAAGGTTTAGGACTAAATTGGCACCAATGCAATAGGTTTATGACTTTTCTAACACTTTTCCTCTTTGCCTTCCACCAGTACTTCTCTAGACAAGAAAGACGCAACTTCGCTTGCCAAGTGTTGCAGTCTCAAAAGTTGGCCCAATTCAAAGGATTGTATGACATGCACTATCCCCGATCATGAGTAGTACACCGGCCGACTCAAGCATTAGTTTCTAGAGAAAATTATCTAAAAAATTATAAACCTATTATAACTACCCAGTCTTTCGAATCGCCGGGTCGCGCGACCCCCAAGCGGTGGTCGCCGGGGTTGGGCTAGCCCTTAGGCGATGATCGCCGACCGCCGAACCTGTTGTCTGGGGAAGATGAACAGTGCGTAATGAACAGTGCAAGTTGCATTCCGAAAATGCAACTTCTCAAGACACCTCCAACCTTACATTGGCCAAAAGTCCCTTGGAAAGAATTGAAAATGCAATTGCATCTTCCCAAAGTGAGTACAAAAGTTACCAAATACCATTTGCATTTGCCCAAGGGACTTTAGAGCCCAAATGAGCATTCCAAATGTTGAATCAAACGGGGCCTAAATTAATACCAATGCAATAGAATTATGACTTTTTCAACACTTTTCCCGAAGGTAAAGTGATTTGGATTGGCTGTTGCAGATCGACAAAGGCAAGAATTTGCAATGTTTGCTTGTATCATTTGTTTCTTTTTTGGCTTTGCAATATATTTTGTCGCGCTTTTGTAGCGAGGGTGAAAGGTCAGATGGACTAGTATTTAGCTTAGCTTTGTGATAGTTGTATTGGCATCGGCATAGATATTTACGGAGATTTATCCCGACATATTGTCAGGAGAATAAAATGAAAGAATAAAATAACAAAAAATAATCCTTCAAA
The DNA here is from genome assembly GCA_031216235.1 of Syzygium jambos. Classification (NCBI taxonomy): domain Eukaryota; kingdom Viridiplantae; phylum Streptophyta; class Magnoliopsida; order Myrtales; family Myrtaceae; genus Syzygium; species Syzygium jambos. The sequence goes on from CM062230.1 coordinate 25,331,775, forward strand.
TTTAAGTCACGCTAGGGAAAATTGTCACTTAATTTAGGCATGAATCTTCCATTAGATGACACAGGCAGAGAAACATAGGACTTGGTAGATTAATTCTACATGCATTTTTATATGCTTAGCAGCACTTCATTTAGGAGCTCTTTCTGGGCCTGATCTTGATCGGCAGGCCCATCGAGAAATAAGGCATGAATTGTCGAGTGATGGCCTCCTCCGGCTCCAATTGCGACCACTTGTACCCTGTCACCAAGTTGTGCACCACCGTGAGCGTCTCCACTCTCGCAAACTCGTTCCCAATACACGTCCGGAGTCCGCCCCCGAACGGGACATAGGTGAAGGGCGAGATTGGCCTTGACGGGTTCTCGAAGCGAGACGGTTCGAACTCATCCGGTTTCTCGAATACATCACTTTTCATGTGCGTTCCACACGCTACCCATAACACCTGAAACACATTTCCAAATTCAAATCATTCCACACCACAAATGAATGATTAAGGAAATTTGACAATTATTGAAAATCACGTACATACTTATTTTCACATTGATTCAGTAGATAGATATGTAATTTTCCTAATTTTTTTTATCAGCCAGAAAAATATTACCTGCCAGCCTTGGGGAATAACGTAGCCACCGAAGCTAATGTCTTTGAGTGCTTTTCTAAAGCTGCCAAACACTGGAGGGATGATCCTCATTAACTCTTGAGCAACCCTCCATGTGTATCTCATCTTTTGTATATCGCCCCAGCTAAGTCCTCCTCCTTTCTCTCTTCCCTTCAAAATTTCCTCATGTTCTGCGTAACATAGATAATCACATCAAACTGATCACCAACAAATCGTTAATATAAATACCGCATCCGAAGTTTAACATAGTATTTGCACATCCATTCAAATTCGTCGCAAACCCTTCGATTAGTCATTATGTTCAAGAATTCGGAACAATACAATTTAATTTAGCACAAAAAGTTTTGTGTGATCTGATACTAACATGAGTAATGATAAACCTATCTAAAACTAATATAGGATTGCAGGGATATATTTGGACTGCTTCTTGATTACCTTCCAGGACTCTCTTGTAGACCTCAGGATCTCTTGCTAGCTTCCATATCATCAGGCTCAAAAGAATTGCCGTCGTATCGTGACTCGCGATCACCAACATGACAATATTGTCGATGATCGTCCCTTCATCGATCAAATCTTCATTCTCATCCCTCAATGCTAGCAAGCAGCTTATCACGTCGCTCTTAGGGTCTGTCACTCCTGCCGAAATCTCCTCCTTCCTCTTCCTCAATATTGGCAAAATGCGGTCCACAATCCTCGACCTAGCTTGAAGCCCCTTCCGAAAGACGGTGCCTGGGAAATTCAATGGGAGAGACCAGATGGCCATGAAGGCAAGATTGAAATCCTCGAGGAGTTTCTCCTTGGTGAACTCATCCTGGATGCCAAAGAGAATGTCGCAGGCTGCGTTGAAAGTGAGCTTCTTCATGAAGACGAAGGCCTTGATGGTGTCTGTCTCTCTGGTTTCTTCGAGAGTTAGGTTTCTGACAATGTCATCCATTCTCTTGACATAGTTTTGTAAGCTTTCTGGCTTCAAAAAGCTAATCATCGCGCCCTTTATAAGTTTGTACCTGCAGGATATTATGTGAATATATGCGCAATTCATCATCCTTAAAATTGCAGTTTCTAGAATTTATCATAGCTAATGTTTCCTCGTAAGGCTTTAGCATTTGCATGGATGGTGGTCAAGATATCAAAGGGTTTAAAATCCGCAGGACACTTCAAATTTGGAGAGCGAACGCTCCTTGATTTTCACAAAAGTATGAATTGAAGCACATAATCACTGAATTACAAAAACTAGTCACAATGATAACTTAAACAACCTAGATCCAGTGAGTTCGAAAAGATTGTTTTTGCCACCAACGGCTTGGATCGCGGGGGGCTGTTTGGCGGCGAGGACATCATCATTTGTAGTGAGTATGAACTTGTTACCGGCCTGGCCGACGATGATGACTGTCCGTGAGCCCATTAAAGAGGTTTTGAATACGGAACCGTACTTGGAAGCCCTCTCCTCTACCCATTTTGCACCTTGCTCCTTTCTCTGAGCTTTTAGAAAACTTAGGGTTTCTCCGATTATAGGGAACCCAAGAGACCCTTTTGGAAGATTTTTGTTTTTTGGGTCCTTGGAGAGAATAATCAGCAAGGCAATTGAAGCTAAAAGGAAGGTGGCAAAAATTAAATACAAGAAAGACATGGCTTGAGGGTTCAAATCTTGTTGCAACCAGTCAATGGAGTTTGACTCTTCATTCTAGAGAATGTGTCAATATATTGAGCAATCTCAAAGAATAAGGTCAACAAAGAACTGACGATCTTAATCTTAGTTTAGTCCTCCCGATGATTAGATCACACGGATTTGGCGATGAATCTAGTCTATCAATATGAACGAAGACATACAAATTAAGTATGGTATGGAAACATAATAACAGGACAAATTCATATATATTTTCTACCCTCACGACGTTCTGGTAGTGATCGTCCATTTCCACACGACGAGCAACAACCAAACAATGGTGTAAAACAAGAGGAAGGGGTTCAAGTTTGCATAAATTCTTGCTCCGTCTTCTCTCTTGATTCCTCGCTATGAACTCCAAAACGACATGGAAGCTCAAGGCTAGCTATTGCATTATGTGCAGCCAATGTTTCTTTGGAATGACCGACCATTTAAGATCATAAGTTAATTCAAGAAATAAAGCCTAAGTCCATACTTAAGAATGCATTTTCCAAAGCGCCAAGACGCAATCGTTCAAGGAATTATAGAGTTTCCGACTTCGGTGCCATAGTTAACTACGTATGGACGTATACGTTACTCTCACATTTTCAACACTTCAAAAACAATTGAAGCCCCATCTTAGTTTGTTCGAATGAAGATTGTTCGAGCTTAGCTTTACTGGCGGCAGCGAGTCTGTCGTTGGTATTTGTTTTTAATACATGCAGCGGAAGATGTCCAAATCAGCATTCAACAGCAGCGAGCTCTGCGGGTATGAGACTTGGCGCACGTGGCGGCGCGTGGGGAGGATTCCTATCTGGCTTTTCTGAAGGCGACGAGTCTGATGGTGATGTCTATACTCCGAAATTACTAGTGGAAGAGTCTCAAACGGCAACTGAAGCTGCAAATTGGAGGGTCAAATCGGAGTGACGTGACCAATGCAGTTGGCGTTGTGATGACTAAGAACCGTTCAATGCGGCTGGCGTTACTAATACTAAGTTGAGATTTGTGAACGAAGAGAAACGTAATATTCTATTCATTGGCAAGCGAAGAGAATATGAGCCTATCTATAGGCTTTACACTACAACTATCTAAACTAACAAATCAAGACCAATTAAGGAAAATATACATAATTACAAAATATCCTAAATATATCTCTAACAATAAGATTAACATAGCCAATCACAATATAGGATATGTGAGCTATCGATGTTCTTAGATGTGGATTTCAACCCATAGGATCTGGTAATTGCTTTAGTCTATTAAAAGGTATTTGGGATAACTATTTTCGATGAATGAATCAATCTGATTCTCAATCAAACCAAGTTCTAGTTTCCACCAAGTGATAATCCAAGTTGGGCCCAAGCTCGTTTGTTGATTATCATATTCAATGAAACTTAACTTTAATAGGTCAAATGAGTGATATATCCATTGATAGATTGACACTTCACTCCACACATATCTACCCTAACATATTACTAGATATGTGTACTATTTTATTTGACTCGGCATGTCCTTTTATTGAATAATACTTTTTTTCTTTCATATGAGATTAATTCATTAAGTTGGTAAATTCACGTAAGAATTGATAAATTGAAGACGTTTCTAAAAGGAACGAATAAAATTTGGTAATCAATAACGAAAGTTGATTAATAAATAAAAATAAATAAATTTGGTATATGATCAAATGAGAGTTGATAATGCAAAGAGAGGTCAAGGATGGAGCAAAGAGAGGAAGCGGATTAGTTTAATGTTTTTCTGACATGAGTAAATACTTAGCGATTACGTATTGATGGGGTGAACCTACATATGAGAGGGCATTAGGCAAAGTCCCGTGTCCTAAAAACTTTATGGTGTTGAGAAATTAATGTATTCTAGTTATCCTGAACATACCAAGGGGCCTAAACTAGGGCTTTTCTCTTAGAGATATCCAAAAGCAAGGTACCAGACTTATAGTGCGTATTTCAGCATATGGTATTACAGACAATGATTGGTACAGACTCCTAACGTGCATCTCACACTTGATGGCGGTGGGATTGTGGGATTGCACTTAGAGTGTCGGGCTTCTGCTATGCGTCCTAACATAGAATTATGTAGAATTAAATGAAACCCAACAACCCAACTATTTCCTCATAAATGCATGGGTAAATCATAAGGTATTAACATAAGGTAAGATATAGATATATAGCAAACATAAGTGATTAAATATGAGGACGGCCATGAGCGGACATCATGCATCGCCATGGCCATATAATGTCTTTTTTTTTTTTGGGTCAGATCCATATAATATGTTTGGCAGGGCATAACATCGTGCCAAAAAATGAATTGGCATATATATAAAGCCACCAATCAAGGAAATGCTACGTATGCATTGAAACATGGCACATATAACAGGGGGATTCTGTCAACTTTCTAGAGAGGAAGATGATAATGGCCAACAAGGATGAGATATGAAGGCATCTATTCCAAGCTAGAACTAGAAAAATTTCAGTGGAAATAAGAGAGAGAGAGAGAGAGAGAGAGAGAGAGAGAGAGAGAGAGAGAGAGCATAGCATACTCTAGCGGAGTAAAAAGAATAATACAAAAGTGGCTTTAAGAACCGTTTGATTAAAGAGATTGGGTGGTTATAATTCTTAAGGACAAATAAAGCGGCAAGCCGACAATATGTATGCTATATTCAAAGAAAGGATAGAGAATTCTCATTTTCTATCCCTCTTGTGGCTCGCCTCCTTTACGAAGAGGTCGATCTGAGAGGTTTGATCTGGCCTTTAACCTTCCTCAGAAGGCAATACGTACTGAAATAGTGATAGCCTCTCTCTCTCTCTGTTATACGGTCAACTGGACGTCGAGAAGATTTGGTTCTTCGCCATCAACAGAGGAGAGATGCAGAAGTCAAGCTTCATTCCACGCCATCCAAATGATGATGGAGACTTTTTAAGGAGATCAATGTAGTGTGGCGACCTTTTCAGAAAATCAACAATTTAATAACCGCAATTAGAATTTAGAATACCTAAAGTGAGAATCAAAATCATATATGCGATTTGGCCGGTCACCGTCTTTGAACCGATCAGACGAACCCTTATGAAACCGAAGCTGGGTCTTCCTCTCTCGGACCGCCTCAAAATGGATAAATGGTAAGCGCATAAAATGAGTAATTGACAAGGCAGCGTAACTTGTTTATCATGTGCATTCTAACAACTTCGTACATCCTAAATTACTGTCAAAATACTAGCTCGCACAAACCATTCAATCACATTTTATTGTCGAACCGAGATATGTTAAATTAAATATTTATTGGTCGCATAATCTTGTTTGGGCTATTCAATAAAGTCTCGTGTATATGTAAATTCCCTTGAATTGCCCCTTTTTCACAAACTCAAATATTATGCAAGTAATGTTAACCCGCTTTTAAAAGAATTTCTAGCACTCCCAAACAGAGTAGGGTCTTAGCTTTAACAACATGCAATTAGATGTCCAATTATAGGATCAAATATACATACTTTTAATGTATTTTTTGGCACACTACTTATTAATTGATAAATAATCTCTCTGAGATGTTAATTCAAAGAAACTTTCTGTTCCAAGTGCTTTTACTAAAAGATATACATCTCTACTATGCAATAAATACTAATCAAATTGCTTGGAGCGCGCTATAAAGATTGGAAACCTTTAATACATCCAATTAGAGCAACTTTCCCTCAAAAGTTTAAGCTAATGAGTTATGAGCCAACTATGATATATTAACTACTACACGCTGTACCAATTTTTCGATATTGAATTTTTATAACACAACCCACATGTGTATCTCAATAATCTTCCCATTGCATATGAGCTCAATGTTAGATCCGTTCCCCCTTAATTCAAATATTCTTCTACATTAACATGTCTGAACTCGAATCTCCATTTTGTTGCTTTTGAGGATCGTAAGCCTTTATCCCCAGTCTCTTTTCTCTCCTTTTCTCCACATCGAACCGTAGGTCTCTTTTGCCAAATTGAACAATGAAAGCCTGCCCGATAATCGCATTGATCATGAAATTCCTTCTTTTTTCTCCAAACTGAGCAACATGTCTCTTTCGCTAGATTAAACTATGAAGGCTGCTCGAAAATCACTTTGGTCACGAAATTCATTCCTTAAGAAATTCACCAAACACCGGTACATATAATGTGAGTGGATCACTAATCAATCATCGACTCTAATGCCATTTATTTGGAGCGCGCAATATAAACCTTACACCTTCATTTGGAGAGATCACTAAGAGAGAACCAAAGTCAAAGCACGTCGACATATTGAGTTAAACCGATCTCATTCAAAAACTTAAACTCATGAGTTATAGGCCGCTAGGATTCATTAATTATCGCATGCTATACCAATTCTTCGATGCATGACATTTTTAACATAACTCACACGTATATTTTAATATGAATACAGCTAAAGATTATATAGTGGATAAAGCAGTTACTCAATCGAGGAATAATCTGCTCTCTCTCTCTCTCTTTTCCAATTTTTATGTCATACTGTACTTTTTTCCCCATTCCATGTTCTTTCACTTTAAAAAAATATAACCACCTGGAAGCTCCTGCAGGACCAAAAAGGAGAAAAGTTGGACATCTATACGGATAAACCCTTATCTTTCTCCACATCACCGAGACAATGCAACCACGAAAAACATGACGCAACCTCGACATAGATTCATTCAACTTTGATAAAAGAAAAGGATAGCTCATGCGGACTTTGTGCAATGTGGGCGTGCGTGTCAATAAAAGTGGAATAAAATAAGAATGTCAAACGATATATGTGTAACATTGAAGCCAAAAAGAGCATAATATCGTGGCTAAATAAGAACTATCCCAATAGATAAAACTAGGGTTATGTGGACCGTGATATTCCTCTTGAATCTAGCCTTCTCTTCCTGGAACAAAAGAACCCATTGAGCATATATTAATACATTTCAGAGTAACTGTACTCGTATACTTTGTTGCCAACCAGAGCCGAAAGTGTTTGCCCCATAACTGTTTATTGAATTGTTCTTATTCCAATTCCCAGTTGATTGTACGGACTCTTCGAGAGATTGGAAGATCGCCATGTTGAGATGATGAATCAAAGCAACTTGTTTGCGTGGCACATGGTGTGTCCGAATCACCCAGAGAAATCATCGACAAGTATTTCACTTATCCAAAGAAAATATCTAAAAGAACTTTCTCTTTTATCCATTGTGGGATTAAAAATTCAACCCCCACCCTCGCTAGTCCTTATAAATATGGAGCGATGAAGCCACCAAGTCCACCAAGGCAAGGCCAACACACACATTGAACACTCTCCTGAAGTTTCTTCATCTTCCTTAGAGAGTTCTTCAGCATTCTCTAGGTTTTCCTTAGCACTCTCCCAAGTGGTCATCTCTTAGCATTCGCTATAATGGACCGGGTAAAGGATTTGGCATCGAAGAAGGCGGCGGTGATCTTCACTAAGAGCTCGTGCTGCATGTGCCACAGCATCAAGAGCCTCTTCTACGAGCTCGGCGCGAGCCCCGCGATCCACGAGCTTGATCGCGAAGCGAGTGGCAGGGAAATGGAGTGGGCGCTACGAGGTCTCGGGTGTAACCCATCTGTCCCTGCCGTGTTCATAGGCGGCCGATTCATCGGCTCAGCTAAGGACGTCATATCTTACCATGTTGACGGGTCTTTGAAGCAAATGCTGATAGATGCAAAGGCCATATGGTTCTAGCGAAACAGACTGTGTAAATTAAATAAGCTCCATATATGGAATCCATTATATGGAATCCATTTGTCATGTACCATATATGAGAAGCTTCATCCCAAACAGAAATGAAATGTTGTATCAAGAGCTAGCTCTTTCTCCCTTGAGTCTTCGTTTTAATGCATGGATGCGTTGCTCCATACCAGAGCAAGATTCTGGGAAAAGATCTTACGGTATGGAAATTACTAGAAGCATTAGGGTTTCATAGAGACGAGGAAATTAAGGTTTCATGGAAAAAGGGGAAACGCTCGCCATCCCTTTATCATAGGATTCTCTTCCCCCCCACAAACTTGGCTGAAAAGGATCTACTTTTTGTCGACGCATGCAATGTACGTATGTTAATACTATCACTAAGCTGGTAATATACTTCAAGTATACTGATCAATAAAAGTTCGCAATGATGCATCGCTTCCAGCATCGTCACCCATCAAGAGAAGGAAATTATAAATGACGGAAAATGTTTATCAGAATAACCCAATATCACTAGGCCCAGCTGAATAAGATTGCTATCGTATGGTTAATGAAGTCTCTCCGAAAATGCGTGTTCCTTAGAGATCTGATGGGCCAGATGCTGTAGTTCCATGTTGCACGCTACACTGCATGGCATCAGGAGTGCGCGAAAAAAGTGATGAGTCGAAACTTTCTTTGTGGGTGTCCCTCGCCCCTAGTCTCTAATAATTCCTCCCTATCCAGAAAAGAGAATATGGTAGCGAAACGCATATGCATCAATCACCTTTTTCCTCAAAGATGATGTGTACGTTTTATTCCGCCAACATCTATGGTATCAAAGCAAGTTGGATATGCGTGCATGCACATGCATGGGTGAACGAATTTATTGCATCATGGAATCCTGTATCAACTCATCAACTTCCGCAGATGGACACGGTTCCCAAGTGGCGAACACAGGGTTTCAAATCGAGGAGGCGAGCAGAGAAGTTTGCGCAGAACTGTAGCCCAAGTGAGGGCGAATTGGAACTCATCACAAGGACACAAAAAGTCAAGGTCTCTGCCGTATGGTCAACGGACTCTACGTGAGGGTATGTCATGGCTAGTTTCTATTCGAATTAAATACTTGGATATTTGCAACGTGCAATGATTCAAGAGTAACCGATGCATATAAACTCTCAATACTATATGGGATTCATCTGATTTAAAGATTTACTTTCAATCAATCATCCACGCATGATATATCTTATAATTGTTCCGAATTGACATATGCCGTTGCTAAGGTGTACATATGCACTTGGCCGAATGTTTTCGCATTGCTGAGAGCAGCAATGATGTGTGAGATGCTGCGTGGGGTGTGTGAGATGCTGTTGAGATGGGACCTGCTCGTACGTGGGATGCTGCTGAGATCTATATATGCAATTGATCTTGCATGACGCTGGATGCAAAATTATGAATAGGTGTTTCATGCGCGGATTATTGGGCCTCCTAGAGGGCCTCAAGAGTTCGTGCGACGAGTTCTTTGCCGACTGAATCCGCTGAACCGAACGCTCAAAGGCCTATATTGATCGAAGTCCTCTACACCCGAGGGGTTGAAGACGCCGAAACCCACGTCTCTGTAGAACCCACCAGCAAAATCCTTCGTTTCTCCACAACCTGCCGTCGAAGTCCCTGCTTCTACAGAACCGGCAGATCTGGGCGAGGCCATGGCCAGCGACCCTCACCCAGTGGCCGGCAAGAGCCCGACGACCCCCGCTGGCCATAGTAAAAAAGGAAAGAAAGAAAGAAGGAAAAGAGAAGAAAAGTAAAAGAAAAAAAGGAAAAAGAAAAGAAAAGAAATTTTAAAAAATCAAAAAAAAATTATTAAAAATTGTCCACGTTAGTACCGACCATGTCGCGTAAGATGATCAGGGTCCATGTCAGTAATTTCTGGCCAAAATCGGCCAGACGAGCTCAATTGACATTATCGAAAGATTTAGGGTTAAATTACAAAAGTGCAATAGGTTTAGCATTTTTCGGATAATTTTTCCAAGTGAGAAAGGATGGCACTTTTCTAGTAGTTCAAATGAATCTGTCGCTCTAATGATCAAGTCTTGTAAGTTCTGTCTGTCTGTCTTTGAGTTGTATTTATACTTTTAGACCAACTTCGCCCCGGGCGTCGCCCATCCACCAACCTATGATTCGTATCCTCGTCTCTCTCCTCGAGGTTCGCGACCACCATAGATGGGCATCGCTGGTCGTGGTCGACACAAAATCTAAGGTTGCTAATGGCCGGCAAGGCCGAATTTGGGCTTGTGGACATCAAATCCAACATCCTAAAGCCCAGATCCGACATGTAGTGCACAAGCACAGAGGGCAAAAGCTCGATGGCTTGGGGATCAATGCTGGGTGCCGCCGGAGGTGGCGCAGCTGATCGTCGTCCCTTGCATTGATCGACTCTGCAGTTTTTTCCTCAGATGAAGTTGATTTAGTCGGAAGTGTCGTGTGGTCTTGTCCTTTGTCCACGCTGGACTTCAATTTAAAAATTAAAAAAAAAATGACACGTCGGACTCAAAAATTTCATGAAAAGGCCATGTAGGACTCTCTGTCGGAATATGTCGCCAAAGGCACTTAAATAATTGTTTTCACCGATGTGGCACTCAAGGGGTCGCAAAAAAAGTTATGACAACTGAAGTGAGCGTCGTACGAATATTATGGCACTTTTAGTGTTATTTTCCCAATATAATCTATTTATTATACTAAAATCGGCTTGTGCACGTTAATTGCATTCAAATTTAATGAAACGAGTCTTTTCTTTTCCAAATAAAAATCTAAGATTAACCCCAAGAAAAAGTAAAAGTTTGGAGGAAAAATTCTCGTACAAGTAATAAACTTGACTTGACGAGGATGAGAAAATAATTGAGGGAACTTTTTTCAAGATATTAACATGGTTGTGAATGTCGTATCTTTTTAGTAATATCTAAAGTAATGAGTATTGAATTTAACTTACGAGAATAAGCACTAATTTCTCTATAAGTTCAGACAAAATTGACTTTATCGTGCTCGGCATGCCTTCGTGATGTAAAATTTTCGAATATCTTTACTTAATGATCCGTCATCGTGTCGCTCTCTAATAATCATCGGCTTCATCCTTACATCTAAAAAGTTCCACGGGACGAGTTCCGCCCGTATAAGCTGCCTCCTACGTACTTACGAATGTCCGAGAGGCTTCTCCGTACTCGTACTTGTAAAGGACAACTTTTATACGTATCGAAAGGCGTAAAGCGAACTTATTCACATACGGTATCCACGTGCGATCCACGCATGACGAATAATCGGGGACAAGCCAGGTCCGTGGGAACCCGAGGCGGGTATCTTTCCCCGAAAGGTGCGCGCCGAGTTGGTGGGGGCAACAGCAAGAATCTCCTCGCCCACCGAAAGCCCGTCTCATATTCTGTCCAAACTTTTTCTTTTGCCAGGACATTGGATTCTAAGAAGTTGATTGTCGGAATAGAATCTCTTCGCGTGAATTGACACTACCCTTTCTTTTGCTTTCTCTTCTGCTAGCTTTTGGTAGGCCTTTTGTTTTTTCCTTTCGCTCCTTCGCGAGCTTATTGTATCTCCCCAGAAGGACCGAAACGAACGGTTTACAGGCCGTGCACGTCCGTGAGAATCTTGAATTCGTTTACATGCCGTGCGTTCGTAGATTTATGAACCATCCTAGACGGTGAAATGGAACCCGTCGAAAACGGGTCGGGCCGGGCCACCGGCCGTCCGGGCCGGGCTTTATAGCTAAAAGGACTTGTCCAAACCTGTTCGAAAGCGCTCTCCGAGCCAATCTTGCTTGGGGAGCCTTGTGGGCCGCCGACCCGTGATGAGGTCTGCTGTCCCACCACCGCGCATCGCTATCGCCTCTGCCCTTCCGTCTCCTTCCCTAACCTCCACCACAGCTATGATAATTCTCATTGACACTAAACCTTTTTTTGTGTTAATTTAGTCATAAACCTTTTGCATTTGTACCAATTCAGTCCATCCGACTAATTTTCGCAGGCAGCCGCTGATATGGATGCTAGCTAATGCTAATGTGGCAATTTTTTAATATTTTTTGAAATTTTCAATATTATTTTTTTTATTTTCTTCCTTCTTTTCTTTTTTTCCCCCCACAGTGGCCAGCAAGGCTCGATGCCTCGCCCGTAGCCCCACCCTCGCCTGCCACTGTGGAGAAAAAAATAAAAATAAAAATAAAAAATCTCAAAAAAAATATTGCACAAATACAAAATGTTTATGATTGAATGGGCCCAAAAAAAAGGTTTAAAACTGAAATGAAATAATTGCAAAAAAAATTTAGGATTTTTTTGACAATTTTCCTCGCTCACAATTACTCAAAGGTCCTTGACCTCAGGCGCCCTTTCGTTTGAGGTCATTGTTCGAGAGTTTGCAATGTATACGTGTGGAAAAGAGTCCCACGTAGGAAGAACAGAAGGAAATTAATTGGTTATAATATAAGAGCACTAGGTTAAATATTGTTCTAAACGACACGAGCTCTCAAGTGGACATTGAGATATATTCCATGGTACTTCCATAAAACCATATTCCGTCCTTGAATGCTCCATTTTTATCCTCGTGCTTACGGTGAGAGAGTTTGAGAGGCTAAATTGTAGCCTGAGGTGATTTGCTTACACTTTGTAGTAGGAGAATTATCGCCCTAAGAAAGTGACTTCACACACCTCTTAGCCCAAAACATTTTCGTTTTCCGCCAGTTGCCTCCGTTACATCGTAACCACCTTATAAGTCTCTTTTGTTCACCAAGAGAGATCGAGAGAGAATGAAGGAAAGAAGAGAGATGGTCGGTTATTGCTGAGTATCGATGGCGACAGGGTGCAATGAATGACCAATGATGAAGAAAGAGCTAGCTGTGAGGCACGACGGTGAGGAGATTGGTGATGAAGGGAAAACAAAGCAGTAAGATTTACGATTCTAGGGATCAGCGTAGATTATTATTTAAAAAAAATGATGGCATTTTAGACAATTGGGGCTAACTGGACCGGACCAATTTCCCCTAATCGTAGAGGATTCCCATCTTCAAACTTATGGTTGAATGATTGCACCCTAAATTTTGAAATTCAACCCGGCGGGTGTCGTTTGGAAATTACAATGACCTAACCTAATCAAGTGGTCCAAATCTATTTTAGGGCTGTAAGCAGTAATTGGTCCGAACCATTGCATACAAGAAGTAGATTACATGTACCCAACTCACACCAGTGATTCTAGCTTTATAGTCCATGCTTCCTTCGAATGGTATCTAAAGATATCGCTTCTTTCTCGTTAATAAGCTTCTGTTCTCTGAATTCTGGCGAAAAAAAGAAGCTTCTGTTCTCGGAAAGCAAAATCAATTGCACCCACTTTTTCTTTACAAGAAGTGACACCCCTCGCAAACCTTTTCCGGGTTCCTGGGCCCAGCAATTGATCTGCACTTTTGTACATGAAATCCGTCCGTCCATGATGCTTGAGTACGTACTGTGGGCTTCATCTCGGAAAAGCAACTTCATCAGTTGTTTTTGGGGGGGGGCATCTACATGAGGAAGAATGTCCCCAAGAGACTGATACGAAAGTCCACCATAGCCGTCCCTATAAATACTAGACCTCCTCAGTCCTCACTCTCAAACTGTAGATCTTTAGTAGCTTCAAATTACTCTAATCTCTCTCTCTCTGCAACCCCCACTTCCGAGTCAGTCAATCAAAGGGTCCAGGAACAGAAAAGGCACGATCTTTTGTCCCTCGTTTTGCGATGGAGAAGGTGATGAGACTGGCCTCGGAGAAAGGGGTGGTGATATTCAGCAAGAGCACGTGCTGCCTGTGCTACACCGTGAGCATCCTGTTCCGGGAGCTCGGCGTGACGCCCGAGGTCCACGAGATCGACCTCGACCCGGAAGGGCCGGAGATGGAGCGGTACCTGGCCCGGCTCGGGTGCAGCGGCCCCGTGCCGGCTGTCTTCATCGGCGGGAACCTCGTGGGGTCCACCAACGAGGTCATGTCCCTCCACCTAGGCGGGGCGCTCCTCCCCCTCATCGCGCCTTATCAGGACCACGCGGATCATGCTCTATCCTGAAATCGTGTAATTTAGAATTTCGAATATGTGGGGCTAATCAAGGTGTGCTGTGACCTAAGGTGGGATTAGTGGCTAGGGTTAAGGGAGACTGAGGTCTCTAACGAGTCTTGAGGACTCTATGTAGCATGCTTGAAGTGGTGAAAATGTGCTTTTCATGTAGCTTATAGTCTAGCCTTTAGCTAAATATACATGGAGTTTGGGAGTTTCTTATCCCTTCTTTCCCCCTAGTACTTGCAACTTAGCCTTGTGATTTTGAGTTGCCTATCCGGTGTGGAGATCTTCACGTCTCGTAGTCATCTCCTAATCCTGTGCCCTCTTGAGTAGGATGGTTGCACACCTCACTTTCTATTTAGAAATTAAGGAGAAAAATCCGCAAAAGGATGATCTTTGCTACTGTCTATGTCCGATTTCGGACCACGGTACTTTATTCCGCGACGAAGCTGGTCCATAAGCTAATCTCCAATCACGATCACTTGATGGGCTTCGGATTTCAATGCGAAGGAAAAATGCAGACTGAATGGCGGAAATCGCGCATGGCACTACCGTGTGGCGCGAACAAATAAAGTGATTACACGAGCGAAGCCAACTAGATGAATTTTCATAAATAAATTGGACAGAATTTGCTCGAGCTTCCATAAAAACCTTTAAAAAAAAAAAAAGGGGACAACAACCGTGGAAATTCAGCCCCGGCGAATTTTCAAACAAATAAATGGAATTTCTTTTTACCTTTTTTATTGAGGTCAAACGTCAACGTTTCAGCTACAACAATGGCCAACAGACGAATACTCTCCTATTTACTCTATTGCTCTCTAACAAGAGGCTAAACAATATTGGAGCATAAACACTTAAAAAAAAGATGAATTCCTACTTAATCTATATTTATATGAATATCCCATCTCTGGGAAAATTATTCAAAAAGTCATAAACGTATCGCATTTGTACCAATTCAGTCATAAACCCATGACAAGACTTGACTTCTCCAATGAGGTGGAGCGTCGCCAGAGGTAGACCTCGCCGGCCCTCGCCTCTGACCAGTCATCGGCCATTGCCAACGTCAGGCGATCGACTAAAGGAGGAAGAAGGGAAGGAAAAGAAAAAGGAAAAAAAGGAAAAAGAAAATGCTAAATAAAAAAATAAATTCAAAAAAAATATTGAAAATTGTTCACGTCAGCGCCTGCCGTCCTACGTGACACAACCGGCAACCACGTCAGCAATTTGGGACTCAATTGGTACAATTGAAAGGTTTATGACTGAATTGACACAAATATAAAAGGTTTAGAACATTTTTTGTAATTTTTCCCTTTTTAGCATGGTATCAGAATCAAGTTATGCCCTAATTTATCTTGTATATGAGCCATGATTATCAAATTCCATGTGTCGTTCTTACTCCAGTTTGTACATAAAGGGTTCTCACCCTACATTGCTATTTATATGCTCTTTACAAAATTGTGGTCTCCCTCCGTTTATTAGCTTTTGGATTGAATTTTTTAACAAATATCCATAATGAATTCTGATCTCCCTCTGTTTTTCTGTTTTAACAAGATGAAGGCAAGTGATCTCCTTCCATTTATTAGCTTTTGGATTGGATTTTTTTAACGAATATCCGCAATGAATTCTGATCTCTCTGTTTTTTCTGTTTTAACAAAAGATGACGGCAGTGACTATGTTTTATGTGAAGTCAGAGACAAAGAAGCTGAGAAGAAGGCCAACCCATTCAGTGTTATTGATGGGCAAAGGGGATTGATCAAGAGAGAAGATGATCATCAAAACCAGAGCAACGATAAGAACCCTGCGACGATGGGCGATTATTCCAACATGGCTATGCAATCTCAATCCGTTCCTGCTAAGTTGGTCGGTGTACCGAGTCCGCATAATGGGGAGACACTCATCACCAGATGGGAAAAGGGCGCTACTTAGTACTTATGGCGCGTCGCCCTGCGGGGCGATGGCGATTCAACCCGACCCCGGCGTCAACATTGGCCACCCATGGAATGTCGCCTCAGCGGGTTGTCCTGGTTTTGTTCTACAGTCTCAATCTGCTCCAGCTAATACAGGTGATGCCCTGGGTTATAACTATGGAGAGGCAATCGGCGGGAGTTACGGCGCTTCGCGGGCAATGAAGATTCAACTCGATCAAGTCTTTCCTTCCAACAACCTTGTCAACTGCACGACAGCTTCCGGAGAAGGTGATCACGGCAATAACCAATGGAGTCGTGCAATAACAGATGATTCTAACTTCTAATTTTGTTTCACAATCCGAATCTGCTCCTACTACAACAGGTTATGTCCCGGGCTATAACAACGGCGGTGCAGTCACCGGTCAGATAGATGACACAGATCACGGATCGTCACACTCACTGGCAATGGAGATCCAACTCGATCAGCGCACCCCTTCCAACAATATCAGACAGCTTCTGCGCAAGATGACGAGAACGATCCATGGATCGCAATGCTGTATATACACATGGGTAAATTGAGAAAGAGGGCTTGAGGGTAATATGTTGCCCAGCGCGACATGCCCCTCTTGAGACGGTGGTGCTGAACAAGAAATTACATTACAATTACGGACACCGTCATATAATTTGGATGTGAACGATGTAGGATTTAGATGCATGATTTAGCCCGGAATCCATTCATCTTTCTTTCCTTCATGGTTTTCCTAATATTCATGATTCATGAAGCTAACGAACATCATCTCTTGAATGCATAATCAGGGAAACAGGGCAACATACGTTCGTTAGGTTCTGATTCCTTCACATATGTGCATAATCGTTGCTCTCTTTAGATGTATTTATGTCCGACATGTGATTGAGTTTCTTTCTGACAGTAACACAAACATGATCGGTTTTATATTCATCCTCAAACGAGATCATAGCGATTCGTATGAAATGATCGAACTTTGCCCGGATGAGCCCCGGAAACTTAAACATAGAGAAACAGCTACTTGCAATACAAATATGCATATTTAACTCGTACTGAGAAGGAACAGGAAGTGAGCACTCGAAATTAGAACCATGAGTCCGAAACCAATCCGAGAGCAGAGACGGTCGAGCATTGAGCACGAGCAAAACGCAGCAAACTAGAGAGAATCATCAGAAGAGATCCTTACATCTCTAAATGATAGAAATAGCAAAAAGTCTCCGCGTAAACGA
Source organism: Syzygium jambos (assembly GCA_031216235.1). Taxonomy (NCBI): domain Eukaryota; kingdom Viridiplantae; phylum Streptophyta; class Magnoliopsida; order Myrtales; family Myrtaceae; genus Syzygium; species Syzygium jambos. The sequence goes on from CM062230.1 coordinate 25,348,971, forward strand.
ACCCGAAGAGGCACCTGGAGTTCTCCAACTCGGGGAACTCTCAGTAGAAGTAACGGACGGCAACTACAGGCCGCCGGCGCGGAGTCATGTAGCATGAGAGCATGAGAGCCATAGCAATGACGAGCGCTATTAACAACCCCGGAAACTCGGAGCTTTCTTCACAAGGAAAACACACGGCCTTCCCCATCACGGTAAGCTAACAATTCTCGTCTTTCCAAGATCGCGGCTCCGGAGGATGAGAGGGAGGAATTGCAGAAACCCCTTTGAATCGAGAGAATCCGGTTGCGAAGACGCGAGTGTTGTTGAGGATTTATGTGGTGGTAGACACGGACATATGAAGACTCGATGTCTCGTGCTCTGAAGGTTCCTCGCAAGTTTCTTGAGAACCAATCGATCGACTCCGATGAAAGGAGACGGTCGTTCGAATTTGTCAGTTTTCGGATGTTAGGCCCCGATGAATGGTAGGATTTTGTCGTGTGGACTGCGCCTTCCATCCTGAAGTCAATAGTCGTCCCAAAATCGGATGTAAACGCGAAGATCGTCTCATCGTTCGATCACATAATCAAACTACACAAGGGAAGAAAAACTTGGACTTTAAACCATCGACTTTGAAGTCAATTTATATTAAACTCCTAACAACGAACATCGCCTTGTCCTCTTATACTTTTCTCCTTTTGGATCCGCGAGTCGTGGGTTTACAAGTCGTTGTTCGGTGGAGCGCGCACTCTAGAACCCGCATTTGATGATCTTTTGGGAGGACAATTCTGCAACGAAGGAACATCGACATCTTGGAATTTCGCCCGCATATTTCAAATTTTTTCGATTCGGTATCATATTAATATCTTCTGGAAGGAGTTTAGAAGAGAGAGAGAGAGAGAGAGTCAAGGTGATCTAAAATCATTCTAGACGATGAACTTAAAATTGGTACGGAAAAAGAATGGTTAAATTTATCACTCGAATCTTCGAGGAATTTCTAATGTAAGATGGGCATTTATTAATTCTTTTTACATTAATCATCTTGACCATCGGTTGATAAAGTATTATGATTTTAGGAGCAACGGCAACCGTACGTGCCGCCACCGTCCGGTGGCGCGGACGCTGCAGGCTCTTCCTTCGTTTCTCTATCCGACACGAATTTACATTTATATGTTGAACTATTTTATTGACCTTTTCAGATGCGACTTTGCTCATCTTTATCATAAGTTTTGCTTCATACCCAGCAGAAGCACAATATTTTAGGGCATCTTCATAGTTAGTCCCCTAAATTGTACCGCTTTTGCAATCTGAGTCTTCGCATTCTCAAATTGCGCAACCGTTTCATTTTTTCTTTCCGACGTCGAGCAATCGAGGATGTGCGGCCTAGCCATCGAGCGACATGAGGTCCCCCAACCTAAATTGGTCGCAACTCACAAGCCGTGCTCCGCCTCTAGGTTGGTGGCACCTAGAGACTCACCGAGCTGTCCTCGCTCGACTCTCTCCTTTTTCTTGTATTTCTTAGCTTTTTCGCCGTTCTCTTAATCAAAACCAATCTTAAAACATCTCTTTTCTTAATGACGTGTCAGCATAATTAAGCAGTAATGACAACATGATTTGCTGATTACACAAATCATGAATGTCAAAGGACTCAATCCCACCAACTGAAAATCTAAGGACCCACAGGTGCACAATTAACAATTAAGTGGAGGACCAAAAGTATGGAATGTTACTGTCCAGACCGACCAGACGTTGACTCAAGAGGGGTAATATCCAAGGAGAGAGAAATAGACGCAAGCAGCGCGGCAACTAAAGAAAAATCAAATCTTTGCATGCAAATTCACAAATAGGGACAAATCAGACAGAGCGCTCGCATTTCACTTGCACACCAGGTTACACCAGCTGTTGCAATGCAGATAAACTGCCCATTCAACAGAGGTCAAGGTGAGATATTCAGAAGTGATCAGGAGCAGTTTTTGTAATGGAAGCATCAATTTTTTTCATTTCGACTCTAGCTAAAAAAGTCCGCAAGCATGATGCGTTACAGATTTGGAGGTCTAATTATCATTTTGGAAGACTCAAGAGGAACTTTCGCCATAGATGCAAGGGGACAACAAACTAAGGACAACCATCAAGAAGGCACTGCACACTATCGTGACGGTAAGGGCTACGACAACTAAAGAGGAACAACCGCACAATATGATCTAGAGATAAGGCAAACCAAGAATCCGTCATCAATCAAACAGAAGCCTCTATTAGATACCAACAGATCACCAAAGATTTCATTAGCCACAATCGAAGGAAGACACGAAGCCATCATCACCGAAGTGGTCGTGAAATTGCACGCTTGACGAGCAGTAAAACAAGTTGGGGCAAAAGCTGTGACATGGGAGAAAAGAAAAGGGGTGGGAGAGAGGGGTGCATTACGGAAATACAGAAAAGAGAACTCAAACCAATGCCGAATCTAATATCTCATTTCCTGGGAAGGTTTCTCTCGCAATAACAAGACAAGTCCAATGTCAATTGCCTTAAATGATTATGAAGTCTGGAAGGAGTATACAACAATGCTAGCCCAAATTTAATTAACATGTCTTGATACACGTACAACAGCAGCAGCAACAAAAAGGTTCCTCTTTTATTTAACAATGCATTGGTATCCATAGCTCAGCCAAGTGCAAAATCTTCGGCTAGAGAGCTCTTGAGCCTCCGTATACCCTTCCCACAGCTAATGTCACACCAATAACAGCTGCTAATACTAAGCTAAAAAGAAATTAGACCTGCATGAAAGAGGGCAGTGAAGAGCATGTACCTGCTTTGACCATCGCAATCACCACACCACAGTGGCACGAGGGAAAAAAGGCAAATGGTTGAACGAAAGCTGTCAAGAAGGCCTCAGAGTAGAATCCTCATCCATTGTCCAAACAAAACCAGGCATATCGAACCTCCGCCCTGCAACCGTTCTATAGATGTAAAGCTTCTCGACCGGGCAGCTTTCAGGCCTCTTATCCGGGTGGCCTCTCTCGTCCATGACTTCGACATTAAGCCTGGGCATCTTCTGACCAAGCAGCTTACATGCTCCGAAGCTCACTGAGCAAGAAGACATCCAAAGGGATCGCATTGTCTCCAGCTTTGCAGCATTGGCCAAAAGCGCCTTGTCACCAAACGGGCAGTCCCGGATCTCTAATTTTCTAAGACTGTCGCACCCCGATAGCACATGGTGCAGTCCCAAGTCACTGTCTCCAGCGAATGCCACAGAAAGCATCTCAAGCTTCTTCGCATAAGTCCCTATGTACTCAAACGTGCGGTCAGTTAGAAGACCTGACAGAGAGAGACGCCGGAGATCTTTGCAGTGTTGGACAATGGCTCCAAAGCCTGTATCGAGTGGCTCAAGAGTTAAATAATCAGGACAATGTGGTTCAATGATACAAAGTCTGAATCGAGTCATGTTAGGACGGCTCCGAGCTATGCTAACTAAGGCCGCATTAGACATCCGGCGGCAGAAGTACAAAACTGACTGAAGCTTGGGGCAACCTTCAGACACTGACACAAGGCCCTGCTCCGTTAAAGATACATTTGGTTCATGGTTGTAGGGCTCGGAAGGAAACACCCTCAATTCCCGTAAATCTTTGCAAGACTCAGCCAGGGCTTCCAAACCGCTGTCTTCAATATAATCAAGTACCTGAAATATCATATCAATTCGTTTATTCTGTGAACAAACATTTAATTCAGTACCAAAAGAAAATTAAAGAGGGGAAACAGAGTCTTATCCAATATTCGAGAGACATGCCAAACAGTCCCATGAATTTTCAATTACAAATTAATTTATCAGCCATCTTCGATTAAAAAAAAAAAGGTAAAAGATGATGAAGTAGGGAAGAATCATAGATGTCGTCCCATAGAAATACTCGGGAAGCATTAATTACTTCATAAAAGCAAAATTCTTTCACTGAAAGTCGAAATTTAGACAAAACACTACCGATGCAAAGAAAATGTCTTCACAAGTATGCGTTAAACAATCATACCAATAAGCGCTGCAGACTGTGACATTGACTGATAAGTTTTGTAAGTTCAGAGCTTTGGATGGTGGCGTAGCTCAAGTTCAACGATGTAAGCCCTGGGCATAGGGGATATACAACTGGAAGATATGCAGGTACTACATCCCAAAATCCAGACAGACTTCTCAGCTCTCGGCAGCCAGCTAGAGCGCCAGCTAGATTCGAGAAATCATCTGACCTTAGTTCAGCAGAATAAACACCCGTGCCTAATTCAGCCAACTGCGGGGCCCGTCGAAGTAAATTGGCAAGGCGATCAAGGGGCACGGTGCGGTTGAGTCGCAGAGACCTCAGGTTGGGGCAGCGACCTACTAGGCGCTCCAAGGCAGAGAAGCTGACCTCGGAGCTTAAGCAGGAAATGTTGAGGGATACGAGTGATGTATATGAATCGGGGAAATGACTGAGCCAATGTCCACTCGTATCTTCCACTTCACTCTCCCGTAAGTCAAGCTCCCTCAAGTTCCTGCACATGCAATTAGTGCGTCAAACAACGGCATTCACAAGGATCTTTGCAAAACAAAAAGGCATAGCCTCGAGTTTTTGAAAATTGTGGTAAAATGTGGAGTTAGTGGGAAATTCGCTCTAAAGTGAAAACTAGGTTGTCAACCAATTTTGTTGACAAAGTCGCAACTATAGTTGTTCAGGTAAACACAATTGGAAGCCTTTTTGAATAATCGGCGTCAGAAATAGAGATTAAACAAATCGTCCGTCCATTTCACGGTTTGGAAATTTTTTTCCCCAGTACAGATGCAGAGCCAAGCATTCAAGAAGTAAAAGAATCTGAAAATGACAAAATCAAATAAATCCAAGATTCTTCTGAGTTATCGCTATAAGGAGATAAAAGGACTGGCGCGTGAACAAACAAAAGTCATCTCTTTCCAACTCACTAATTCACAAGAAAATGTCCATGAGAAGAATCTATAAACCAAATAGCCCACGCTGTACAAGACGCAGCCACTTGATACAAAGCTGTAACATAAAAGCACCAAGAGGAAAGAAAATGAAAGCAATGGTGGCTAGATTCTCCATGATATCATCCCCCCATTAACATATGCCCTCCGGATCTAGGAGGAAAAGAAAACAGGAAATAATCAATTTAACATATGGAATAGTAACTTTGGTCAATCCAGGGACCAAGAACGGACCAAAATTTCCGGAAAGTACAGACAATTAGCGTCGGCAAACAATAAACAGGCAGCCGAACGCAAATGGCGAACAGCGAAAAATGAGGAAAAAGAAATCATAGGAAGCGGGAATGCGAACAGAACAGAACATCAGATAGAAAGGGAGGAAAACAAATCCTTAGGCATCATCATTTACCCTCAAGACCCAGCAAAAGCAATCAAATTTGACGACAATCCCAACTGAACAACAAACAACACCCCCAAGAGTCAACAAGCATTTCAACTCGCTGACTGCACATCAAAGAACACAGAAGGAGAAGTCCCCCGAAGACAAACTCGCGAATCGCATTTCTCGGAAAGATACGAACTTTCACTTTGTTTAGGCATCTTGAAACACATATCGAGAAAAACTCTCGCGGTACACGGATCCTCATTCCCAGAAATCAAAACCCACGAACCCTAAAAGAAACCCAGAAGAAAAGGAGACGAACCTGCAATTAGCGGCGACGGCGGCGAGCCCGTCGGTCGAGAACCCCTCGCAAGTGGACAAGACCAAGACCTTGAAGTTCTTGAACGACCTGGAGATGAGCTCCAAGCTCTCGTCGGTGACCACCATCCTCTTGAGCCGAATCTCCTCGAGCCAAGGGTAGGCGCGGGCCATGGCGGCGATCCAGGGGGAGACGTAGCCGCCCCACCCCTCGGGGACGAGGTTGAAGTCGGCGAAGTGGGGCTTCCCCTTGAGCTCCACGGATCTCGCCTCCGGGAAGCGCCGGACGACCGCGGCGGGGGCGACGGCGTAGCAGTTGCCGACGAAGACGCGCCGCCGGCACCACCGCTCGATCTCGTACCACGACTTGCACACCAGGGAGACGGCATTGCGGTCCCTGTCGGAGCCGATGAAGGAGAACACGTGCTCCAGCACCTCCTCCGGGAACGAGTACGCCATGACACTCGTGAACGAGAGGGGGTTGGAGTCGGACCTCACCTTCTTCTTGATTGGCTCGGAGAGAGAGAGAGAGAGAAGTGGTGCGTTAGATCTGGCTGGGCAATATAGAGGAGGAGCTCAGCGTGAGCCTTTCTTGGTCCTTTTTGAGCTTGCATAAAATGGCCAAAAAATTCGACCAAAAAACACCATGGAAAGAGGAAGTATGTAAGAGAATGTGAGCGTAGTAGTAGTCTGTAAGAGAGACAGAGAGAGAGAGAGAGAGGATAAGGAGCTTTTTCTTCTTTGTTTTTTTTTTTTGGTAAGCTGTGTTTTTTTTTTTTGGCGGTATGGTTCATCCACTAACAAATTTTTCACTAGGCCGGATAATCAATGGGGCGGTCCATTAGAAAGTTCAGAACACACAAATACAGTAATCCGATGCTCGTGTGCTAAAGCGAGGAAGACGGACACGTTTACCATCTGGGCGGTAATTTTGTTTCGTTCTTTTTGCGAGCGGTAATTTTGCTTGCTTTCTGGAATGTGTCGATGCGATTGTGTCTGCGGCGGAGGGTTCGAGAGGACGGTCGCGGGAAGGGAGAGAGAGCAATGCATGTCTCGGCGAAAAATGGGGGGGAGAGAAAGAAAGGGCGGCAATGACTTCTTTGTCTGTTCGGGAGTACCCAGGTTCTTAAATTTGACTTGAACGCGAAACAAAACGAAAGATTTCGCAAAATTCGACGTCGCACGGATCAGCCCGTTTCTAGAACGGACCAGCCCGTTTCTAGAACAAGCAAGGTCTAGAAAAGAAAAGAAAAAATCGTAATCGCTTCGATTCCTGGCAATCATTTTCAGAAATATTGCGTGCGCTCAAAACCCAATTTGACTTGTGGGGGGAGGAGAACTTCCTATCCGAGCTCAAACTAAAACATTTCAAGAATAATCAAGGACGGTCTTAAAAAAGAAGGGGTTGTTTATCTCAAAATTAAATGCCCCCCCCCCCCCACCAGCGCCCGTGTTTGGAAAAACCTCCGACGAGAAATAAAACGAAATATTTACTGATCTTTTTTACCCGAGGAAAATCGGTTTTTTTTACCGCGCGAGAAAGCGGGAGATATCGCGATACGGCGATTTTGCCGGAGCGGGGGATGGGGAGGGGGAGGGGCGATCGAGTGTAGCAATCTGCACCGTAGCGTAGGAATCTCATGATTGGGTGGGAGGGGCGCATTGCACGGCTAGATTTGAGTGGCGGTGGTGGGGACCACGAGCGCCAAATCGGACAGCGGGAGATTAAATGATTGCTTTCTTAACAATAACAATAACGGAAATCGTGGGAATGATCTGATGTGAAGGTTTTTAAGGGGAGTGCGGGGGGTGGGGGGGTGGGCTATCATGACATCATGACCGTCCAATCATGGGTCACTGATTTCGTATGGGACGCTGCCCGCTGCTGACCCGTCCCGCTGCGTGCTGACTCCCCTGCAGTGTTTCTCCACATTTCTCCTTGGGAAAATTACGTAAACGATTTCTGGATTTTGACTTAACGCGTAATTTGATCCCTCGATTTTTAATTTGTTCATTATAATTTTCGAATTTTAACTCAATATTCAATATAATTCTTATATTTTTAATTAGTTCGATATGATCTCTGAATTTTTTGTACATGTTCAATATAGCCATCGAACTTTATAAAAATATTCATTATAATCCTTCAATTAATTCAAGTTCAGGGACTATATTATATATTTTCATATAATTCAGTGACCAAATTGAATATATACCAAAAGTTCAGAAAGCACATTGAACAAGTTAAACGTTCTAGGACCACATTGAACATTAGGCTAAAGTTCATGGATTATATTGAACGAATTAAAAGTTTAGGGACCAAATTACACGTTGAGACAAAATTCATGAACTATTTGTGTCATTATCTTTCTCCTTTACATAAATCCTACCATTTTGGCCCCGAAAACAAATAACATTTTTCAGATCGTGACGGGAGAGATCAACGGCCATGATCCTTTTGGCGAATTTATCATGCGCCTCAATAACATTTCTTGTGATATATGTAATGATATTTCGAAGCTCGGATATAATTTCTATCGGGGGTACTTAGCGAGTGACCCGTGGACACCCTTCATGGGAAACTCCCTCGTCCTCGATGATGAAGATGACGGCGTGTTAAATTATCGGATGAAATAATCGGGATTTGCTAATGATGAATAAATAGCAAAGGACGGAACAATTCGGTTTTGTGTGGTGTGACTCGGAGAAGTGCAAAAAACGAAGTGGGTCTGGCAGTGAAGTTGACCAATGTGTGGTGCGAGCTCGCTCTCACAAAGAGGGGGGAGGGGGGGAGCCAAAAAAGGGTAGAAACAAAAGCGTTCATGCTTCAAAACATGGGTTACTGGAGAGTAAAAAAAATTTAGAAAAAAAAAAGCCAGGAGTGGGTAATTTTACGAAGGAGGTGAAACGTTAAGGCTGCGAATGAGAAATCAATTTTTGGCCAAATCTATTTTTGTTTCTGGAATAGTTTCTGAGTAAAAAAAACATGTTTAACAGCAACACAAAAATTTTGTTTCTGAAACAAAAATTTATTTGATAACGCCACAAAATTTCTTCCTCTCTGGTGACCAACGGATGGCGGCGGCGGGCGGCGGACAGCGAACTGCGGCGGCTGATGGCGAGTGGCAACAGCAACAACGAACGACGGGTGGCGGATGACGGGAGGAGGAGGCGGCGAATGGCAACACAACTATTGCGGAGAATGGCGATCGGAGGTGGCTGGCATCGGACAGCGGCAAGAGGCGAGCGATGGCCAGCTGCGAGAGGGGGGCGGTGGGGGGAGGAGGGCAGACGATGGCAGCGAACAGCAAGTGGCACACGGTGGGGGGAGGCAATAGCCAACGACAACACAGCCAGTGAGAAGGATGGCGGCTGGAGGTAGCCGACGTTGGGCAGCGGCAGGAGGGGAGCAACATCGGGAAGCGGCGCGGGCGATGGCAAGAGACGATGGTTGGCGAACGGCAAGCGACATAGGGAGATGGTGAATGGCAAGAGGCGACGGTCGGCAAATGGGTGGCGACGAGTGATGGGTGGGCGACCGGTTAATAGCTAAGGCGATCGATGAGAAGAATTTCTTTTTTTTGTTCCAGAAATAGAAAAGTATAAAATTTTTACTTCTCATTTCTGTTCCAAACCCATTTCTGAAATCAAAATTTATTCCAGAAATTAAAAAATAAAATTAAGTTACCAAACGGATTTATATTCCAAACATGTTTCTGGAACCGAAAAATAGAAACATAATAGTTATCATTCGCAGTTTGAAGGTGCCTTGATTATTGGTTTTTTTAAATTTTTGATTTTTGCAATTTTAAGAAAAGAATAAATAAAAGTGGCCAAATGATAAAACAAAATTAATTAATTAAAAGAGTACAGACGGGCGCACGTTGCATCTCAGTCAAGACCGTCAGATCACTGACTCCCTCCCCGCCTTCCCCTTTCGCAGCGTACGGACAAAGAGAGGGGATGGCTCGAAACGTAAATACTAGAAACCCCAAAAAAAAGAAAGAAAAAACAAAAAATAAAAAAAATAAAGATGGTTGATTGTTTCTTCTTTTTTTTTTTTACTTTTCACACGGAGCCCCAAAAAAAAAAAAATTTGAGGGTCAGTCTCTCCACGCGACAGTGAAAATTTTTCACTCGTGAAAAAAAATATTAAAAAAAAAAAAGAGCGAGCGAGCGAGCTTGCGAAATACAGAAAAAGGTAATGCGGGGCCCCGTCGTTACATCAGGTCCACGTACGTTGGCCAACACCGAAAATAATTGATTCTCCCGGCGAGGAAATGACGAGACCACCCCTTATCTACTGGCACAGTGGCGCCCTCGCTCCGCATGCGGGCGGGGCAGTCTCGACCGTCCGGTGAAAAGGACACGGTATTTTGGGCTGGCAGAGGTCCTGGGCGTGGATTCCATCGACCTGTCCTTTTTGGGTCGAAAAGCTGGGTGGTTTTTGAAGATCGGACGGCCCGCGCCCCGCGCCCCTAAAAGCGGCGATCTCCGCCGTCGGTTCGGTCCTCTCGGGGGCCTTTGGCGTCCCTATCGATGGCAACCGTAGAGCTTGTCTCTACCCAAAAAAGAAAAAACTTTTCCTTTGGAGGAGAAAAAAAAGACGATTACTACTTTTCTCTTGCGCAATTTCGAAAAAAAAAAACACAAATTTTACCTTGATAATTTTAATCCGAATTTTACTAATTTTCACTCGAATCCCAAATCTGATGCGAACAATATAGCAATTTCATATCACGAAAGCCAAATTCGGGACTCGAGTAGAAGTTTATGCTTTTTATCGAGATTAAAAAAATTTCGGATCAGAATTATCACTCAAGGTAAAATTAGTATTTTTTTTTTAATTAGCCCAGTTTTCTTTAGGAAATTGCGAAAGCAAAGTTTCCATTTACAGGAAATTTCGAGTTTTTGCTCAGAAATTTAGGTGTGAGTCGATATATGAGAGAAAATACTATATTAATGGGGGGGATAAAATAATTCGTGGGGCTGAGTTGTTTTGCACGTAAAGGGGGGTTTTTCTATTCGGTAATCGACCTTAATTAATGCGGAATCAAAGATATTAAAATAATCCGTCAGCTGAGATTTGATTTAAGAAAGTGCCCCGCACGGTTCTCCGGGAATCTCTCTTTCCCCCCTCGGGTAGTATTGGCTTGGACTTTGCTGTATATTTTGTTGCCACACACCCCCCCCCCCTAATTAAGCTCCGAAAAAATTAGAATTTAAAAAAAAAAGAGAAGAAGTTTATAAGTTAAACAATTTTTCGGAGCCATGATGGGCAAATACCATGAAAAACCCCAAATCGGTACATCTGTGATAAATTTACCCTAAACTAAATTTTTTAATCACAAAAAATCCAAGATCCCGTAAACTATCATATGCCATCTAATTTATAAATTCGATGGTAAAATTTAACAGAAACTACCGGAGGGTCAAATTGTCACGGGTGTACCGGTTTCGAGGTTTATGGCTGTCAAAAAATTAGTTTTTGGCGAATTTGTTACGTGTATAATAGTTTCGAGCTTTTCGTGGTATCGGCCCTTTAAAATAATGTTGATCGTATGCCCTCGCCTTGGCCAGATTAGAATTAGTTGATTAATGCTAATGATGCTTAGGTAGGAATTAATTAATTGTAATTGTAATTTTAAATTGATGCGACTAATCCCTTGCACGTGGAGAAGGGGTATATTCAAAGACTAAGAGAGGGATCAGAAAAAAAAACATATGGGGGCCAACGCTGGAGAGTGATGGGGGGGAAGGCGAGCGAAAAGCGTGCGGGGGGCGTCACATGATAGCCATCTCCGATGTGGCATTCATGTTTGCTTAGGACTTAGGATAGCAGGAAATGTATAAGAATTTAATTGAATTCTTTGAGCTTAAATATTTTCTTAATCGGCGATGAATCGGCGTTATTAAGGGCCCGTTAGCATGTGAAGACCTCGCGAATTTTCCCCACTGTCGCTTTCGCGATATAGAGTGCCGAGTTAGGGAGTAAATTTGAGTAGGGGTGTCAATGGGTCGGGTCGGGTTTTCATTATACTCGACCCGACCCGAAACAATGAATATGTGTGCTTGGCCCGACCCGAAACAAAACACAAACATGATATTGCCACACAATCGGGCCGGTTCGGGTCATGTTCGGGTCGGGTCGGGTCATGTTCCGAGAAAAATGCCACAACTTAACTATCACCAAGACGGCGTAGAAGAGATCCACAAACACAAACAGGAAAAAAAAAAAGGATTGTCCTACATCTACTCCACCTTGGTTCTAGAATATTCGAAGCCCATACAGCCAAACCTTAAAGAAAGCAGAAACACATCTATAGAGGAATATTCCCAGAAAGAGAGTAAAAATAAGCAGAAATTAATAAGCGCGGAGCGACAAAACTAAAACAAATAAAAAGGAATAACTCTGTCCGACATACATAATACCGCTGGAGCAGATCAAAACAGAGCAAGATCCAAAATGAATCCGAAACGGCCTCTGCTTCTTCAAATGACTTTTGTCTTCACACAAAACCAGGGAGGCAAAATAGGATGGAAATTCTAAATTGAGAAGCAGCAATGAATGCAAATGCAAATTCTATCTAGTATCCAAACCAAATGCTATGAAAGAAGAAGGGGCGGGGTCCAAGTGTGAAAGCGAAGACCAAAACGAACCTCGCTGGGAAGAAAGTGGGAAGAGAGAAAATGGAGGAATTTTCGTCCCTTTGCCCCGAAGAACACGAACCCATCTGTCATCTCAACCATCGGAAGAGCCGCAAAACCAATCAGCACACAGATACACGAACAGAAGACCTCCCAGGGACGACTCAAACCAAAAACCCACGACCCAAAAGTCGCCGACCGCACGCGAATTCCATCAGTTCAAAACACAAAAGACGAAAGAAGCCGTGGGGGATGGGGGAGTCGGGGGCGAGGAGGAGGCGGTCGAGGTGGACGAAGTGGCCGAGCTGGAGGCGGTTGGAGAGGATGAGGTCGATGTCGCGGTTGGAGGCGGTGGGCTGCCGAGCACAGTAGACTCCGCCGCGCGCGGGCTCCCCCCCGCCGGCTGCCGTCCGATCGAGAGGAAAAGGAGGGGCCGGTTCCCTTTGCTCGGCGCGGGCGTCGTGTTGGGGAGCTGTCCTTTTTGTGTTTTTTGGGTTTTGCGGCGATGATCTCCCCCCATCGCCTCTCTCTCTCTCTCTGATCTGAGATAAGAGTGCGGGGATTAAGCAGGGGGGAGCTCGCGCGCAGGGGTCCGACATTTCTGAACCCGGGGAAGAAGAAGTCGGCGGTAGAATCCTGGAAGGAGGAGGAGGGATGTTAAGGGTTTTGGTTATTGTTTGGGTTGGTTTATTGTTTGGATTGGGCTTGGGTACCCAAGCCCAATAGATCCAAACAATACCCAATTTTTTTATTGTTACCCAAACAAGTTGAGATCCAACCCGACCCAATAAGAAAATTTCGTGTTCGGGTCGGGTCGGTTCGTGTTTCAGTTCGGGTATTGTGTTTGGTTTTGACACCCCTAAATTTGAGTACAACGTTTGGCGATGGAACCGATCGATGGTTAGGATGCGAGCTGATGAAAAAGGATTAGTTTTCGGCGGTGCCTCGTCTTGGACAATGATGTCACATTTCGCGTGATCTCGATTTTGTCCGTTTTTGCTCTGATTGAGATCTCGATTCTAATCAACGAAATCTTCCCGCAAAAAGCACTTAGTGAAATTTATGATTTTGCCATCAAAGAGGCGATCGATTCGTTTGATCATGACATTGCTTTAAGGTACCACGTGACCATTCGTGCAAATAGGATCAGCATCTTTTGCATCGTTCATTTATTGAACAGTGTTCGTGGGTCCATACCATGACTTTCAAGCTCTAATCCTTGCTAATATGGTTTTAGATTTGATATGTCTAAGTCCAGATCGAAATGAAGACGTACAGATGGCATGCATTTCGATTAGTTAACATCTAAAACTTAATACGAGCGTATCGTTCCATGAAATTTAGTAGTTTTCCAATCAATTCCGAGCATAAATAAAATTTACACAAACCACCATAAAAAGCGTTTATAAAGGAGGGGTCACGAAGATCTCGTACCGTTTTTCACATCTCAATTTTCGTTTTGGCGTAAGTGCTCGACAACAATAGATGAGCACTGATCGTCGCACTACGGGCAACTAGGAACGGATCGATACGGGTCGAGAGCTTCCAATCAAATTGAAAGTCGCTTGTGAACCATCCCATTCCCATGATCCATCAAATCATGGGCGGTGCGAGACTGGTTTGCAGCCAGGCAATTTGGGCATGTCATCTTTTGAAAAATTTTCTTTTGTATTTTCTCATCATTAAGAAGACGAGGCGAGAAGCACGTGCGACCAAAAAAAGAAAACAAACAAGGAAGATAAAGAGGGCGTAAAAAGATAATTCGAGAGACCATTTTTGTTTGACTCGGATCTCACTGGCTACACCGTGGGGCCGCCGGTCAAAAATGCAGGGCTACGGTTCGTAGACGATCGCGCGGTGCATGTCTAAGACGCGATCCTAGACGTGGGATCTTCTTCTTTCGGTGTGTTTCTAGGGGTAAAAAAGGTGGGAAGGAATCGAAAAGATGGAGTTGATGGACGCTTCATTCTTGTCTCTACTTCGCCCCCATCCAATCATGTCCATGGACGGACGTTGGCGGATGAGTGCGCGAGGCGGGCGGACGGGCGGGGGCTCGCCAGCGCCGCCGTGAACCTTGAGGGATCTAGTGAATCTCGTGCAAAACCCGCGTGGTACCGAGACAGGGAGATCGTGAAGCGAGCTCCGCTCGATGCACCGTTCTTTTAAAAAGTTTAGAAGAGTCGAATCGAATAATTCATTATATATGAAAAAAAAAAACGCTGCTGCTTTGAAGGGATTTATCCTAAAAGTGTCGAAGACCAATTAAGAAAGAATTTTTGGGTATATCGTGGTACAGCTTTATCCGAATTGATCATTTCCATCTGATTATAATCCCTTTAAGAAGGAAAAAAAAATAGTTAAGACAGACAATACTTAGCATGTAAAGATGCATCTAAAGAATTCTTCGGTCTAGATGAATCCTCACATTTATTTGGATTCTTTGGTCTAGTTCAACGGTCAACGAGATAAAATGAATAGATTTGAATGGAATCGGGATTTCGCATGACAACGTAAAAACCCGACTGCAGGATTTGTGTTAGAACTTTATTGATGAATCGGACAGAAATTCAGAAAATCCCAAGCAAACGAATCCAGTAGAAATAAATCGAGTAGTGTGTTTTGTAAATGGTCGATGACGGATATTCGTTAATCTATTGACCTTATTACTAATCAGTGTTATCCAACGATTGATAGTCGATGGCACGAGGTACCGTATACGTACCGTAGAATTGTCCGGAACCCGACGGGCGCGAAAAGGGCAAAGAGCACATCTGAAATTAGATACCTAATTAAAGAAAGACGAGACTGGTTTTCCAAAGGGGGACGAGAAACAGTAGAAAAGTGGCGTGGTCCCTTCACATCTCCCGTGGCTTTCCCTTCCGGAATCGCGGTTTTTGTTCTCTTTCGGGGTTCCCTCCAACGGTCGAGTCAAATCGCATGAGCAGAACCGGGAGGGGGGGCTGGGCAATTCCAAGGGGCACATGCATGCAATTCGATCAAGGACAGACTCGAACAGTATCTTGCAGTTGCAAGAGGACGAAGCGTGGTGCGGAGGATCGCTTGCAATTCAATCAATGGCCTTTTCGATTTCTCCGCGAAAGGTCGGCATGCTGTCTTATTCTGAGAAAAATGACATAAATGGTCTCCTAAATTTGACCCAATGTGCAGGCGATTCGTGAACTTTCGATTCGTTCAATTTAGCCCCCGAACTTTAACCAAATTTGCAATATAGTCCTTGAATTTTTAATTTGTTCAACGTGGTTCAGGAACTTTTGGTATTTGTTCAAACCAGTCATTGAATTATATAATCATCGGCTTAAATATTGGAGCGAAAGTGGGTCTAACTAGATATGTTAACGGGCTTAAATTTAGCTCTCTCTTGAACGGATTAACGAAGGATATGGTCGAGGAAGTCATCTCCAATCGGGGGCAAAACAAAACTATAACTCTTCTAGATTCCCGATAAGGTTTTCGAGTACAGATGTGGCACCGTGCCGGCTCTAGAAATCGAAATTCAGAATGAATTTATGGTCGGTGGCCCGCAAAACGGCCAGCGACAGCAATCGAGAGAGACGAGAGACAGACGAGTCACAGCTTGATTTGGAATTCAATTCTTCTTCGCTCAATAGTACCGTGATGAAATCACTCGACACATGAGATCCGACAATTGCTCCTCGGCTCCAGCTCTTCCCCCCCATCAAAGCCACCTTCGATTTAATTGCAAATATTGACGTCACGGACAGCACTTGCACCGCCATTAATGTGCCGTGCTGCGAATCTCCGCAGGTATTGCGTTGCCGTGCGACTTTCCCTCGTGCCGGCTTACGTAAAAATCTGGTCATCCGATGCCCGTTCCTGGTCGGATGTGGACGGGAGGGGGAATTTATGGAGGCTCGAGGTGTTTTCCCTTTCGCGGGTTCAGAAGAGAGGGAGAAGAAAGGAGGCGGCGGCCGGCTGCGGAGACGGCCCCATGGCGGCAGAATGGTCTGGTCCGCGTGTAGCTGCCGGCGGGTTAATGATGGCCGTTCGACGGCGGGCAAAACCGCCCGCTGTTGGTTTCGCCTTTTGTCTATGAACTTTTTTTCCGAAAGATTGGAGATCTTTCTGCCATGGATCGAGGTAGGAGGAGCCGTCGAATTAATGCACGATGATCTGCTTTTGGTTTGGTTCCTGGGACACACGCCGTATCGCGGCGTTGTTATTGTTGTTTTGGGGGATTTTACATGACCATTTAATGCCCTTTGGTGTCTACAAACGGGAAGTGTGTTGTGGACCTCTTTAGCGTGTCCACTGGACCATATCATCGAACGAAAGGCGTTGTCGGCTCTCCGAGCTACTTTACCTATATCTACTATTGAGATACACGTGTAAGTTGTATTTGAAAAGCCCCATGTCGGAGAATTAATGCGGGGTGGAGTAGTTCAATGTATCCCGGACCGTCGAACTCGAGTTCTCTTTTGACAATTTCTCGAGGTGAACGTATTGAGATTCTATCACGAGCTCGCAACAAATGATATCGAAATCGATAGTTGATTGGCAGGTAAACACCTCACGGAAAAAAAATCTCGCGAGCGGTGCAGTTTTCGTGACGAGCTCGAGCTTGAGCACCCCCTCGATGATCTCCCGAAGCGAAGGTATCGGATATCTCCCGACGAACTCGAACTTCGGCTCGCTCTTAGCGATCTCCCGGAACGAAAGCATCGGATTTTCTGCCGCCGCGCGCTCGCAGCGCCTGCCAAATGAATTAAGGCAAAACCGATTTGCAAATTTCAAACGTTGGCTGGCGTGCTCAAATGATTCGGGTGCTCTTTTTGGCTTCTCTTGAGGTGTTGATTTAGCAAGAAGATAGGACAGAGTAAGACAACGGCCACGTCCTAATCCCGTTGGAATTTTTACTGCTAAAGCACTGATTAGTAATTCAAGCGTGCTCGACAAACCCTCGCTAATTTTTACCTAATTTCTCCAACTCTTGTCAAATCTTCGACAATATCATGCGTAGGAGGTGGCAAGGAGGCTATACCCTAGTGGCCTTTTCCTGGCGGAAAGAGAGGATTCGATAGGTATCCAAAGATTCGGGTGGACGCTCTACATAAGAAGAACGTGGCTTTTTCGCGAAGGAATGTTGGTACGCGGATTCCCGATTTTGACCCGCGAGATATCATCGCTCCAAAATACTATGCTTCTCATCGATAACCCCGAACTTGTACCGGCGATCCAAAATACCTTTCGCTGATTGCCCAGCAAATGAATCTGATGATGCGGCAATAGACACATACCGCCGCGCCGATCGAGAGCGTTGCCACGCCGCTTTTTTAACGACCGAGCACATCGCTGTGTCGGACTGTCGACCATACGAAGGGAAGGTAATTCTGAATTATCGGTACAGATTTGGGGTATCCGTGCGACTAAAAAGATTTGGCGAATCGCCTAGTTATGCCGGCCAGATACTTCTATGACGCGTGAGCCCTGGGCAATTTCTGCAAAATTTAATGATGTTTGTTGTACACTTTGCATATCCATCCCAACAAAAGCGGAACTACATGAAATTAATGCAATCCTTTTCTTGTCTCCGTGACTTGTTATGAAGTATGAATGTGTCTTTCAGCTACCAAAAATGGGGGGAAAACACCGGAAATTAAAACCCAGAGGACGTACCCTGCTGTATAACTTTTATTTTATATTTTAATTTGAATGAGCTAATAATAGTACGAAATTAAATGTCTCTCTATTAGCTCCTTATAAATGCGCGATGCGCTATGACCCGATATTTCATATCATTCGCGTCGGCTCTAGACTTTATCTTATCTCATCCGTCACGACACATTAAATTTCCACGCACCATAATGACGTACGGAGGCAAAAGTTCTCTCTTTTTTTTTTTTGGAGGCAACGTGTGATTTTGCCAATGAAAATCTCAAGTTTCGAGACGAAAATTATGTTTTGCTTTTGTAGATTACAACGCGTGCTTCTAATTGCCATGATAAAATATTAGAAAATCGCATGGCTCGCGTAACAATTTCGAGACTCCGTTTGCTCGAAAGAAAATGATTGGGATTTGAAAAATATTTCTCTAATAATGATTGCTTGTACCGTTCGAAATAATTAATCAACGAAAAAAAATTTCAGTACCGACAACAATTTATGTCTAAATATTTTCACGGACGATGCAAATATTTTTCGTTCGTTCATTTTTATAAGCGATATAATCAATTCATTTTCAGGAAAATATTTCTAAAATCATTTATTTTTCACTAAACAAATTGAGCCTTGAAGTCTTTTTTTTTCCTCTAAAAGTATTACACCAAACGAGGACAATGAAGTTGAATAAAAGTAGAAGATAAAGTTTTCAATTTCAAATTAGGGATGGAGATTAGCTTTATATTTTCTCCATTCAACTAAAGATATAAATTTTCCTAAGGTTTTTCTTACACATTTTGCATATTCACGGTAACCATTTCAAAGGAATCTAAAAAAAAAGTATGGTTTCATATATATGCACCTATACATATAGTTAACATGTAAACATCACACATGCTTTTCCAAACGGGGACCATCAGTTGGTGTGCCCTTTCACCAAAATTGCTTTTGCACAGCTTTAAACCATCAATTTCCCCATATGTTGCGTTATATATTTTTTTATAATTAGAAAAAAAAAACAACACATGATGGTGGCCTTTGAATCGAAAATTTTTCTATATATATATTTTTATTATTTCTGGAGGCTTTCGATTTTGCCAATGATCGGTGTGGTCCTCGTTCGTCGCGGTTGGACCACCTGTTGAACCGGTTCGCTTGTGGCTGCAATCCATTTGACATATTATTTATCCACTTTTTGCACATTATCTTTTTGGACCACTCGCCTTATGATTTTATGTTGTCCCTATCATGTCCTCTTCTTTTTTTTCCGATTGGGCTAAAAAAATAAAAATAAAGAATGCTCCAGATGCTGACATTAATGTCTCGAGGTGTCCATTGAAACCCTCGTACGGGAACTCGGGGTTAAAAAATACCAATTTAGGGTTTAACAAATATATCAATTTACGATTTTTCGCGGCATTAATCCAATTTCATGGAGGTAAATTTGTCACAAATGTATCAATTTAGGATTTTTAGTAATTAAAAAATTAGTTTGAGGTAAATTTATCACGGACGTACTGATTTGGGATTTTTTGTAGATAAAAAGTTAGTTTTAGATAAATTTATTACGGACATATCAATTTGAGATTTTTCGGGGTATTAACCCTAATATTTTACGGGGACTGCAGCTCCTTTTTTTTTTTTTTGCATTTCGAGCCCATTTTTCCTTATTTCAAATGGAGCAAGTTTATATGGAAAAAGTTAATTATAATTCTATCCCGATTTTGAGAAAAAGCAATGGTTAAGGCGATGGGATATTACAGCCGTTTTCACAAACTCCTTGGAATGATCGAGGACGTCCGTTCGTTGGCCAAAACCAAGCGGAGATCTCCACCGTTCGCTGAAATAAACTCAAACGAGAAATTCGACACACGGCCTCGTTTCACTAGAGAGAAAAAGGAGCCACGTAACTACGGTTCGATTAAGAACATTTCGATAGAATGCGCTTTCGAACTCTCCATTCGAATTGAAGAATAAACCGTCTTGAATTTCGAAACATATTTCAACAGCTCCCCGCTTCGCGGCGTTCGGCCTTTGAAATAGTTTTGACGCCCCCTTCATTCGAACGGAACAAAAAAAATTTCCAATCGCATTAATTACTTCGAAAAAACTCGATGGATAATATACAATAAGGATAAGGCACCTGCTCCCCCTACTCACGAACCGTTCAAAATTTTTTAAAAAAAAGAATCGCCCGTAAATCCGTGAATTACGAGCTAAAATTAGCTGTCAAGCTCTTTTGATTAATCCTTTAGTTAAGTATATGACGAGGCAATATTAGTTAAGGTTTTAAAGGATGGATCTCATCGAGAAGAGAAGCAAACGCCCTTCGGCAAGCGCGAAACGCGGCACGATGGAAAGTTCAGTGGTCCCAAAAGCATCGTGCGGGGAACCGAAGCAACGGGAGGCCCCTCCTCCCGTCTCCGGTCAACCGTCATGGTCGCTAGATTCGCCGCCGTTGCTCCGGCGACCGTACGGACGCATTATATTAATCGCCGGATGGTTCATGTTTCCGAGGTTCGTGAGGCCTCGCTAATCGCGATTTAAGAAAGGTCCGGATACCCTGTAGGGATTCGTCGGAACGCTAGGATACCCCCGTATGCAGCAGCAGCCTTAATCGATGGGCCGAGGGAACTCGATCATCGACGACGAATTTATGAATTTTATTATGATTGCGTGTACAAGATCCCTCGCACGATCGTTCGGTTTTTTTTTTTTTGTGCGCGCGCCCGCGCGCTTGAAAATGAATAGGAGTTTAAAAAAAAAAAAAAAAAGAAAGGAAGCGTGAGGAAACATGGGCATATTAAATGGGGGCTTGACCTAATGCTAATCAATGTCGAGACCTCCATGCACGGAGGCATAACTTTGTGGGTTAATTCACGGCAGAGGCGCTTTTGGGGGGGCATATACCGGGGCACGTCGCTCGTGAGATTTAATGTTTGCAAGAGTTTAGTAAACGAGGCATCGCACGGGGTACGAACCTGCCTTGATTGAATCATTAAATGGCCAATGCATTATTAAGATTCGATGGAGGAGCCGCGACCGCCCAACCACTAGGGCACATCCCCCCCTTTTAAGCTTATCGGCCATTTAGACCGGAGAATGATAGGCAGAATGACCCCGAAGGTATTCTGCGCGACGGATGCGCCGTGCGGTACGTAGATCGAAATTGAAAAGCGAGGCGCGGAATGTCACGGCGCCGAGCAGATGGGTTCCGTGGCATGTGGTCGACGGCGATTGACCGGTAACGTTGCGCCGTCGCTGTCGCGTGGTGTATGTACACTCTCTCCTTAAAGACCCGACGTGCGATGAATGTTAATCCGGGTCTGCTGGGCCGGAGAGGCAGATGCCGAACATGCCCATCGCGGGATGCCTTCTCTGTAGAACAAGAAACCGTAGGAGACAACAAACCCCAACACGGGCACAGGAAACGCAGCACGCTAATCGGCTGGATTCGGACGGTGCTGGTGGTGTCGAAGGAACTTAATTAGACATCTTGTGTAAGTAGAACGATGCGATAAGAAAAGTACTGTGAATACATGGGCGAAAGTTAGGAATTTGATGACTCTTTTTTTTTGCGTCTTCGAAAGAGGAAAAGGTGGGTCAAAACAATCATGAGCAATGAGGGGAACAAAGAAAAGACGGGCAACTTTTTTCATTAACTCCGCTGGGTCGACGCGGATATAGCCCGAGGCCCAACACGACATTGAATAACATCTTATCACATCTCATCCCATTTTCGGCCAAACTTTCATGGGCCCAGGCAGCAATCATGGACTGGTCCATCGCCAAGAATGTCGTTGCCCCAAAGTCCTTCAATTAGTGGCAGCTGATGATCAGGACCCGCTCCAAATCCAAGGGCTCTGCAAAGATTCGTACAATCACCACCGCTCTCATCGTTCCCACCTTTCCATCGTTCTCGTGCTCGCTGCTGTTTTCTCCCCACCCCCCCGGCTGACAATGATGGCAATGGCTACTCAAAGCTATCTTGCCAAAATCGATGCTGTTTCGGCCCATCGTCCTTCAGCATTGGAGGGGAGGAGCCGAGAACTATCGTAATCGCGGCAATGGTTCGTAAATGCTTTCGTGGAGGGTGTGTGGCGGTGGGAAATGAGATCCGAGCTTAGTTACTTTAAATTAAGGGGGTCCGAATCTTCGTCTCGTCTCGATTAATCCCCTCGAATGTAAGCAGATTGTCCATCCTCTGTGTCTACTAGGTAGTGCTCTACTTACAGTATTGCAGGTTCTAATCTTAAGGTTACTCTGAGCAGGAGATGCTTCGATTCGAACGTGAGATGAGTATAGTATAAATCAAGAGCGCAAACACTCCGCCGATTCTTGAAAATGAATTCGAAGAGTCAATGTCGTTTCTCTGAATAAAGAAGCGCTGGAGGTGTAAATGAGCTCTCGTTAATTTTGATTTTATTCCTTTGCTACTACACCCTTAACATGCATAAAACTTTCGCGTGCAAATAAGCAAGTTAGGTCCAAAGTCATGGAAATAGCAAAAGGCACGTGTTTCTCTCGTCTACATCTCCCTCTTCACATTAGCTTAGGATAACATAATAGGAATATGGTATTATTGTGTTGGATTTTGGGATTGGAGTAATGATTGTTCGGGGTGTTCGTATTTCATAGTCGAATGTGAAATTCTTGTGCTCCTTCCTCTAAATGATTAGGTTCAGTTGACTTCTCGCAATTTCATTGGTGGTGAACTGCTCACGTCCCCGTGATCCGAAACATTTCATCGGACCATTCAATCGGTAAAAGTGACAGGCGATATATACAAAGGGTAGTCATTTTTAAAGCTATTTGCGAATCTCTAGTAACTTGTGCTCTTCTTGACAAGTGTGGCATCTCGAGCCAATTGCGCTCCCTCGATAGCACTTTCTTTAACCTACTAGGCTTCTCCCGATCTCGGCATACCAATGGAGGTTCCTCTCCTTGTTGGAAAAGCGTCATCCAAGTACAAAGATAAAGGAAAATGATTTGGGAATATGGGCCAATGACCCCATACCCACGAAGAAAGTTCCCCATCCAATAGAACAAAGAGGCACTCGTGGTTCAACCGAGCAATCAAATGAAAAATGTTCACCGATTTGGTCCATACCTACACATACATGGGTTTATCCTGCCCCGAACCTCATTTGAGTGGTAGGTCATAATACCCTATTCAAGAAAAAGGGGAAACCCGAACCTACTCGATTTCCAAATCTCGGTACATATCTCAAAATCAATCTGAACCCTACGCGGATACCGAAACATGGAATCTAATTTGTTTCTAATTAGGGTTTGGTTCTGACCTCGCAAAAAAGATTCAGGGTTTGGTCGGGTCGAGAATCGGATTGAAGACCGATGTTTTGCTTGGAGCTCCAACGGACAAGGATACCTCCTCTGGGCTATGCCGAAATTGGGCCTCGATTCATCGCGAGATTTGGGCTCGGCCCAAGATAGTTGATCTAAGCCCTGGCCCTTCAGGGGGTGATATTGTGGGCTTCGTCACGGCAGTCAGCATCTATATAAATCGAGAACCCTAGCTTCGCTCCCTCCAGCGCCGGCGGTCGACGCGAAAGCTTCGTCGTCTGGTCCGTGCGTTTCTCGTTCGTTCTCATCGTTTACTCCTTTTTCGTCCCCTAAATTAACTGGATCTTCCGGTGGATCTACTCTAAGGATCGAGGAAATCTGGAGGGTCCGTGAATCTTTCTTTCCCTTTTCATTTTTTGCGGTTTTCGCTTTGGGTGGTTCCGGACTCGATGACGAGAGAGATTTCGGCATGAGCGATCCGCAACTGATTTTGCGCACCGTGTCGAATCCCGACATGGGTTGTGGGTCGCCATGAGGAATGTGCCAAAATGCTAATCCGAGAGTTCCTGCTCCTTGTTGTTGTTGTTGTTCTCCTCCTCCTTCGTTCTCTTGCGTGTTTCGTTGTTTGTCGCTGAAATTGGAATGCCCGCGATTCGATTGCTCTAATCTCGCAGACGATGCTTCCCATTCAAACCGCGAACGCTTGGCTCGGCTCGGTTCTGGGGATTTTTGGTGACATCGGATCCCGACGCCGGCACCGACTCGTAAACGAATTATCAGTAACTCCGAGAGAAATGAATTGATTCGATTACTTAGGTATTCAAAAGTCCGCCGCGGATCGAGGGTCTTGGTCCTTAGGTATGGAGGCGGAGGTGCCGTTGCGGCCCGAGATCACGCCGGTCGATCGATCGGCTTGAGATTTCCGACATGATTATTGAGTGGGTCGTGTGCGGGTTGAACTTATTTGGTAGCGTCCTACACGGCACGAGCACGACCGGTGAACGTCAAAGTGGCGCTCTTACTGGAGATGCACTAGGAGCTTCGTCGCTGGCATGTTGTCGGACCCGGGTTTTTTTCGGGACCAAGAGCGCGATTACAAGATAGATACCCGATGGCATATCAAAAAGAGAGATCTGAGAGAATATGGATGCGGACATTTGTGTGAGAATAGAGGATGAAAGGGAGTCGCGGTTTTAACTGTTGTGTGCCTTTGATGCAAGGGAAATATCTGTTTTTTTTTTGTCGTGTGCTAGGATAGACTTTCCATTTCAGACAAAACCATACGAATAGTATCTGCATTAGTACCATATATTAAAGAAGATTATTAAAATAATGTTTTTAAGGGATAAGTGCAGAGAATCGGCTTTTGAACTGATCTTAACTATGGTTTCTTTCCTAGACTTGTTTGAAAATTCCATAAGCTCTCGTAAGCGTAGCTTGACTGTCTGGAAAGTATTTGGGAGCTGCTTGAGCATGTAACGTGGCATTTCTAATAACACCACATTCTAGTACAGAAAATTGCTGCATGAAGGGTGAAGTGTCTGTGACTCGAGCCCGTTCGCCATGCAATCTGCCTTACGTCAAAGGAAGTGGCTTGCCATCTCCTCCGGCGAAAGCAAACGAGTTGATATCCATGGGATCTATCTCCGCAAAACCTGGCCAAGGAGCAAGATGTGAATAGGTGGATCGAGTTTTCCTCTAAATTTCCACACACAAATGAGCAGGAAACGGTTCGAGATGTGAAGTGATCTACCCAGATTAGCTCTACAAGGCAGGACATCAGCCGCTATCCTCCATAATATCATCCCGTGCCTCTCCCGAACTTTTAACTTTCCAAATTTTGTTCCAAATCCAGAGCGGTAGCCATTCTCTGTTACGATCATTAAGGGAGAGATCTTTCCTTGATGTCGCCCACTACCTTTTAATCTATTTTTATAATATTTGATTGGATAAAAGTCAAAACAAAAGTCGCTATTTCACTACCCTATCATGTAAGAAGAGCCTTTTTACGGAATCCCTTTTACAGTTTCATCTGTGTTGAAGTTATCTTTCCTCAATTTATGGTTTTTTTGTTTTAACTTCAAACCTAGACATAGGGGATCAGGGTATGCCATGCCACGAAGCAGCGTGCGCATGGCACAAAGGATTTTTCTTATCTTTTTTTCGGTCTATATATGTCTCGAAGGATTGCCCGTCGTGTTTTCTACGCAAGCTGCTTGAGTGGGTCTAGAGACACGTGTCGTCCGCTGACTGGTTAGTTTGCAGCTTGTCTTTGCAATATAAAATATTAAACCAGAAGATTCAATAGGTCTTTGACTCTTTCAAAAATTTAAATTTTAAATCTTTGTTATGTTCGAAAAATCGAAAACCTTCAGTATTTCACAGAAAATTCAAATTCATGTCCCTAGCCAGTCCAAATGTTTAAAAACTTATTTTCTCAATTTTTTTGGCACGCAAAAACATGCACTCTTCTACTAGCTTATGAGAACATGGATCTATAAATTGGGAAAAAGAATCGTCACACTTGTACATTCTCTTGCGTTCGCCCTGGGAGTATGGGTTTTTGTATCTCCCATAATTGCTCGGTGCGCAAAATAGGATAAGTGCCACGCTAAATAGGGGTCAACCGAATACTCAAAAAGTACTGAACACCCATAGTAAAAAATAACAAAAGAAAAACAACGAAAAACACTTTGATGCAGTTGGCTGGAGTTTGGCCAATTGTCTATCGAAATATTGACATGACAAATACGTGGCTAATCCTTTAACCGCCACGTCATGTGAGCATCTTGCTGAAAAGTTAATTGGATTTCGATCAAATAACAAAAAAAGAAGAAGAAAATAGTGCTTTAGAAGTACTACTATCTCTCAAAATTCCGAAACATTGCGCAATTGGCCAAGTTAATAAGTTTAATTGATACTGCCTATCATCTTCAAAAGAGTATGGAGGGATAAAAGAATTATAGGAATCCTTATTTGCTACCATAATAATACACATACCGTATGTCCCGAATTGACCCATGGTTATTATCCATCGACCTTCGACTTTAAAGGTCCCCAAAGTAGGGATTTCGAGAGCAGTCATTTTTCTTAATTGGTTAACCAAATTAAATTTGCTAGTTTTTACAATCGCTGGGAATTACTTTTCTCTAGGTGCATAACAACAATCTGATTGAGCGACGTCATCAATTTCATTCATCCCATAATTCTAAGGAGTAGCATTTTGATCAAATTTGGGAGTGACTTCAACAATCATCTTCTCACTCTCTTCCAATGGCGGTAATTCGATTACAATAGCTCAAACTCGCTAAGGACGTGTAATTGCTGTAGCCCCATTGTTATCACGGTGCCAACGTCCCTTTTTTACAAACATGAGCTTCCTATTGTTTTGAACTCGTAGGTGAGGCTAATCACATTGATCTACCACATTCGTTGGTATTGTCTAATTCATCCTTGGTTTGCACATGTCTATATCACCGTGGAGGCCACGATCTTTCTTTTTGCCCTTTTTAAAATGAAGAAGAGAATAAGAAAGTTAAAAGGGAGATGGAGAGAGAGAGAGAGACAAAAACACGGTCGCAAACTTCGAGGAACTCAAATTTTAGCCGTAAGTCCAAAGTCACGTCACATATGTAGGAGAGAGGCTGAGCTTCGTGTCAACGGATAGGCCAACAGCGAACCAGGAGGACGCTCCCACCGTCCGTCTGCGCGTTTCGCGTCGGAGAAACCGAAGGCAACTCCATACCTGAAGGTACCCTCTCTCTCTCTCTCCACCTTCTTCGACTTCTCTTCACTCTCATCCTGTACCCAACTCAGAAATCAGTCGAGTAAAGCAAGAACTCGCGAGTGGATGTGTTTTGGTGGCTAGTTGATGGGTTCTTTCTTTTGAATTTGGAAGGGACTTGAAGCCCAGATTGCTCTGCTCTCTTGTCTGTGGATTCGGTGCTTAAAGTTCTTGCCTTTCTTTTTTATCTGCTTCCCAGTTTTTTTCCATTTTGTTGGGTGGTCATAATCAACAAACCCCTGTCAGACCAAATTTTGAGATTTCATAGATTCAGTTTCCATACTGGGCTTTGATTCTTTCCCTCTTAACCACGTCCCATTCAGTTTTCAAGCCCCGACTGCTTTGATGGTTCAATGCAATCTAAACTCTCGTCTCGTACGCGGAGATCTAGAGCATTTCTCGATTCATCTGTCTTGCCTTGCCTTTTCTTTTTTAACCCTTTTCTTTTTTGATCTGTTTCGCTGACACTTGAAGGTAAGGTACAGAAAAGGGAGAGAAAATGGTGGGGATGGTGATGACGAAGAAGCAACCCTCACATTCGCAGTGGTGGTGGCTGGACGGCCACCACAACACCACCAAGCGTTCGCCGTGGCTTCAGTCCACGCTATCAGGTACGAAACAGGGAAAATAAGATCCTCACACACTGGTTACCGATTTCTTGTTCTATAATCTCTCTACGAGAATTTAAAATTGCCATAAAAAACAGAGAAGGAAAATAAGATATGGCTGACATCTTGATGTTCTTGACCGTTGGGGAGCGTGTCCCCTTTAGTTTCGTATTTGAAAATTTGAATTCTTTTTGTTTCTTTCAGTGCCTACCTTTTCTGGTGGGGTATATTGACTGGTAAGTGAAAGATCACAAGCAATGATGGTTAACTTGATGCTGAATAAGTTTTGTTGGTAGATTCATTCGCATCTAGCGCTCAAAAGGTCCATCCATGGTCTGTGAAGGGAAGAACTTGGTAGTGGGACCACTCTGACTTTCTATTAAATTAATTAGATAAACAAGTGACAGAAGTGCCGGAGCCATGTGAGAGTCGCAGAGCCTTGCGCTTCCACTGGTTGATCTCCATCTATCATGTGATATTTTCAGTCGAGACATGTCAATCTCCACAGCACGTGCCCTTTCGTGTGTGTGTGTGTGTGTGTGTGTGTGAGAGAGAGAGAGAGAGAGAGAGAGAGAGAGCGAGAGAGATCACAGTGATGGAGGGTGGTCCTCACCACAGAAAACTAATAGTGGCTGCAACTTTGTTGCTCAGTGGGCTTCAAAGAAAGGGAGATTTTCTGAATCTAGACCCAGGATTCATACTCTTGTCTTGTGACTCTCATTTTCTTTCTGTTGATTTATGGCGACTCATTTTCGTGGAAACTTCTTATGGCTGTTGATGTCGTGATTGTATGGAACAGGGCCGTTGCCATTGTTCCTTTTTACATCATTCCGCTTGATATTGCCAAAGGTTGTGGATGATGCTAGTTTTGGACCCATTTAGTCTAGGCAAAAGTAAAAGTAACTATGATACTGCACAGTTTGATTTATAACGGCGGTTCTCTTCTTTTTAGTGATAGATTTAATTTAATTTAAATTCTGGACACTGAGCATATCTCATATAGAAGTTGGATTTATTTCTTTGGACGTTCTGTTCTGTTCTGTAACCTGAGGCCCCCACAAGGCACTCTTAAAATTTGTTCCTCCTTTTAGCAGTGGTCTCCAAAATTTCTCGTCAATTAGTTGTCACTAATATCACTCTTTATGGTCTAATGATCTGTTGGGCCCATGACAATCTAGTTAAAGACCAGATTTCCTAAATATGATAATGATACTGTTGATGGAAAGCTTCGAGGTGAATTACATTTCTCATCTGCTATTTCCATTGCTTTTTGGGGCCTACGTGTTTTTCCATTGCTATAATCTCAAAGAGACTGGCTTTTTGTTTGTGAGAGCTGCTGGGTCCGTTTTTGTTGCTGTTGTTAATAATCCGGATAAAATGTTTCTAGTAAAGTAGCGATCAGGTTCAGCCCTCAAAATGAATCTTCCATATTTCATCGAATCATTCTTTTTTAGTATTGTAGACTGGGCAGCTCTAGGAATTTTTGGAACCCAAGTAAAATCCATAACATACATGTGCATCCTAGAATTTGTGCAATATTCTTGGACAAAGGTGCGGACCTGAACCTGCTGACAAAGATTGCTCTCTTTCCCTTCATTCAGAGCTAGATGACAAGACGGAAACAATGCTGAAGCTGATTGAGGGAGACGCGGACTCTTTCGCTCAGCGAGCAGAGATGTACTACAAGAAGAGGCCCGAGCTGATGAGCATGGTGGAAGATTTCTACCGCGCGCACCGCCTTTTGGCTGAGCGGTACGACCAGCTCAAGTCTGAGGCGGGGACTCGCCTCCTGACAACTGTTGGGTCACCATTTTCCTGTAACAAGTATCGCCATGAGAAGTCGATGTCGGCAATGGACCAAAACTATGACAGCTACTCTGAGTCCTTTGAGCACGAGGAGACCACCGAATCCGAAGTCGAGGATCCTGAGGAGGAGGAAGAAGTAACCGGACACAGGCGCCAGGAAACCAAAAGCACGGGAGACAGGATCGAACATAAGCCCTGCCAGAAGAATGAAACCGTGGTTTCTCGCGAAAAGGATGACGCCCGGGCGCACGAAGAGGCAAAAGAAGAGGCAGGATCAAGCTGGTTCAGCGAGGACGAAGTGAAGAAGCTGAAGGAAGAAATAGAGAGGCTCAAAGAAGAGAACAGTATGCAGAAGGAGAAGCTGGTGCAGAAGGATGAAGAAAAGAGGGAGGTGATAAGGCAGCTGAGTCTGACTGTGGGAGTGTTGAAGGATGAGAATGTGAGGCTTAAGAAGCACATTGTTGCCAGAGAAGCCAAGAAGTTTAATCTCTTTGAGTTTGACAAATTTAAGGGTGGATTTCTGGCGAAGCTGTTCAATGCGTCTTCAAAGTCCCCACCCACAGTTGTGGCTCTGTAGATGGGCTTGACTTGTAATACTATTTAGTGTACCAAGTAGTAGAGGAACATGTGCTCTAAAATCAAGACTTAAAAGCATAGTTAGGGCCATAGTTAAGAAGTCGGTTTCTTTTCTCAATCATCAGGTTTGCTTTGATAGGATCAGGTTGTAATATCTATGTATTCTTTTACAGCTATAGCTTAAATGATATGGGACATGATTAGGCCAGTTTATTAAATTGTTAAGCGCGCATGTGCTGTTGCGGGTAAAATCACTAATCAATCCCAAGCAAGATTGTCCTTTCCTCTTTCCAGCAACAGTTCCTCTTCTGAACTACCTACTCCCACTATTGCTTTCTCTCACTGAGAAAAGGGCCCTCTTTTAATTACTTTTCTTTCCCAATGACTAATCAATTGGATTAAAATAGCCCCTGTGATTTCGTATGATGTGAATTTCCTGATGTTTAAGTGAGAGAGGACTAATGATACTAACAGTTAAAGCGACAAGGCAAAGGAACCATCTTTTTAAAAGGTAGCTAGGCAAAATACACAACACTTCACCAGAATTCAGAGTCTGCCAGAGAACAGGGTTAGAATCAAAGTGAATTTCCTACAGTGAAGTGACAGTGGCGATGCTCAAAACATCTCAATACCAACAAAGAAAGATGAACAAGAAGCACATGCCAAGAAACCCCCAACCACTCCCAAAAGGGCCTGCATGGGGCTCACTAGCTCTTTGTTTCTTTTTTTTTTTCACCCTCTTCCCAATTAGAAAAGAGCACAAAAAGAACGGTTAACTAAAGAATAGCAATTTTTACCAAAAAAAAAACTAAAGAATAGCAATTATTTTATATAAGCAGGGATAGAATTGCTGTCCTATGACAACATACATCTGTGCCATACACTTCATTCACAAAGAAAAAAGAATTATGAGACAATAACAGGTACTATGAATTGTAAAAAGCGAATGTTGAATCTACAATGACGAGAGTAAAGCAAAAGCACCCACTTGGGCAGACTGCAATTTTTGCCTTACATACCAAGAAGCAACACCAAGCACAATGCCACTGACAAACAGAGGACTACCCCCGCAAACGAATTCATTACCCTTGGCGAGGCCGAGACTGGCAAGGCCTTGGATGGAGGCAACGCAGTATTGGGCCCAGGGGCGAGCATGTCGTCTGGGTTCGGCGGGCTCGGGCTGGACGGGATTATCGGCAGCGTGGACCCGGGGGCGCCCGCCTCGCTGCCGGGGGATGGAAGCAGCGGGGTGATGTCGGGCGACAATGCCGGAGAGGGAGAGAGAGGGGAGGATGGGAGGAGTGATGGGGCAGCTGAGATGGTGGTGGAGGGGGAGGACTGAGGGGCAACACTGGGCAGTGTTGCTGGTGCTGCTGAGATGGTGGAGATGGGTAGCTTCTGGGGCAAGGCAGAGGTGGCCAGTGAAGTGCAGGACAGTGAGAGCACGAGCATTGCCAAGAGCGACCCAAGAGGAGCCATTGAACGATGAAGTAATTGAAGGTCTCTTCTTAGGAAACTCTTACGAATGTATGAGCCACAGAAAGAGAGCGAGAGTGAGAGAGAGAGAGATGATGTGGGAATTATGAGGCGAATGTGATGAGGTTATGATTGAGCATCATTATAGTTGGAAAGAGAGAGAGAGAGAGAGAGAGAGAGAGATGGATGGATCACGGAGAGGACAGAGGGTTATTGGGATCCGTTTGTGATGACACACAGCTCTGCAAATGCGACACTTTCACACTAGATGACAAAGTGGATGGGGCTCTTTTCCCTCCCGGAGCACATGAACGTGTGAGGTGTCTTTCAACCTTTTCTTCCAGAGTTGTAAATACTGAAATACTCCTCATGAAGACCAATGTTTTCTTCCCCTCGTGAAATTCAATTGGATTTGCTTTGCTACTCTAAACTATATGACAAAATTATTAATAAGGCCAGTACACGGTACATGCAGCTGATCCCATCAGCTCCACCCAACTGCATTATGTCCAGAAAAGAACAGTGAACCAGAGCAGCTAATATGACTTCTGATCCATCTTAAGTAGGCCCAGAGAAATGCAAAGAAGATGCGAGCACAACTGGCAAGTCGGCAACCTGGTCTTCAGTATCTGCATGGATGGAAACCTCCACCTCAATCATGAAAAAAGTTTTCTGCTTTTTCTTCTTTTTGTATTGTCTGATTTTTGGTCGCTTTTCCTTTTGACAGATACGAGATTTTGCAGTTTGATTGAAGCAAATCTGATAATATGCATGGTTTAGTGACGAGTTTCTTTGAATTTTGCCGGAGAAAGTTTATAAACTCAATTTATTAAGTGACGTGACAGATTATGACGCTCAATTGAGAGATTGGCTCGAGGTGAATTCATATTAATAGCAGTTGCTATTGTTAGTGCGAGTTAGTTTGAGACTTCGCTTGTGTCTTGGGAACCCTAGTTTGAGAGAAGCGTCTTCATCACGCTCATATACATCAGACTGGGCTCGAACGTGATCAACTCAAAACTCGTACATTCAAAGCTCCTCTCGATGTGTCATGTGATTAATGAACTGAGAACATTATAGAAGATGTAGAGATTAAGTCAATTTTTTAATAAAGAAATAAGATTTCAAGTGCATTTGATTCAGCATTTAGGGAAAAGCAAAGGCCTTTAGCCTAAAGGAGTTTTGCGAAATAAAAATACTATTCTAAACTGTAATTGAAAAGTATCTTGGAAAGCAACTTGGGAGGAAATATTGTTTGGTAAACATATATTTGGGAAAGTCCTTTGATGTGATCAATTTAAGTTTTTTTTTTTAATTTGTTTAAAAGTGAAAGAGAACAATGACTTTAACTTTTATATTTTCGTATTGAGTGTAATGTGCAAGAGACATATTAACAAATTTATAAATAAGAAAATCACATCAAAGTGGATCTTCTCAATTAAAAAGTGAGTAATTTCATTACAATAACATGATCACATATGTCCCAATAAAATACATACGTTGCTTTAAATATTACAAATCTCATCAACTAATAGTTCTTTCGTCACGTAAACATGCCATGTTAGAGGATGCATTATCATTTGAAGTACTCGCTCCCTCATTTGCAGTATCATTGTTAACTGAATATCTCACTAGGCACGTGAAATTATGAGAAATTGATTTTTTTTTTTGTCGAAAGAAACTGAAAGTTTGGAAGGCCAAAAAAATAGGACCAAAAAAAATGCAAAAGTGCCCTAGACTGCTGCTTGTACTCTTAGGCCCTGTCCTTTCCTTTTTAGCTCCTTTTGATACAAAAAGTTCTTCCTTTTTCCTCCCTAGGCTCTCCCAATAATTGAAAAAAGTTCTGTTTTTTTAGTTTCCATATCATGTTCTTCTTGTGGGCCATGTCGTACTCTTTCATTGCTTCCTCTTGGGCCTAGAATTGGACGTGAGCCACAGGCCCATCAGCTCGAAAGTGTCGTAAGCTTCCCTCCTTCCATCAAATTCACAAGAAAGTACACATGAAGAGAAGCCTTGGGGTTATCATGCCATGCCCTTTTCTTCTTTTCTTGCTCTTAACAAATCTTGACCCGGCCTAAGCCCGAGTTTTTAATTTGAAATCGAACCAGCCCGAACCCGAGTTTTAAAATTCAATCCCTTCGAGTCACACAGATTTTGACTCACGTAATATTGCATGGTCGGACGGTACCGACTCATACAAATTGTATCAATTGATCATTAATCGAGCTTGACTTAATTTACTGGCCAATTACAAACGCAATTACAAATAAAAGCATCTTAATCAACTCTTGTCATTGAACTAAACACAACGCCTTATATATAATATATATATAGGTACATATAGTTTTTCTGCATATACCCTAAAGAAAATCATCAATATACTTTCTTCATATATGAATATTACCCGCGCCTTACCCGGGTAATTTTCCATAGTTATGTAAGCTTACAACATAAAAAGGGGCCTTTTTGAGATATGATGACGGCTTTGGGTGTAGTCATGCGATATTCTCTTACAAGTCCCTCCATCTTTGTTCAAAAATATAGTAAAAGGATGATGACGTGGCAGCAGTAGCGTATTGAGGGTATATTCATTTAACTTTCCACTGGATCTGCAAGTTGCAGCTATGGGTACTTTCTCTTTTTTTATTGATAGTTGTAATTATGGGTACTCACGTTAGGGCTGATAGCCAATATGAAAGTTGAAAAAAAAAAGAAGTATAAAAATGACGCGAATGGTCATTAAACTTTGGCCCAATGTGTAATGGCATTTTTACATTTTTTTATTTATTCGATGTGGTCCATAAATTATTGGTAAAAGTCCATTTAATCCCTAAACTAAGTGAAAATGATTTAAATGAAAGGACTATATTGAACATTTACCCATAATTTAGAGACCATATTGAACAAACTAAATTTCTAAGGGCGACATTGTGCGTTGGGTCAAAGTTTAGGAATCACATTGTACCAATTAATAGTTCAAGGATGACATTATATATTTGATCAAAGTTCAGGTACTATTTGCATTATTATCCCAAAAGAAATAAAATTGAGTATTCAAGTCCCTTCACGTGATTTAGGGTGCGTTTGTTTCACAAAAAATCCGAAATTTGGAAAACATTTTTCAAAAAATGATCACTTATATCGCTTACAAAAATGAATGAATAAATGAAGAATACTTTCATCATCCACAAAAAATAATTAGCATAAATTTTTGTCGATATTGAACATATTTTCCGTTGACTAATTTTTCTAAGAGGCATAATCAATCATTTTTCCAAAAATGTTTTCAAAATCTTGAGTTTTCCATGAAACAAACGCACCCTTATTCCGAAAATGGATTGAAATCTCTTGCTTTCCTTTATGAATCATCGACTAGGAACAAGTCGTAGAGTACAAGAGATGTTAGTTCAAAGGTTAGGGCCCTTAGGGGGACAAAGGTGGAGTGCATGTGGAGACCCAATTTACTAGCCAGTTAATAAACATTACATCATTTCCAACATAATTTCATGTGGGCCAGTCCGAGTCTAAGAAAGAATATGCTTGCGTAGGTTTGCCCCCTTAATGTGTAAATTTCAAATATAATTTAACATCTACTCGAGAAGGATGTCTATTGACATTCCAAATTTCATTTTAGACGACTCAAAGAATCATGTGATCGTTCGCCTGATTCATCATAAATTATGTTTGATTGTTCTTCTTCTTAAAAAAAAAAGATAAATTTGTTAATTGAACTGTTGCGTGACGTTTCCTAGATAATTAGATAGGTGATCTCTTGATGCCGAGGAAGCATCCGAAAAATAATACGATGGGGCATCATCGTACTCCTTCAACCGACGAAGATTATTGATAGATAGGAAGAGGAAAAAGAAAAGCAGACGTGACAGACGCTATGATAACAACATACTCTTTGGTAACAGCCACTCAGAAACCGACACACGGCACTTCCATCCGTTATCTTTCAGCTGGTGCGTTGGGCTTTCTCCATCACACTAATGCATTGCATAGGAATGAAAGTGTTTGTCTTGTTGCACCACCCATAGAGAATATTTAAAAAACTTCTTGCATTCGGATTGCTTAGCTATGTGTGTGCGTGTGTTTTTTTTTTTTTTTTATAACTTGGGTCGGAACCCGTCCGGTAGAATTGAAAAGTAAGTGCTGAAAATTTAAGCATTGAATTTGAATCGACGGTGATCGTTAGTGCTAAAGATAAATAGAAATAAGTCGTTTGGTGATAACTGGAAATTTGTAAATAACATTTATGAATTTCTTACCAAGGATGGAACGGTGGACCAATATATTTGGCAAGGTTTTAGTAGTCGCCAATTTACCTTTGCAATTGAACGAATCGAGTAACCCCGACTTACCACATTAAGTAGATTGTTACTTCATTGAGTCCGTCAAGGCAAACATCAATTAAAGTTATCAAACAAGTTCAATCTCGAGTTTTCAACACTTTTAATTGGTTCACCAAACGGGCTCGGTTGAAAATGTGGCATACATACCTCAGGCCATCCTTATTTTTCTTTCCTTGGAGAACATACCGAACCGAGGCCTATATAATTGAGATGGATCTTTTTACCCCCCCTCCCCCCCCCCTCCCCCCCCCCCCCAAAAAAAAAACCTTAGAAATATATGCAACTATCAATAAAATCATCACACAAAAAAAGTAAAAATGAAAAGGAAGAGGTCCTTCCGTGTGGAAAGGTTTTCTTCTGTACCCGATTCGATTTAAACCCAACCTAAACAACCATCCAGGGAAATCATCATACGGACCCACCACTTGTGTAGACAAAGTCTCTTCCCCAACGAACACGATCCTCATTCAACGAGGAGCACAACACACGACCTTTTCTCCAAAGGGTGTGTACAAACTTGGCTCTCAAGGACACATTGACGACACGACACGTTAACAAGCGAAGTTCTTGTTGGGCACGACGTCAACCTCCGACATTCAATGATGAAGGGGCCAAGTCAACAGAACGAAAGATCTGACCACAAAAAAAAAAAAGAAAAAAAGAAAGAGACCGGTACTGGGCCCCGACAACAGAGAAATAAATAAAAGAAGACAGATCACCAAAACAAGCGAAAAGATGAAAGGGAACATCGTTCGAGATGGTCCGTCTCGTTGACCGCACGCCTATTGCTTTTGCGATTGTGGTGCCGAATGTTTCGACAGCGTCGGTGAGGTAACTAAATAAGAAAAAAATTTGATTTTGAGTTTAGGCTACGAAAAATCTCAAATTAACACATTTATAATAAATTCACTCTAAATTAATTTTTTGATTATGAAAAAATTTCAAATTAATACACCCGTGATAATATTACCCTCTGTTAATTTTCATTAATTTTACCGTCAAATTTCCGAGTTAGATGACACGCGACAGGTAACGGACGTATCAGTTTGGGGTTTTAAAGTGTATTAGTCTATGATTTTTTATGGTATTAATTCAATTTAATGAAGGGTAAATTTATCGCAAGTATAACAATTTGGAGTTTTTTGTGATAAAAAAATCAGTTTATGGTAAAATTGTCGCGGGTGTACCAATTTGGGGTTTTTATGGTAAAAAAATTAGGTCAATTTATCACAAGTGTACCGGTTTGAGATTTTTTATGGCAATAACCATTTAATTTTTAGCGCACTGAATTCTGATATGTATAATCACTGCTCAATTTTTTTTTTAATTACGTACGTTCAATTAGTGCTCTTGAATGCTCGTTAACGTGACCTATTATGCGTGACCGGTCGGAGTTTCTGTTGTCCATGCATGTTATGAATTCGGTCAAAGATTGGCATCGTTGCATGCCGCGACGGATCGGCTTAACAGTAATGACTAGATTCGAAATGACTCGAGCGGATTTGCTTCGGACCCCTATGTCTTGTCAAATTAGCAAGTAATCTTGTGACTCTTTGATCTAAAGGAAGGAAGATTAATGAAAAAGATGATACTTAATTTCCGCAATTAAAGCATTTATGGATGTACGATCAACCATCATAAAGTGAAGCACTTCTTGTTTATAAGAAAGTCCTAGACGTAACCTTGTAAAGTGGCAAGGAGATCTCGCCATATCGTATAAGTAGCGTTCCACCCCTTTTGTTTTTTTTTTAATTATAATTAGCATAATCCTCTTAATTATGACGTCCTTCTTTTAACATTCGTTTTTTTGGGTCGAATGCTGCTTTATATAAATATATGTTTTTCATCGATTTTTTTCTTCGTTTTTATTCAGATGCTGCTTTGTAGAGCTTAAAGAGACCCCTTCAAATCACCCCGTCGAAGACGAAAGGTCACTTCCTGCATGTTTGTGAATGGATCGACCTTCATTTAGTACCATATGATATAGTTGTGCAAAACCGCAGACCACGGTTGTATCGATTGTTACTGCGAGCCGGCCGACGCCGAACAACCTTGCTATGGCCACGCTGCCCGTAATGAGGACCGTCCCGCCGATGGCGTGCGCGTCTTGTTTGTTTCCCATCGAGCAACTTGTGGGAGGACCAAGTATCCCGACAATAGGGGAGTCTGGGACCAACTTCACGACCGTATGCTCCGCTACAAGAATCATCAATTCGTGGATACTAACTAAATACGGAATTTGAGCCTCATGATATGGTCGATATTACTTACGGAAAGTTTCTTTCTTCCACTCGTACCCAAATTGAACCTTGTAGGTACACGGTGAATACACAAATACACACCGTATATACGAGACTGCCAGACCGTATTATTAATCGGGCGATTACCTTGAATTTTCCAAGCTCGTGATTTCTAGTCTTGCCCGTCTCTCTCTTTGACGATAACGGTCGGATCACGGGATCCATTTATTCTGCACATGGATATCAATGAATTCGGAGGTCTAGATGGGTACGTGGCATACATGCATCATACGTTTGGACAAATATCATACATGCACCAAACGCCGGGGGACCTGGGTTTGTGTATTGGAGACTCGATCCTGGGCATGGGCATCGGGGTCGAGGGCCCAGCCTCGATGGACCCAGGGATGAGCCTTAAGATTCTCTCGTCCAAGCGTAGAATTTCTGGTTCAAGCGTCGATATTTAATAATATTTTAAAAAATTATTTTCAATTTTTTAAAGAGAAAATCATTTTTTTTTTTAATTTAAGTATATATTTCCTGTTGATTAGAAAAATATTCTCCATCGGCTTAATTTCCTAAGAAATCCAAATGTCGGAACACGAATAAAAACATGTTTCTCCAAATAAACGGATTCTTAAAAAATATCAAATAAGGAGTCGGATCCACTTGATTATTTTTTCTCCACGGGGACCCACCAAGCCCATGAGAACTAACTTTCAAAGCTCTCGATATAAGCCCCCTCACGAACATCACCATCGCAAAACTATCACATCCTATCTCCATCATCTCGCCAAAGCCTCAAAGACGAAAGATGATAGAACAGGAAGCCGTCGCCGTCGTCATCGTCGGAGGCGGGCCGTCGGGGCTGGCCATGTCGGCGTGCCTCAAGACCCTGTCGATCCCCCACGTCCTCCTCGAGCGAGAGGACTGCTTCGCCTCCTTATGGAAGAAATACGCCTACGACCGCCTCCATCTCCACCTCCGCAAGCGGTTCTGCGAGCTCCCCCACATGCACTTCCCCCCGGACTACCCTGAGTACGTGCCCAAGGCCCAGTTCCTCCGCTACTTGGACGACTATGTGGCCCGCTTCGGCATTGAGCCGGCCTACGGGAGATCTGTGGAGTCGGCCGCCTACGACGAGGGGGTCGGGAAGTGGAGAGTCAACGCGAGGGTCGCGGGCTCCGGCGAGGTCGAGGAGTACCTGTGCCCGTTCCTGGTGGTGGCCACCGGCGAGACGAGCGATGCCTTCGTCCCGGAAGTGGATGGAATCGAGGGCTTCGGCGGGAAAGTGATTCACTCGACTGGGTACAAGAATGGGAAGGAGTTCGAGAAAAGCAGGGTTTTGGTGGTCGGGTCGGGGAATTCCGGCATGGAGATCGCGCTAGACTTGGCCAACCACGGCGCAAGAACCTCCGTCGTGGTCCGGAGCCCGGTAAAAGCTTCACTAGCTTTCTCATCATTCTTTAAAAGGAAACTGAAATTTACTTATCCCTAAGTACTCATGTCTCAAAACATTCAGTAGCTTTCTACAATTGAATTGGTCATGGTAAGAGTTACACTTAACCCGACATGAAAGCAAACATCAATGTGTATGTTGCGACCTGTGGAATACAAAAAACTCTTCTTGATGCATTAACCCGTAGACAAAATCCGCCGTGCCGAGCCACATCCCTCGCCAGCGAGCGTGACTTCATCTTCCTCGTCTGTTTCGAGACGCATGACATTGTAACCTATGGCGAGTGTCGGTATCCGAAATTAAGGATGCGACATCATTCACGGCTCCCATTGCTGATACTATGCACTTATCATACGCAGGTACATGTTCTGCCGAGGGGGGCAGCGAACCTGGGCCTGGTGTTGCTGAAGTATCTCTCGCTTCCCATGGTGGACTCGTTGCTGGTTTTGCTGAGCAAGCTGGTCTACGGGGACATGTCCAACTACGGACTGAGGAGGCCGAGCGAGGGTCCTTTCCTTATGAAGGTCAAGTACGGCAAGTACCCCTTCATCGACGTCGGCACTTGCCAGAAGATCAAGTCTGGCGAGATCCAGGTACGCGATCTGATCTCCGACTTCTGAGCCTTTTAACTTTCGATCAGCATGTGAGGACGCCTTAAACTCCGTCGATTACACCGACGTCCGGCGATGGTCGCCAATAAGTTATTCGATAGTCAATACGAATTTGTTCTGATTTCGATCGGTTATATTTTGGAATAATGTTCCGGTCAGCGAACCCATTTTTGTTTTTTTAGTGACAAAAACAGCTCATTTCCTTTATTTTATCCTGGCAGATTGGGACATGGTTAAATTAAGATTAGTATGAATGGACTCAGTGTTTTTTAAAGGTAGAAAAAATTCCACCCAGTTGACTCGCGGCTAGTTTATTTATTATCAAGAGCACAAGTGGTCAGTTGAAAGAGAAATAATATGTATCTTCGACTCTAGGTGGATCTTACGTCGGTATCATGATGGTCTTCGAAGCTATCTTAGCTTGCAAGCCATTGTGCTTTTCAGGTTGACGAAATCGAAACAATTCTACTTGCACACGCTTTTCATGGCACTAATATACCGTCGATGTAACAGTATTTTTCCACGAGCGGCCTTGATTACAATTTATGGTCAGCGAAAGATTTAGTGGTTAAAACCCTAGCTAAATCGACGAAGAATAAGACTGTTTATATGGACCTTAGCAGGTCCTTTAAAGGCTCTATCTGAACTCTCGGGAAAAAATGTATTCCCTCCTCTAGAGAAAACAAACATATAGAGGGCACATGAGGGGCTTGAGGGGGTCCAGCCGTGTAGAAAAATAGCACGAAAGGGTTTTACTCTCCACCTCTCATGGCAATGATCCTTAGGGTTAACTGTAACCGAAGACCCTGAGGTGAGCATCCCCCGCTTAGTTCTCTTTACACCTATGGTTTGTGTTATAGTTTTTATAATAAAATGTGGAAAAATTATGTAGTCAGTCCTAAACCTATTATACGGATGCCAATTCAATTTTAAACTTTCCATTATTGCCAATGTAGCCTTAAACTTTTGCGCGAAGTTTTAATGCACTCCTTCCGGTCAATTTTGGCCAAGCCGTCCTTCGTGGCTCACCGCCACTTCAGGGATTTTTGGCCGAAATTGGTCGGAATATATACATTGGAATTTTAGGTCTCGATTGGCAAAACTAGAAAGTCTATTGTACAATAGGTTTAAGACCAACAGGATAGTTTGTGTTTTGTCCATTTGAAATGCGGTTCGTGTGTGGACACGGATACGGATCATGGACTTTTGTGATCAAACTTTGGGCAGGTCCTGCCGGCACTGAAGAGGGTAGAAGGGAACGTGATGGAGTTCGAAGGCGGCAAGTCTCATCCCTTTGACGCCGTCGTCTTCTGCACCGGCTTCAAGCGATCCACCCACAAGTGGCTCAAGGCACGTAACCCCATCGACGCCAAGATCGATTCCGACCTTCATTACGTAAGATTTCCTAAGTTAAATTTTTCTTGTTTTTTTTTTTAAAATTTTGGGCAGGGAGATGATTACCTGTTGAACGAAGATGGGATTCCGAAACCAAGTTCTCCAAATCACTGGAAGGGCGAGAAGGGTTTGTACTGCGTCGGGCTGTCGAGGAGAGGATTCTATGGAGCTGCTTCGGATGCCCAGAACGTTGCCGATGACATCAAAGCCCAACTTTAGTTTCTCCTCTCTTCTTCTTCTTTCTTTCATTTTTTTTTTGAATTTTTAAACATTGTGATATACTTATTATATGTATTTTGCAAAGCTTGGATTGAGCTCTATATCTGGGTCAATATAATACGGTTAATTAGTGAAGCAAATAAGGGAGGGTTTCCTCCAAAACCTCAGGAGAAAAATTAAGGAAATTTGACGAATTGGTGCATGCAGCAGATCTTTCGCTTTTCAAAGAATTTGACACGCTTTGGATTCTTCGTTACGTTATGGGGCTCACGGCATAAGCAAAGCCAAGCCCATGAGAGCATTATTTAAATCATTTCAAAAGCTAGCTAGAGAAGTCCGACCAGGACGCGACGCGGCGGCGCGATTAAAAAGGGTACCGGCTTTCGGCTAGGCATGGCCCATGGTCCCCCCAAAAGGTTGTGCCTGGCTCGGCCCCAAGGCCTCGGCACTTACGATTACCAAAGTAGCCTCGATAAGGATCGAAACAACCGTCTAGCATACCCACTCCATTCGTAACTGACCATCATAGGCAACGAAAAAGTGAATTTCGACCCGCCGAACAAATCGGGTCAAGCCAGCATAGACCCCATGATTCTTGAGCTAAGATCGGGTCGATCCTATATGATTCGACTTGACCCGGGAGAGGTGAAGAACTAGCGTTTTTTTTGGTAACCACTATATGATTACAGAGAATAAGATAAAAATGAGAAATGAGTAATTCTATGGGGATCATCCTGGAATAAAACGGCGAGTATAAAAAGCTTAGGTTATAAATTATTACCCGTCTCTACGTAATGCCTGTAGTTGAGTCCGAGAAGCTATTATTCTGACTTTGGCTTTTACCCTACCTTTTACGACGAAGGTCGACTTGAAAAAACACAATAAAGAGCGGGTATAAAATGTTTTAACATATATGTTGTTATTTCTCATTTTATCGGAGTGAGGATATCTCCTTAATTTTCCGACGAAAAAAAGTGAAATTTCTTTTTAGGATTTCAAAGTAACCAAAGCCACTTAAAGTCCCATCCAATCGATTCGGTGTGATTAACTTTCGATCGGTTCGAGGACCATGCATGTCTACTTGCGTGTCGACGGGACGAAGAGAAGAAAACGTACATAGGGCAATACGACGGAGATTACTTATTATTGTCCCGATTCACTGTATCACTCCGAACGAAGTGAAGAAACATCGGGGTCCAAGTCGAGTCCGTCCAACGTATTACGGAAGTACATTCTACACTCGGGCCAAAACGAATTTGCATTCTCCTTCGGCGATTCAGTCCGTCCAATCATTAGCCGGCAATCTTCCCCACCCTCGGAATTAGCGTACGAATGAAAAAACACGACCATCCAATCCGAGGACGACACCCGGAAGAAACGGACACGTCATGGAATTAGGGGAGATTCGAGTTGGGGAATGACGGAGAGGCGGGGGGACACGGCGGAGATGTCGAAAGTGGGATTTGGACTTCATCGAAGGATGTTTCCGGTGCAAATTTGTCAACGGACACCAAAAACGTGTCATTAACCATTTGTATAAAAAAGCAAAAAAGGAAGATATATAAACTTTGTGCTTAAATAGAAGAAGAAGCATTTACGCATCCATATTGGTCAAGAAGAGGGCGAGATACATAAGGAAATTCTTGTATTTCTAGGTTCAATTTGTATTTTACTAAATGCGTTATTAAAAAAAAAATAACATCGGTATGCTAAGTCGGAGTCAACAGTGTGGCCATTCCAAGCGCATTGCTCTCGACATATGGCCGACAAGAAAATAATGAACCTGTCGACGTACCCTTCATCGTGGTGAGTAATTTCCTCGAATTTCTTTTAAAAAGAAGAAATTCGAGGAAATTACTCGCGATGACGAAGGAAAAAAAAGAGAGATCCTGAACCCGATCGAAGGGTAACGAACGGATACGGAATGGGTCAGAGACCAAGAGAGATGGGAGACGGCAGCGGGACGGGGTGTGTTACAATTAATGGACCGGGCCGATGCCGTGTTAAGGAAGAGCGGATCCCGTATCCATCGCTGCATACGGAAAAATCCGCGAATTCATATGTGTACGGCGCTTCCCGTGGGATTAGTCTAAACAAATTATCCTTTTTCCGCTTGGAGAGCTCAC
This sequence comes from Syzygium jambos, assembly GCA_031216235.1. Classification (NCBI taxonomy): domain Eukaryota; kingdom Viridiplantae; phylum Streptophyta; class Magnoliopsida; order Myrtales; family Myrtaceae; genus Syzygium; species Syzygium jambos. The sequence continues at coordinate 25,392,851 of CM062230.1, forward strand.
GAATAATTATGGGGGATAAAAAAAAAAGGGAAGGAAGTGAGAAGAAAAGCACGGAATGGTGAATTCAAACGCGCATGCATGATGCATGCAGATGACAGGGGGAGGGAATGCAGGCTCAAAACCAGACATTTCGTTCGTTTGCTCCATCGGAAGTATCGCGCCCAGAGTCGCAAACATCGCCCACCCCCCCCCACCCCAAGACGAAGAAGAGAGCGAGACAGGCAGAGGCAGAGGCATCTCTCTCTCTCTCTATTTCTTCTGTAACACAACGTCCCCCCACCTCTCTCTCTCCCTCTCTCTCTCTCTCCGTCTCCTTGTTTCTCTCTCTAGGCGTGCGAGAGCTCACGAGCACCACCATCGCCGCCGCCACCTCGCACGCTGTACGACACGCTGCAGTGAGGACGGTTACGCCGAGGCGACGCGCTCAGAGGAGAACGACTCGTCACGCCACAACCAGCCAGCCAGAAGCAGGTAACGCCCGCTCACAGAGAGAGAGAGAGAGAGAGAGTGTGTGTGTGTGTGTGTGCGTGCGCGTGCGTGTGCGTGCGTGTGCGTTGTTTCGCCAATCGCTCGACCCGCGTCGGCCTGAATTTGCTGAGCCGTTTATACTCGCCTCCCTGTCCGGTTCGCGTGCTCCCGAGCTCTTTCTTCTTTTGTTATATCTGCTCTCTATTTCGCTCTGCTTTTGCAGCTAACCGAGACCATCGGCGCAGAGCTGCAGAGAGATAGAGAGAGGGGAGAGATGAGCTCTTGTGTGGACACCGAGAACGGACGATCCAGCAGCTACGACCGCTCGTCTTCCTGCAACGACATTGGAACTGGTGAGTCTCCTCCAGCTCCCGTCGCTCCATTATTGCTCCTCTGTGTCTGATTGTTCCCTTAGGAAAAACGAGAATTAAGTTCCGGCTCCCATGTGTTAATCTATCGTCGCTGTGTAAAAGAGCTTGATGATCCGGACTGTCGATGTAACTACTACCGTTGCTACCTGCGGGGCGAATGTGACTTTAGCCTGACTTTTATTAGAACGAGAAGGGTTGGATACGTCAAATGATTCTATGGAACTTCTAGTGTTCGCAACAAATTCGTTGTTCTAATTTTGGGAGACGAGAGATGTTGCTGCATTATCATGTCAAAAGAAACATTAAGTAGAAAACTTAGTGGTTAATTCGCTTTGAGTCTCGGTTTTTAAGTCGATCGATCAAACGCTTGTGAGAATTGTAATCCCGGATCGCTCCTTGTTAAACAGATTTTAAGGGATGACTGTGATGTCCCCCCTGCCCTCGTCGCTTGCCACTGTTTCATTTCCAAAACTCAGTAGAATTTTCTCTGCTGTGATGATACAGGGAGAGGAGATAATTTGCACGAGGAACTATGGCATGCTTGTGCAGGTCCCCTAGTTTATGTTCCTAAAGCAGGGGAAAAAGTGTATTACTTCCCCCAAGGGCACCTTGAGCAGGTACTTCCTCCTGAATCTTTTGTCCGAAGAATATCCAATTCTGAGTCGTGGAAATAACTGGTGGCGAGGAGGCTACAGGTAATCCGCTTGACGGTCAAATTACATGCAGAATATATCTCTCACCTCCTCTTCCAATTGGAATGATATCTAACAATCGAAGGATGGATTCATCACTCAAAATCTGAATACTGACCTTGCTTTTGAGACTAGCAAAATGGGCAGAAGTGTTGTTTGCAAATGTCCAAACTAGATATGCACTAACCATTATTCACTTGGTTCAGATTGTGTACTAATTTTAGGTGAGATTCTTTTTGCTAACTCAAATACGTCGACTAAATCAATTGATTATTACAGTCGTGCACACCATGAATTCATATTCTTAGATCATCACAAAGAGATGTTGGTCATTGTGGATTCTAGCCTTTGTAGTTGTTTCGTCAGTGTTACTTATCAAATGAAATGCCGAGTTCAAACACGAAGTAATTCTCCAGCATGACATCAATTTGTATCCTCAGATCATCGCAACGTGATTTTCGGTCATTGTGAATTGTAGCCTTTGTCGTAGTTTCATCAGTGTTACTTAATCAAATAAAAACCTAGTGTTTTTTTTTTCGGTCGAGAAATAATAAAAGCGTAGTTGAAAAGCAATGTAAACTATCCAGCAAACTACCTAATGGTTTCTTATGGACCAACCACCCCCGGAAGTAGGAATTGTCAGACTAGAATCAATTCAACTGTAGACATGGGACCATGTGCCCACTGGGTTGCTCTTTCTGTCAGCTTGATATCCTTTTGCTCGTAAACATCTGGACCTCTTTATTCACTTATGGGCTGCTAGGAAATATTAGTTTGGTATTCTCATTTCTCAGGATAGTTTTGTACTTTGGTATCAAACTATCCTCCTCTTTTGCTAATGTCAGCGATCGTATTGGATAAATTTGGTCTTAGGTGGAGGCTTATACAAACCAGGATGGTGATATGGAAATGCCTATCTACAAATTGCCTCCAAAAATCCTCTGCAAGGTTGTTTCTATTCAGCTAAAGGTATAGTTCAATTGAAGAAGACATGCACTGGTTAATGTCTTGATTTTTTTGCACTTCGCAACTCATTTTTTCTTGAATTTTTTATGGTATTAAGAGACATCTCTCTTTCTTGTAGGCTGAGATTCAGACAGACGAAGTGTTTGCACAAGTTGCATTGCTCCCAGAGGCAAAGGTATGTGAAACTTGATACATCCATGCTCCATCTTTCCGCTTTGAACTTCCCATGCTTCGTGCGGGAGCTTACTTCAAAATTAATTTTCATACACATATAATTTACTTCCTTAAAGTTACAGAATCCTGGGTAAGTGATAAGATGTCCATCCAGATGCTATTGCCATCAAACTAAATTTGTTCATCTTTCGTGCAATTCACATACTCTTTCCGTTTGAAAGATTGGTGATTAATCAAAACTTTGCATTCTGCTGGCCTTTTTGCAGCAAGATGAGGTCAATTCTAACTGCAAGACTTCACCAGTGCCCCCAAGGGATAATTCACGTTTCGTTGTCAAGATTCTTACTCAATCTGATACAAGCACACATGGCGGATGCTCTCTTCCTAAGCGGCCAGCAGACGAATGCCTTCCTTCCCTGGTTGTTGTCATTGCAATGATGTTTTCTATCAGTACATAAGCTGAATGCAGTAGGACCTAGGTTAACTGTTTTGGCTTCTTTTGGCTTTTTTAGATACTAAAAATAACTACTTGCCTGTACCAAAAATTTTACACTGTACCAAAAAAAAAAAATAACTACTTGCAGTGATAATGGTACCATGGTCCCAGTTTACGGGTTAGTATGAAACAACTGAAAATTACAACATACAACTAGATAAAACATGTAGAGATATGCAGACCATCGAATAACCGCTACATCATAATCTCCCGACCATGGCTTAAGCGTGCTCAAGGTTATGATGTTGGTGTCGTTTGAAGGAGGGCTTTTCAGGTTATTGTCGTTTCTGGGCAAATGTTCATGTTGTGGTTGTTGTCACAGGACATGTCGCAGCACCCTCCAGTTCAAGATCTGGTGACGAAAGACTTGCATGGAAACGAATGGTGTTTCCGCCATGTCTACCGCGGTAATACAATTGAATCAAATAACTTATTGCAGAAGAATAATTATGAAGTACTTTGCTTTGTGTGCTCTCCCATGGTTGTTGCTTTTCTGTTGCTGCTGCTACTGATGTATGTCATGGCTCATACGGTATCCTAAATTCATTTAATTGTATATAGTGAAACATTCAAACATTAACCATAGCTTCATTAGATAAGTTACCATTGATTCAAAGTTCTATGTGGCATTAGAGCAAGAGATCTTGTACTCAAATCTCTCATGATGCATCCATCTAATCCTTTTTAATCTTTAAACTTGTGCCGAATCCCCATACACCTAAGGGCACGGGCTAGAATATTTGTATAGTAAACCGTGCTTTCATTTTATAGTTTAAGTTTTTTTAATATAAGTTGGCAGCGGTCCTGCAATTTGTCAACATATTAGTAGAAATAGATGGCAATTAGCTTGGACACCATGATGATATACTGGGATTTGTCATTTTAATATGCGAATGCTTTAATATGAAATGATTATGTCAAGTGACGTGTCATCTGACAATAATGCATACCTGCATGTTCTGTGTGCATTTTCCATATAAGAATCATGTTAAATTCTTCTTGATACATAGATTTGAATTAGCACTCCTACTCTTAGTTTAATTCAGTGTTCGTCTCTCTAGTAATTTACCTAAGTACTAGACGAAGAGGTACAAACGATTCTTTTATTGTTCATCATTGGTCATCAAGGAAATACTTGATAACAATAACTAAGCTGTTACGTCAGTTCTTTTATGGTCGTAAGCCGCGGTTCCCCCTTTTCTTACGTGTCAAATCAAATCAAAATTCCTCGATTGGATGGTAAATGAACCATTTTTACAGTAAGAAGCACAATTTCCCACGTGATCTAACCTTTTCATATCTTGCTCTTTTCCCTGACGTTCGTAGGTAAACCAAAAAGACATTTGCTGACAAGAGGTTGGAGTGATTTTTTAACTTCCAAGAAGCTGGTCCCTGGTGATGCATGCTTATTCCTCAGGTTCTCTCTCTCTCTCTCTCTCTCTCTCTCTCTCTCTCTCTCACTCTTACGCCTGTCTCTGATGATGCACCCTTGCTGCCCTATTCTGCCTGAATTTTTTCTAAGCAAAGATATAAATACGATGTCCCCGTGTCTTCACTTCTGGCTGTTTTGTTTAAGGGTAATATCTTTTCTTTGCTCTTGCAGAGGAAGGGATGGAGATGTGCGCATTGGTGTGCGCCGTTTGATGAATTCTCAGACGGCCACACCATCATTTGTCCTGTCTGGGCACAGCATGCGCCACGGCATACTAGCCAGTGCCTTGCATGCAGTTTCTGCTGGAACCACGTTTACAGTGTACTATCGTCCCTGGTAAACTATCTTATGCATGACATGCGTGCAAGATATCTGAGAAACTGTGAGAATGTTTCTCTAGTTGTCTAAGTGTGGACTACATTTTGTATTCCCCAGGGCTTGTACTTCAGCTTTCATCATTGCTTATGAACAATACATGAAAGCAATGGCAAATGACTATTTTATCGGAAAAAGGTTTAGGATGCAGTTTGAAGACGAAAAATGTGGAGAGCAGAGGTGACTTCTGGAAACCTCTGCCATTTGACTTTGTTTTCTCATACAGATAAATCTCTGTCCTAATTCTTCCGGATTAGATGAGGTTGTAAACCAGAATGTACCTAGTTTTTTGGTCCGATCAGAATACTCCCTCCCCAAGAAACTAATCTGCTATTAGTATGCTTTCTTATTTCGTTTGAAATTTCTCAATTGATCAATGACATGAACAGGCTGGGAGGGGCTGTAGTTGGCATAGAAGATATTGACCAGATGAGATGGCCTGGCTCTGACTGGAGATGTATCAAGGTAATTGTCCATTTCATTGTCTTTGAGATGTATCTTGCATGTTGAATATGCATTCTCTATAGATGCTGATTATTCATCATCTCAAAGCTATGTTCTTCATCTACTTTTGTAATGTTCAACCATTTAGGTACTATGGGATTCCACACGTGCCAAATGTATACGCCCAGAAAGAGTTTCTCCGTGGGATATTGAGCCCCTAGATGCAGACGGGAAGAAGCAGCCCGTTCTTCCAACCTCACTAAAGAGGACTCGTCCACACAACTTACCGTCGCATTGGCCTCCTATATTTGTTATGGATGGTCAGTATTCACCGTACTTTTGGCTTTAGAACCTACAGTGAATTTCACACCGAAGCGAACTTTTTGGGACAAACACAGGAGGAAAGCTAGCTGGGAGATTCCCCTCCACGTGACTCTTCTGTTATTTATCAAATGTAATTCTCCTCTGCAGGAACCCAGTGGACTTCAGTTGCACCAAAGTCTCGAAGACACTCGGGGGTCTTTCAAGGTCAAGAAAAATCTGATTTGCCAATTTATGAATCCAATGCGCCACGGCCATTACCATTAGTACCACGTTTGCCCACTCCAATCCAACATGTCCAGTTGGCATCACAAGGTCAAATTCACTTAGCAGCACATAATGCATGTCATCAGCATCCTGAGAGTGCATTTTTGGTAGGTGATGGTGGTGAAAGAGAAAGTCAGGGTCCGAGCAATCACGGGCCTCCAGCATGCATCGCTCCGGAATGTGGTCCAGTTAAGAGCTTGCCAGCACAAGACATCAGCCCTGCCAACTCCACCTCCCAGGCACGTGTGACTTCTGAAACAAAGGATGAAACAACCCCTTCCCAGACAAATCGCTTTGGGAAATGCATGGTTTTTGGTGTCAATTTAGCAGATGACGCATCAGAGCTCCCTTCACCACAAGTTGCCAACTCCAGTGAACTGTCTAAGCCTTCTTCAGTTCCTCCATTATCGAAGTCCAGCCACTCTGTGCAGGTTCTAGGAACGTCTCAAACTAATTGCTGTTCAGTCGCTGATAAAAGTTGAAATGCTATTGATAAGCTGTCATAAAAGCTGTGTGGTTTGACAAATTCAGTCGTGAAATGCTACAAGAAAAATTTCACTGGAATCCACAAACAATATCCGACATTGGTATATGCTTGTCATCAGTTTGAAATTTGAAACATGTAGTCTCTCATGAGATTCGAAGAATCAAAACAATTCCCATTTGAAGCTGTCGAAGCTAGACAGCTACCTGCAATTCATTCTTTTCTTAGAAGGCTTGTTCCAAAGGCAACGGCAATTCATTCTTTTTTATGTTTTATCCCTTGTAGATTCTTTGATGGAAACTTTCAGTCTACAAGAGTCACTTTCAGGAAATAATCTCTCCTTTACATGGCAGGTTATAATAAATGGAACTGCTACAGGAAGGCCGGTTGACCTCAGACAGTTGAAAGGCTATGAAGAACTCATTCACGGGCTTGATCAGATGTTTAATTTTGGCGGAAACTTGATCGACGGAAGCAGTGGGTGGCACGTGAAATGCATGGATGACGACGGGGACAATGTGCCAATAGGGGATTATACCTGGCAGTTAAGGACGTTATCCCTTTTGTGATTGCAGAAACACAAAATGATTGCTCCTTATGTTTGTGATTTGGAATAACACATGTTAACCATTTGCTGTTCTCTGTCACTGACGAGGGGTTGTTTATGCAGGGAACTTGTCTCCATGGTACAACAAATACTTATTTGCCCAAAGGAAGAAGAAAAAGGCAAACAGGGTCCATGCTCATCCGATGTAGTTTCTTCCAAATGCTTCCGTGGTCGCATCACTCGCACGGTTCTTTCTCGCTTTGTCTACTCGAGTTCATGATGATTGGGACTTCTGTTAGACCTCGTGCTGACGATTTGTGAGCGCATTGACAATGTTGCCACTGGTTTGTGCTTTTGATTGCTACTGGATCTTCTTTAATTTGTATAAGTCACACTGTGCCGGATATCTATGGTTGCTCCCGGCAATGCATGCATTTCATACTGTGGCCTCCACAGATGCTGTTATGAAACCCTCTTCGCAGGAATGCCGCTGTGGCACTGTACTTAGACTCATGACATGATTGAGCTGAAAGAATCATAACAAGTGAATGCTAAAGCTAGCCTGGAATCTCTCTTTCTTTGCATTTATCGGTGCGTAGAACTAGAGTCTGACCATTACTGACTTGCCAATGAGGCCGGGGGTTCTAGTTTTCATTACCATCTGCTATGTGTAGGTGAAGTAATTGGCGCACCCGGTGCGGCCCAACGTTGAATTGGATCTCTAGGGGGGGAGGAAACAGCTGGATTTTCTTCGCTATTCTTTTTCATAGGATGAGGGAAATTTGCTTTTCTCGAATCGATCTTCAGTAACCCTCCCTAGAACCCAGTTCGAATGCTCGAGAGGACAGTCATGGTGGCGAAACTGGGAAGTGTGGGGTTGGAAATTCTTTGGACGCAGAACGGGAAAATTTCATGTTCTAGGACGTTGGTTCTTACGAACAATAGGATTCTCGGATAATTGGGTTTCCGCACTCGTACTACTGACTCACGATGGCTCGGGTATTCAAAAGTGAAACAGTGCACATCTCTTTCTCCGGTGAATTGTTCTCAAATCGAGATCTTGTAGCGGTGTGCTTGTGGCTGCAGGGTTTTAGCACCTCCTGCTTTTTCCTTCACCTTGCGTCATGCTCTGTTTTTCGAGATGAATAGATAGCTTGATCGAATATAATGCACTCAAACTACGGTAATGTGACTAATGTCCCGAGAGGTAAGCTGTTTTGCACCGTATGCATCTAGTGAGCATGCCTTAGATTCCAGTGGGAGTCGAGAGAGTTTGGCTCGTCCAAACGCTCATCCCCTCCTTCTTCCACCGGTCCCAGGATTAGTCGGTCCGATTCCTAGTCCCAGAAATTGGGAACCGGTCCGTTAAATTCGTTTCCTGATTTCTGAATGGGATTGGACTGAATTGGAAACCGCTGGCCCTGCTGAAAAGTAAATAAAGAGAAACATTTGAAATCAAAGAGCTTCAACAATTTCACAATCGAAACGACGTCGCCGTCCCCTCGCCACTGCCCTCCCAGCCTTATCCGAAACGTCTCTCTCTCTCTCTCTCTCTCTCTCTCTCTCTCTGTGGCTCCTTAGCCATGGCGTCTCTGCAACATCTCTCGTCTTCTTGCCGCTAATACTCTCTCTCTCTCTCTCTCTCTCTCTCTCTCTCTCCGAGCAAAACCGCATCGCCGCCGATGGCGTCTCTGGTCTCCCGCCTCCCGAGCTGCAATCGCCCTCGCGGCGACGATCTTCTCCCCGCAATCGCCGCCGCGGCTCCAGTCGCCTTCCCCGCCAGCTCGCGCTCGCGCTTCACTTCGAACCGTCCGGTCAATCTCATCGCCTCCGTCGCGAACCGGTCCAGGCCTCGCGTCCGCAATCCTAAGAGCAGCGAAGAGGACGAAGCTTCCGTCCAAGAGCTCAGGATCCCCGACTATTGGTTGCACCCTCCCAAGGCCCTGGAGGTACTCACTATTTGAGCTCTGGAACCGGTCCTTAATCTGGAATTCGAAAATGATTTTGATGTTGTTTCGTTTCCGAGAACAGTATGAAATCGAACGTACGATTGTCGATCGCAATTGCTCGAGCAAAAGCATCGCTCTTCGATGCTAATATGATTTGTCTCGGCGTGAAATAGAGACTCTCAAGTTTAGGACTTTGAATGTTTGCGCTTCAAATGTTTTCCAGTTACTTCTCAGCTATCTTTCCTTGTAAACTCTGAGAGCGGAACCAGTGAAAAGTTGCTATCTTGCGGCTTTGTGTGTGTGTGTGTGTGTGCGTGTGTGTGTGTGTGTGTGTGTGTGGAATTGACATCGTTACTCCAGTACTCACATCTCTCGGGCTGGGGATGAATTTTTGTCTAGGAATCGGAATGGCTCAGAGTTTCTCTGCACAAATGGCTGGACGACGAGTACTGCCCGGAGGAGACTAATGTCGAGATCAGCCAGGTTGCCGCGAGCTCGTACTACAGTTCCTTGTTGGAGAAGCGAACCGACCTGGGCGACATCCTGTTGAGCATGGCTAGAGAATTGGAGTCCGTCTCCTACCAGGAGAGCTTTCATGGGGCATTCTCGTCGGCGAACGCGGCGATCGATTTGATATGTCGGCGGATAGAGCAGTCGTAGCGGGTACGTTTTTTTCTCATTGCTTTGAGCAAGCCGACTCTTGTCGAGATTTTCGCCGTGCCTAAAACATCTACATAGATAGGGAAATGTGTTGAAAAGACTTAACTGCTGCTAAGGTAGTCTGGTTTAGTTGGCCCAGAGAATATGTCTAAATCGACCATGTTTAGAGCATTCAAACTGAACGAGATTTGCTAACCATCAGTTCCTGAGAGAAACTTGCGACTAGAGATTAGAGTTGGGATCACTTAAATAACTCTCGAAGAAATCTGATTAAAACAAGCTTATGAGGAAATCATCTGTGCAATCCCTACTCAATGCTTCCTAAACAACTGGGGAAAAACCAGCAAGAAGAATTCTATACGACTCTTTTCGAGAATTCTGTGGCTCTTACTTGGTATGGTCTGAGCATGTAAACAAACCCTTAGTGCACCTGGTCCGGTGCAGGCAACGCTAGACTCTTCATCACCGTGAAGCCTCCATCCACCACCAGATTATGCCCATTAACATACTTTGCATCATCTGATGCGAGGTAGAGTGCAGCGTTGGCAATGTCGCTAGGTTCACAATTATCCCCCATCAAAACACCGGCATCATGTATAATCTTCTCGATTCGTGAATCTTCGACACCACGATAGATTTGCCTCATCTCGTCCATCACAAATGGGGTTGGTATGGCGAAAGGCGATATGCTGTTGACTCTGATGCCATACCTACAAATACAGGTGGAAAATAACCAATCTAACAGAGAGAGCAAACTGTACGAAACTAAGCTGAAAACAAAAAACTATGAGCAGAACCTATTAAGTGAAGGATTTTTCAAACTCTTCATAAGAGACAAATATCAGAAGTTATGTCTTATTTCCATCAATAAAATAACATTTTATGGTAAACCTGTGTGATCAAGAGCCAACAGTATCTAGATGTCTATTGGAACCAAACCAACCCCATCCACGACTATCCTTACCTGCATAACTCAGCCGCAACGGACCTCACCATCCCTATAATGGTGCACTTCGAGATAGAGTATGTATGCTGTGCAGTTCCTCCAACTAATCCCGTGATGCTGGCAGTACAGATCATCGAGCCAGTCCTGCGTGGGATCATCACTCGTGCCCCATGCTTTATTCCGGCAACAACTCCTCGTACGTTGATGCCCATGACCCGATCAAACACATCAAGATCGAGGTCAGTGATGCTCGGCGGAGTGCCGCAGGCGACCCCGGCATTGTTGTACATGATGTCGAGTTGATTGAATTGGGAAACAGCGAAATCGACGGCATTTGAGATGTCTGATTCTTTAGTCACGTCACATGGGATGAAGACGGCATCAGGTCCAAGCTCTTCAGCCGTTTCTTGGCCTAGCTGGTGCTGGATATCCACGATCACAACTTTGGCGCCATGAGTGACAAACTTAGCTGCAGTCGCCTTGCCTATGCCACTGGCTGCTCCTGTGATCAGTGCCACCTTGCCTTCTAGCTTCCTGTGGCATGATATGAGAATTGTATCGCATAATAATGGGTCATGACTGTTTTCCTTTGGTTAGGATAAAACAAGAGATGGGTAAGCGATTAATCATCACTGCTCATGAAAATCAATTGATCTTGCGAGCATCAATACAATATAGAGTCGAAGAAGTGGCTCGGTTATCCTTTGCGAAAAGGAGTACTTTTTGTGTACATTTCGTAGTCTATGAAAGTTGACTGTCTTTGACTTGCAATGGTAAGTAGAACTCTTGATCGTAGACTCTAAATATGGAAGTGATTCAAGTGAATCTGCTTTGGTAGGGTCCGATTGTTGATCATGGAGATGACATTCAACATAAGATAAACCGCCAAGTTCCAGCTCTAGAGCTTCAATAGGACCTCATTTGAGTCGTTGCAGGACAAGCGTATGACCAGAGTCTCTTAACTTATAGACTTTAGTGTGAACACAGCAGGGGAAAAGTGCAGACGAATCGAGTTTGAGAATATAACCCAGATACAAAACATCGTACTTAATATAATCAAGGAGAATTTGATCACACCTTCCTGTGTCAGTGGAGAATCTGCTAATTGCTTTCTGATTGATTAAGCCGCTGTTACTGAAAAGGGTTTTGCTGTCATTGCACATTTCAGAACTCACATCATGATGAAGAAGAAGCAGAAGAAGAAAGAAGAAGCAGAAGAAGAAAGAGGAGGATGCACACCTTAGAGCAATTCTCAGTCTCCTTCCGAGCATAGTTTCAGCTGATGTCTCAAAGAAAGATGAGAGATCAGAGAGAGAGAGAGAGAGATTCTATTGTGCTCATGTGAGAAGTTCTGTAGTGTTCATGTGACATCAACGGACACAAACACGACAGGCCAAATCAGAAGAAGAAGACAGCATCGTGGCTGTACTTGACTACTTGTCAACGGAAGATATAATGCACTCGCAAGTTGTCTGCCCCTTTCCGTATGGTTGGACGCAATCGTATCGAGGCAGACAATCTCTCTGTAACTTGAAGGAGGAAACGGGCACTGAACATTTTGTTCCCGTTGAATTATCAAAAGCTTGAAGGAGCTGGCTCTGGCATCCATTTTTTGGGAAAACTTCTTGGACCAAAAAGGAAAGATGAGTTTTTTTTCTATCGTGATTAGAGCTCGAAACAGCAGTTGTGTTCGGAACCCACCACAAGAGCACGGAAATTGATGAATGATTAGGGATCATTGAATCTTGCGTGTGAATTTTGGCCAAATTGGGTGTGGTCCCTCCGGTTGCTTTCTCCAGGGAACCAATCGAAAGGGACGGGTTAGGAAAGACCTTTGTGTTTCTCGTGACATGGCCTTTTTTTGGCACTCTTTGACTTCCATTTTCTAATTTCGTTTTTTACTTGAGTAATGCTAAACACAGTAAAGTCGATGTACGAAATTGATATAGCGATGGTTCATAGTAATGCTTGGGTCTCCGCCAAGGGTCGGGCTGGGTCTCTCCACCTGGTTCATCTCCTTCGATGTTGCCTTTGCTCACGACAGTTAGGCAAGATCCGAAGGTCGAGCATCGCCGATGGTCCAGCATGAATGGCCGTCGATGGTTGAGCATCAAGCATCGCGATGTATGTTGAACGTGGAGTGTCGAGGCGACCCCTAGGGCCGTCCGATTGTCGCCTTTAGTCGAGCATCGCCGTTCCTGGGTCATGCGACCTCGGAGCTATGAGTTGGGCTCGTTGTGGCCCTTGAAGCCCTCGCCTAAGCTCTAGGAGACAGCGAACAGTTGCTCCCCTTGGGAAAAATAACTTTGCGTATCCCAAAACTCAACCAAACGCAATTAGTCCTTTTGATTATTGCATAATCTCACCAGATCTAATCACCCCGGAAATAACGGAGATACAATTGTCACTCACAATTGATTTTTTTTTTTAAATCTTTCTTCGATTAGGCTCCCACTTCAATAAAGTATTCTATCCTATAGTCTCGCCACATGGAAAGGCACATGCCCACACCATGTGTCATTGTCATGCATCGCTGCACTATCCCATATGATTAGTACATAAAATACCCATTACTCATCACATTGTACCCTTTTCAATGCGAAGATATTTTCATGCGATGCTCGCACCATGTATGATATACACAGTGCAAATATAAATGGGTGGTCCCCTTAGGACGATGAGCACAATTTTTTTTTTTTTGAAGCAGTTGGTCGCGCAACGTCTGACGAGTGGTAAACATATAAAATACCTTTCCATTTCGCAACTGGGGTGGCTTAGGCACGTTAACTATGATAGAATATAAGTAATAGATTGAACAGTCATCCAAGAGGGCATTTGGTCTAGTGGTATGATTCTCGCTTAGGGTGCGAGAGGTCCCGAGTTCAATTCTCGGAATGCCCCCCCAAACTTCTTTGTTCTTCTTTTTCTCTTTTAAAACTTTTTATTAGCACTTTTCCAAAACGGGCTCCGGCTAGTGACGTTTTTAGACAAATGAAAAGCCCACCGGCACCAAAACGACACCCCGATGAAGCTATGAAACCCTACTGGGCTTCCATCTTGTATTCCCTCGTATGGGCTTGAAACCGGCAAGCAACATGAGAATGCAAAATACTTCGGTTATATGAGCAGCCACAATACTCTTCCTTGTTACAAATTCTTTGCAATTGGGTTATGTACACCATTGAAAATTACTTTTTTAATAGTCGCGTGGGCTGTAAAGCTAGTCGACATATAGTTATGTAAGTAGGGCTAGGATGCAATTATCTCATAACTTGTTTAATTTCCTTTTTCTTTTCTATCTCTTGCCCCGAAATGATAGATGTAAAATCAACTGTAAATGTTCGGATCTTCACGTAAAGTGTGATTCATCGGCTAAAAAACAGGAAGGAAAGAAAAAGGGAAAGGCCCGTTGTTGTCCAAACCTAGAAAAGCGATAACAGAGTTGATGCAAATGATGTCTTAAGTAGGAGTGATTAGTAAAAAACCACAAAACGAGGGAAGCAAAAAGGGGGCATTCCGAGAATCGAACTCGGGACCTCTCGCACCCAAAGCGAGAATCATACCACTAGACCAAATGCCCTCTTATACGCCAATGTTGGTTGCATAATTATAATAAACCCTTTAAAAGTGAAGAATTTGCTGTCAGTTTTTTTTTTTTAGTTTTCTAAAATTAGCTGTTGACGACACTGAGCAAAATCCCTGATAACCTTGATTCCCTTCGTACCCTTTCGGTTTTCATGCATGGATTTCACGTTGGATTCCCAAGACTAGGCACGTTTCCGGGTTTTCAGGCTTGGAACTCGAACATTTTAGCATCAGATACTCTCTTTGAACTTAAGACATTTTTCTTTTCTTCGATGCATACGCCGGACGACATGCTAATATGATGTCACAATCCCAATTGACCGGCTTCATTTTGCCCGTCTAGCACATTAAATAGAAAAGATGGCGCTCTCAATCGGAAGCGTGGCATCGCGTTAACATATCACGGGGTGTATTTTTCTTTAAATTGGACTTGCCATTTACTCCACTCGGTTTACTTTGGATCTCGACTAATTCGAGGATGTCCCTCCCACTCGTTAATGCGATGATGATACATTCTGTTACTGGTCACCAAGTCCTCCTCATTTTTGCTGTTTCCGACAGCAACTTGAACGAAGTCTCGTAAATTGACTTCAGAAAACTTCTGAGGTTTCGAGCCCTTTGGAAATGGTCGTGACATTGACACCCCCCCCCCCCCCCCCCCCCCCCCCTCCGGGATCCCGCGTCGCCGGTCTTGTTCCATTGCCAAGTTCCTCATCGCGCACTAAACGGGAAGAAAAATTAGGGTTTGAAATGAAGCCTTTTCGGAGATAACATATGTCCTGCAGGTAGAGGTACAGAGTCAACCTCCAGTTCGAAGCTAATTCCATGTGAAATGTACACGAATTAGAAGAATTAGGATCCTCTCGATTTATGGAACGGCATTAATCTCTCTCGCGATCTAAAGCCGTGGCCTTTGTTAGAGGTTGTTTACCTCGGATTCGAGGTCGCCTCTCATCGCCGACTCTTTTGAGAGAGAGAGAGAGAGAGAGAGAGAAAGAGATTGGAGCTCATGAGGGCAACGGGCAGCGGCGACGAGGAAAGAGCGTTGGCGCGGCGCGGCACGGCGAAGAGCCGAAGAGCACGGGAGGGCGCGCGCGGAGATGGAAGCAAAGGGGGGAGGGTGCGTGTCGTGGATTGATGGTACTTTGTAAATTTTTTATAAAGATAAAGTTAGTGAATTGGAGGTAAAATACCCAATTTTCCCTTAAAAAGTATCGGACTCGCCGTTCGATCGGGAGTAATGCATCATGTGCCATTCGACTAATAATTCATTCGTTGTCCACGCTACATGACACGTACATTATGGTCATCTTGTATTCTTAAAATACGGAGTATCGGAAATTTTTGTCTCGACTAATTCCTATGAGTCATATAATATTATAACGGTAATAGGGTCCTTCAAGAAAATGGTGCGCATTTATTATTTCTCATAACGATTGCGTTAATATGGAAGACCTAATTACCGTAATTGACGGGGAATATGGAGGAAGACCGACCAGCACTTGCTAATTCAAACGAAAGACGCGGTTGACCTCTCAAAATTTCAGGAATTTAGATGATAAGGATATGTGTTGCCTGCTTGAACAATTGGCGCATGTAATTATTATGATCACGATATAAATATGGCGAAATCACGAGGCGAAATTAGAACGCTATGCTGCCACAAAAGTCAAGATTAAAATAAAAAAAAAACCATAAGTGCCCTTTTTTCAAAATCTGAGGAATTGAAGTCTATATATATATGTATATATATATGTATATATTGAAAATGTTGACTAAATTCTTGACTTCAACAACTTTAGATAGCAAATCGAGAACAAATCAATAAATCGAACACATGACAATGACCTTGTGATAAGGATATGGAGCAAGAAATATGCTAGACGTGCTCTACATTTTTTCTTTAATCTCTCAATATTTCCATTTTGTAATAGAGTAAATCAATCAAAAAATATCCAAAGCATCTTAAACCTCAGATTTTTGTCCAAGAATTCCATAAAAGAACATATGTACGATAATTATATGGAAAAAAGAAAATATGTACTACGAAGAGAAAATATGGCTCCTTATTAAACAAGCAATAATAACTATAATTATAAAGTAGTCGGCAAACTTGTGTCTTATCTCATAAATCTCTCGTATAATCTAGTTTTAATAATTTTCATCTTGAGACAATTCTAATTCATCAGTCGGAAATAACTCGAACCGCACTTTTTCTTCGTTTAATAATCCTTTTTTTTCATTTGTTATGCGTGCAACTTTCTGGTCATACATATAACAAAACGATGTCGTTTTCAGGTGAACATATATCTCAAAATCAAGAGGGACTAATCTTTTTTTCTTTTTTTGGTCAGAAAGAGGGGCTAATTCAACTCCATAAGTTTATAGCTTGCATAATGACCACACCTAACAGTTTCCCTACTCCGTTCAACCTAACTTCCTTCTCCAATCTAAATTTGGAGATCAAATAGAGTCATAACTAGGGGTGAGCAACTTGGATCGTCCAAACCGGGACCAGACCGGACTGACGAGTTTGATATGGTTCTCGGGATTATCGGTCCGGTTCCCGGTTCCTAAAAGCGGAATCAGTTTCCGAGCGGTTCAGTTAATGGTTCTAAGGGGGAATCGGACCGGACCAGATCAACCGAACCGAACCGACTATTTAATATATTTTTTTGTTATTTTTTTCTTAAAAAAATTAATAAAATGTGAACTAAACTCTAAGTGAACTTCATTATCATAAATTCATTGATAAAAATTAGTAAAATGTGAATTGAACCCTAAGTGAACTTCTTTGACATAAATTCATTGACAAAAATTAGTAAAATGTGAACCAAACATTAAGTGTTTAATCAAAAAAAAAAAACCTAAACTCTAAGTGATCGGTTTCATTGGACTGGACCGGAATAGGACCGGACCAACAGTCCAGTCCGGTTCCCAATCCTAAAACCAACCGGTCCGGTCCGCGGTTCCCAAAATTGGGAACCGGTTCTCTCGATCCGGTTTCCGGTTCCACCTTGGAATCGGACCGGATCGGGAACCGATCACCTCTAGTGATAACACCCCTAAGATTCAAAGCAAGATGTTGCCTATTTCATACCACAAATATAACCCTCAATTAAGAATTTTTTTTTTGTCAAAAGAAAATTGCATTAATTACTCAAAAGAATACATGAGAAGTACATTGACTTTCATGACAAAGAAAATCGAAGCAGAGCAAAATCCAGAATACAACAAAACAAAGCCAAATCCAAAAAGAAAAAGGAAGATCAACAGAGCACCGGTAAAGTTAAGCACATACTCAATTAAGATTAAATCGCGCACTAATTACCTCACGGGAGTGAGTTAGGGTTAGCCAAATTGGCACATATAATGTGAATGTGTCAGGAGCTTCTCTCCAGATAACGTTTGAAAAAGCCCGATGGATGTTGGCATTGCATTCGTGGGAATCACCAGCGACGACAATTTTTTATATCGACACCGTGGGTTCTCGTTCGTACTTTGTTCAAATACCTCTTCAATTTCGGCTCTCTCGAATGTTCAACGGCTGCCCAATCTTGACTCCCTCTTCCTCTCTCTCTCTCTCTCTCTTGAATGTTTACTTTGGTCGGCATGGAAGAACTAGGAAAGTGCCGCGTGCCTCGTGTCTTATTTGTAGAAATACGAGCCATTTCTTTAATTCATAATCTCATTTGGAGGCTTTTTTTAAGTATTTTTTTAATGTAATTTCGACGCGCTCGGGTATGGTAACGAACATGTTCGGACAGTCATGATTCGACGGTAATTCACGTGGTAAGGAATCGGCCCTTGAAGACTGTAGGAGAATCTTATGCAAAATCGAGAACGAGTCACCACAATTTCGGCGCCGCACGGATTTAAATCGAGATCCATGTGGTCACTGATGTACAAGATGTATTTACGTATCGTTTCTTTCGCAAGGCCATTTCCGGTCATGGTTTTACGCGGAGCAATTTATTAAAGAACAGAAGACCGAGTCAGCAATTACAACCTAATCTGGTAACCCCAAACTGACCCATTTCTTGATCCGAGCTACCCAAAGAAAACAAATCCAAAGACGAAAATGAAAATGAAAGGGAGAAGAAATGTCCCTCATTTCTCCTCATTGGTGGGGTCCTATGCGCATTAATCATTGCATAAAGCTTCTAGATGAGGCTTGCCCGATCAATCAAACCGGTAGTTGTAAATATATTTCTGCACGATTCAATTGGGTCGGGTTTCAATCATTTCTAGAAGAAGAAGACGAAGGAGCAGCAGCACATGGTTGGTTCCTCATCGCCATCTCCTTCACCCCTTTCTTCTGCCATATAAAGATTTTCTGTCAGGTTCCTACTAAGTCGCCGCCCACCACAAGATTTGAAGTGTCAAACAAGACAGGCCACATCGCATGGTAATGCCCCTTGATACAAGTTGCCCATTACCACCGTGCCTTGAAACATCCCGGTTTCTCTTCCAGCTATATAATGCCATGAGAAATTTTTGTACCCTTTTGTGGAAAAGTTCCTGACGACTAGACAGAGCACACGATCGGTTTTGAGGAAAGATGGAGGGAAGGTTGCAGAGGAATGTCGCTGATGATGCTTCGCCCTTCTTGCTGTTCGAAGCCACCGGCGATTCCGAGGTGGATGGGAGGGATCCCCAGCACGAGGGGGTTCCGATGGAGGTGGACGACGCGGAGTCCTGCAGCTACGACTCGTCCGACTGGATCGATGCAGACGACGTCGGGGGGGAATACCACGACGCCACGGCATGGCTCGGAGATTGTCATGAAGAGGATGAGTACGAGGACGAGGACGAGCAGGACAGCCATGTGCGGCTTCCAAAAGTGGAGTACAAGTCCTGTGTCTCGGTGGAGTCGACCAATGAGCTGATGAATGAGATGGAGAGGAGCAAGCTGTTTTGGGAGGCTTGCCTGGCTTCTTGATCCTGGGGGGTGCGCGTCCTTTTTCGGCTTCCCGGGTTCGCCTTCAAGCCTACAATATCGCTTGACGGCTATAAATTCTTTTTGCCTCTTTGTTCAGCCAGTAAGTGCACATAGGAATGAAATGAATGCCTAACTTATTGTCGAGCCATGCCCCCATGTTATATGAATGGAGAAGGCTTGATTCTTGAAAAGTTATTTTCGGTTCGAGTTTGAGCTCAAGTAAGGCTCCAATTACGTGCAGTTCTCTTGAAATGCTACAAATTCTGGGGTACCAAGTATTTCTCGCTCGCAAAATCTTGGCTCAAAGTCGAACGGGATTGCGAGCGCATACGAGGGAGTATCCGGTAGCAACGGCTGCTGAGCGTTGACTTGACTTGCATGGCTACTAACATTCCTCAAACTCGACGTCGCTCGGGGTTAAACTCAAATAGCCAATAAGGAAAAAGCTCGAGTAGCTCACGAGCAATCTTCCATCAGCAGAGCTCTGAAAAGCATTCAAGAACCGAAACAATCTGATACAAAACGGACAGCATCAATAGCGGCAAAAATCTGTTAGGCCTTCCTTCTCTCTCTGCTACTTCAAATTGTTGGTTAGCTAGTTGCCTTGACTTCTTCTGCCAGTAGGTCAAATGGTCCACGCTATCATCATACATACACAAGGACAACTTTCTGCAATTTTTTCCCATTACGACTCTTTGTGACAGGCTGTTTCTTCCTATTTCAGAAAGGCAACCACGGTGGTCCAAAGTTTGTACCAAATGCAACCACCATCACAAAGAGACGGTCCAATAAACCAAAAGAAAACACCTCCCATGTCCCCAATTTATTTCAGGCCTGCCTTACTGCACGACCGATAAATGCGAAAGAAACTACTCATTTTGAGGCTCTCTCTCCTCCGTGTCCCAGGAATATGAAAATGAAAATGAAGATAGACAGTCGCAATCACACAAGAATTCCGACTAATGTAAATTGCACGACAGAGAAAATCCACTAGCAAAGGCACAATCAGTGGTAATCCACCGAAGGATCATCAATTCTCCTTCTACATCACATCTGGTGGAAAGGACAGATCAAGAACCACCACATATCAATTTCACGTACAGATTAAATCGGGCGAGATTTCCATCACAAGGTTAGGATCCTTGGTTAAGAAAACTACAAGAAAAAGCATGAACTTTCAGCAGCTCAGCCCTGAGCTGAACCACGATCCTAAAAATCCACCACTAGCAATAGGCACTCCGAATCACCGCTTGAAGTCAACACACCTAGAAGTATAATGTACATAAGATTAAGAAGCCATGACTCTAAGACAACACACGAAATCTGCAGAGTATGATCCCAAAGAATGGGAAATAAGAGTTTGGTCAGACAACCGAGGGCATACGAGAGATAGATTCTACCATATCCATGTCGTTCATTCTTTCACATTCCTTCTGTGGACTCTTCATGTCAAGGACTTGTGCTTCTCCCATCCTCCAACTTGTCCCAGAATCTTCTCCATCACTAGTCGTCAAAGTGGAAGTCCTGTTTTTGCTATCAGTGAACGAAATGCCCGACTCATCATTGACAAGCGAGCAATTTCTAGGACTTCCATAGTTTTGTTCCACTTCACTCGATGGCCTTTCAGACGAAACATTTGCATTCTCCGCATGATCGCATTCTTCCAGTTGCCTCAAGAAGCAATCCTCTATTTCACTCGGTGATCTGCCTTCATCTTCATCCACGCAGCTCCGGCTGTAATTCGCATCCTCGTTGTCATCAAAGTCTGACGTTGGCCCTCTTAATTCACAGCTGGTATCCATCTCTTGCCGACTATCATATTCATAATCGGTTTGTCGCCCGGATGAACGAGATGACATGGGTGAGTATCCTCCGGCAGCAGCCTCTTCACGTTCTCTAAGAGTCTTCATGATTAGAGTCTTGAGCAAGTTCATTACTTGCACAGCGTGCATCAGAGCGGTCAATGGATCGGACATCTACAGAGAAAAGAAGAATGCATTGCTTAAGTTGTTGTTCTCTTGGAAGTTGATCTTCGTTTTAGTAATTCAACATAATGATAACAATTTCATAGTCAATTGTCAGAAGAATTACAGAAATCCTGCAAATTTGAGCTAGTCTTTTAGTATCATAATGACAAAAGGCAATAGTTTTTTGTGAACTTCGCATAATTACAGTTGTGGAAGGAGATCTCTCTCCTAACCACTCTTCTCTTTCCTCAGCAAGTGAAAATAGAATCATCTCGTGAACTGATATTGAGAAACCTATATCATCCTCCCCTCACCTTGCGGTCCACAGTCAACATAGCCAACATGTCAGATTTTCACAAAAATATTAGGATGGTACCTGTTGAACGAGACCAATATCAAAACTTTTGAAAATTAGGGAGATCTGATTAAGTACCTGAGTCATGTTTGGCGCGAAAACCATCGCGATGTTTCGTGCATTCATTTTGTTGAATTCCTCTTCCTCGACCACATCAGCCATAAGACCGACAGCCCAATTGAGCAATGCCGACTCAGTTGGCTTTAGCTGCTTCACTAGCTCAATGGATTCTTCTTCGGTGTTGCATTGGAGAACTTGTTCCGGGGAAAGCCCATCGAGCACGCCAGAGGGGAGCTCTCGGAACCAAGCTTTGATTAGACCCGCCAAACAGTGAACATCGATATCATCGGGCACGATGCCCCTGTTCAACTGGTCCCTCACATGCTCCTCTTTGCTGTTCTCCGGGTTTATGCGGAAAATTCCTTCGGCCTGCAGAACCAACGATAGAGTTTGAGTGAAAACCCAGCACTCAAAACAAGAATTAGGAAATTCTTTGCCTGCAAGATAATATCAGTGGAGAGTGATTCTACCTTCAAACCGTCTTGTGAGTATAGCCGCTCCTGCATGAGCAAAAGAATGGAAGGGACGCTATTTCCCCGTGAATCAAATGAGCACTGCATCGACTCAGCCGAGACTCCAAACACACTGACACTGCAAAAGAGAAGACCCAAAAATTAAGCTTTTTTTCCTTTTTGGCCATGACATGTAAATCAAGTTCAAACGCATAGTAACTGCGGATTCCAGCCCGCGGGAAAAACAAATTCGTGGTAAAGTAAGAGAATATGGCCTAAAAGTTAGTACCACAAATGTCCAAATCAAAAAGGCTACCAAATTAGAAAGAACCAAACCGACATAGAGCATAAAGTCCATACTTTTTCGTTTTAACCAATTTGTTGGTACTTACTAAAGAAGAGACCATTCAGCAAGTAAAGAAAAACTCTGGCCTTCATCGACCCATAAGCGACGCAGTGTAGACTTATCTGGTACATTTGATAACCATCACTTGTTCATAACTCTCAGCTTCACTTTCCCAACCCAAGCCAAAAACTTAAACTTGCCAAATTAGAGAATGCGCGAAATTGAAGTGAAAATCATACATTTGAAGCTAAATTTAGTCATGACCAAAAAACAAAAAAAAAAAAGCTAAATTTAGTATGTCGAATCATATTAGTGCAAAATTTCAGCTCTTGCACAGAAATCTCCTCGAACAAGAAAAGGAATCAGACCAGAAACGCCAAAGGAACTGACCAAACAACTTGCTGTCTCTCAGATCTGAACTCCACACCATTAGAGCACCCAAGGTAAAATCCACCTCATTTTTGTCCACAATCCCACACTCATCAACACTCTAAAAACCCAAAAACAGGAGGAAAAGGAAGGCCAGAAAAACCAAGCTTTTCGAAGCTCATCGGCTAAAAGAATTTCAAATTCTGGGTTACCTCGCGCTGGGGACCCGGCAAGGGATCTCGACCTCGAACTCCACGGGGAGGCCCAGGAACCCGTGGAACCGGTCGAAGGTGACGTGAGTGACGTGGCGGACGTTGGTCGGCCACCCGATCTCCATGTGGTGGTGGGTCACGACCGTTGCCGTCGCCGCCGTCATCACCTCGTCGCCCCGCTCCACCCTGCAGGAGGCCATCGACTTCCTCAGCGCCGTCACCAGGAGGGCCAGCACCGAGAGCTGGTTCTGCTCGTCCTCCGCGTCGGCCGCCGCCGCCATCTTCGCCTTCTTGGCGCTCCCCCCGCCGCACCCTCCGCCCTTCGCCACCATCACGGGCCCCGTCATATCTCCCTCTCTCTCTCTCTCTCTCTCTCTCTCTCTCTCTGGTCTCTCCGGAAGGTTCTTGCTCTTGTTCCTGTTCTCCTATCTTGTCCTGGACCAACTTCTTCTTGCCTTCTCTTCTTGTCTGGGCTTTGAGAGAGAGAGAGAGTTAAGGTGGGCGAGGCTGCATTGAAGTCGGGGTCTTTTGAAGCTGTTCTTGTGCATTGCTGAGGTTTTTCTAGTTCGCTTTCGGGGAGAGTTCCAAACGGCCACTTGTGTGGGTTTTTCAAATTTCTCCCCTGAGGCTCGCTTTATCCGCGCTGTCGGGACTTTTGACCTCGCCTCGACCCTCTATTTACAGGTCGTGCCACTCTCCAGGACCACGGGGTCCATTTCCAAACTCCCACACGCCGATCCTGTCGTCGTCTTCTTTCTCCCCCCCCCCCTAGATTCAATTCAGGACCTAGGAATCAGAGACGGCCCGCTGAAAAACGAAATTTACTTTCGATGAAATCGAGCGAGCAGCGGAGAAGAAACTAACATGACCATCGCCCAAGAAACGCACGTTGACCACCACCACCCCCGGGACTGTTCGGTAACAGTCGATCTGCACGGTGCGTGATGCGGTAATTAATTGAGCCATAAAAGAAAGCGATTAACTAACCATTAGAGCGCCGAATTCAGGTGAAAAGATCGGGAATTAGGATCGATGCCAGATCAGAGAACGGTGGGTTTGGGAGGGGGTTGGCCAACCGCATCATGGCAGGGGAGGTGGGTCGGTGTTATTGTGAGGATCTAATGAGCTTACCGCTTTTTCATTTTCCGGAAAAAAAAAAACACAACACAAAGAAGAAGGACAGAAGGGAAGAAATGGAAAAAAAAATTGCGAGTCCACATGGACACGAGCGCTTGATATTTGCGTATCGGGGGTCGACGTGGGCGAAACTTGTCCTTGATTCGAGGACAAGTTCGATGTTTCCGACGAGGCGGGTGAGTCCTTTCCATGCGATTTTTGGCGTGGTTCATGGGCGGGGATGGAGGAGGAGGGGGCGGGGGCGGGCCAGGGGGGAGGGGTTTTTGTGTAACTCTCGAGTTTTCGCTTTCTCCGGAGAAAATGTAAGAGGCTTTGATGGTTACGGAAGTACGGGTCCTCCACACCAGGTCGTGATCACGGGGCAGAGCTAGCTGCATCGCCTGGCTCGGTGTTCGGGATGCCCAAAAAAAACTTTGCTCAGATCATAACGGAACATTTAGAAGACGGGACATTTCATGACCATGAGAACCTATAGCTCCTTTCGGAGAAATATCCCGGCTGATAGAACCAATTAGAGGCTTAGCGGGTTACAAATCCATCCGCATCTTATACGAGCCACGAGTGTCTAAAGACATCTTTGAGCTGGTTTGAATCTATAGTTATCAGGCTCGAGCTAGACTAGCCCGCAAACTTGTTTTTTTATCTTTTTTTGTTCGTGGGCGTGCCCGGGAAATAATGTCGGCCCAACTCAATGGTCCGATCTTGGCTTGCCGCCCTTCGATCGCTTCGATTGACTTATTTTGATATGTTGTAATTTTAAAATTTGCATTCTGTATAAATGTAATCGAATGGGTAGGTGAACCTAAAGGGGTCCAACATTCTAGTAGCGGGGTAACTTTTACTTGACGATTTAATATAGGATATCTTTCTATCCCTCCGCCGTACCAAGAAGTTGCGCATAGCGCATGGCCAAAAGTATTGAATCTTTGCAGTACGACATGGCAACATCTATACCAAACCATCACTTGACGAGACATCAAGAAGTCACGTACATTACATAGCTAGCCTCTCTTTACTAGATGTTACACGTCCGGAAGCTCGTGTACGTCACTCAAATGGTAGGACTTACATCGGCAGCAGTGGATGTAGAGTTTCGATTCGAAGACGGCGAGAGGAGGAATTTTGACAAAATATATGCTTAGGAAACGAAATCCCTATGTCTTTCCATGAAAGTTTGGAAAATTTTAGCAAGTACTAATTCCAAACATCTGGCTGCCAAGGGGGCAACGCCGCCAACCTCCTTACGATCCGTCCTTGCACAACGGATCCCAAGGAGTGAAGGGAAATTACCGTGCATTTTCTGTATTATAGTGTGGGCCTTATATTTATCACTATCGATCACAAGGCAATATCGTAAAAAAATAATAAAAATGCGGCATCACACATATAACACAGAGTGAATTGCACGCTTTTATATCTTCGCGATAAATGTAGAATGAGCAAACTTATCAAAGGAGACCACACTCGTGCAGATTACAAAGCCATAAAACTCGCGAAAAAGTCCCGCGATCACTTCAGGTTATTGTGTTTTAAAAAGGGTGCGATCGATAATTTATTTTTTCTCGATCGTAAAGATTAAACTTCTCGAGCGAAAAGAGAAAAAAGAAAAAAACCACGCCTTTGCCTCGCGGATTCAAGAAAATCGGCAAGAACTCCATCTATTTCTCCAATTGGTTATACACGACCGTTCGTTATTTTGGCCAGATTTGTCCCCGCGTAATCGGGTAAATGTTCCGATTTCCTCCCTTCGACTTCGCAATGTACATAATATCCAATTGTAAATAACGAACTCAGATAAAAATCCCGAAATTGGGATGTCTGACAAATCGTTATTGGAGAAATATTTCCCTTCAGATTACAATGAAGAACATGGTAAATCTGGACGTCTATTTCTCCAATAAATTTATTCAAATTTACAATGGAGTTTGCGTAATCTGGACTTGCAATGTCAAGTCCAGATTTGTCAGACATGTCTCAAAATGACGCGAAATCGCAAATCAAGCGCAAAGAGCATCCGAGGCAAATTCGATTCGGTTTGTTCGGTTTGGGGGGGAGGAGGGTTAGATAGAGGAGCATCCGATGCGCACAAAAAAAAAAAAAAAAACAACACTCGCGATCCATTTATTTCCTACCTCGTCGTTTCGTATCGCCATCAAATCATCCCTTTGTCTTTTCTCTTTTTTTTTTTAATTACGAGCAAAAAACAAGATTCGACGCCGGACCTCGGAAGAGACGACGAGGTAAGAAAGATCGATCCCAAATGGGGACAGATCTCCCTCCCCTCCCGCCCTCCGCCGATCGGACGGCCAGAGGAAACCGAGAGCAGAGCGAGCGGAGCGGCCCAGATTCTATCCGGTGGGCCCCGCGTTGGGGGGGTGGTGGGGACAGATCCTAATCTCTGTCTATCTCTTCCACTTCGGCACTATTTGAAATTCAAAAAGGCGAAGGCATTCCTCAACGATCGAATTCAGCTTTTATTTATTTATATTTTTTTTTCTCTCTGGGGGGGAGCTCCTAGGTGTATACTTTCGTTGTACCTTTTAGCTGAATCGGACGCCCTTTTATGTCCGGCTTTCGCTGCTGCTGGGGCGATACGCGTTTTTGATTACCCCCACCCGTATCTTCCAACGTTCCATTTGCATCGTCCGCCGCGCTTCCCGCTCCTCTTTCTCCCGGGGAGAAATGGAGAACCCGTTTCGAGGCCGACCGGAGATTCTCCGCCCGGGTTTCGGAATGCCGGACGTAAAATAGGATGGAAGCAGCGCCGGGCCGACCGGCGGGACCCGATGTGTATGTTTCGGCATCGAATCGTGATTCCGTAGGGCTTGCTCCTCGGCGTGTCGCCGGACTCCGGTTCAGTCTGTGAACGAGCCCTCGAATGCCGAAAGAGTTCGGCCGATTCTTTCTATTTTCCCTCTCTGCTGAGGCGGTCTAACGCGCATTCTCGATAAGTGATTTGAATTTTTAAGTTGTTAGACGGAAGAATGGTTTTAATATTTAGATATTCTGACGGGTCCGACTCGACATGTGCCGACAACGTCCACGCTCATAGAAGGATTGAGTGGACAGTCGAACCCAAGATCAGAAGAGCCTTGACTTAGCCGGGAATTCGGGGTCTCGGCCTACTTCTAGACGCGGTTATTATCTGTCTTGGCAAAATAAAATCTCCACTTTCAGCCCGGAAAACAAGAGGGGGCTCTACATAAACTTTTTGCTTCGATGGATTCAAAATGAACGAATGATGCGATCGTGCTTCTTCACGTGAATCCGATTCTTTTAATTCCACCGTACGAACGAGAGATTGAATCTCCACCACCACATTATAATCAGTGCAAGTCCCGAACGTCCTCATCATTGCCTCGTGGCCCCATCTTGCGAACGTCGCACGTGGCAAGCACATCGAAATTTTGTTGGATTAACTAACGTCCAATCCTTCTCTAGATCTGTTTTTATGTAATCAGGACAGAGCAAATGGGTACTCGTTTGTCGAAGCCAAAGTACACGTACAACAGGTAACAATTGCTTTTGAATTTTGCAGTCGTCGAGTAAACTTCACACTTCCGATACCGATGCATGGATTCGAGCTATGTGCGGTTACCTTTAGCCAACCGAGTCGAGAAAAAAAGCGACAATTAAATTCGATACTTACAAATCGATGAATCATAATATAAAACTCATTGAATTTATTGAATTACGTATGTATATCGTCTACGAATGCTATAAAGATTTCTTAATCTAACTGACGGTATAATATTCTATGTACTAGATCGATAGAGAACATGATGCATATTTAGGAATCAGATCTTATACCGGTAGTGCCCTATTAAAGAATTAACTACGTATTTCGGGTTTAGATACGACTCCTCGACACCAAAATTTGATCCGAATAAAGGTTTGTCTCGCTTTGAAAATGAAGATCGTCACGGGCTTGAGCTTTGGCGAGCTTTGCGGTGTGTACTGGGGATTCTATCCAGGTTTGTCATGCGCAGTTCTAGGGAAAAACCTCTACCAAATAACTAGCCCCGAAGCCAAGACGAGACATCGGTCTCGAACATCACCGGGATGCTTGCCTCTGCCAGTCCCGACTGGCCAGCAAAGTCCCTCGGACCGCACTTCCATGATTGCATCGTCAAGGGCAAGTCCATGCAAAAATGCAAACAAGATTTCATTCCGACAATGTATCGAGGAACCGTCGCTCGAATGACCGGTAGTCATCCAATCACCAATAATTTGCTTTCACCCGTTTGTCGATGACTTTTTTAACAACGAAATATACATTCGAACACGACATTGTTACGATGGGGACTGATTCATCGAGTAATAACCGAGATTACCACGGCAAGGAGTGCAAAACGAAGGAGTTGTTTCTCGTTGTTGGGCAAAACGCAGCGAGTTACGGTTCATTTTAAGTGGAAATGTGGCCTCTACAAGCTTTAGGACGCAATGCATTGTTAAAGCCTTAGGCCTCCTATATGGGCCTAGCAATGATGTCCAATCACAATGGCAGCGAGATGGGTTCGAGGCGGCTGGTCTTGTCTCGAACCCGTTAACCCCGGGTTGTGAAAATCTAGATCATGCAATCACTTCGGTTTCAAATTCTTTGTTGAAATCCCGTGAATCACGGAAGGTCAAGCAGAATTCGTGAAAATGCAAAGGGATATGTACTTTGGTCGTGTATAGCTACACAAGCGGCCTTATAACTTTTAGAAGAGGAAAACTATACCGATAAAACGGGCCTCTGGTTTCGAGTTGCCCTCGAGATAAACCTCGAACCCGTCCCAAACCTTATAGCATCCTGTAAATAAACTCACAAGCCCGTCCCGAAATGGTAAATTGCAATCCATTCAAAGTCCAATTGAGGGTTTGGGACTGGTCGTGTGCCCAACAAGACCCAGCCCCTTGCCATTCCTAAGCTAGCGTTCACTGTACCAGTGTTGGTTGTTTGACCAACCCATTGACTCAGCACTGTGTTTTCTGGGCTTTTCGCTTTTGCATTGAAAAGTGAAAACTCATAACCGTCCAAGCCGAGATCTGTTGAAGGGCCGAGATCTGTCACATTTTCAAGCTATCGGTAAAAACAAAATGGGGATATGGTTAACTCTCGAAGATCATAGAATGTTTTTAAATGATCCGTTTATAAGTTTTTGGAACAAAATACCGGATGGTATCACGTAGACAATAAATGCCTGAATGTGATGATACTCTGTCCAATTTCCGAGCAACAAACCGTTCTTATTTTATTTTGACCAAGTAAGTTCCAAACAAGCCTTCCAAGTACTTTGTCCATGATAGTAATATTATATACGAGATTCTCGAGATTTTCCATTCCATCTTATGGTTACCGATTTTTTGCACTTCAGGGTTGCTTATTTTGTAAAACGATGTGACGGAGTGTTTAAGTGTTAAACCCATTTATCTAAATTCCCGATTACAATTTGAGGCATGACTTTATAGAATAGTTTTGCTATCTTAACACTACAGCTCGAGATATCGCAATACCATTTCACCTTGTTAGTGGAGGGAGCGAGGGTGGGCGGTGCCTCGGGATGAATTTCGAAGAGCCTCTTTTGTACTGAAATCAAGAGATTAACTCGCAACGGATTAAGACGTGACAGATGAGAAATTTAGATCTCATAGAAATTATGTAGATCTAATACTCTCGGCCACATTTCATGTTCTCGGTGGATTTCATCTTTGAAAACGTTTCTCCTTTACTCTCTCGATCGCTTAAATCAATAACATGGCAATGGCCATGTCAAGTTGCCACTCCATCAATAAATCAGTAGCAATGTTACCATACCGAGTACTATCACGAGTGTCGGAAACAATAAATGCTTTCAAGAGCTATTATGTCATTGCAACATAAACGGCGTGCTTCTGTTCTGGCCACATAAAGGGTGAAAAGAGCTTCGGCCTTATATCAAAATAATCATCTTTCTTTAACGATCCTATGTGATTGCTGTGCTTATGGATGAATGCACACCGGTGGACACACCATTGGAAAAGGCTAGCGCCACCCTCTTCATCAACAGGTTCTACAGCTTCACCGGAAAGGACAACGCCGACCCCCACCCTCGACTCCACCTATGCCGCCTTCTCGAAGGGCAAGTGCAGCCCCCACCGGCATGGCAACCGCTGCGGCCATGGACCCCGGTAGCTCCTGGAGCTTCGACATGCGCTGCTGCACCATCCTATTCAGAACACGGGCCGCTCTCTTTGACCAACAAGTGGGCCACCAAATTCACGTCCGAATTTCTCGACTCCAACATGCTCTTAACCTGAGTTTGCGCGGCTGATGAAGTGGATGGGCACCGTCGGAGTCCCCGCGGAGGGTGCTGGAGAACTTTTAATACATTGTAGCAAGATCAATTAGTTTCCATGGTTTCTTTTGGATTATATAATGTCAATGGCGTTTTATTAGACTAGAGAGGTCTTGAATTTCATTTGCATTTTTCGGTTCCGTTTGTTTGCCGGAAAAAAGGAAATCATTTTTCTGAAAAATATTTTTCTGGAACACAATTTTCTGGTGTTCGGCTAAAATTTGAAAAAGTTTCGGAAAATATTTTCTGGTGTTCGGCGACCGGCGGCGGTCGGCGACGGTGGCAGCGCGCGGCGACCGGCGGCGGTGGCCGGCGACCGGCGGGCGATGGCGGTAACCGGTGATCAACTTCCTCTCCCACGAAAAATATTTTCCCTCCCATGGGTAATTTTGCCTTGACTTTGGGGGAAAATGATTTCCTCTTTTCACAAAGAGGAAATCATTTTCCTCAAATCAATGAAGGATTTGGGAGTGAGGAAGGAAAATTTTCCACCCCCGAACACCGAAAAATGCGAAAAATATTTTCCGGAAAAATATTTTTTCTAAAACGAACGGAGCCTTCATTGCAAGATGTATGAAAGGAATAGTATTTGTAAGATTGCACTCTTGACTCAATTTTTGGCCATATGTTGATAACAATAGCCTGTATTATTTATTATTGTCAATGTCTCCATAAAAGTCTTAAAACTTATCACCGTAATGCATTCAAGTCCTACAATTTATACTTTCCATTGGGTACCAACACATACACTGAAAATGCAATGGCGGGATTTTGTTGATTCCACAAAATTTGTAATAGGTGAGAAAATTTACGTGACATTTTCTATATTTTTCATTGAATTTGTCCCCAGGTTGACGGCATATTAGTATTGAAATTAAAGAAATGTATCAAAAAGAAAACCTTTAAAAGATGTCAAATAGAGATCACGAGGTGGATAAGGGCGGTTGCGCCACCCCTCGCCTCTGGCGGGGTCTCCAAGAGGGTCGTGGCCCTAATCGTTAGCAAGCAAGGATCTACTATTTCGAGTGTAAATTTTAGGATTCATTATTGTAACGAATTTTAGGACTCTTATAAGGCATGGTGCGGTGACTAACTCGAGTTTAATTTTTCGAGAGAATCTGAAGAGTGATTTGTTAATTTTATTTCACCCTCTTTAGATTATTCAATCTCATGCAAAATAAAAAAGTTTTGACATCTTATACCACACTATGACATTCCCGTCCAATGCTGCGGCCCGCGGGTCAACAGATTATGGATGCATTTGTTTCATCATTTCTGAGGAATTTTGGGGGAATGCAAATACTTTTAACTTAAAGCCCTTTTGTGTTTGGTTAAAAATCCTTTGTGAATCTAGTTTGACCCAAGTAGTGTTTGGTAAATTTTATTTTACAAAGGGTTTTGAGATTTTTTTTATTAAAAAAAAAACTTACCCTTCACTGGAGTTGGCAATGGGCTATGGCTGTCGGTGAGGTCGACGGTCATAGCCCATCGCGCGACCTAGGCGGAGGAGGCCTGAGGTCACGAGACCCAGCGATTGTCACCTAGGGTTGCGCGACCCAAGCGGCCACCGCCAGGGTTGAGTGACCTCATCGGCTCTTCGCCGTCCTAATCTGGCCTTGGGCGGCTCTGACCAACCACCCACGGCCCAAAGAAGATGAACAGTCATGAGGGGCAAAATTGGAATATTGAAGAATTAGTGAGGGTAGTTTGGGGAGAAAAAAATTAGGTTTCAGCATTAGGCAAATGTTGAAAGCTCAAAGCTAGTCCGGACCAATCTTGGACTTTTAGCATTCTCGATGCTGACTTTCGGCCGAAAGCTAATTAGAAATGCTTGCCAAACACCTCAGCATTTTGCCAAAGGGTTTTCGAAACTGAAAGCCTCTTAGGAGTATTGAATTAAACGCACCTTATATCTTCTCGAAAATCTTTGAAATTGAATAAAATGAAATTCAAAGCCACATAATATTCCGACGTGGATTTTGCTAAGGGTCTTTTTATTTTCTTCCCCTCTTTGTTGAAAGTACTCACATCGCCACCAATGAAATTACTAAAGTTGTTGTATACGAATAAAAAATTCTCTCCTTAGTTCAAAGCCCTCGTGACAATATATAAACGCGTTCCGAGACATAATAAGACCACCATTGGCTATCATGAAAAGTTCCATATCAGTACTCCATAACATTTTTACTCCAAAATTGGATTTCGTTTCATCAAAAATCCAGATTTAGTATCACGAAAATTTTCGTGAGACAATAATTAAAATAGGGGAATGCATAGTGGGTAGTTTGAGAATTTCAATGACATTAACCCCAAAATTTGATGTTGAGCCTCCTAAAATTAAATTATATAAAGTTTGGATGGAGTAACCTACAAATTTAAAAGAATCACTAGTTATTACGTCACGGTATCAAAATTTGGAGGGATAATTTGTAATTTTTTTAAGGATTAATATCACGAAAAACTCAAAACTGATATACCTGTGACAATTTTACCCCAAATTAATTTTTTGACCACCAAAAACTCCAAACCGGTACACCAATGACAAATTTACCCTCAGTTTGTTTTTATTAACTTTTATTGTTAAATTATTTTATTAAAGAACATGCGGCAGTTAACTAATGTACCAATATTATGTTTTACCCTCCGTTTGTCATAGGTGTGCCAGTTTGTAATTGTTTGTGGTATTAATTAAATTTAACGAAAAATAATAGAGGGTAAATTTGTCACAAATATATCATTTTGAGGTTTTTAGCTGTCAAAATATTATTTTGAGGATAAAATTGTCCCAAGCATACTGATTTTAAGTTTATGTGGTATTGATTTTTTTTTAAAAGTAATGGATTGGTGTGCAATAATGTCAAAGTTGAGGGGGTTGGAGACAATTATTACAGTAAGTAAAATGTTTTTTTGCCAAAAAGTAAATAATTTTTTGGGAAAAGGAATTAAAATTCGGGGAGAACCAAAAAGGGATAATTTCGTTTCTTATAATGAAATGCAATTAAGTCAAAAAATTTAAAAAAATGTAATTAAGTCGTGAAAATTGCCATAAAAGTGCAATCGAGTTTTGAACATTTTAAAAGTATAATCGAATCTTAAAATTTATCAAATCAATCTAACCAAGTCTTTATAATTATTGCACTATTTAAAATTTTTATGATTCATTTGTATTTTCGTAACAAGTTTTATAATTTGATTGTCTTTTTTGAAATTTTTAAGATTCAATTATGCTTTTGTGATAAATTTTGAGATTTTTAATACATTTATCTTGAAAAAAGAAAAAGAAGAAAGCCAACCGGTAAAAGTGACATCGGTTCTTTTCTTCTTCCCCTTCCTCAAGAAATCCCCCCCAAGAACACTCTCCCACTCTTCAAGATTCCTCAAGAAATCCTCCAATCTCACCACCGCCATCGCCGCCATCGCCGCCACCGCCACCGCCGCCTCCACCGCCACCGCCGCCGCCGCCTTCCCCAGTAGCTCCGCCGCACGATCATCTCTCACCGCCACTTGCAATCCACAAGAACCTCCCCCATCTCTGTAATCCACAGGCGCCCACGCACGGACGGACGGACGGGAGCGATGTTGCTTCGAATCCGTTCCAGAGACGGCCTGGAGCGTCTCAAGGTGGACGACCCGCAGGCCACCGTCGCCCACCTCAAGTCCCTGATCGAATCCCACCTCCAGATCCCCGTCCAGACCCAGACCCTGTCCACCAACCAGAACCTCCTCCTCGCCAAGACCCGCGACGATCTCGCCCAGTTCACCGACATGTCCGCCCCCCACGCCCCGCTGTCCTCCCTGGGCATCGCCCACGGCTCCATCGTCTTCGTCCACTACGACGGCGAGCGCAGCGTCTCCCGCCCCGCCGCCTTCTGCCCCGCCGGCTCCTTCGGCCGCAAGATGACCATGGACGACCTGATCGCCCGGCAGATGCGGGTCTCCCGCCAGGAGTCCCCCCACTGCGAGCTCGTCTCGTTCGACCGCGACGCCGCCAACGCGTTCCAGCACTACGTCAACGAGACCCTCGCCTTCGCGGCGAAGCGGGGCGGGTTCATGTACGGCACGGTGTCCGAGGAGGGGAAGGTCGAGGTGGACTTCATCTACGAGCCGCCGCAGCAGGGGACGGAGGAGAACTTGCTGTTCCTCAGGGACCCGGATGAGGAGAGGCTGGTGGAGGCCATCGCCGTCGGGCTGGGGATGAGGAGGGTCGGGTTTATCTTCAGCCAGACCGTGAGTCAGGACAAGAAGGATTACACTTTGTCGAATCGGGAGGTCTTGCAGGCGGTGGGGTATCACGCGGAGAGCGGGCTGAAGGAGTGGGTGACCGCCTTAGTGAAGCTGGAGGTGAACGAGGATGGTGGGGCTGATGTGCATTTTGAGGCTTTTCAGATGAGTGACATGTGCATTAGGCTGTGGAAGGAAGGGTGGTTCGAGATCGAGATAGGTGAGGACGCCGATCCGAAGCTCTCGAGGATGAAGAAGGATGTGATGGTGGGAGTCAAGGATACTAGGGAGGTGGATAACGATTTCTTCTTGGTGGTTGTCAAGATTTCCGATCATCAGGTATGCTTGCATGCCATGTGTTTCTTTGTTACTTTGATAGAACTTACCGTAAAGGCTGTGTTACTATTGCTGTTATTGCTTCTGGCGGTTTATAGAGGGTCTCTGCGTGCAAGAATTACTATTTTGTTTGGTATAGATACTTCCAAAGACATTATAATTTGTCGATTGGGTAGTTGGATATACTGCTCTACATGGTGCTGATCATGTTTTGATAGGAAGGGACTGATGCCAAGTTCGTGTGATCCAGCCACCAGGCATGTACATTTGTGAAAGTTTCTTTGGTGATTTTGATTACAATAAAGTGAACTTGGAATGTTTATGATATCATCATTACGTGCTGGGGGAGGAAAGATATAGTTCCTCCGTGTAGAAAAGGCACAAGCTGAATTAGAAAAAGGAAGAAATTATACGCTTGTGGCTTCCTTGATTGGTTATATTTTCTAATAAGTCTTTATCTTTATCACATCGTATTCCTGGGATGAGGGGGAGTGATGACAAGACTGCAGCTGGTCTGGCACTAGCATGAATGGATAAGAGCTGCTCTAGAGAGCATTGCGAAGATTTAGAAATGGCAAATGAGACAGGATTTTCCGATATCATCTAGTTGTCCAAATACCGTTTTTCTCTTGAGCTGACCACTTCCTATGAAAAAATAGATTGAATGAATAAATGCCAGACAGTTAAGTTGGGCAGTGAGGAGGTGCTCACCTCAAAATGGGTTTGGGTTGAGAATATACGAGGCCCGAGTTACGAAGAAGCCTCATGAAGGAGTCTCTTGGTAATAGACATTGCTTCTCTCATCATCTGTGTGGAATACATCGGGTTGTCAATTGTCTCATAAAGATTTCGAGACGTCTTCTGGCATTTGAGATGATTGAAATTAGTAATTGGTAGTCAAATGTAGGGTAGGTGATAGAAGTCCATATGCACGACTACATCAAATGGAGTACATGTGGCTGAATAAGTTACATGCAAATGCGTCCCATCCAAAGTGAGTCACTTTTGTGTCATGCTTCCGGCTACTGACCTTTGGTTGCTAAGTTTTCTTATGGAGGGAAATGCTGGATGCAGTTTTCGAGAATCATGTTTGGTCCAGTTACCGTGTCATTTCATGAAATTGTTTCGGTCATACTTGTCAAACTTGGATACCTTTACTTTTGTAGGGAAAGACTTGCAGTTGCCTTGCTTGGCATGTTTATTTTAGAAGATTGAATCTTTTGTGATGGTGTGCCCTGTGTCGACATGAGATGAGAATGGCATAATTTCGCCTAGACATGTTGACTTGCTTTTTGGTATCTAAGATTGTCAAACAATAACAAGATTGCAGTGATGTTTGTGAACGGAATAGAGCATTCTTAATGCATATAAGGTTTGATCCGGATGGATATACAGTTCCACTCAGTTGTATTGGTAAGGGTCTTGTGGGAATTTCCTCTTTATGTATCTCGGTTAAGCTGGTCCTGCAACAGGCCAGATTAAAATGATTAAGTAGGACTATGAGTTCACAAAGAAAGTAAAGGAGGATGTGTTCCTTTGTAATATGGATGCTGTCTTATCAATTCTTAAGCCTCTTGACAGTTTGTGATGTACGTGTCATGCTCGCGATTGCAGGCTTGGAACTGAGGGCATATTCCATACTGTATTTAGTCCATCCATGGTACCACCAAGCGTGGTAGGCTAGTGGTTAAGGTTTCTAACACTTTCCGAGAGGTCATGTGTTTGAATTCTCTTGTGATACTAGTTGCCTGGGTCACCAACCCCTTTGGAGAGAGAAATAAGCAGCACTTTATTGGCACGAGAAATCTCTTTGATGCCATCTTGTGTGAGTTGAACAATTGAAATGCTATGCATTTCGTTCAATCGTGGTGATTGTCACTTGGTCTTTATTAATAACATCTTTAAAGATTCTAATACAATGGTTGTTGGTACTTGGACCAATTTGACGTTCTTCTTCAACAGTAAAGTTTTATTTATACTTTAATGGTATTGTTGGTTACTCCTGCTTTGAGAGTTCTCATTTTTGCGCTAATACAAGAAAGTGCTGGCACAAGTAAACTTGCATATATTGAAACTTGAGAGTGGGGATTCCAAATTTCGACTCTTGCTTGAGTTCGAAGTTATAATGATCTTAGCTTTTTACCTCTTTTTCATCTGAAGAGTCTCTTAGATGGTAGGAAGTCCTTATATTAATGGACCATATCATAGTTGAATTTGGAAGATTACACTTAGTGGGTAAATTACACTGGAGGTGGGTCAACTTTTAACTTTCAAACAAGCCACACTACATTCAATATTTTACTTATTGGTTGCTCTAGATTGTGGAGTCGCTCCGGTGACCGGCCGAACAACATCTTGCTGGATCAATTTTTTGCTGTTTTTTTTTTGCCTGCAATAGCATGAGTGAATCGATCTGCTACAATCCTTATCCTGAAATTTGTTTTACTATGCAGGGTCCACTTTCATCAACATTTCCTGTTGAGAACCGGAATGTTCTCGTGACAACTAGGGCACTGAAGAGTCATCTGGACCGCACAAAATCTCTTCCATTCGTGAAGCGGATATCAGACTTCCATTTGATTCTTCTACTTGCCAGATTCTTGGACATAAGTGCCGATGTCCCTGCTCTGGCAGAGTGCGTGAGCAAACAGGGAACTGTTCCGGATGGCTATAAGCTACTCATCGAGTCCGTGGCCAGCAGTTCATGATGCCCGTGATCGTGTGCATTTTCAATGGAGCAATCGTTGCATCAGCAGTTAATCTGAGAGTTCCTCTTTCATCTTCTGATGCAATGCATGGCCGAAACTGTAAAATGTCTCCGGTTTGAAAAGTTCTTTCTAGGTCGAAGAACAGATAAACTGCACTCGCTGTTTATATGCATCCTTGGTACAAGTTTTGCATCAAACTAAATGGTTCGATTTGTGCGTCAATTTAAAGGGAGCAAGGAAGTGGCGTTTAGTGATTTGATTTGTTTATTCGGATCACAAGGATTGCAAAACACGAAAATGTTGCTGCGGCAATCTTTTCCCGGTGAATCAAACCGAGGTTGCAATCTTTTCCCGGTGAATCAAACCGAGGTTGCTTGAGCCCGGCAAACGGGCAGTTGTTTGCCCGAACTCAATAACAGGGTAGCGAGGGAAACTCAACACTGGCGATGATGAATGAGCAGGTCTTCATATTCTCTGTATTGGGATGTGATATGATAATTTGGAAACGTGGGCATGACGGAGCTTACGCAACCTCGTGCGTGCGCAAATGCTAATTTCGATGGGAATTGCCGATTTACTGAGAAACCATGAGAGTGAGAGAGCTTTCATTGTCATGTCGCCGTTAAGCCGGTGGTCCTTCGCGACGGATGAGTGAAGTCACTTGGACAAGATTCGATCTGCCGATTTAGTGAGAAACCATAAGAGTGAGAGAGCTTTCGTTGTCATATCTGCAGAGTTCTGCTTGCTTCGTCCGGTCAATCGATTGCTGCCATGGTCTGTAGCAACTTAACAACGCAGTATCATTAAATTTAGAGAAAAATAGATCAGTCCTTTAGTGTGAAGCTTCGACTAGTTAGTACCAGTCCCACCTAAGAAAGTCTTTCATGCTCTCGCGTCCGTCAAGAGCATTTGAAAGAGATATGGCTCCGAGGCCGAGAGATGTTTAATTAAACATTAGAGAGCAAAAGAATTTTGAGGAACAAGTTTAGTCCGAAAATTGATTAAGTTATGGTTAATCCGTTTTAGAAATTGCCTTTTTCAAGGCCTCCAAAGATCTTGTGCAGAATTAATATACGCGCCGTACCATTAGTCATATTTTAATCAGGCAAGACAGTGCTTTTCTATACTAACTTCTCCACAGTCCACATTTTTCACGAATTTTACAAAAAAGAGCTCCATATTTTTCCTTAAGGTATTATCTAACTATACACTGGTGTCGGTTTTAAGAAAAGAGACGTGATTTCGTATCTTTCGAAAATTACAAATTTTATTTTAACCGGAACTTATGAATTAATCCGCCTATCCCTAAATGTCGAGTTAACTGGTGGTAGTTGGTCAGATCTAGTTTTAACTAATTCATGGCAAACTTCATTTTTTTTTTTTTGGGTCGATCATGGTAAACCTGACTATCTTTCGTTCTTTTTTGCCGTGATACGTCACTGTTAAAATTCATCAGCGAATAAAATGAAGGTCATATAGGCCCGACGACGTAAAATCGTATCATTTGGCGGGACATTTTCAGCGGAGCACGTCTCTCTCTCCTCTCTCTCTCTCTCTCTGTCTGTGGACTAGGGCACTGTAATTCCCAACTTCTGCGATCCGAGCTCCTCCTCCTCATCAAAGCTTCCGCAACCAATTCCATGGAGGAAGCTGAAACCTCTACTCGCCGCTCCGTGAGTCACTCTCTCTCTCTCTCTATCCCTTTCTGCGCGTTTCTGTGTTCAGTGTGCCTGGTTCTTGTGCGCTGACGCCGCTAAATCGGTGCGCCCGAGTTCGCAGAAGAGGACGAGGGCTCAGACACAGGCCGCCGCCGCCGCCGCCGCCGCCGCAGGTAGACCCGCCGCGGGAGCGGAGAATCGCGAGAAAGCTGTCGACGAGGCCGGTCGCAGTCCCGAGAGGGAGGAATCTCCCGACGACTTTCAAGAGCTCCGTCCTCAGCCCAAGCGGAACCGGACCGCTGAACCCGCCGACCCGAAAGCTAACCAGAGCTTAATTGGTGATTGTACTGTTACAACTCTTCGTGCTTTCTGATATCAGACGGTTTACCGGTGCACCTAGCTGTCCTTCTCCACGTGATTAGTGCGTAATAGAGTGGTTTGAGCACAGTTTGTT
This sequence comes from Syzygium jambos, assembly GCA_031216235.1. Taxonomy (NCBI): domain Eukaryota; kingdom Viridiplantae; phylum Streptophyta; class Magnoliopsida; order Myrtales; family Myrtaceae; genus Syzygium; species Syzygium jambos. The sequence continues at coordinate 25,432,565 of CM062230.1, forward strand.
TTGATCTGTCTGCCACATATCTGCTGCAGTATGGAGTACCGATACAGAGGTTTATTACTTTGTGTTTTTTTTGGGGGTCAATTAGCTTGTTGGGTTAAATGTGAATATATATGGTTGAATTTGGTTCGCATGGTTTGTCACAACAAGGTGCTTTCTTGCGTATTTTGCTTCCATCCTGTGAGTGTTTTCAAGAATGAATTCCTCTGTTGGAATGGGTTATGCACTTGACCAGTTGACTTCATGTAACTGTGATATCTTTGCAGAGGTTATCAAAGGCAATGGCAGACATATACCTCAAGTGGTTAAGCTTTGGGTTGAGAGATATGAAAAGAATCCTAAACCTGCAATGGTTGAAATTCTAACCATGTTATTTGAGGTAATTTAGTCCATTATGTGAATGTATCCCTTTGAAATGTCCAAAGGACCAAAAAAAAAAAAGAATAATTTGAATGACCTGAGCCAGTTGAAGGACAATTCTTTCTGCTGACATCCCTAATCATTTTAGACCAACAAGTTTTCTTATCAGTTCCTAGAACTTTATCCTGTAGAAAAGGTAGACAACTAGGTTTTACCTAGTATTCTCGTATCAGCTGCGATTCTCATTGAACTGGCAATTCTTCAGGCTTGTGGTGCTCAATACTATCTTAAGGAAGAGTTTCTTGATGAGACTGATGTTGATGATGTGGTGGTTGCTCTTGTCTCTCTAGCTAAGCAGGTATGACGCATATGTTTCTTTAGTGCATCTTAACATCCTGCATTTATTTGCTTCCACCCCCCCCGCGCTAAACTACGCTCTGCCTTTTCTTGTTGCTTAAGCACTTTCCCTGTTACAATCTATGTTAGAGAGTGCTCTTAGCATTTTTTATGCTTTTATATTTTAGGGGGAAGTTGAAGATTACCAAAACTCAAAAAGAAAGGAGTTTAAGAACTTCCAAGATAATTTGCTCACCTTTTGGAACAATCTGGTTAGCGAGTGTCAAAATGGCCCTCTGTTTGATCAAGTCTTGTTTGACAAGTGCATGGACTATATCATTGCCCTGTCATGGTAAGTGGTCTATCCTTGTGGAAGTTTATATTGCAAAAGGTTCTAGGCATTTATGTTAGTCGGTCTTCATGCTGAGCAGCACTCCTCCACGAGTTTACCGTCAAGTTGCCTCCTTGATGGGCCTCCAACTTGTGACATCCTTTATTACTGTTGCCAAAGCACTTGGTGCACAAAGAGAAACTACTCAGAGGCAGTTAAATGCTGAAAAGAAGAAACGAACTGACGGTCCACGTTTGGAGTCACTGAATAAAAGATTGTCAGCAACTCACGAAAAGATAACAATGATAGAGGAGATGATGCGCAAAATTTTCACTGGGTGCGTTTCTTTTGCTAAAAAGAATTTCTCCTTGCAAAACTATCCTGAGTATCCTAATATATATGCGTGTTGATCTTGAAGCTTATTTGTGCACCGCTATCGAGACATTGATCCCAGTATTCGGATGTCATGCATAGAATCGCTCGGCATATGGATTTTGTCGTATCCATCACTGTTCTTACAGGATTTGTATTTGAAGTATCTTGGATGGACTCTGAATGATAAGGTAAATGGAAATGTTACCTTGTTTATGGATCAAAGTTGGCTCTACTTTCTCTTTTGGTGTTTTCTGGTCTGAACACGGTAATCGTATCTTATTGCACCTGAAGAATGCCGGGGTCAGGAAAGCATCTGTAATTGCTTTGCAAAATCTTTATGAGGTGGATGATAACGTGCCAACTCTGGGCTTATTTACTGAAAGATTTTCCAATCGGATGATTGAGCTTGCTGATGACATTGATGTATCTGTGGCTGTATGTGGCATAGGACTTCTGAAACAGTTGTTAAGGTAATTCAGTTAAAGGCTTTTCTCTGGAAAATCATCTGCATCCGAGTGTTTTGTTGTGTATTTGTGGTTTAGGGTTTTAGTACTCAGTGTGTACTTACATCTACTAATTGTTTACTCAAAGCCCTTTTACTTGGATGAATGATTCCTTTGCAGGCATCAGTTGTTGCCTGACGATGACTTGGGTCCTTTGTATGATCTGCTCATTGACGAACCGCCAGAAATCAGACATGCAATAGGAGCATTAGTTTATGATCACCTTATTGCTCAAAAATTTAATTCCCAATCAGGATCCAAAGGTCGTACATCTTTCTGGGCTGCATCTTAGCTTGGTCACATAAAGATTCCGCAATAAGATGCTTATATAATATTAAACATATGTGCAGGCAGTGACGACACATCTGAGGTCCATCTTGGCAGAATGTTACAAATACTGAGGGAGTTTTCAACTGATCCAATTCTAATTATCTATGTCATCGACGATGTCTGGGAGTACATGAAAGCCATGAAGGTGCAAGTCGTTCAACTTCTGCTGTTGCATATACAAGTTAAAGGATTTATATTTACATGCTATATTTAGATGAATGATAGATATAGAAACTTCCATCTAGCTCTGGTAGTATGTAATATTGTAAGCCCCTGTTGGTGCTACAAGTAGTTGAAGGTATACGTCCTTTTTATTAAGGTGAATGTGCCAGCACATGTGATGACCATCTCTATCAAATGATCCTCCATTGCCAGCAATAACCTGGTCATCATTCACATTTTTGCTTTTAAGTTCGTCACTAATGGTGTCAGAAATTACTGAAGGAAATTTGTTAGAGCAAAAGGCAAATTTAACTTTGCCGCTTGAACAGTCTCAGTAATTTCTAATGAATATCTTTTTGCAGCTGGAAAAAGAATTAATTGCATATGTGCCTTATGTACATATTTCTGTCAAGTAGTCAATTGTGCCTCCTTTTTACGAAGATTTTGGGAAACTAGATACTAAATCATTGATGCAACTTGTGTTAAGAAATTTTGGTGTATGGTATGTTGATTGAGGGGCTTACTACAAATCTATATTCTTCAGTTGTGGAATTGGCTTTGGCTATCAAGAAAAAGTGATCAAAATTTTCACTATTTTATTCTTAGTAGTAGTTATTAAGGATTTATCCCTACGTCCCCTTAAGGATGCGTGATTATGGGCTTCTTTTGATCCTTCTTTTCGGTCCTTATTTTGTTGGATTAGTACTGTCTGGTCATTCGCTTGATCCGCTAAGTTCTAACTTGGAACTTAAGCATTAACTTCTGTAACTCAAATTTTTTTAAGAGAAGAGTTATATTATAGAAAACTGAAATGTGCTTCTTACAGCAATTAATATAGTGGGAATTGTTTCTTCATTAAAATAGCCTGTTATCTTTGCAGGACTGGAGATGTATCATCTCCATGCTGCTGGATGAGAATCCAGTGATTGAGCTAACTGATGAGGATGGGACCAACCTAGTGCGGCTTCTTTCTGCTTCTGTTAAGAAAGCTGTGGGGGAGAGGATTGTTCCAGCTACTGACAATCGGAAGCAATATTACAATAAAGCACATAAGGTGCATCCTTTCTGTACTGATTGTGTTATTATGATGCTGCTCAAACTTCTTTGGATGGTTTTTTATTCATCAGTCAAGTGATCTCCTCTATTTTATAGGTCTGATAGTGTCTGAGGGAAAGCTAAGTTTTAAGATCAGCAGTTGGCATATGGCATAAATTAATATTTTCCACTGAATTTTGATCAACTGATCAGATTTCATTTTGTTATTTGTATATATTCTTTCGAGATAACTGGCTTTTGAATCTGTTGATACATACTATGTAGAATATTTATTTGAGCTTTGGTTGTCTTGTTCTTGCCTTTTAAGTCAAGGAGCTTCTCTTCATCGTATGGTGCTTGCTGCTATAAATGAATATTTTCTGTGCAATTATAGGAATCATTTGAAAACAATCGAAGGGACATAACCGTTGCTATGATGAAGAGCTATCCCCAGCTCCTGCGGAAGTTTATGGCTGACAAGGCAAAAATACCATCTCTTATTGAAATTATAATTCACATGAAACTGGAGCTCTATTCTTTGAAGAGACAGGAGCAGGTGTGTTTCAAAATCTTGTACCGAGTATCCAATACTAAAAAGCATGGGCATTTATCTCTTTGCAACTTTTCAGAGCTTCAAATCCATTCTTAAACTTGTTAAAGAGGCATTTTTCAAGCATGGTGAGAAGGATGCATTGAGGTCTTGTGTCAAGGCAATGAACTACTGCTCTGCTGAAAGTCAAGGGGAGCTGCAAGATTTTGCACGTAATCAGTTAAAAGAACTAGAAGATGAACTTATTGCAAAGGTCAAATCTGCAATAAAAGAAGTAGAGGTACATATTTATTGGACTCTTAGTCTCTGTCTCTGTCTCCTTTCTCTCTCTCTCTCTCTCTCTCTGGTCAAACGGGTTATGTATTTGAGCTTGCAGGATGGTGATGACGAGTACTCTCTTTTGGTAAACTTGAAAAGGCTTTATGAGCTTCAGCTATCGAGGGCTGTATCTGTTGGAAACCTATATGAAGATTTTGTGAGGATCCTTAGGAGTCTCAGAAGTAGTAATGCTGAGGTAAGTTGATATTGCATGGAATGTTGTGGTTTCTTGTCTCCTTTCTTGTGAAATTGGCAAATTGGGTGTGACTTCAAGTATTATAGAAGCGACAAGGTTGGCATCACTTTGCTATGCTAGTCCATATGCATTGGATCCTTGCAGCAACTTCCCCATCCTTAATTATAGTGTATACAAGGTTGTTCAATTGATGGGTGGTTTTTATTATGTCCATCCCAAGATTTCTCTTCCTTTTCTTCCCTAATCTGACTGCTCTATCATGTCTCAATTAACTTGTTGCTCATTTCTTTCAGGTTGTCAGTCTTTTGCTTCTGAACATGTATTTGCATATGGCATGGTCTCTACATTCGATTGTGAGTAGTGAAACTGTGTCTAGAGATTCGGTGACCTCTCTGTTATGCATGCGTAATGTCTTGTTTGAGCAGCTGGAGTACTACTTGAACACTCCATCGGCAGATGGGGAGTTAGGCAAACTAGGAAATCAGCTGGCTTGCCGAGTAAGTTCTCCCTCTTATGTGTTTTTTGATTTTGTTGGCATCTGGCTATTAAACAATGTGCTGAACTCGTTGTCTCTGACAAAATTTCTATGCTTTAGGTATGCACCATACTTGCAGAATCATGGTTCCTCTTCAGGAAGACCAATTTTTCTTCAACAAACTTGGAGAATTTAGGATACTCTCCAGATGCTTCCCTTTGTCAGAAGTTTTGGAAACTTTGTGAACAGCAGCTTGACATTACAGGTAGTCCTTTTGTCAAGAATTATGAAGTTATAAAGCCTCTAGCTCATTTTGTCACTTTAATCACTAATTAGCATAATATCCATGTACCATATGTTATGATATTCGAGCATTCCTTCGTTCGTGGGATAAGTGATCATATGCCAATCTTCTGATGAATTTTGTTCTTCTGTTGCTGACTAGTAGATATTATGTGCATGGTGATGTTGTTATGTTGCTTCAGTAAAGTGTTAATATCATATTAATTATTTTTAGGGGCTTGTCTGCTTATAGTTGAGATCTGCCTCGTTTATTCTTAATGAAAAGGTGTCGGCTCAAGATATAGTCATATCGCATGACCAAAGTCGAAGATCTTCGAGTTCATTATCGTTAAGACAGTATCACTCAATATGGCTGCATTTTTATAGTTTGATACAATAAAAAATGCTGCTAACTGCCGCAGCGGTCGTGGCAGATGTTCTAGAGTGAACTACGGCCTTGTTGGGGAGAGAGGAAAGGGAAGGGGGAAAGGGGAAAGAAAATTTGGATGGAAAGTGCCTTTTTAAATGTTTGGGAAATGAAAGAAAAAGAAATTGAAGGGATATATCTCTCCAATTTGGGGACCGCATAACATAATTTCTCCAATTTGGGGAGAAAGGAGAGAATTAGTAAAACTATTGTTCACCTTTCATAACAGCTTCTGTTCAGCTTTCATAACAGCATTTTCATCATTTCTCAAGGGATAAATTTCTCTCATGCAAATCTATATTTGACATTCACTTTCTTTTCATCTCTTTCCCTTTCATCAGAACATAATACAAGGAAAATTCTGTTCGCCTTCATTCTCAATTCCATATTCATTGGACTTATTTTCATTCGTTACATTTTTCCCAAACAAAGTATAAAGTGACACTGCTGCTGTTTATTTTAGCACCCTTGTAGGCTACTCGCAGTGTTAACACTGACATGGGTGGCAGTACAAAACTATATTTGATTTGGTTTTACAGTTTTTATTTTCTGCAGTACCTCTTGTTTTATGCTTCAGTTACTGAGTTGGACCAAAAAGAAGATAAGTTATGCCATTGAGTATGTTAATTACATCGTCAGCCTCAAGAGCTTCTCTTTTAGACTGACGATATCTGGTGTGAAAGGTTACAGAAGAAGATGCTTGACGGTTGGTTTTCTGGATTGGTAGGGAAGAACAATAAAATCCAAAAAATATAGTTCGAAGATGTTATTAACCCATATGCAATGAAGTTGAACAATCTAATCACTTTTCAAATCCTATTCTCATTATGAGGCAGTTTTACCCTTTTAGGTTGAGTTCAGTAGGTTCATTGACGTTTGACTAGAGTTCTAGTGGCCATTTGCTCTCTTGTTTAATTGACTGTTGGTTATAGAGATCGATTCCTTCAAAGACCAACTATTACTGAGTACTCATTTCATCAAAAAGATGGTCAACTCATTTTACATCACAAGACTGGCTTATGCAAACAATGATAAAGGTCAGCAAGGACTGGGTTTGCTTAAGAACCACTATTGCCATAGAAAGTCATTTGTTGCCTTGTGTAGTAAGGTGGTTCGTGGATATAATTAATAGTCAAGGATCTTGGTCCAAAAGTTCCAAGGAATGCTTCAGTGGATATGACATGTTGATGGGCCGCTTTCTCAGTAGGTATTGCGTTTCCTTCCTCTCCAGGAAAACGACTATATCCAGAAAATGAAATTTTGCCAGGATCTGTTTGCAGTTTGCAATACCGCAGTAACTGTTACCGAGTTTGTTTGAAGGGACTTTTACTTTTTACATTTACTTTTGATCTTCTAGCTTTATATAACAGAAAACACTTGAAGCCTTTTTATATATGTAGAATTAAGCATAATACTTTTATAATTATTAAACTTCAAACATCTTGTTTCCTTTTGCAATTTTTTTTAGGAAAAGTAAGAAGGTCGGAAAAGTTTTTTTTTAGTGTTTGACAAATAGCCTATTAAGTTCTATAGCTCCTTTTTCTTTCTTAGTACATGTGCGGCTTACATCTGAGAGACTTAATCCTCAATGGGGGTGGGGCCCGTCTCAGATCCGTGTTACAAGTCATCTGAAGACTTCACTAATTAAGTTAGATAGCATTTGGCACTGGCAGCTACAATAGTATGTTTTGTATGTGGATGTCTTCCCCTGTACAAAGAAATTTCTCTCTGGTTTCCATGTTCTTTATAGTCTTCCCTGGACTTACTCGGCAATTATTATTACCTGGCTACTTCTGAAGAGAATGAAATGAGCTGTTTGTCAAGGTTCAAATCTCATGCTGTAAATTTTTCACGTGCGCATATTCTTCTGGTGTGCCACGCAGATGAGACAGAAGATGAAGACGTGGATAATGAATATGTGGAGGAGACAAATAGAGATGCGGTCATAATTGCTGCAGCAAAATTGGTAGCAAGTGATACAGTGTCCAAGGTGGGTTTGAATCCTGTGTTTATGAATAACTCAGACTCTTTTTTATCTGGAGTGGAAAGTAAAAGGCTCACTTTTTCTTATGATATGCAGTACTGGATTCAAGTCTTGGTCATCTTTCTTACTTCATGTACTTTTCCTTTTATGCTGTTGTGATGTGCATGGTATTTCTGGTTCAAGCAGGATGATCTTGGTTCAGATATAATTTCTCATTATGTCATGCACGGGACGGGTGTAGCCGAAATTATCAAACATCTGATAACTGTTTTGAGGAAAAAAGATGATGATCTCTCTACAACATTCCTTGAGGCACTGAAAAAGGTCAGTTCTTATCCATTTGCATAAAGGAAATCTGGAACATGCTTTACAGTAGGGACGTGTCTTCATGATTAATTTTGACTATCATCAATAGACATTAATGTAATGTTCTAGTCTAAAATGTCCAGGCTTTTCAGCGGCATATGGGGGAACTTTCCAGAGGTAGTGATGAATCAGTCACGGGGAAGTCTTTGCAAGACTGTAGGGATCTTGCTGTTCGGCTTTCTAGTATGTTTGTCGGTGCAGCGAGGAACAAGCACAGACCGGAAATATTAAAAATTGTCAAGGATGGTATTGAATATGCATTTCTGGATGCTCCCAAGTATCTGTCTTTCTTGGAGTATTCTATGCTCCACTTCGTATCTAAACTTCCTGCACCTGATATCATGAATGTGTAAGCCTTCCTTTCCTAACATAGTTCTCACGAGAATAATTTGATGCTTTTTCCAACCTTTCAAAATGGGATAATACCTCATCTTTTGGATGTAGTATTAAGGATGTACAGAATAAGACTGAGGGTGTGAACACAGAAGAAAATCCCAGTGGATGGCGGCCATATCACATTTTCCTTGAGATCCTACATGAGAAGTATGCAAAGAATGAAGGCCTTACAGGTACATGTATATATGGCTACATTGTCATTTGCAGTTCCATATGTGAAATTTAAGGGTTTTTAGTATCTTCGGGCATCATAGGGAAAAGAGAGAATTTGGTGGTTTACGCATTAGATTGTGGCATCTGTTTTAGTGGCACTATTGTTTTGGTATAAAGGGCCAGAAACACGAATGGTTCAAGTTGCTTTTCATTGTGTATAAACTACTTTTACAATCTTTTGCTATAGCTATGCTAGGAATTGCCAGAGGCATCCTAGTGCTCCCTCTACGACAAATGTGTGCTTCCTTGTCTTTCAGTATCCCTTTCATCATTTTCTACCCCCCTTGAGCATATGTATATGTCATGCTACTTATGGTGCCTTAGACCTTGCTAAGGAGAAGTTCCGTGCGTGGGTGTTATACTATTTGCTTGTATTATTTGTTGTTATGGCTTCAAAATGTCTGGTCAGTTGCTGTGCACTCTTGAAGCATCTTGGATCATAAAATGGCACCGTAGCCTTGGTTGAATGAAAATAATATTTGGGGCCTAGGTTTGAAACGATTGCAAAATCTTTTTCTCCAGTCTAATTCTTCATCTACTGGGTAATTGCAGAGGAGAAGGAAGGGGTCTCTGTGAGGCGCCGAGGTCGTCCTCGTAAGCAGCGTAATGTACAGGGTAAGAGGCTGTTTGATGGGCACAGTTCAGGTGAGGAAGAGGATTCAATTGGTTCGTCCGATCAAGAAGATGGTCGAGACGAAAAGCAGGACGAAGATGAAGATGACGAGGCTCCTCTGATAAATGCAATAAGGTCTTCCTCCAAGCTGAGATCATTAAGGGTTTCAAGAGATGAAAGCAGAAGCCAGAGTAGGCTGCGAAATTCCAGTAGGGTTCCAGATGACTCAACAGCATCTAGAGTATAAGGTATTGTGTGTGTGTGTGTGTGTGTGTGTGTGTGTGTGTGTGTGTGTGTGTGTGTGTGTTCTTACTGTTCAATAGACTGCATTAGTTGTAATTGTATTGATGCGCATTCAAGCCCTGGAATTGAGCACTTACATGAGGAACACCAAGATATTTGCATATAAAAGTTCCCTTGGGCCTTGGCCTATTATTCTATACTCGGTGTGTTAAGTAGATGATTGGTTCATCAATTATATTCATCCAATTTGTACGTAACTGGTCATTCGTATGTGCAGGAGCCTCCAACTAAATTAACAGTTGCGACAAGTGCACATCCGATGGTCCAGATGGGTGTACTCACTTTTGGAGTTGGATGCTGGCCTCTCCACTTTGTAGATCTTTTCTCATTTTGTTACTCAAAACCTGCTTCATTGTGGCTTAGCAATAGGCTTGAGGCGCGAGATCTTTCCTCTGGGTGTAATCTCTTATTTTCCCTCAGGGATGCGCATGGTGACTGTCGTTGCTTAGGAAGCAGAAAGTGATTGGTGTAAGTAGTTGTTAGGGAAAATCTTGTAAATCTCTCAGATAGTGGAAAAGTTCATGTGTTGTGATTTTGTTGATGTGCGAGCCAGTGAGCTTAGCCAAGTTTACGGTATGATGTTTCTACTGAAACCTCATTATCTTTAGCCAAATCACATCGATCTGCATTTTTAGATATGGCAACTCGTATATCCTCCATCAGAGTTCTCAAGACATAGAGGTAAGTCTTAATTTTCTAATATTTACCTCGTGTTGTTGCAATTTCATCAGATGTCCCCCCTCCAAAGAGAGAACTTTTTGATATTTGCCTGATAGTCAGACAGAGGTTGGCTTTGCAATAGCGAAATCCACTCGACACAAGATAATCATTTGTCACGATCTATACTAAATTCTGGGACACGCAAACGATGACCCATTATCAAGAGTGGGACATAGTAAACAATCAACACGAGAACTCATATGAAGTGCTCTCGTGATCCGTCAACGTGAATGCATGGTGCTGCCATGTATAGGCTGCGCAGGGACCTCAAGACTATCCTAAGACAAGCAAATTGTATCCTACCATACAATGTAATAAAATGAAGGCGACTGAGATCAATAGGATTAAAAAGAGTGACTGATGTGAAAGACGCTTTGCATTTTCTTATCGATTTTGCCAGCTTCCGTAATCATATCCACACTGCAGAATCCACACCGCGTCGCAAGAACTTGGATGGTTCGTTCATGCAATCGTCTGAGAGAAGCAATAGCTACTGACATCAAAGGATTAGCAGTTTGTCATGTAATGCTCCATTTCTTCGGGATATGCTAACTAGATATGGAATCACTCGGGGACCTTATTTTTCATCTGTAGTTTTTCAGCTTAAGCAGGATCATAGGATCTCTAATTACAAAGAAAACCTGGCAGAAGGACCTAGAGCAACTGCCCTAAGACTCTTAATTTTCATGTTTGAGTCACAAAACTAGTGATATTGCATCAACCTTATATTCTAAAGGGAGAGAATTTGTTTTACTTGAACCTCCAATTACAAAGAAAACCTGGCAGATGGACCTTCAACTCCAACCATCTCCATGTAAAAACATAGGTTTTCCATCAATTTAGTGAAAATAATACATTGCAGCAAAATTTCATCCCTCAAGGGGAAAAAAAGTACAGAACCAAACGCGATTGGGTGGAGTAATCAAAACATTTACCTCATTACATGCAGTATAACTCTATTACTATCTTCTGCCTGCAATCCTTAGCAAAGGAGATACCATACCCTGAATCTCTTGCAACCCCTCTTGTATCCGAATCTCCTCCTCGACTGAGCGCTTGAGGTTCCTAATATGACCCTTCAAGGCATCGGATGCTTTTATATCTTCAAGCCTCAAGTCTATAACCTTCTTCGCCAGCCCCATCAACAAGCTTGAATATCTAGGCATGGTTGAGTTCTTATGCAAGAACATCAAAAGCAGACCCAATTCATCCCTATCCAAGTTCATGACAGATTTTAGCAGTGCCCTCCGAGCCACCAATTCCTCCATCACAGCCACCACCTTTTCGGGATCATTTCCACCTAAAACCGAAATGAGAGCATTCTTATGCCGGAACTTCTTTAAGAGTTTATCGTGCTCAGCCAACTTCACCTTCTTCGGCCTCATAACCAAATAATCTCCCTCGGATGGTTTCTCACTCTGACCTCTGTGGAAGTACCTATGGAATGAGGGCTTCAAGACCCGCCTCTGCGGCTCCTCCACATTGACCAACCCTAAGCTTCCATCGGCGCCGCTCTCCGTGTTTTCCTTCCCCTTTCTCTTTCCCACGTACATAATACCATTCGAAGTCCCAATCGCTCTCACGTTGCAATCCGGCGAAAGCCCGATCGACAGCAGGGGTGCCGGGAACCTCATCGAATGCGTAACCTTCATTCTCGAATAATCAAACACCTTCATATACCCGTCGAGACCAACGCTCAAGATCCTCAGCTGCGTGGCTTCTTCCCCGCCCTGCGTCCCCATTCTACCTACACAAATGGAGGTCACGGTCTTGTTGTGACTCTCCATCGAATAAACCATCTTCCCTCCTCCAATCAAATCCCAAATCTTCACACTATTCCCACCCGCGGTGGCGACCAAACTACCCGACGGCAAGAAGATCACATCCTGGACGGGCGAGCCGTGATGCACCTCCGTCACCGCCCTATTGCGATCGCTCACCCTCACATCCCAGAGCTTCACCACGTGATCATAAGACCCGGTGACGAAACAATTCGCATCGGCGGGCGAACAATCCCCGCACCTAACGTAGTCCTTATGCCCTCGAAGCTCCGAAACCACGCTCTCCCCGGCCACATCCCAGTACTTAACGAGGCCATCATCGCCCCCGGACACCAAATGGAGCTTATCAAGAACTGGGTACCGGACAAACCTGACCGGCCGGAGGTGGGACTTGAGGCGGCGGAGCGGGGTCCTGGTCCGGACGTCGAAGACGCGGATGAGGCCGGAGAGGTCGGAGGCGGCGAGGAGGGAGCCGTCGGAGCGGAAGGAGAGGGAGGAGACGACGTCGGCGAAGGAGGAGATGGTGTGGGTAGGGGAGAGGGAGCGGGGGGAGAAGAGGGAGAGGGAGGCGGAGTGGGCGGCGGCGAAGGGGTGGGGAGGGGAGGGGGAGAAGGCGAGGGAAGGGATGGAGAAGGCGAGGTTGTCGATGGGGCGGGTCTTGAAGGAGGACCAGTACTTGGACTCCGGGGTCCTGGCTGGGGTCCTTGGCGTGGGCTTGAGCTTCGGCTTCACGGGGAAGGTGGCCTTGGAGACCTCGACGATGATGGGTTCCTCCATTGATGGGATGAGATGGGATGGGGAAGCTCTTCTGGTTTCTTGGTGCTTTGGAGCGGAGGTTTTAGGGTTTGCAGTATGGTTTCTAGGGTTTTAGGTTGCCTCTCTTCTTTGCCAATTACTCTCTCTCTCTCTCTCTCTCTCTCTCTCTCTGCAAGTCTGGTTTCTAGGGCTTTAGTTTGCCTCTTCCTCGCCACTCTCTCTCTCTCTCTCTCTTTCTATGGTAAAACAAAAAATTCAAGATATTCTTTTTAAGTCTTTTATTTTCTTTGTTAGGCACGCAAAAACTAAAATATCCTTTGCCAAAATGACACAAATGATCTTTAAACCTTGATCAAATATGTGATTGCCTCCCTGAACTTTTTATTTGTTCAATATAATCCCTAAATTTTTTGTGCATGTTCAATTTAATCTTTGGATTATATGAAGATGTTTAATGTTGTCCTTTCATTTATCCAAGTTAATAGAATTTGTTGATTTGACTTTTAATTTATGCGTTTGAATGTTGGACAAAAAAATAAGTTATACGTAGAGTATCCACGTATGATATTCAACTCAAATTAGAATATAATAATGCTTTAAATTTTTTAATTTGTTCAATTTGGAAAGATGATTATCCATGTTATTTGATTAGTTTAATTCGTTCATAGTGGGCTAAAGTTCAAAAGCCACATTGAACAAATTAAAAGTTCAGAGATGATATTCATATGCAGTTAAAGTTCGAGTATCATTTGTGTGACTATCTATATTTATGATAAAAGTAAGAGAAAAATCCACTATATATTTATTATAAATATGGTGGACGGGGCAGGGTTGGGCCCAGGCTTGAACACCGTCGCCCAAGCCTGGCCCTAAAATTGACTGGGTCCAAAAATTTTGGCCAAGCCGAGCTTGGTGGATGCGTAGCCTACCAAACCCATGATTAGGTCTACTACATGTGCAATAATCACATCAATTTGCAAACAAACTCATTTAATTCAAAAAATTTTCACGGTAGATCTCCAACTAAGAAACCTATAGAATTGCATAAGATAAGATTTTGAAAAGAATTAGAATCTAAGAATCATAGAATGAGAAGCCATGCTTGAAGTTTTTGTTTCGGGTTCACAATATCATAGTAGTAATCGTAAATAGGTTTAACAGCATAAAGGCAATTTAATAAATGAATTACCAAGTTTTCGAGTTTACTCAAAAAGATATATCTAAAATAGGTCCAAAATCCTAACAATTTTAGAATAATTGGGAATAGTTATTACATAACATAAGGTCTAATGAAATAAAGATGTTTCAGTAATTAATACATATGATGTTCGGGTACGAGGTTTCTCAATTATAAAATCCCAAATTCATCCTACTCCATATATATAGGGTTTTCAACAGTCAACCCCACACCCAACCGGCTACCCAACCCGTTTATGGCTGCGTTTGGAATTGGCTTTGCAAAGCCACTTTGAGCACCTAAAGCCCTTTAGGCTAAAATTTGGTGTTTGGCAAATTTTTTTTGAAACCCCATTGAGCCAAAGTTGGCTTTGTGAAGGCTGAAAGCCCAAGGCAGGTCCTAGGTTGCCTTGGGCTTTCAGCATTTTCGGTAAGCAACAGTACCCGGTAAGTAAAAAAATTTTCTTCCGAAACTACCCTCATCTATTTTTTGATTTTCCGGTTTTGCCCTCGTCTGTCACTGTTCATCTTCCCCGATGAACCAACTGGAGGCCGGCGACCGCGGCCTGAGGGGTCCGGCCACTGCCGCCTGAGGGTCGGCCGACGTCCGCCGACCGCGGCCTGGGGGTCGCCCGGCCCCGGCGACCGCCGCCTGGGGTCGCCGGACCCCGGCGTCGCCTGGGTCGCGCGACCCAGGCCAAGCGTTGCCTGGGTCGCGCGACCCAGGCGACGCCCGGGGTCCGGCGACCCCAGGCGGCGGTCGCCGGGGCCGCGCGACCGCCGCCTGGGGGTCGCGCGGCCCCGGCGACCGCCGCCTGGGTCGCGCGACCCAGGCAACGCTTGGCCTGGGTCGCGCGACCCAGGCGGCGGTCGCCGGGGCCGCGCGACCCCAGGCGGCGGTCGCCTGGGGGTCGCGCTGCCCCGGCGACCGCCGCCTGGGGGTCTCGCGGCCCCGGCGACCGCCGCCTGGGTCGCGCGACCCAGGCAACGCTTGGCCTGGGTCGCGCGACCCAGTCGACGCCTGGGGTCCGGCGACCCCAGGCGGTGGTCGCCGGCGACCAGATCTGGCCGTCGGCGGTTGGCCGGCGACCAGATCTGGCCGGCGGCGGTGGCCGGCGACCGCAGCTCCACCGGAGCTCTTTTACAAAAAAAAAAAAATGCAAAAGTACTTTTAGCACAAGTTGATTTTAAAAAATACTTACCAAACGGTACTTGCATTTTGAAAAACCCCTTTGGCTCAAAGGTATTTGCATTCCCCCAAATGCATTTCCCCAAAGTTGAACCAAACGCAGTCTATGTCCCATTAGAGTTCCGGCGAGTTAGTCATTCCCGTCCCACTTCCGTCGCTAAACGCGACAGCTTCGTCTTGATAAATCAATAAAAAAAAAGCATAATAATATTCTTCTGTCGAAAGTAAACATTTGCAACGTTTCACGTTGATTTATCATCTTCCCACTTTTGCTACATTAATATACTCGGGTTGGCAACCCCGAAATAGAGTTCAGAAAATCCGGTTGAAATGAACTTTACACTTTAACTTACTTTGCGGCTATTTTAACCTATTTATTATAATCCAGAGGTACAAAAGCTCCGCAAAAACTGAATGACTAAGACTGTTACTTGACCTTACCACTCCTCTTTGTAAACAAGTGTGTCTGAATATTACATTGCCCGTAACATTACTCTCTCCGCTTTACTTGTTCAACCTTGTGGCATGGCAAATGGAGGCTGTGACCACTGACCATTAGCTAGCTCAAAGACTGATTTGTTTCGAAACTCAATCCCTACTAATGTCTAAGTTTTGATTTTCTCCGCGCAACCCAATGAGTCGACAGATTTGACCCAATAGTATTCTTAGAAATGGTCAGTTTAAGTTGATTCAGTTTGATTTCACTTGACCTATAATTGGAATGCAAGTCTGCGTGGCTTTTTGGTAGGGTTACTCTTCTTGCTCCCCAGTAGTTGGAATGCAAATCTTGCTCATCAACCTTATCCATTTTTATCCTGAACTGTTGCTCTCGATGCACAATAAGCATTGAATGTACATGAAGCTGCATCAACCTAATGTGGCGCATGATACTGAATCTCCCCAGCTAGATAGCAAGCTTATATGATTTAGTATCAAACAGATTTCTTCAGACTGAAGATACGATCCATCAGCAGCTAGAAATTCGTGAAACTTACCTTCCACCTCGATCAAGCTATGGCCAGGAGTCTTTTTCACACTCCTTTCCCTCATCATGCTTTTAACCATCCTCATATTGCTCCATTCTTTTCCCCTGGCAAAGATGTTAGCCATAAGACTATATATACCGCTATCTTCAGGATTCAATTCCAATAGCTTATCTGCTACAGCCCTACCCAACTCGACATTTCCATACGTTCTACAAGCACTAAGAAGCGCACCCCAAGTAGCTTCATTGGGAACCATCGGCATAGTAGTTATCAATTCATATGCTTCTTTGAGTAGGCCATCACGACCATATAAATCGACCATGCAGGCATAATGCTCGATCTGGGGAGCTATCCCAAATTTTCCCTCCATGTCCTTGAAGTATTCTTGGCCCTCACTTAATAAACCAGCATGACTACAAGCTGATAGGACACCCAAGAAAGTGACCTTATCTGGCCTAAATCTAGTGCTTTCTATTTGATGGAAGAGCACTAGGGCTTCCTCGGCATGCCCATGAGCAGCAAACCCAGTGATCATGGAATTCCAAGATACCAAGTCTTTTTCAGTCATTTTGTCAAATACTGCCGCAGCTGCATCAATACACCCGCATTTTGCATACATGTCTATAAGAGCATTTCCCAGAATGACACTAAACCAGATCTTCTTAGAAAGGATGTACTCATTGTGAATCCAGCAGCCCACTTCCAAGCGACCCAATTGACCACAAGCAGAGAGAACGCATACCAAAGTGTTCTCTACAGGAACTATGCCCGCCTCTCTCATATTGTTAAAAATTTTCAATGCTTCCTTCGGTTGACCATTTTGGGAATAGCCTGCAATCATAGCAGACCAGGAGACCACATTTTTCTCAGGCATTTTGTCGAACAACATCCTCGCATTCTCTAACTCACCAAATTTTGCATAACCATTGACCATACTTGTCATTGAGAAGACATCCCTGGTCTCCATGTTGTCAAAGATCTCCCTAGCACCAATCAAGCAATCGCATTTTATATACATGTCGATTAATGCATTTATCAAATTCAAGCTACAAGCCACGTTCTCCTTTTTTATCAGTTCATGAAGTTTTCTCCCCACATTCAAGTCCTTCTTCTGGGAGCATCCAGAGAGTGCCGCAATCATAGTAACCTCATTAGGCCTAACATCACCTAACAACATCAAGTCAAACAGTTCCAGGGCCTCGTTGGAGCAACTATGCGTGGCATAACCATCGATCATCGAGGTCCAGGTAAAAACGTCCCTCACAGGACTTTCATCAAACACCCGGCGCGCAAGGCCCAAACACCGAAATACCGCGTAGAAATGAATCAACCCATTTCGAACCAGCAAGTCGCAATCAAAACCCATCTTCCAAATCCTGCAGTGAACGAACTTCCCAACAAAAACACCCTCGAATTTCTCACACGCCTTCAGGGCAAACACGAAGCTGCGGCCATCGACCTCCACGCGTCCCCGAATCATCCGGCAAAAGAAGATCAACCCTGAACTCGGCATTCTCGCTTTGGCGTACCCTCGGATCATGGTATTCCACATGTAAGTATTGGGATTCCCGATCTGGGCGAAGAGGCTGCGCGCATAGTTTACATCTCCAGCGTCCGATAAGGCGCAAAAGGCCAAGACCCTGCTGGCGGGGAACGTGTGGGCCATAAGACCAGTCCTGGTCATGTGAGCTTGGAGTTGCTTGAGCTGGCGCATGGAGGTGCAAGATTCCAGGAGCAGCAGGACCGGGTCCGTGATGACCGCGTTGATCGTGGAGTTCCATTTCGTTCCCTGGGCACGGCTCGAAGAGAGAAGTCGAGACGGGGGAGCGGGAGAGGGCTTGAACGGAGGGATGGAAGGCGGGCGCGAAACAGAGAAGCGCTCGCAGAGGCAGAGGAAGACGCAGCGCCTCATATACGAAAGTGAAGTCCTCGATGGACATCTGCAGAGTTTCAAAAATGGGCTGAAAGGTAGCGGACGACATAAATTGAATGCCCTTTGCAGCGTTCCCACATTGTATTTGTATAATATGTAAATTTATGTGTTAAGGGAGGACCTAAAGATGGAACAGCAGACTGGGGTTTCTGTTTTCTATGCTTTTTGTATGATCGAGGGGCGTGTGCGCTGACCATTTGAACGCTCACGAAATATCGTGCGAGCCCGGGAACCAATTTAGTCCGGGACCTTTTGCGCTTGCAAACGCTCTCGGCAACATTTCGCCAACAAACTCTCCTCATCACCTGTTACTATGCTGATGCACTTCTGGTTCTCCAACCGGGAGCTAACACAGATGGGCTTGTGTCAAGGCCCGCCTCACACGACGCATTCGATGAAAGTTCGAGTTCTCCTTTCCTGTGTCGACCAAAATTATTCGAGTTCTCCTTTCCTGTGTCGACCAAAATTATTCGATACCGAACAGCCCAACCAAGCCTAGTCTTAACAACGTTCGTGAGTTCCACCAAAAAATCCAACCGAAACACTGAATTAGGCTCGTCTCCAAGTCTGCCTCCTACGACACATTCGATAAAAGGTAGATTTTCCTTTTCGTTCCTTCGACTAAACAATGCATACCTTTCACGAGTTTTCACAAAAAGAAAGAAGAAAAGAAAATCCGACTAACGAAAATATCTAATACATGTAAACGATGGGCCATATATCCACGATGTCATTGAGGCACAGGTATATAGATAGTTCAATGAAATATGTAATAAACAGTACAAAGGGATTCTACATTTTCTTTCACGATCATTGTTCCATGGAATAATTTCCGCAAATCAATACTGGCAGCTTCAAGTACTTAGTCAAGGATACCAGACGTTGGTTTCTTTGTTATCCCCTATTCAAACATGGTGAAGAAATATAAGGCTCTGTTCCTTCTAACATCTGTTTGCTCCAGCCTCTTTCTCCCTTCTTTGCCGCGATACAAGCATTTCCAAGCACCATAGCTCAACCACAGTCAAGTTATGTCAAGGGGCGAATCCGGATGGGCCCCTACATTCTCTAGTTCTCCAAGCCCAGCTGACTGAAGAAAATGATGATAATGCACTGGACTAATAAATAAAAGCAAGAAAGCAAGTGATCAGGGACAAGGATTTGGAAAATTCGCATGAATTTGATTGATTTCTGCAACTATTTCAGGACTGAGCTCCACATTGCATGCATCAAGAACCTCCTGTAGCTGTTGACGCTTTGTTGCGCCAAATACAGCACTTGCTACCAAAGGATGTCTCAAAACAAAGGCTGCATGAAGCAAAATGTTCTAAGCTACCAAAAGAGGATCTTA
This sequence comes from Syzygium jambos, assembly GCA_031216235.1. Classification (NCBI taxonomy): domain Eukaryota; kingdom Viridiplantae; phylum Streptophyta; class Magnoliopsida; order Myrtales; family Myrtaceae; genus Syzygium; species Syzygium jambos. The sequence goes on from CM062230.1 coordinate 25,452,006, forward strand.
ATAAACTGAGAGCATGCAGAACTATAGCACTTCAAAAGACACTGGTTCGTTTCAACACGACATCACATCTATTGGTAAAATACTAATAAATAGAAGCACAGTATTGTGAACGCCAGTAATCCACTCCTGCTTGCGAAAACCCAAATATTAACTCCATGTCTGTATCACTAAGTTACTGAAGTGGGGGCACAATTTTTCAGCATTAATACATCTAAAGCCTGAAAATTTTGCCCAATCAAGCACGGTCTATAATTTCCTAGAATACTTTCTTTTCTTTTTTGATTAGTCAAGAGTGAGGAGGGACAACCAATGCAAACAACCTCCTCTAAGCATTACCATAAGGGTAACATACTTGTCATTGTATATTAAGTTAGAGCTATAGCTATTCCGTACCACCTGCGCCCAAAAGGCCAAGGTTGGGCGACCCCATTAGTGCAACCAAGATGCTAGTAGTCCAAAAGTTTCTCCAGACAAATATCACAACGTTTAATAAACTAATTAAACATGCCTTATGGTTAGCATGATTTTTTATTCGCTAATTATGGTTTCAAAATAGTGTTTGGTAGTTTTTTTTTCAGTAAGACAGTATATAATTTTGTTAATAGCAAAATTTAAAAGCAGAGGAACAACTTCAGCTACGTGCTCAACATTGGCAAGAAAGCCAACTCAAAAGGCCCTAATTATAGCAAAGAGCTTAATGCCTATTGTAAGATTTTGGTGGGACTATTGCCAACTATTTTAAAAGCTTAAGCTGTTAGATGACGGCGTGATTTAATATTTAATTATTCTAACACTCATCCTCACGCTTAGTCTGATCTTTTTGCCCAGCACTAAGCGTGGACATATTTAATTGGGGAGGCAAATGGGGCCTAGAAAAATTTGAACTCAAGACCTCCAACTTTGATACCATATGAGATTTGGTCGGACCACTGTCAACTGTTCTAAAAGCTTAAACTGTTAGATGAAGTCGTGGTTAAATATTTAATTATTCCAACACCTATCAAAAGAATTTTTTTTTCTAACATCAGCAACTAAAGACTCTACCAGATACAGCCCTCTTTATTCTCACAAGATGAATCAGCATCTACAGAAAAAGAAATGCATACGGTTCCTGGTGTTTAACAAAAAAACATTCTCACAAAGCTTAATCAGCAGCTAAGGGAAGGTTGGCAAATTATCTTAATAGATAGTTCAACATACTAAGTTATTTTATTAAGACCTTTGTTCTGTTCCATTCCCACAATAAAATTTTTCACAACCAAACAAAAGAATCATTGTATGATCGCTCACGATTGTTTCTTACAAAAGAAGATAAAGAGGACGGAGTTTTTGTTGCATTCCATTTCCCTCCACATCATCACACCAAATACAACATGTCTTAAGTGGATATCGTTTAGTATGATATAGATCACTAAAACTTGATAATTTGCAAAAGGTGATCCCTGGGATATTCAAATAGGAGAATTAACAAATCTAGACCAAACAATAGAACACTAAGTGCATATAAGGCATGCAGAGAACAGTTCAATACCAATTGCCAGTGCTACAGGACGTAGACCATACTTGTCTGCAATTTTAAGGTACCCCTGGAATTCCCAAGTAAAGAAAAGCGACATGTGAAAAGAAAAGCATTAGAGAACACGGAAGAGAGAGAGAGACGGGTGGTAAGAAGTCCTCAACAGTTAAATCATCTTCTAACATGCATAGTAGGATGGATTCAAGAGTCACAACCATTACCATGCAAAAACTTGAGAAAAATTGCCAAGCAACTTGCTGTTAGTTGGTTAAGTTATATAAAAAACTCAAGCAAAAATTGTGTGTTCATCAGAAGTGAAGAAAAGGTATTGAAACTTCTTTTTTTTCCTTCTATTCTTAAATTGTTTGAATGATCTATATTCAAAAATTTATCTCCAGAAAGAATATACCAACCATGACTGCTGCCGTCACGGTACTATTGGACAAGTTGTACCTTGATTCTCCTTCTAAATACCTCCCTGTAGAAGAACGTAATGCCAATTTATGTGAGATGAAGCCCATGAATCACAAGGGAACACTTCTAAAATGGAAAGATAAATGTGAACTGCAGGCCTTCACCTTTAAAAAGATTCAGCCGAGCATCCGGTGGTCCACCATCAGGTAAAAAGTATTTACCAGAAAGTATACCCATCGCTAGAGGGCTGTAGGCCAATAAGCTGATCCTGCAGAAATCAATTCAAGAAGGAAAAAAAACAGACAAGTAAAGAATTACCAAGAAGGTCCAAAAGAACACAACATCTGTAAATAGAGAAAAGATTACTAGCACCTGGATATGTAAAGTAGCGAAAAGTCTGTGATGGGATTTAGTTGTGAACAAGTACCTCTCGTGATGGCAACATTCTGCCATCCCTGAATTGAAAGTTCGACAGAGCAAACTGTAGCAATTCTAAAACAAAGATCACAAGGCGAATTTGGCAAATTTAGCCTCAATATGCAGCAGTGAAAAGAAGAGGGAGATTGCCCAACTGGAAAGAGGTTATACTACCTGCACCGACACAATCTTAGGATAGGAAGGAACTCTCTCGGCAACATGGAGGAATTTCATGACACCATAAGGTGTTTCGTTACTGAGTCCAACATATCTAATCTACAAACCATATTTGCAATCAGAGATGTAACGATATATTACAAGAATAGATTCACAAGACCAAGTCTCAAATACATTATACTGACCTTACCAGAAGCAACGGCTTTGCCAAGTGCCTCAAGCTGTTCCTCTACCGTGATTGCACTGTACTGATGGGTTGGATCATACTCAAACTCTCCAAACATCGGCACATATCTGTTGAAAATATACTTGAAATAAGAAAGAAAAAATCTCACAACATCGAGCAAGTATTTCAGACATTATCAGTCTTCCAATTGTATTTACACCTATACCCCTTCCCAACAAAATCAAGAAACAGAGGGTTGTATTGACATACAAACCGATCAGGCCAATGTATTTGATAAAGATCGATGTAGTCGGTCCTCAATCTCAATAAACTGCAACATTGATGAATGAGCTCAGAAGATATTATATGCTAGATAATGCAAGCACAAACATCACAATACGAACAATTCTTCGATAATTAAGTGCCGGTGCACTTCATTTAACAAATTTTAGAAGCCCCCAATTCTTTCAGTTACAGGAAGGATGAATAGTGTTTCAGTTTAAACATGATACAACCCCATCAAAGTGGTAGAACTCAAGTTTTCCTGAATATCGTGTTGGACAAACATCAGCCCATCCTCTTGGTAAGGTCAAGAAAATCAAATTGGAGAAAAAAATTAGGTTTTAAAGATTTAGTTCATTAAATGAAACTAGTACCCGAACAGAAAAAAGCTTTCTGGCCAACCAAAAACAATTGGCAAAATGACAAAAAACTAGTTTTCTTAACGAGGGCAAACATGTAGGCAAACATGGTTTTATTTATTTCAAGATATGGGGGAGGTAAGGAACTCCGTCACTTCGAGCCTGAAACTGGTGATAATCATGGAAATATGCAAAGACAAACCCCGATTCGATAGCATTTGTCACAGGATGAGCATGCGAAACAGGACTTATGGAAGAATGAGGGAAGCCAAATGATCTGTTCCATCTAAATGGATCTGCCGCTCAGTTGAATTATTTTGATGGAAGAAATATCAAATCCTGTATGATGGAACAACATGCAAACTTACCTATTGTCAATGGCTTCGGATACGTTCCAAGCATCCAAACACTTCGGCCCATCCCTAATCCAAGTCATTTTCCCAGATGGTCCACTCACCTTCACGAAAATTTTTAACAAAGACTCCTTCTGTTAATATAAAATTCGCTAAATAAAACAAGAAAGATACTCTTCGGAAAATATTCAACCCATGAAAAATGGAAGGAAGAAAATGGCTGCATCGATACAGCTTAGGACCGGATAAGCACCAACACCCATACCTCTTAGCCCCTTACTAACAAGTACTATCGAGAGAAACGTATGATTTCCTTCTTAGTACAATGATAACGAAGGCCACTTCCTCTCAATGCACTCTAAGCACACTTTATAACGAGAAAACGGAACCCCGATGCAATGAACGTCGAGGACAATAAATCAATCCTGGGTTCTCTACATTTCCCTCGGCCCACAGTACACACAACCAAACATGCTTTCTCTTCAGCAAATGCAATGCTCCTACGTCGAGCATTTACCAAAACAAAGCCAATAATATCATTAGGCAGGAACCAGGATCAGCTTATGCTCATCAAACGAGAAACAGCGTAAAAGGAACATCAGCAAACACCTTTGTGGCCAATACAACTCGATCGCGAGGGATTTTCCGGTCTCTAACCCAACGGCCGAGATACTCCTCGCTCCGGCCCTGAGTGTCAGCACGCTGAGGCACTGGATACCTGCGCCGCGCCATCCGAAATTCCAAGAACAAAATCAAGAAAGACCGACGGAGATTCAAATTTCAATCCGGACAAACATTCAATTTTTCAAGCGCTGCTAATCCGCCGCCGAAGCATACATTTCGGCGGAGTCGAAGAAGTTGATCCCGGCGGCAAAGGCGTGGTCGAGGAGGCGGAACGACTCCGGCATCGAGTTCTGCTCCCCGAAAGTCATGGTTCCTGAGGGACGAAGCAAGGCGAGGCGGGGGTGTTATAGCGAGCGCGAAGAGATGGATGACTGGAGAGAGTAGGAGGGAAAAAGGAGGGTAAAAACCTAAGCAGAGCCTGGAGACGGAGAGATCGGGAGCGAGGTTGAAGAGAGGCACCGCCATTGACGTCCGCGTCGCGAGGGAGAGAGAACGGAGGAGGAGCAGCAGCGAGATGAGATGAAGAAAGTAGAAGGAGAAGATGAATGGAGGGAAGAAGCCAAAAAAGGAGAATTCGATGGAGATGCAGGGGATCGAACCCTGTACCTCTCGCATGCAAAGCGAGCGCTCTACCATTTGAGCTACATCCCCTTTTTCTTTTTGACTGAAGATAATTTTTTTATTTTACTATAGATTATCCTAGTACCTGTAGATTTTTTGCACATTATTTTATGAGTTACGAGTTACCCTGATTTGTGGAATTGGACTAACGTGTGTAAATACAATCAATCTTGATCTTTTTGATGTGACTTTTAATTTCGCCAAAATCAAAATATTACTCAAATTTCTATAAAGTAATGAAACAAAGTATATGTGAATTTACGTAGCTAACCGTCAACATTTTAGCGTTGTGCAAATTCCGAAAGTTTCGGATTAATAAAAAGAAAAGTTAAAAGTGCGAGAGTTGCAAAATTTAAATTAAGTAAAAGGTAAAAATCACTTTATAGAGTCATATGGATTAGTTAAAATGAACTCGTGTTTGGACAAGGGAATGGTTTCCTCTTCCGGTGATTGCATACACGCCGGTGAAGACGAATAATCCGTACATGGTTGGGGAAATCTTACACGAGCTGATACGGCTATTAAAGGCACATCCCCGATAAAACGAATTTTAAGACGCATATTGTTTTAGCATGCTCAACGTGATGTAATACTCCGCAACGTCATAATCTGACATGAGTTGGTACTTTGAATTTGGCACATGAAAACAAACTTAGTCCAAATTCCCGTGTTTCTCCAATCAGAGTTTACTCCCTTAAACAATCATGTTCATTGAATAAGCTTGACTGTACTAAGCTGATGTTCGTGCACCGCTAACACATTTAGATACATGAACAAAGCCTGACCCATGCATGTCTGGGCCCTGGACACTGCTCCGGTGGATGGACAGTTTGCGACCGCTTCAGGAGACAACTTCTTGGGTGCGTCCATATTCTAATTCCTGCCTCAACTTAGGACACAAAATTACGTCGATGCGCATCTTTGTCGGAATAGTCTGTCCTTTGAATGATGGCATCAGTGATGATCGCTGAACTTTTACAAAATATTGTTCTGACATTAACCTTGGACTGGACCTGTTTTTCTTTCGTTCAGTTTGATCCCTGAATTATGCTCTTCTCCGTTCACGTTGTCTAATACTGACGATATCATAAGAGTTGCATCGTCCGCTCCTTTCTTTTTTCCCACATGTCATTGTAAATCATCAACGTGTCTCGTGGAATGGAAACCAAACACTTGTAGCTTAGAATGACCATACCTATTAATCGAAGCATTTTCAATTCTGACACCTAACTTGACGAGCTTTTGACTCTTTCCTTATTAACTCATTCCCGTGTCCTCGATTTGAGAAGTCCTCTTTGTTTGACGTGTCTGGCCTAGGAGGGTCTTACCACTCATGTGTTCCACTAGAGTCGCTCAAGCATTTTCGGTTCTGGCAGGTAACTTGACGAGCCTTCAGCTCTTTCCGTATTGATTAGTTATTTGTTAAATCTTTTCTGTGTCCTTGGTTTGAGAAGTCGTCTTTGTTTGACGTGTGTGTATTACAAGGGCATTATCACTCAAATGTTCTATGGGAGTCAAGGGGAACCCAATTCCATTGGATACAAAATTTATTGATAATGTTATTACGAGAGATGTGCCATCCCCTTCTTTCTCCTTACCAAACATATTATTGTAATTTATCAATGTTTGTTGTGGAAAAGAGAGCACATACTTGCAATGTAGAATGACTATACCTATCTCCGAAGTATTTTCAATTTTGGCATATAACTTGATGAGCCTTCGACTGTTTCCCTGCTGGCTCTTTCCTGCGTCCTCGATTTGAGAAATCCTCTTTGTTTGACACGCATGGCCTATGAGGACCTTACCACTCAAATGTTCCATGGAATTCGAGGGGAACCCAATTCTATCGGCACTAAAATATATTAATGACAATGTCATAAGAGAAGTGTCATCCGCTTGTTTCTCCTTCCGTACGTATCATTGTAATCCATCAATGTTTCTCATGAAAAAGAGAGCAAATAATTACACCCTAGAATGACTATACCGGTCTCTAAAACATTTTCAATTCCAACACGTAACTTGGCGAGCCTTCACTCTTTCCATTTCGACTCATTCCCATGTCCTCGGTTTGAGAAATTCTTATCAATGATAATGTCATTAGAGATCCATCATCCATTCCCTTCTCCCAACATACATATCGTTGTTATCCATCAATGTTTCTCGTGGGAAAAAGAGCAAATCCTTGCAGCTTAGAATGATTATACCTTCAAACCCCCACAAGACTATATATGTCGCTGAAGCATTATCAGTTTTGACATGTCTCTTGACGAGCCTTCGACTCTTTCCCTGTTGACCCTCTCTGTATCCTCAGTTTGAGAATTCCCCTTTGTTTGATTTGTCTGGTCTACGAGAGCCTTACCGCTCAAATGTTCCACGAGAGTTACTGGGAACCCAATTCCGTTAGCTGCAGGTCCTATTAATAAAAATGTCACGAGAAATGCATCATCCGCTCCCTTCTCTGAACCAAATTCTCTTGAATGCCGCATTTTCCATCTTCTTGCTTAGCATCATAATCACATTGCACCCCACTGAAAAATCAGTCCACAAAACATAACATATTGACGTTCACATATCAACAACAAATGATTACTGAGAGTAAGAAATCAAGTCGGGATTGTCCTTGCTATAAAGAGAAAAAGAACTGTTTTCCCACTGCAAGGTTGTAATAGTTTTAGGAAGACGATCTTCCATACACATAAACACTCCGCCCATGATTAACCGGAGGGAAAAAACAATTTCGGAAGACCCCGGCATATCAGCAACACGTTTCATTTCTACCATGTTAGTACAACGTGGATCTCTTGCTTTGAGGCTAACTTAAAGTTATATGCGCAACTGTTCACTCGAAAGGTTTTAGTTGTTAGATAAAAATACGATTTAATATATAGGTGTGTATAACAGTTTGACAAGCCGTACTCCCAGCAGTCTCGGTTTTCTTTTCTTTCTTCGTTGTGCGTTCCATCCACCCGGAAGGCTTGTTCAATGCACCCGAGTTTAATACAAAAGAATAACCCATTGCTTTCTCATGCACAAAGAAACAAACACCATGGAATCGCAATGGCGTCGTCTTCTTTTTCACTCTCACCATCTTCTTCAGTCATCATCTCAATGTCATCCGTCGTTTTCGCGTGGACAATGACATCGTGCTTATCCGGCTCATCCCCACGAGGAGGCAATGAGCCATCGTCCTGTGGGGAGGGTCATAATCAATGCATCGGAGCTCCCCGTTTACTCCAATTATAATCTGTATAGATCGACACATCATCATGACTTTAAGTGAGTATCCCAAAGCAGAGGCTTGAAATCTCCAAATTAAGGAGTTGGATCCAATAACACATGCTCCAACCATCATCATCCATCGCAATAGCTACTTCCTAATTCTATATTGACTTCCCATTAGCTTCTCTCTCTCTCTCTCTCTCTCTCTCTCTCTCTCTCTCTCTATATATATATATATATATATATATATTTATATTTATATTTTTTTGTGGGTTATATTGCAGTGGTTCAGAAGGTCATGGGCAAGAGAGAGACAAAGTCTCAAAACCTTTTCACTTTGAATTTTGATATATCATGAACATAAAAGCCATATACGCAAAAGCTTAAGCTACGAGAGGAACGCTTTTATAGCAAATGACGTCGAAAAAATAACCTACTCTTAGAAATAAACACTTTCGCTTCTTTTTTTCCTGACAATTATTATTCGTTAGATTTATGTCTAGAGAAATGAATTTGCTCTAGGGTTCGACATGGAGGTGAGGTTTAGAGTTCGATCTAAGATCGGTGGTTCGACCTCTAGAAGCAACAAAAAAGAATGAAAAGAAGAAAACGCGCCCTTATGTTGCACCTTGGGTACATACCTTCAATACTGTAACATTCACGGTTCACGTTAGGTAAGAGAAAAATCAAATCAATGATCGAGAAAACGAAGTAAGTAGGATGTTTGAAAATTTTTCTTTTACGTTCCTTAGGAATTTGAAGGCATGATTATGATAATCAAGAACTATCTAGTATCCGACTTGATCACGGACATAAAAGGGCTATTCAAAAAAGTAGTTTCAATTGGGCCTATCAATCTCCAAGCCCGATATATATAATTATCCATTATCACGAGCGTGCTTGGCTAACAAGTTAAACCCAACGTCGGAACGTTTCTTTAACTTGGTCCGTGCATTAGATTAGGTTTATATGCAAGTCTATTACATACACACGTCTCATGGGACCAATCAAGTCGACTTATATAACTAAATATTATCAGGGGTGTGCAACAAGTTAAACCCGCCGTCGGAACTTTTTCTTTTTTAGCTCATTCGTTCTTTTAGAAGATGAATCAGAAGAAGAGAATCAGCCCTTTGCTCCATTACTCTTCTCTTCTCAAGCGATCCACACCTGGCACTGATTAAGCAAATCCCAAGAAGGAAACCTTACGTTATACTTTGAGGCCTAAAGTATTACTTTACATGTAAACCCTAGGGTGCATGCATCCAACAGATTCCAACATGATGCAATCGAGAGCTACACCCCTTCTCCATACACTCCCCCCCAACTCCTTTTTCTTTAATTTTAACTTTGCTAATCTACTTTATTCTGCTTTATAAGTCTAATCATTCACGAGCCAGGTTCTTCTAGGCAACTAGTTCCCCGCTTAAAGTCTACTTAGTCTGGACTAAGGAAATTTTGTCGGGCTTGGCTGCCCAGGGATACATTTATTTATAATGCAACTTGGAAAATTTGTCGGTCTTGATTGCCTAGAGAAGTAATTATATATTATTCACCTACACTGGTGAACATTATGACACGGTCCATTCAAAGGTGTCTAGTATTCAGAATATACTTTATCGAAAAGAAAAATCAATTGTCGAGAGGAAACCTTAGCAAACAACGTACCCAGCTCATTCGAAAACGAATATGCTGCTTTTGTTTTGTTTCTTCTCTTATAGTTCATTTGCATTTCTTGGATATATCTATGAAATGACATTAGATAACTCGAATCGTTACGATAAAGAAATCTGCTTATATATATGACTTTTAAAGTATCCTATCTCATGTTAATTGACTACTAGCATAATTGACTCATTATATATGTTTCTTCATTCATCACTCGGACCAAGAAATGATCATAATTTCATACAAAATTCATCCTACCTAATTCGTGAGCCCGGTGTCATTCATGCGATGGACACATGCGATTATGATTGTACCCTTTTAAAACGATTATTCAATTATGTATGCTTAATTCGCGGTAAACAAAGGGAGATTAGTGATTCAACGCCTTTTGTTTCCTTGTCCTCTTTTGATGAAAGGAGGCTCACATTCACTGTACCGAGTGGGGTTTTGCTTTAACTTAATACTTTACAGAGAATCTTACCATTTGAGCTTTCGAGATTTGATTTATACATGCACTGTGCCTGGTTCGCCTTGTCTCCAACCAGCCACCGATAGAAAACTCTGCTTTTTGGAGGTAACTAAACTTTGGTCGCCTACTATGGCAAGATGATGTTAATATGTCACTATGTCGTGCCCCACGGGTGCGCGGATTGGATTTTTCGATTCACTTGTTGGACCCACGGCGGTCCAGGTCTATTTGCATCAACGAAGCATAAAGAGAGCATCTCGTTCCGATCCAGACCAAATCGAGAAAAGAGCTATCATTACTTATCTTAAAGAAAAAAAACCACAAAAAAACCAAAATCTATACCCATCGTGATATATTTACCCTGAAAATCTTTTTGTGTCATCAAAAATCCCAAACTATGTCTACCACGATATAATTACCCTAAAATTTTTTCTCGTGACCTAAAAACCCCCACACTCATATCCATTTGATATATTTATTATTGGTCGAGATTCCGTTGAATGTCACATTGGCAAATTTTTAAAAATTCTTATTGACAAAACTTTGATTAAAAAAAGGTAAATGTGCCAAACATAAGCAAGTTTGGATCCGTAAGTATAATTGAGAGTTTTTGGCAGCTGTTTTTGCTCCTCGCCTTAATAAATGAGAACTTACGAAAATTCAAGACGATTTTCGGTACAAACACCAAACAATTTTCAAGCACATCTCAATCCCAAGAGGGCCACGAAAAAGGCGAGAGAGCAAAACATCTTGTCCGAAACGAGGAGGGAACGACACGCGTACGCGCGGAGAGATCTAGAGAATCGCGTTACGGAGAAGAAAAGAAAAAAACAAACAACGAAAGAGATAAATCCTTTTTTGGCCCTGCATTTACTGCCCGACGAGAAATCGGGTAACGAGACAGGTGGCAAATGACTTTGTGCACTTGGTGGGATTGACCCAAAACGGCACAAGAAGCCAAAGCCTGTCCCTAGTTTGTTGACCTAACGCGCTACAATCCAAAACCCAACGTCGCCCTCACGTTATTTTAGGGAAAAAGAAGCGTGGGAGATTAGTAGAAGGGTTAACGGTACGAAAACCCTCAAATTTATATATTTATGATAATTTTATCTTAAATTAATCATTTACTTTTTATTAATTTCCGTTAAATTTATTATCAAATTACAGTCCACGGATAAACTGATTTGGAATTTTACCCTTCGTTTATTACGGATATATCGATTTATTAATCCAATTTAATTTAAACTAACGGAGAGTATATTTGTCATTGGTGTATCATTTGAGGGTTTTTTATAGTTAAAAAATTAGTTTGAGATATATTTTGTCACGGGTGTATCGGTTTGGAATTTTTAAAAGTAAAAAAATTAATTTGAGTTAAATTTGTCGCATGTATATTAATTTGAAATTATTCGTGATATTGATAAAAAAAACTTGACAAGGTCAAATCGTGGCTCTTTTTTACAGTTCTTTGTTGTTAGTTGTCGGAAACGAAAACATTTCCTTACACGGTATAGGCATGAGCGACCGTTAATAATATCCAAAGTAAAATCACTTAAAAAGACTTAAAGCGAGCTTGTTTGGTTATGTTTCAACAAAAATTAGAATTTGACCTTTTAATTTCCCATCAAAATCAAGAATGTCACTCGAATATTGAAAAAAAAATAAAAAAATTATATATCAGTTTTATTTTCTCGTCGAAACTTATATAACACGAAAATTTTTAGGTGACGGGGAGTTAAAAATAGCGAAAACAGGACCATAACGAGATTTAAATTAAATGAAAAGTAACCAAAAGAAGAAGAAGAAAAGTTCGTAAATTTTCTTCGGGGAAAGTAACCGAGAACAAAGATATACGCACCCCCACCCAAGCAGAAGAAGACAAAACAGCTGTTAGAAAAAGAGGGACGATACAAAATAATAAAAAAAAGGTAAAAAAATAAAATAAATTAAAAGGAAAGGAAAAGGAAAATGAAGTGCAAAAGAAGAAGAAGAAGGGTGCGGAAGCATCAATTCTATGTGTTCGGTATGCTGAGTGCGTGGCACATGCTGAGCCACCTTCATACAAGACAAGGGACGCAGCCAAACTCCCAGGGACTAACATTGTTAATGCATTATCATTTCGTTTCATTTTCCTTTTATTTCGTGCTGTCGCTCGAGATACGTTTTTATCATTTATTTTTTCTTGTGATTTCTTGTTTCGTGGGCATAAAAAAATAATAAAAAATAGACTCCGAGAGAGGATCGATAGATCGATTATTCTCGTGTTATGCATAATTTTTATTTTAAATTTCGAATTATCTCAAACTAAGTGTGCCTAGCCAGTGTCCCGAGAGGATCCAATTTGCCAAGTGTTTCTTATTTAGATTCATCTTGGTCATGTAAAAGTGGGAATATTTGCCGTTCGATTGTTGATGCACAGAGGAATTCAATTTTTAGGAGTAATAATAGAAAAAATGGTCCTTGAATTTATGTGTGACATGCTTGTAACGTGATCAAATGTGCAATGTCGTCCATAAATTTTCAATTTATTTAATGTGATCCCTATGTATACGAAAGTACTTAAAAGTAGGGACCACGTTGAATATATTGAAAGTTTAGGAATAATATTGCACATTAGGTCAAAATTCGAAAATTGAATTGAATGAATTAAAAATTCAATGATAATGTCGCACATTAAATTAAAATTCACGGACCATCCATGTCTTCTTTTGTTTTTTTTCCTCTTTGGAACGAGCTCGCTCATAAAAAAAAAAGAAAACGAAAAAGAAGAAGGAATTCCGCACCCACGTTTCCCGTTGTGGCCCAAAGGGCGCCATAAGGCGTGGTGGTCCCCACGAGTACGTTCGCTCGCGAGGGGGGATCGCGACCGCGAGATGAAACCCCAGGCGGACGCGTGGCGGCTCCAGGGGCCGTTACGGGGGGGCCCACGGTAGAGAGATCCCCGAACGTCGTATCGGATTCAAAGACTCCCCACCCCCCCCGTTCTGGAACAAAATCATCTCCTCGCCTCTCTCTCTCTCTCTCTCTCTCTCTCTCTCTCTCTCCTTCCTTTAGGACAACGAAAAGAGAGGGAGGAAAGGAGAGGGCGGAAGGTCTGGTCTGGTCTGGTCGGGCCCCCGCTGGGCCCCCCGCACGCGCCCACAGTGACGCGGCTCGACCGCCACGTGTCGGCAGCCCGCGACGATAAGGATGCGACACGCTTCCACCGGATACGACAAGAGCCAAAGCAGCGCACCCCCCCCTCCCCAAACCGGGCCCCACCGGGCCACCACCCCGAGACAACGACGGGCGGTCGAACGAAAGAAGAGGAGAAATCCGAAAGAGACGGGGCAAAATATTCTTTAAATAAATAAATATGAGTTTATGTATTTATGTATAAAGGGCGGGGGGGAAAATGGAAATTGGAAAAGGCGACGGGCCGTCACGCGCCGCTCCCCCCCCCCCCCGCGCTACCGGACAAAACGTGTTGCCTCCCCTCCCTCGCGAGCTTTCTCGTGATTCGGGGATGCAGCGAGGGGTAGATTGGGGAATCCCCCGGGGGGGGGTTGGGTTTGAGCCTATAGGGACGGGCTTCGGGGACAATAAGGATTTCGGTGTTTTTTTCCCCCGCCCTTTGTTCTTTCGATTTTTCTCTTGTGTTTTTAAATTTTTCTTGACAATTTGTACTATCAATTTAGATGATGAACAGAAATTGAGAGTTTGTACAGAGCCCGAGTTTAGTTTTGAAAGTTGTCGAATCGATGAAAGACGAATAAGGTCAAAAGTAACCCAATCAGCATCTTCAATTTTGTCCCAAAAAAAAAAACATCTTTAATTGGGCAATTTTGTAAGAGAACCTCTATTTTTTTTTATATAGAAGTTAAAGGAACGCTCCAATGCGTTCACAAGCGGTGAACAATAACAACAGTTAATCGAACACGTTTAAATATTAGAAAAAATGTTGCATGATACGATCGGCTAACTAAAATAATCGAATTTAAATGAATTTGCAATTCACGTAACTGTTCTCATTTCAAGAATTAGCGGCCAACAGAAATTTTGTTTTCGATATTTGTTGATATGGTTAAATCAATGAATCAAACTCTACGAAGCACTTGCGGTTGTGCTAGGAATATTATCATGTAATCAAATAAAATAATTAGACATTCTTCTATTTACTTTATTTCTTTCATATCCCGAGTGATCAAAACTTTCAAGATTTTCTTATTGAATATACTTAATCATATCCTAAAAGGGAACTCGATAGCAAAACGTTTAATCCAATGGCGTTTGTCCGGCTATAATCGACCGGAGGGACTCCATCACGACAATCTCCATTGATTTTTAGCGACACATTCTCCAAGGAGAGAGTTAATCACAGATTTTAGAAAAAAAAGTGTTAAAAAGGAAAAAAAAAGAAGAAGAAAAAACAAACCTCGAAATTGACATTACAGCTGCGATGTGTTGACATGAAATGGTCCAAATAATAAATGCTCTTTCGCTATTATTCTTTCATGAAATAGCGCAAGCGACCAATCTTAGTCGATCATCGGCTGAATTATTTTTATTTTCTGTCAATGATATAAAGAAGCATATATTATCTGTTTTTTAGAAGGCTCATGTGTGATGAAAGCTTATTGGCTAAAGTGAAAATCCCAGTCCGCAAGCATATTGCATCCAAATCCATCCGACAAAATAGTACAAAATTGCCCAAGACGTCCAAAATTAGAAGATATGGGCTCTTATAATACTCATTTCCTTTTCAATAAATTAATAATGAGCAAAAAAATTACGGTATATATATGACATGTCATTGGTTAAATTTATCAAATTCTATAATTTTTGCAAAACATTTAAGACTTATTGGATTATGAAAGTTAGACATAAGTAAATTGATCATCAAAGCAAGTTTGAATACTATGGCCTATTACCGACCAAAAAAAAAAAAGAATGCTATGGCCTATTATGTGTCGCTTACCATGTCCTACAAAATTTATATTCGCAAACCTTTTGCGACTAGACCGATTGCATGACTAAACTTATTTTTCTCAAATAGAAATGACTATAGCATCGAATATCTTTCGAGATATGATGTTCACGACATGTACAAACCAATTTAGAGAAATCCATTCTTCCATACGTAATGCATTGCCCGGAATATATAACAAGGAGAAATTTCAAGATTATAGAGAAATCGAGAGAGAAGTTCTCGATTCACAGTCTGATTAGGGCGATCTATATGCGTTTAAATTTTTTATTATTCATAGCTTTCGTGGCTTTGCACGCCGAAAATATTTCCACATTTGGTGTGAAACCTTGAAGTCAGGTCATGAATTTTTTAAGAGAAAAATAAATCGCCTCCCCAAGGGCATTCAAAATTCTAGGAATTGATATAACGAAAAATCTGAAATTAGTGCATCTGTGAAAAATTTACCAAAAACTAATTTAAATTAGTACATTTGCAATAATTTTACCCTTCATTAATTTTTCGTTAAATTGGATATCACAAATCGGTATATTTGTGACAAACAAAGGGTAAAATGTTATGCTGATATACCCGTCGTCATCCAACTCAATAATTTGACGGAAAAAATTTAATAGAAAGTAATGGACGATAAATTCGTCACATTTGAGATTTATTTATTACATGTTTATCAATTTAGGTCTTTTGCGGTATTCATCTAAATTTCAAAAGGGGGAAAGAGTGGAAATAGGGAAAAAGCCGAGGGGGTTAACATAGAGCTACATTTGGGGAGGGGGATGGGACCCACTCGCACAGTATAATTCGGCCGCCCCAGTTTGTCGTCTCTCTCGTCTCCGTTCGCCGCTCGCCCCGCTCCGTCGTCTCTCTGCGTCTCTCACTCTCTCACTCTCTCTCGTCTCTCTCTGTTGCCTGTACTTTAAGCTCTAGTCCCTCTCCCTCTCTCTCTCTCTCTCTCTCTCGGAGACACACATACGTATCCGAGTAGGATCTTCGATCTCACTCATATTTTGCGTCTGAGCCATCCCTGCGCTCTTGTTACATCAGAAGGAAGAACTGTCCCTTCCTTCCCCCCTGTTCTCCCCCCGCCGACCCCCTCTCTCTCCTTCCTTCGACGAGGAATCTCCGGCGCGAATTTATCACCCACCTCCCCCCGGCGCCGCCGCCCCCCCCCCCCCCCCCCCCCGCCCCGCGCCGGCACGGAGTAGGGGCGAGAGACCGGAGGGAGGACAGGCCCGGCTCCTTCATTTGCTCTCCGAGAACTCTCGGGGCCGTTATTATGATTCTCAGAGAGGCTGTCTCGACGGAGGTCGCGTCTCGGGTCTAGGCTTCTTCTTCTTCTTCGGCTTCTTCGGCTTCTGGGTTTCGGATCTCTCGCTGTCTCATGGCCGGTAGCGACGAAGTCAACGCCAATGAATCTAAGGTGCTCCCTCGAATCCCTCTGCGCTTCTTCGGCTTCTCGGTGCTCTCTTTTCTTGAACAGCCCCAGCTGTGGTTGGGCGCTCGGGGGTGTTTGGGATGATAATTGGAGCTGGTTTGGCGATCTGGCTTGTGGGGTTTTTTTTCTCGAAGCTTCGCTTTTTGGGTGGTTTCGCCTCAATTGGGCTTGAGCTCGTTCGTTTCGAAAGGTGATGCCTGAGGTGATTTTGCTTGATTCGTGCAAAAAGGCCGTGACTTTTTTTTTGTTTCTCCTCGCTGCGAGTTTTTAAAAATTATGGGCGATTGTGGCTGCCTGTGCTTTTCAATCGCAGTTCTGATATACGATCTGTTTGATGGCGTGTCTCTGCTTCTGGGCTTTCTTCCCTTTTTCATCTTAGGTTTCTTTTTGTTTTAAGTTGAGTGGTTGAACTTTGAGTGTAAATTTAAAGCAATGGCGAGAAGTCCTGGCTCTTACCTTTCCTGTTTCCTTTTCCAGTAAGTTTCCAACTTCCCTGTCAATGTTGATCTTTTAATTTTGCTGTGTGCATTTCTTGGTTTCTTGCTACCGGATGCTCAAGATCAATCTGTCGTCGAATTCATGTTGCAATTGGTAACACTCCAAGCACTAATTGCGTTTTTCATTCTCTTGCAGAGAGTTGTTCCCTTAAACACATGGGTCCTCATCTCTAACTTCAAGCTGGCATACAATCTCCTCCGCCGGCCCGATGGGACCTTCAATAGGAACTTGGCTGAGTTCCTTGACCGGAAAGTTCCCGCCAACACCGTCCCGGTCGACGGAGTCTTGTCGTTCGATCACGTCCATCGCGCCACCGGCCTTCTGAACCGGGTGTACTTACCGGCGCCCGATGATGTCTCTCAATGGGGATTCGAAGAGCTCGAGAAGCCTCTGAGCACCACCGAGGATGTCCCTGTCATTTTATTCTTCCACGGCGGGAGCTTCAGCCACTCCTCTGCCAACAGTGCGATTTATGACACCTTCTGCCGCCGCCTCGTCGGCCTTTGCAAGGGGGCGGTCGTGTCGGTGAATTACCGCCGCTCGCCCGAACACAGATACCCCTGTGCCAACGATGATGGTTGGGCAGCCCTGAAGTGGGTGAAGTCGAGACCGTGGCTAATGAGTGGGAAAGACTCTAAAGTCCATGTGTATTTAGCTGGCGATAGCTCGGGCGGTAACATTGCTCACCACGTGGCAGTTATGGCTGCTGAGGCCGAGGTGGAAGTACTAGGTAACATCCTTCTTCATCCTTTGTTTGGCGGGCAAGAAAGAACCGAATCCGAGAAGAAATTAGATGGGAAGTACTTTGTGAAACTTGAGGACCGGGACTGGTACTGGCGGGCTTATCTCCCCGAAGGGGAAGACCGAGACCACCCTGCCTGCAATCCCTTCGGACCCCGTGGCAGTAGCCTTGAGGGGTTGAAGTTTCCGAAGAGCCTCGTTGTCGTGGCGGGTCTAGATCTTCTCCAGGACTGGCAAATAGCTTATGTAGAAGGGTTAAAAAGGAACGGTCAAGATGTGAAGTTGCTATATCTGAAGCAGGCCACCATCGGCTTTTACTTCCTCCCGAACAACGAGCATTTCTACTGCCTCATGGAGGAGATCAAGAACTTTGTCAAGTCTGACTGTTAAATATAAGACCCACTTAACCTTACTTACTGGCAGAAGCAGTCCATACATAACACAAGCTTGACTGTTTTCGGGTTTTATATTTGGTTTTCCATCTATTGCTGGGGTGGTTGTGTAGTATTTTCTTCGGTTTGCTTTTCTAGCATTTATGGTGGTAGGATGAGAGTTCTATCTATCAGTCGGGTCTCTGGAGATAGCGGCCTTCATCATGGCGGATCGGACTCTGCTATACAATATGGACGGATCGTCTTATATCTAATATAACCTCTTGCTGTGTTCAGCGTCCAGCTGGGGATTAATGGGGTGGCCGGACTCGTGGCATCGACGCCTGGTGGTCGATGGATCTGGTCTTAGCAGGTGATCATTCTTAGGAAGCACTAATTTCTGAACTTTGATTATGCAATCATGGTACGGAATATGTATGTGATACTTGTGGCGTAGAGCAATACAAGAAAAAGGCTTTTGCCTGTATATTTTCCTTCTGGGATCGATTTGTTCTTTCTTCTGTTCTGATGGCGAAACCACTAGTTGGTAGGCAGTATTCACGTGCACGCTCTATCGTTAGAACCTGGTCAAATGCGCTCTTGTTGTTTGGTCAGGAGGAAGATCTTTCTCCTCGCATTGTCAAAGGAAAAAACAAATCTTGAGTGGTTGGATTAATCAATTCTTCAATAATGTCCAAGAACGAAATCGCTGCAGAAACATAACATTAGTCAACCAAGAGAAGCTTTAATGCATGTAGTGCAGGACTTTGAAATTCTGCAAAGGCACAAGATTCTCATCTTGATCTTCCACTTAGGTTCATTTGAATCCCACTAGGAATTTATATGTCCAATTTATTTGGCATCCTGAAAGGCCCACCCGCCCCCAACCAAATCCTCAAGACAAATCATACAGTACACAAGTACTCATGGGTCAAAACACAAAGATTGATGTACAAAACATCGGGAACTCTTCTTGGATGCTCGAACTCGATTACATTCCATTCGCTTAAGCAGACGTTTGCAATTTTACCGCGTCGTTTGACAAACTAACGTTGTTTGCTCAGTGATCCGATTCCAATGGGCACAGACAAGCATGTGGCGTGGCGGACCATCCCAGAAAATGTCGCCAAAGCCAAACCCCAACCCCATCCAACATGATTTTCCCAGGAAAATGAGAGCGGAGAGAGAGAGAGAGAGAGAGAGAGAGAGAGAGAGAGAGAGAGATAAAGAGAAAGAGAAAGAGAAAATCATTGGGAGAGGGGTCAAAATCATGGGCTCTCGCCATCTTTCCACATCGGTTTGATTAATTCTTGGCAGCTTGCGATTGCCCCCCAGTCTTAAGATGACGGGGGCGCGTTTGGAGGCTTTGGGGCGAAAACAGCTAGAAATTGTGTTGAGTTTGTCTTTGTTTGGTGGAGGGGAAACCCATCCATCGATGGTTGGGATTTCTTGGATCTATTGTGAAGGTGGGATTTGCTTTTTTTTTTTAAGAGGGATTAAATTTAATGGGTGCACTAAGTGGTAGGAACAGCTAAGCAGGACAAGGACATGGAACCTTGTCTCAATTTGACTTTCTAGGCATCATCTTTACATTTCTTTTGTTTCTTTGCTTAGAATATGTTCCTTTGGGTTTGCTCCCTGCCACTCCTAGTAATTATTTTATTACCACTAGGGCCTTTGAATCGGTTCAAAATTTAATAATAATTTCCCTAGCCTTTCTTGTTCAGATTATCTTGGTGTCCTCTAATTGCCAATGCCTAGTTGTCAAACTGTCCCCTACAGATGGTAGTGTGAATGCAATTCTTTATTAGGACAAGATGGAGGTCACTGTTTTGACAAGTGGGTTTTGTTTAATATGGTCATTAGGGGTCATTAGGGATGAAGACGCCATCTGATTTGTTCCATACGAACGAAACATCGTCCGGGCTCATCGCAGAGCCGCTCACAGTGCCCAAAAGATATGGTGGAATATGTTATTCGTTGCTCTCGAAGAAAGTCGCGGTGTTCTTTTCATACGAAATCGGTGTATTTTAGTAGGGTGAGTTTCGGTATAATCAATCTCTCGAGTGATCACTGTTTTGAGAATGTGTGGCGGTCGGTCATTCTAATGCTTTGAACGGCATTATGTTGCAGTCACGTATGTTGTGTTCAAATCTGGATCTTCATCATCCACTTTTGGTTGTTTCAAAAAAAAAAAATCATCCACATTTGGTACGAGTCATTTTGCATTTTGTTAGAGTCAACCCTGAAATTATGTCAACAAGAATGATGGGTGGTGCACGTAATGTTTGCAATACTGATGACATGAACAAATTATGAAATTGTTTTCCATTCTCATTAATGGGGATTGCAAATTTATTCTCATGCCCTTCATGAAAACTATTTATTCATTTATTCATGTCATGATTTTTCAGTAGTTTTACGGGAGTAACCCGAACCGGTTAAGTTCCCACATATGACCTGTGCATGTAGCACCAACTAAGAGCAATTCGAACGCAGTTAATGGGATTCGAATGTGTGATCTCCGACTATCGAACTGGACATCTCTCGACACCCCAACATATTGCATAAACTAGGGATTTGTTTTTTTCGTTATATCCTCACAATATTTATTCTCGATCTTTTTAGTATAAGCTGACTTTTTCTACCTGTCAATTAGTTCCGATTTGTTGTTTTTAACAATGAAATTTCATGTGCTAAACATTTAAAATTATGTTCGATGAACTTGACAACCTCGATCTTGAGGCTTTTAAAGTAATTTTATATTAATGATGGTTCTGTCTCTCTCTCTCTCTCTCACCTTCTACACATATATGCGTGCCATTTGCGCTAAAATATACAATAGACATTAGTTTGTCTTCATTTTCTGGCCAAAAAAAAAAACAGAAAATGAGTTTGTGTTTGATCTTGAGAAAATAACACAAATGACCCCTAAATTTGGCCCCTAAACTTTGGTCCAATATGTAACGTGATTCTTGAACTTTTAATTTGTTCAATGTGGTCCATGAATTTGGCACAGTGTATAATATCGTCCATGAATTTTTAATTAGTTCGATATGATCCCTAAACTATTGATAAATATTTTATTTAGTCCCTGACTTATGTGAAAACGAAGAAAATTGAGGGACTACATTAAATGTTTATCAATAGTTCCGGGACACATTGAATAAATTAAATGTCTCGGGAAAATATTGCACATTTAGCCAAAGTTCAAGGACAATATTGCAGAAATTAAAAATCCAAGGACAATATTACACGTTAAACTAAAATTCAAGGACTATTTGTATTATTATCCCCTATGTTCTTTTATTAAAAGGTGGCGTGGTTCCAATCTTAATTTGACACAGCCCAACACTGCTTCCTTGTGTACAAGGATGGCCCGCTTTGTCATGGAGAGAGCTCTATTCTATAGTCTTAAACAAATATCTAACTTTGATGTAACTAATTTTGTAAAATGCCTTTTGTAAACATATATGTGATGTTACCTTTTCCGAAGCAGAATCGCGAGGCAGATTTTCTATGTATCAAACGGTTTGCATCGACCTAGCTTTTGACTCGCGTTCTGTTCGGTCTTTAAAAAGTTAGTACGGTATTTGACGCGCTTGGACCGGAGATTATCTACCTAAAGCAGATTTTCTCGTCATTTATCTTGTTCGGACGGAAATAGATCAAAGAATCGAAATGGTTAGTCAGGCCTTAATAACGCAAGCTTCGTGGAGAAATTTTACGAGGCGTGAACATGGTAACGATGCAGGATTGGTAAAAGATTAAACATGACATGACCGAGCACAAGAACAAACCGTGAACCAAAAGAGGAAGTAAAA
The DNA here is from genome assembly GCA_031216235.1 of Syzygium jambos. NCBI lineage: Eukaryota > Viridiplantae > Streptophyta > Magnoliopsida > Myrtales > Myrtaceae > Syzygium > Syzygium jambos. The sequence goes on from CM062230.1 coordinate 25,474,123, forward strand.
ACCTTAGAAATTAATGCGATTAATGTTGTACGCACGAAGATTACGGCATTCAACGTTGTACCAACCGTATGCGATTTGCTGGCACGAAATTGCCGGCCCATTGCTAGCCCACCGCACGCACGCGCGAGCGCGAGTGCAACACCAACCGCTGCGACGTTGACCGAACGAGGCGGCAGTGGAGTGGACACACGATAAGCACGCGGAAGGAAAAATCTGACTCGCAAGATTTTTGGGAGGACGAATCCTGGAAAAAGAGCTCGGGCATTATCCATTCAGCAAGAAGGCAGAGAAGAAGACAAAGCCCGTGAATCGGGTCAGTGGTTCGTTATGGATACTTGGTTACGCTGATGAATCTCCCTTACTTTCAGTTCTTAGTTTTATCTTTGTCGAATGGGAGTCGGGGGCTCATGCAGTATACGTCTGGTTTCTATTGATCTTGTGACGGGTGCGATGTGGTGTTGAACTTGAGACTCATTTGACTGTTGTCGTGGGCACGTGATGCAGAATCTATTAGTGAAGCGTTTCTAGACCGGTTGGACAGGCAGAAGTCCAAATGGAAGGCGAAACGATGATGCGACTAGAACCGGCGAACCCGGTTGATAACATTGTAATGGGCTCAAATTCGGGTGTTTTAAATGAAACGGCGTTCTGAACAAAACTCATTGCCTTTGGCCGTGACTACGATGGATTTTAGCGATTCAGAGTCGTTTACTTGAGTTTTTCATTTTTTTAATAATTTTTTATGAATTTTAATTTTAAGGGCAATTTTGTAATTTTGATGTTTTTATGTTTTTAAATCCTAGTAGAGTTTGGTTTAGAAATATATAAGCTTGTTTTAGGGTTCTGTTTGAAGAACAGAACGTTATCATCAATATTGAATTTCGAAATTTTCCTCTCTAAGTAAGGTTTTGCTTGAATTATTCGCTGAACGCTACGTCAGCACGTAGTTCGATGGAATTTGAGGGGCCTTTTCAAGCATTCTTCGGGACAACTGCGTGGAATTTATTGCACAGGGCGCAAGCTCGTCATGGTTCTTGGTTGATATTCTTATGCTTGAGTTCTTGATTTTGGCCACTTAGCATAGCGGGGGAAAACAAGATTAGCTCGTGGATTACAGATGCTGTTGAGTTTAGCTACATGGCATAAAAAAATTCGTGACATACGGGTCAAATCGTCTTCTTGGGTGGTAACGTGACCGTCGTTTAATTGTTCGACTTTAGTTGGTTAGTTGGTAATCTAAGTGTTTACGCTTTGTGAAAGCGGAGTCATACGTTTTCACCCACCTTTTGGGTACTCTCTACTAGTTTTTAAGAAGAAAAGAACTGGTTTAGCAGGATTGGTGGCAGGATTACAGTTAAGTGGGACGTGGATCAAGAAAGTTGTCGCTGTTCATTCTATCGCCATGAACGGTTTAAACACAGCAATGCATTTTGCTGCCGGTTGGCAATGTATGCAATGAGCAGACTAGAGATTGAACCTGAGTCGTGTGAGGAAGAGGAGAGCTTGCATGAGGTTGGTAACAGCCAAGGACCGAATGAGTTGCCGAGATATTTGGATCATGAGATAGCGCATGTGACAAATCTGAAGTCGAGGCCCCACGAACATTTGATCCGAGATTTCCCTGGGAGGCGGGCTCTGCCTGTGTCCCCTGTTAAGATGCTGGCCGGTCGAGAGTCTAATTATTCAGGAAGGGGGAGGTTCTCTTCTGCTGATTGCTGTCACATGCTGAGCAGATATGTGCCCGTTAGTGGTCCTGTGCCCATGGATCAGATGACTAGTCCGGCTTATGTTTCGCAGTTTTCAGCCGATGGTTCTCTATTTGTTGCTGGCTTTCAGGTACACGTTACTGGAATGTGAATAGGTTTTACGGATATTGTATTGTACTAGAGTGTTCATGCTTCAATATTTTACCACTTTCTGTGGTCACAGAAACTGAGCCTAAGAGACGTCTCATATGTCAGTTTTTTTTGGCATATCCTCTGATCTAAAGCTGTATGGTGTAAGATGCATCGATGTAGTAAATGTGATTTCTAACTCTACTCTTCCAAGTACTTCTGCAGGGTAGCCACATTAGGATTTATAATGTTGATAAAGGATGGAAATTTCAGAAGAACATTCTTGCCAAGAGTTTACGGTGGACAATCACTGATACATCTCTTTCTCCTGACCAGCGTTACCTTGTGAGTTCATGTAGCTCCTGCAAGGAGCTAAATGTTTATCTCCTGAAGTTTTTGTACTTTCAAGTCATAGAACATCTCGGCGTACTCGGTCTCAAGAAACTAGGTATGACATGTTGATGTTGCTAGCATCTGTTGCTCACTTTACATGCAGCATGCATGATAAGTTTTGCTATGCCAAAATATCATACTCGTATGTAGTAAAATTTGATAGACACACACATATAGTAATGTTTTTTTCCCCTGAAAAGTGTTATGCTCGTTACTCATAATACAATTTGACTTTTGGGGTATAAAGGCTGACTCTGGCCCCTGGTGTTGGTGAGTCAGAAACTATTCGAGATGACACTTCTTTTATGATTTACAATGTATCAGAAATAATCTGAATATCAATTCAGGTTCTTAGAGTTTCTAATGAGGTTATGAATGCTGAAAAACCAACGTACTCTTCTGTATGTGAAGAGATATTTCAAGTCCTGCTTCTGGACTGTGCATTTCTCTTTTATGCGGATACAATTGTCTTTAGCTTTAATTTATCGTCAGGCATTCTTATAGGAATGTACATCTAAAGCTACAGTTTCATCTCATGCTCAGCCTTTTGCTTTCCATCGTTCAGGAAATTGCTAGTGCTATTCAGATAGTTTTTTCATGTAATTGGCCGTTGGCTCTTGATAAGATCTAGAATTGTCAGCTAGGAGCTAGGATAATTATACATGCCAGATGTTATTTCATAGTAATGCAAGGCCTCTTTCACTTGATTGATGAGTAGCAGATTCTCAAAGTCAAGTTGCTCATTTGTGATACCGTTTTAGATTGGACTTCTGTTTTTACTGTGAATGTGGCTTCTATGATGTTAAGAGTATTTTTGACGTCAATAGGGAAGACGAGAAAAAGATTAGATGCTTACAAGGGGAATGGAATTCAGTGCTTGCTGTACATGGAATGGAATTCAGTGCTTGCTGAACATAAGGATTTCTACAGTGGTCCCATGCCAGGAAGAATTTCTATGAGCATCAAGAGAGTTGATTTCGCTGGATTAATTCAAGCATTTAGTTAAGGCATTCTATGTTATTACTCACATTTTTTAGCATCGTCTTTCTGCGGGTTGAAGCTTTCTTGTTTCTTAATTTACCAATTCTACCATCAGTTGAATATAGGTGTATTATGTCTCTTGAATAACACTTGCTTGCTTACTTAGCAAAAAAAAGATATATCATATTTCTCTCCAACTTGCAGGTGTATGCCAGCATGTCACCCATAGTCCATATTGTTGATATCAGATCGGCTGCTATGGATTCTCTTACAAAAGTAACGGTATAAAGAATACTAAATTCAGAAATTTTTTATTTTGTAGGAGCAATATGTCATCTTTGACACATTGGCCTACCATGACAATTTTCTGATCATTCTTAAGCATATATGTTCATATTGCTTATATTCACGTGCAATCTTACAAGGATGGTTTGCTCTCACTAAAATCCAACATGGTTGAGTTAGGTTTCTCCTCTTGGTAGTCAAAACAGTGCCCTAAAATTCTGGATAACTGAAATAGCCTGAAGCAAGAATTTTGGTTCTCTTATCCAGTAACTTTCTCAGCTCAACTTTTGTTGGATGTTCAGCATGTTTTGACTCGGAGTTTAAAAGCCCTCAGAACTCAATCCAAGCAACATTGCAGTGTCTCTGTGCCTCCCCCTTGTGGATGCACAGTATTTAATTTTGCATAGTAGTTCTCGATTAGTTCCCATCTAGAGTTTCTGCCTGAGAAAATATGACCAGATTGATGCTGTCTCAATCATCTTTTGGCTGCATCAGGTGGTTGTTCCTAAGTCAGCTGGTTGGGGTAACCAAGAGGTTTGTGAGTGCATTTGATGGTCTCCAGTGAATAGATCCAAGTACCCCTGCTCTTAGCATTTGAATTTTTTCCTGGAACCTGACTCCACCAGGCTTTGGTTGGCTTGAAATATCGGAAATTCTTGTACTTCTGTAATTTCTTCTTTATATGCTTTAAAATGGGTCTGCTGTGCTTGTCAAAGCTCGTGCCTGAAAAACAGTTCCTATTCCTCCCATTCAATCATCAAGCATCAGTAATAAGATTTTCAAAATTCTCACCTGATTTTTATTTAGTTCCTGCAGCAATTTTCTAACAAAACATCTTCCGGTAAATTTGGCAGATGAAACTATATCATTACTACCTTTAATTACTCATGGAACCTGTCCCCTTTGCATACTTTTTGAAGCATTTAAAACGAAAAATTTATCAGTTATATGATCACATCTGCATCATTTTGATAGTTTTTCCCATTTTCTTCACTAGTCAAGTGTCTGTCTTCACTAAGCTGGACAAGAACTACTTAATGTACTATTATGAGCTACTACAATTTCGGCAATCGATGGCATGAGCATGCTTTTTGTGCATATGAAAGTCTTGACATTGAGATTTTTGAATCTTATGTTGATGTCGGTTAATGCATTCCTATGGAGTTCTGATTTTTCTGACTATCCTTACAATTATGGATCAAAACTCTTGAAAGAAACATTCAAGAAAAAATGGACAAAATTATGCAAGAGGGTTCCTTCTATGTAGTCCAACATTGACGAAATAAACAATTGCCTCAAGATTTTCATTTTAAGCAAAATGCTGGATCAATAGGCTTCCTGGCTCACAGAAATTGTGCATGTGTTTTTTAGGAATTCGCCATCTTGGCTCCATGTTGATTTTCTTTGAGAATATGTCTGCTTGGCAATCTTGAGTGGAGGTTATATGACTTCATTCCTCTTCTAATATCTTCAGGACATCCATGAGGGTATGGATTTTTCCACTGATAGTGGACCATATTCTTTTGGAATCTTCTCTGTTAAAATTTTCTACCGATGGACGAGAACTTGTTGCTGGAAGCAGTGATGATTCACTATATGTCTATGATCTTGTGGCAAATAAGCTTTCCCTCAGAATTCCAGCACATGAGGTAAAATTTTGGTAGTTTTTGTGCTTTTTTGGATTTGTTTCTGATATGCTTCTTGCTAACTACTCGGAACTTTAAAGATTGGTGCTCAGCGTTCCAGCAGAGTTGCTTTTATTCTTTTGCAAATGTAGTTCTAATTAAGTTTGCTTTTGAATGGATCTCTATCTGCCAGAGTAAATTCTTTCTTTTGGAGATATAATAGCCCTTAACAGTAATTGGTGATTTGCTGAGCAATATGCCATGGTTTGGGACTCTTGGTAACCGTCCTTGAATTATGATTCCAAACCTCTCTTGGCAGTTGATATGGCAGATCTCTTCATGCAAAAGTCGATACATATCTTTGGAAGTATAACGACCATGAAAAGTAATTGATTAATGTCCCTGCAATATGCGGTGATTTAAATTCTTGCCAATTGGCTTTGCGATTCTGAACCCTCCCTGGGCAGCTGATATGTCGAGTTCTTGATCTCAGAAAAGACGAACATATGGGCCAAGAATTCTTTTCCCACTTCATTTTAGAGTTAGTCTTGTACAACTGGTTTTATTGAAAATTACCACCTGACAATGTTAGTTGGCCGCTACCATTAAATTAGGTTTCAACTTTCCCTGTGGCTGTCTCCTTTCCTTTTTCCTTTATCTTGGAAACCCCAGAAGTCTATTATTGATTCAAGGCGTCAGTCTTCGAGTGTAGTGGTTTTGCACGTTGCAAGCATCTGGTATTGCTGAAAATGAGTGAATTGTGAGAAAGGATTTGTTGTCTAGATTACTCATCTTGATTTTCCACCCATGCTCCTGCGAGTTCATTATGCGAAAATTGGAGATTCTACATTCTTTTCTCAGGTTGTCAGACAGAATGATTTTTCAAATGAAAAGGCTGCTTGATGAAATTTGCGGGTTTTGTTCTTCTTTCCCTTTCCTCTTATTGTTGTGAGAAGAAAAGTTGAGATGAGCGTACTCTTGATGTTGAAACAGTCATATAGTGGTCAAGATGGATTTAAACTGTCGTCATCTCTCTTGTATTTATCCTTTTAAGGTTGGAAAAGGAATGAGGGCCTTCTCTGTCAGAATTTTTGCGCCTTTTGCATCTTTAGCTGAGGATGTATATGCACATCAAAATGCAAGTGCCATAGTTTTAAGATTATAAGGGATAAAAAATTGCTTGTGCACTTTGTATTGTGGATTTAGTGTGCATTGAGTGCCTAATTTACACGCAGTTAATATGTTTTCTTCACCAATCTATGCACATAGTTACCTTCAGAAAACCTTATACTCTGTATCTCATAAGTTAAAATGAGATGACTGCATTTTGATTAGCACCTATCTATTTGCAGAGTCAGTGAGCCTCTACCTTCAGGTCCCTTCCTCTGGTTGCACCTAATCATTTTTTTACGCAAGTATTTTCGCCTACTTCATGCATCGATTCTCATCTCCATTGCTGAATGAGAACAGTTCTACTTTATCCAATTCTGCTGGAAAAACAGAACTCAACAAGTTTTTAGAATCTGATTTCGTCTTCTAAATTGCAGTCTCATGTGAACACAGTTTGCTTTGCCGATGGAAGTGGTCATATAATTTATTCTGGGAGTGATGATACAGACTGCAAGGTACTTAAGCTCAGTATCCCTAGTGCTCTTTTGATTACTTTTATTTTTTTTGTATAGATTTTTTTTTAAACTTGTGTAAAGTATTCGGACATGATGCACGTTCAATACTTGTAATATGGGTGATAGTCCAGTCGTTACAGAAGCAATTTCCGTCGCTTCTCTGAATTGTGTTTCATAGACACTTCCCTTGTAATTGGTGTTTGCATCCACTTTCTTAACCGATTTTGCACCCAATGCAAAAAAATGTGGCCATGTACGATTGATATCATTCATAAGGCAGTGGTGGAAAAGGCTTGTTCATCTTTATTGTTTGTATCATCCCATTTTCGATATTCTTATGGTCTTGTAAATAACCGAGCACATTGTGCAAATTTATGAACACTTGCATAGCGAGAACTTGCAACTGCAAACTGTATTATCATAAGTATCACAACTACCTAACTGTGAAAAAAATAAAAGCGGGCTCACCCTGTCAACAGGACATTGTGTAGGATGCATGTCCAGTCTTCAGAGCTTTGACAAGCCAAGATTCCCTTTATTTCTGATTGATGTTACAACTAGGTAAGTCTTTGCATTTTTTACTATTGATGGACTGGTGAGAAATGATGAAACATGTGATTATGGTACCGTTCACTCACTTCTTTCAATTTGATGTTGGCCTATTCTATCTCCGCTCTCAATGATGAAATTCGTCAGTCAAACGATTAAGTAGCATTCATTTGGCAATTAGATAAAGAGACCATAAAAAATACTTGGCCCAATTGATTTTCAATATCACACTTCTTTTTCTGTTGATTTTGATTATGGCTATTATCGCATTCTCCTGACATGCGGTTCAATTGAATTGTGGTTTGAAGCTCTGGTAGTACGTAGTAATTAATCATAATCATCATCTTAACACTGTGTTTTCCACTACCAGAAGGTATTTTCTTTTCTTCAGTGCAACATGACTCAGTCTAATTTTGTCTAAAATTACAACCATCTGTCCCAGTCACTAGATGATGTATTCTAGGCCTAGATTTTTTAGCATTTTCGAACGGAAGTAAGTGGAAGCCATTGTTTAGTTATGAGAGCTGTTTCACTTTTTTTTACCTTCCCAAGCTGCTCCTCCAAACGATATATTGATACAGCTATGGTAACGTCTCATCTGCGAAAGTATCTGCCCAGGAAAACCTTGATATGCTGCTAGTTCATCCCTTCGGGAAATGCCTGTGAGCACGGCACAATAGTCTTAACGCGCTATTATGTTGCTACCCTATTTGTCATAATTCAATGTTAATGAAATAGAGGAATTGGGATTTATGAGTTCGGAGGAGAACTGAAGCAAGCTGGAACCTGTCGAGAAATGACATGACTATTTTTGTAGGTGTGGGATAGACGTTGCCTGAGTGCCAGAAATAAACCTGCAAGAGTTCTAATGGGACACCTTGAAGGCATTACGTTCATTGACAGCCGTGGTGATGGTCGTTATTTCATATCAAATGGCAAAGATCAGACGATCAAACTTTGGGATATCGGTAAAATGGGCTCTGATATCACTTGGTTAGTGTGCTCAAGCTCCACATGCTTCCTAGAATTTGGTTTTAACATCAGTTTACCTAAGCAACAATGCCTGCTTTTAGTTTTTTTTTATAAAGGGTTTATGTTAACGGGTGCCTCTAGTGCCCTAGAGGCGCTGGTTAAGCATACCTAATGAGGAAACGTTCCACTTCCACAACATTGATTACATCTGATCCTCGGAAAAATCAGTACCTTGAAAATCAAGAGATTACCTTATTTGCGTACTTTAAAAACCGAATCTGAGTGAACAATTTATGTTGATGCGAATTGTTGCAATGCAATATATGAGCGTGAAAATGATGAACAGATGGGAAGTATTAGAACTTAAGAAGTTGGAGACGCATATTGATGTATGATGTACAGATAAAATGGCCGCATGAGTTTTCTGTCGACTCTTTTGCATCAATCCTCTTTCATTTGGCTTGCTCACATCTCTTTGCTGCCGGAGATGGAAGAGAGCGCGAGTTTTAACTCTTTTTTCTCTGGTTGATTTGGTGCAGCCGTCCAGGTTTTAGAAGTTATGAATGGGACTACAGATGGATGGACTACCCACTCCAGAATGGGCATTTGAAACACCCGTTTGATCGGTCAGTGGCCACATATAAAGGCCATTCGGTGTTGCGTACTCTTGTTCGGCGCTACTTCTCCCCAGCACGTAGGTAAGACTTGAAGCCAACATTAATTGAAAATTCAAATAAGCGGTAACGTTTGATCGGGTGAGTCTTTTAGCTGCCTGCTCGACAGAGTGAGAAACAAATTAAATCTGTACGTGAGTATGTAGCGGCCCAGCTCGATCCACGCCAAGCTCCTAATGAGGTCTGATGCACCTAAGGGACCAGCGGACCCGTTATGCGACTAGACAAACCTGTGGGCTTGAAGTCAACGATGTCGGATTAAGCTCAAATTTGGTCGGCTGAAGCGAAATGGCGTGCTGATCAATACTCACAGCCTATGGCTGTGATTAACGATGGATTTTCGCTATTCGAGATCGTTTAGATGGATTTTTCTATTTTTTTTAGTATTTTTTTTGGGTTAATTTAATAAAGGGCAGTTTTGTAATTTTACGTTTTGATGATTACGTTTCCTAATAGGGTTAGGTTTGGGGATATATAAGCTTGTTTTAGGGTTTCCTTTGAGTAGTTTTGGATGTTTTGAAAACTTATCGATTGTTAATCGATTGAGAGAACAGTTTGTTCCTCATTATTATTTCGATTCTTCTGTTTAGCCTAATTTCTATCGTGCTTCGGCATCAATTGGTATCAAAGCATAGGTTGCTTGAATCAATGGCTGAACAGAATCGCGGTCGTGGACGGCGGGCTCGTGGTGGCCGGGGGCGTGGAGGCGTTCCTGAAGCAGACGACCAACCGCGTCTAAGAGATCTGCGAGACATAGAAATTGAAGAACAGAGAAGACGAATCCAGGATTTGGAGCGACAACTTGCGGAGGCGAGGTTGGACGTTCAATCCGAAGAAGGAGCGGAATCTGAGGATTCATCCGATGATGAAGAAGAAGACGTAAACCCTTTCGGGGTTCTGAACCAGGGGCGGAATCGAGGAGTACGACCTGGAAATCAGCGTTCTTTTCAAAATTTCGGAATGAAGATCGAGATTCCCGAGTTTAATGGTAAGGCTCATCCTGATGAGTTTATTGATTGGTTGCATACGGTAGAACGGATTTTTGATCTTAAAGATCTAACTGAGGGGCAAAAAGTGAAGTTAGTGGCCATTAGGCTGCGAAAACATGCTTCGATTTGGTGGGAACACGTGAAAAAGCAACGCGCTAGAGAGGGGAAGCCGAAAGTGGATCGCTGGGAGAAGATGAAAAAGTTATTGCAGAAAAATTTTTTGCCTACCCATTATAGGCAAGAGGCGTTTATTGAGTATCATAACGTCAGGCAAGGTGATAAAACAGTTGAAGAATTTACTGAAGAATTTGATCGTTTGCGGATGCGTTGTGATGTGGCGGAGGAAGACGAACAGACAATTGCACGATATCTGGCAGGGCTGCGGTATGAGATCTCTGATGTTGTCCAATTACAGCAATATTGGACGTATGAGGATGTGTGCAGACTAGCCCTAAAGGTGGAGGGGCAGTTTAAAAGAAAGAGCAGTAAGTCCAAGTGGTCTAGCAGCGGTTCTAAGTGGACGAGCAACAGTTCCAAGTGGTCAGATAAAGAGTCCCGGGGGAAGGCAGGGAGTTCTTCGGCCCCAGCAGCAGTTAAGGGTGCTGGTTCAAAATCTGCAACAAAAGGAGAGCAGGGTAGTGCAGAATCTAGCAGGGGAGGAGCTGCAGGCAAGCGATGTTTTAAGTGTCAAGGATTCGGACATTTTGCTGCTGATTGTCCGAACCGACAGTTTGTGACACTTGTAGATAATCTAACTTTTGATGAAGAACCAACTTATGATGAATCTGATGGCGAGCAAGCAGACGCGGATCCAGATCCGGAGGACATTATTTATGCCGATTCTGGTGAGTCTTTAGTTGTGCGTCGGATTTTAAATATTGCTGAGGTAGATGATGAATCGTGGCTCAGGCATAATATCTTTCACACTAAGTGCACTAGTGGGGGAAAGGTGTGTAGTATGATAATTGACGGGGGAGTTGCGAGAATGTAATATCTACCATTATGGTAGAAAAGTTGGGGTTGAAAACAGAAGATCATCCTCAACCATACAAGCTGTCGTGGTTTAGAAAAGGGAACGAGGTGAAGGTGCGCAAAAGGTGTCTTGTGCAATTTTCGATTGAAAAAAATTATATCGATGAGGTGTGGTGTGATGTAGTCCCAATGGATGCTTGCCATATTTTATTAGGGAGGCCGTGGCAGTTTGACAGAAAGACACAGCATGATGGTTTCAGAAATACTTATAACTTCAAGAAGGATGGTCGAACCATTACCCTAGGTCCTTCAGATTTGAGAAAGGAAGTGAAGAATAATCTGTTGTCCATGCCAGAATTTCTAGAAGAGACAGTGAACGCGCCTGAGCTTTTTTCCATTGTGGTGATGGAGCGGAATTCTAACAGTCCCGAAATTCCTAACCAAGTTTTGCCCTTGCTTGAGGAGTTTGCTGATGTCGTACCGGAAGAGTTACCACCTGGATTGCCGGGTGAGCACAATGTTTCTAGAATTTTTAGTGTAGCAGATTTGTCACCTTACTACACTGAAGAGGAAGAAGACCCTGAAGAGATTGATGACAATGAAGATGAAGCAGATTCGAGGACGAATCTCTAGCAGGGGAGGATGATGCACCTAAGGGATCAGCGGACCCGTTATGCGACTAGACAAACCTGTGGGCTTGAAGTCAACGATGTCGGATTAAGCTCAAATTTGGTCGGCTGAAGCGAAACGGCGTGCTGATCAATACTCACAGCCTATGGCTGTGATTAACGATGGATTTTCGCTATTCGAGATCATTTAGATGGATTTTTCTATTTTTTTTAGTATTTTTTTTTGGGTTAATTTAATAAAGGGCAGTTTTGTAATTTTACGTTTTGATGATTACGTTTCCTAATAGGGTTAGGTTTGGGGATATATAAGCTTGTTTTAGGGTTTCCTTTGAGTAGTTTTGGATGTTTTGAAAACTTATCGATTGTTAATCGATTGAGAGAACAGTTTGTTCCTCATTATTATTTCGATTCTTCTGTTTAGCCTAATTTCTATCGCGCTTCGGCATCAAGGTCGAATGCTGATTTAGTTTCCAGTCGACGCCGGCGAGTCCTTTTACTAGAGACTGACCTGTTAATTCCATGAATTGATTCTGTGCAGTCACCGGCCAAAAGTACAGCTGCACCGGATCCCATGATTCTCGCTTTTATATCTACGATGTGGTACGTAATTCTTTTCGCACCATGTCGTTCTACTTCAGAATTATGTTAGATGTCGTCCTGTTTTGACACCAACATGGAGATGCCAAATATAGGATGGCCTGGAATCTAAATCCTATTGACCTATAACGGTCACTTGAAATTATGCCGGAAAAACTTTTTATGCTCTTACGCACAACAAGAGCGGAGCGGGTACTTTCTCTTTCTTGTTGGCTAGTCAGAAAGAGTGGAAGATTCTCCGACTGAGTACATGCGCTGCTCCTTCAACGTTCAGCATGAGGATCAAGAGATCCAATGAGATACATTCTCATCATGATCGAATCGTTATGTAGCATCCCTTGTCAAATGCATTCAAGACGCATATCCGTATATTTGCACACATGTTCTGTCCCCGCGCAGGTATCAACTAGGGAAGGATTTTCCGGGTTTTTTTCATTGAATTTGCTTTGGGTAGGGTGACCGGAGCTCGAGTTGCAGCCCTCAAGCGCCATAGATCGACGGTCCGAGACTGCAGTTGGCACCCGGACTACCCGACGATCGCGAGCTCTTCTTGGGATGGGGATATCGCGAAATGGGAATTACCCGCGAACGGAGAAATTGAGATCCCAAAGACGAAGAAGAGGATCCGGAGGTGGCATTTCTATTGAAAGGCTGCCCGCGGCTTTTCACTCGACGACGGTTAGCCGGGTAAATAAATCCTTCGTATAGTCCCAATAATTTCCTGCTCATGTACAGATAAAGGTGTATCATTCAAGCTATGAATCCAATGACCATATGTGATTCGCGAATTTCGCTGTACATAACCGACCTCTCGAGTATAATTGTGGTCCATCGATGCTTGTTACAAGCTTCCAATCCCTCAGTGTCTACTTGGGTGTACAAAAATCCGTCTTGAAAGTGTAATTTCCCAACAAAGCAATAAACAAAATTGGAGTGGCGAAATTGCAATCTGGGCCATCAGGCCGCTCCGACCGGACATTAGCCGAAGTTCGTAACGAATAACCATCCTCATCTGCCTAAGTTTCTGCTTCGCGTCCGGTACGCTTTCGATTTTCGACTGGATTTCCGCTCTCGCCATTCGAGACCAAAGTATGTGTTCGCAAGTCCTAAAATGAACGCCTCCTCGTCCCGGCCGGATTAGAATGAACACGGATAGAGATGCGTCTCGCTACCTCTGAAGATCTCGAGCAAGCGGTTAATTAGAGAGCATTCGGTTCGATCCGGTTCGGTTCTATCTTAGGCGAACCCAATGACAGCGATGGACTTTTCTCATGTGCAGGCCCACGTAGATTCAAACCGAGAAGTAAGAGCTTTGTAAAGGTTTTATTTTTAGCTCCCCTTCCAAAATTATATAAATCAAAAACCAAATTTTGGATTGGTTGTAAAATGCCTTCACGCTCTCCCCTAAGCCAAATTTCCTCTCCTCTTTAAGAGGGAGGGGGAAAAAGAAAACACGAAGGGTAAATGGGTAAATGCACATGTTTTCGGGAAATTGCCAATGTGGCTTTTGTCCTAGGTGACAGGGAATTTCTTGGCAATCGAAAGTAAAGACCATATGGATATGTTCACATCAAAAATTGACCCGCCCTTTTGTCCTCTGTCCACGATACCTCGCCCTCCAACAAATTTCTACCTTTTATTTTTTTTATTTAATTTTTGGGTCGCCGAGAGTTAAACTAAGTAAATAAAATACTAGCGTTCAGGGTTCGCGCTATATGCATTCGTGATCGCGAATGTGTCATGCATAAAGAGGGAAAAGTCTCTTTTTTTTTTGGGGGGGGGGGGAGAAATTTGGCGAATTATGTAATTAAGTGGATCTGGTGCCTGTTGGGTATTTATTAAACATGTGAAATTTCGGTTACTTTGCGAAGAGAGAGTAATTGATGGTTTTGTTTTTCATATATCTCAACCCGGAGGTAATAATGGACATGAAAAAAAAAAAGGGCGAAAAGCACATGTTTTGGTTTAAATATATCGATAGGTTTTTAGTTTAAAAAAAACCACTTCTTCGTTAACTAGGAGTGTTTGTTTTTCTCATTTTTGAGCCCTCGTCGATTATTTTTTCGGGAATATTAATTATTTTTTCGGGAATATTATTCAATCAATCCTAAACTGACTGTACCGATACCAATTCGGTTATAAAATTTTCAATTTTACCAGTTTAGTCATAAATTTTTGTACGAAATTCTAAGGTAACCCTCCCGACCATCCTGACCATCGCCGTCTGATTGGACAATCTTCCCTTTTCTTCCGGACCATATTGATTACCATATAGCAAAGTATGAAGTCGCTTCCGACCCAAAAAAAAAAGAAAGAAAAGAGGTATGAAGTTGTCGATTCTCGCTTAACCTTATTCTATGCGCAACCCCCCCTCCTCTCAAGGGCACCATCACTTTCGAGCTGCAACACCAATAAAGTGCCAAGTTGGTCGTTAATTAAATTAAGTAGGTGATGATCTTTTCCAGCGCTCGGCACTGAACCAATGCCTTTGCTTGCATGAGTTAAAAGCAAATCGAAGGTGGGACCGATCTGGCCATAATTGACCCGCTTGTCTTATTGGCACGACCATCACCTGTCGGGTGTTGTGGATAGTAATAATAATGCGTTCGTGCCCCTATTACGAATGATTGAATAGGGTTTCGAGAGTTGTCGATGTGCCAGCCTACCACTACTGTAAAGTGTAAGTGTCTCCTATATCTTTGACAAGTTATTCATATGCCTTTTAACTTTCTTGTGCTAAAACATTGTGGATTCTGAGTACCCACTTATATTCCGTTCTATATTTGAATTTCGTTTTGCCAAAAAAAAAAGAACCAAAACTAAATTGCCTGTCTGAATCACCTCCGCTTTTGAATTTTTTGAATTTTATTAAATTCGAAACACCGGAAAATCGATAAAATTGTGTAGAAATTTCTCATCAAATTTCCATGTTCTTTTTTGTCAGAAGGAACGCGAAACTAGATCTATAAATCACTCGACCATCTCGTCCCACTTCGAGGGCAAAAGGGTCGTGAGCTTTTGCCGATTGCGAAAGGAAATCTTACTTCCCATCTCCTCCATTAGATTGATTGCCCAAAGAGAACAAATTTACCATCTGAAAAATCCCAAAAAACACTTGCTTTGCAATCGAAAAATTAGAAGATTCCAACACCCTCCCAATAAGTATTTTGTGGAGAACGAAAGGAAGGATAACCATAATTCCAGAGCAAAGCTAAAAAAAAAAATTAATTAATTAATCGCAGAAACATATATTCATATTACTAGCAAGTAATTAACAAGCAGCATAATAATGTTGACCCCTCAAAACATCTATAATTATTTTATTCTCTATTTACCCAAACACCTGTCACTGAAAAATTAATAAATTGAATCAAAAACCATCCCCCACCAATTTAATTAGAATTTCCCCCAAATCTTAAATCCTATACGTATCTTTTCTTCCAACGTTGCCCTCCTTCCAAAAGACCCAAAAAAAGAAAAACCAAAAAAAAGAAAAAAACCGAAGAAGCTTACCCGGGGATTCCCCATTTTACCCTCGCCACTCGGCGCACTGCGATGTAGGCCTCGTCTTCTGCTTCCCGGCCTTCAAGGGGCAAGGCGCCTGTACGGGCGGCACCATGCAGTTGTACTGCAGGCACAACGACGAGCTCAGCGGGATGTCGGCCGTCGGGTTGAGCTCGATCCCCGTCAGGAAGTTGTGCTGGAGGTACAGCGTCTGGATGTTGGCGGCCAGCAGCCGGTCCACGAACGAGCCGGGCACCTGCCCCGTGAACCGGTTGTTGTTCAGGTACAGGTTCTGCACCGTCGAGAACATCGGGGATATCTGGCCCGACAGCCGGTTGTAGCTGAGATCGACGGTCGGGATCGCCACCTGGCTTGCCGGCTCGACCGCCCCTTCGAACCCGTTGCGCTGCAGCTGGAGGCTCGTGATCGGGAACGCGAACAGCCGGCCCGGGATCGGGCCCGAGAACCGGTTCATGCTGAGGTCGAGGTAGTTGAGCCGGTCCATCCGGCTCAGGACCCCGTCGACCGGCCCGCCCAGCAGGTTCCAGGAGAGGGAGAGGTACTGCAGCGAGGCCGGGAGGGCGAGCGGCCCGAGCGAGCCGGAGAGGTCGTTGTGCTTGAGGTCGAGCCGGGTCAGCGACTCGGAGACGAACGGGGGGACCGAGCCGGACAGCCTGTTGTGGCAGAGCATGAGGTTGGAGAGCTCCGGCAGCGTCCCGAGGGGGCGGGGGATGGGCCCGGTGAGCTGGTTGTAGCTGAGGTCGAGCGTCCGGAGGCTCCGGAGCAGGCCGAGATTCGCCGGAATCTCGCCGGTGAGGAAGTTCCGGCTGACGGCGAGGAACCGGAGGCTCTTGAGCTGGTACAGAGTCTGCGGCAGGGACCCGAAAACCCTGCCCGAGACGACGGTGAGCTCGGCGAGGGAGGAGAGCCGGCCGATAGCCGGGTCGATGCGGCCGGTCAGGCCCGGGGAGCCGGCCCTGGGGTCCCCGAGGTTGAGGGCGATCACCCGGTCGGCGTCGCAGAGGACGCCGGCGAAGTTGCATGGGTCGGCGGTGAAGTCCCAGGAGCCGAAGAAGCTGGACCCGGGGATGTCGTCGAGCGACTTCCGGATGGACTGGAGGGCCAAGAAGTCGTTGGGATCAAGAATCGCGACAACGCCGAGGCGGTCGCTCCTCATCAAGCACATTGCACATATCATCACCCACGACAGCACCCTCCGAATGCGAGACCGCACCCCGACCCTCGGCTTCGCCATGGCGGAGGTACGAGCGAGGAGTCTGGGGACCACTCGTCCGGGTGGGTCTGGCCCTCTGGGGACTGGCTTTAATAGGGAGGAGAAGGAGAAGGAGGCACGAGCGCTTTTCCGTGAGTCGGCGGGTGCTCCTCGAGCGGTTCAGGGCGTGAGAGCTATAATGGAGGCAACTGGCTATCAACAAGATTTTATACACGCGCAGAGAGAGGTGGCTTGAAAGAGAAGGAAGAGAGGCACCAAGGTTGACGATCTCGTGCTTGGTGATGGTGACGGTGATGGCGATGGCGATGGCGATGATGATGGGTCTTCGCTTCTTTCTTTCTCTCGAGGGGGCGATACTCGCGTTGGCTTCTCGGAGAAGACGGAGAAGAGGGAAATCGCTACGCACTACGCTACTCACTGGACTGGTCTGGTCTGGTCTCCCCTGGTCCGTAGGCTGCACTGCAAGGTTTTGCATTTTCCTTTCCTTTCTTTTTTTTTAAACTCATTAAAAATACTTGTTTACTTCTCTCACCGGTGGGGTGTTACTTGCTGGGGTTTTTCTTTATTGGGAATGGAGTTCGGGGGACCAAACGGTTGTCCGAGCCTACGTGGGGGAGCCCGTACGCGAGGCTCGGGCGGGTGACAGGTTGGCACGGGTGGGGGCTAGGCTCGGGAGCTGGGATCACGTGATAGGTCTCGTGTTTGGTCCCCGGCGTAAGACAGAGAAGGAAGGAAGGAAGGAAGGAGAGGGCGGAGGCAGGCGGTGAAGTGCAGGGGGGAAGGGGGAACTGACCTTCGGGCGAGGGGGGGTTTAGGGTGCGGCGAGGGCGCACGGGGAAAGCGTGAGCTCGGGGGCCTGCTGCGGCGACACGTCGTCGGTCAACGGTTGACTTGGTGGAGGCCAGCTGTTCGTTCACCCGCATCATGCTCGTCATCGAATGCTTGTCCGTCCTGTCTCCCGACGCTCACACTCTTCTTGCGAGTGCTCTTTTTGATTGCCTTTTGTTTTTTGTCGATCTCTTTTTGTTTGCCTTCACTTGTCGTTTTTTCACGGCAATTCGTGGGTTTTTTCCTCTCTTTTTTTTTTTTTAACTTTTTTTTGGTGGAATTGGCAATTTCGTGTGGAAAAATTACTGGACTTTCGAGGGATTCGATGTTTGGAGTCCGCTTAAACGGGTCTTATCTATAGGTTCGTGCACTTTATTAGATTCGATTAAAATGAACAACCTGATTTAGAAATAGAAGATCCGTAACGAATTGGCTTCTCAATAATTGAACCGTTCATTCGTAAGTGAGCAAAATCGATAGTCGGAAACGAATGCCGTCTTGCTAACTCAAGCAATCAGTTAATTTCACCAAAAAAAGAAAAAGCTTTTCTTCGCATTAATAAGATGGCAAGTACTCTTTTTGTTAATAATACTAATTAACTACTTTTATATATTGTTGGGAGAACTTTTTATGAAGAGTCCTACTTTAAAATTTGGGCACGACTTTGCAAAAAAACTGAAAATTTGAAGATAAGCACACCATTGTACTTAAATAATCTAAATACTCGGATAAATTCGATCACATTTTTCCTCGTCCATTACTTGATTGATGAAATTAATGAGGTAGTTTGGATGCTCCGTACTTTCCTTATTTCAGACGAAACTTCCTCCTCACGTATAGCACCAAAAATGGCTCCAAGTCAATTTTAATGTCCTTATATCCATTTACTTATAGACTTTATTGTTAAAATAACTTTGGGTATTGTCTGTAATTTCCGAATTCCAAAAATTTCCCCATGTTCGAGAGTTAGGTCATGGGTATTTTCGACATCGAATAAATTCTCCAATCCATATTTTTTCTCTCTCGAGAAAAATTAATTGTCCGTAAGCGAGTCTTAGTTTGGCCATAAGCGGAAAAAGACACAGCTTCGACGCAAAACAGAAAAGGGGAAAAGGCCATATTAATGGCGGTCAAACCTAATATTCCTTTGTCGCAATCTATTCAGTGCGTGAAAACAAACACAATAGTTTGACCTTAAAAAAAACATTAAATAATACGAATTAATTCACGCAATACCGTCCAGAATCTGTTAAGCCAAAGCTATCTAACGCTGTCTAACATAGTAACAAGACAATTTGTAAACAGTCTCAAGTCAAAAAGGTCGATGACCAAACTCACGAACTTCTCGATCAGCAATTAATAATTGAGATTAAGTTAATCGACTATTAAGATCTTGGAACATTTGAAAGCGACGCTCGCACGAAAAAACTAACGCATGCGGATAATTCTGTTTTTTACCTGCCTCTTTTTTCTAAAATAAAAATTTGGACTTTCTATTAATTTTTTTAAAAATCCAGAAAATGACAGCTCCATGCTCGAAATTTCATGAAGAGGATACGTGGGTTAATGCTATTTAAATAGATACGACACAAAGAATGTCAATCGAGATTACACATTTCTAAAACTTTTGAATTTGAATGATGTTTTTTTATATTAATATTGTACGCGCAAGGGTAAATGAATGTTCGAATTTGAACATATTTGATCGTTTAATACGCGTTTTGAATGTTTGAAATTTTGATAATTTGGACGTGGAGGTTACCAAAGCATATGGGCCAAAACGAAAATAAAAAAATTATTTTGAAGGATTATTCGTCAATCCAGAACCGCCAATTCAGAAACTGTTCGTGATTAGTTGACTTTAGGTCCCATTTGAGTTGTTCTTATTCGGCCCAATCACGGAATTAAGTTAGATTTCGGTTGAACCACTCTCGATATAGAATTCTTATCAAATTATTTATATATAATGCTTTGATTAATTTTTACTTCGGGCGGAAAGCAAACTCGAGTGGGATTGTCTTTTCCTCCCTTTCCTGTAAATTTCCCTCCTTAAATATGTCGTGCTTTTTCAATTTTGCAATCTTAAATGAAAGTAGGATCAGAAAACAATGAATACAAGTGCTTTCATCGTATAATTATTCTATCTGTCGGCCGTCTGTTAGAAGCTTGTTAAAGGAGGCCATGGGACAGTAATACTTCACGATATAACAATACCACTTCATCAAAAAAATGCTTTTGGTCTCAATATATGTATACATTATACATAACACGAGATAAACAATATGCATTGAAAATGACACACTCTTCTTAATAACCATTAGGCGCTTTCTCATCTGATGCATTAAATGGCGTAGAAAAATTGTGGAAGCACCATAAGTAACAAATGGTTTGTTTGTTTTCTTTTAACAAATTGCTCATTTTCAAGCATTTGATACTTCTTAACCACATAATTTGCAAACTAAATCTAAATTTTGTGTTAAAAATATCCCGAATCGCTTAACAATGGGGTTTATATGCTCTTCATATACACGCGGTCTTCCTCCACTTATTGGTTTAAGCTTTTGGGTTGGACTATCAAACATGATATCAAAGCTAGGATTTGACTTTTCCGTGTCTGCGTCCATCCCTATGTTTACTGTTAGTGAGATTTCGCGTGGCACGTGCTTCTACTAATCCACCGATATACATATCAACCTGTCAGCCGAGCTTTTTGGATTGGAATTTCTAGTGGTTTGGATGCTAATTTTCTTATCCAAACCATGGCATTCAATCTTTCTCCCAAATGAAAACGTTCCCATGAACGGCCAGACCACCAAAGAGCAAGCAAGTGCTGCACAAGCGGCAGAGGGCATGCCCATGAATATGATCCGAGCGGACAACACTCGCCATCGGAATGGACCCACCGGTTCATCTACACACCAGAAACGAGCGTTCAATCGCTGCACCAACTCCACCAACTCCTAAAAATATCGCAGCTCCTTACATGCCCCCGGATGCACGCGAGCCCAGTGAATCTCAACCGTCGGACTACTCACGAACAACGGTCGAAATTCACCGGGCTCGCGTGCGCCGGATCTACGAAAGTATCGCTCCAGAATCCAACCCCCCGGTTTGCTCCCATGCACGTGCGAGGTGCCTGCATGGGCTTGCCGTGATGAAAGCTGGCTTGCTATTCATTCAGGTAAAATGGCAGTTGAACTTCTTTTGCTGGCGGTGTGGGGTTGTGGCTCATTTATGCACTTTTAAGTGTGACGTCTCTTTCGTCCAGCTATCCCCAATTCTTCCTGCTGAATTGCCTTTGATCTAAGCCTAAAGTGTAATCAAGGGCATAAACGCCGGGATTAACCTATTTGCACGCAATGTAGTTGGCTTAGCACTTTAGAAAGCTAACCCCAGTCCTTTCTAATCGTGGAAGATCCTTGGAGGAGCTTAGAGTGTTCCCACTTTGGTTAGAGTTGGTAAATGAGTGGGGTATCTCTTTCTTGTTCGGGTTTTTGTCGGCCTCCGTCTATGCACGGCTGAGGCCGCTGCAACCCCACCTATGCCTAACGAGGGCCGCCGCACCGGGCCCTCGAAGATGGTTGGACGGCCGTCCACTCTCTCTCTCTTCTATTTTTTTTTAAAATTTTTTGATTTTTTTGATAGTGTTTATTGATTTGACACTTTATTTTTGTTGCCATATTGGCACCGCTCATTCATTCCGTGCTCCGTAAACAATCCCATGTCAACAATTTGACCAGGCTAGTAAAGGCGACAGACAGAAGATTGCGTTTGCACAAATGGAGATAGTTATTGAACTCGATTACATAACTTAAAGGATGCAATTGTGCAAACGGTGTAATTTAGAGAACCAAAACTGCCCTTTAGCCAACATGAATCATCTTGATTTCTTTTTTTTTTGGATAAGTGAATTGAAAGTCCTAAAATTTGTTATGAAAGTATAATTGAGTCCTAAAACTTATTGCAAAAGTGCAGCTGAGTCCTAAAATTTTTAAAAAGTACAATCAAGTCATAAAACTTGTAAAGTTGATATAATCAATTCTTAAAACTTGTTAGCATTTTTCGTTTGTCAAGTTGGACGGAGTTAATAGAATAACTTGATTGCACAAACTTAACAAATTTTAGGACTGGATTGTACTTTTTGAAATTTTTAGGACACAATTGCACTTTCGTGACAAGTTTTTGGACTTAATTGCACTTTTTGAAAGTTTTAGGATTCAATTATACTTCCGTGACAAGTTTTAGGACCTCCAGTACACTGATCCTATTTTTTTTTTTTTTTTGTAAAAAATGATTCATTTAGTTTAGCAATTGATTTTAGCTTTACTCTGAGATGGTCCGACATTCCTTCAAAATAAAAAAAAGGATGTCCAAAATTCGCGTGGAATGTTGACTGATATCATCATCACCCCGCAATTTGCCTTCTCTTGCACGGCAACATAGGAAGCTTGATTACCAAGCATTAGCCAGACAAGACCCGCTCTTCTAGTTCACTGTTCTGATCACATATGGGACAGAGGGAAAAAATTACTTAAAATGAGAAACAAATGCCAAAAAGGAAAAAAAAAGAAGAAAAGAAAAAAGAAAAGATAATTATTTAGATATTCTAAATTGTGGGTCCGCAAAAGAAATAAAAATTGGCGGGGGACCAGAATATTGGCTAGCAACTTAGATCAAAATAATGAACATCGAAGAGTCCCTTTCCTTGTTAGGATCACCTTCGGCATACGGAATAAATGCAGAGGAAAGTTCAGGCATGCACCCCCAATTTAACGTGTGTCCACTTCAACGCATCTGGCCTTTGATTTTTTGTTTTTTGCTTTGCCCCATTTAATAATTGTCGGGCCATGGCCTGTTTCTCAAACTCGAGATCAGAAGCGGCATGTGAAATTCAGCCGATAGGGGTGGACTCATTTAACGCGAAAGATGGACCCAAAAAAGCTTACATTGATAGATGGATGGGAATTATCATTATACCTCTCGTGCCAAGCGACGCAGGATAAAATTTCAGTAGGTTACATCATCTCAAATCCTATGCATCGAAAATAATAATAATTATCCAATCAAGTCAGTCAATAACACACTTTACTCATCCTAGAAAATTGTGGGTTCACCTAATCCTGCAGGGTTACATCAACTCAAATCACAAAGAGGAAACAATAGTCAAAGAGTAGCTCAATAATCCACTTTATTCATCCTATAAAGAGTGGGTTCGCCTAGGAAAATAATTTAAAGAGTTAGTTCACGATAGACTCCATTCATCCTAGGAAATTTGTGGGTTCACCTAGACTATGACATGTGCATGCATGGATGTGTACCATATAGCTTAGGGAGCTACATATACTTGGATTTTTCTTAGGCTTCGAAGATCCAAAGCCCTAGATACTACTACGGTGTACGTGGACCAATTGTCACTAAATTCCAAATAATGTGACAGCAAAGCAACCGGTTCAGGAATCAACAGCTGTATGGATTGTACACGCTCTTGTAAGATGGCATATATGAAAAAATCGAGATAGTTGCCCAAAAAGAAGAAAAAGAGATAATGTAAGAGCTGAAGCACATGGTATAAAGCATGAACAAATGTGCTAAAACACTTCGAAAGTGTCCACATTTTACTAACATGAGAATACGAGAGATCTTAAATCTTTCCTATACTTATCTTCTTGATTTCCATATCTATCTTTAGGCGAAATTCATTTTATTTGAGTTAAGGAGAATAAAATCGTGTCCAAATTGTGATAACCAAGTGACTTGATCCAATGGTGGTCAACCCTTACTAATAGAGGTGAGCATGATCTAGGTGGGCGGTTCCTATCATGCAACCGGAAATCGCTCACTAAGAACCGATTCCAAAAAATTGAAACCGAAATCGTCTGCTTGTTCCATGGATCTACCTAAGAACCGAACTATCGATCTAGTCTAGTTCCCAGGTGAGTCCATGGAACCTGTCTTATTAAGCTTTGCGTAAATGGAGGTGATTAAAAGCAAGAAAGGGAGGCAATGAACAGCTGGAGGCTTGGCCGTGAGTTGATGGGAGTTGAGAGTCGAGGCCATGAGTTGATGGGCGATGAGCTTAAAAATCAAGACCATGAATGAGAGGTTGAGAGATAACTCAGACAAAGCGAGAGTGAGACGAGATGAGTACTTCGTTGATGGACGTTGAACTTTAAATTAGGGTTTTTAGGATTTTCATTTTTCTTAAAACGTTTTCTTTTTTTTTGGATTTTTTAAAAAATTAAATATTTATTGCTAGTCTAGTCCGGATGGATGGGTGGGCGGTTCTACACCTAGAACTAGGAACT
The DNA here is from genome assembly GCA_031216235.1 of Syzygium jambos. Classification (NCBI taxonomy): domain Eukaryota; kingdom Viridiplantae; phylum Streptophyta; class Magnoliopsida; order Myrtales; family Myrtaceae; genus Syzygium; species Syzygium jambos. The sequence continues at coordinate 25,498,120 of CM062230.1, forward strand.
AGACCAGTATTCACCGTTTCTAGTAAATGGGAATCCGGAACCGGATCGGTCCCCACGGGAACCGCTGATTCTGATCTGGTTCTGCGCAGTTCAAGCGGTTCCCTGTTCCTTTGCACACTCGTACTTACTAAGATATAAGAGGAAAAAATTATCCAAAAAAGTCTTAAACCTATTGCATCGTTGCCAGTTCGTTCCTAAACATTTTAATTTTATTAATTGAATCTTAAACATTTTCTTTCTTACCAATTGAGTCTATCCGGCCAATTTTGGTTGGAAATTGTTGATGTAGATGCCAAATAGCTTACGTGGCGCTGCATGGATAATTTTTAATAATTTAATTTAATTTTCTTTTTTTTTCCTCCTCTTCTTCCTCCTTCAGTTGGTCGTTAGGCCTCACCCCTAATGGCCATTGGGAAGGGTGGTGAGGCTCGCCCTTGCTAGTGGCCGGCAGGGGCGAGGCTCACCCGAAGCTAGTGAGATCAATCTTATTGGCCCTCACCTCTGGCTGATTGTTGTGGCCTAGCAATCGGTTGGAGGAAGAAGAAGGGAAGAAAAATTAAAAAGGAAAAAGAAAAAGGAAAAAGGAAAAATAGTAGAAAAGAAGAATAAAAAATATAGAAAAATATTAAATATTATTTAAAATTGTCTACATTAGCGACACATAGGTCGGCTGGCGTCCATGTCAGCGATTTCAAGCCAAAATCAGCCCGATGGACTTGGCAAGAATTGAAAAGGTTTATAAAATTGAAAGGTTTATAATTGAACTGGCAAAAGTGCAATATGATTTTGACTTTTTGGACAATTTTTCCGACATAAGAGCTCTTAAATTTGATTTTTTTATTTTGTCATTCGTCAAACCTTGTGGCAGAAATATAAATGGGAGTAACAAACGAAATATAAAAAGTTAAGGCGGGGCAACTTAAAGATTTGGAGGAGTATATGATAATTAATATATCATAAAGAATAGGGGTGAGCAAGATGGACCACCCAAACTCGGATCGGACCGACCAATTTGGTCCGATTCTCAGGAATATCGGTCCGGTTCCGGATTCCTAAAAGTGGAATCGGTTTCCGGGCGGTTCGGTTCCTGATTCTAGGATGGGAACCGGACCGGGCCGAACCGATAATATATATTTCTCTAGTTTTTTCATATATATAATATTTAATATATATATATATATATGAAAAATATTTAATATTGGTCCCATTGGATTGTTCAATTTTTCATATATTATATATATTTTCAATTTTTTCTATGGCCTTATGGGATCAAATCAAAACTATAAAGGAAAGAACGGAACAATCGGTTCCCGGTTCATAAATAATGTTTAATATTAGTCCTATTAAAACCGAATCGGACCATTGGTCCGGTCCGGTCCGGTCCATGGTCCGGTCCACGGTCCCAAGACTAGCTGGTCCAGTCCCCGGTCCTAGAAATTGGGAACCGGCCCGATTCCCGATTCTTGGATTGGACCGGACCAGACCGGAAATCGCTCACCTCTAACAAAGAAACAAAGTCTCGTCACTTACCCTGAACAGAGCATTTAGATTATCATTAAACAAAGAGCCTTCGTGCCTTAATTGTTCCAAGTAACTCAAACACCTGGAACAGGACATTACATTTCATATTATTTTGAATAAATCGATCTTTTCTTGTATATCGATCGAATGTACGAGGATCATATCATCTTGATTAGTAATTTAGAATTTGACTACGGCCCACGTACCTCTGCGTTGTTAATTATGGATTAGTGGTAGAATCCTTAATTATCCCTCCATTTGAGAGTGGTAAGTTCAGACCGTGGCTCGTTGGGGAAAGCTTGACCGACCTAGTTCATGCCTAACATTTTCTACCGGGCTTGGTGTCAATCCATGTTCTTGTGACACACTAGTATACTCTTTACATATGGCAGGAAACATTCTGTCGATTTCAAAACATGGATCGCCATGTCACATGATATTGTTCAATAGCCATTTCTTAAATAAGGGAAAAGTGTTAGAAAAGTCTTAAACATTTTACATTAGTGCCAATTTAGTTTTAAACATTTTGTTTTTGTGTCAATTCAGTCATTCCGGCTAATTTTAACTGGATATTATTGACGTGGATGCCGGCCGGCCTACGTGGCACTGTCGGTGATGATGTGGACAATTTTTAATAATATATTTAATAATATTTGATTTTTTGATTTTTTTTCTTTTCTTTTTCTTTCATTTTCTTCTTCCTCTAGCCAGTTGTCGGATCTGGCAAGGTTGGGCCTCACCCATGGCCGACGAGGCTCGAACCTCACCAGATCCGGTGAGGGCGAGCCTTGCCCAGCCCAACGCAAGATATTTAGGGCTGAATTAGCACAAAAAAAGGTTTATGACTAAATTGGTACCAGTACAAAAGGTCTATGACTTTTCTGGCACTTTTCCTCTGTAACTAAGCCTAAATCATTTATTTGAGGACGAGAATTCACAACAGAAGAGGCTTCAATCTTTGGCATTCCCTTTTCTTTTTCTTTTTTTTTCCCTCTATGACATTTTCCTTACTTGCCATCTATGGCCTGTAAGACTCGTAGGCTGCGGTCGGTAACATTTTTGGGAAAAGTTTTTGAAGAAATGTAAAATACTTTAGTTGGAAGGAATTTTTCTAAATGCAAATAGCGTTTTGTAAAGTGTAATTTAAAAGTGTATTGCGAAGCAATTTTGGTTTAAATGCTAGTCAGAAGAAACTATGACTTTTGTTATTCCCTTTTTTTAAAAAAAAGAAAAAACCACAACCTTTTGCCAGCGGGGCTTAGGTGGCCAATGAGCTAGATCTAGCGCTAGCATGCCTTGCCTAAGATCATGGCCGCTAGATCTAGCCTCACCAGCAGTTAGATTTAGCCTCATCGATGACGTCTCGTGATGAGGGCATTTTCAGAGTTTCTATAGCAAGGGCAAAGTTAGGAGAAAAAAATACATTAGCATTCCGAAAAATGCTAAAGCCCAAAGCTGTTATGGATCTGCCTTGGGCTATGGGACTTTAGAGGATTTTGGAAATGTAATGCATTTTCCTAAAACTCTATACAAAAATTTGCTAGACTACTTGACTTTTGACCAAAGTCTCTTAGGCTCAAAAGCATTTGACAAAGTGGCAAAAATCCTTAATATATTGTGAGATTTTTGGACATTTCAAAATGAAATCCCCCAATTTAAGCGGGAAAATTGTCCAAAAGTTCTAAAAATATTGTATGACGCAAATTCAGTCATAAGTTTTTCAATCATGCCAATTTAGTTCTAAACTTTTTGATATTTTATCAATTCAATTCTAAATTTTTCAATTGCGTTTGTCGTATAATATGTTAAGGATTGTTTGGACAATTTATGCATATGTCCACAAAAAGAGATGAAAGAAAAAAAAAAAAGGGGAACTTGGTGCTTTTCTGGTGCTTTTCTGTTTAAAAACATTAGTGAAAGGAGAACGTTTTGGGCTTTGGAAATGGGGTCCAAACCAATATATCTAAGTTGCTGAAGCAATGAAGGGCACGCAGAAGCGGTACGCCATGCTGCTTCGCTCCCTCCGCGCATCGCTTTCTACCGCCGCCCGCCACCGCCGCTTCTCGGCGGAGGCCGTGGCGGAGAGCCCGTCGGCGGCCTCGACCTCGGGAGCGGCGCCGAAGCGGAAGGGCGGGGACACGCTGGGGAAGAGGCTGCTGAGCCTGGTGTACGCGAAGCGCAGTGCGGTGGTGGCGATCCGCAAGTGGAAAGAGGAAGGCGGCGCGGTGCGCAAGTACGAGCTCAATCGCATCGTCAGAGAGCTCCGCAAGCTCAAGCGCTACAAGCACGCCCTCGAGGTTCTCCTCTCTCCCTCTGCGTTGAACTTATTGACAAAGCGCAAATACTTTTTATAAGAGAAGAGTCGATTCTTCGGAAAAATGGACGCCATTGCAAGAGCTCTGTAGTTCGAAATCATAAGTAGGTTGGAGCTGAGCAAGTGACTGGTATTGACTACGTTTCTCGACATGGTGGTAATTCGTGAAACAGTGAGACAAATTAGATGGGTACTGTTTTTTTTTCCTTTGGCGATGGGGACATGATGTTGAATGGGTTGGGTAAGAGTTGACAATGAAAACTAAAAGACGGGGAATTTGAGGCAACTTGTCTAATTTTTTGAAAATCTGGCATACGATGAATGCGTCTTGATCTTGGTTTTATTTGATTTCGCTAAAATTTGATTGGTGATTAAGCATCTTGGTCTCTAATTGCAAATGCGCTGATAAGTATTACCGCGGGCAGTATTATAGAATGGTAATGCTGGTTAATGTATAACACGTGCGCCCTATCTATCTCTCGGGGGCATGATCGAGAATAGTGTTGGTGGATGAGAAACGGGAGAATGGATGTGTGTGTAGTGGTAGGGAGATGTGCAGATGTTACCATGTTTGTGGCAGTGCTTTGTTCTTGGCGTGGTAATGGATGGATGGTTGCTGAGCAATGGTGGTAGGAAATGGTTGCGATTGTGCTGATGTTGGTGCTGGTTAGGGGTGTCAATGGGCCGGGTCGGGTCGGGCTTTCCTAATACCCGACCCGACCCGAAACGTAGAGGGTCGCGCTTGACCCGCCCCGCCCCTACCCAAGACCCTATTTAGCATTTAGCTCATGAGATGGGTCGGGTAGGGTCGGGTCAGTGCCGGTGCCACAACGATTACCTTTCCCCAAGCACCCCGCCCCCTCTCTCTCTCTCTCTCTCTTTCCTCTCTCTGAATCCCTGCTGCCACCCTATGCTCTCCTCTGCACAGAACTGCGCCCTGCCTCTCTCTACTCTCTCTCTCTCTATCTCTATCTCTCTTCGTGTGAAGCAAAGCGGCAACTGGGTTTCGTCCTCCATTGAAGCTGCTTCGCTTGAGCTTCGAATGCGAGGAACGCCTTCGCGGCGGGCCACACCGGGTACGCCATGGGCCTGAAGAACACCGGGGCCACGGAGGGCTTCGACCACGCCCTCCGCAGCCAGGCCCCGCTGGACGCCGCCCCCCCGCCGCCGCCGATGGACAACCTCCCGCCGCCTCCACCGCTGCCGATCTTCTCCCCCAGCCCGCTCAAGAGGGCCACGAGCCTGCCGGAGTTCGCGGTGCCGCCGAGGCGGAACCCTATCGCGAGGGAGGAGTCGGTCGCTCGAGCAGCTCAAGTACTTCTGCGAGCACACCGAGAACCACCGGACCGGAGCGAAGGACCGAGTCCTCTACTACTCGTATCTAGGGCTGTGCAAGCAGCTCGACCCGTGAGAGAGCAAAACGAAGAGGAGATCGAATACCTCGGGAAGTCGGAACGAGAGGGAGATCGGAATCAGAGAGGGAGAGAGGCGCTCGCAGGAATTAAGATTTCGAAATCAGATGAATGCGGCTGCGCAGAAAGTGAGAGAGAGGAGAGAGAAGGGGAGAGATGAGAGAGAGGATTGTGGCCCATGGGTGGTTTCGTGGCGTTAATGGGTCGGGCCCAACCCTACCCAAACCTAGTAATGCCCACTCTTAAAAAGCTCTACCCAAAAAAGACAAGACCCAACCCCAAAATACCCCAAATTTTAGGGCCGGATCGGGCCAGCGAGGGTCGGGCCGGGCCGGCGCGGGTTTTGTTGACAGCCCTAGTGCTGGTGCTGGTGACATTACAGAAATGACTGGGTAGCCTTGTTATCCCCTTTAAACCAAAATGCCGTATCTTCTTTATAACCCCATATCCTGTTATCCCCTTCTCCTTTTCTATTTTTTTTAATTCAGGATCGGTCTATTGTCCCCCCCCTAGTGATTTACTTAGTTGACCTGACTACAAGATAAGATGAGTTACCTTATCACATCTCATATCCAATTAGCTGGAGCAAGCACTTAAAACTTTTAGATCTTGATTAATAAGTTATAGGAGAGAGTAAAGAGAGGGTATGGTCTTCTTTTAGTATCTATGTGGACAAGTTCAAAAAAGTATTGATTATTATAAATAAATACTTAGCCATTTGGCAAAATGGGATGGCAAGTGCTACTTATGGTCAGTTGCGCACTCAAACAATTGTAGTGCTTTCTAAGGTACTAAATATGAAAATTCTTTTAGAAAATCCTTGTCATGTGTGCAGATAAATCTCTATGGAGTCATCGAGGTTTTTAGCGAAAGTTGCTTGAAGATGTTAATGTAGGAAAAACTTTAATTGGCAAATCTGTAAGGCTTTTTTTTGCTCCATTGAACAAACTTCCAGGGAACCTACACAATGTACGTACCTAAGATAGCGGGAGCTCGTTGTCCTTAGACTCAACAAGTTGCTTATAGAAGGCCAACATGTCTCGGTTCTGGCATGGCTTCATTTTAAGAACTAGTCTAGCCTCAAACTTGTGATAGTATTAATGATTATAACATGAATGCGTAATGTTCTGTTACATACTTTCCTTTCCAGATATGTGAGTGGATGAGGTTACAGCAAGATATCAAGTTGTTAGCTGGTGACTATGCTGTTCACCTAGACTTGATTGCTAAAGTTCGTGGGCTTAACAGTGCAGAGAAGTTCTTCGAAGATCTACCATCTCAGATGAGAGGGGGGCATACCTGCAATGCTCTCCTCCACAACTATGCCAAGAAGCAGCTGTTCAGCAAAGCTGAGGCTTTAATTGAGAAAATGTCCGATTGCGGTTTCTTGAAGAGCCCTCTTCCCTTTAACCACATGCTATCTATGTATGTGTCCAGTGCACAACTGGAGAAGGTTCCTGAAGTGATTGAAAAGTTGAAAAGGAGCACTTCTCCAGACATAATCACTTATAATCTGTGGTTAACAGCCTGCAAGGAGCAAAATGATGTTGCAACAGCTGAAAGGGTTTTCCTCGTGCTAAAGAAGGCAAAAATACCTCCTGACTGGTTTAGCTACAGTATTCTGACCAATCTATACATTAAAAATGCCTCTCTGGAAAAAGCATTATCCGCTATAAAAGAGATGGAGAAAAGGACTTCACGTAAAACTCGGGTTGCGTACTCATCCCTCCTGAGTTTATACACGAATATGGGAGACAAAGATGGGGTTCATCGGACATGGAAAAAGATGAAATCATTATTCCCGAAAATGAATGATGCTGAATACACTTGCATGATTTCGTCACTTGTAAAACTTGGGGACCTCAAAGAAGCGGAGAAGCTCTATACTGAATGGGAGTTAGTTTCTAAAACCGGCGATCCTAGGGTCGCAAACATACTTCTTGCCGCTCACGTGAACAATGGCCAGATGGAAATGGCAGAGAAATTCTATGAACGGGTTTCAGAAAAGGGGGTTGCTCCTTGTTACACTACTTGGGAGCTTCTGACATGGGGTTATCTGAAGGAGAAGCAGATGGATAAAGCTCTTCATTATCTGAATAAAGCTATTGGTACTGTTGAAAAATGGCAGTTCGACAAAAAGTTGATTGCACAATTATTTGAGAACCTACAGGAGCATGGAAATGTTGAAGGAGCAGAGGCACTGCTAGTCATTCTTCGAAATGCTGGCCATGTGAGTACTGAGGTCTACAATTCACTGCTACAAACTTATGCCAAAGCCGGTGTGATGCCACTTGTTATTGCTGAGCGGATGAAGAAAGATGGTGTTCCCATGAACGATGAGACTTCTAAGCTACTGGATGAAACGAGCAAAATGTGCGTGACCGAAATTTCGTGCAAATTTTCCTAATGAAGGTTGGGATTTACTTTGCAAATAATGGAAGAAAATGCCTTTTCATTTGGGTGCAGATGATTGAGGTTTTACACTGAGCATAACGGTTTGATAATTTATGTTGATTCATTGGGTAGACAGCTATATTGTGGAATTGAGAGAGGTTCTACACTCATATGGATTAAGTTGCAAGTCCTCGAGTCAACAAGCTAATTGGGATTGTTCAGTCATTTGTTGATCGGGCGATGGCATTTCACTCAAGTTTTCTCTTTGTTGAATCCATTCCAATTTGTAAGAGCAGGCATTGATATGGGAAGTGTCCATGTCCTGGACAGTGCAAGCAATTTGTTTTTCATTTAAATTGATCGCCAGCTAATAAAGGGGTAACTAGCATTGGAGGCAATGGACAGCCTTGCGTGCATCATGGAAATCCATATTGAACATCATCTTCATCTGTTGAGTAGGGAGGAAAGAGTTAGACATGAGCCAACAATCAGCCTCAAACTCTCTTCAAATCCCAAAAATTGAACGGCACTACTCACAAGAATTATAGGTATCCTAGTGGGAGCAACAGGTGCTTGACGCGAATCATTCAGAGTTCCAGTTTATATTATCAACGGGAATGACATTCTCAGGATCGTTTAAGCATTGGCCGCATTACTCACGTCGGAACTGTGCAGTGTTTTTTTGGCAATTAGTGCCTGCCAAGGCCAGCTCTGTTTTCACATGTTTATATTCCCTCAGTTCGTGAATAATTTGGTCGGATGAGCCTCGTAACAGCATTTGACATTGGAAGGGTTTTTCTTTTGCTCTCTATTGGATTCGTGATTTCTGGCTTTGTTTACTTACGTAGGTGTGAAGGCATTGTGTAACGGGATTGGCGGTACGCCTGATATGATCTTGTTAGAAATATATTATCTGATTCCGAGTATCTTCAGAATTATAATTTCGTTATTCAGATTATGAGTATCTCTCGTAATCATAATCAGATAATATATTTCTAACAGGTTTCAAAGCACACTAAGTTTTAGTGATATACCGTTGTCTTCGATGTCGTGGAACCAATATCCAACCCCTACATTTGCGATGCAGGACAGAGGAACATGCTGTGGTGTTCCACTCTGTAAGCCAAAGAAATTTTGATTCCCTCACACGATTATAATGCCCTTGGAGCTGCGTAATGCGTATAGTCTAATCTACACAACCTACCCTACTGATACTCTGTTAATTGCGGACATTGACGTTCCACACTGAAAATGTGAAGGTTCAGGCATTGTGGAAGATGTTGATGGATGAGAAACAAGGGCATTAATAAAACAGCGGATACAAAGTACCTCGAGGAAAACTCGGACTGAAAAATCATCTAATCTGATAGAAGCAAATTTTCTGGTTCTCAAATAGAAAGCGAGCGCTCATTGTTATAAAATTTGTCCATATCAGCGTCAGTTATTGTCCACGTCAGCAATTTCCGGTTAAAATTGGCTAGAATGATTACATTGATAAATTGTCAAAATGTTTAATATTTAATTGATAAAATTGAAAGGTTTATGACTGAATTGACATTTTTATAATAGATTTATGACCTTTTTTCTTAATCAAATTTTCCTTTTGAGAATGGTAGAATTGGACTGAGGTTCATTAGGGAAAAAGCTTGACCGACTAGGGGTCATGCAACCCCGGCAACCGCCGCCTAGGGTCACCAGACCTCAGGCTTCGCCTGGGTCGTCGCGTGACCCCAGGCGACGGTGGCCGGCAACCAGATCTGGCCGTTGGCGGTTGGCCTGCGACTAGATCTGTCCGGCAGCAGTGGTCGATGGTTTAGCTCCACCGGAGCTTTTTTTTTTTTTGTAAATATTAGCAAAAGTCCTTTAGCCTAAGTTGAATTTAAGAAATACTTACCAAACACTACTTGTATTTCGGAAAACCCCTTTAGCCCAAAGGTATTTGCATTCTCCCAAATGCATTCCCCCAAAGTCGAATCGAACGGGCCCTTAGTTCACTCCTAACGTTTGGGAATTGACATCTCTGTCTTTATGACACGGGCCACTCACCCTTGACTCGTGTACTCTTTGCACATGGTGGAATACCTTCATTTTAAAACACGGATGGCCATGTGATATGATCCTATTCAATAGCCATTCTTATCCCTCACTATAAATAAACCTAAATCATTCATTTGAGGAGGAGAGAATTTGTAACAAAAGAAGCTTCAACCTTTGGCATTTCCTTACTAGCCATCTACTTGCATTTACGGCTCGTGGCATTGCTCACTCCTCTTTCGCAATAGTTACTCTCTCTTATTAAAGGCATCTCAGGACCAGATCTTCTATAGAATTGTAAACCAAAAAACCAAAAGATACATGCGTCAAAATTTGGATAGATTAATGGTAAATAGGAAAAAATAAGGAGACAAAAGTGTCGCTACCCGTCAAAGATAAAAGTAATAATAAAAAAAACCAATTCAAATCTATCTGTCTTGAACTAAAAAAAGAAAAAAAAAAGAAAAAATAGAGGGAAGGTTATGGAGATCTCCCCTTCTCCCAACAAAATTCCAATTGAACCTAGGTTTCTTCTCCCCGTCCAAATTTGAGTTCCTTATTGAGGAGTTGTGAGAAGAACAGAAACAGAGTGCTGTTTGAGTTGTCGACCGTGGAGCAGGAGCTGCACGGCTCCATGTGTGGCGGGGTGGCAAAGAGCTCGCTACTGTCGATCAGTGCAAGGTAACGGCGGCGGCCCCTTGAAAGAAACATGTCTTGAGATTTGAGTATTTTCAAAGTCCAAATCTGCGCCAAAGGCATTTGAAATTATCTACTACTAACAAAACTTCGGCTTAAGGCCAAGCTGTTTGGAAATGTTAGCCAAACTCAGTCTTTACCAATAGGCACAAAAATTTTTTCATCTTATATTTTTCTCAAATTATTTGAAGAAGAAGAGACGCCGGGTCGAAAGCGAATCTTGGACCATTTCGATTCTGCTCCTTGAACTGTCTGTGCCCTTCAAGAAAATGCTACATCAATATAGTCCAATCAACTAAGAAAACTAGAAAAGCGAGAAAGCCCCGTCTCGCGACTTCCTCGCGATTCAGAGAAGCCAATTAAATGGACACATTGATCGTGCAAATCTCTCACCGTAGGATCCCCACATGACTCTTGACTTCACCCAAAATACTAAGTGGAACGGTGATGAAGTTCTAACCGGGTACCTCGAAAAGATCCCGTCTTTAATAACTATCTCCAAATACAGACAAAGTCTTGATCTAGTTGTTCGTTGGCTAGTGTCAAAGGCCCAAAATTTTAGGAAATCATCGAAATTTTCTTCGGTTAACATGAAATATCCAAACTTACACTCGACCAAAATGAACTCGAAACAGGATTAAGATCAAGAGCTAAGAAGAAAAGGATAAAGCTAACTCGAGTTTCTGTCTAAGCTAAGTTAGGAAGTAGGGCCATTGAAAAACATACTAGATTTATAGGGTTCATTTTCGGAGAACTATAGAAATTTTGATCATAAGATGTTATACATATTCTACATAACAAATTTATGGGGATAATTACAGTATGGTCGTGCATTTAGGACGTAAACAAGAAATACAATTTGTATCATATCTCCATATTAAAGTCCACATTCACCTAAACTAGGTCTAGAACCATTTCCGACATGGCGGGAATGGGGAAACACTTGGTTCGACCACGATTCATGGTCAGACACAATCATGAATTTTTTATTTTGCGAGACTAATGCAATGTGCACATGATCGATGGTTGTCATTGACCCAAATCCATCATAGAGGCAGCCAGCGAGATCACCGATCAGAAAGCATACAAATTACTCGAAGAAGTACAATGATGCAGAGAGGCAAGTTGAGACTCGACCCAAATATAGGATGATTTTCAGACATCCTTTGAATCTGAACACACAGTAGCAAGAGCAGCTCCTTCCAGGAAATCAGAAACTTCGCGGTTCCTGATAATCTTGGGATGTTTATACTGACTAGCGGGCGCTCCCTTCTCGGTCGCGATCTGCAATAACCTATCAAAGCTTCCGGGAGTTACAATGTACACCAACAGAGGCCCGAGTTCGCCTCTTTCTCTGTGCACCTTGTAGAGGCCTCCGAAGTCGTCCTCCAGCGATGCACAGCACCCTGTAAGATCGATTATACTGTCCTTCAATTTGTCCTCGAATGATACGCCTTTGACTTCTATATAAACCTTCAATTGCTTGGGGCTCAAGTTTAAGTCCAAGAAACTAGCGTACTCTGTGACTTCCGCCTCTAAGACATCTTCAAGCAGGACTCGTGTCTTTTCAACCACAGATATCAAGTCCCTCTCAGTTACTACCTCGGAAGGAGATTTAGGAGCTCTCGTCATGTACTCCAGCTCAGGAGATGAGTTGTAAAACCCTGTCACTCTGACCATGTCGCCCAGCCGGTACCGATAAAATCCTCTGTAAGTAGTAGCGACTACTTCATAGACCTTCCCGACCTTGACGCCCGAGACATCCACGATTTCCCTGTCAGCAACACTGTTTTCATTAGAATCAAAGGGGAGAAACTCGAAATAGGCCCCTGTTGGAAGCATGACAAACCGGGTCTTCTCGGGAGGTTGTGTCGGCTCCAAGTTAATGCCAATGGTGCATTCAGAGGCGAAGTAGTCTCCACCTAATATTGGAACTTTTCCCGCATAGCTCTTGAGTTTTGGGAAATAATGCATCATACTCCCCGTCGTTACGCACTTGACGTACCTAAGATTTGGCCATAGCTTAATCAGAATCCCATCCCATGAATTCTCTTTGCAGATCGACCTAATTCTTTCGGCCAGATCCCTCTGAGGCCCTCCAAGAACCTCGTTGACGGAATCCTTCATCGCCATGTCGGAGGTATCCCAACTCAGGACCCCCTTTTCTATGTCCTCACAGAGCATCTCCCATTTTTCCTTCAGAAGGCAAAATGCAGTAACTAAACCAATGGCATATGGCGCTCGGATACTTTCAATAGAATCGAAGTGTCTAAGGCCACAAAGAAGGTGGCAGTACATCTGGCATTGGACATCCGATCCCAGAATGACCTCTCGCGGACTAATGGAAGCAGACAGAAACTGTGACAAGCTTGTTTTGTTATAATGCAACGGGTACACCGACGCTGCTATAGCCTTGAAACCACCCTTGGTATGAGTGACATTACCAGCATAAACAAACAAGAGACTCTTGGTCGTCAATGGCCTCGGGGGGAACAACCTAAGAAAGATTCAAACTTCCTCTTACTCTGGAAAAATGCGGAAGAACTCCAATCATCGACAAAAGTGACATACGATGGCAAGACAACTGCGAGAAGGGCATAACAAGAGACTGATTCGGGACGGAAAATTTACCTCCCAAGTACTGCAGCACTCCCCTGGTGAGCTATGAATGAAGCTGCTCTCGACAGAGGCGAATCAAAGAAAGGTATCAGCTTTGGCCTCGTGGAACTTGTTCCCGAGCTGCCAATCGAACACAATGAATATAGTCCACAACAATCGAATAGCTTTTGGGCATTAACCGATAAGCAAGAGTCAATCAACTCATTACTCTCGTGCTTTCTTAGTTTGTTTCAGTTTTCTGACATGGTTCGACTGTTCCATGGGAACAGGAATTCGATCAACTCTAAAACGACACGAATTCGACATAAATTGCTGAAGCATCCAGTTAAGGTGAATCACTCAACAAAATAAAGAACCTCGTGTCTTCTCATTTTCTCTATGATTAGTTTCATCTAAATCAAACACCCAATTCCACAAGCATTCGTCAGAACAAACTTAAATTTCCGAACTTTTACCGTAACTTGTTAGAATCTTGGAATTGTTGCGTGGACAAAACAACGATACCTGTAGAAGAAACAGACGAGGGGATCCACACACAGGATCGGGTCGCCGCCGTCGACTAACCCGTCGGCCATCCGATTGATGTGATCGGCGTAGTCGTCGTAGCTAGTCAGAGGCACTTCGCGCCGGAAAGTGGCCACATCGATTTCCGGCGCGGGGTGGCCGCCGAGGAAGGGGCGGAGATAACTTGCTTCGCCGTTGCGCTCGAGGATCGACCGGAGAGTCTCCAGCTGGTGGCGGGCGGCGTCGCGGGTGAGGCCTTCGAGCTTCTCCAGGACGTCGCCGCCGGTCGTCATCTTGTCCGGCGAGACGGTGCGCAGGTTACGGGAAGGGGAGGGTGCCGCTGCTGTCGGTGGTGGCGCAACTTAGCGTGCCGCGAAGGGACGCCTGGAGAGGATCTTCGAGTTTATCTGAAAGTTATAAGTTGACTCCGAAGTTTGACCGTTGTGGGCTCGAGGGTTGAAAATCTTTCAATTATGGCCGGTTCGAGAAAATGGCGGTCTTGTCAGACCGGACCGGGACCATCCGCGGAATCGGTGACCGGTCCGACCGGAATTCCGCAGGATTAGCAGAATATATCTTGATGGAATTCTATTTTTGGTGGTCTCTTGATAGTCCTATCATTTGGGTTCGTTTTCTTAATATAGTTGTCAAAACGCGTATGTTTGGGATTATACGTGTTTTATCGAAAATGGGTGATGACTCAATTAGTGAAAAATCTTTCACCAAAAAGTTGATTTTTGATTTTTTATGAGATGGTGATTTCGAATGGGAATTGAATCGGCACAACAAAGGAGAAGAACAATGAATTACTGGATATGATGGAAACTGAAAAAACATTCACATTAATGAATTGACAGAGGGAAAATGACACAAATGATTTATAAACTTTGATCCAATATGTAATGTGGTCTCCAAACTTTTAATTTATTCAATTTGGTTCATAAATTTTAACCTAATGTGCAATATCGTCCCTAAACTTTTAAATTGTTTAATATAATCCATAAACTTTTAATACATGTTCAATTTAATCTCAAGACTATATGAAAATGTTTAATGTTGTTTCTCAACTCGAAATAATGGAAGGGCAACATTAAACAATTTCATATATTTCAAATAATAAATTGAACATATACCAAAAGTCCAGAGACTGAACACACATGTCGACAACCATATTGTTCTAATCATCAAGCTTTATATTCAACCAATCAATTTCGTATCGATTATAAAAAGTTATTTTTTGATGTAAACAATAGGACGATAGATTTTCCTTCTTTAAACTCTAATTTAGAGATGGCAAAAGGACGCCCCTCAATCCGCATAGCCCATTGTCCGCGGGATTTAAACGCAGCAGCCGATTGGGTCGCGAAGACCCAACGTCTTGGATGTCTCTTCCACAAAATCGGCTCTTTGCTCCCCCGCGAGCCCTTTAGGCTCTCTTATGCTTAGATTCTCCTTGTTTTGGACATTTCAGATCATCTCCGTGGATGAATAAAATTGTTCTTCGAGCAAAAAAATAAAAAAAAGAGGACACCCCTCAAAATGTCTACTTATTGAAGTTCTGATATTATATAGTGATTTAAAAAAGTAAATGTCAAATGATTATTCGAGTTTTACATATATGTTTTATCTTCAAATGTTTAGGATCTCGAATCTAATCCTCGAGTCTAATTTCGAAAACCTCGCAAAATGACGCTCATAATTTTTGCGGCTTTGCGGCTCTAGCTGAATACAAAGATATTGCATGCATTGTCTTTGATTTGGTTTAACCGAATGAGTGCTTTTATTAATATTTTCTCGGGAAAATTCCAATTAGGGGCCCCAAGTGGGGTCCTTTTCTCAAAAGAGGATCCAAAGTGAATATGGTATCAAATAAGGGTTTGAAGTGCCCAATCAGTCTCAAATAGGGGCCCAAAATACTCAATTTGTCTCAGGTAAGGGCCTAGGTTCGCCGGCCGGTCAAATCTCGCCGGCCGGTGAGCACAGTTACTGTTCCGGCAACCGGAATAGTACATTTCGTCCCTGTTTTTTTTTTCTTTTTTTTTCTCTTTCCTCCGCCGGCCTCAGGCAGAGGCTGCCGTCGCCCTCGCCCGCCCAGTCGAGGGCCGCCCATGCTAGCGTCGGGCGGGCGAGGGCGACCCTCGCCGGCAGAGGGCGAGGGCTCGAGCTCGCCGGACATCTGGGCGAGCTCGAGCTCATGCCGGCCCTCACCATGGCTGCGCGGGCCGGCGAGGGCGGAGCTCGCCCAGATGGCCAGCGAGCTCGAGCTCTTGCCGGTCTCAGCGAGCTCGAGTTCGCCGGCCATGGCGAGCTCCGCCCAGATCTGGGCGAGCTCGAGCTCGCCGGCCATGGCGAGCTCGAGCTCATGCTGGCCCTCGTCATGGTTGTGCGGACCGGCGAGGCGGAGCTCGCCCAAATGGCCGACGAGCTCGAGCTCTCGCCGGTCTCAGCGAGCTCGAGCTCGCCGGCCATGGCACCCTCCCCCTCCCCTTCCCGCTCCAAGTTCTCCCCACGGAAGCCCCCGCCGGAGTCCCCGGGCTCCGCTGCCAGCCCCGCCCCGCCCGATGGGGCCTCGACAACCTGGATCTTGGGCCCTTCCTCCTCAAGCTCGCGCGCAATACCATCGCCTCCGGCGACGGCCCCGCCAAGGCCCTCGACTACGCGATCCGGGCGAGGCCGGCCTCCTCGAGCTCGCCCAGATCTGGGCGGAGCTCGCCATGGCCGACGAGCTCGAGCTCGCCCAAATCTGGGCGGAGCTCGCCATGGCCGGCGAGCTCGAGCTCGCCCAGATCTGGGCAGAGCTCACCGGCCAAGCTCGCCCAGATGGCCGGCGAGCTCGAGCTCTCGCCGGCCTCAGCTCTGGCCCGGTCACCGGTAGCCGGACCGGCGACTGGGGAAGAAAAAAAGAAAAAAATAAATTGGACAAAAGTGCCCCTATTCCGGTGCCGGAAATGCCAGCCGGTCGCCGGCCGGTGAACATTTGGCTGGCCGGCGAGCTCAGGTCCTTAATTGATACTAGGTTGGCACTTTGGGTCCTTAATTGATACCTTGTTCACTTGAGGTCCTCTTTTGAAAAAAGGCACCCACTTTGGATCCTTATTTGATAATTTCCCTATTTCCTCAATTTATTTACTCATAATTTTTAATACTTGAAAAAAAATCGGTTTTTATAATTTTCTTTTCCTAGACCCGACCCGTCTCAGCCTGCCATACATTTCTTATCTCTCTCTCTCTCTCTCTCTTCCTCTGCCCGGGAGGGCGTGGACGCAATCCCGATTCTTGAACAAACATGCAGTGAGAATTCGCCGACGAACATGCTGGCGTCGACGACGTCCATCTGGGCACGCCATCTCTCACCCAAGGCCGCTCCTTCCACCTTCCTCCTCGGAGATGGCTTCCCCAACCCTCCTCGCCGTCGCAGCCGGAGCTTCAAGATCGCCGCAAGTTCGTCGAACGAGCTAGAGGTTCCGGCCGTCGCGGAGCAAGGAGGAGACGAAAAGCAAGAAGCCGCACGACCGGACTTACCCGACAGGCCCGCCGCTTCGGCGTCGGCCTCGAATGCGGCGCTCGAGAGGGACCTCAAGAAGGTCCGTCTTATTGGTCGGTTATGTTTTTTTTTCCTTTGGCCTTGCTTGCTTGCTACTGGTGATTTTGGATTGATTCTTGAGGTACGTGCGCTCCGTTTTTGTTTTCTTGGATTCTGGGGTTAACTTTCTCTAGGCTTCTTGACTTGCGCGCGATGGGATGATTTTAGGATTCAAAGTTCATTGGAGCTTGATCTTGCATCAGATTCCTCGTTCAGGGGAATTCCATTGGAATTCCCCTGAAATGTTCTGTAGCTCTAAATCTCGCTCAACTGATCCGGATGGCCATGTGTTTGATGTCTGCATGTGGAGGAACTGAGGAAATGATTTTGAAGAATCTAGAACTTATGTCGGGGTCCGACACCCTTTTACTTTTTTCTTACACAACCATTCTTTTCAGAAGAAACCGAGCGCGGGACACATTTTCTGCAGTTTTACGTAACGAATATCACATCTAGAAGTTCGTTAAGTTGGTATGATGTTTGTTTTAAGGAAACTACACATTCAATTGGCTGAATCTTTTCATCTGACCTGCATGTGTCCCATGAAATGTTCACTTCTGGAGCTCTGAATGATTATATGATTATTATTCTTGATGTTCTTGTTTCGTCGCATCTTAAAAACAGGTGGTTCAAAAGACTGCTTCAACCTTTGCTCCAAGAGCTTCAACAGCCACGAGAAACCCTGCTGTTCCAGGAACTGCCTTATATACAGTTTTTGAGGTTCAAGGCTATGCATCGTTGCTTCTTGGTGGAGCTCTGTCTTTCAATCTTTTATTTCCATCAAACGAGCCTGATATATGGAGGTTGATGGGAATGTGGTCTATTTGGATGTTCAGTAAGTCATCCTCCAACTTTGTCTCAAAGATTACCATCTAACACATATGGAATTGCTAGTGCCACCCTTCTTATTCCATTCAATATACATTTGGATGTTCGGTAATTTCGCGGGATGTAAAGATGGGAACTAAACTGAAAACTTTATTGGGTCACGGTAAGGGTACGGTGCCCCTAGGTTGAAGCTGTTTCTGCCTGTGGTAAACTTTAAGAGGTGGTGGGAGTATTGATGTTTCATCTTAATCGTTTAGACCATAATCAGGTACATTTTGAATGAGGTGGCTTTTGAAATTAACCAAAAGAAGTAGTTTGTTTTTAGCAATTACACTTCTCTTTTCTTCCACTTTAGTTGAATGGGCGTTGCTTTAATGCTCAACTTAAATAATACCTGCGAAGTGTGTTTATCTAGTTTTCTCTACCACCTAAATGTACTCCAACCTTGTTAATCTTAGGGCAGCGTCATAAACATCTTGCTTAATTTTTGCAGCAATTCCTTCTCTTCGGGCCCGAGACTGCTCAAAGAATGAGAAAGAAGCCCTTAATTATCTGTTCCTTCTCATCCCATTAATCAACGTAATAATCCCGTTCTTTTGGAAGTCTTTTGCGGTTGTCTGGTCTGCAGATACCGTGGCCTTCTTTACAATGTATGCGTGGAAGGTAAGGCCTTGCATTTTAATTTCCCTTTCCAAATTTAATGATACATTGTCCATTGATGGCTGTTATTTTCCTACTTTGAAACAGATGGGGTGGCTCCAAAAAGCAGAGTAAAGGCCTAAAAAGGGCATCTCTTAAACTGTATCTATGAGCTCGGAGTCGGGCGTCTGACTGTGCAAGTTTTTCTGCCTTTACCTCATGATGCATAGGCGACCTTTCCTGAGCAACATACCATCAAACGCAGGTTTCTCGGTATGTGAGCAGTGTTTGGGCAATTGCCTCAATGAGAAAAAAGGGAGCATCTTTTCTTGTATAATCATGAGAATCGATCCCTCAATGAAGTCAAAATCTGGTTGCCGCTCATTTTCTTGTCTTTGCGAATTCTATCTGGTCTCTTTACTTTTGTTTTCTAGGGTGCGGGTAAGGGAGTCCAGAGTAGCGTACAATAATTTGCATATATACAATTTGGGAAAGAGGAACAGAACTGTTATAGATTAATTTAAGGATATAAAGATGTTGTGTTTCTTCAATCAATGTCATGCATCCATACTTCTCCGAAGATTTGGAGGCTGAGGTGAGCTTCATCGTTAAGATTTAGAACCGTGTATTTCTATCGAAAAAACAACTTTGGAGGTGTAGTTATGTTATGCTTGAATGATCATGAGTATGATTTCACCTTTGATCATTGTCACTTCTGAGACGGAATATCCTCTCAGAAGGCTCTCATCTAAGTTCCTTCGCTAGGACAAAAAAGAAGTTGAGGGAAATAAAATGGGCTGTAAAAGTAAAAATCTCGAAGCAAAAATGAACAAACTTTGTGTCCGAGCTCCACAATCGTAGTTCAAACGAAGCAATTGCCAGAAAACTGAGGTTAAATTCAGAATTAGGCACATGTAAGAGATTATTGAGGTAAATTGAGTTTGTGAGCTTATTCTGTTTAATCCTGATTTCTGTTTATTTGCCTTCTATCTAATTCACATGCAATGACCAGAAATGGTGGGGCTATGACTCTTTGTCCCAATTAGTCAAATACAGATCCAAGATGCACCCTAATATAGCTCAAGGAAAGTGGAAGTTATTTGATGTGTTAGAGAATGTGCTATTGGAACCTTAACTCGTGCACCAGAATTCTCCATACAAGGCAGAGAATCCAACAGCATACCCTGAAAAGCTTCCCTAAAAATCCTCTCGTCTCCATTGGCGGAGACAATGGAGGGGCCAAACAAAAGCTCAACAACAATCCTATAACTATTTCTGTAGAGAGAGTAGCAAAAGAAAATTTGTCTGATTTCATACCCATTTCCCCAATTTCCTTGCCATAAACATGACATGAATCTCTTCTTACAATAATTGAAAAACAGCTTCCTCCTCCGAGAAGTTTTCTCATCCCTGCAATCTCACCAACCTCTCTCTCTCTCTCTCTCTCCATTGAAATACATTTTGGTTTCCTAGACTCTCCTGGCCAGCCTGACAATGGCTGATCACCTCCTGGATTTCTTTCTCTCTAAATTTCCACATTAACAAACCCTCAAAATAGGGCAGGATGGCCTCTTGGAGCCCTTCTCCTTTCCCACTCCTCGCCGGCCTCCTGTCTTTCTTCCTCCTATGCCACCCCTTGGCCGCCTCCGCCACCCCCTCCATTGGCATCCATCATAGCCTTATCCGGAAACCGTCGTCCCCAGAGATACCTGTCTTCCGTGAGGCCCCTGCGTTCCGCAATGGCGAGGCCTGCAGCTCCCCGCTGAGCAATGCCACCATCCACGTTGCAATGACCCTTGACGCCAATTATCTTAGGGGCACCATGGCCGCCGTCCTATCGATCCTGCAGCACTCGACTTGCACCGAGAACTTCGAGTTCCACTTCCTCGTCACGCGGCTCGAGCCTGAGGTCTTTTCCAGCATCAACTCCACCTTCCCCTACCTCCGCTTCCGGGTCTACCGCTTTGACTCCAACCGGGTGCGCGGCAAGATATCCAAGTCCATCCGGCAAGCGCTTGACCAGCCCCTCAACTATGCACGGATCTACCTCGCAGACCTAATACCCACTGACGTCAGGCGTGTAGTCTACCTTGACTCGGATCTCGTGGTGGTGGACGACATCGCAGACCTGTGGCAGGTGGACCTGGAGGGGAAGGTCCTGGCTGCCCCCGAGTACTGCCATGCCAACTTCACCAAGTACTTCACGGAGCTCTTCTGGTCGGACCCTGTCCTGCCGAGGACATTCGATGGGCGGAGGCCATGCTATTTCAACACCGGCGTTATGGTGGTCGATGTCGAGAAGTGGAGGCAAGGAAGGTACACCCAAAAGGTGGAGGAATGGATGGCTGTGCAAAAGCAAAAGAGGATATACCACTTGGGTTCATTGCCTCCATTCTTGCTTGTTTTGGCCGGGAACATAAAAGCGGTTGACCACAGATGGAATCAACATGGCCTGGGTGGTGACAATCTTGAAGGTAAATGCAGGGCTCTCCATCCTGGCCCCATAAGCCTCCTCCATTGGAGTGGCAAAGGCAAGCCTTGGCTAAGGTTGGACTCAAGAAAGCCATGCACGGTTGACCATTTGTGGGCACCTTATGATCTCTACCGTTCATCAAAACCTTCTTTAGAGGAATAATATGGAAGATATTGTGGGATGAAAAAAAAAAAAGAAGAGAGATGGTTGAAGTGTTGATCTCTACGAGAGGACAAAAAAAATGGGTTTTAGTAAAAAAAGAATTGTGGGTAGTTGACCAAAAGAAACAAAAAATTAACATTGCCAAAGATTATTCTTTCTCATTTAACAAATTGGACAACATTCGAAGCTAACATTGCTCGAGGTTGAAGCTGTTATTGGGGAGTGATATGTATTCACTAGATATTTATTTTTGCTTATATAAGCAGCATTAAGTTTTTCTTGACCTTGCAAGATGATGTTGCTCGTTTCGTCAGGAGTTGAAATGGCGAGTGTCATCGGATAATCCACAGTAAGTGTTACAGCCTTTGGTTCTTCTTATATGTTCATTTCTCACGTCTAAAGTGGTTAAACCGTTCTAGGTTTGATTAATTCGACCGATAATGTATGTGAAGATTAACTTCTTCAGCCTTACTGCTTCTTTTTTTTTTTGTATGGAAAAACTACTCGCCCCCATTCTAGGAGCTAATGTGAAGCTCCTTATTATTTATTTATCAGTTCTTGCGAAAGACTGTTCTAGTTTCAAGATATCAAAAACCGTCTTAAGTTTTAGTTTGTGTCCTCAACTGTGATTTATCTGTTGCAGTTTCATGCCTAGTGCAATCTTGCAAAAAGAGAAGGGTGAATTTTCTTGGATTTGTTAGTCTTACACCACTGCTCATCATCCACCGGTTGGCATTTTTCCTATTCGATTCGACGGTTGACATGCTTTGCCCAATGAGTTTGTCGCGCATAACAGCACCCCAACATAGGGAATTATAATCTGATTATTGCAGAACTTTTGTAGGTACTATGATGTGTGCTTTTTAAGAACTTGTCGGAAAATTGATCGTGCTTGATTGATATTCCATATTGATCCGGCTCGAGAAATAATGGATTGAACAGATATTCCTATGAAACTGGCATGGTTAAGTGCTATGATGTAAATCGGTTTATCTGAGCAGCTTATTTTATATATTGGATTTTCTTTTTCGTTTCATCATAAGGTTTTTTATTTGATATCGAACATTTTAAACCTTTCAAAGCACATAAATATTGACATTTATCTGGCCTGTCTCTTCTCATCTTTCAAACTAGTACACAGCAACATGAGAAAGGATGCATTTTATTGAGGTTCTATTCGCAAAATAAGACAGAAATTCAATAGCACA
Organism: Syzygium jambos; assembly: GCA_031216235.1. Classification (NCBI taxonomy): domain Eukaryota; kingdom Viridiplantae; phylum Streptophyta; class Magnoliopsida; order Myrtales; family Myrtaceae; genus Syzygium; species Syzygium jambos. Next base: position 25,520,507 of record CM062230.1, read on the forward strand.
ACTTGAGCGCTTCCACAGCATTCTCTTGCTCAGATGATGCATGAGCCGCCGAAATGCCGGTGAGAACCAGGCAAGCAGTAAGGCATTTGTCATCACAACATCACAATCCTTCGTTTCGATCAGCATCTACAAGAAATTACATAGACCTAACTGCTTGGTCCTAACATTAGAACCTGATCTCATAAGATATGACACGAAAAAAGGGTATTTGAAATCATGAAACAGCAGACACCTTGTTTTAACAACAAACAAAGGTGCTATAAAGCCATACGAGAACAGGTCACAGCAGAGGCTCACAGCTTCCAAAAAAGTGTTTTGTTTCTCTATCCAGTGCCTCCAGTAGATTTAAGTTCAAGTCAGAATTTCTTCGGGATTAATACTAACAGACCGAACAACACGTTTGTCCTTAACGTTGGATATTAACGTTGGGCACATGGCCAACACAGAATCTGCCAACTTCGGGGCCTTTGCTTTTCTCAAGTGTCGAGTTAATGCTGACTGTAATTAAAAAGCCCTTGATGGTTGCGCCTAAAGACGGCCATTTTCAAGAGAGACTCCAGTTTGTGTCACAGTATCTCCTAATAAAGTAGTGCAGTCTGCTCCATGTGTCTCAACTGGTGATGGAAGATCAGGAAGCCTTCCTTTCCGGGCACGAGGTGGAAGGTATCGTGCCGGTTTCCTTGATTTTATGGGCCAAGGCAGGAATACCCCTGTGCCTCCAGGTTGGATTTTATTGGGACTTAACAACATAGGGTGTATCGGGGCCAACATGACCACCGGAGCACCGAGGATTCCCAATGAGGGTATCATGTCTGCTGCTTCATAGCCATAGAGACCTGCATTTGATGCGGCAAATGGGCTCCTGATGCCTGGTTGCCATCGGGCCATGTCACTGGTTAATGACTTGATTTGGTCTTGGTTGGAGTCGGGACGAATCCTGAAGAATGTAATGGCAACCCTCCTGTCTGGAGAAGAGCACATGGCATGTCTTGCCAGGCAGGCGCTTTTTCCCTTCATCACCAAAAGAGACCTACAAAATCCATCAATAGCAGCGGTAACATATGTCCACGGTAAGCTTATAGAAGCTTCACATTGAAGAACAACGAATCCAAGACAGTAATGTCGCCAACCAGTTTCCATGATATAAAAGAAGAATTTTCAGATCAGCCGTGGAGAATGGACTGACAAACTAAATATTTTTCAGGGTTTTATTTCCTTCATTATAAATGTTCAACTAGCAGGAAACTAAAGAAGGTTCTTCAGCAGCAAATTTGAAACAGTGGGAAATGTAAATGAAATCGCAGCATCTTATATAAACAAAGTTACTTCCAGTGCACATGTCCTGCATAAGCATATGTCTGCAACAAGCTCTAGACATCATCATTAAGTCTTCTGTCGTGAGAGTCTCGTCTATTTAACTTTTCTATACAGAACTGAAACAAGAAAATAGAGATTAAAGGAAGGTGGGGGGAGGGAGTATTTCGATATCTGCTACTCCAGATTCAATACAATCACTAATAACTCACCCTTCTTTCATTGAAAGCATGAGCTGGCCTCTGTAGCTCCCCTTGTGATCACTCATCAGAGAACGGCCAAATGCTACTCTTGATTCGGAAAGGAAAAGTGTCGAGACCGGCTGATCCAAATGGGGAGGTTTTAGAAAAGGCCTTGAACGTTCGCCCTGCGTGAAAAATGTGTCTTGTACTTAACATCTCATCCATTTGAAATTGAATCTAAGTCTTAAAATCTCAAAAACCAAACTGCTAGGAACGCTATACAGAGCATTATATCCTGCCAAGTCTGTCCTGAAGTACTGGAAACCCGCGTTGATGCAGTTAATCAAAAAACATACCTTGTCGAAGAAATTAATGATGCAACCGTTCGGCTTTTTATACTCCGGCAGTAACCGCCACTGAACCAGGTGATCTATGACATCTTGGAGAAGAGCTGGAATGGGCATGATCTTACCTGTAAATACAAGATGGACACTCGCAAATGAAGCTTAATGAAAAACTCATTCCTTGCATAATAATCCCATCAAAGATCCTAGCGGACTTACTTCTTGCACTGTCTGTTGTATCTTCTTCTATATGTTTGAAAGTTGGAAGCCCAAGCTGAATCAACTCTGTCCTGTTTCCCTTCATTTGCTCATTGAATAATATAAAGGTCTCCCCTGTAAAGTCAAATATCGTACTATCATTTAGGAAACAAAAAGCATATAAGCAATGGACCTACGTAATTGCATATGTTAGTTCTATTATAGAGCTCACACACACTGAATGTAAAGATGCCCTTTTGTTCAGACACAGTGACCATCGAGGGAAGCTCACCTGGTAGTTCTCCTTTTCGGCCGGCAGCGCGGAGTTCATCAACGAAGTCATTCAATCTACAAAGCTCTGAAGCAGTGAATATGTCCTCATACATTTTCAGACCTTTCACGACATTCACCTGCCAGTGTTAACGCTCTCCCATCAGTGATGGCCTATTGCCGTCTTCATGCATGGAAGGCTAGATGAAAAGATTCAAAAGCTCATTCTCGCTAAAAGATAAGAAGATTTCTAGTTTGGACGGAAAACTTGCCATATGCCCTTCAACTGCTTCCTTTGCTTTGAAACCCTTTGTCAATTTGATCCGGGTCAAACGCCCCCCGCAGTCCTCATGGTCGAAGCATATCTCGAGTTTTTCTGTCGTGGGCTGCAGCTCTTGTGAACCTGATGTTAATCACGAGAACGTACATGTGAATCAATAGATATCTACAGTAGGCAGAAAAGAGGCTCCACAATCAGCTAAAGAGGACAAGTTTTGAGTTTCCATCCGGCTTTGCTTTCTTTGCAGGAAAGGCGAAATCAAGGACTCGACATTGAAGTCGAAAATCGCCATTCCAATCCTAATTGATCTTAGATCAGGAGGCATCTGCAAATATGCCAATCACTCTGGATTGCTTATTCTAGCAACCATCAAAAGCTCCACTTAAAATTCAATGCAGCTTTTAAAACTGTTCGCTGTTTAAGAAACAATCGTAAGTTCATGTAATTCGAGCGGCAATGTCCTTGGAATGAGGAAAACAAACACGCTCGACTCGACTGCATTTTCCTTTTAATGTTTTCTGTTATCTATCACTTTGATTCTGGGCACAACAATTCTGGTCGGAGACCGAAACCGGTACATATTCAAACCGAATCCACTCTGCCCGGAGCTCCTTGCCTTGTCGATGCGCTCAGCATCAAAAACTTCCTCCGGGATGAACAACCAAGTTGTCGATACCGGACAGCCAAAACGGTTACGACCGTTGGAAACAAAGCCCCGAGTAACGTCAAATTATTTAAAGAAAGCCGCTGGTCACGGTCACGCTATTGGAATCCAAACTGGACGGTCGCTGTACGATTCTCTGCGAGCTTGATCAACATCGAATTTTCAGACGCGGACAGAAAACTGTCGTGCGTTGGCGGATCTTAAGATGTTGGTTGCTCTTGGCTTTTTGCTTAACACGTTCAAACGAGACCTTCATGAGAAGCACGGCTCCAATCAATCGCAAGCTCCGCTGCAAGAACCCATCGAAGTCGACGTTTTGAACAGAAGGGGGGATTCAAAAGGGAAGAATTCGTACGTTGAATTCGATCCAGAAACGGAACTCGTGTCCTCTTTCCCGTTGAGATCGAGAGAAGATCGGAGGAATGGTGGGGTAAAAAAACAAATTACACACTTTTGAAGTTAATATAAAAGTCATGTGAAAACTCACATTTGAAGTCGCACGTGTTCTCTTACAGACGAAAATTCTTTTTTATCGGTCCATGGATTCGCAGGGTGTTTCACGGACCTCTAGATTACGGAGTCTCGACACCCGTGCCCCTGAATCATAAAAGAGAAGAAGAAGAAACAAACCGAAAATGGTCTTCATGAAAAGTGTAAAATTGATAATTCGGTAGAAAGGAATTCAAATTAAAGAAAATCTTTCGAGGAAAAAAAAAAAGAAGCAAAATGTTCCTCGTAGCAAAGGATTCACAATTTATAAAAAAACAAAATTTCATGAGCATCCCATGGAAGAAATTCACATTTCAAGAATTTTAAAAAATAAGACTCTGTGTAGCTGGAAAAACACTGCATCACCTTTGCAAAAGAGACACGTAATTCATTTTTGTACATTCCTACCAATCGAGCCATCGAAACATTTAGAGTTAAGTACGATACATCATTTGAAAAAAATTATTGCAAAAATGTTATTGCAACAAAACACGAATAGCCCGTAACTAAACATTTTAATAAGCCTCGACTCTGAATTCGACATGAATCCTCAGGCGTAAAGGTAATTTTGAAGTTATTTTCTCAATGGTTGATAGAAGGACTTCAAATATCTTAACGTAAGTATCTAAAATCGTCTGCACTTTTTTTTGAGAATGCATATAGATAAATTGAGATATATAAAGTGATACAAACACTAAAAAAAATTAATTTTTATGGTCGAAAAAAATTAATTTAACTTTTTAGTGTAATGAAAAGATTAATGAACGTCGTGATTGTTGAGTACTTTTTGCCTACCGCATGCGGGCTGACGTTATAGTCCACGAACGAAACACAGAGGAAAGAGCATGAACAGCGGACGAACCTGAGTCGGTAACATCACTTGCGGTCGCCGGCGAATCGTCCTCTACGTCCACGATCTCGAAATCGCCGTCGCCGCCATCTCCGTCGCTTTCCGTCGCTTCCTCGGAAATTCCCTCTTTCTCTCCTTCCAAACGCAGGCTCTCTTTCACCTCCTCGACCCCGACGCTCTCGCTCCTCCCCCCGCCCTCGACTTCGACCGACTCCTCCTCGGCTGCCACCGCCGCTCTCCTGGCAGCCGCGCTCTTCAGCTCTGCTGCCACCTCGGCGATCGAGTAGAACTCCTGCATCTGCAGCACGGGGATCCAGTTCAGCCTCCGCCGGTGGATAGCGGCAAACACCGGCCCATACTCCGACCGTCCCGCTCCGCCGCCGAGCTCTGCCAGGTGGCCGCAGAGGACGTCGATGATGGCGTTCGCCGCCGCGAACTCGCCGCGGAACCAAGCGACCATCCCGTCCCTCGCGAATGCGTCGGCGGCGAGGATGGGGTATAGTTGCCGCATCTGCGTCGCTGCCGGAGGAAGAGGCGGTTTGTTGGCCAGAGATGCAGGTCCTGCCGCCATTGCCGTCACGGCAGAAGTCCGTCAGAGTATCAGATGTGCTAGTCTCGGCTACGAAACGAGAGAGAGAGAGAGAGAGAGAGAGAGATGGGAACAAGGGAAATGGTGGTTGATGGGGGAGACATATATAGGAGATTATTGTAATTCCAAAGAAGGTGTGAATATGTATATGTACTCTTATTAAATACATTACTGAAAATATTAGAGTGCGAATAAAGATATTATGGAAATAATTCTGGTATATGTGACATGACTTTCAAATCATATTTAATAGAGGTGAGCAAAAAAATTGGACCGAACCGGACGGTTCTGAGCGGTTCCCAATTTCGGTGTAGACTAATCCACTCGGATCACCGAGATTGAACTGATTTTTTTTAATTCTTATTATTCCAAATTTCTGAACCTCTTAATTCTCATTCTTTTCTTGCTAATACTCAGTCACACACGCTCATCGTTCACACCTCTCACTCTCACTTCTCTCAATCTCAATCACGCAACGCTCACACTTCCCTCGCGGCTTGACGCCTCTTAAACTTGGTTCTTGATGATCATTATAGCTTTGTCTGTTGAGATGATCATCATGTTTAATTTTTCATAAGCTTGTTCTATTAACGACACTCGTTTAGTAATTTAGACTATGCAACAACACTTGTGGTATTGTGTGGAATATGAACAAATAAAAAGAGATACAACTAGTTCCTAGATCCAACCAAGAACCGGACCGGATCAGGTGGTTCGATTCCTGATTGCACAAACTGGGAATTGATCGTTTTGGTCCAATTTCTGATTTCAAGGTGGTAACCGATCCACCTTAGAACCGATAACCCCTAATATTCAAGAGCAACATGATGAAAATATAATAGAAGATGTGGGCTATTCCAATGTAATATGGCAAGTTCCACACGTGTGATATGACATTGATCATGCACAGGTGCGAAATTCATGAGAAGAGACACATCACCATGTGCCATTTACCGAGTTTACATGTTTGACTCCATTTATTTCGCGAAAAAATGAACGATTTGAAAAATATTTTTTTTTAAAAAATTAATTATATCACTTACGAAAATAAATAAGTAATAAATATTTTTATCGTTTACGAAAATACTAGATGAATAAAATACATCGATCAAGAAAAGAAAAAGTTCTACAGTGATTTGTATTAATAGACATGAGGGATCACGTGTACATTCGCAGTTGTTCTTACTTAGGGTTTTTGCAGTGACTGGGGAGTAGATGTCATGAAGTTATGGTAGCACTCACATCTATGGCGATGCTGACACTGGTTCTCGACCCGGAAATTGATGTTCTCAACCATTAAATTTCTGTATCTCTATTTGTCTGCCAAGCGTGCGACCATTGTCAGGTTGGTGCGAGCGATGGATCATGCGAGGTTCACCCTCGAGGTCAACTCTCTAGTTTCTACCAAAATTTGTTTTGCCTTGTTCTTATGATATAATGAAACAATTTTAAAATAAGAAAAAACGGGTTATTATTCATCGTGAGAATTACCCTACCGATCTTGAATCCATTGTACGGATATCAATTCAGTCCTAATCTTTTGAATTTCGTCTATTTAGTTATAAAATTTTATGCAAAGTTCTTATATAGTCATTCCGGCCAAGAGATGTCGAAAAAACTATATTGAAATTTCACGTAAGTATTTACGTCAAAATAGGCAAAATGGAAAAATCTAAGACCGAATTGATATCTGTATAATAGGTTCAGGATTGGTTTGATAATTTACTTTTTTATATTGTGCATGGATTGAAAGATGCTCATGCATTTGCAGGCCAGAGTCGTGAGAACCCGACGCTAGGAAAGGGATAGTGCCCTTTCAAGAACATCAAAGCACAAGTCAACCGGCGATCAATCAGAGATTTATTACACTATATTAAATGACATTGTCTTGCTTAATGATGTCAGAAACGTGGTGTCTTTTCAGCATAAATATATGTAATCTCAAACAACTGTCTAGGTTTTGTTTCTCAATGCACTGCTGCACGCGAAAACCATATATATTAAATTACACACACATACATATACACAAGCAATACATGATGTTTCTCAAACATGTCGTATTTTACCATTTTATAATATGTTGTTAATTAAGACAAAGCCGGGATGGCAAAGGTGGCGATGTCTTCGGGCAGAAAACCGAATTTCTCCACCGAGCGCGACATTTCTTACTAGAGCTGGAAGATTGGATTTGCCAGTGCTTCATCAACAGGTAACGAATGAAAATGACTCGTGGATCAAAGTTTTAGCACATTTTTCTTTTTTAAATTTCTCAGATGTCAGATATTATATTGTGGGATTTGGCAACCGACAGTAGGTGTCCGGGAATGCTCCGATTGCTTTAGAATATTCATAGAAAACACTTTTAGGATCGAGGTTATTCATCTGAATCGAGCTTACTCTTTATGAAAGATATTAAATAGAAGAAAAGTTCTTTTTAGAGGTCAATGTGACAACCATGATCCATCTCTTTCGCGTGTGCTGTATTTCACGTAGCCTGACCGTAAAGATACTTATCCTCATCGAAGCTGAGTTTTTTGGGGTTGGGAATTCTTTCGTCGCGTATCCAAAAATTGGTATCTTTAGGACCGGCAGCAGTGGGTTGCAACCCCTCTTGAATCCAATGAAGTAATTCATACATAAGCGTGATTCAAAAGCTCGCAACAGTATACTCAATTCCCTAACGCATGGCATGTGAGTTCGCATCGATTTTCAAACCACTGATTATTGGTGTCGCCCCCGATCAAAATAGCAATTAGCTAGGGATGCAAAATCTTGCTTAAATTTTCATATGGAATAGAACAATGATTAAGTGGTAGTTCTTAATTTATTATAAGATTAATAATAGCATGTTTTGGATCACAAAAAAAATACTCTTTTGATAATCTATGGTTGACGATATGCTTACTCTCAAAGTAACTCAAAAACTGTTATGCTAGTAAAGATCTATATAGGCATGACGTGATTTAGGGGTGTGCAAAAGAATCGAGAATCGCCCTGACCACTCGGGACCGCTTGGAACCGGTGGTTCCTAAGGGAACTGATCCGCTTCCTAGTTTCAATTTTTCGGAATCGGTGGATACTGGTCTAGTTTTTGATTCTAAGTATGGAACCACCCACTCAAACCGGACCGGTAATATAATAATATATAATATAATATATTTATTTATTTAATTTTTAATTAAAAAAGAGAAAAAATCATAAATCTCTAAACTAAACCTAACTCGCTCGACACTCATAGCCTCACACTAAGCCGAGAAATAACCTTTTTTGCTTTCACCTCACGCTCACTCTCACTCTTTCATTCTTCTTGGTCGATGCTCGCCTCACCGTCTCCGTCCTTGACTAGTGAGATCGGTTCCATGGACCTACTTGGGAACCAGACTAGACCGGCGGTCCGATTCCCATGTAGATCCATGGAATCAACGGGTGGTTTTCAATTTTATTTTTTTGGAACCGGTTCCTAGTGGGTGGTTTTCGATTTTAGGATGGGAACCTTTCATCTGAACTATGCTTACCCCTAATGTGATTATGCCAATGCCAACTATTGCTGGCGTTTGCAATTTTTTAGTAGATGGAACAGCATTACAATCATTGAACTTTCTATGTATCGGTAGGTGTGCTGGAGAGAAAGAGAGAGAGCGTATGCATTATCTGAAAGTATGTAAAGATGGGAAGGAAAGGTGAAGATGAGAGACGCATCATGGATCGACCAAGTTGATAATGAATAGTGCCATGCATAAATTCATTTTTAATATAAACTTTGTATGTTTATAAAAGGAGAGGCCAACTTGGTGAATGATTTAACACCTCTTCGCGCACGCCAAGGCATTATCTGAGAATCATGGTTGGTCCTTCTATTTTTTGCGCGCACCAAGGCAAATCAAATCAAAACAAAACAACAACAAAAAGAAGAAGAAAAAGAAGCAGGGAAAATACTACTAAAAATCTCAAATTATGTCATTTGTGATAAATTTATCCTACATTTTTTTGTGACATGAAAAGCCCCAAACTATACCACTTGTGACAAATTTACCCTAAATTTTTTTTTGTGATACGAAAAACTCCAAATTATGCCACTTATAACACATTTACCCCGTGATACTTTGGCCCAAGGGCATTTTCGTCTTTTCCTTTTTCTATTTTTTTCCTTTCTTATCTCTTCCCTTCGCTAACCATGGCAGAGGGAAGCTAACAAGGGCGGTCCTTGCCAACGTTGGGCTGGGCGAGAGCGATCCTCACCAGATTCGGTGAGAGCGACTCTCGCCTGACGTCAGTGAGGGTCGCACCCACCTAGGCAGGCGAGGGTCGCCCTCGCTAGATTCGGTGAGGGTCGCCCTTGCCAAATTCGATGATGGTAGCCCTCGTCCAACCCCAGCGCCGGCGAGGGCCACCCTCGCTGGCTTCCCTCCGCCATGGCTAATGGAGGGAAGAGAGAAGAAGAGAAAAAAAAAGGAAAAAAATAGAAAAAGACGAAAATGCCATTGGACTAAAGTATTATGGGGTAAATGTGTCACAAGTGGCATAGTTTGGAGTTTTTCATATCACAAAAAAAAGTTCATGGTAAATTTGTCACAAGTGAAATAGTTTTGGATTTTTCTTATCATAAAAAAAAAGTTCAGGGTAAATTTATCACAAATGACATAGTTTGGAGTTTTTGATGATATTTTCCCAAAAAAGAGTAAAAAGTAAGATTAGGGTGCGCATGGCAACGATTCTGTGCCTGGAAACTGATTCTACTAAAAAATGATTCTTTTTTATTCTATGCTCAAAAACAATTTCTAAACATTTGAAGGCGTTTGGTAACTACCCAAAATTTCTATTCTTAGAATAGAAAAATAACATAAATGTGTTTGGTAACTACACAAAATTTCTTTTTATTAATCATATTTTAATAATATTTTTGAATTTTTAATATTTCTTTCTTTCTTTTTTCCTTTTTTTTTATTTTTTTTCCTTCCTTTCCTTGGCCATGGTCGATCGCCGGCGGCCGGCCACAAGCCAAGACCGGCGAGGGCGTCGTGGCCCTTGTCGCCGCCCTCGCCGGTCACAATGGCAAGGTCGGCTTCAACTTGGCCGGGCGAGGCTCGACCTCGCCATCGCCGAGGTGGCGATGGCAAGGGCAGCCCTCACCAGCCTTGGCCGGTCGCTAGTGGCCAGTTGCCGGCGGCGAGCTGGTGGCAAACCGGGAAGAAGGCGAAGAACAAATAAAAAGGAAGAAGAAAATAAAAAAGAATCAGAAATGGAAAAATTGTTCCAAAATAAAAAGTTACTTTTTTTTGCTTCTTGATTTTGTTCCAAAACTGATTTTGGGAACAATTTTTTGTAAATTTGTTCCCTGGCACAAAAAATTTAACAAACAGATTTTTGTTCTCAAACTGATTCTAAAAATAAAAGAACATAAATTTTTAATATTTGGCAACTTGCCAAACTCTCTCTTAATACCACGAAAAACTTCAAACTGGTACATATGTAATAATTTTACCAAAAACTAATTTTTTTACTATCAAAAACTCCAAACTGGTACACTTGTGACAAATTTACTCTTAGTTTATTTCCATCAAATTTTACTATCAAATTGCTTTGTTAAGTGACATGTGACAGTTAACTGATGTATCAGTTTTATGTTTTACCCTTCATTTGTCACAGGTGTATCCATTTGTGATTTTTTTTGTGGTATTAATTCAATTTAACAGAAATTAGCATAGGGTAAATTTGTCACAAATATATCAGTTTGGGGTTTTTAGTAGTCAAAATATTAGTTTGGGGTAAATTTATCACATATGTACTAGTTTGGGATTTTTTGTGATCAAAAAAATAATTTGGGATAAAACTATCACATGTGTATCAGTTGAGGTTTTTTTTAGAATTAATCTAAAGAGTAATGATTGCACATTTTGTCAACCAATCATGGAATGGAACGATGGCGTGTCGCTCAGTTCGATTGAAATGGGAATTTTTGCTATCGTCATTTATTCCTTCATTAGGTCAGGAAATTAAATGTTTTTTTAAAAAAAAATCTAGTCAACTAGGCTTCATCATCAAAAACTGTAGCAGAAGTCAACAGCAATGTGTATAATTCATACGGTAGAGGAGAGATGACTTTTGCTCGTTAGATGTAATTAACATTATTGCTTATTGGTTTTGTAAATATATTATCCTTTTGCTCATCAAAGAAAAAAGGGAAAATTCTATTTTGGTACCCAAAGTGGGGTCAAATTCTCAATTTGGTACCCAAAGTGTCAAATAAGGGTTTGCAGTACTTAATCAGTCTCAAATAAGGCCTAAAGTGCCCAAAAAGTCTCAAATAAGGGTCTGGGTCGCCGGCCGACCAAAATATCCGTCAATGGCCAAAAAAAGGTACTGTTCCGGCACCAGAACAGTACTTTATTATTTTTTACATTTTTTCTTTCTTTTTTCTATTTTTTTTCTTTTCCTTTTCTTTTTTTTTCTCTTCCCTCCGCCGGCCTCCGGCGGAGGCTGCCCTCGCTGGCATCGAGTGAGGGTCACCCTCGCCCGCCCAGCCCAGGCTAGGGTGCCTGTCGCCCAACACCGGCGAGGGCGACCCTTGCCCTAGGTCGCCCTCGCCAGCATTGGGCGAGGTTCGCCCACGCCTGGGCTAGGCGAGCGAGGGTCGCCCTCTCCAGCGTCGAGCGAGGGCCGCCCTCGCCCGCCTAACCCAGGCGGGGGTGGGATGCGCGAGGGCCGCCCTCACCCGCCCAGCCCAGGTGAGGGCGCCCGTCGCCCAATGCCGGCGAGGGCGACCCTTGGGTCGCCCTCATTGGCGTTGGGCGAGGCCCGCCCTTGCCTGGGCTGGGCGGGCGAGGGCGGCCCTTGCCAGATCCGGCGAGAGTTACTCTCGCCGGATCTAGCGAGGGTTACCCTCACTCGACCCCGGCGAAGGCGACCCTCGCGGGGGCGGGCCTTGCCCGACGCCGGCGAGGGCAGCCTTCGCCTGAGCCGGCGACCTCTGCTGGAGGGAAGAGGAAAAAAAAAGAAAAGGAAAAGAAAGAAAATAATGTAAAAAAATAATAAAAGTACTGTTCCGGTGCCGAAACAGTACCGTTTTTGGCCGCCGGCGGACATTTTGGTTGCCCGGAGACCCAAACCCTTATTTGAGACTTTTTGGGCACTTCGGATCCTTATTTGAAACTGACTAAGCGCTTCAGACCCTTATTTGACACTTTGTTCACTTTGGATACCAAATTGAGAATTTGACCCCACTTTAGGTACCAAAATGGGATTTTCCCAAGCAAAAAGAAGAATAGTCCAAAACACTTTGAAAATAATCATGCCTCCAATCGTGTTATAGTGAAAAATTTTGTTTAAAGTTAGATCTATATAAACCCATAGGTACATTGCTGTAATCTGTAGAAGATCTGGTTGGGCTTTGCTACATTAAGGTACATAGGGGAACTCAAAAGAAAAATAAGAGCATATCTTTCATTCAACTTGTGCAATAACTATGTGGTAGAAATTAAGATTTCGAAATCTAAAATCTGTTGTAATTCAACATATCTGTATACCTATGTATACATACCTAATTTTTTAAAGTTCACTTATTCGCAACAAGGGGCATTCAATGTAAATGGTAATTAATAGTTAATTCACTTCTTTTTCATGAAAAATTTTAGGGAAACATTTTATAAAATCAACAGTAAATACGTGTTATGCATGACACGCATCATGTCAATAAAGAGAAAAAAAAAGTACAGAGATAATTTGATTTTGATCCTTGCAATACAACATGTAGAAAATAAACTTGTGCTATGCGAAACAATATATCAAAATAGAAAGAATATTTACAACCATATAAGATTGGAGTAAATACTACTAAAAAATGAGATCGCTTAAAAGAGAGTGACCAATCAATTGTGTCAATTTAAAAGGGGGGAAAACAGTCCATGACAAATTAAATTTCAATGGAACATGATACATAAGATGTTGGATAAATGTATAATGAACTTATACAGAAGCAATATAAACCCACAATGTTCAATTATCTATCAAAACGATTTATAGGGGGTCGTCAATTTATCAAACTTAATGGGTATTTTCATAGCTATATCTCCAAGGACAATATACCCTATAAGTTGAATTTGCTAGAGTATAGAAGGATTTTAATAAATTACACTAAAAAGACTTTGAAATATGAAATTATACTTTTGAACACCCTCAAAAGCAAGAAGCTCATCCCAACCAACATACGGAATTTGTCACTTGCAAATGGTTTCATAATCCAAAGAATTCTCAATCCTAATCCGCACTGGACTTATCAATTTGAGAAGGCCCAGATTCTTCGTGAATTGGACTGCCAGAGACACATCCATAGGTCAAGCATACTCAAAAGAAAAATAAAAGGTCAACCCTTCAGAAATCATACACAATCATATGAACTTAGTGGAAATTACAAGAGTTCAACCAATCCCAGACACATAGCACTGCTCTTTTCCAACTTCACAATGTTTGGAAAAGTTACAAATCATTATCCACATAAAAGCAAAAAAAGAAGAAGCAAAACCCAATGTTTTAATCCCGAATGTAATTACTTAAGAGGCTCGGCTTGAGCCATTTCATGAATTCAATAACCCCAAAGATGCAATTCAGACAAGGACCACCATTTGCAAACTCAGGAACCAGAACTTGTGAGCCGAAAGTTTTATTCTTGATCATACCTTTTCTCATCAAAAGTTGAGACTTGAGATGAGCATTTCACTTTCAGACTTCAGGTGCGTCTTAACTCTTCACTTAGAGGAAAAACCCCTCCCACCACCACCTCCACCGATGCTCGAAGTTGCATGCCCGGTATCCGTTGTGGGCGAATGATCCTTCCCTCTGCCAAGATTTGACATGGACCTAATCTTGAGCCACGTTCTGTTGATGTAGTCGGTGAACCTGTGGTCCATATCATGTCCGCTTCTCTTGCTTTCTTGATCGACACTCAAAGTGCTCTCCAACTTGGGCTTATCAGCTCTCCTGTGCGTTATTGTAATTTCATGGACACTCCCGACTGTATTCGAACCTGGATGGGTTTTCTGCAACCCTGAACCCTGAACCGGTAATCCTGGTTCGGTAGCGGCTGCTCTTGTTGCAGATTGTCCAGGTCCCTGGTGGCCCGGGTTCTTCACCGGTTCAGTTCGTGCAGCAACTATAGCCACTTGATTGTCAGGAAAATTTGAGGTCGAGGACTTTCCTTCACCGTTTTCAAGAACCAACGTGATTCGACAACCGCCTTCTGCTTTTGACTTGATGCCAGGGACCTTAACGGAAGGATCGGCCACTGACTGTGCAGAATTGGGGGACTCCCCACCCCTAGCTGTCCGACGAATAGCACGGAATATCTTCTCACATATTTCAGAACAACGTTGATCACAGTCCTCGTTCTGGTTCATATTCAGTCGGGAACAGAAGGAAACAAAAGAAACGGTAGCGTTGAGTTTTGAAGAAAATGGTCACGAGGTGAAGGGTAAGTAAGGCTCGTAAGGCTCCGCACTCCGTCGAGGTTTTATGCCGATGGTGTGGAATAAGGATTACTTAATAGACTAGTTCTCATGATCCTTGTGCGAAAAACCAAGTAACTTTTCTTTTTTAAGTCGTGCATAAGTCACGGGAGAATATGAGGTGAGATTCCCAGATAGTTTTCGTGAAGAGTTTGGCTTCATTAACTTTTCCAAGTGATTCAACGATTCGTGATTGAATCCGCGCTTTCGCTGTCGGTGGATTATCTGGAACGAAGAAACCTTAGAAATGTCATGATAGAGAATAATCCAATGGGATTATTACGGAATTAGAGTAGCTTTAGAGCTGTGCGACACAATGTGACAGAAGTTCCAACAAAGGCAACAATCAGGAGCAGCATCAGAAAAGCCTTTTGAAACGGAGGGGTGAGAATTGGATTCTGCATACATGTTGCTGATATTTTGACAAAATGAGCCATTTTTTTCTTTCTATTGATTGATTGAAGCTGGATGTTTTGGTGACTCTCCACTCAAGAATCATCGTTCTCTCTTTTGCATGGTAATTCTTTTGTTGGGTGCTTTTTGGGAGAGGAGAAAAAGCATGAACAGGACTTTGGTTTTGGCATCTTGTATATGTGCATGCTTTTTTGAGGGCCTGAAAGATTCTGCGGGGATGGCAGGGCATTGCTTTTCCAGCAGTGTGAACTCATTCAGTTTCTTTCAATGGCTATTGTTGGAGAGGCAAGAAATAGGAACTGCCCTAGAAACTTAGCCTATGAAAGAAGGACGAAGTTTGGAACCAGTTCTTTCCTGCATCTGTTCTCTCTGTTTCTCTTTTTGGCAACCTCTACTTTCCGCGGTTCTCGATTTAGCACTGTCTAGCATAAATGCATTTGAACCAAACTATTTCGGGAACTGCTAGCTGACAAATGTATATTTGAGATAAAGACTAAAGGCTACTTGAATTTCATCTTGTTCCAAAACTAGCCTATTGATTGTTCGACAGAGACAATCAAATTCCTGGTCCTTTGTCTGTTACATATAATTGACTTCTTACCGATTCGATAGTCAGAAAATTGAAGATTTAAAAGTTGAGCTAGGAACTTCTGGCAGAGCATATGTTAATGTTTTGTTCGACGACCATCGACCACCCATCCTTCGTGGTAATCTTTTGTTCTTATCATTTTGTTCCCATTTCCTGGAGCAATCTCTTTATTGGATCATGTTCTTGATTTCAGGGAAAGAAAATGAATAAAGGAGAGGGAAGTCATGGAGAAAAAAAGAATAGACCTGAACCTTCTGCAAGCAAGTGGAGAGGAAAGGTACCGAAAAGCAAGAACAAGTGGCGGGGCGCGATCGACTCGAAAGGAGAAAAGAGGTCGACAAAGATCTCACGAAGGGAAAGAAAGTAGCGTAGCGTAACAGAATAAAACTCAGGTGTTCACAGGGAAAGAATCGGGTTGGCCTAAGGTGCGTTTGCCGTTTGATAACCGTTCTGCTCCCGAAAACAATTTCTACTCAGAAATGATTTTTTTTTATTTCATTTCTAGAAATAATTTCTAAGCATTTAAAAACGTTTGGTAATTGCCCAAAATTTATATTCCTGAAAAAGAAAAAGAACAAAAATGGGTTTGGTAACCACATAAAATTTCTTTTTATTAATAATATTTTAATATTTTTTCTCTTCTTTTCTTTTCTTTTTTTCTTCTTCCCCTTCCTTGGCCCATGGCCAAGTCACCGGCGCCGGTGACCGGCCACAGGCGAGGGCCGCGACGCCCTCGTCGGCCAGCCACCAGCTTGGAAAAATGAAGAAGACCAACCAAGAAGAAGAAAAGGAAGAAAAAAAATTATTTTCCATTTCTTATTCTTGTTCCCAAAATCAAGAATCAACTTTTTTTTTATTCTTGATTTTGTTTCAAAACTGATTCTGGGAACAAATTTGTGCTCGGGAACAAAAAATTTACTAAACGGATTTCTATTTTTTTTTATTCTAAAGAACAAAATAATAGAATCAAGTATTGTTTAGTAACCACAAGTTACCAAACAACCCCTTACCAAGCCAACACGGTCACCAGTTCACCCGTACCATTATTACAGTGGCCCATCTATCAGAATGACTTATATTGTTTCTTCAATTATAAAAATTCATTCTTATTTTCACAGCAATATCTCCAAGTACTATATTTTCCTGTTAGTTGAATTTGCTAGAGCATGCAAAGATTTTTAGTAGATATAAGTTTCTGAAAAACTCCCGCCTTCGAAACATGGGCAATTACAGTAGTTATTCCCTATTTTACACATTCAAACAACTATATTCTGTTTCTTCAAATGTATTTTTAAACACCCTCAAAGGCAAGAAGCTCGTTCCCCAATATATGAAATTTGTGACTCGTGATTTCATGACCCAAAGAATTCTCTATCATTCTGGTAATCTGATAGAGTGGACTTATCCATTTAACGAGGCCCAGGCACAGGCCTAGATGTTTATGAATTGGACAGCGAGAGCCACTCCATATATTTCATCCATAGGTCAAGCACACTAAAAGAACAAGAAAAGGTCAACCATTTAGAAATCATACACAAGCATATGAACTAATAGATATTACAAGATTTCAACCAACCCCAGAAACATAGCACTGCTCTTTTCCAACTTTGCAATATTTGGAAAAGTTACAAATTATTTCCCACAGAAAAGATGAAAACAAAAACCCATCCCAAAAGTAAATATTCAAGAGGCTCAGCTTGAGCCATTTTATGCATTCCATAACCCCAAAGATGCCATCCAGGCAAGGACCACTATTTGCAAACTCAAGAATCAAAACTTTTCAACTGAAACTTTTATTCCTGATCTTACCTCTTCTCATCAAAAGTTGAGACTTCAGATGAGTATTCACTTTCAAACATTAGGTGGATCTTAACTCTTCACTTCGAGCGACCACCACCAATGCTTGAAGTTGTTCTGAGCTTCTTCTTGGCTCGGGTAATATAATCGGCAAACTGATCGTGCCTGGTGTCCTTCGTAGGCGAATGATTCTTCCCTCTGCCGACACTTGACTTTGACCTAATCTTGAGCCATGTTCTGCTGATGTAGTCGGAGAACCTGTGGTCAATATCATGTCCGCTTCTCTTGCTTTCTTGATCAACACTCAAAGTGCTCTCCTTGGGTTTATTAGCTCCCAGATCCAAGGTCGAGGACTTTCCTTCTCCATTTTTAAGAACCAAGGTAGTTCGATGACCACCTTCTGGTTTTGACTGGATGTCGAGGGCCTTAATGGATGGATCGGCGTCCAACTGTGCAGGATTGGGCGCTTGCCCACACCGAGCTATTCGACGAATAGCATGGGATATCTTCTCACATACTTCAGAAGAACGTTTTTCACGCTTCTCGTTCTTGTACATATTTGGTCAGAAACAGAAGAGAAAAAAGAAAGTGTAGTTTTGAGTTTTGAAGAAAATGATCACAAGATGAAGAGCAAGTGCAACTCATAAAGCTCCGAACTCGTCGAGTTTTTATACAAATGGAGTGGAATAGGAGACGGGTTGGAAGAAAGAACAGGACAAGGATTGCTTAATCGACTAGTTCTCATGATCCTTGCGTGAAAAACCAAGTCATTTTCCCCAAGTTGCGCATAAGTCGTGAGGGAATACGAGGTGAGATTCCCAGATAGTTTTCCTAAAGAGTTCGACTTTATCAATCTTTTCCAAGTGATTCAACGGTTCGTGATTGAATCCAAGATTTTCCTGACCGTGGATTTTCCGGAACGAAGAAATTTGAGAACTGCCACAATGGAGAATAATACTCCAATGGGATTATGAAGAATTAGAGTAGCTTTAGAGCTGTGAGACACAATGTGACACCAGTTTCAACAAGGCAAAACCATGAGCAGCATCTGAAAAGCATATGGAAAAGGAGGGGTGAGAATTGGATTCTGCA
This sequence comes from Syzygium jambos, assembly GCA_031216235.1. NCBI lineage: Eukaryota > Viridiplantae > Streptophyta > Magnoliopsida > Myrtales > Myrtaceae > Syzygium > Syzygium jambos. The sequence goes on from CM062230.1 coordinate 25,539,076, forward strand.
TAAGTTGCTGAAATTTTGACAAAGTGAACCATCTTTTCCCCTGTTGATGGATGAGAGCTGGATTTTCTGGGAACACTCCACTCCAGAATCTTCATTTCCCCTTTTAGATGGTGATTGGCTAGTTTTTTTTGTCGGGTGCTTTTTGGGAGAGGAAAATAGGCATGAACATGACATTTGTTTTGGCATCTCGTACAAGTCCATGCTATTTCAAGGGCCTGAAAGATGCTGTGTGACTAGCAGAGCATTGCTTTCTGGTGAGCGCAACAATGTGAACTCGTTTGTTTTCTTTCAATGGCTATCGCTGGAGCGACGAGAAATAGGAACTAGCCTAGAAACTGAGCCGACTAAGGTAGGAATAAGTTTGGAACCAGTTCTTTCCCTGCATCTGTTCTCTCTCTTTTCCTTTCGGCAACTTCTACTTTTTGTGGTCCTCAATTAGGTACTATCTTGTACAAGTGCATTTGAACCAAACTGTTTCATGAATTGCATACTGATAAATGTATACTTGAGGTAAACAGAACAGAAAAACTCGAATTCAATTGTGCTCCAAAACTAGAAATTGATAGTTCAACAAAGACAATCAAATTCTTTTACCTTAGATATAAGGGTTAATACCACGGAGAACCCCAAACTGATACATCTGTGATAGATTTATCCTCCGTTAATTTCCGTTAAATTTTACCATCAAATTACTAAGTTAAATGCAATGTGGCAGTTCACGGGCGTGCCAATTTAAGATTTTAACTATCCATTTATTACAAATTTTTGATTTTTCGTGATATTAATCCAATTTAACAGAAAGTAAATTTGTCATTAGTATACCAATTTGGAATTTTTGATAATCAAAAAATTAATTTGGGATAAATTTATCACGAGTATACCGGTTTGAGATTTTCTGATCAAAAATTTAATTTGCGACAGATTTATTATAAATGTACCAGTTTGAGATTTTTCATGGTATTAACCCTATATATAATTGACACTTTTACTTATTCAATAACCAGAAAGTAGAAAGTATAAACAAAATATGGTGTGTGTACGGATATCCGTTAATTTACTTCGGTAAAAAACTATCAACCACCCATCCTGTTTTCTGGAGCAATTTATTGGCTCACGTTCTAGGATTTTGGGGAAAGAAAATGAATGAAAGAGAGGAAAATCATAGAGAAAAAAAAACCTAGACCTGAATCTTCTCCAAGCAAGTGGAGAGGGAAGGTTCCCAAAAGCAAGAACAAGTTGCTGAGTGCAGACGCCTCAAAAGGAGAAAAATAGATCGATTGAGATATTAAAAAGGGAAAGAAAGAGAGTAACGTAACAGAATAAAAATCATGTGTTCGCAGGGAAAAGATCGGGTTGGCTTACCAAGCCAACAAGATCACCAATTCACCAATACCGTTATTACAGTGGCCCAGCAGATCAAGATGGAATTAGATTAGAAAATCACAAAATCCAATATACTCTGGTATCAAATGAAAAGATTACCATACAGAGAACTATATTAAACACAAAGTATCTAGCCATGCAAAACTCAGCTTGGCTAATGCACAAGCTAATATATGGCATCTTGGTTACGACATTTACGGCGAGCTCAAGATCATGTTGGAACTGACCGCTTTGGATTTTCTACCATGTAATCACTTGAGCCCAATCACTTAGAATTCAGCAAAATTCCTTCCCTCCAGACAGACTTGTGGTATTAGTTACCCAAGATAATTACACCATTTACAGGTTCGATCACTAATCACAACTTTTAACTGCATCCCAGATGCTCTCAAACCATCCTCCCTCCATGGAAGTGATAAACCCATTGCTCACACAAACCTCAGCATAGCCACAGCCATTACAGTGGCAGCCCTGAAGTAAATCTCATGCACACTTTTATCCACTTTCTTCACCATCTCATCTTCATTCGAGCTCAATTTTCCAGTATTTTTGCCGATGTAAATAACCGTGTCCCTCAGTCTATTCACCGACCAGGACAACCAAACCAGTCCAAACCCAAACCCGGTGCTTAGGAGTTTGGATGCACATAAAGAAACACGTCCACAGGCCACCTTACAGATAATAGAAAAGAGAACAGCAATGCCCGTACCAGCGATGCCTGCAGAGAACTGGTTCAGGAGCTCAGGAAGTTCCGGTCCAGCTTTCTTGAGTGAAAGAACTGCAGTTTTCCCCCGCCGTCTCTTGTCCACCAGGATGGATAGAAGGCTTTCGCACGCATGGAAGTAATTCCTTTTGAACAGATCTCTCTCTCTACTCACTTTTCTGCTGTTCTTTTTCCTTGATAATTGCTTGAGCTTGTTCTTTTCAGGACTGAGAGATGACAACACATTCGAACAAGCAGTAAGGATTACGCTCTTTCATATATGCAATAATAAATAAAACTACTGGTAAGGACTTTTTTCTAACTAAAGCAGCACAGCAATCAAATCAGAGAGGCAAGATCCAACAAAAAGAGTTCAAAACGATGATTGTGTCAGACTGCTTAATCAATGATGATCAACATGCTAGATTGGTGTGACAACCTCTGAGATGTCACCACCTGCTCTCTTGCTACTGCAGTAGCACCTAGTCTGGTTAGCAACAATTGTTTTCGGGTAACAAAGCATACACTCATTCACATTGGTTAATCCAGCTATGCACACAGCTGCAAATCTCACTTCTACTTCTTCTGAAAGTAAATATCCAGAGCAAGTGTTTGCACTTTTTCTTTTTTTCATTTGGCAAATACAAGAGGAATTGAATCCATTATGATGAGTGAAAATAGGTAGTCCAATGGTAATATGCGCCAGGAAATGGACAGAATCTTATATTTTGTACTCAACGAGGCTGAGCAAATCTGGCTAACCCAACCAATTAATCCCCCAAATCAACAACTCTTGCTAAATCACATGATTCCCCACAAATATAGTTTGACATCTATGAACGATCCCCATTAAAACTCTATCCATCATCGTGGACAAGAGAGCAAGGAAAAGTGAGCATCTTATTATCATACTATCTACACCAATTCAAAGTACAACACAAGGAATGAGAAACACGAAGGACAAAAAACTTTCTGTGGTACTAAATATTGTTTCCATTGGTCATCTGACCAACACAACAATGCTCAGAAAATGTGGATCAATATAAGTTATTCAAAGACTATACTAACACATATAAACCTTGCACTCTGTGATGCAGAAGAAATATCTATGACACTGCTAATTCTGACTTAATCATAAAGTAAAGAAACTACAAATCTTAAAAGAACAGCACAAAATTACCTTTTTACAGGAGCAACTGCATTAGCTTCAAGCTTCAAGGAAGACCCATGGATGTTGGTCCTTGGTTTCTCAAAGATTTTTCTGGATATTTTACCAGTTATAACATTCATTAGCCCACTAGTATAGCCTCAAATAGTAAAGGAAAGGACCACCAACTCTGACATGCAAATATATGCATATGTACTCATACTACAAACTTCCAATACCAATGCATTGTCATGATTCAAGCAACAGAATAAAGAAAATGTACTGTTGACAGAGGGTAAATGTGAATTCAAGTGAAAAAGAAGATCCACAGAGAGCGAGCGAGCGAGCGAGAGAGAGAGAGAGAGAGAGAGAGAGAGAGAGAGAGAGAGAGCACTGTATCAGTTCAAGATCTAGTCATCACATATGGCATGCAAGCATATTTATAAGGACAGAAAACTGTGTCTCTTTTAAAGCATTGTTAAGCATTGTTAAGCATAGAGGTTGTTGTTGTCATACCTACTGAAGTAAGGAACTGGCATCGAAAGCTTTCTCCCTTGAGTTAAGTTCCTTGATAGGTAAAACTCCGCTACAATTGAGAGGAGATCCTTCATCTCAGTCCCACTATCAGCGATCAAGACTCTACCATCGGAGTCAATGGTTATTTTTGAATTTCGAACCAAATCTCCCATGAAATCTGAGAGAGTGTTCTGAGTGGAAAATTGAAAGTTAGGGTAGACGAGAGAAGGAATGATGGGCAGGCGATGCATGTCAGTTTCCACTGATTGAAGACCCACTAAATCAGATAGTAGAGACATATCTAGTCCAGCCTTTTCTGCACAACTCAATCCAGACATGCTAAACTCATATACTTCTCTCCGCATGGTGGATTGTTTGGCCATTCCAGTGCCTAGGGGCACAGTAGCTGAGTGAACATCTGCAATCACAATAAATAAACATTAGACTTGACCATCGCCTGTCATGACAAGTGTCCTATTTAAACTGCAAACAGCACTTCAATACATATCCTACAAAAGCTATAACGTCCTCTTTAGCAGCATATCTTGATATGAGCGATCTCCTAAACCTATATAGATGGTTCGGCACTTTAGCCAGTTCTACTGGCCCCAACAGTAATCCCCCATTTGCTGCTGAGACTCAATTTCCATTAATTTCTGACCATAAGAATGCAAGTGCCATGACTAAATTGCTAGTACAGTTGCCATTAATCTTATGATTCTACAAATTCAAGTGGCATAATATGATTTCTTCTATCGTCTTGCACTTGCAAATGAATTCAAATTCAGATTCTTAAGTTGCTTTGCAGTAAGATGCTTTAAAACTGTGAGGGTGATAAACAATAGTGGCCGAAAAATTTTCGTAACGTCTGTAGCATGAAGGGTGAGATTTCCATCAAATGAAATCAATGAGTTGAAGTTTGTAATCAACAAGTTTAGGTGAAGAAATAAATCATGCCCAGAAAGATTGCGAGCACTTTATTTCAAGCTCTCTCCTTTTGGACAAGCTGACATAAAACGTTAATTATTTTTTTTTAAAAATGATCTTCAACTACATATTACGTGCATACCTTGCAAATCTAGAATCACGGGATCTTTCTCCGCAGAATCAATCTGCTTCGCTGCAAACAGTCCATTTAGGGGTTCCACTGCCTCCTTCAATTGATTAGGACTGAGGGTCATGGATCCCAATCTTATAATGTCTTGTCTTGTCCCAGCACCAGGCAAAAATGGCTGAAGATCCTGCACTTTCCATAATTAGATTCCCCGAATGCAGGATGCAAATAACAAGGAACTGAAACCTGACCAACATTGGCCGTTTCGATAATCTAAAACCAGAACAAAAGAAAATCCTGAGCAAACATCACTGCATGTAGATCGAATCCGCCTAACAATTGAGGAGGTCAGAATCAGCAAAGACAGAGCTTTGGAAAGTGCAAACACCAGTGAAAAAGCACAGTTTAATTGCGACTCCGCAACTCTCATTAAACCTGAAATCCCCAAGCTTTAAGCATCGAGCCATCGAGGTCAGGATGGAGTTGTTAAAATTTTATCTTTTGGACAATCTTAAATAGATGAAATCTCCCAGAGAACCAGATTTCCGCAACGTACCAGGCCCAGCCAACAATGTGCACAGCGCAGCACCGAAACTCACAAAATCCGCAAACCAACGACAAGTAAACAAAGCTAAAACACCATGACCCAATTAAGACCGAACGCCAAGCAGCAAGCACGGAGCTGCTCCCACGACAGCAGAACAAAATCAAGAACACGGTGGGGCACGCAAAGCGAACGCGAGGATCAACCGACCGGAAACTATTCAAAGCGCTTCAGCAACCCCTACACACAAAAACCCAATTCGTTCCAATTCGAGTCGAATCCGCGACAAACGGGGAACCGAGAAACCCGAGAAAGCTCGAGACTCGCCTTGATGACTCTGCTCGCGCCCTGTTCCTGACTGAGGACGAGCCACGGAGGATAACCGTGCGACGCCGTCAAACAGAGCTCGGCCATCGCCGCACCGACTATAGAGAGAGCAGAAGGAGGAGGAGGAGGAGAGGTGGAGGAGAGACGGAGAGAGAAATTCGGCTCAGAAATTCGAAGTCTTCCGACAACCAAATCCCTCCATCAGTTTTGGCTCCTTCCGTCGGAGCACCACAGACTCGCCCATCTCCGGACCAGACCTCACGATTCCTCCCAAATCCTCAAAATTTCAGTAAAAAAAAAAAACACAAAAAATAAAAATAAAAGAAATTGCGGAAATTGTCCGATCGCGATTTGCGAGTTGAAAAACTTAGAGTTTTTCTTTTTTTTTTGTGATGGAGCATCGGTATTCCAGGTTGGCTGCAGGACACGACAAAGAGAGGGCGGAGTGTTGATCCCCTCTTGGAATCTTCTGGAAAGAGGGTCGGATCCCGTGGCGCTTCGCTTGTTGTTTCCGGTCCGCCTTCCGCCGTTGATCAACTTCAAGCGTGCGGCTGATCTGCGGACGTGATCTCCTTGCCTCCGTGGGGCCCGGCCGGAGAGGAAGCGCCGTCCCTTGATTAGCTAATCAGAGTGCAGTGTGTGTTGCATAATTAAAACAATGAGCTCGCGCTAATCGCTGCTGCCATCTTAAATTAACGCATTATTATCTTTGGCGGGTCCCATGTTTTTTGGAACTCAAATATTTTCAATTACAAAAATTACCCACGGAACCAAGATTAATATCAAATATTTGGCTCACTCTTGATTTCAGATTATTTCTTACATTTTTTTCTCCTCTTTTTGCTGTTCGCTTTCAATTTTATTAAAAGACAAAACTATCATTATCTCTCTCAAACGGCTCTTTCTTTTCCGCCCTAGCCGCTTCTTCCATGCCCATTATATTTCAAACGTTTATTTCATGATTGTCTTCTACTAAACTTATAGTCCATTATCCACTTGCACGACAGTTTAGCTGCCAATTGTAAGTAATTTGGGTGAGCACTAATCATATGGTGGAGTGCTAAAGGAATGTTATTTGCACGTTGTTCGCTTTATTTCCCCTAGATTCTCCTCATGATAGCGAATTTTTAAACTTACATTTTCAATGCAAATTTACAAGAATTTACACAGTGATTGAATATTGTAATCAATGTTTGCATTTTACAATTCATATTCCGCTATTACTTATCTATAAATTGTGATCCTTACAAGTACAGCTACACATATAAGTGAGGAAAAGTCTATGAACAACTTGTTGAGATCATATAACTTGATATATTTAAAAATCATCTCTGCGTGATGCATTCAAAATGTTGTATGTCATCTTAATTAAATCAATCTATTTATACCAGTTCCAGCACAAAAAGTAGACGGGGCTTTAAAGACAACGATGCTTTACAACTCAAAGAACCAATCATAACACGCATGTATTTTCAACATGGATATTGTTACGAAAAAGTAGTTATCTATGTTTCGAAAATAAGCTTCATCACAGATTTAGAGATTACGAATTACTCGCTCTTATTTGCTCGTTCCGACAAACACATATTACAAGTAACTTTGTCGGTCTACATCACCGCAGCAAATCAACTACATGATTGCCATGAGGGCAACGAGTCATCAAGCAGAACCTAAAGCATTTAATGGACCCGTCAAACGAGCGAATTGGATCGGATTAAAAATGGTCCGATTCAAATTGAATCATTTAATCCATTTTGACTCATTTCTATGTAATGCGAATATGACGACTCGTATCCGATCCGACCTGACTCATATTAAACACATATTGACCAAAATCATATTACTAAAATACCTCCATATTTATACTCAAATTGAGTATAATTGAGGTGAGAGTGCAGAGTAGGTGAGCGAGAGATTGAATGAGAATGAGAGAGTCGTAGAGATGTATTGGGTCTAAATAAATTGTAAACATATTTAACACCCGTGTTATTTTAAATTTTATCATTTTAAACTCATTTATAAGCCAAGCTTTTTTGTCCAATCAAGCTTATGCCGAAGCTGACATGGCAAATGGCGATCACGCGTGCAGATGACATGTCAATCATGTCATGGCAACGTATACAGAGAGATGTCGTTTTGTCACGAATCCAAGTTACTATTCATCTTTGCTCCTTCGGTACCCGTTGTGTTGTATACATCACCATTCTAAATTTGCTCAGCTAAAGCGTCGTTTGTAAGCTCAATTTCCTAAAAAACCCCAAACTTTAGCCTTTGTCCCAATTATATTTCAAACTTTTTTTTGTCTCATAAATAACCTCAAACTTTTACTTTTGTCCCAAATCCACCAAGTTAACTTTTCATTCAATTTTTTAATATTATTTTTTACTTTTTCGAATTTATTTTATTTTTTCTTTTCTTTTTCCTTTCATTTTCTTTTTTTTTTGTTTCACCTTCAACCTCCTGCTGGTCGCCGGTCTGGCGACCGACCAGAGGCGGGAGCCGATCTGGCGAGGCTTGGCCCCGCCGGCGACTGGTGAGGTCGGCCTCGCCCAGCAACGGCGAGGTCGAGCCTCGCTAGTGGGGCCAACCCTCACTAGATCTAGCAAGGCTCGGTCCCGCCGGTGACTGGTGAGGTCGACCTCGCCCAGCAACGGCAAGGCTGAGCCTCGCCAGCGGCCGACGGGCCGACCTCGCCGGCCCCAGCCTTTGGCTAGTCGCCGGATCGGCGACCGGCCAGAGGTTGAAGGTGAAACAAAAAAAAAAAAGAAAAGGAAAGGAAAAAGAAAAGAAAAGAAAAAATAAAAAAATTCAAAAAAATAAAAAAATAATATTAAAATTTTGGACGAAAAGTTAACTTGGTAGATTTGGGACAAAAGTAAAAGTTTTGGGTTTTTTATGAGACAAAAAAAAGTTTTGGATATAATTAGGACAAATGCTAAAATTGAGGGTTTTTTAGGGAATTGGGCCGTCGTTTGTATTTGTAATTACCGTTTGCCATATCATCTCCTGCTTAGACTTACTTTCACAGAAAAGTTAAAGGGTGGAATTTTTTGTTTTTTTGAAAAGCGACGGTATTTTTATTTTTCATATATAAATTGACGTTTCTTTTTGGCCATTAAATTATCACCAAAAAAACGTCGAAATCTTTTTCAAGGACAGAGATCTTCAAAATAATATCAAGATCGTTCTTTTAATAACCCCTACTTTTTCATGGTAAAGTTTTAGGATAAAGGCCAGAGGCCTAATTCTTAATCCTTCAATATTTTCTTTTGGCAAATCGGGCACCTAAGCCATATGTTTTTCACTTGAGTTGCCCTTCCATTAAAAAGGAAATGGACAACTATATCGAAAGTAATAAAACTTATCACGAAAATGCAATTGAATCCTAAAACCTACAAAAAAAAAAAATACAATCAAGTCCTGTAACTTGTCAAATTGGTGCAATTGAGTCATTCTGTTAATTTTGTCAAACTTTAATAAACATGAAACATAGGCTAAAATGACATCATTTTGGTCTAAATCTATTTTTTTGTACAAATTTTATTTAAAATAAAAATAAAAAAATAAGCTAAATGAGAGAGAGAGAGACGGCGAGGGTTGTCAACCCGCCATCACTGCGAAGGGCCATCAAGGGTGGGGGATGGTTGGTGTGGGTTGTTGGGCCCTAGCTAGTGGCCGGCGACCCACCTTGACCGCAAGCGAGAGCTTACGAGTCCACTTGGGCGAGGCAGCAAGGGTTGTCACCCCACAATCGTAGGAAGAAACAGCGGGGTCTCTGAGCTATGGCCACGATTGCCACTGGCAGACCCGCAGGCCCTTGCCTATAGTCGGCAAAGGTCGTCAACCATTCCCCATCCTCACTAGCCCTTTCTCATTGCATGGTGGGGTGAAGGCGGCGAAAGCTGCATTCTCACCCATTATTAAAAAAAAAAACAGTCTTTTTATTTAATAAAAATGAATTTTGTATTAAAAATCAATTTTTAACTAAAACGTCGTTTTAGCCATGTCATTGCCAATGTAGGTATTTTTAACAACCAAGTTAGACGGAGTTTATACAATAACTCGACTGCACCAATTTGACATGTTTTAGGATTTTATTGCACTTTTTGCAAGTTTTAAGACTCAATTATACTTTTGTGATAAGTTTTAGTACTTTCGGCACATTTATTTCAAAAAAGAAAAGAAATGCTGACGTGATTGGTAAATTTGTGTTGAGTGTCATGTTGGCGTTACATGTGGATTTTACGTGGCTATTAAAAGCCTAAAAAAAATACATTTCAAAGAAAATTCAAAAAGAAGAAACTAAAACAAAAATTGAAAGGTTTACATTCAAATGAAGATGAAGGGGGAGGGCAAAAGCTACGGCGGCTGCTGTAGCAATGGCTTTGTCCAGGCGCGACGAGAGTCTCTATAAGTGATGTCGGAATTAGGAAGACAGTCAGAGCCATTGCCGACACTGCCACAGTTGCAGCCCACCACTAGTGAGACAGAGAGAGCATGTGGGCGAGGGTCGGCTAGGTCTTGGTACATCAATGACGCGCGACCCTTGCTGTAGCGGCCACTGTGGCGACGGCCACCCGACGAGGGTCTCATCCTCTCCGCATCCAAATCGAAAGGAACAAGAGCTCGATCTAATCTCAAAAAAATTGAACATCTAAAGAGGAAAATAGGATGAATTCACAAGAAGGCGTGCATTCTCATAATTTCATCGTAGTTATCCATCTCCACAATCCTTGATTTGCTGAAGAATCGTGTGGAGGGAACCTTGACAAATCTTATCCCAGTTATTATCATGCTTAGAAAAACAACGACTCTATGCTTGAAAATGTAGTGAGGAAAACGATGTGTTGAATTGAGGGGCTACTTTGTACAAGGAGATGCGCTCTAATTTCATAAGGCCCTCAACCCACGGGACGCTGTTGCTATCTCTTCAATCCGTCCAAGTAGAGATTCCGGGTTACTCTTCATGAAACATTTTGCCACTTTCAGGCACTCTTTACCAAGATTCAATGTCCATACTGTTAGAATCCGAAAAACCGAAGAACCGTTGAAAACCATCAACGGAACAGGATCATACATGTATAATTCATTGAGAAAACATTAAACACGGAAGCGTACCTGAATCCATAACGTATACTGTTCTTTTGGCGTCGTGCGGGTAGCCTTCCAGAACAATACGTTTTCTCTGAGAGTTCCCTTTGAATTCTCTCTGTGTTTCTCTCTTTCGATGGGATGAAGAGGAATACGAAAACTTACGTATGTTCTGGGGACCATAACCGCTCTTATAAGGTAACTGCAATGTTACCCTTTAGAAATTACAATTTTGCCCATCATAAAATTGTAACTTCCTCTTTTAGCCTCTACACATTAAAGGGCCACACCCTATTTGATACATTAAAGCCCTAAATTACCTTAACTTAATTTATCACTTTTAAAGGGCTTAACTTTATATGACAGTATGCATTGCATTATTATTTCACATATAACCCAACGTTGGATTAAGGATCCAACAATCTCCCACTTGGATTATATGTGTATCCTTATAATTATGCTTTGCAATAACAACTGTTTGAGCTCAACTTTACTGTCATTACCGAAATGTATCTTAACCAATCCGGTCCATCAATCATATCAATATAGGATCAAAGCGGCTTTTGTCACATCTATCGTAACTCAACCCATCAATGGTCACAAAATTGATACAACTGAATGACATGGATTATGATGTGGATGTATAGCATGGAAATTTCATGAAATGTGATATTAACATGCCTATTTCCAACTGGTCCACCTTAAACCTTAGTGAGATCAGACTTTACCAAAATCAGAGTGTGAATAAATCCTGACATTCCTGCAGAAAATAACCTCGAATATCCATATACTGAAATAACTGAAAATGTCTATATTAAGAACATTTAAATTACAAACTCCCACTAAAACTGAATATCCTCAATAAACATAACACCCATGTGAGCAGTATGCTCGTGGAACACTTTGGGTGGCAATCCCTTAGTAAGCGGATCCGCAAGCATGGAGTTTGTACCAATATGTTCTATAGACAACTGTCCACTCTGAATTCTTTCTTTAACAACAAGGAACTTGATGTCTATATGCTTTGACTTCGACGAACCTCTGTTGTTGTTAGAATATAAAACTGCTGATTTATTGTCACATAATAACTTGAGTGGTCTTTCAATGTTATCCACTATCCGTAGTCCCGTGACAAAATTTCGCAGCCATATTCCATGATTGGATGCTTCATAACACGCTATGAATTCTGCTGCCATTGTTGAAGAAGCCGTTATGGACTGTTTGGCACTCTTCCATGAGATGGCACCTCCGGCTAACAGATAGACATAGCCTGATGTAGACTTCAAACTATCTTGGCATCCAGCAAAATCGGAGTCAGTATAACCAATAATCTCAAGCTGATCCGACCTCCGATATGTGAGCATGTATCCTTTTGTTTTCTGTAAGTACCGCAAGACCCGTTTGGTTGCTTTCCAATGGTTTACTCCTGGATTGCTTAAATATCTGCCCAACATTCCAGTAATGTACGCAATATCCGGACGCGTACAAACCTGAGCATACATCAGACTCCCTATTACAGATGCATAAGGAATCTTCTCCATTTCCTTTCTTTCAAAATCATTCTTAGGTCACTGATTGAGACAAAACTTGTCTCCTTTAGATACAGGGGTATCACCTGGTTTACAATCTTGCATTCCATACCTTTTGAGAACCTTTTCGATATAGCTCTTTTGTGATAATCCAAGAATACCCCGAGAGCGATCCCGGTGTATTTGTATACCTAATACAAAAGAGGCGTCACCAAGATCTTTCATCTCAAAGTTATTAGACAGAAATTTCTTGGTTTCGTGCAATAAGCCTATATCGTTGCTGGCAAGCAAGATATCATCAACATACAAAACCAGAAAAATGTACTTGCTCCCACAGAACTTATGGTATATACATTCATCAACCAAATTCATCTCAAAACCAAATGAGACGATCACTTGATGAAACTTAAAATACCATTGTCGAGATGCTTGCTTGAGCCCATAGATGGATTTCTTAAGTTTGCAAACCATACTCTTTGGATCTCCAGATACAAAGTTTTCTGGCTGCACCATATATATTGTTTCATCAATGTTACCATTGAGAAACGCTGTCTTTACATCCATCTGATGCAACTCAAGATTGAAATGTGCCACCAATGCCATTATAATCCTAAAAGAGTCTTTCGAAGAAACTGGAGAGAAAGTCTCTTTATAGTCAATGCCTTCTTTCTGTGTAAAGCCCTTTGCGACAAGACGAGCCTTATATCTCTCCACATTGCCCTTTGAATCCCTTTTGGTTTTAAATATCCACTTACAACCAATGGGCTTCACACCTTCTGGTAATGGGACAAGATCCCAAACGTCATTGTCTTTCATGGACTTCATCTCCTCCTTCATGGCATCATTCCACTTCTGAGAGTTAGAACTTTCCATGGCTTGACGAAAGCTAATAGGATCATCTTCCATCATTCCAATATCAAAATCATGCTTTTGGAGAAATACAATGTAGTCATCTGGCATTGCACTTCTCCTCTCTCTAGTGGATCTTCTTAATGGCATATGTTCTTGAGGTGGTAGAGTTTGATTTTCTGGAATAATTTCTTGAATGGGAGGTTCTCTTTCATCGTCCTGATCAGTTGTGTCCCGATCAATGACAATGGCACTTGTGGGATCAATGTCAATGGCAGGTGTAGGAATATTAACATATTCCTCTTCAAAGTCAAGGTCCCTAACTTTATCTCCTCCCGCAAACTCAACATCCTCAAAAAACCGGGCAATTCCTGACTCAAAAATCGACTTAGCTGTAGGATCATAAAATTTGTACCCCCTTGATCTTTCAGGGTATCCAATAAAGTAGCAACTTATTGTTCTTGAATCCAGTTTCCTTTCATTAGGCTTATAAGGCCTTGCCTCAGCTGGACATCCCCAAACACGTAAATGCTTTAGACTAGGCTTTTTACCCGTCCAAAGTTCATAAGGGGTTTTGATAGTTGCTTTAGTTGGAACCCTGTTAAGGATATATGCTGCAGTCTTAAGCGCTTCTCCCTAGAGTGATTTTGGTAAGGTAGAAGAACAAATCATACTCCTCACCATATCCTTAAGCGTTCTATTTCGTCTTTCAGCAACACCATTCATTGTGGGCGAACCCGGCATAGTGTACTGTGGGACAATACCGCATTCCTCTAGGAATTTAGCAAACGGTCCTGGACGTTGCTCACCTGAACCGTCATATCTGCCGTAGTATTCACCACCACGATCAGACCTGACGCTTTTAATTTTCTTGTTGAGTTGATTCTCAACTTCGATTTTATATGTTTTGAACACATCCAGTGACTGTGCCTTTTCTTTAATGAGATATATGTAGCCATATCTTGAAAAATCGTCTATGAACGTTATAAAATATTGCTGACCATTCCAAGCAGCCGTTGGAAATGGTCCACAAATATCAGTATGGATAAGTTCTAAGACGTCTGAAGTCCTGTTGGCTACAAATCTCCTTTTATTGGTTTGTTTGCCCTTTATACAATTAACACAAATTTCAAAATTTGTGAAGTCTAAAGGATTGAGAATTTCATCCGACACAAGTCTCTCTATTCTTTGCTTGGAGATATGACCTAATCTCTTGTGCCATAGAGCAGCTGAATTCTCATCAGTTAATTTTCTCTTTGTACCTCGTGTACTCAAATGCAGGGATTCATTAAAAGAAGCAATCACATCAAGTGAATAAAGATTATCATAAACTGATAAAGAACCGGAACCAACTAATTTTGAATCTTGAAACAAACTGAATGTTCCATTCCCAAATGAACAAGAATAACCAGATTTGTCCAAAGCAGAAATAGAAATCAAGTTCCGTCTAAAGGACGGTACAATAAATGTCTCATCAAGATCCAAATATAATCCAGTCTTTAATAATAATCTAAATTTTCCAATTGCTTCAACTTGAACCGTCTTGCCATCACCCACATAGATGTATTTTTCAACATCACTTGGCTTTCGGCAACTCAGGCAACCCTGCATAGACACACTGATGTGAGTTGTTGCACCAGAATCTATCCACCAAGTGTGTCTAGGTACCGAAGTTAAATTAACCTCAGAACAAACCAAATTAAGAAGCACACCTTTCTTAGCACGCCATGCGTGATAATTGGTGCAATTTTTCTTCACATGTCCTGTGGTTTTACAAAAGAAACAACCTGTGCTTTCCGGATCATCCGGTTTCTATTGTTGTTTCCTTTTGTTTGCCAAGGTTGCAGCTTCTTTATCCTTCTTCCTTTTCATTCCCTTATCCTTGGAAGTCGAGGCTAGATGAGCACTTTCTGTCTTGTCTTGCTTCAGCCTTTCCTCCTCTTGGACACAGTGTGAGATGAGCTCATTCAGAGACCAAGTCTCTTTCTGACAGTTGTAGCTCACCTTAAACTGATTAAACTGTGCCGGAAGAGATATTAAAACCAGATGCACCAGCAAGTCCTCAGTGAGTTCTAGCTTAAGTGCTTTTAACTTAGAAGCAAGATGAGACATCTCCATGATGTACTCCCTAACATTGCCCTTCCCTTTGTAGCGCATTGAAATTAAATTTGTCAAGATCGTACCAATTTCAGCCTTTTCGCTCTTGACAAATCTCTTTTCAATGTCAGTAAGGAATTCTTTAGCTGTTGTTATCTTTTCAGACATTGTGCTCCGGAATGCTTCTGGAATGGCTTTCTTCATGATCATCATACACATGCGATTTGATCTCTCCCACCTTTCCATATCCCTCTTTTGATCAGAGGTGCTTTGATCATCAAGTGGTGTAGGAGAATCGATCCTTAACGCAAGGTCGAGATCCATGACTCCGAGAACTATCAGAAGGTTCTCTTGCCATGACTTGAAGTTGGTGCCATTTAGCATAGGAATTGAATTAATGCTGGCAGTAATATTCGCAGGAGTAATAGCTGAATCCAAATACAACCAATAAAACATGCTCACGTAAGTCTCAAAACAATATATCAATTCAAATCAAGGCAATTCCCATCTCAAGACATCGAGCACTACATTAATACCTTGTCTTTGGACAACAATATTAACTAGTAAGTGATATCTTGTTGCAGTAATCAAACATTGATAATAATAGTATGTCAAACAATAAAAACTTCCTTTGGGCCGATTTATTATTCACATACAAAATCCAAATAATCATCACATGTTAATCACCGCAGTTGCAAATGTGATTTTGTTAAATATTAACCTTCCTTTGGGCTGGTTAAAATCCACATGCATCACATGTGCACACCTTTTATATCTTAAAAATAAATTAATTTACACAAGAGAGGTCCATTTGTGGACATGTTGCTTCAATCAATTTATTTCAAGATATATATTCCTACACCAAAATTTGAATTATAATTGCTATTACACCAAAAAAAAAAAAAATTTTTTTTTTGGTCAACGCCGGACTCCGGCGGTCAACGCCGGACTCCAGCGGTCAACTCAGCAGGCGCGTGCAACGCACGCGCCTCAACCGCTGCGTCGCGCGTGCAACGCACGCGCCTCAACCGCTGCGTCGCGCGTGCAACGCACGCGCCTCAACCGCTGCGTCGCGCGTGCAACGCACGCGCCTCAACCGCTGCGACGCGCCTGTGCTTCAGGCGCGTGCGCTCGGCGCGCGCCGGTGCCTGACGGCGCGTGGAGCGCGTGCGGGCGCGTGCGGCCTCCGACGGAGGCGCGCCACCCATCCCCATACTCGTCTCGTCGTCAGGATTCCAGATTCAACATCAAAATTCACTTTTAACAAATTTAAAGATTCGAAAAGTGCTGTACAGTATCAAAAACGAGTTTACTTCATTATGCAAACATCCACACGAAACCTTGAATCTCACAAATTGTTAAAACCGAACCCTGAATCAATGAATCAACATGTATACTGCTCTGATACCACTTGTTAGAATCCGAAAAATCGAAGAACCGTTGAAAACTATCAACGGAACAGGATCATACATGTATAATTCATTGAGAAAACATTAAACACGGAAGCGTACCTGAATCCATAACGTATACTGTTCTTTTGGCGTCGTGCGGGTAGCCTTCCAGAACAATACGTTTTCTCTGAGAGTTCCCTTTGAATTCTCTCTGTGTTTCTCTCTTTCGATGGGATGAAGAGGAATACGAAAACTTACGTATGTTCTGGGGACCATAACCGCTCTTATAAGGTAACTGCAATGTTACCCTTTAGAAATTACAATTTTGCCCATCATAAAATTGTAACTTCCTCTTTTAGCCTCTACACATTAAAGGGCCACACCCTATTTGATACATTAAAACCCTAAATTACCTTAACTTAATTTATCACTTTTAAAGGGCTTAACTTTATATGACAGTATGCATTGCATTATTATTTCACATATAACCCAACGTTGGATTAAGGATCCAACACATACGCCCAAAATTTATACCGAATGCATATATGAGCAATGAAATTTGCAATAGAAAATGATTACGAATCCCGTTTATCCTCGTGCCATCGTAATAATCACGTGTCAGGATTGATTTTACGTTGCGGCGAATCTATGTATCAACGTATCATTTTACAGCCGAACCACCGAATTTGGCGTACTTGGTTGCGGTAAAAAAAGTCCCCAAAAGAAAGCGAAAGGAATCCACGACATATTTTATTGTGCCATGTGATATCTAGAGTAAAGTCGTTTGGGCCACGTATAATTTTTTCTTTTGGAGTGACCATTTTCCCTTTTTCCTCTTTAAGTCGTCGTACCTCAAGTGCTCCTTTCTCTACCACATGCCACAAAAGACTTTCACAATATAAATAAACGACGCCCCCCTGGCCGCGTCATCCAACGCAGAGTCGTTTCATCACTGCCTCCATTTTCTCCCTCTCTGGCTCTCTCCCAATCAGACGAAACCCTACCCAAATCCCCTCCCCTCCCCCCCCCCTTCGAAATCGCAAAATTCCCCTCCTCCAAATCCCCGAACCCTAGATTTCCTCGCCGGCGAAATCCTCCCTCCCCGCCGATCCCATTCCCCCCCGACCTTCGAATTGCGCCGGAACTGGGGTTCCCCGACCGGATTCCCCATTTCTCCGACAGAAAGTCCGTCGCTTGGGGTCCGCGGCATCCGAGCCTCGGTCCGTGGGAGTTCCTTTTGCATGGGTAAGGTCCCGGACGACACCGCGAAGGCCTCTTCGTCTTCTCCCTCCTCATCCTCCTCCTCGACGTCGATCACCGACACCATCAATGGCTCCCACCACTTCCAGATCAACGGGTACTCGCTGTCGAAGGGGATCGGGATCGGCAAGTACAAGGCGTCCGACACGTTCACCGTAGGGGGTTATCAGTGGGCGATCTATTTCTACCCGGACGGGAAGAGCGTCGAGGACAATGCGGCGTACGTGTCCTTGTTCATCGCGCTGGCGAGCGAGGGATCCGACGTGAGGGCGCTCTTCGAGTTGACGCTGTTGGATCAGAGCGGGAAGGAGAGGCACAAAGTGCACAGCCATTTTGGGCGGACGCTCGAGAGCGGGCCTTACACTCTTAAATACCGCGGTAGCATGTGGTGCGTGCTTTTCGGATTTTGGTCTCTTTGTTCTCATTCGAAACCCTTTTGCCTGGATTTGCAGTTTTGTTATATTGTGTGAGAATCCGGTGGTTTGGTCGTTTTCGGGGGCATGATTGAGGGTTTTACGTAGGCTTGTCTCCTATACATGGGTTTTTCCAGCATGTTCTGTTTATGTTTGTTCGACTGCTAAATTATTCAGTCGCGTTCATCACATATTGCATTATATTTATGGATGCTTCTGGAATTCATATTTATAGTTGATTTACTCTGTTTTTACAACAATCAGAATTTTTCTTAGGAATGTTAGCAATTGATGTATGACATGAGTGGTGAGAATCTCGTGTACTGTACTGTTGGAAGAGTAGGTATTTAGTGTACTGCCGGGATAGTTACTTCATTAAGGGTCAGAGGTCTTTGGGAGCTTGATCTTTAA
Source organism: Syzygium jambos (assembly GCA_031216235.1). NCBI lineage: Eukaryota > Viridiplantae > Streptophyta > Magnoliopsida > Myrtales > Myrtaceae > Syzygium > Syzygium jambos. The sequence continues at coordinate 25,557,791 of CM062230.1, forward strand.
GGTTGCCTGTTGAGCTTTATTCCATGATTGGGGCCTTTTGCCGGAACGTCATCTCTTGCTAGTCCTTTCAGAAAATAATTGTTGGACTGGCAGATTGGTGATTTCTAATGACAGTCCAAATTTGTGTCACACAAGAAGCTTTTAGGAGTACATATGATGCGAGCTGGTATTTTGATGTAAAAACACATGTATGGTGGAATAGAAAGATGAAGCTATTGGTTAACTGGATTTGGAGCTTCTAGAGAGCTTGAACGGTTGAAGTCGGTACTGGTACAAACATATTACCTATGGACTGCATACAGCTTGCTGTATGTGTTAGGATAAGTTGTTATTTTTTGTTGCAAGAGTGTTGGACAGTTATTGACAATCACTCTATTGAGGTAAGCTTGCGCCTGGGAAGAAGTTTACTTGGTGGGACGATTAGATGCATAGCCGAGGTGAGTTGTGAATTTTCGGGTGGGCTCATTGATCCAAATAGTTGCTGGAATCGTTGAAATTGTTCGATAGTCTATTAAAGTTTTCTGATAGTCTATTCTACGTGTCCCATTTGATATCTGCTAGGCCCTTATGAAGCATGTATCCTCTAAACATGTGGCGTTGGCATTTCATTTTGCTGGCTGTGTAGACTCTCATTTTTCATCTCCCTAGTAAATTTAAGGTAGTAAACTTTTGTATCTCTTTACCGCCACATAACACTGCAAGTTCATAGTGTTAATTTGGTGCTTTTTGGGGGCAACTGGATTGATATAGAGATGCAAGTAAAGACCCGATTCCTGAATTTGTTGCGATTTATATAATACTTCAACCAGCTGTATCTGATTGTTGAATAGGTTTGCCATGAGGCTGTCAAATGGGAAATCAGGGTCATTGATTGTGATTTTTCAATGATAGATCACCTAGTTGCCATACTTGTTAGGTTTGACATTACACTTTCAAAATGATATTGTTTGTTCAGTGGATGCAATTTTTTGTTTCTCAAATTTCATTTGTGTTATCTTTCATCTAATATTTGGTAAGTCTAAGTATCTAGTGTTTGATGACCTATCTTCACTATTTGCTGTAGGGGCTACAAAAGATTTTTCAAGCGAAGTGTTCTCGAGACATCAGACTACCTCAAAGATGATACTCTTTCAGTACATTGTATTGTTGGCGTTGTTAGATCACATACAGAAGGACCGAAGATTTTCTCCATACCTGTACCTCCTTCTAGTATAGGCCAAGATTTTGGCAAGCTTTTGGACAGTGGGAAAGGAGCTGATGTAAGTTTTGAAGTAGATGGTGAAGTTTTTGCTGTTCACAAGCTGGTACTTGCTGCTCGATCCCCTGTATTCAGGGCCCAACTTTATGGTCCGATGAAAGATCAGAATACAAAGCTTATAAGAGTTGAAGACATGGAGCCATCAGTTTTCAAGGTCTAACGTTGCCCCCTTCATCTGTCTTCTTTGTCATGGAATTTGTTTGAGTTTGTTTATCTGCTTTGCACATCTAGATTCTGCTTATTCATTGTTAATTGGATAATGTCCTAGGTTGAGTCTACTCCAGTTTTCCTCTCACATATAACATCATCACATCTATTCAGTGATGTCAGCTAATTTTTGTCAAACTTAGGAATTATTTGTGTGTTGTCTTTGTTGGTTAAGCTTAGTGATATTAATATAGGTGGCTAAAGTCTTTAAGTGCTATTGGGTAAAGATTTAGCAATCAAAAGTGGCTATTTCTTTTTCAGAAAAGGCTTTACAAGAGTTAAATAATGAATATGGTGGTTATTTTTACTGAGTGAACGGTGAAATGTACTGTGTGTTCTTTTTCAGATAGATTAAGTCAAGGAAATATTCTGAGGTATACAGTGTCCTCGAAGGTTTTGCTTTCTCATTGATGGGCAACACGAGCAACACCCCCCTTCCCCTTCCCCCTTTCCTCTTGTGTGGTCTTTGTGGTCTCTTAACTTACTTCCTCCATGTCTGGACGCTACTCAGTCCCTATATTCTTTAAGTTTAGATGTACCAAATACTTCATCATGGGAAATTGTGTATCTTAGGACTTCCCTTTTCTCATGCGATGGATATAATACAAAAATTGCTTGGAGAATCTGGGTAGTCTTGCTTTAAGTGATTGTAAATTGATAAATGGCCAAATAAAGTACGCTTGAGGGAAGTCATTTTATGTGGTAAAAAAATTTGCCCATTGTCTAAATGGTTCATGATTTGATCTGCTACAATTAAGTTTGTCTTTGTCCTTTAAAGGAAAGTTTCTTTTGTGGTCTAAATTCATTCCTATGCTAGTAGAAAAAAAATCTAATTTTGATGTGGTGATAGCATAGGGCTTATTTCACTACTGTGTATCAACCCAATTGCTTTTGTAAGTCTTTTATACTCCATGAGAATTATGTAAGAATTGATCTTTTCTTTTATAAATGATTTCTAGGTTGGTTGTTTTTCAGTTCTCCTTGGTGTTGCCACTGTGTATACAACTGATGTTCTTTGGCTTCATATTAGTTGCACTGTAACACATTTTGGAGATCTGATGTCGATCATCTTTTTCTTAGTCTCTATGAAGTAGAATGATAATCGGTGAAGTGAGGAATTATTAAAGGAAAATGCAACTTTTGCCATCCGAATATGAAGATTGCATAATCTGAAAACCGAAAGCCTTTCCTTCGGGATGAATATTTTTAGGAATTTTCTTAGCTTGACAGCACTGGCTTCAGCTTGATCTGAACCTCTTTTAATTGTCCTCCATACGGATACTAAGATTGTTTGAGGGTTCAGAATCTTTGCTTACTTCCACAATGGATAGGCTTTGGTAACCTTGTTCTGATTCCATGTAGTCATGTGATTTTTATCTTTTTTGTTTGTTTGTTTCGTTCATTTTGTCCTTGTACAATTCTGATGTACTAGATTTTTTTTTCACTTTCTTTTTGTTTGTTTGTTTTTCTTTCCTTTTGTCCTTGTACATGTTCTGAAGTACTATGGAAGCAACCGTTACTATTGACATGGACAGTCGCCATTGATATTTAGTCAGCTGCTAGCTTGGCACTTGTCAGTGGTTATTGCCACCATAACATTGTACATACTTCCACTATTATTATCAATTGGCTGGTAGCAGCTGCCATATGCTACTGGGGCACCACCATTGCAACCACCTCAGTTCCGTGATTATCATCATTGCCATTCAATTTGCTATGATTTTAGCCGAGTACAGCTAACAAAATGATGGGGAAAAATGCATATCCACCAATTGTGAAAAAATTTTCTTGTGAAGATGTCATGAAATATTTTCTGCGAATGCCCTTTGGATACATGCCAGTTCCTTAGATTTTTTTAATTAAAAAACTTCAGGCTAAAACAAGTTAGAACTGATGCTGTTAAAAGTCTGAACTTCATAATTGTAGCATTAGCATGAGATCTGTGTGTTATCTCAATTTTTTTATTGTTTTGCCAGACTAACCTGGAGCTGGAGGATGATTGTGTTGCTTAGTGATTATCTCTTTGAAGTGCTTGACTGTATCACTAAAGTTTATCAATTGGTTACATGAACTGGTTCTCCATTGGCAAAAGTCTTGATAACTGAACTGTATAATTTGCAGGCATTACTTCATTTTATATACTTTGATTCTCTGCCTGATCTTCAAGAGCTTACTGGTCTGGATTCAAAGTGGGCATCAACTTTGATGTCTCAGCATTTACTTGCAGCAGCAGATAGGTATGGCCTTGATAGACTGAGGCTGCTATGTGAGGCCAATCTTTGTCAGGATGTTGCCATAAATACCGTAGCAACTACCTTGGCATTGGCAGAGCAGCACCACTGTTTTCAGTTGAAAGCCGTGTGTCTCAGATTTGTGGCAATGCCTGAAAATCTGAGGGGTAAGTTTTTTTCTTCTAACTATTTCTATAGTCCCCTGTGACTTTTTATCATAAGTCGATGCAGATGATGGTTTCTCTTGCGACAAAGTATGCAGCATACTTCGGATTTTCTTTGTCTCTTCTTTTGTAAAAGATTCGATTGATGTTCCCTAGCATGTGTTCTGTGGAAGTTCGTTGCAGATATCCTTTCTGAAATTTACCGTTTCATGCGGTTTAATTGGATGATGATTTTACCACACCTTCATTCTTCTGGATGACTTAAAGTTGGCTGGCAAAAGTTGGATAGGCAAATGGTCAATAGGGGATTGTTATTAGGATAAACTGTGATATAAAACTTGGTCATAGATTTCCTGAAATGGTTGGTTTAAAAGTTTGCGTGGAGGATGAGAAATGCTCTTACAATCATGTCCCTGACCATAAATGTGTCTCTTATTAGTAGGGTACAAAATACCACCTGTGAGAGGGAAAAAGTGACCCCAGAAGCACCTAATACTCTTTCCTGTAAGGATGATTAGGTTTCTATTTGACTTTTCTGGTGCGGATTAAACATAATTGGTACGATCCTCTGTGTAGTAAGCACTGATTAAAATTAGTGAGAAGAATGTAGGGTAGCTGGGTCACCTTGGAAGAACAATTTTTCGGAGTTCGATTTGCTCATCCTTTAAGGTCAAGCAACATAATTTGAAAAATGCTGTCTTTTTTTCTTACTGATTTTGCTGAAAGAACCTGGCCATTGGGTTGGGTACTTTGTTCTCATTACTTAACAAGCTCACGAATCTAATAGAAACAAAAGGCGAGCTCTTTGTTCTATTTGCTTGCAATGCTATACCTATCAAAGTTGGGGAAGGCTTCACTCTAGGTACACTATATAACTGTATTTGTTGTCTTCATGTCTAGCGGAAAGCCTGTGACCTTCATTAGCATCAGTAGTTGGTACTCTTTCAATAGCTTCAATAGTTCCCTAAAAGCCTTTTGTTGATGTAAGAATGAACTGCAAGCCCTTCAGAAAGGCTAATAAAAAGGATAATTGATCTAGTTTTTAGGTTAGATTTGTTTCATGCAAAACCATTTTAATCTCTGATTTTTTTTTGATCGAATTTAATCTCTGATTAACTTGTGGCTTTTTTCGCCTTATAGTTTATTGTTTGATTTAAATGGCTATGTGATTGACGGGAGGTTGTCCAATCTGTTTCTCAGCTGTGATGCAAACGGATGGTTTCGAGTACTTGAAGGAGAGCTGTCCCTCAGTCTTGACCGAACTCTTGGAGTATGTGGCAAGAGCAAGCGAGCAATCAATGATTGTCTCCAGTCACGGAAATGAAGGCATTCTCGACGGCAGCGATGCCAATGGGAGAAGGGTGAAGCAAAGGATATGACATTGTGGAAAGTATTTTTCTGCTAAACATCAATTGTAGCCCAGAAGAGGGAACGATAAGAGAATTGAAAGACCATAATGTAGGAGCAAAAAAAACTATTTTCCAGTCCTTAGCTTCTGGCATTTGACTTGCATGAGATGTAAATCTTTTTTCTTCTTTTGTCCTGATTGGTTTGTAATGTGAAGCAAAACTTTTGTAGCTGCTTCTTGATTTGTCATTCTAATATTATGTTCTCATCGGCCAAATTTAGAAAAGTCTTAAAGATGCTCGAGAGACGGTTACTCTACACCCAAAGCTAGGCGATGCGATCTCTCTCTCTCTCCCAGGCATTTGCACGTAAAGGTTGTGTGTGGATTTAATAACTAGCTATTTTTCGAGGTGTGCCTATATTAAGTGATGATGGGGGTGGTTCGAGGGCTTTGCGCCGTTTGAATCTTACGGCCAGGAACAGTTTATTTGATTCCCCCTGCTTGTCTAAATCCACCGTGCTTGCAGTTACCGTCATTGGTTTTTGATGGATATTTGGATGCTTAAGGAGTCCCAGAAATGTCCATTCGGTCGGTCCATCCAACACGAGGACCGACCCCGCGTTGTTGCGACAAATGATCGTGGTGAGAAGTGTAGCGTGATGTGCTCATCTTGTAAGGACGAGATGCTTGCGATGCCAAGAAATGAGCCTTAGATTGTGGCATCGAGACCAGATGCATTCTGTCTACGGATGGCTGGGTCGAGTTAATCCTGTTTATGGTCCGAGTCCCCTTAGGCTTAAGTCTGGTCGTTTCGGTCATATAGGCGCATCGGCTCGATACGAAGGCACTTTTGGGTGCCCAAAGCAAACACACCTGCCATGCACAGAACACATGGCGGTAGCGTTTTTCCTCTGTAAATCGGAATTGGCTTTGGCAATCGAAAGTTTTTGGCTTTTGCCTTCGATGATGGATTAATAGCTAAATCAACCAGGAAAACCACCAAATCCATGGACGATGATAAGAAACTAGTAATCTGATTATGAATGATAGGATAGATTAACCATGGAAAGGTTAAAAACACAAAAAGGCGGATGGATTTCAAGGGATAGAAACGTAATTTGCCGGTATTACAATAAAATCGATATTTCGCACCCGCCCACACTTCACACAAACGACTTCTCTCTCTCCTCTTTCTCTCTCTCTCTCTCGCGGAGTCGTTCGTTCGGCGAGTTTGCAGACGCACCAATGGTACGACTTCTTCTTCTCTCTTCAAGCCTCTTCTTCTCTGATGTGCGGTTGCCTTAGGGTTTTCGCCTGCTCGCGATTCTCCGTCGCTCGCTCCGAATCGAAGCGGTGGTTCTTGTCATTTTTTTTTTTCTTTTTGGACTTTTGGGGTGTTGCGGTGAGAGGTTTTGCGATGATGCCGTGCGCGCGCGTGTTTGTGTGTTTTTTCAGTTGTTCTTCTCCTACTTCAAGGACTTGGTGGGCAGGGAAGTGACGGTGGAGCTGAAGAATGACCTGGCCATCAGGGGCACCCTCCACTCCGTGGATCAGTACCTCAACATCAAGCTCGAGAACACTAGGGTTGTCGATCAGGACAAGTACCCTCACATGGTGCGCCGCCTCCCCTCCCTCGATTCTTTTTGCAACCTGCTTTTTTGTGGTGCTTTTAGCGTCTTTTTTTGTCTCGCGAGGTGCTTGATCCGTTCCGTCCGTGGTGGTTGATTGCGGTCGTTCGATCTGTCGTAGCCCGGTTCGGAACATCGGGAAGGTTAGGTTTTTTAGGAATGCTGTGGCTGGTATTGCGGTTCCTCGGATTGTCTCTCTAGGTCTACCTTTCAGAAATTAGGACGTCCGGGATTGTGCTGGGGAAACTGTGGTTATGAGAGGGGATATGTGCGGCATTCGCTACATTGGTTTACTTCTGTGTGTGGTGTGTGATTCTCCACTTGTTTTGGAGTGAATAGAATGTGCGATTTTGGACGAAAATGAGAATGCGTTGGTGTTTTAGGCAGGGCATGTTTATGGAATCGTGTGCAATATGTTGCTGCCTAATAATGAGGAAACCGTCACTTCCAATCTGGAACCCTGGTTTTATGACCTTTTTGTTGGTATCAACTCTTTGACATGTAACGCGCTGATAGATTATATAAGTCGGATGTCGGGTTGATATATGTGATGCTGTTTTGAGATATTATACATCTGGTTGATGGATGCAGAGCTAAAAGCTACTCTTACCATGGTACCTTAATTCTTTTGGCAAATGTTATGTCAGTTTTCCGGACAAGAGATGTGGTGCCTTTCTGTCTTAGTTTGACTGTGAGCTAATTTGTTCGTTGGAGTTTTGGTTGAGTGAATTAATTTGGATGCTTTAGAATCTGCAGATTAAGTTTTGTTCAAGGGATTTTGGAAGTTGTTTGCTTCTCTGCGTTAAACAGTTCTCGCATGTGAAGGATTAATTTGGTTTTTTTTTGTGTCTTTTGTAGCTGTCGGTCAGGAACTGCTTTATCAGAGGATCAGTGGTGAGGTATGTTCAGCTACCTCCTGATGGAGTTGATATTGAATTGCTTCACGATGCCACAAGAAGAGAAGCTAGGGGTGGTTGAAGTTTCCGATGAGATGCATGAACTGTATTTGTATGGTTGAGGGACCAATTTATATTGGCTGATATTGGAACCTTGACATAGTGGGCTCATTAGCATTTGTGCTCTATGATAGCCTGAAATTTTAGCTCTCCTAGTCACTTGGGAAACTGTTTTTTGCCTGAGGTGATTGCTAACTTGAAAATTTGATCTAGTCTTATGTCCTATGTTCAGAAAAACAGGAAAAGGAACATGTCGATGTCCTAAGTGCGTTAAGTGTGCTGCCAAGGGCATAACAATGGTTGCTGAATGCTCATTTGATTTCATTGTTCAGTGGTTATAATTTTGTTTACAGGTTGGATGATACGAGACCTGCTCATTAATGGCCTCGTGTCCGTTTAGCCTTTTACGCCTCACAAATCGTGATGGATATCTGACCATATATACCTGATATGGATTCACAGCCCAACTTGAATGCTTTTAATTGATATTCCGTGGCAGCTCTATGATGGACCGATATTACTGAGAAAATTGGCTAGCCACATTCATCTAGACTTTTAGAGAGAGGCAGCAAAATGGTGAGAGGGACACAGCTTTCTAATCATTTCGTACTGAATGGCTCGCTGCATAGCTGTAGTCGGATGAGTTAAAACTATTAAATCACTAGTCAAATTGTGTTAGCTCTATTGTTTTCTCCTTATTCTGTTTTCACGCTCCCCATATTCTACTTTGCTGGGGAAGTTTCTCAAGGCTCTTAATCAGCCTAATATGGTGTACTGACCAGTGGAAAGTGTTGGTCAAACTCCGTTGTTTATATGGTCCAAGGGAATCGGAGTCTTTTGTCGTACCTTGGACAACACCCGCGTTTCTAATTTTCCTACATAATGTAAGTAAAGCAAGTCTCGTGGGCAAGTACGACATCTGCAGGACAAACGACATTGATGTTCAAGGTGAAAATTTTTGCATCATGGTCAATCCTGGATATTTTATCAAAGATTACGTCGGTGAATTTCCCCATCTGGCTAGCGAACATGATTGTGTACGTCTGCTTCACTTGAAAAACGCTTCTCGCCATACAAATTCTCCATTGAATTATCTTAAAGGTGAGTCAACCTAGATCCTTTAAACCTCGCGGTGTGTGGTTGGACCAACAACGCAGTTTCGAGCATGTTGGTAATCTTTGAGTGCTTATCGACATTGAGCAAGTATTACCGCAACCTGTAAATTAATAAGCTCACAGATACCCTATGCAAGGAAAATATCCAGGTTTTAGTTGACCCAGGGGCCACATGCTATGTACAAGAGACCGGGCAATCCCCCCACGCAAACTCAAAGAACCCAAAAAGCTCTTCCATTTACCTCTAGACAGGAAAGGCCAAGCTCTGTTATATTTAAGCTAAATTACATCTGCATAAGGAATACGTTTCCTAATCAGCATCACTCCATCAGATGATAGGCCGCTACCGCTTGGAACGATCGTGCTTTGTCATTCTCTTCCTTGGATATTGAGACGCAGCAGAAGGTGACCAAGTTCATCTTCACTTCAAGTGCTTAGTGAACCAGTCCAGCATGTCCTTATGGGCTTCGTCAGCGGACTTCACCACTGCTTCATCTTCCTCTTTATACCTCACAGTCCAACCATGCTCAACCCCAGCAAAAATCTTCACATACGCATCAACCTGCAGAAGGTAACAATCCTCCAGCCTCAGAGACACGTCCATTTATGATCCATAGAGAGCAATTTCCCAGTTCACGCGAGGGTAGTTTTACTGCTAAACTCCATTTTGTGAAGGGCACTAAAAGCATACGAGATCAAGGAAGTGATCTCAAAGGTCAAAGCATAAGAGATAGTAGTACTAGGAGTGCAAACACGTGCATTAACAGCAGAGATGGAGATGTTTACTTCGGGTTTAGTGGATAAGATTTCCTCGAACTGCTTGAGAAGCTCTGGTGGAGACATTTTGTCGTACTCAGCGCCCAATACAGCTATGGGAGCCTTGACCTCTGAAAATAACAGTGTTAGATCACCAATTACATAACTTCTAAGTGGTCATGTGAAATTGCTCATTCTCTGATTCCCATATGCAGCATCAATATAAATCAGTCACATGAGCTTGTCCATGGCAATAACCAGAGACTCTAGCAGTACATTTTATAATTGAATGAAGAAAGCTAACACTTATTATACAAGCAACAAAGTATTAGCTGGTTCTCTTGGTCAATGTAAAGCAAAACATAATGTCAATTTCATTGCCAAACTTTTGAGATGAAAGTTCATAACTACATGCACTTACATAATAAAATCAAGACCTTTTATGAGATAACTGTTGAAAGTTAGTTATTGTAAAAATGACGGCGGAAAGTTGTTTCCCCATCTTAAGATTCTCTGGCCTCTAGGTAAACCTACTATCTACTTCTCCATAAGCTTCGGTTCTTCAGACACAAAATGAGTGCTCTCAACTGGTCACCTGAACAATTATGTCTGAGATTACCATATGTAAATAAATAGGATAAGATCACACATGTCAGGCCAATCTAGTTCTATTAACAACAGAGACATCTTTGTTTCTGAACAATTATGTCCGAGATTACCATATGTAAATCAATAGGATAAGATCACACATGTCTGGCCAATCTAATTTGTTTAACAATAGACACATCTTTGTTTCATCCAAGAGAGCACCCAAGAGCAGAAATGCATGGACTACTTTAGGCTAATTCACCGAAAATGTGGATTCTGCTTCTTTGCTCAGCTTTACCTACCCTTAATATCATCCACTGTGACTCGTGAAGGGTGTAGCAGCACCGCGGCTTGAATGTGATCAGACTTCCCTAGTTCCACAACCACCTTTGCTGATAATCAAACATCAAAGTTAAGAGTTTTATCCAGAGTACTTTGAGGACTATATCAGGATAAAAATTGTGGAACAAGGCAACAAGAAGACTCACCAACCCAGCAAAATCCTGCAGCTCCAATGGCAGATACACCTTCATTTCTCAGCGCAGAAACAACTCTTATAGCATCTTCAGATCCTTTATCCTATACAAGAACAGCAAAAAATATGACAAAGATACTTCCATAGCAGAACTCTCAGGGTCAGCTCTCTTCCAGAAGAAAGAATATTAGTAGAATCCATATGTAGATCAAGAAAAGTGAAACCCAAGAAAACCACTAATTTATAAGTAGGAAAAACACTCAATGGAAAACATAAATGTCTCATAAGGTATAGGAAGTCCCTTAAACAGATAGGGACTTGAACTGAAAATTAAAGCATACAGTTCCATGAGATTGTCTCCAGACTGCAATAGGCCTCTCAGGAATGTCAGGTACATAGGGATCTCCATAAAAGAAGTCTGGAACCACCACATAGAATCCATAAGAGGCCACCTTGTCTGCAAGCTTCCTTGAAATCACAAGAATACACGGTTAAGTTTTTATAGTATGTAAAGAATCATTGGCATGTTGAGCACCGCTATATGCAGCAAAATAACACTCAATATGCTGTCACTTGCAAAATTTGAAAAGCTAACAAATGCAGATTAAAATGCTATTTTTGATAAAGAAAATGCCACCACAGCACAGAATCCAGTGATGACGCAGATCTATCAATGAGAAAATCCAGAAAACTGCACATAAGCAATAGGAGGCATCTAAAAGAAGTATAAGCTAAAAGCTTCACACAAGAAGGATAACAAAATTATATTGTCAGGACAAACTCTGAACTCAGAAAAAGATCATGACATCTCACGTAAAAGCATCTCAGACGATGCAATTTCATGAAACACTGGCACCCCCTTTAGATATGATCATCATCTAACGTGCAGAGAAATTACCCAGAGAGATCGGCACCAATTGTCTAAGTGCAAACACGGACAAGAACAAACATACTAGTCAAGACTCAAGACTAAGCTGACCAATTGGAGTTATGGAGAGGGATTGTTCTCTAATTCCAGCCAGTGGGATGGGATCAGGATGACAGCTTACCTCAGCTTTGGTGCTTCGTAACCTGCACAAAAGTAAACATAGATTGAGTCATATATCAGAATCAAGCCGGAGAAATACAACCTCAAACTCCACTAAAAGCGGAACATGCGTGAGCTTGTCTGGCCAGAGCAGAGAACATTCACAGAGTAGAGCGAGAACAAAGGATGAAATAATCGTCCTTTCTTCCATATCTTCTCCACTCACCACGCTCATCGCCCAAAGACACAAGAAATGTGGGTTTCTGCAACACATGCTTAGCTCAAGTTTTCTCGCAACAAATTAACAAACTTTATCCAGAGGCATGACGGTACCGAGACCCAAAAGAAGTCCCAGATAGTAGATTCTGCTTGAAGCAATCGAGTCCGGAAAAGGAACGCTCTTCCCAACCCAACCACCCCCCCCCCCCCCCCAAAAAAAAAAACCAGATTTTCATCTAAGATAGAACTGGAACAACCACAAAGACAAAGGCTGATTCGGAAATGGAGAGAAAAATTTGCGCAGAGCGAGAAACCATGAAAGTAAACCGTACCGAAAACGTCGGAGACGAGGAGGACGGCGAGGTTGGAATCAGGGGGGCCGGTGATGTAAGCTTTCAAGCCGCCGATCTCCGCAACACATCCGATTCCGACGCTCGTGGGGCCCAGCGTCGGAGCGTTCTGACAGCACTGAGTCTCTGACATGGCTCCCTTCTTCCTCTTCTTCTGCAATGGAGAGATAGCGAGAAGCTTCCACCGAAGTTGTAACTGCGAGTGCAGGTATGAAAACTCTGCTGCCTTCTTCTGCCCTTGCTGACAGAGAAATGTACAGAAGAGCGTCTCGGTCTGGAGGGTGACTGGGCTTGCACACGACTGGACAAGAGCTTTTGATCCGACGGCCGACATTAAATCGCGAGAATTTCAGGGCTGGCAACGTGAAGAACGGAGAGTTCAATGATGTTTCGGGAAAAATAAATAATTTAAAAAATATTTTTTAAAATTAGTTATTTTAAATAATTAATTAATAAAAAATATTAATTATTTATAATAATTTATGTTTAAATATTTTTGTAGATAATGAATTTTTTTTTCATTCGTTTAATTTTATAAGCGATACGAGCGATTATTTTTAGGAAAATATTTTTCAAATCATTCATTTTTTTCACAAAATAAGGGGAGCCTCCAATAGATAATGTTTCGTTTCTCTAATTATGATTCCGACGAGTATTTCATTTATTGCCCAAACGGTAAATCACAACATTCACTAACCACTATCAATTAACCCATGGTGTCGAGTGGAATATAGTTTTTTTTTTTGGTAAGGATGTCGAGTGGAATATAGTTTAGTTGGTGAAAGTCGAACGAAGATTACAAAATGCGTCAGATGCCGTAAGTAGTGCTACTTGTATTAAGAATTTATTCAGAGATCCTTATTACATGATTTGACAATTCATGTGTTTGTGCCATGTTATCAAGAAGGATGAATACCATTAAAAATCTAATTTATGTTTACTGTGATACCAATATCCTGAATTTTTTATCGTGTCATGAAAAATCTTAAATCATACCCACGGATCGTGTGCCACGGTGACACCAATATACCAAATATTTTTTTGTGTCATCAAGACCCTGTAGCAGTGCTACAAACTCGTGGATCTAAATTTGGTGTATTGGTGAAAAAAGTTTGAAGTTTAGGATTTTTTTTTATGGCGGACAAATAGTTTTGTCGCACTGATAAAAGTTTAGAATTTTGGTGACAAAAAAAAATTGAGGTATTGATGTTACAATGAACATAATTAAAGATTTTTTTATGGTATTTTGCCTATTGAGATTAATACCAGCGCAAGCACAACAAAGGAAAGAATATGCAACTTGGGCAACAAAATGCAAAAAAAATATAAGAAGAAAAATAACTTGCCATGATTGGAGGAAACTTCCATTCGATGGAAAACTATTTTGATTGATTTATTACTAAGATCATTCCCTAATTATCGGTGAAACCATGTCTTAAAATATAAGGTAATATTGAAACTCGAGATACGCATGCACGAGTTCGGTCCGTACGGAGTAGATCTAAGTCTAGGAAAATTAGGCATTACATCGAGATCCTTAAGAACGACAATGGAAAGTCAAATCCAGATTCGTAGACTCGTTGAATTGATGAAGTCTTTACTTCATTTACCATGAAATCCACCAAAATTCCAATTGAAATGAAACGTTTTAAATAAATGGAAGGAATTCAGTTGGAATTCAGCGAAAAAATTTTACATCTGCAAGATTACATTTCCTTCTCAAGGCTCAATGCCATTACTAAATGGTGTGTATATATATATATATATAAAGCCAATCTCTCTTTGAGCTTCACTTCCTTATCTAAAGATTTTACGAGGCTCTGCACCCAATTCCAATGTCTTCGGTAATACTTTCATTTGCAACTTCCAATGTAAGCTTTATATGAATAGGATCATCTTTTCTTAATCAAACAGTGTCGATGTATTCAGATCGTTTTTTGGGTGAATATCGGTTGCTGTCACGGGTGTCGCCGGAAGCTCACGAAGATACTGGACAAGATGGAAGGTAACCATACTTACTACATGTAAATCGTAATTCGACCAAACCCGCGCCATGCACCATTCGAATAGACTCGCCCGCTAACCGAGTAATTATTTGATGATTCCTTTCATTCTGGGTGTGTTTCATTAACACCCAGCGGATTGCAATGATGAAGAAAGCTTATCTGAATGAGCAGGAGTGGAACTCGTGGACATGAACATAGACGAGCAGTTGGTGGAGGTCAAAGGAGACGTGGATCCGGAGGTAATCAAGGCAGCAATTCATAAACATCTTGGAAAAAAAGCAGCACTTGTTGAGTGATACAAATGAGGGAAGGAAAATGAAAAGAATAAGTATCGACGCAATCGGAATAGGTCGTTTAGGATTAGTTCCCACGGCGGAATTAGCATTTGCACGTGTTTTCATATTGCAAGCGTGGTTTCATGTGATAAGATTGCCGCATCGATACAAGTTCCGGTGACACAAAAAAAGGGTTGGCGAAATGGTGTCGCATTGAGCATAGTTTTAGGATTTTTCATGGCATTTTCCCTATCGAGAATAATAAAGGCGGCAGCGCTTATGCAAATAAAAAAAAACAAAAGGAAAGCAAATGTAACTTGGGCAGGAATTGTGGAGGTAGAGTCTAGGAAAATCTAAAGACACATTACATCGAATCCTTCCTTGAGAACAAAAGTGGAAAATCAAATCTAGACTTGTTGACTTGTTGGATTGACGAAATCCTACTTAATTTCCCGTGCAAAACCAGACATTCCACCGTAATTTCGATTGAAATTGAATTTCTTAGGATAAATCAAGGAGTCAATGAACAACTTTGATAACTGCAATATTTCCTTTCCTTGTCAAAACTTATTATCACTAAATGGAATATTCTCGTTGAGTTTGATATATATATATATATATATATATATATATATATATTACTTAATTCTAGAATGAGTGCAATTCAGACTTGTCCGTTCGAGCTTCACCTTCTTTCCTAAGGTCTACAAGGCTCTGCACCCTGTTTCAATGTCTTCGGTAATATTTTCAATCGCTGCTTTCAATGTGAACTTCACATGAGTAAAATCAAACTTTTTGTGATCCAACGATGTTGATGCAGTCTCTTGTTTTCCACGTGAGTATCAATTGCTGTCGAGGTTGCCGGCACAAGATTTGGAAGTCACTAGACAAGATACAAGGTAACTCTACTATCTATATCGTATTTGAACCCAACCATAGAACAGCAAGTCAAAGTTTTGCCCTCCGCCACATAGTGGAACCAACAACCATAATCAATATAGCACATTCATGTA
This sequence comes from Syzygium jambos, assembly GCA_031216235.1. Classification (NCBI taxonomy): domain Eukaryota; kingdom Viridiplantae; phylum Streptophyta; class Magnoliopsida; order Myrtales; family Myrtaceae; genus Syzygium; species Syzygium jambos. The sequence goes on from CM062230.1 coordinate 25,573,407, forward strand.
CATATATATTGATTCACTTATTGGGTTGATTCTTTCAACTTGTGCCCCAATTTAGTCATGTGATACCCATAACTCTCAATGATTGAGTAATTGCTTCATGATTGCTTTAGTTTTGGGTGTGTTTTCTTAACATTAATTGAAGAATTTTAATTGAATGAGCAGGAGTGGAGTACGTGGACATGAACATAGAAGAGCAATTAGTGGAGGTCAGAGGAGACGTAGATCCGGGGGTGATCAAGAAAGCAATTGAGCGAAGTGTTCGAAAGAAAGCATCACTTGTTAGGTAATAGGTCATACGAATGAGGGACGGAGATAAAAAAAGATTGAATCCTACGGCATAAAAATTTCCTATTGGTGATATTTTTTTTTTCTATTTTTCTTATTTTTCCTCTTGGTGTATTAAAAAGCAATATCCTGAAATTTGGCCGATTTGGGAAATTGTAAATTTATATCTTTGTGCAAGTATGAAGGATTAACTTACTGAGTTGATTCAAGTCTAAATATAGAAAGCGTCAAGATACTTAATGTACTTTTGAACTATGGTTTTGTTGTCCTTTATCTATCGATTTAATATATGGATTTTTCATGGACTTGGATGATGGGCTTTTATTTTGGTCGAATATCACGGTGAAGTATCACAAAGTCAAGACATTGTTTTTCTCCTCACAAGTAGCAAGGATTCTTTCTCCTTATGAACAGGAATTGACTTGACCAATAGTAAATCCCACTAAAATTATGCACTTCGATTTTTTTTCAGTAGGAGTAAGATAATGATGCCGTAATTTGAAGTCCTAAAAGCCTGCTAAAAAAGAGAGGCATGTACACTCAGTTCACCCCAATAGAACTCTGAAAAGAGCGGAGAAACCGGAAAAAAAATATGGCCAAAAATAGCTAAGCACGGACAACAATCCGAAAAGAAGAAGCACCTGAAAACTTTAGTCCATGAACACACCTTTCTACTCAAGCTGCCTAAAAGCATAAACAAAACAAGATCCCAAAAACAAGAAAATAGCAACCCAAAAACACCTCGGATCAGTTCTTCGAAAGGCCCCTTATCTGATACTTGAAGAGTAAAATGAAGACAAAGTTGGGGATGCAAAAGTTGGAAGAGATTTCAAGTCCTGAAATCAATAGCTCTTCTATATCGAGACTCTGGTTCACTGTAAGTGAAATCTTATTTTCTTTTGAATGTTTCCATTTCTGCGACGTGGTAGTATTTTGCTGCATTGCATCGAAAACATCTGTCCTCTTTTTTAAACCACATGAACGTCAAGTGAATCTTACTCGGATTCATATGATTAGCAGAACATATCATAAATGATCTCGCTCCACTTGTTCTATAGACCCTCCACCAACTTTTTACCTCTTTATGGGCGAGTTCTACGAAATTGTATCTTCGCTCCACCTGCCGTAGAACACGTCCGTTACGTTCCGCGCGGGAATGAAACTTCCGAGTAAAGGCACCGAAAGTGGCTATTAGTAAACTTGTAAAAGTAATCAGCTCTCTGAAACCTAGACCTCCTTTGTCTTTTCTTGTCTTTAGAACCTCCCATTTCTTTCGGTGCATGCCTGATTTGAACTCATTTTTCCTCCAATAGAAGAATGTTATTTCCTGTTCTACAGCTTTACTAACAGAGATAGGAATCTTAAATATAGACATTGCATATTAAGGAAGAGCATGCACTACAGTTTTAATTTGGATCTCCTTGCTCGGAAACTCGTTCAAGGAATAAAAATTGAAAAAAAAAACTATTTCTGAACAGTGTCATTTGTGTTGCCTACGCAACACATTTGTCCTTTGCGATTATGGAGTCACGAAAAGTAAAAAAGTACGATGGTACTCCAAAGCAATGGGAAAAGAAAGAGATCCGAGAAACAGATATTCTACCTAGCTCGAACCCAAGCATGGGAGATGATTCAAACACGTAGCAGCGACAGCTTTCGTTTGTCATCTCGCAGCCTCAAAGCCGATTGGGGAAGTATATCGGAATTTCTAAATCTAATGCAGGGGTTTTGTGCCCAAGAATAGAGTTTGGGTCCAAGTGTCGGTAACAACCTTTTCGTTAGGGTTCCAAACAGAGAAGCCATAACACATCAAATGTCAATTGAGGAGTTGCAGATTCGTGAACAATGCTAGCATAACAGTCACCGTTACTCACAGTTACTATTGGAAGTAATGGTGGCATGTGGAACACGAGTTGTAATGGAGAGAAAAAGGGCTACGTTTCGACATGCCACCTTACTTGCAAAAATAACGGTGGAGCGATTTAAGCGCCTCAACATAACATGTTTTTGGTTAAAGAAAGTTTATATCAGATTAGTGAGAAGTGAATGTAAACCAAGAGGGAAAAATCCTGAAGCAAAACCTTGAAAACTATAAGGCTGCGTTTGGTCATCCGGATTTCTAAACATGATAGGACTAGATAGGATAGAATAAGAAATCCTGGGATTTCTTCATATCTTGTCCACTGTTTGGTGGACTACGGATTTAAAGTAGGATAGGATAATTTTTATTTTTATTTTTTTGCTATTCACGGGTCCGGAGGAGTCAATAAAGGAAAAAATGTCAAGAAATGTTTTTGGTAAAAGCGCACAAGGTGTGGGGATGAAGATGGCGGCGAGTGGAGCGTAAGGTTTATGGAAAAATAGGCATTAGAAATCCTATCCAGATTTATCCCACCTCCCTCCCTCGGATTTTTTTATCCGGGTTATATCCGGTCTATATCCGACCTTATCCTATCCTGGACCACTACCAAACACAGGATATGATAAAACATATCCTATCCTGACTTTTATCCGGTCGATCAAACGCAGCCTAAAGGTCATTATAGAGCAGTTACCAAGACAACAAAATATGAAAGTCTACCCTTACTACTTGCTGAAGTTGACCTACAAGAAAATTGTGGATTTTCCGCTAGCTGTTTACGCACGAGCCACACGATGCTTGTCCGGTCTAGTATGGTCACACTCTCAGTTGATCGCCCATGATGATCCATATCGCCGTGGAGAAGTAATGTCCACTTCCTTTTCCATGGCTCGCGACTGACGACTTGGCCTCGGCTCAGCTCCGGGTTTCGGATCGGTGGTCGAAAGTCACGGAAGAGAGCCCGAAACGTCGGGATCGAAATGGTAATCAGTAAACTTGTCAACTTCCGAGTAAAGGAACCGAAAGTGGCTATCAGTAAACTTGTCAACTCGGTGATTTCCTGGTAATCGCCATCCCACTCCATCTGTTGTAGAACACGTTACGTTCCGCGTGGAAAGAAACTTCCGAGGCAATGCAGCGAAAGTGGTCGCTCGCGCACTGGGCTTCGTATAAATACATGCAAAGAACCGCGCATGAAGAATAGACTCAACTTGTCTTCCGTTTCAAACACTGTTGCCTAGTTTTTCCTTTCGTTCTTCCTAGAACCACACGGGAAGGAGATATTTGTTGTTCTTCTTCCTTTCCTGTTTCGTCTGCTCCGCTTCTTCTTCCTCGTTCACAATGTCGTCTAACCCAAGGCGATCGCAGACGCGGATGGCGACGATTTCCGCGCACGTCGCGCCTACGTCGGGCTACAAGTACGACGTGTTCTTGAGCTTCCGAGGGCCCGACACTCGCCGCACGGTTGCAGATGTCATCTACGAAAGCTTAGTCGACGCTGGAATTAGCGTCTTCAGAGACAATGAAGAGCTTCGCAAAGGCGGGAATATCGGGCCTGAGCTCGAGCGCGCGATCGACGACTCGAGGATCCACGTGCCCATCTTCTCGGAAGGCTACGCATCCAGCGCGTGGTGCCTCCAGGAGCTCACGCGCATGGTGAGGCGCCAGAGGGAATCCGCGGGGCACGAAATCGTGCCCGTATTCTACGGCGTGAGTCCTTCGGACGTCAGGCTCAAGAGGGGTTCGTACGACGAGGACCTGCTTTGGCACGAGGGGCGTTACGGCGAGGAGACGGTGCGAGACTGGAGGGAGGCTCTAATGGAGGTCGCAGATCTCAAAGGATGGGACGCACGAAACGCACCGTAAGTAAACGAAGAAACTTCAATGGCCATTACAACCCATTACAATCCGAAATATGCTTAGATGGGGTAATTTTAACTGGCAAAGTTAGGTTCCATAGCGTGGTCGGTGGAAATGATATCGAAAGGTGTTTGGTAGAATACATTTTAAATCTTCTTCGGTGTCTTGGACGAATGTGCTGTGTTAGAAATGAACTTTGAGCTAGTCTCAGTCTGTGTTGCTGTTTTGTGCTATTTCTGAGATTCAAAAAAACTGAAGTATTTATCGAGCCAAATGATCCACTTTGCTAACTATAAAGTATAAACAAGACAAAATCACTTGGGAGATGGTTAATGAATTGCGACACCTTCAGTTGAATGGTTTATCCTGTTAGAAATTCTTTGTTGGATCACCATCATCAATACCTGTGTGAGAGAGAGAAAATGCTGTAGGGAGAGTTTCCAGCCAAAGAAGGATTGAAAATATGTTCTATAGGATTCCTAGATTGCTGATATAGTTGCTGCTGATATAGTTGCTTCTCTTTTCTTAGAGGATGATGATTTATTATGCATGACAGGCTTGGTAAACTTATTAAAGATTTTGTTCGAGACGTTTTTATTAAACTGAAGAAGAGACAAAAGGTTCTACCTGATCATTTAGTTGGAATTGATGATCGAGTCAAAGACGTAATGCAGTTGTTGGACTGCGGCTCCCTGGGCGTACGATTTCTTCTTGTGCACGGGATGGGAGGAATCGGCAAGACAACTCTTGCCAAGGCGGTTTTCAACAAGATCGCTCCTCTGTTTGATGGTTGTAGCTTCCTTTCAGACATCGCAGGAACTTCACAAATAGGTGGCATCGTAAAGTTGCAGAACCAGCTGTTATCTGATATCCTGAAGAGGTCCATAGATGTCCATGACGTCGACGATGGTGTCCACATGATACGAGAGAGATTTCGCAACAAGAGGGTCCTCATTATTCTTGACGACGTGGATAATAGAGAGCAGCTCACGGAATTGACGGGGATCGGTGACTGGCTTGGCCCTGGAAGTAGGATTATTGTCACAACTAGGAATGTGGGTGTTTCGCCAGCTGGAGACATAGGACAACATAATAACGTCCCATTTCCTCCTAAAGGGTATTATGCTTATGAGATGATGCCAATGAATCCTTGCCATGCTCTTCAACTTTTCAGTAAGCATGCCTTCGGAGAAACCCTACCTCCAGATGATCTCGAAACTCTTTCCAGTGATATTGTGGCCACTACCGGAGGAATTCCTTTGGCTCTTGAAGCTTCGGGGTCATTCCTTCGCAGCAAAAGCCTCAAGATATGGACAGAAACATTGGAGCGTTTGAGGAAAGTACCTGATAGGAGAGTCCAAGATACGTTAAGGATAAGTTATGAGGCATTAAGCATTGAGGAGAAGCAAATTTTCTTAGACATTGCATGCTTTTTCAACGGGTTAGAGAGCACATCCGCAATATATGTGTGGAAAGATTTTGGTTATTTCCCTGAAAGCGGACTTGCTACTCTCGCTGATATGTCTCTGTTGAAGATAGACCATCACAATATTTTCAGGATGCATGATGTGATCAGAGATTTTGGAATGGAAATTGTTCGAGAGGAAAATCATCTGAATCCAGGAAGTCAAAGCAGGTGGTGGGAACCTGAGGAATGCCTTCGCATACTTCGTGAACCGGTAAAGTTATTTTTCTAATAAAACTTCAATTTCCTTCGTGAAAAAGTTGACAGAATTCTGGTCATAGGAAGAGTTTACTGCTCTCTGTATGCACAAGCTTCTCTGTTTGATGTTAAAATTCACTGATGCGTGCTATCTTTGCTAGATTGATTACCAGAGAAAGAGAAATGCGACATCACTTTGGCTACAATTCCCTGAGGTACAGAAGATCACAAGTCAAGAACTTGCTTCTCTGCCAAACCTAAGGTTTCTTCGTCTTAAGCGGGTGACCATCATTGGAGATTGTGGTAATCTTCTCCCAGAATTGAGATGGCTATCTTGGCATGATTGTCCTGCAAAATTTAGTGCGACCAATTTCTCTCCAAGAAATCTAGCCGTTCTCAAGCTTTCTGGTAGTGAACTTGGAGATGATTGGCCCGGATGGCACCAATTCACGGTACGAAGAGTTACACTTGCATCTACTTCTATTTTAATTGTTTAATCGGACAGGCCTGCAATTGCTCACTCCCCTTCTGATATTCTGGTCATCAACAGAAATCATGTGAGTTGAAATTTCTGGAACTTGGAGAATGCAGCCGCTTAACTAGATTGCCCGATCTCTCTGCCCTCAGGACATTGGAAAGATTGACTCTTCGAGATTGCCCAAGCTTGGATCAAATTGACGAATCAATTGGTAAGCTGACACGCCTGAGTTGCTTGAAAGTATATAATTGCAAAGCTCTGAGAGAGTTGCCCAAAGAAGTAGGTTGTCTAAATTCTTTGAAAGAGCTAATTGTGAGAGGGACAATACATGGTCCTGTTGGTTCGTATCTTCCCCACTCGATTGGTAATCTACAGTCTTTGACAAGGCTAGAGATGGAAAGTGTGGGAATTAGCGAACTTCCTCACTCAATTGGAGAGCTAAAGGATCTTCAAAGCTTGTGCTTGTCACGATGTTATGTGCTACGAAAGCTTCCAGACTCAATTGGGGGATTGATATCGCTATTTGAGTTGGATTTGTCATATACGAAAGTAACAGAATTACCAGATTCAATTGGAAACCTAAGGAAGTTGAAAGTGATAAGGATAGATCATAGTGAGATAAGCAAGATTCCATCAACTATAGGCATGGTGGAGAGGCTTGAAGAATTTCATGCCGAAAAATGTGTGAATTTGGAGGGAGATATTCCTAGTGAAATTGGAAGTCTGTCCTCACTAAAAATCCTGAATTTGTCTCACACTTGCATTCAATCTGTGCCAACAACAATCAACCGGCTTTCTCGTCTCCAAGAACTTCATTTGGAAGGTTGCCATGAGCTTAAACGAGTCCCAGAGCTTCCCCCCAGTTTGATTAACCTCTATGTCGAGTCTCGCTCACTAAAGACAGTCCCAAAACTCTCAAACCTTACCAATTTAGTCAATCTGATAGTATCCGACTACATTGAGGAATCTCTTTCTAACCCATGGGATGCCAAATCTATCCAAACTCCAAACCTTAAGTGGGTTGGGAGGTTGTCTAGACTGGAGACGCTGAAACTGGTTCATAAGAGCATCATTGCACCACCGACCGAGCTTGCTTCCCTTCCTGGCCTGAAGCAACTAGTTCTGTCTTGTTTTGACCTGCAATCCCTCACTCAGCCGCTTCCTTCCACGCTGTCCATGTTGAAGCTTATAAACTTCAACTCATTGGCTGAATTCTCGCGCAGTTTGTACTTGAAAAATTTGTCAAGTTTAGAGCTATGTAAATCATGGCTGATGGAAATTCCACTCAATAGTTTTGGACAATTGGAGAATCTGAGGGAACTCATTCTGTCGAACTGCGTATTTCTTGTGCGGTTGTCCTCTTTGTTGGGCTTGAAGAAGCTCAGGGTGTTGCGCTTGTTGAACTGCCCGAAGCTAGTTGAGATCCAAGGTCTCGTCAAACTGGAATCGTTGGAAAGTATAAGGATTGGCAAGTGCAATTCCCTAGTAAGGTTGCCTAATCTCTTGAAGTTGAAGAAGTTGAGGACCATGGAATTTTTATTCTGCAGATCATTAGTGAGTTTGCCTTCTCTATCTCAATTAGCTTTGGAAGATTGTCATCTAGTAGTCGACAGATGCGATAAGCTATCCAACTACAATGGCCCTTGCTGGCTTTACAAAGACAAAAGGAAATGTCCAAACCCCCATTCTCGCCTATGAGCAGGAGATAGGGAACACTCGCATTGTCCTGTTTTCATGTAGTTTCCCCGAGAATGAGACTGCTTGGTCAGAGAGGATTTGCTTGTACTTTCTGTTTCCTTTTTTTCCCAGGTCGTGTTATTCTTTCTTCTCAACTTTCCAGTTAGCATACTCTGGATTTGTAAAGACACAACACATGCATAAGCAGTCTAGTAGTCTCTCTCTTTGGTCTCCACCCTACTCTGAACTAACGCAGGAAGCTCGTTTGATCGTGACTTGATTCATTTTCTTCTTTTAGATAACTAGTAACTTGAATTCAATTAAATGGCATAAGCATTTTCAAAAAAAAAAATGCAGGAATTTATCCTCCAATTTCTTGATCAGTTCCCTTTCTCCAAGAAATAAAGAATACTTCCGATTGCTGGTTGTCCTACATTCCCTCAACCAAGTCTAACAATGTTCGGTACAGCACAATTTTCTTTAGTGCGCGATGGAGTTCTGACTACCATTGATGTTGGTGACCTAGTTATAGCTTATAAGTTGAACGGACAATATTAACATGGTAGTTGGATGTAAATGGAATAATTAAACGGATAGGATTTGTTATCCGCCATGTGAATGTAATGACTGGTTAACTAAAACAAGCGCGACAGAGAATTAGGAGACTGGTCGTGGAAAATCTTGAGATATCAATTGCCTGGAGTGATTGTTCCCTTCAGTTATTTGGTTCCTGAACCAACAAAGGATCTTTCTTTTATGAGGAACTAGCTTTAATGAGTTGGCCAGTGGCCATGGCGGAAATTTCTTTGTAAGCAGGCAGGATATGCCAGTCAATGATTTGTTGACATTTCCAGGTTAGAACGTCTCTTTCACTTCTACCAGAAAGGGAAACAAAAAAAGACTCCTCTTTTCAATGATTTCACTAGCTTAAATGGATGACGACGAATGACGCAGAACGTGAATGTAGAGTCCTCGAGCATCGTCTACACCAGGCAGGCATCGGTTGCTGGGTAATGTTCTACATAACTTCCGCGTCAAAAGTTAATTTACTAGCCTAGTTGGTTGTATCGCAAGCAAACCGGGTCTTAATTGTAAGACGAAGGCTGAATTTGCAATGCCAATTCGATTAACGTACAAAGTCTTGATCTAGTTATAGAAGGCGTTAGCGTCCTACGATGGGGAAAGTATATTATGCATATTACATTTGAATCGAAACACACAAGATTGGTTGCTTGCTATGTCAGGGAGAGCTTGGGTCTAAAAGTGGAAAGCCCAATTAATGATGGGTTCTCGTGCCGGGAAAATATTAAGTGATTTCAAAGTGCCACATTAGCCGTTGATGTGGTGAGCATTTTTTCCTTTGCATCGACTTGACAATTTGCACTTGTCCCGAATTAAATTAAAAAAACTAATGTGAAATTTCTTTGTGATGTGGAATTGTTCTGTTTGACTTCGTCTTCCTCGCTAGTCCAAAGCCAGCCACTCGACCTCGGACGAGCCTAAGTTGCATTCTCCTCATCACCACAAATCCTTCTTAACTTCTTTCCAGACACGCGATCACCTTTCACTCACGGCTTCTTCTCCTTCCCAATCTGCTCCCTTCGATTCCCTTTTTACCGACCAGTTTATATCAAACTAGAAGAGGTTGCTTGAACTCCTTTCCCTCAAATATCCCTTTATTATCTCTAACCCTGATGTCGAGGAGGAGATATCGCTGTAAGACGTCAAGGTCGAGCTGATTGGTCTTCCCGAAAACCATGTGTTTCAGGGGGGACTATGAAGAGCTCACTGCGGTGTTCGATTATGGTCTGGAGGTCTTCAGGGCTAACAGGGCCAAGATTGACTCTTTCCATTCCTTTGAAGCAGACTATTGGGACAAGAAAGAACAGGCCTACCATGCTCGTATGGTCCTCAAGGGCCATCGTAAAATTTTTGAACTGCCTGAGAAAGCACACGCTAGGCTCGTCTTTGCGAGGGAGAGGCTAGCAAGTAAGCTGATTGCTCTCCATGCCCCGTATCGAGGCAGGAGCAGCAATGCTGAATTGGAGCTAGAGAAGGAGAGGCTTTCTAGAAGGCTGCATGACTTGGACCATGATGTTCAAGTTTCCCAATCCTTCGCGAGGCATGCAGTTAGCTCGTAGAAGCCCAACAACCCCTATTCGATGAACTCTAGGATGATTGTGACCGCTTTTGCCCCCTCGGTTCAGGTACGTGCCTCCATTGCGCATCAATGCACTGAGGAGAATAGGAGAATGGAGGCGCGCCTGACCTCTTTTATTTTTAGGATTGATATTACGAAAAATCTCAAATTGATCTACTTGTGATAAATTTACATCAAATTAATTTTTTGACCACCAAAAATCTTAAACTGGTATACATGTGAAAAATTTACTCTTCGTCAAATTGGATTGATATAAAAAAAACACAAATTAGTATACCTGTGACAAATGGAGGATAAAACTCCAAACTGGTACATCTGTCAACCATCACGTGTCATTTAACTAAGAAATTTGACAGTAAAATTTTACGGAAATTAATGGAGGGTAAAGTTGTCACAAATGTACAAGTTTGGAGTTTTTTGTGGTCAAAAAATTAGTTTATAATAAATTTATCATACGTGTACCAGTTTGGGGTTTTTCGTGATATTGACCCTTGTTTTTAAGTTATGTGTCAATTTATGTGTTTATGCCACGTTATCGAGAAGGATGAATACCACTGAATACCCTAACGCATGTTCACTGTGATACCAATACCTCGAATTTTTTATCGTGTCATGGAAAATCTTAAATTATACCCATCGTGACACCAATATCCAAACAATTTTTTTTGTGTTAAAAAAACCTGTAGCAGGCTACAAATTTGCGAATATAAGATTGGGGTATTGGTGAAATGAAAAAAAAGTTTGAAGTTTAGGATTTTTTTATGGTAGACAAATAATTTTGTGGCACTGATAATAATTTGGAAATTTGGTGACAAAAAAATGAAGGTATTGGTGTTACAATGAGAATAATTTAGGGTTTTTTTTAAAGTATTTTCCCAATTAAGATTAATACTAGCGCAAGTACTAAAAAACAAAAGAATATACAACTTGGGCATCAAAATGAAAAAAAAAAAAAGGTAGAACAATAACTTGCCATGATAGAGGAAACTTCCATTCAATCGAAAACGATTTTCGTTGATTTATTACAAAGCTCAATCCCTAATTATCGGTGAAACCATATCTTAAAATATAAGGTAATGTCGAAACTCGAGAGACGCATGCACGAATTCGGTCCGTACGGAGTAGAGCTAAGTCTAGGAAAATAAGGCATTACATCGAGATCCTTAAGAACAACAATGGAAAGTCAAATCCAGATTCGTTGACTTGTTGAATTGATGAAGTCTTTACTTAATTTACCATGTAATCCACCGAAATTCCAATTGGAATGAAATGTTTTAAATAAATTGGTAAAAAATCACAAAAAAAACCCCAAACTTTGCCCACTATAATACATTTATCATAAACTATTTTTATAATATCAAAAATTCCAAATTTGTACCCGTGTGATATATTTACCCTAAACTTTTTTTGTGATACCAAAAATCTCAAATTTATACCTATGTGACACATTTACTCTAAATTTTTTTCGTAACATCAAAATTCTCAAACTTATACCTATGAATGGACTGTTGATTTTGCTCAAACATCATGATGATTTATCACAAGTCAAGACGATGTTTTTTCCTCAGATGTACCAAGGATTCTTTCTCCTTGTAATGAGGATTTGACCAATAGCAAGTCCCACTAAAATAATCTACTTCGACTTTCTTTAGGTACGATAATGATGTCTTAATTGAAGTCCACTATTCTACTTTTACCTTAATGATAGTTTGGCAGTTTAAGGTTATTTTATTATGTTGATAATGTTTCGTAGGCAAACATTCGAGTGATCTCAGGACAATCAAACTTTTGCAAGACTTTCCTTTTAAAAAATGAGGTTGTGATACCTTATAGTTGATCAGATACTCATATGTCAAAAGTTGAATGGAGGTCAGTCTATCATTGGTTGATTAGATACCCAAATTTCGATAAGCAGTTCGACAACTTGCCCATTGATTTATGGTAATTGGAATTCTACAGTGCGGTGCCCCATGACTGGTTTATTTACCACGGTCAGGAAAATCGGGGAAAACAAGTGCTGGTTTCGCGTTGGTAATTGTTTCACAGAAAATGCTGAATTCTGGAGAACGGCTAACAAGGCCTCTCTTTAAGGCGGGAAACATGCTTTCGACAGGTGTCGTCCTTTGCCCGAAGACTCACGACATGATCGGATAAGTCTTCGGTGATCTCGAAGAATTCCGCTCCTCCCCAATTCCCTGCCGTTGTTAAATAGAATGCCTGGGAGAACAGCTGACCCAAAAAACATGAGTACGATCACGACAGCGAGGCATTTGAGATCGTGTAACTGAAGAACAAAGAACATGGTAACCTGATCGGCACACTCCGTTTTACATGGACCTAGTGGAAAGGATTTCAGAAATCCGTTTTACAAATGCATCTCTAAAATTTTGGCTAGGCGAATTGCACGTGTATTACCAACCTTGATTGGGCCTTCTCAAACGGCATTCGTTAAAGGTCGCAGAATTAACGATAACATCATGGTTGCACAAGAATTGTTTGCAGACTTCCATCATGAGGCTTATCGTCCTAAGTGTGCTATAAAAGTGGACTTCCAAAAAGCTTATGACACCGTTGACTGGACATTCATTGAAAAGGCTCTAAAGGCCTTCAAATTCCCGGATTTCTTTATAAAGCTGATTATGGCTTGTGTTACAACAACCAAATTCTCAATTTCAATCAATGGGAACTTCGTGGCTTTTTTGCTAGTTGTCGAGGAATTCGCCAAGGCGATCCTCTATCGTCGTATCTCTTTATTCTGATTATGGAAGTCTTTTCGGGTATTCTTAAGGCCAAAACAGCCCAGCCGGATTTCCATTGGTTTTGGCGTTGCAAAAGAATTGGTATATCTCATCTCTTTTTTGCGGACGATATGCTTTTATTTTCTGAAGCTCACTTGAGATCGGTTGAACTAATCAAGGAATCTCTTGATTTATTCACGGGCTGGTCTGGCCTAAAACCGAACACTATGAAAAGCAATATCTTCCTATCGGGAGGGACTTCGACTTTTCATGGACAATTGATCCAATGCCTCGGGTTTCAACAAGGTACACTCCCATTTCGTTATCTTGGTGTGCCCATCATTTTGTCCAGACTACGTAAAGAGGATTGTAAAATATTGATTGACTCTATAACTGCTCGTGGACTCAACGGTTCTTGTCCTTTGCCGATCGGTTGCAGTTGATCAAATCAGTCCTACACTCCATCCGAGTGTATTGGGCCACTATTTTCTCTGTTCTGAAATTAGTGATGTATAGAATAGAGGCGATTCTGCGTCAATTTCTTTGGAAAGGTCCTGATTTAGGAGCGGGTGGAGCTAAAGTAGCCTGGAACGTTGTTTGTTTACCCAAAGAAGAAGGAGGACTCGGGATACGGCGCCTGACAGAATACAACAGAGCAATGACACTTAAACACATATGGATTCTCTTCACTGATAAGGAGTCCATGTGGTGTAAATGGGTTCACTCTACCTTCTTAAAAAAATCAAATTTCTAGGTTGTTTCCAAACCTATGTTTTGCTCATGGTCTTGGAAGAAAATTCTGGATATGCGAGAGTCCGCCCAAACTTTATTTCGGTGGAAGATTGGAAATGGATACTCGGTATCCCTGTGGTTTGATTGGTGGCACGATAAAGGCCCCCTCTACCTTATCTTCAGCAATGTGGACATTTACCAGTCGCGGATCCCTCGGGATACTTCGGTTCGGGACTTTTGTGAGTGCACATGGCAACCTTCGGCCACACTAGACACCATCCTGAGCTGGACGGAACCACCTCCATCCTTTGTGGACAGTACTTCGGACAAGCTGATATGGACTCCTCATCCATCTAATTCATTCTCGGTAGCGGTAGCGTGAAATCACACCAGGAGAAAAGGACAGCTGGTCCCTTGGCATTCCTTCATTTGGGATCATCACATAGCCCCCCGTCATGCCTTCCTATTATGGTTAATCTCTCTTAACCGTCTGCCCACCCAGGTATTCCTCTCACATAACCGCAGGATTGATATTGCCTTATGTGCTTTCTGTGGTACTAGACCAGATTTGGTCAACCACCTATTTTTTGAATGCACGTCTACTAGGTGGCTGGCATCATTTTGGGCAACAAAATGCAATCTTCCTTGGCGAAACTGTCCCTGGCAAGAACACATAAGATGGGTAATGAAAGTATGCGGCGGACATTCCTTTGCTCACCGCCTATCTAGGTTTTCCTTTGGCGCATTATGTCAGATCATTTAGCTTGAAAGGAACAATGCTATCTTCAGAAACAAGAGTATCCATATCCCGGGTATGCGCAAACACCTCATTAAAATGGTGAAGGATAAAGCAATATCCATTGGAGGGATTGAGGACACGCCTAGGAACCGGAAATTGCAACGGAAGTGGGGATTATCTCCTTCGATCTTCGATGCGATTGGGTTGGTCTATTAATGTTGGTGCTCCCTTAGTGGTTCTCGGTAGCCTTTCTTAGACTTGATGTATAGCCTTTGCTGGGCCTTCCTTGACCCCATTCGGACATCTCTTTGTCCTACTTGGTTCGAAGGTTGGCCTTGGCGTTAGTTTGTATATGGTGTTTTGGAAAGTTATACATATTCTTACCTTTACCAAAAAAAAATAAATAAATAAAAATAAACACATCCCTTGCACCACAGCTACATTTAAAACCATCTGCACCTGAAATTCCTTGAACAGAATTGTCCCAAGAAGAGGTTTAACTGATCTCAGTAAACATCTCAAAAGATGCAAAGATCTCCTAAGCCAAGCTGCTGTACAGCAGCTCCAGACATGCAGGGATAGCCCCAAAAGACACCGAATCTCCTTAAAAAACCATCCAAATAAGACTCCAAATCAGTACAGGCAAATGTGTTTGTATTAAACAAATTAGCAGCTCAAATTGAGCTGCTAACAGCAGCTCCATTCAGCAGGATCAGAATGTAGAATCGCCAAATTAAAACTTAAGATCAAGTTTCTAGTGGCTTTAGGCAAGGAAATGATTCTGCTGGACAACAGCTGAATAACATTAGATCACTTATCGAAGCTTCCAGATCCCAAACAAGATCCGGTTTACCTCCACATATAAGGCAATCACGCGAGGAAAACTGCATCAGCAGTTACTGAGCCTACCAGTGTGAAGACAAGAAGATATTACTGTCGCTAAGGGCAGCAACTTCACCCGTAAGCCTCTTTGAGCCTATAAAAGCTCACTCTATAGCAGCTCATGGACGGAGGCATTGCCACTCAGTTCACCTCCCCAAAAGAAAGGAGCAAAAAATAACCAAGCAGGGGAGCACGAGACAGCAATCCAAAAACAAGAAGCATCTGAAAAATTTAGTCCATCAAATACCTTCTACTCGAGCAGTCTAAGAGCATATAAGCAAAACGAGGTCCAAAAACAAGAAAATAGCAACCCAGAAACACCTCAGATCAGTTCTTTGAAAGGCCCCTTATCTGATACTTGAAGAGGAAATAAAGACAAAGTAAGGGATATGAAAGTTGGACGGATTTCAAGTACTGGAATCAATAGCTCTTTTATCCCAAAAGTAGGGAAAATGAAGTCATCGATCTCCTCCAACGAGTGGCAACTTGTCCCATCGGTTTTTCATAGCTAAGAACAAGGAAAACTAGCGACAACCACAACCCAATCATGTCTGACATAGAGCGATCGATCAAAGGAATTCTTGTTTAGTTCATCTCAACCTCAGTTCACTTGCAACCCATTTATAGGGAGGAAATTGATATATCAAAGATCTAACATGCACATACAGAGAGTAAAAGTTCGAACAAACAGGAGCGGAGCGCCAACTAAGCGAGCCGCAACAAGTTAAGTGACGACTCGACAAAACAAGGATTGAGTTATCTGATGCGGAAGCATAAGAGATTGAAAATTCCATTGATCAACTCAAAAATGGAAAAGAAAAGGCGTGAAAAATTGTGGTCTAAGCCGCATCAGCGAGATACCATTCCCCATATTGAATAGCATAGAAAGCTTAAAAGTAAAAGGTCTAAATTTCGTAATAAAAATTGCTCAAGTTAAAGGCTCCGAATGATTCGGGCTGGCTGGGCTTGTCCCTAAATATTGGCCTGGCCTGAACAGATCGTGCCCACTGCCCAGTGTTTATCGACCCAAATACACAGGCCCGGACCAAACAGATAAATGTTTTGGCCCAGACCGATTTGTTTTGAATCAGCCCGGACCGGTTCGGGCCAAGTCTGAATTTCACATAAGTCTCCAAAAACATGCCTCAAATCTGGAATATGGAAGCGGGATTCGAACCCAAGGCTCCGTTTATTTGGCGGAAAATATTTTTCTTTTAGAAAATATTTTCTCAGAAGTCATTTTTCTGAAAAATGTTTTCCTGGAATACAATTTTCTGATGTTCGGCTAAAATATGAAAAAAATTTCAGAAAATATTTTCTGGTGTTCGGCGACCGCAGATTTGGCGGCGTTCGGCGACCGGCGGTGGCTGGCGACGGGCAGCGGTCGGCGACGGGCAACGGTTGACGATTGGTGGCGACCGACAACCGACGACTGGCGACCGGCGGCGGCCGACGATCAACGATGACCAGAGATCGTCGACCGACTGTGGCGACTAGCGGCGGCCACCAGTGGTGGCGACCGGCGGCGGCGACCAGCGGCAGCGGCGACCGGCAGCGGCCAACGATCAACGGTGACTAGCGACAGAAAACCGGCGGCGGTGATCGGCTAAGTATGGCGTGCGAATGCGTTCGAACGTTACCAACTAAGTCAATTCAGCTTGATGATGTCCCCCAATCTAAGTTTGTTATTTTCAGCCAATAGAAAACGTTGTCCGAAAATCGACTAGTATTTCGTCATTTAAACACCGAAAAGTCGGAAAACAATTTATTAGAAATAGTTTTGACTAGACTCATTTTGTTTCACGGAAAATGAATAATCTAGAAAATATTTTTCTCAAATTGATCTCTTTCATCGCTTGAAATAATTATTTAATGAAAAATATTTTCATTATCAATAATAATTTATGCCAAAAAATTTTCGGGAGAATGAAAATAAAATTTTTTTTTGGTAAGGAAACAATGAAAATATTTTTTTTTCGTTTATTTTTGTAAAAGATACAAATAATTATTTTTTTAAAAAAATATTTTTTAAATTATTTATTTTTCGTTAAAGAGAAACACCCATAATTTCTTAGCTTTTGCTGCATTACATGAACAGATCTTGCACGATTTTTCAGCCGCGTGAATTAAGCTGATCTAGACCGTTGACGAAGTAAATCTTACTCAGATTGGCGTAATTATTATTAACGGTGCAAAACCGGAAATTAAACTCTCCAACTTTTCGGCGCGTGGAAGGAAACTTCGGAGGAGGCAGCGAAAGTGGTCGCCTCTGGCAGAAAACCTAATTTACCGTCTGTTCGATTTCAAGCCTGTTGCGTTTTCTCTTCGTTCTTCCTCCGACCGCACGGGGAGAGAAGTCTGCTGTTCTTCTTCCTCCTTTCCTGCTTCATCTGCTCTTCTTCTTCCTCGCGTTCACCATGTCGTCTGGGAAACGAGAGCGATCGCTGACGCCGGGCTACAAGTACGACGTGTTCTTGAGCTTCCGAGGGCCCGACACTCGCCGCACGGTTGCGGATGTCGTCTACGAAAGCTTAGTCGACGCCGGAATTAGCGTCTTCAGAGACAACGAGGAGCTTCGCAAAGGCGGGAATATCGGGCCGGAGCTCGAGCGCGCGATCGACGACTCGAGGATCCACTTGCCCATCTTCTCGGAAGGCTACGCATCCAGCGCGTGGTGCCTCCAGGAGCTCGCGCGCATGGTGAGGCGCGGGAGAGAATCCGCGGGGCACGAAATCGTGCCGGTATTCTACGGCGTGAGTCCTTCGGACGTCAGGCTTAGGAGGGGTTCGTACAGCGAGGACCTGCTTTGGCACGAGGGGCGTTACGGCGACGAGACGGTGCGAGAGTGGAGGGAGGCTCTAATGGAGGTCGGGAATCTCAGCGGATTCGACGCACGAAACGCACCGTAAGTAAACGAAGAAACTTTAATGGCCATTACACTTAGCGCTCTCTCTCTCTCTCTCTCCCCACCGAACCCATATATATCCAAAATACGCTTAGAAGGGCTAATTTTTTAATTGGCAATTAAAGGTTCCATAGCATGGCGGTAATGATATCGAAAGGTTTGGGGGAGACATTTTAAAGCTGCTTCTGTGTTTTGGACGAATGTGCTCTGTTAGACATGAACTTTCTGAGACTCACAAAACAGAAGTATTTATCGAGCCAACAGGATCCACTTTTCTAATTATCAACAAGACAAATTCACTTGGGATATGGTTAATGACTTGCGACACCTTCAGTTGAATGGTTTATTTTAATTCTTTTCCCATAAGAATTTGTAGAGGCTACAAGAAATCCTTTGTTTGGGTCGCCTCATGAATACCTGAGAGAGAGAGAGAGAGAGAGAGAGAGAGAGAGAGAGAGAGAGAGAGAGAGAGAGAGAGAGAGAGAGAGAGATGCTGTTAGGGAGTGTTTCCAGCCAAAGCAGGATACAAAATGTTTGTTCCAGAGGATTCCTAGGTATGCTTGTATATATATTGCTGATATAGTTTTTTTTTTGGTAAGGTATATTGCTGATATAGTTGCTCCCCCTTTCTTCTAAGATGATGATTTATTATGCATGGCAGGCTTGGTAAACTTGTTAGAGATCTTGTTCAAGAGCTTTTTATTAAGCTGAAGAAGAGACAGAAGGTTCTTCCCGATCATTTAGTTGGAATTGATGATCGAGTCAAAGACGTGATGCAGTTGTTGGACTGCAGCTCCCGGGACATACGATTTCTTGTTGTGCATGGGATGGGAGGCATCGGCAAGACAACTCTTGCCAAGGCGGTTTTCAATGAGAGACCTCCTCTGTTTGATGGTTGCAGCTTCCTTTCAGACATCCGAGAAACTTCACTAAACGGTGGCATCGTAAGGTTGCAGAGCCGACTGTTATCCGATATCCTGAAGAGGTCCATTGATGTCCATGACACCGATGACGGTCTCAACATGATACGAGAAAGATTTCGCAACAAGAGTGTCCTCATTGTTCTTGACAATGTGGATAAGAGAGAGCAGCTCATGAAACTGATAGGGAACCGTGATTCGCTTGGCCCAGGAAGCAGGATTATTGTCACAACTAGGAATGTGGGTCTTCTGGGAGCGGAAGAAATGAGACACTATCCTGTTGTCTCATTTTTTCCGAAAGAGTATTACGTTTATGAGATGAAAGACATGAATCCTTGCCATGCTATTCAACTTTTCAGTAAGCACGCATTCGGAGAAACCCTACCTCCAGATGATCTCAAAACTATATCCAGTGAAATATTGGCCACTGCGGGAGGAAATCCTTTGGCTCTTGAAGCTTTAGGTTCTTTCCTCCGCGGCAAAAGCCTCCAGATATGGGAAGAAACATTGGAGCGTGTAAGGAAAGTACCTGATAGGAAAGTCCAAGAGACATTACGGATAAGTTACGAGGCATTGAACTTTGAGGAGAAGCAAATTTTCTTGGACATTGCATGCTTTTTCAACGGCACGAAGAGCACAACCGCAGCATATATGTGGAAAGATTGTGGTTTTTTCCCTGAAAGTGGACTTGCTGCTCTCATTGATATGTCTCTGTTGAAGAGAGACCATCACAACATTCTTCGGATGCACGACCTGATCAGAGATCTTGGAAGGGAAATTGTTCGAGAGGAGAATTATCTGAATGCAGGAAGTCGAAGCAGGTTGTGGGAATCCGAGGAATGCCTTCGCATACTTCGTGAACCGGTAAGGTTATTGACACGAGTAAAACTGCAATTTTCTTGGTAAAAAGTTGACAGAATTCTGGTCTTTGTGAGAGTTCACTGCCCTCTGTGTGCACAAGTTTCTTTGTTTAATGTTAAAGCTCACTGATGGTTGCTATCTTTGCTAGATTGATTACCGGCGAACGAGCAATGTTGAATTACTTAGGTTACAATTCCCTCTGGTACAGACGCTTACTAGTCAAGAATTTGCTGCTCTGCCAAAGCTTAGGTGTCTACATGTTGAAGGAGTAAACTTCACTGGAGATTATAAGAATGTTTTGAGAGAATTGAGATGGCTATCTTGGGATTGTTGTCCTGCAGACTTTGAAGCGACCAATTTCTCTCCAAGCAATCTGGTCGTTCTCAAGCTTTCTTGTAGTGAATTTAGAGATGATTGGCGCGGATGGCGCCAAATCATGGTATGAACAGTTACACAAGCATCTATTTCTATTTTTATTGTTTTATCGAACATGCTTGCAATTGCTCATTCTCCTTTTGATATTCTTGTGAACAACAGGATTCATCTAAGGTGAAATTTCTGGAACTTGGAAAATGCAGCCGCTTAACTAGATTGCCCGACCTCTCTGCCCTCCTCTTGACATTGGAAAGGTTGACTATACGAAATTGCCAAAGCTTGGTTGAAATTGATGAATCAATTGGTAAGCTAGTGAACCTGAAATACTTGGAAATTGATGCGTGCAAAGCTCTGAGAGAGTTGCCCGAAGAAGTGGGTTGTCTAAAGGCTTTGAAAGAGCTGATTGTGAGGGGGACAATACTTGGTCCTGTCAATTCGTATCTTCCCCACTCGATTGGTGATCTCCAGTCTTCGACGAGCCCAGAGATTGAAAGTGTTGGAATTAGCGAACTTCCACACTCAATTGGAGAACTAAAGGATCTTGAAAGCTTGTGTTTGTCCAGGTGTTATGAGCTAAGAAAGCTTCCAGACTCAATTGGGGGACTGGAATCACTATTTGAGTTGGATTTGTCATATACAAAAGTAACAGAATTACCTGATTCCATCGGAAACTTGATGAAGTTGGAAGTGATAAGGATAGATCATAGTACAATAAGCAAAATCCCAGCGACTATAGGCATGATGGAGAAGCTTGAAGAATTTCATGCCGAAAAATGCGTGAATTTGGTGGGAGATATTCCTAGTGGAATTGGGACTCTGTCCTTTCTGAAAATCCTAAACTTATCTCATACTTGCATCCGATCTTTGCCAACAACAATCAACCAGCTTTCTCATCTCAAGGAACTTCATTTGGGCGGTTGCAATCAGCTTCAACGAATCCCAGAGCTTCCCGCCAGTTTGATTAACCTGCATATCAAGTCTCGCTCACTACGGACAGTCCCAAACTTCTCAAACCTGACCAATTTAGTCAATCTAATCGTAGATGACTACTTTGAGGAATTTATTTCTGACCCATTCGATACACCAAACCTGAAGTCGGTTGGGAGGTTTTCTCGACTGGAGACGCGGAAACCTGTCCATAAAAGCGTCATTGCACCACCGACTGAGTTAGCTTCACTTCCTGGTATGGAGCGATTAGTTCTGTCTTGTTATGAACTGCAATACCTCACTCAGGTGCTTCCTGTCACGCTGAACTGGAAGAAGCGTATGCTTGAGTCATTGGCGGAATCATGTTTTCACGATTCTCACTTCACAAATTTGTCAAGTTTAGAGATACGTAAATCGTGGCTGAATGATATTCCAGTCGGTCAGTATGCACAGTGGGAGAATCTGAGGGAACTGATCATGTCGAACTGCATATTTCTGGTGTGTTTATCCCATCTATCAGGCTTGAAGAAGCTCAGAGTGTTGCGCCTGTTGAACTGCCCGAAGCTAGTTGAGATCCAAGGTCTCGAAGAACTGGAATTGCTGGACAGTATAAGGATTGACCGGTGCAGTTCCTTAGTAAAGTTGCCTGATCTCTTGAAGCCGAAGAAGTTGAGGACCATGGAATTTAGATTTTGCAGATCATTAGTGAGTTTGCCATCTCTATCTCGGGTAGCTTTGGAAGACTGTCATCTAGTAGTTGACGGATGCGATAAGCTAGCTAGCCACAATGGCCCTTGCTGTCTTTACAAAAACTACAGGAAATGGTTTAACCCCTGCTGGCGCGCATGAGCCGGACGATAGAGGACACTCGCCTTGTCCTGTTTGCATATAGTTTCCCCGAGAGTCAGATTTGCTTTGTCAGGGAGGATTTGCCTGTACTTTATGTTTCCTTTTTTGTCCCAGGTTGTTCTCTTCTTTCTTCTCGACTTTCCAGTTAGCATTATTCTGGATTAACAGGGGAATCTCACGTGTGTAAAGACATTATTACATATGCAGAAGCAGTCTAGTAATCTCTCTCTTTAGCCTTCACCTTACTCTGAACCAACACAGGAAGCTCGTTTCATCTTAAATCAATGCATTCAGTTTCTTCTTTTAGATAAGTAATAACTTAATTCAATTAAATACCATAAGCATTTCAGAAGGAATGAATCGTGGAAGCTTGATTAAGATGCGTTCCTTTTCTCCAAGAAATAAAGTACACTTCAGGTTGCTGGTTGTCCCACTTTCCCACCGCCAAGTCTAGCCATGCTAGGTACGGTACACTTTTCTTTTATGTGCAATTGAGTTCTGACCGCCGTTGATGTTTGTGGCCTAGTTTTGGCTCCTAAGTTGAACAAATAATTTTGACACGGGATCTTGGTAGTCGAACGTCGATCGAATGACTAAAAGGATATGACTCGTCATCTATCTATTTAAAAATGGAGGATCATTGCACATTTGCAAACATAATATGAAAGCGGAAAAAATTTCGAATAAGGCTCTAAAGTGAACGGGTTTTCTCAAAAGAGGGCTCAAAGTGAACGTTATCTCAAATAAGAGTCTGAAGCGATTACTTGATCTCAAACAAGGATATGAGCTTACCGATAGGCCAAATCTTGGCTGGGCGGCGAGCA
Source organism: Syzygium jambos (assembly GCA_031216235.1). Classification (NCBI taxonomy): domain Eukaryota; kingdom Viridiplantae; phylum Streptophyta; class Magnoliopsida; order Myrtales; family Myrtaceae; genus Syzygium; species Syzygium jambos. Next base: position 25,596,144 of record CM062230.1, read on the forward strand.
TGTGCTGATTCCAGTGGCCCGAGCAGGGGCATTTTTGTCCAGAGTCATTTCTTTTTTTGTTTCTTTTTCTTTTCTTATTTTCTCGCTATTCATCTTCTTCGTGCTTGGAGCAAGATCGTGAGCATCATCCTCGTCACGGTCATTGTCAGGTCATCAATGGCGGCCACATGCCCCACCCTGTCCATGTGGCCTCCCTCACCTCCAGAACTTAGGGCATGCTCAGACTGGACAGCGACGAGCGAGGGTTGCCTTCGCCTCCGCCGCCCCTGCAGCAACAAGAAATCACCGTACAGAGCAGAAGATTGAAGGGAGGGTCACCGGCTCGCGGCAAGGAAGCCCTGAAGTCATCAATGCGTGGAAGCTCGTGGAAGGCCTTGATGCCGGCGAACCAGAACCAGAAGACTCCGAGCCCGAGGCCGTTGGGACTTTTCCGAGGTCTCGCGAGCATCGACGCGAAGACAAGTTCATGAACCAGATTGGTTCTCCGAGGAAGGCGTTTTATGGAGGCAAGGAAAACAAGGGGAACGCCGAAAATGGGTCGAATCAGGACTCAACAACAGTAAGAAAAGTTCCTAATGGTCGTTAGGGATGTTTTATATATAATCAACAATAAATTGTAATACTTAAAGAATAGAATTAAAATATTCCAAGGAAATGGTTAATAGATAGAATTACAAAAGTCTTGGCATTTTGATAATTGTTAATTTGTAACATTAAAACTCACTAAAATTGTTTTCCTTTTTTGGTTGAACAAAAGTCATGGTATTTAATGTGGTAAGTTTCCGTTTGGTTTAGCATTCCCAAGGGGCTTTCGGTGTCGAAAGCCCCTTGGGGAAATGCTAGGGCTTTTGACAAGCATTCGTAATGGGCTTTCGACCGAAAGTCAGCATTGGAAATGCTAAAAGCTTAAAGCTGGTCCGGATCAATTTTGGGCTTTTAGCATTTACCAAATGCTAAACCTAATTTTTTTTCTTCCTAAACTACTCTCACTTATTCTTTAATATTCTAGTTTTGCCCTTTGTTGTTACTCTTTATCTTCTTCGCGAAAGGGTGGCCGGCGAGGGTGCCCGACGACATCGGATCTGGACAGCGAAGGGCCGGCAAGGGGCCGACAAGGTCGCCTGACCTAGGCGACGGCTGCTTGGCGGCTTGGGTTGTGCGACCTCAGGCCTCATGGCCTGCGGTCGGGTGACCCTCAACGAGGGCCGCCTAGGTTGCGTGACCCTTGCCGGCGGTCGCCCGACCTCGGGTGATGGCTGCCAGCTCCAGATCTGGCTCGCTGGCGGCCGTAGCCCTTCACCGGCTCTGACGAAAGGTAACTTTTTTTTTAATAAAAAAAGGTCTCAAAGCCCTTTGCAAAAAAAAAATAGCAAAATACTATTTGGGCCAAAATAGCTTCACAAATAATTTTTTACCAAACGCTATTTGTATTTTTCCAAGGGCCTTTAACCTAAAGCTATTTGTATTCTCACAAGGCTCATTTGCAAAGTTAAATTAAACGGGCCCTAAATCCTAGTTCAAAGCAAAATAAGTGGACACTACCAAAAAATACTCATTGTAAGGAAATGATCGATCCCTTACTAATTAGCGTACGTGTCACTCTTAGAGGCATCCTTTAAAGTTCACAGTAAAATAAATAGACAATATATGGTGACCATTGAAGCGACCTCATGGAATATTTATTCATTTCACCAATTCATTTCCCTCTTGGAGGCATCCTTGAAATTTCGTGCATTGCCTGAATAAGAAAAGTGACTTAAATTTACAAGACAGTAAATATATTTATCAACTGAACCACGAACATAAGTCATGTTGATTATTATTTTCAGAGCAATTTATTGAAAAATATATCTTATTTATTTGAATATTGTTAGCATAATTTTTAACTAACATGCACACTAAATATTCAAATTGAAATTATTTACTAACTAAACAACAAACATAAGTTATGTTGACTATTACTTTACTAAGTAATTAATCGCAAACTATGTCTTGTAAGAATATCCAATTTTAATTATTCCAAATTTATCTTCATCATGTGTAGCTAATTTCCGGTTATTTTATGACTTGTTTATTTCGATGTGAGAAGTGTTTTTATGGGTCAAGATGAACAAGATAGAGCAAATTATTAGAGATCAATGAGAATTTCCATTTATAATATATTTTTTTAAATATAGAATTGGTGAGCTATGATGTATGGATCTTATTATGCCTGATTCTGCTCCTTAGCAATTTATTTGTCAAGGTTTTGAATATGTTAGGCAATTCATTCTAATTTTCAATTTGATCCCTTCATGATATGAAATCACTATTTAGCTAACCTGCTCATTCTATGCCTAACTAAATGTCAATGTGACAAAACTGTATACGTATGAGTATGAGCGGGACATGACGCCCATCCTCTACTTCTTCATCATCTTTTTGTTGGTGATCAATGCTGTCATCGTTGAGGATGCCCTCATGGACCGACTGGTTAGGTTAACAGGCCAACCAAACGGCATGTGCATATCGAATAGCCCAATTTACGGTCCATTCTAGTTTCTTTAACTTTAACTTATGGTTTGTTTAAGGTTGCTTTCCAGCATTGAATTTCTTCTCGGAACTCTCTCACTGCAGCTTCCGCTTAGCCAGAGATTAGTAAAAAGAAATAGCGGAAGGAGAGAAAGAGAGGATTTAATTCGACGCCTTAATATGCAAATATAGCAAGGGAGCAATTGACAAGAGGACAAGAACATGGACCGACTCGCCATCCAACATTCAATTTAGAGAGCGACTTCCGTAAAACCTCCCTCTCTACGCCCTCTACGCCCATACACAACCAGCATTAATTAACCACGTTCCAAATCACCCGCAACTTTAGCAAGATTTATAAACATAACCTATTCATAGGGTTTGGCGTGCGATCATGCTACATTTGAACCCGAAATCAAATGGATCAAATAGATGACCACACCCATTAATGACAAGACCATTAGGGACGTCGTCTTTGCACCTAATCAATCCCAACGTTGTTTAATGCCTCGTAGCGTAGGGGAAAGATGGAACCCTAGTCAATAAATCGGAGTGTCAATGCCCTGAAATAGTGTGTTCCTATAGTTGGCTAGCTCTATGTTCTGCATCATTCTAGTTTTACAACGCCAATCCACGAAAAATCAAACCCCAACCTCATGCCAAAAATAATTGAAACGTAGACACATTCGCATCATAGAGAAGCAAGAACGCTTATAAAATGGGGATGGTGCACTAAATGACCAAACCAAACACCATCTTTCCAGTACAAAACCTCTCTAGCCCCTAGTTCAGTCGTTCTTTCCTTTCATCTCTTCCACTGCTCTCATCTCTCGGTCTCTTAAACTCTCGTCTCCCTCGATCCCTCTTTCTGGATTCCGCTCTAGCCATGAACTCCACCATGCACGGTCTTTCTTTCCTCTCGGTCGTCCTCACGCTTTCGGCGACGGCCATAGCAGTTGATGAGGAGGTCTCGAATGAACGGATTGGCATATTACCATGCCAGCCGGAGTTGCACGTGGCCCAGTTCTCTGGCTACGTCTCCGTCAACAGGGAGGCGTCCCTCTTCTACTGGCTAGTAGAAGCTGCTGGCGACCACGAGAAGAAGCCACTCGTCCTGTGGCTGAAGGGAGGACCTGGGTGCTCCACCGTTGGCTACGGCGCAATGCAGGAGCTCGGCCCGTTCCGAGTCTCGCCCAATGGCGAAACTCTGGTCACCAACCCATATTTGTGGAATCGAGGTACTTAATTAAGCTGCTTTCACAAACATGAACTGAACCTCCATATTCAAAATGTATGTAAAATTTTCTCTGTCTCCATTCTTTTCACTCAAATTTCTGGTTTTTTTTGTGCAGAAGCGAACTTCTTGTTCTTGGACTCGCCAGCCGGAGTCGGTTTTTCTTTTTCAACTGACAACTTCACTCGATACGGAGACCGCTCCACAGGTGCGTACCAATTTTTCTTCGTTTCCCTCTCCAAAGTTTTGGGAGCCTTTTTTCACCAAAATATAAGAAACTGAAGTTGATCCTTGTCTACTGTGAATGAAACTCTAGCCCATGAAGCTTATACATTCCTGAAAAGATGATTCAAGAGATTCCCAGGGTATAAAGGCCGAGCCTTCTACGTCGCCGGAGAAAGTTATGCCGGTAAAAATCATTCAATCATAATCTTTCCAAAGCGTTGACTGAGTTTTTAAACTCATGTTTTGATCTTTGATCTCGGGTCATTATATTCCATCATTAGCGGAGATCATTCTGAAGAAGAACCCCGGGAAAACAAATCCGGTGATGAATCTCCAAGGCATTTTGGAAAGACGGTAGAACAGTTTCATCTGTTAAAGCACACTCAAGAAATGAAAAGGAGGAGCAGATTAGTACTTGAAACAATTCTCTTTTTGCAATTTTTCAAAGCTGTATGTTTAGTGTTTATGGATGCATTAGTAGTGACCGCCGGTCCCAATATCTGTGCTTCTTGAAAATGTCCTTCAGATGGGTAATCCTAACTTGGACAAGGAGTCCGAACTGAAGGGGAGATCTCTATACTGGCGGAGCCACGGTCTCATCTCGGATGACACTTACCAAGGGCAGACGAGCACTTTGTGCAGCTCTCCGAAGACATACAGAACGAAGGCACGTGAGCCCTACTACCGCACATATTTGCAAGAGGAAGCTGGAAATGTGAATTTATTTGAAGCACTTTTAACAGAGTGTGAAACTGAGGAGGTAATTTTTCACTATTTCCTCGCGTGTGGAAACCTAACAAATGATTAATATTCACTGCACTACGTCGAGTATTCTGACACTATGATTTTTCCTGAACAGGTGTCTAAGTTTTGTCTCGATCGGATTACCTCCAAGTACATGAACAGGAAGGATGTGCAGCAAGCCTTCCATGCAATCCCCACCGCATGGACACTTTGCAGGTTTGTTCCTCTTCTCTTCCATTATTTCCATTTCATTTTCCATTAGTTTTAGCTTTGATTAACCACTCAAGTCTTATCAAACTATTATCTTTGGCCTTGCAGTAGCCCTATACAACATAATTACAGCCTACCCGCTAAGGAAAAGTCGATGTTGCCCACTCTGAAGCTCCTTATTCAATCGGGCTTGCAAATTTGGATAGACAGGTAACTAATGAGATTATTAACTGAAGGGGAAATGGATTCGAAGTTGCGCTAACCTGTACGACGAAAATCGAGCTGTGAGAAATTCAGTAATGTTCGAGTGTTTGTTTAATGAAAACTTTTTTGAATCTTCATTTCCATTCTTATCCGAAAAGGCAAATCTGTTTGGTTGTACGTGAAAACACACGAGGCTGGGGAAATAATAACCATGAAGCTCCATGCTTCAATGCGATCCTGGCCATGAACTTTTCTTCTTTTCATTTTTATGGCTGAGTCGTTTCCTTCTGTTCTCTGTCACTAATGAAGCAGGTGAAGCCTCAATGGAAGTTGTGCCTCATGGCTTTTAGTTTTGTTCATTTTAAGATTGTGAAACTATTTGGAAGTATGAGAAGGTCAAAAAATATGAAAACAATGTTTTGCTGCATAATGTTTTTTGCAGTTTAAGCAGTTGTCTATTCAACCTGAATATCTTTTTCTTTGTTCCTTTTTCATCAGTGGAGATGCAGATTCAACAATTCCCTTCATAGCCACTCGGACCGCTATTTCCAAGCTGCACCTTATGGTACCTTTGGGGCCATAATAACAAGGTAATCTATTCACTGCTTTAATGTTCTCACATATTAAATAAATCAGCTTGAATAACTATTTCCTTTGCTTACGGTCAATGTCGATTGATACGATGCAAGATTAGTGGCTGGTCCAAGATATACGATGAATTGACCTTCGCGACAATCAGAGGCTGCGGTCATGACGTCCCCATGTACACACCTGCTCAAGCGCTCAACATGTTCAAACACTTTTTAGCTCACAGGCCGTTGCCTAAGTATACGAAGTGATGCAAAAATCTGCAGCCTTGTGGAATTTTTCAAAATGTTGATCTAATTGTTACCTTAGAATATCATGTGATATAAAGTAATATCTCGTGTCATTTCTAGTTACTTAATTCTGGAAGCATAGTCACTATTGAAATATGGTCAATGTTTTCTTCGTTTATGGGTGTCATATCTTGAATGGTACCTAAAAACGCGTGATTCAATTAGTAAAGTATTTTGCTCTGGCTGGCTTTAGAAAATTTGTTTCAACTAGTCTTTTGATTGATGTGGACTAACTAGGTGGATATCACCCCCATTTATACTTAACCAAAGACAAATATGAGTTATGTCCATTTGCATAATCCACCAATTAAAGTCCGATTGGAGAAAAACATAACCCATTTAATCAGAGACGAACTTAGGATGAATATATTTGGGGACAAAATATTAGGAAAACCAAATGATTAGTCACAATTGAATATGTTGAAAATATGTCTCGAGTTTGAGCCCAAAATAAAAATCTAAATATTCGGAATTGAATATTTTGCGGCCATCCGAAATTGAGCAAAGCAAAAGAGACGTGAGTTTCCTAATGAAATTGGAGTCTATGGCTTGAAATAGGAAAGTCCATCAGAAAGGCCAACGTGGACTTTGAGATAGACATTGACCCAGTCAATGATGGATCAAAGAAAAGAAAAACGTATTTCTTTCCTTTTACAAGTTGGGCTCAGTGAAGAAAGAAAACAAAATAAGAAAGTCAAAAGGTGTATTTTCGTTGACCGAATCCCACTTGATTATGTTTCCCTCTGCAGTACGTGTAGTGATTTGTTGCACTTCTTCAGACGGTGGACATATGAGCATGTTTATATATATTAGCGGGTTGCTCGGTTGGTCAATAGACAGAAAAGAGCTATTGTTGATAAAGAAGTCTTGAAGCGCCGCGGTTGACGTGAAGACGTTCGTGAGTGCTTGGCGGTGGGTGTTTCCGTGGATTCTCGTTCGTGAATTATATCCAAGAAGAATTAGTGTTCAAGCGTAAATCTTGTGATAAGATTTGTGTACAATTCTTTTGCGAGATTGAGAGATTATTTCGTGAGAAATTGTGGGGCTAAACACTGTGTGAGTTATTGGGTGTAATTGGGGCTTGGGAAACACTGAGAGTGTTTGAGTGACTCGAGTGTGGTTGTAATCTCCGTTGTATCGCTTGATCTATAGTGGAATTTCGTGCTGCTCTCCCCGTGGATGTAGGTCACTACGACCGAACCACGTAAATCTGGTGTCTGATTTATTTTCTTATTCTGTCAAATTTATTGTTCGATCGCTTGGCTTCCGCAACAAAATATGTGCATGCATTTGATACAAAACAATAATATTATTTTCGTCCAATTAACCGTGAAAGAACAAACGAAAGAAATTATGCACAATGACAAATTATATAAGTGCGCTGCAATATTCTCCAAAGTCATTGCCCTCGGGCTTCTTTAATCAAGCAAAATGATCCACGATCGTGGATCGTACCAATACAGAGCACAGAGAGCAGAAGGCATCACAAGAGTCGTAACATATCTCTTATCATACTTCTCACTTCGCTTGTTTTCATCGCTGCACTTGCTTATGTCGCGACATAAATCCCGGCATTCACGTTTTAGTTTCTCAGCAAACGCCCTGCGTTCACACTTGAGAGGGCTTGAATTGGGGCCTCTCACCGTTGCGAACTCGAACGGCATGACGGCCACCAGCATTCCCACGACCACTTGCTTGGCGATGGTCGATTTCTCCCGGGGGGGGGGGGGGGGGGGGGGGTGGTGCCGCGGGGGGCGGGCGTGGGTTACCTGCAATCACAAGCTAAAGATAAAATTCTTCGTCGATCGTTGTTAATGTAGCTCACCCACCGATAAAATATTGACCGAAAGTGATTTTTTTTATCATTTATATTCGAAACGACCATTTTTATAGGAGCAGAGAGACGAAAGTTTAACGTCTGTAACCACTCGTCTGGGTGGCGCTGCTGGAGCGCGCACTCTTCCTCTCGCAAAAGATTGAGTGTTCAAATCCCGGGCAGCGCAGAGTGACTTAACCGGTGGCACGCGTGTGGTGGCTAGCACGTGTCGCCCCCAGGGTTTACTCTCCGGCTGTCGGCCGTGTGGGGTCCCTGGGTTATCAAAAAAAAAAAAGTTTAACGTCTGTATTTATTGAGGAGTTACTAAATTTTCCTTTTAACCATCCTACGTTACATCAGTTTTCATTCCGCACCGTCCAATATTCGAACAATTGGATGTTAAAAGGCGCTTAGGTCATTCGTTAAGCCTCGTTACATATCATGTGCATCCAATATTTGATGCTTGAACTCTCTCGTTGTTCTTTTAGAATATGTTATTCTTGTCGTTGATAGGACGATTGCATGTCAAAATCTAGGAATGGATTAGGTCTGTAGATCTTGCTAAAGTTGTGACCTTGCTAAAGTTGTGGGTGATTCGGAACGCGGTCAATAAATGCTGCTGGTTGTGTGTAGGAGGCGTGGAGAGGGAGGATTTACGGAAGTCCCTCTCTAAATTGAAAGCTGGTGGATGGCGAGTTGGTCCAAATGCGGAATGAATTCGGTCTCTATATATTTTAGGGAAAATGACATAAACAATCTTTGAACTTTGGCCATATATGCAATGCGGTTCCTGAACTTTTAATTTGTTCGATGTAATCTATGAAATTTATCTTAATGTTCAATGCAATCCCTGAACTTTAGCCTAATGTTCGATGTGATCCCTGAACTTTTAATTTGTTTAATGTAGTCCATTGGCTTTTGGTACATATTCAACGTAATCTCTAAACTAGTAGTCATTGAACTTGAATTAATTGAAGGACCAAATTGAACAAATTAAAAGTTCAAGGATTATATTGCACATTGAGTTAAAATTCAGGGGCCCCATCGAACTAATAAAAAGTTCAAGAACTATATCACACATTAGATCCAAGTTCATGGATTTTTTGTGTCAAAATACCTTTTACAAACCCATATTCATGAATCATGAACTTTTTTCGATTCTTGTCTAAAATGTTTCATAAACCATTTATAGGCAATCAACTCAAACTATAATCAATAGATACTTTTCCATTTCAAATAAGCAAAATGGTAGTAAATGCTCAATCTAGATTTTATGCAATAAACATGCCATTTCGTAACTCATAGTATATCTTATCCATACCGCTTGCGATTGAGTCTATAAACTCAAAGAAGAGATAATACCATTCACTTGGGGAAGCTGAAAACCAATTTACTATGGTTACTCGAATCAACAAACTCGTATTCCTATCAATTATTCAAAAAACGATATTAAAACTGAGTAAAACACTACTCTAACGAACAATACAACTAAACTATGCTTATCCGTCAATAAAACTACTTCTACGTGGTAACGAATAAATTCGTTTATAACGAACGCTCATTTTTATCCGTTACACGTAACTCGCACATGAAACTTCAAAATTTCGTTCCAATCAAACCGTGTTTCAAAATCGATTTTTGTCAAACCCACAGCTCTACAACGCCCTTATCTACCATTTCCATATAAATCTAAAGCTCAATAGCTCCTCAATCAAACAGTTCAAGTTTCACACAACTTGAAATTTAAGACCTGATTTCGAAAGTTACTCCAATTAAATGAATAATGGGCTTGAATAGTTACCAGGCATTACAATTCGAAATTGATTCGGCTTGTGGGAATGTCCCGATCGACTAGGAGAAAATTTTTTTTCTCTTTTTCCTTTTTCCTCTTTCCTCTTTCCTCTCTTCCTTCGTTTGTTTTCTCCTTGTTTTGTTCGCTGCCCTCAATGCTTTACGTGCATCACCTGTGAAGGAAATGAAGATAGGCTGAGGTTGTCCATTAAAGACATGGGCCTGGGCTTATTGGCCCATCTATTACACAATGTTATCATTCCATTGATTCACGTAAAATATTCTACTCAAATGAGGATATAATAATTTCGTCATCAAATAACATGGATAATCATTTTTTTCCAAATTGAGCAAGTTAAGCAAATGAAAATCATTATTATATTCTAATTTGAGTTGAACATCTTAAAAAATCTACATGTAACATTTTCTTTGTTTATCGTTCAACCGTACCAGATTGGAAGCCAAATCGGTAAATTCTATTAACTTGAATTAATGAAAATATAATATTGAACATTTTCATATAATTTTGGGACTAAACTGAAGATGTACTAAAAGTTTAGGGACTACATGAAACATATTAAAAGTAAAGGGATGACATTGAACAATCAAAATTCAAAGACTACATTGAACAAATTAAAACTTCATGGATGATATTGCACATTGGGTATTACAAACTTGTTACGTAATATTTTATTTGAATGATAACTATTTTGTACCACTCGCGACCTGTATGTCCGAGGTTAGCGAGCTCGTTATTACAGCCCCATCAAGATTTTGCAGCTAAGATGTCTCTCGACACAAGTACGATACAAGTCGGGGACGCAACACGATCTGTTGAGAGGTTCACTCATAACATGAATTGAACTTGTGACCTCTTAGATGCAGTTGATCTCTTTACATTAGGCCAACCATCTTTACAGCAACTCCTCTTCTGTGTTATAATCGCATATCATGTGTATATTGTTGTATCTGGTTAGATTAAATACATCTACTTATTCCAACAAGATTTGGGATTGCCACACAATAATTTTTCGAATTCATTTGAAAAAACATCATATTCAATTGTCTCGTCATTTGTGTGCAACAACATTCGAGGAGATATTGCCTTGAAATTTTTTATTGGCGTCAAACTTTTAGTCTTAGTTTTGATATTAGCAAAAAAAGAGCAATAGAAAGAGTCGAATTCCCAATATCATATTCAAAAATTGAAAAGAAAAAAATTATAAGAAAAATCACTCACCGCCTCTGACATCAAAAAGGAATAACAGACAAACCTATGAATCTTCGACCAAAATGAAATAAAAAAAAAAATTGTAGACTAAGCCACGTCACCAGAATATTATTCCCGAGAATGGGATAGAAAGGTTAAAGTAAAAGGTCTACTTTCGTAATAAAAATAGCCCAAGTAAAAAGATTACGAATGATTCTGGCGGGCTGGGCTTCTCCCTAAATGCTGGTCTGGCCCGAACAGATGGGGCCCGGACTTAACAAACAATGTTTTGCCCCAGACCGATTTGTTTCGGCTCGGCCCAAGGCTGAGTTTAACACAAGTCTCCAAAATATTCCTTAAATTGATGGGTTAATACCACGAAAAACCTCAAACTGGTACACCCTAACAAATTTATCCCAAACTAATTTTTTAATCATAAAAAATCCTAAACCGGTACACTTATGATAAAAATACCCCAAACTAATTTTTTGATTATCAAAAACCTCAAACTGGTACACTTGTGACGATTTTACCTTCCGTTAGTTTCGATTAAATTTTATTGTCAAATTTGTGAGTTGGATGACATGTGGCAGTTGATGGGTGTACCAGTTTAGGGTTTTACCCTCCGTTTGTCACAGATGTACCAGTTTATGATTTTTCGTGGTATTAATCCAATTTAACGGATAGTAAATTTGTTACAAATGTACCAGTTTGGAGTTTTTTATGGTCAAAAAATTCTTTTGGAGTAAATTTATCACATGTATACCAGTTTGGGATTTTTTGTAGTCGAAAAATTAGTTTGAGGTAAATTTATCACAAGTGTACCGGTTTGGAGTTTTTCGTGGTATTAACCCTAAATTGATTGTGTTTCTGGAATTGATTGGCCAAGAGGGAAAAAAGCACATTCCTTTGTTGAGACTCAAGTTCACTATACCTTTGTTTTGCGAAAAATGATTAATTTAAAAAACATTTTGAAAAATATGATTGTTTATCTTACTTACAAAAATAAATGAACAAAAAATATTTTCATTATCCACAAAAATACATAGACATAAATTGTTATCGATAATGATATTTTTTTATTAACTAATTATTTTAAGCGGTTATTTTGAAGAAATTTTTTTCAAATCATTCAAAAGGATTAGGATGTTTTTTTCTTTTGATTTCTTAAATATTTTCGTCATGCTAGTATATTGCACATATATTGTAAACCACGTGAATTAAGTTGATTCGATTAGTTGATCAAGTAAATCTTAAAGATTCATATAATTAACTATACACAAAACGACAATTGATCTCACTCCACCTGTTCTATACACCCTAAAAATATATTTTCACCTTTGTTAGGTGACTTCGATTTAATGACGTTTTCACTCCGCCTGTTCTAGAACCGTTATCAACACTCGTTCGAGTTGCTATACATAAAATAAAATAAAATAAAAATAAAGAGTGGCCATCATGCCTTTTTTCTGACGTATCATACAGTCCTACGATTTCATCTACTGGTAAGCTTCTCAAAAAATTTCATAGTTATAATCGAAACGATCAAATGGATAAAGAAATTAAAGTTATTGTACGAATTTTTAAATTTGATTAATATGCAAAAGTGGGGTAAATCAATTTACAGAAGTGAAATAAGGAATTGAATTCATTATTATTTCACTGAAAAGTGTCGATGAAATATATTTTTAAGTATTGATGGATTGATGAGTGGATCGACAAAGGATATGAAGAGTCATTTGTTGATTTTGTATAAGCTAAAGGCAATTGCGGCCCGCCATTGAGGAAATATAAATTGCAAAAAGATAAAGAAAAATATAAATTTGCAAATAACTTTGAGTTCTATGATTGATTGGAAGTTTTAAAGGAGTACGATGTGACTATTTATAACCGATAGTCGATGGTTTCAAGCGGTTACTACGACTCTGCTGCTTTAACGATTACGGCTACATCGACTTCACTACCTAAGACTATTATGTTATTGACGGTTGCATTAATTCTTATACTCAATAGTTTTTGGTTGATCGACTCTATTACCTTGACGATTACGATAGTCATATCGAATCCTTCATTCCAACACTTAGCCGTTTCATGTTTGCATTTTTATCGATGAGACTTTGGTCTTCATGCCGAGTAAGTTATCGGTCATCACACTTTGGACATTTTTTTGTGTCAATAATTTTAGGACAATCTAATTTCTTTTAAAAGATGCCATCCGGCCGCTCAGACCAAAACCGAGATAACTCTAGCACTGCTTCCGGAGAGCCGCGTGCCTATTGATTTCAACGGAGCCATCTTTATCCAATCATCGAGATTGAAGTAGCTGTTGCGCTCCCCGCTCCGTGTGCTTTACTGCTTATCGATTTCAACGTAGCCGTCGCGCTCCGCATGGAATGAAATTTCGAGGAAAGGCACCGAAAGTGATCCCTCAAATATCAAGGATCCAACGAAAATTCCTGGTAGGTGTTGAAGGCAGCCGTTGCGCTCCACGTGGAACGAAATTTCAAGGAAAGGCACTGAAAATATAAACACATGCGAAGAAGTGCAGGTAGAATAAACTCACTTCTCTTCGTTTTCAAACTATTTCCTTCTTCTTGGGGGGTGGGGATTTCTTCCCTGAACTCCGCGACAAGAGAAATTTGTTGTTTTTCTTCCTTTTCTGTTTCACCTGCTCTTCTTCTTCCTCGTTCACAATGTCGTCTCAAAAGCGATCAGATTCTGCGGACGGCGGGTCGACGTCAGGCTTGTCCGGCAACGCGTACGAGGTGTTCTTGAGCTTCCGAGGGCCCGACACTCGTCGCACGATCGCGGATATCGTCTACGAAAGCTTAGTCGGCGCCGGAATTAGCGTCTTCAGAGACAACGAAGAGCTTCCCTTGGGCGGGAATATTGGACCGGAGCTCGAGCGAGCGATCGATGACTCGAGGATCTACATGCCGATCTTCTCCGAAGACTATGCGTCCAGCGCGTGGTGCCTCCAGGAGCTCGCGCGCATGGTGAAGCGCCGTCGAGAATCCACGGAACACGAAATCGTGCCCATCTTCTACGACGTGAGTCCTTCGGACGTCAGGCACGGGACGGGGTCGTACGGCAAGGCCCTACTCAAGCACGAGGGGCGTTACGGCGAGGAGACGGTGCGAGAGTGGAGGGAGGCTCTAATGGAGGTCGCAGATCTCAAAGGATGGGATGCACGAAACGCAGAGTAAGTAAAAGAAGAAACTTTAATGGCCATTGCACACCCTTTCTTTAACTCTCTATCTCTCTCTCTACCAAACTAATTTATATATATAGATTCGAATTCAAAATATGCTTGGAAGGGCTAATTTTGATTGGCAATTTAAGGTTCCATAGCATGGTCGATGGTAATGATGTATGAAGGTTTGGTAAAGACATTTTATAGCTTCTTCTGTGTGTGCTATGCTAGAAATGAACTATGAGATGGTCTCGGACAGTTGCTGTTTTGTGCTATATCTGAGATTCAAAAAGCAGAAGTGTTTATCGTGCCAACACGGTTCGCTTTGCTAATTATCAACAAGACAATTCAATTGGGAGATGGTTCATGAATTGCAACACCTTCAGCTGAATGGTTTACCTTAAATTCTTTTCCCTTTAGATTATGTAGAGGCTATAAGAAATTATTTGTTGGATCACCGTCACAAGAGAGAGAGAGAGAGAGAGAGAGAGAGAGAGAGAGAGAGCCAAAGAAGGATTGAAAGTCTGCTTTAGATTCCTAGATATGCTCGTGTATTGCCGATCTAGATGCTCCTCTTTTCTTCTGAGATGACGATTTATTATGCATGGCAGGCTTGGTAAACTTATAAAAGATCTTGTTCAAGAGCTTCTCATTATGCTGAAAAAGAGACGAATGGTTCTTCCCGAAAGTTTAGTTGGAATGGAAGATCAAATCAAAAACGTGATGCAGATGTTGGACTGCGGCTTCCAGGACGTACGATTTATTGTAGTGCACGGAATGGGAGGAATCGGCAAAACAACTCTTGCCAGGGTGATTTACAACAGGATATCTCAACAATTTGATGGCCACAGCTTCCTTTCGAACGTCGGAGAAAGTTCACGAAATGACAATGGCCTCATAAGGTTGCAAAAGAAACTGTTATCCGACATCCTGAAGAGGTCCACAGACGTCCATGACGTAGATGACGGTGTCAACATGATACTAGAAAGAATCCGCAAGAAGCGCGTCCTTATTGTTCTTGACGATGTGGGGGAGGAAAGGCAGCTCAGGAAACTGATGGGGAACCGTGGCTGGGTCAGCCCTGGAAGCAGGATTATTATCACAACTAGGAATGTCGGTCTTCTGTCAGCAGCAGAAATGGGACAACAGGATAATGTCCCATTTCTTCCTGAAGAGTATTATGCTTATGAGATGACCGAGAAGCATTTTTACCATGCTCTTCAACTTTTCAGTCGGCATGCCTTCAGAAGAGACCTACCTCCAGATGATCTTGAAACTCTTTCCAGTGAAATAGTGGCCACTACCGGAGGAATTCCTTTGGCTATTGAAGCTTCAGGTTCTTTCCTGCATGGCAAAAACCATAGCATATGGTTAGAAACATTGGAACGTTTAAGGAAAAAACCTGATCGGAGAGTCCAAGAGATGTTAAAAATAAGTTATGAGGCATTAAGCTATGAGGAGAAGCAAATTTTCCTAGACATTGCATGCTTTTTCAATGGCGTAGAGAGCACATCCGCAGCATATGTGTGGAAAGCTCTTGGTTTTTTCCCAGAAAGTGGACTTGCTGCTCTCACTGATCTATCTTTGTTGAAGATAGACCATCCCAATACTCTTCGTATGCATGACCTGATCAGAGATTTTGGAAGGAATATTGTTCGAGAGGAGGGTTATTCGAATGCAGGAAATCAAAGCAGGTTGTGGGAATCTGAGGAATGCCTTCACATACTTCGTGATCAGGTAATGTTTTTTATATAAGTAAAACTGCATTTTCCTTGGTAAAAAGTTGACAGAATTCTGGTCTTAGTAAAAGTTCGCTGCCCTCTGTATGCACGAGTTTCTCTTGTTTGATGTTAAAGATCACTGATGCTTGCTATCTTTGCAGATAGATTACCAGCTAAAGAGCAATGTTGAATCACTTAGGTTACAATTCCCCAAGGTACAAACGCTTACAAGTCAACAGTTTGCTGCTCTGCCAAAGCTAAGGTTTCTTCATGTTGAAGGGGCAAAGTTCACTGGAGATTACAAGAACGTTTTCAGAGAACTGAGATGGCTATCTTGGGATTGTTGTCCTGCAGACTTTGATGCAACCAATTTCTCTCCAAGTAATCTAGTCGTTCTCAAGCTTTCTGGTACTGAACTTAGAGATGATTGGCCCGGATGGCATCAAATCCTTGTATGTACAGTTACACATGCATCTATTTCTATATTTATTGTTTTGTCAAAGATGCTTGCAGTTGTTCATTCCCCTTCTGATATTCTTTTGCCCCACAGAAATCATCTAAGTTGAAAGTTCTGGAACTTGGAGAATGCAGCCGCTTAACTAGATTACCTGACCTCTCTGCCCTCTCAACATTGGAAAGATTGACTTTGCGGAATTGCCAAAGCTTGGTTGAAATTGGTGAATCAATTGGTAAGTTAGTACAACTGAATTACTTGGAAATTGATGCGTGCAAATATCTGAGAGAGTTGCCTGAAGAAGTTGGTTGTTTAAAGGCTTTGAAAGTGCTGATTGTGAGAGGGACAATACTTGGTCCTGTTGGTTCGTATCTTCCCCACTCGATCGGTAATCTACAGTCTTTGACAAGGCTAGAGATGGAAAGTGTTGGAATTAGCGAACTTCCACGCTCAATTGGAGAGCTAAAGGACCTTGAAAGGTTGTGTTTGTCTAGGTGTTATGAGCTAAGAAATCTTCCAGACTCAATTGGGGGACTGCAATCACTACTTGAGTTGGATCTGTCTTATACAAAAGTAACAGAATTACCTGATTCAATTGGAAACCTGAGGAAGATGAAAGTGATAAGGATAAATCACAGTGAGATAATGAAGATCCCGGGGACCATAGGCATGGTGGAGAAGCTTGAAGAATTTCATGCCGAAAAATGTGTGAATTTGAAGGGAAATATTCCTAGTGGAATTGGGAGTCAATCCTTTCTGAAAATCCTGAATTTATCTCACACTTGCATTCGATCTGTGCCAACAACAATCAACCAGCTTTCTCATCTCCAAGAACTTCATTTGGAAGGTTGCCATAAGCTTAAACAAATCCCAGAGCTTCCCGCCAGTTTGATTATCCTGTATGTCGAGTCTCGCTCACTAAAGACAGTCCCAAACCTCTCAAACCTGACCAATTTAGTTGATTTGATTGTATCCGACTACTTTGAGGAATCTCTTTCTAACCCATCAGTTGGCGATTCTATCCAAACTCCAAACCTGGAGTGGGTTGGGAGGTTGTCAAGACTGGAGAAGCTGAAACTGGTTCATAAAAGCATCATTGAACCGCCGACTGAGTTAGGTTCCCTTCCTGGCCTGGAGCAACTAGTTCTGTCATGTTTTGACCTGCAATCCCTCGCTCAGCCACTTCCTTCCGAACTCTCCATGTTGAAGCTTATAAACTTCAATTCATTAGCAGAATTATCGCCCCATTCTGACTTGAAAAATTTGTCGAGGTTGGAGCTATGTAAATCGTGGCTGACGGAAATTCCACTCAATCGGTTTGGACAATTGGAGAATCTGAGGGAACTGACCGTGTCAAACTGTGCAGATCTGCAGCAGTTATCCTGTCTGTCAGGCTTGAAGAAGCTCAGAGCGGTGCGCTTGTTGAACTGCCCGAGGCTAGTTGAGATCCAAGGCCTCGAAGTACTGGAATGGCTGGAAAGCATAAGAATTGACCATTGCAGTTCTCTAGTAAGGTTGCCTAATCTCTTGAAGTTGAAGAAGTTGAGGACCATGGAATTAATATCCTGCAGGTCATTGGTGAGTTTGCCTTCTCTATCTCGGGTAGCTTCTGAAGATTGTCATCTAGTGGTTAACAGATGCGATAAGCTAGCCAACCACAATGGCTATTGCCAGCTTCACAGCTACAAAAGGCAATGTCCAAACCCCATTCGCGCCTATGAGCCGGAGGACAGACAATACTCGCCTTGGCCTGTTTGCATATAGCTTCCCCGTGAATGAGATTAGTTTGTCAGAGTGGATTTGCTTGTATTCTCTGTTTCCTTTTCTTCCCAGTCTGTGCTCTTCTTTCTTCTCAACTTTCCGGTTAGCATACTCTGGATTAACCGGGGAAGCTCACGTGTGTAAGGACATTACATATGCACAAGCAGTCTAGTAATCTCTCTCTTTAGTCTTCACCTTACTCTGAACTCACACAGGAAGTTTGCTCGATCATAAGATTCATAACTTAATTCAGTTTCTTTTTACTAATAACTTAATCTTATGTGCAATTGAGTTCTGACCGACATAAATGTTTGTCACCTGGTTATAACTTATAAGTGGATGGTTTTTGGTAGTTGGACGTGGATCGAATTATTAAACGGATAGGACTTGTTATTTGCCACGGGAATGTACTGACTGGTTTACTAAAACGAGCACGATAAGAGGACTAGGAGACTTCTCGTGAAAATTTTCTGTGTAAGCAGGAAGGATATGCCAGATTTGTTGGCATTTCCATGTTAGGACTTCTCTTTCGCTTCTACCATGTCTTTAAAAGGCTTTATCCTGGAGTTTATTCGGATCTCGAAATCTTCCGGATGTAAAGAATTTAGAGGGTATTGCCTCTCTCCGGACGATGGCGATGATGCAGAATGTATGATAGCCAGATAAGAGTTCTACCACGTCAATGGACGATAAGGTTTATTTACTGGCCTCAGGTGGATGTATAGCAAGCAAACCAGGACTCTTTAATTGCAAGGCAAAGGCCGAATTTGCGATGCGGATTCCATTGAAGTACAGGCTCCTGACGTAGGAGTAGAAGGTTTTAGCGTCTTATGATGGAGAAAGTATATTATGCATTCTACATTTGAATCGAAACACAGAAGAATGGTTGCTATGTCAGGGAGAAACAGATGTCTTGTTATTTTATTTTATTTAATGATCGAAGGTGTGTAGGTGAAATTTGAGAAGGGCAATGAATATGAGGTTATCGTTTTTGTTGTCCCCGTTAGTCTGCTGCCTTCCCTGTCCAAATAGACGGCTTTACTTTTACTAAAATATGGATAATCTTTCGTTTTTTCTTTTAAAATATGATTAATACCGCTAAAAATTCCAAACTAGTTTATTTATTCCACATTTACCCCAAACTAATATTAGTGTCACAAAAAATCTAAAATTGATACATTTTTACTGTGTTTGCCAAAACAAGCATTCGTCTCGCAAAAAATCCGAAATTGATAAATTCGTTACACATTTATCTCAAATTAACTTTCGTGTCACAAAATATCCTCAATCACCAAAATTGTAGATTATAAAATAATTTTGTGCTAAGAGCTCTATCGCATTTTTTAAAATCTGCTAAAGTTTGCCTCAATTTCGCCATGAGATTTGGTGATTTGGGAGAGAGAAAAAGAGCGAATTCAAATTTGCCCTAATCTCCAATCTCAATTCATTTATTTCTTCCGATTTGGCTTCCTCAAAAGGTCATCATTTAGGAGATCCGTTTATATTGAATTTCCACTTCAGATCATACACCAATCATCAAATTGTTGGACACGGGTAATTCCAAGTCAGCAGATATTAGACGGAAGCTAACAGAGAATAGATTTTATCATGGGTACCTTGATAAGGATTGTGAATTGAAAATTTATTTGGGACAGTTGTGGCACGGACGTACTGATTTTTTTTATGATATGAGAATTAATTTGAAATAAATGTGATAAGGGTACATGAATTTGAGATGTTTTTTTGTTTGTGTTAACCCTTGAAAATAACATCGCTCTTCTTGACATCGAAAATTTTAATCCCTCCCGGGAAAATTGTTTGTCCCTTCGTTTTATCCGAACCCAAGTAAAACCTCCCTTCAACCCCTCCCCGTCCCTCTGACATTGGATTGGAGGAATCGATTGAATGGCGATGGAGGCAAATGCGGTTCTGCTGCTCACATGCGCGCCTCGTCTGCCGTCTCTTATTCCCTCCGTCTCCAGCTTTCCCATCTCGCGATTCATCCCCAACCGCACCTCCTCCGTAGGTCTGTTCTTTCTATCGCCTCCGTCGCTCGTATATCCAACTCCAAGGCTCAGTGCTCTTGAAACTCACTCATTTCTGAGGTTTTCTGCCGTTCTGGGTTTTGGTGGGCAGTTTTGAGGAAGTGCTTGGGGAGCAAAGGCGAGACTCTTATGGATGGGCTTCCCAAGGAGTACTACGACGATGTGCGTGTGTTTGCCCCCATCTCGTCTCTTGATATTCCTCCTTCGTAGATTTGTCGTCGAGTTTTGATTGCTGAGCGTCTCTGTTGAGATGAGTTTTGCTCGGTTTTGCGTCTGCTTGAAGTCTGGCATGAGTAAGTCGTGTATCCAAAGTGATGATTGGGTAACTGTTGAGCTAATCTATTATGATCTTGTTGCAAAGATAATTGAGGATTTTCATAGCTAATTTGTATTGTACTTGACGTTTGGAACCGTGGCCTTGTAATCATTTGGACAGGAAATAGTTGGCATAAGTGAAGGGTTGCTCCTCGGAATTAAATTCTCTGTTCTTCTTTTCTGGGATTCATAGAAAGGTGCGATTTTTCTCTCTAAAATGGCGAGGCATAATCTTGAAGACCATAAAAATGGAACTTGTGAATGGGAGCTCTTGAGGGTCAAAGGACCTTGTAAATAGAGGGTATCGATGTGTGGTGAACGAGAGTACTTTTCATATAGCATGAGGTTGGAGGTTTGAGTTCTCGAAACCTAATATAGACGGTAGGAGGTAAATAATATTAGGTCATAATGACAGGCACTGCAAAGCTCAGAATCACAAGTGGAAGTGATTCTGACAGTGTAGGTCTAGAATTGCGTTGTCGGGCATGCTGGAGTCATGATAGTCTTTTGCCGGACCAAGAGCTTTCTGTGTGATGGTACAGGATAAGCTTAGACTGTCTTCCAGAATCAGTTGGTCGAACTATTCTAACAATCAAGTTCTATTACACGTTCATGTGCTTGTAAATTGACATGCTGATTAAATCTTGTCAAAACAAAGGTGATACATTCTATTTTCTGATTTCTTTATGAGCCATTGCTTTATTAAATGGATAACAGGTTAGCTATCTAGGAGCAACTGGAAACATGTTGCTATCGGCCATCTTTTACTCTTTCTTAAAATCTGGAAAGGTTTTTCTCTGTGCCACCAGGAATGGCAAGCTCGCCAGAGAGAGAAGACGAAGGAGCTGCATCGTGGGCGACAGGAGGAAGATGATGATGAAGAAGAAAGAAAGGTTGAGGGGTATCGTGAAATTGGAATGAGATTGAAAGGTTATCCTGAAGAAGATGTTCGAAATGCCAGGAAATTAGTATCAAGCTTTATCAGATCAGAGGAAGAAGTTGAAGAGGTGCTTTGGTATTCTCTTGGTGTTTGTGATTTTGTCTGAAGACTCTGGATGATTATAAGCATGAATCACATGGATAGTTATTTTTTATCCAAACATTCTTGCCTACTTGCTAGTTTGTGTAGAACATTCCTCAGAACTATAACAGACTGTTTCGAGCAGATGTACGGCCAAGGCCGCATCATAACCAAGTTAGAAGTTTTATTGGGATGCTTTTGTTCTGTTCATTGGGGGGAAAACCATTGTATTGTGGAATAGAGTTAAATAGTGACAGCCAAGCAACTAAATATAGTCATGCTAGTTCCTGGTAGCCTTTTTGATGAGGCATTGAAAGTTGTCTTATCTACCATTAAAAAAGTTTTGCTGAGTTCTTCAATTCTTGATATGGTCAGTTAGCCTGAGTAGTTCCATGAATTGGCCTTCTCTTCAAATTCTTCTCTGCAACACATTGCCTCCACTATTTTGCATCTTTCATTGTTGCTGCTAGTAAATGGTAATGTTAGTTGGAGTTGCGGATCTGTGATTAAATCATGCCTGAATGCTGACTAGTCTTATTCCCTCTCTTCAGAGAATTGAGGAAGCCGCCGAGAGAGGAGAACTGACAGAACTTGTCTTAATGGTTATCTGGAATCGGCTTGATCTTGCTAGATGTGATGTAAGTTTGCACCTTCACAATATCTAAATGATGCTTAGTGAGGGATGGTGAAGCGGGTGGGCGGGAAAGTCGGGTTGGGATTGGGGAACAGGTCGGGAAGTTGTTTACCTGGTTTAGATTGGCCTTTTCAGTGTGATCTCTTTCTCCTTCTCAATGTCTTAGTGATTTTTATGTTTTTTTAGGATGAAAAGGATGCAGTTAGAAGTCTTGACCTCTTATACAGGAGGGTTGAGGTATGCTCCATTTACTGTACTTGGTTGACTCCAGTTCCGTATTTGGTTGGTAATTAGGAGTAAGGGGTACACCATAAGCTATTTGAAATGGCAACTTGTGTTGCCAACGGAATGATAAATAATCATTCAAAGCTCTTGCTGTCATTGATATATTGGCAAAGAATTGCTCACAGTAACACTTTCATAGCAGTATTTTCTTCCTATAAGAAAACAGCTCAGCTTCTCCAACCCCCTCTTACTCCAATTGGCATTATCATGTAGACCATCTCATCCATGTTGATTGGTTTAAGTGTAACCAAAGATTAACTTTGGGAGACCAAATATCATTTATGAGACCATTGAGCCATGTAGCTTTGAAAAGTAAAAAGCTTTAGATTTTGGCTGAAATTTCTGGAATAATTGAATTTAGAAGTCTTTTCAAGTTTGCTTTCTTATTCTGAGGTCCATTCTCTTGAAATGAGTTGTTCATGTTTTCCAAGTCTCTCTATTCTTTAAAATGAACCTATGTGTTTACTGATGCTTTGACCTAAGAAACTTATAAGCTCTAAATTCTCTACATTTTAGACTGAAATTTTGAAACGAGAGTCCTCTCCTGCCATGAGACTGCTCAACGAGCTTTTGAATATGCATGATGGTTTTGATAATGAAGGATGGCTGAAGGAATGTAGAAAGCTGATGGTGGATACCTTTCCACGAGAGGATCCATTTAGCATTTTGGTTCCGGCTGGACTTGACATCGATAAGGTAAGCTTTTGTTATGGACTGCATGGTGATTCATCGAGTTAGAACTTCTTTTTTTGGGCTAAATTCAGCAAATTAGGACTTGCTGATCCTGCTTGTGTCAATCGATATGTTCGGGGATGATGCTCATGTGAAAGGTTGTAGTAATCGTATTGTGCAGCATCAAGGGCCACTTCGACCCTCATTTGAAGATGATTCTCTTTTGAGGTAGATTTTGTTAGGGAGGTTGATGAACTCCTACAAGAGGTCCATCTCGAACAAAGTGAATGGCAAGATGCTCCAGGGTTGGACCCGGAATCTGTTGCAAGTAGGTTGCAGCCGCAGGAGAAGCAACAAACAAT
Source organism: Syzygium jambos (assembly GCA_031216235.1). Taxonomy (NCBI): domain Eukaryota; kingdom Viridiplantae; phylum Streptophyta; class Magnoliopsida; order Myrtales; family Myrtaceae; genus Syzygium; species Syzygium jambos. The sequence continues at coordinate 25,619,430 of CM062230.1, forward strand.
ACACCAAGTAGAAGCTCTGCTTGATCTAGCTATCAATTTGAAATGGTAACTAAATCTGTATAGCCTACTTCCCCTGTTACTAGATGATGCAGCACTAACCCCAAGTATATTGAGGAACTCCGAAACTGGTGCTGCCTGATTGGCTTCAATTGAGCAGCCGCACCAGTAATGTCCCTTGAGTCAATCAACCATCAACTTTACTCATTTTGGATATCAGTATGAGCTGTGTTTTACGGTTTTTGTATTGGTTAGGATGGTTATGGCTCTGTAAATAAGTGACTCTCATTATTTTCTTTTATGAAGCTGTGTGTGGTATTCCTTGTAATAGGCTACTTTCCACTGTCTGACAATCCAAGAGCAGAACGAACCTTGATCTTAAATTAGCGTCAGAAAAATCATGAAACCTGAAAGAAGTCAATGGGAATTCTTTCGGAGATTTTGTTCCCTTTGTTGACACGAGCAGCTGTTATTTTGATTCTCCTCACACATTTAGACTTGTTGACTTGTTGGATTGACGAAATCCTGTTTTAAGTTCCCATTGGAAACCAGATATTCTACAGTAATTTTAATTGAAGTGGAATTTTCTATGGATGAATCAAGGAGTCAATGAACAACTTTTATATCTGCAATATTTCCTTTCCTTGTCAAAACTTATTATCACTCAATGAAATATTCTCGTTGAGTTATAATTTATTTCTTAATTCTAAAATAAAGTGCAATTCAGATTTGTCCCTATTCAAAGCCAGCTGCGTTCGAGCTTCACCTTCTTGCCTAAGGTCTACAAGGCTCTGCACCCAGTCCCTATGTCTTCGGTAATACTTTCAATCGCTACTTTTAATGTCAAACTTTACATGAGAAAAATCATCTTATTGTGATCGAACCACATCAATGCAGTCTCTTGTTTTCCGCGTGAGTATGGATTGCTGTCGCGGATGCTGGCATGAGATTTGGAAGTCACTGGACAAGATACAAGGTAACATATTTTGCTACTATCTCTATCGCATTTGAACCGAACCGCAGGTCGAAGTTTTGCCATTCAACGTGTACTCGCAATAGTTGAGTAATTACTATATAATTTCTTTGATTTTGGGCTTGCTTTCTTAATACTTGCGGATTGTAACGCTACTATCTATATCGTATTTGAACACAACCATAGGACCGCAGGTCGAAGTTTAGCCCTCCACCGCATAGTGGAACTAATAACCATAATCAATATAGCACATTCATGTGTGTGTGTGTGTATATTGATTCACTAATTGGGTTAATCCTTGAATTTGTGCCCTAATTTAGTCATGTGATACTCATAGCTCTCAATAATTGAGTAATTACTTCATAATTGCTTTAGTTTTGGGTATGTTTTCTTAATATTAATTGAAGAATTTTGATTGAATGAGAAGGAGTGGAGTATGTGGACATGAACATAGAGGAGCGATTGGTGGAGGTCAGAGGAGACGTAGATCGAGGGTTGATCAAGAAAGCAATTGAGCTAAGTATTCGAAAGAAAGCATTACTTGTTAGGTAATAGGTAATACGAATGAGGGACGGAGATTAAAAAAAAAGATTGAATCCTACGGCATAAAAATTTCCTTTTAGTGATATTTTTTTTTCTATTTTTCTTATTTTTCCTCTTGGTGTGTTAAAAAGCAATATCCTGAAATTTGGTCGATTTGGGAAATTGTAAATTTATATTTTGTGTAAGTATGAAGGATTAAGTTACCGAGATTGATTCAAGTCTAAGGGTGCATTTGTTTCATGGAAAATGAGTGATTTAGAAAATATTTTCCGAAAAATAATTGCTTATATCGTTTAGAAAATTCAATCAATGGAAAATATTTTCATTATCGATAACAATTTATATTTATATATTTTCGTGGGTAATGAAAAAATTTTCTATTCATTTATTTTTCTACAAGATATAAGCGTTTTTTTTAAAAATATTTTTCAAATCATTCATTTTCCGCAAAACGAATACATCTTAAATATAGAAAATCCTAAACATAGAAAGCGTTAAGATACTTAACGCACTTTTGAACAATGGTTTTGTTGTCCTTTTTCTATTGATATAATATATGGATTTTTTATGGACTTGGATGATGGACTTTTATTTTGGTCGAACATCATGCTGAAGTATCACAAGTCAAGACATTGTTTTTTTCCTCACAAGTACCAAGGATTCTTTCTCCTTATAAATAGGATTTTGACTTGACCAATAGTAAATCCCACTAAAATTATGCACTTTCGATTTTTTTCAGTAGGAGTAGGATAATGATGCCGTAATTTGAAGTCCTAAAAGCCTGCTAAAAAATAGAGGCATGTACACGCAGTTCACCCCAATAGAACTCTGAAAAGAGAGGCGAAACCGGAAAAGATATGGCAAAAAATAGCCAAGCAGGGAGAGCAATCCAAAACCAACAAGCATCTGAAAACTTTAGTCCATTAACACACCTTTCTACTCAAGCTGCCTAAAAGTATAAGCAAAACAAGAAAACAGCAACCCAAAAACACCTCAGATCTGTTCTTCGAAAGGCCCCTTGTCTGATACTTGAAGAGTAAAATGGAGACAAAGTTGGGGATGCAAAAGTTGGAAGAGATTTCAAGTCCTGAAATCAATAGCTCTTCTATATTGAGACACTGGTTCACCGTAAAGAGAAACCTTATTTTCTTTTGAATGTTTCCTTTTCTGCGACCTGGTAGTATTTTGCTGCATTGCATCGACAACATCTGTTCTCTTTTTTAAAACCACATGAACATCAAGTGAATCTGACTCGGATTCATATGATTAACAGAACATATCATAAATGATCTCACTCCACTTGTTCTATAGACCCTCCACCAACTTTTTACCTCTTTATGGGCGACTTCTACGAAATTATATCTTCGCTCCACCTGCCGTAGAAAACGTCCGTTACGTTCCGCGCGGGAATGAAACTTCCCAGTAAAGGAACCGAAAGTGGCTATTAGTAAACTTGTCAACTCTGTGATTTCCTGGTAATCGCCATCCCACTCCATCTGTTGTAGAACACGTTACGTTCCGCGTGGAAAGAAACTTCCGAGGCAATGCAGCGAAAGTGGTCGCTCGCTCACTGGGCTTCGTATATATATATGCAAAGAACTGCGCATGAAGAATAAACTCAACTTGTCTTCCATTTCAAAAACTGTTGCCGACTTTTTCCTTTCGTTCTTGGTAGAACCACAGGAGAAGGAGATATTTGTTGTTCTTCTTCCTTTCCTGTTTCGTCTGCTCCGCTTCTTCTTCCTCGTTCACAATGCCGTCTAATCCAAGGCGATTGCAGACGCGGATGGTGACGATTTCTGCGCACATCGCACCTACATTGGGCTACAATTACGACGTGTTCTGAGCTTCCGAGGGCCTGACACTCGCTACACGCTTGCGGATTTTGTCTACGAAAGCTTAGTCGATGGCAGAATTAGCGTCTTCAGAGACAATGAAGAGCTTTGCAAAGGCGGGAATATCGGGCCGGAGCTCGAGCACGCGATCGACAACTCGAGGATCCACGTGCCCATCTTCTTGGAAGGCTATGCATCCAGCGCGTGGTGCCTCCAGGAGCTCGCGCGCATGGTGAAGCGCCGGAGAGAATCTGCGGGGCACGAAATCGTGCCAGTATTCTACGGCGTGAGTCCTTCAGACGTCAGGATCGGGATGGGGCCGTACGGCGAGGACCTGCTTTGGCACGAGGGGCGTTACGGCGAGGAGACGGTGTGAGAGTGGAGGGAGGCTCTAACGGAGGTCAGAAATATCAAAGGATGGGATGCACGAAACGCGCCGTAAGTAAACGAAGAAACTTCAATGACCATTACACTTAGCGCTCTCTCTCTCTCTCTGTGTCCCCCACCGAACCCATATATATCCAAAATACGCTTAGAAGGGCTAATTTTTTAATTGGCAATTAGAGGTTCCATAGCATGGCGGTAATGATATTGAAAGGTTTGGTGAAGACATTTTAAAGCTGCTTCTGTGTTTTGGACGAATGTGCTATGTTAGACATGAACTTTCTGGGACTCACAAAACAGAAATATTTATCGAGCCAACAGGATCCACTTTTCTAATTATCAACAAGACAAATTCACTTGGGATATGGTTAATGAATTGCTACACCTTCAGTTGAATGGTTTATTTTAATTCTTTTCCCATAAGAATTTGTAGAGGCTACAAGAAATTCTTTGTTTGGATCGCCTCATGAATACCTGAGAGAGAGAGAGAGAGAGAGAGAGAGAGAGAGAGAGAGAGAGAGAGAGAGAGAGAGATGCTGATAGGGATTGTTTCCAGCCAAAGAAGGATTGAAATTATGTTCTCGAGGATTCCTAGATATGCTCGTATAGTGCTGATATAATTGCTCCTCTTTTCTTCTAAGATGATTATTTATTATGCATGGCAGGCTTGGCAAACTTGTTATTGATCTTGTTCGAGAGCTTTCTATTAAACTGAAGAAGAGACAGAAGGCTCTTCCCGATCATTTAGTTGGAATTGATGATCGAGTCAAAGACGTGTTGCAGTTGTTGGACTGCGGCTCCCTGGACGTACGATATCTTGCTGTGCACGGGATGGGAGGAATCGGCAAGACAACTCTTGCCAAGGCAGTTTTCAACGAGATAGCTCCTCTGTTTGATGGTTGCAACTTCCTTTCAGACATCCGAGAAAGTCCATATATTGATGGCATCATAAGTTTGCAGAACCGGCTACTATCCGATATCCTGAAGTGGTCAACGGATGTCCATGAGATTGATGATGGTCTCAACATGATACGGGAAAGATTTCGCAACAAGAGTGTCCTTATTGTTCTTGACGATGTGGATGTGAGAGAGCAGATCATGAAACTGATAGGGAACCGTGATTGGCTCGGCCCAGGAAGCAGGATTATTGTCACAACTAGAAATGCGGGTCTTCTGCCAGCAGCCCCATTTCTTCCTAAAGAGTGTTATGAGGTGACAGAGATGAATCCTTGCCATGCTCTTCAACTTTTCAGTAAGCATGACTTTGGAGAAACCCTACCTCCAGATGATCTTGAAACTATTTCCAGTGAAATAGTGGCCACTACCAGAGGAAATCCTTTGGCTCTTGAAGCTGTAGGTTCTTCCCTCCGCTGCAAAAGACTCGAGATATGGAAAGAAACATTGGAGAGTGTAAGGAAAGTGCCTCATAAGAGAGTCCAACAGACGTTAAGGATAAGTTATGAGGCATTGAGCTTTCAAACGCAGCAAATTTTCTTGGACATTGCATGCTTTTTCAACGGTGCGAAGAGCACAGCCGCAACATATATGTGGAAAGATTGTGGTTTTTTCCCTGAAAGTGGACTTACTGCTCTCATTGATGTCTGTTGAAGAGAGACCATCACAACATTCTTCGAATGCACGACCTGATCAAAGATCTTGGAAGGGTAATTGTTCGAGAGGAGAATTATCTGAATGCAGGAAGTCAAAGCAGGTTGTGGGAATCCGAGGAATGCCTTCGCGTACTTCGTGAACCGGTAAGGTTATTGATACGAGTAAAACTGCAATTTTCTTGGTAAAAAATTGACAGAATTCTGGTCTTTGTGAGAGTTCACTGCCCTCTGTGTGCACAAGTTTCTGCGTTTAATGTTAAAGCTCACTGATGCTTGCTATCTTTGCTAGATTGATTACCAGCGAACGCGCAATGTTGAATTACTTAGGTTACAATTCCCTCTGGTACAGACGCTTACTAGTCAAGAATTTGCTGCTCTGCCAAATCTAAGGTGTCTACATGTTGAAGGAGTAAACGTCACTGGAGATTATAAGAATGTTTTGAGAAAATTGAGATGGCTATCTTGGGATCGTTGTCCTGCAGACTTTGATGCTACCAATTTGTCTCCAAGCAATCTAGTCGTTCTCAAGCTTTCTCACAGTGAACTTAGAGATGATTGGCCCGGATGGCACCAAGTCACGGTATGAACAGTTACGCATTTATTTCTATTCTTATTGTTTTATCATACATGCCTGCAACTGCTCATTCCCCTTCTGATATTCTGGTGACCAACAGAAATCATCTAAGTTGGAGGTTCTGGAACTTGGGGAATGCAGCCGCATAACTAGATCGCCTGACCTCTCTGCTCTATCGACATTGAAAAGATTGGTTATACAAAATTGCCAAAGCTTGGTTGAAATTGATAAATCGATTGGTAAGCTAGTGCACCTGGATTACTTGGAAATTGATGCTTGCAAATCTGTGAGAAAGTTGCCCAAAGAAGCTGGTTGTCTAAAGGCTTTGAAAAAGCTGATTGTGAGAGGGACAATACTTGGTCCTGTTGGTCCGTTTCTTCCCCACTCGATCGGTAATCTACAATCTTTGACAAGGCTAGAGATGAAAAGTTTTGGAATTAGCGAACTTCCGCAATCAATTAGAGAACTAAAGGATCTTGAAAGCTTGTGTTTGTCCACATGTGACGAGCTAAGAAAGGTTCCAGACTCAATTGGGAGATTGGAATCACTACTGGAGTTGGATCTATCTCATACAAAAGTAACAGAATTACCAAATTCGATTGGAAGCCTGAGGAAGTTGAAAGTGATAAGGGTAGATCACAGTGAGATAAGGAAGATCCCGGCGACTATAGGCTTGGTGGAGGATCTTGAAGAATTTCGTGCCGAAAATGCAAGAATTTGGAGGGAGATATTCCTAGAGGAATTGGCAGTCTATCCTTTCTGAAAATCCTGAACTTATCTCACACTTGCATTAAATCTGTGCCAACAACAATCAACCAGCTTTCTCATCTCCAGGAACTTCATTTGGAAGGTTGCCATGAGCTTCAACAAATCCCAGAGCTTCTTGCCAGTTTGGTTAAACTGTATGTCGAGTCTCGTAAACTAAAGACAGTCCCAAACCTCTCAAACATGAATAATTTAGTCAATCTAATTGTATCTGACTGCTCTGAGGAATCTCTTTCTAAGCCATGGGATGCCGATCCTATCCAAACTCCTAACCTGGAGTGGGTTGGGAGGTTGTCAAGACTGGAGAAGCTGAAACTGGTTCATAAAAGCATCATTGCACCGCCGACTGAGTTAGCTTCCCTTCCTGGCCTGGAGCGACTAGTTCTGTCTTGTTTGGACCTGCAATTACTCACTCAGCCACTTCCTCCCACGCTGACCCTGTTGAAGCTTATAAACTTCAATTCATTGGCAGAATTATTGCCCCATTCTGACTTGAAATATTTGTCGAGTTTGGAGCTATGTAAATCCTGGCTGACAATTATTCCACTCAATCGGTTTGGACAATTGGAGAATCTGAGGGAACTAACTGTGTCGAACTGCAAATTGCTGGTGCGGTTATCCTGTCTGTCAGGCTTGAAGAAACCCAGAGTATTGCGCTTGTTGAACTGCCCGAGGCTTGTTGAGATCCAAGGTCTCGTCGAACTGGAATTGCTGGCAGGTATAAGGATTGACCAGTGCAGTTCCCTAGCAAGGTTGCCTAATCTCTTGAAGTCGAAGAAGTTGAGGACCATGGAATTTAGATTCTGCAAATCATTGCTAAGTTTGCCATTTCTATCTCGGGTAGCTTCAGAAGATTGTCATCTAGTAGTTGACCGGTGCGATAAGCTGGCCAGCCACAATGGCCCTTTTCGGCTTCACAAATACAAAAGGCAATGTCCAAACCCCCATTCGCGCCTATGAGTTGGAGAATAGAGAACACTCGCCTTGCCCTGTTTGCATATAGTTTCCTCCAGAATGAGATTGCTTTGTCAGAGAGGATTTGCTTGTACTTTCTCTTTCCTTTTATTTCCCAGGTTGTGTGCTCTTCTTGAGGATTTGCTTGTAATTTCTCTTTCCTTTCAATTCTATTCTTTGAGTATCTGCCCGTACTTTCTATTTCCTTTTATTTCCCCAGGTTGTGCTCCTTTCTTCTCAACTTTCCAGTTAAGCATACTCTGGATTAACAGGGGAAGCTCACGTGTGTGAAGACATTGCATTTGCATAAGCAGTCTAGTAATCTCTCTCTTTAGTCTTCACCTTACTCTGAACTCAGAGAGGAAGCTCGTTTGATCGCAACTTAATTCAGTTTCTTATTGCAGATGACCAATGCAATTCGACAAAACATTGCATAAGACACTTAAATGGAATGAATCTGGATGTCGGACAGGGAAAAAGGAATAGTTTTAAGAGCCATCATCCAATTTTTAGTAAGGATTTGTTCCTGTTCTCCAAGAAATGAACAACACTTTAGATTGCTGGCTGCTCTACTTTCCCACAACCAAGTCTAACCTGGTTGTGCGGGGGACTGAGTTGGCCATGGCTGAGACTCTGCCATTTGCAGTTAATTTCCTATGGCTAAGTCTTTACCTAGTCTCGTTTTGTTTTTTTTTCTGGTAAATAAATAACCGTAAATCCTTATTTTAAATTTATTATACATTTCATTGATATTTTTCGTGAGGGCGACCTGGAAAGTCATCATTTCGTGATATATAATAAATTAGAGCTGAGCATATTGACAAATGAATAATAGATTGTATATCTCAAACGCACGTAACATATATAAATGATAAGCAATTCAAAAGCACGCCGTTTTTTCTTGTTAAGGTCAACGGCAGTTATTTTATTCAATATTATATCACTCTAAAATTATTTTACCAAAAAGCAAAATAAAGCAATTGAAATGGATTTGCTTTGACCACATTAACGGATCTATTTCCCTCGTCTCATTACACACTTGAAAGAATCAAGTATATGTTAATAGACATGTAGCTCTTCCGATAAAAAGATTGAGAGATGGGGCTAGAGAGTATTAGGTTCGGGGTTCAATCCCTGTACATACATGTATATAGCAAAGAGGCGCGAGATAAAAAAAAATCAGTATACAATTGGTGGAATCTTTCGTTTTGCAATAAACTTTTCTTCAGAAATTCTTGAGGACTTAACAGTCAAAGAATAATGTCTTTTCATGAACTTACATCATTCAAATTGTCAATAATGATTAATATTCCATTAAGTAAGATTAGAAATGTCTAGAAAAATCCACGTATTTATTCTATAGTAGATAGATTCACTAATTAGGAGTTTAGATGAGTACGAAAAAAGTTTACATCAATTTTTGAAAATAAAGTAAACTTATTATATGTTACTTTTTTTTTGTCGAGTTATTATTTGTTACTTAAACTGACCACAATGCTCTTACTTATCAAAAGAGTGAAGGGATATGTGCACTAAAAGTCCTAAAACTTGTAGCGAAAGAGTAATTAAGTCCTCAAACTTTTAAATAGTGCAATAAAAACCTAAGACTTGTCAAATTAATACAATCAAGTCCTTCCACTAATACCGTCAATTTATCTAACGGAAAATATTGACGTAGCATTGTTAAATTAATTTCTCTCTCCTACGTGGTATTTTTAATTAATTTATTATTCAAATTAAATTAAAAAAGGATAAAATTTTATTTGAAAAAAAGAAAAAGAAAAAAGAATGAGCCTTGTCAGTGGGGCGCTGCAGCCAGCCCTCGCCGACCCAAGGCGAGGCCTCTTCGGCAACCTTCTCTAGGCTCAGGCGAGGGTGCCTAGATTTGGGCGACGCTGGCCTTTACCTGGGGCCAACGACCATTGCCCGCCCTAGGCAAGGCTTGCCCAGTTCTAGGTTGAGCGCGCCTAGATCTAGGTGACGCTTGAGGCAAGGCTTGGCCTACTCGTTGGCCCTCTCTGGTGATAGGCAGCAGTACCCATCGATGAGGCCCTACCATTCTCTCTTTTATTTTTTTTTCAATTTTGATTTTTAAATAAAATTTTAACTTTTTTAGTTTTGAATCAATTTAAATAAGATTTGAAGAATAAAATAATAATAAAAATGCCACGCAGGAGAGAGAAATTAATTTAAAATGCCACGTTAGCATTTTCCATTAGACAAATTAACAATGTTAACGGAATGACTTGATTGCACCAATTTGATAAGTTTTAGGACTTGATTGTACATTTTAAAAGTTTTAGGACTTAATTATACTTTGGTAATAAGTTTTAGGACTTCTAGTAAACTTATCTAAAGAGTGAATGAGTTATCAAACTTCTAATTTTGAACTCGCTACCTAAAAAATAAAATTTCACTTGAAATGGATTTTTCTTCTTTTTGAACTCGTGGTAATGGCTTCTTAAAAGGAGAAGATGGGCGATTAGCGCTAACAACCAATGGACATCACCATAAGCGTCAGAAACCCTTTGCAAAATGATTGATTTGAACCATAAATGTTATTTTCTTTTAATTTCTTAAAGTTTGAGTCGTGCTAGTTTCTTGCACATTTCTTTAAAATCACATTAATGTAGTATATCTTATTCAGATTCACATAATTGATGGTACAAAATTGCAAATTATCTCATTCCTCTTTTTCTATACACCCCACGGTAACTTTTCACCTTTATTAGGTGATTTCGAGGTAATTGCCTTTTCGCTTCACCCGTTCTAGAGCACGTCGACGTCGCGACATGTGTTCGCGTTACCATACATGACAAAAAAACTACCATGCTTTTTTTCTGACAAATCATATAGTCCTATAATTTCACGGACCGATAAGCTAAAAATTTCAATAACAATTAAAAATGATTGAGAAGGATATAGAGATAATGACATAAATGGACCTCGAACTTTGATTCAATATTTAATATGGCCCATGAACTTTTAATTTATTCAATATGGTCCATGAACTTTAGTTCAATGTTTATATTGAATATTTTCATATAGTACAGGGATTAAGTTGAACATGTACCGAAAGTCCAAAGATCACATTGAACAGATTAAAAGTTCAGGGACCACATTGTACATTGCACTAAAGTTCAAGGATCACATTGCATATCGGGTTAAAATTCAAGGACCATTTGTATCATTTTCCCGAAGGATATATGAGCTAATATATGTTCTAAAGTGGAAAATATCATAATTTTTCTTAATCTAAAAAAATTGAAAAAGTGGACTCGAACCGAGATATTCTGAATATTTAACACTGCTGCTTCTCCAGAGAAGCGCGTCCACCTATTTTACCGTGACCGCTTCTGGAGATTGAACCGGTCCGTCCGTTGCGTTCTGCGTGGAACGAGACTTCGGAGCCAAGCAAAAGGCAGCGAAAGTGATCGAAGCAAAGCAAAAGGCGGAACGAGACATCGGAGCAAAGCAAAAGGCAGCGAAAGTGATTGCTCCGTTCCGCGTGGAACGAGATTTCGGAGCCAAGCAAAAGGCAGCGAAAGTGATCGCTCCCTGGGCTTTGTATAAATATATGCAAAGAACCACGCGTGAGTATGAACTGAATTTCTCTTCGATTCCAAACTATTGCCATTAGTCTTTGTTCTTCCTTGAACTACACAGAGACAGAAGAAATTTGTTCTTCTCCTTCCTTTCCTGTTTCATCTCCTCTTCTTCTTCCACGTTCACAATGTCGATGCGAACCACTCAGTTCACCTCCCGAAAAGAAAGGAGCAAGAAATAACCAAGCAGGGGAGCACGAGACAGCAATCCAAAAACAAGAAGCATCTGAAAAATTTAGTCCAAATACCTTCTACTCGAGCAGTCTAAGAGCATATAAGCAAAGCGAGGTCCAAAAACAAGAAAATAGCAACCCAAAAACACCTCAGATCAGTTCTTTGAAAGGCCCCTTATCTGATACTTGAAGAGGAAATAAAGACAAAGCAAGGGATATGAAAGTTGGACGGATTTCAAGTACTGGAATCAATAGCTCTTTTATCCCAAAAGTAGGGAAAATGAAGTCATCGATATCCTCCAACGAGTGGCAACTTGTCCCATCGGTTTTTCATAGCTAAGAGCAAGGAAAACTAGCGACAACCACAACCCAATCATGTCTGACATAGAGCGATCGATCAAAGGAATTCTTGCTTAGTTCATCTCAACCTCAGTTCACTTGCAACCCAATTATAAGGAGGAAATTGATATATCAAAGATCTAACACGCACATACAGAGAGTAAAAGTTCAAACAAACAAGAGCGGAACACCAACTAAGCGAGCCGCTACAAGTTAGGTGACGACTCGACAAAACAAGGATTGAGTTATCTAATACGGAAGCATCAGAGATTGAAAATTCCATCGACCAACTCAAAAATGGAAAAGAAAAGGCGTGAAAAATTGTGGTCTAAGCCGCATCAGCGAGATTCTATTCCCCATCTTGAGTAGCATAGAAAGCGTAAAAGTAAAAGGTCTAAATTTCGTAATAAAAATTGCTCAAGTTAAAGGCTCCGAATGATTTGGGCTGGCTGGCCTTGTCCCTAAATATTGGCCTGGCCTGAACAGATCGTGCCCACTGCCCAGTGTTTATCGACCCAAATACAGAGGCCCGGACCAAAAAGATAAATGTTTTGGCCCAGACCGATTTGTTTTGAATCAGCCCGGACCGGTTCGGGCCAAGTCTGAATTTCACATAAGTCTCCAAAAACATGCCTCAAATCTGGAATATGGAAGCGGGATTCGAACCTAAGGCTCCGTTTGTATGGCGGAAAATATTCTCCTTTTAGAAAATATTTTCCCAGAAGTCATTTTCCTGAAAAATGTTTTCCTGAAACACAATTTTCTGGTGTTCGGTTAAAATCTGAAAAAAAATTTCGGAAAATATTTTCTAGTGTTCGGCGACCGCCGATCCGGCGGCGTCCAGCGACCGGCGGCGGCGATCGGCAACAGGCGGCCGATGGTGGCGATGGCCGGTGATGAGCGGCAGGTGGCGATCGGCGGCGGCCAGCGACAAGCGGCTGCGACGGCAGGCGGCGGCCGGCGACGGGCGGCGGCGGAGGCCGGCGACGGGCGGCGGCGGTGGCCGACGACGGGCAACGGTCGGTGATGGGCGGCGGTCGACGATTGGGGACGACCGACAATCAACGGTCGGCGACCGTCGACCGACTGGGGTGACCGGCGGCGGCCACCGGCGACGGTGATCGGCGGCGGCCGACGATCAACGGTGACTGGCGACCGACGACTGGCGGCGATGACCGGCGATGGCGACCGGCGACGGCGACGGGCGACAGCAACAGGCGGCCGATGGTGGTGACCGGCGATCAACTTTCTCTCCCACGGAAAACATTTTTCCTTCCATGGGCAATTTTGCCTTCACTTTGGAGGAAAATGATTTTCTCTTTGTGAAAAGAGGAAATCATTTTCCTCAAAACAATGAAGGATTTCGGGGTGGGAAAGGAAAATGTTTTCTCACGGAAAATATTTTCCGCCCCTGAACAATGGAAAACGCGGAAAATATTTTTCGAAAAAATATTTTTCCGGAAACGAACACAGCCTAAGTATGGCGTGCGAATGCGTTCGAACCTTACCAACTAAGTCAATTAAGCTTGATGATGTCCCCCAATTTAAGTTTGTTATTTTCAGCCAATAGAAAACGTTGTCCGAAAATCGACTAGTATTTCGTCATTTAAACACCTAAAAGTCGGAAAACAATTTATTAGAAATAGTTTTGACTAGACTCATTTTGTTTCACGGAAAATGAATAATCTAGAAAATATTTTTCTAAAATTGATCTCTTTCATTGCTTGAAATAATTATTTAATGAAAAATATTTTCATTATCAATAATAATTTATGTCAAAAAATTTTCAGGAGAATGAAAAAATATATATTTTTTTTGGTAAGGAACAATGAAAATATTTTTTGTTCGTTTATTTTTGTAAAAGATACAAATAATTATTTTTTTAAAAAATATTCTTTAAATTATTTATTTTTCGTTAAAGAGAAACACCCATAATTTCTTAGCTTTTGCTGCATTACATGAACAGATCTTGCACGATTTTTCAGCCGCGTGAATTAAGCTGATCTAGACCGTTGACGAAGTAAATCTTACTCAGATTGGCGTAATTATTATTAACGGTGCAAAACCGGAAATTAAACTCTCCAACTTTTCGGCGCGTGGAAGGAAACTTCGGAGGAGGCGGCGAAAGTGGTCGCCTCTGGCAGAAAACCTAATTTACCGTCTGTTCGATTTCAAGCCTGTTGCGTTTTCTCTTCGTTCTTCCTCCGACCGCACGGGGAGAGAAGTCTGCTGTTCTTCTTCCTCCTTTCCTGCTTCATCTGCTCTTCTTCTTCCTCGCGTTCACCATGTCGTCTGGGAAACGAGAGCGATCGCTGACGCCGGGCTACAAGTACGACGTGTTCTTGAGCTTCCGAGGGCCCGACACTCGCCGCACGGTTGCGGATGTCGTCTACGAAAGCTTAGTCGACGCCGGAATTAGCGTCTTCAGAGACAACGAGGAGCTTCGCAAAGGCGGGAATATCGGGCCGGAGCTCGAGCGCGCGATCGACGACTCGAGGATCCACTTGCCCATCTTCTCGGAAGGCTACGCATCCAGCGCGTGGTGCCTCCAGGAGCTCGCGCGCATGGTGAGGCGCGGGAGAGAATCCGCGGGGCACGAAATCGTGCCGGTATTCTACGGCGTGAGTCCTTCGGACGTCAGGCTCAGGAGGGGTTCGTACAGCGAGGACCTGCTCTGGCACGAGGGGCGTTACGGCGAGCAGACGGTGCGAGAGTGGAGGGAGGCTCTAATGGAGGTCGGGAATCTCAGCGGATTCGACGAACGAAACGCACCGTAAGTAAACGAAGAAACTTCAATTGCCATTACACTTAGCGCTCTCTCTCTCTCTCTCTCTCTCTCTCTCTCCCCACCGAACTCATACATATCCAAAATACGCTTGGAAGGGCTAATTTTTAATTGGCAATTAAAGGTTCCATAGCATGGCGGTAATGATATCGAAAAGGTTTGGTGAAGACATTTTAAAGCTGCTTCTGTGTTTTGGACGAATGTGCTATGTTAGACATGAACTTTCCGAGACTCACAAAACAGAAGTATTTATCGAGCCAACGGGATCCACTTTTCTAATTATCAACAAGACAAATTCACTTGCGATATAGTTAATGAATTGCGACACCTTCAGTTGAATGGTTTATTTTAATTCTTTTCCCATAAGAATTTGTAGAGGCTACAAGAAATCCTTTGTTTGGGTCGCCTCATGAATACCTCTGAGAGAGAGAGAGAGAGAGAGAGAGAGAGATGCTGATAGGGATTGTTTCCAGCCAAAGAAGGATTGAAGTATGTTCGAGAGGATTCCTAGATTGATATGCTCGTATATTATTGATATAGGTGCTCCTCTTTTCTTCTAAGATGATAATTTATTATGCACGGCAGGCTTGGTAAACTTATTAAAGATCTTGTTCAAGAGCTTTCTATTAAGCTGAAGAAGAGACAAATGGTTCTTCCCGATCATTTAGTTGGAATTGATGATCGAGTCAAAGACGTGTTGCAGTTGTTGGACTGCGACTCCCTAGACGTACGATATCTTGTTGTGCACGGGATGGGAGGAATTGGCAAGACAACTCTTGCCAAGGCGGTTTTCAACGAGATATATACTCTGTTTGATGATTGCAGCTTCCTTTCAAACATCCGTGAAACTTCACTAAACGGTGACATTGTAAGGTTGCAGAACCAGCTACTATACGATATCCTGAAGTGGTCAACGGATGTCCATGACATTGATGACGGTGTCAACATGATACGAGAAAAATTTCGCAACAAGAGTGTCCTTATTGTTCTTGACGATGTGGATAAGGGAGAGCAGTTCATGGAACTGACGGGGAATCATGATTGGCTTGGCCCAGGAAGCAGGATTATTGTCACAACTAGAAATGTGGGTCTTCTGCCCGCTGTCCCATTTCTTCCTAAAGAGTGTTATCCTTATGAGATGACAGAGATGAATCCTTGCCATGCTCTTCAACTTTTCAGTAAGCATGCCTTTGCAGAAACCCTACCTCCAGATGATCTCGAAACTATTTCCAGTGAAATAGTGGCCACTACCGGAGGAAATCCTTTGGCTCTTAAAACTTTAGGTTCTTTCCTCCGCAGCAAAAGACTCGAGATATGGAAAGAAACATTGGAACGTGTAAGGAATGTACCTGATAAGAGAGTCCAAGAGATGTTAAGGATAAGTTATGAGGCATTGAGCCGTGAGGAGAAGCAAATTTTCTTAGACATTGCATGCTTTTTCAATGGCAAAGATAGCAGATACACAAAGTATATGTGGAATGATTGTCGTTTTTTCCCTGAAAGTGGACTTGATGCTCTCATTGATATGTCTCTGTTGAAGATAGACCATCACAACATTCTCCGGATGCATGACCTAATCAGAGATCTTGGAAAGGAAATTGTTCGAGAGGAGAAATATCTGAATACAAGAAGTCCAAGCAGGTTGTGGGAATCCGAGGAATGCTTTCGCATACTTTGTGAACCGGTAAGGTTATTGATGCGAGTAAAACTGCAATTTTCTTGGTAAAAAGTTTGCAGAATTCTGGTCTTAGTAAGAGTTCACTGCCCTCTGTGTGCACAAGTTTCTGTGTTTGATGTTAAAGTTCACTGATGCTTGCTATCTTTTCTAGATTGATTACCAGCGAACGAGCAATGTTGAATTACTTATGTTACAATCCCCTGAGGTACAGACGCTTAGCAGTCAAGTATTTGCTGCTATGCCAAAGCTCAGGTCTCTTCATGTTGAAGGGGTAAACTTCACTGGAGATTATAAGAATGTTTTCAGAGAATTGAGATGGCTATCTTGGGATCGTTGTCCTGCAGACTGTAATGCGACCAATTTCTTTCCGAGCAATCTAGTCGTTCTCAAGCTCACTAAAAGTGAACTTAGAGATGATTGGCCCGGATGGCACCAAATCAAGGTATGAACAGTTATCTCTATTTTTATTGCTTTATCAAACATGCCTGCAATTGCTCATTCCCCTTCTGATATTCTGTTGACCAACAGAAATCATCGAAGTTGAAAGTTTTGGAACTCGAAGAATGCAGCCGCTTAACTAGATTGCCCTTCCTCTCTACCCTCTCGAGGTTGGCAAGATTGATTATACGAAATTGCCAAAGCTTGGTTGAAATTGATGAATCAATTGGCAAGCTAGTGCACCTAAATTACTTGGAAATCGATGCAGGCAAATCTCTGAGAGAGTTGCCCAAAGAAGTGGGTTGTCTAAAGGCTTCTTCTTTTTTTCGGGTCAGAGGTTGTCTAAAGGCTTTGAAAGAGCTGATTGTGAGAGGGACAATACTTGGTCCTGTCAATTCGTATCTTCCCCACTCAATCGGTAATCTACAGTCTTCGACGAGCCCAGAGATTGAAAGTGTTGGAATTAGCGAACTTCCACGCTCAATTGGAGAACTAAAGGATCTTGAAAGCTTGTGTTTGTCCAGGTGTTATGAGCTAAGAAAGCTTCCAGACTCAATTGGGGGACTGGAATCGCTGCTTGAGTTGGATCTGTCTTATACAAAAGTAACAGAATTACCTGATTCAATTGGAAACCTGAGGAAGTTGAAAGTGATAAGGATAGATCATAGTATGATAAGCAAGATCCCGGCAACTATAGGCATGATGGAGAAGCTTGAAGAATTTCATGCCGAAAAATGCGTGAATTTGGAGGGAGAAATTCCTAGTGGAATTGGGAATATGTCCTTTCTGAAAATCCTGAACTTATCTTGTGCTCCCATCCCATCTTTGCCAGCAACAATCAACCAGCTTTCTCATCTCAAGGAACTTCATTTGGGCGGTTGCAATGAGCTTCAACGAATCCCAGAGCTTCCCACCAGTTTGATTAACCTGCATGCCAAGTCTCGCTCGCTACAGACAGTCCCAAACTTCTCAAATCTGACCAATTTAGTCAATCTAATCGTAGATGACTACTTTGAGGAATCTCTTTCTTACCCATTCGATGCCGATTCTATCCGAACACCAAACCTGAAGTTGGTTGGGAGGTTTTCTCGACTGGAGACGCCGAAACATGTCCATAAAAGGGTCATGGCACCACCGACTGAGTTAGCTTCACTTCCTGGTATGAAGCGACTAGTTCTGTCTTGTTATGAACTGCAATCCCTCACTCAGGTGGATCCTGCCACGCTGAACATGAAGAGGCGTGTGTTCGAGTCATTGGAAGAATTATGTTTTCACAATTCTCCCTTCACAAATTTGTCAAGTTTAGAGATACGTAAATCGTGGCTGATAGATATTCGAGTCAGTCGGTATGCACTGTGGAATAATCTGAGGGAATTGATCATGTCGAACTGCGTATTTCTGGTGTGTTTATCCTATTTGTCAGGTTTGAAGGAGCTCGGAGTGTTGCGCCTGTTGAACTGCCCGAAGCTAGTTGAGATCCAAGGGCTCGAAGAACTGGAATTGCTGGAAAGTATAAAGATTGACCAGTGCAGTTCCCTAGAAAGGTTGCCTGATCTCTTGAAGTCCACGAAGTTGAGGACCATGGAATTTAGATTCTGTAGATCATTAGTGAGTTTGCCATCTCTATCTCGTGTTGCTTTGGAAGATTGTCATCTAGTAGTTGACGGATGCGATAACCTAGCTAGCCACAATGGCCCTCGCTGTCTTTACAAAAACAAATGGAAATGATTTAACCCCTGGTGGCGCGCGTGAACCGGAGGATGGAGGACGCTCGCCTTGTCCTGTATGCTTGTAGTTTCCCCGAGAGTCAGATTTGCATTGTCAGAGAGGATTTGCCTGTACTTACATTACATATGCAAAAGCAGTCTAGTAATCTCTCTTTAGTCTTCGCCTTACTGTGAACCAACATAGGAAGCTCGTTTGATCTTAACTTAATGTATTCAGTTTCTGCTTTTAGATAACTAATAACTTCATTCTATTGAATTGGGCAAGCATTTCAAAAGGAATGAATCGTGGAAGCCATCATCCAATTCTTGATTAAGATGCGGTCCTTTTCTCCAAGAAATAAAGAACACTTCAGGTTGCTGGTTGTCCCACTTTCCCACGGCCAAGTCCAACCATGCTAGGTGCAGTACACTTTTCTTTTATGTTCAATTGAGTTCTGACCGCCGTTGATGTTTGTGACTTAGTTATGGCTTCTAAGTTGAACAAATAATTTTAACATTGGATCTTGGTAGTTGAGCGTGGATCGAATGACTAAAAGGATATAGCTTGTCATCTATCTATTTAAAAATGGAGGATTGTTGCACATTTGCAAACATAATATGAAACCGTGAGCAGCTAATACGGGGTTCCAATCCCGAGATCAATCGGAACTATCCTACCTAAAATACTAAGCCAAGGGAATGTAATGACGGGTTTTACTAAAACATGCGCGCGATAGAGGACTAGGAGATGTCATTTCTTTCACTAAAGCCTCCGATTTGGATCAGCTTTCTTTTTTCCATTTTTTGTTTTAAATAATAATATCTTTTTTTTTTAATCCAAAATTTCTTTAATTCCTCCCGTGGAAATTGTTTGTACTTAACGCCTTCAAACCCTCTTCCCACGCCCCCCTCCCCCGGCCACGTCTGTCTCTGTGACACTGATTCGAGGAATCCATTGAAGTCGAGGGAGGCAAATGCGGTTCTGCTGCTTACATGTGCGCCTCCACCACCGTCTCTTCTTCCCTCAATCTCGAGTTTTCCCATCTCGCGATTCAGCCCCAGCCACACCTCCTCCTTAGGTCAGTTCTATCGCGTCCTTCGCTCCAATATCCAACTCCAAGGTCCACTGCTCTCAAAGCTATCACCCGTTTCTCAAATTTTTGGAGTAAATTCAAATAAGGACCTGCAGTGTTCTCATTTTTTCAAATAAAGACCTAAAATGACTATGGCAGTCTCAAATAAGAGCCCGAAGTAGCAATGACTGCTTCAAATAAGGGCGTAACCTCATCGGCCGGTTAAATATTCCGGCCCGTAAAGAGCATTTTCGTCCAAAGACATTTTTAACCTAAATTTTAGTTAAATAAGATTAAAAATTAAGAAAAATATTTTACCAACAAAAAAAAATAGACGGGAGCCCAACCATCCCACCCGGGTTGTTGTGTGTGTGTGTGTGTGTTTTTTTTAAGTTTTATAGCTTTTTTATGGAAAATTTGTTGGATTTTTTAATCTCCACGAAAATCCTCAAAATGGTATACCTGTGATAAATTTATCCTCTGTTAGTTTCTGCTAAATTTTACAGTCAAATTGCTGAGTTGGATGACATTTGGCAGTTAACAAATATACCAGTTTGGGGTTTTACCTTTTATTATACTAGTTTGTGATTTTTCGTAATATTAATCCAATTTAACAGAAACTAATAGCGGGTAAATTTAACACAAGTATATTAGTTTGGGGTCTTTAGTGATAAAAAAATTAATTTGGGGTAAATTTATCATAGGTGTACCAATTTTGGGTTTTTCGTGATATTAACCTATTTAATTAAGATTTCGTGTAAAAATTAGGATTCGAATCATACAACGTCATTTTAGTGCTTTAGTTTACCTTAACACCACGTAGGATGCCATGTGGGAGATATAAAATATTAAAAAAATCACGTCAACATTGTCTATTAGTCAAATTGGATGGAGTTAGCAGAAGGACTTAAGTTTTAGGCAAAATCGAGTCCTGGGCGAGGGCCGGCCTTGCTCGTGGTCAATGAGGGTCGCCTAGGCAGGGCAGCCCTCGCTTGTGGCTTTCGAGGGCGACCTCAACTAGCCCTCTCCAAGTATCACCAGCCATCGCCTCAGACTAGCAACCGACAAAAAGGAAAGAAAAAAACAGAAAAAGGAAAAAAGAAAGAACAAAGGAAAAAGAAAGTAAATGACGAAATGCCTTTAACCAGCCACTGAGATTAGGCCTTTCTTTGAGACTGATGTGGCCACTTCAGACCTTTATTTAAGAAAATGAAAACACTTCGGACCTTTATTTGGAATTTTTCCAATGTTTTTTCGTTCTGAAATAAAAATAGTTCTAAATATTTCGTTAAACAAAATTAGAAATATAGGACGCTATAATAGAAAGATTCACCAATTATGAGTGGAGGGGATCAAAACAAGTTTACATCAACTTTAGAAAATAAAATAAACTTATTACTCATCACTTAAATTGACCAAAATGCTCCTTGTAATAGTTATTCCTTACCAAAAGAGTGAATGCTTCATCAAACTTTTAATTTTGAGTTCGGCAGACAAAAAATTAATTTTCCAATGAAATGTTTTTTCTTTCCCTTTTTGAATAAAAGGACGAGGAGGGGTAACCCGTGCAAATTATTCCCTATTGATATTATCATAAGTGTTTCCAACCCGCTTCATAATGTCATAACTAGTCTACATGACAGCCCAAGGCAACGCAAGTCATCTAGTGGTTCGCACACTACGTGAATTGAACTTGTGGCCTAGCGGAAGATAGTTGACCCCTTTGCCATTAGGCCAACCTTCTTGATAGTGAATCATCTTTCGTGTTATAATCACATATTTCGTGTACATCGTTGTATTTAGTTAAGTTTAATCTATTATAAGATGTTATACATATGCTCATCCCCATTACTTTTGAGATGTTTCTGAATTAATTTGAAAAATAAATTCATATTTAATTGGCTTATCATTTGGGGGAAAATTGCCCAAAAAATCCGAAACCTATTACATTTTTGCCAATTGAGTCATAAACCTTTCAATTTTGCCAATTGAGTAATAAATATTTTCAAGTTTTGCCAATTGAGTCTGTTCGGCCAATTTTAATCGAAAATCGCTAATATGGACATTGACGGTTTTACATGGCATGGCCGGTGCTGACATGGATAATTTTTAATGATATTTTATTTTTTGAATTATTTTTTTATTTTTTCTTTTCTTTTTTCTTTTTGTTCTTTTCTTTTCTTTTTCTTTTTTACATTTATGGCTTGCTAGTCACTGGCCACAGGCAAGGACCGACAATGCTCACCTGGTATGGGCGACGGTGTCACGGCCCTTGTCGGCCTCACCCGGATATAGGCGAGGGAGAGATAGACCCACAACGCATAGTGTCCATTTCCAGAGATTGAATGGTATTGTTGCACCGAAAGGACAATTAAAAAATTTCACAAAATGTAATTTTTAGTAAAAAGTGGGTAGATGAATTTTTTTTTCTTTTACCTTTCATTTTTCTCTTTGCCTATGTTTTTTTCTATTGGAATTCACACTCCACAACAAAATTTAAGGTAGATCTGAGCTAAATTAGAATTTAAAAGTAAGGCAAAACCCACTTTTCACTTGAATAAATAGATACATATAGATAGATTGAAATTACACTTTATTCAGTCTCAACATATTTTTAGGCATTCATAATGAATTTTTATAAATTTAACTTATGTCATTTTTTATTAGATGTTTATATTCTATGCGTATGATGAGTTCTAGCTAGTTAGACACCGTTTCTTTTACATCATTGAAGCAATACGTATAGTTTGGTGACCATTGAAGCCACCCGAAGGAATAATTATCCATTTATCTAATTGCACCTACTAGCATACCCCGTGCGTTGTATGAGAGCAAAGTTTTCATTTTGAGTAAAATTAAAGTAAGTATTTTAGTATGAATTATTCATTCTATTGTATACTATTTCACATGAATACCTCTGAACAAAATAAGGAATCCTTAGTTTACATTATATATTAAAGCAAAATATAAGGACTCAATAACAGTTAGAAAAGTTCCTAATGGTCGTTAGGGATATTTTACATATAATCAACAATAAATTGTAATACTTAAAGAATATAATTAAAATATTCCAAGGAAATGGTTAATAGATAGAATTACAAAAGTCTTGGCGTTTCGATAATTGTTAATTTGTAACATTAAAACTCACTAAAATTGTTTGCCTTTTTTGGTTGAACAAAAGTCATGGTATTTAATGAGGTAATCCTAGTTCAAAGAAAAATAAGTGGAGACTACAAAAAAATACTCATTGTAAGGAAAATGATCGATCCCTTACAAATTTGCGTACGTGTCACTCTTAGAGGCATCCTTTAAAGAAGATTTCGCTATAAAATAAATAGACAATATATGGTGACCATTGAAGCGACCTCATGGAATAATTATTCATTTCACCAATTCATTTTACTCTTGGAGGCATCCTAGAAGTTTTGTGCATTGCCTGAATAAGGAAAATGACTTAAATTTACATGACAGTAAATATATTTATCAACTGAACCACGAACATAAGTCATGTTGATTATTATTTTACAGAACAATTTATTGCAAAATATGTCTTATTTATTTGAATATTGTTAGCATAATTTTTAACTAACATGCACACTAAATATTCAAATTGAAATTATTTATTAACTAAACAACAAACATAAGTTATGTTGACTATTACTTTAATTAGTAAGTAATTAATCGCAAACTATGTCTTGTAAGAATATCCAATTTTAATTATTCCAAATTTATCTTCATCATGTGTAGCTAATTTCTGGTTATTTTATGACTTGTTTATTTCGATGTGAGAAGTGTTTTTATGAGTCAAGATGAACAAGATAGAGCAAATTATTAGATCAATGAGAATTTCCATTTATAATATATTTTTTTAAATATAGAATTGGTGAGCTATGATGTATGGATCTTATTATGCCTGATTCTGCTACTTAGCAATTTATTTGTCAAGGTTTTGAATATGTTAGGCAATTCATTCCAATTTTCAATTTGATCCCTTCATGATATGGAATCACTATTTAGCTAACCTGCTCATTCTATGCCTAATTAAATGTCAATGTGACAAAACTGTATACGCATGAGCATGAGCGGGACATGACGACCATCCTCTTCTTCTTCATCATCTTTTTGTTGGTGATCAATGCTGTCATCGTTGAGGATGCCCTCAAGGACCGACTGGCTAGGTTAACAGGCCAACCAAACGGCATGTGCATATCGAATAGCCCAATTTACGGTCCATTCTAGTTTCTTTAACTTTAACTTATGGTTTGTTTAAGGTTGCTCTCAAGCATTGAATTTCTTCTCGGAACTCTCTCGCTGCAGCTTCTGCTTCGTCTGAGATCAGTAAGTCATAGGGGAAGGAGAGAAAGAGAGGGCTTAATTCGACGCCTTAATCTGCAAATATAGCAAGGGAGCAATTGACAAGAGGACACGAACATGGACCGACTCGCCATCCAACATTCAATTTAGGGAGCGACTTCCATAAATCCTCCCTCTCTACGCCCTCTACGTACGCCCATACACAGCCAGCATTAATTAACCACGTTCCAAATCACCCACAACTTTAGCAAGATCTATAAACATAACCTATTCATAGGGTTTGGCGTGCGATCATCCTACATTAGAACCCGAAATCGAATGGATCAAATAGATGACCACACCCATTAATGACAAGACCATTAGGGACGTCGTCTTTGCACCTAATCAATCCCAACGTTGTTTAATGCCTCGTAGCATAGGAGAAAGATGGACCCCTAGTCAATAAATCGGAGTGTCAATGCCCTGAAATAGTGTGTTCCTATAGTTGGCTAGCTCTTTGTTCTGCATCATTCTAGTTTTACAACGCCAATCCACGAAAAATCAAACCCCAACCTCATGCCAAAAATAATTGAAACGTAGACACATTCGCATCATAGAGAAGCAAGAACGCTTATAAAATGGGGATGGTGCACTAAATGACCAAACCAAACACCATCTTTCCAGTTCAAAATCTCTCTAGCCCCTAGTTCAGTCGTTCTTTCCTTTCATCTCTTCCACTGCTCTCATCTCTCGGTCTCTTAAACCCTCGTCTCCCTCGATCCCTCCCTCTGGATTCCTCTCTAACCATGAACTCCACCATGCACGGTCTTTCTTTCCTCTCGGTCTGCGTCCTCACGCTTTCGGTGACGGCCATAGCAGTTGATGAGGAGGTTTCGAATGACCGGATCGCCAAATTACCAGGCCAGCCGGAGTTGTACGTGGCCCAGTTCTCTGGCTACGTCTCCGTCAACAGGGAGGCGTCCCTCTTCTACTGGCTAGTAGAAGCTCCCTGCGACCACGAGAAGAAGCCACTCGTCCTGTGGCTGAATGGAGGACCTGGGTGCTCCACCGTTGGCTACGGCGCAATGCAGGAGCTCGGCCCATTCCGAGTCTCGCCCAACGGCGAAACTCTGGTCACCAACCCATATTCGTGGAATCGAGGTATTTAATTAAGCTGCGTTCACAAACATGAACTGAACCTCCATATTCAAAATGTATGTAAAATTTTCTTTTTCTCCATTCTTTTCACTCAAATTTCTGGTTTTTTTGTGCAGAAGCGAACTTGCTGTTCTTGGACTTGCCTGCCGGAGTTGGTTTTTCTTTTTCAACTGACAACTTCACTCGATACGGAGACCACTCCACAGGTGCGTACCAATTTTTTCTTCGTTTCCCTCCGAAGTTTTGGGAGTCTATTTTCACCAAAATATAAGAAACTGAAGTTGATGCTTGTCTACTGTGAATGAAACTCTAGCCCATGAAGCTTATACATTCCTGAAAAGATGGTTCAAGAGATTCCCAGGGTATAAAGGCCGAGCCTTATACATCGCCGGAGAAAGCTATGCCGGTAAGAATCATTCAATCTGTCATCTTTCCAAAGCGCTGACTGAGTTTTTAAACTCATGTTTTGATCTTTGATCTCAGGTCATTATATTCCATCGTTAGCGGAGATCATTCTGAAGAAGAACCCCGGGAAAATAAATCCGGTGATGAATCTCCAAGGCATTTTGGTAAGATGGTAGAACAGCTTCATCTGTTAAAGCATATTCAAGAAATGAAAAGGAGGAGCAGATTAGTACTTGAAACAATTCTCTTTTTGTAGTATTTCCAAAGGTGTATGTTTAGCGTTTGTGGATGTATTAGTGACCACCAGTCCCAATAACTGTGCTTCTTGAAAATGTCCTTCAGATGGGTAATCCTAACTTGGACAAGGAGTCCGAACTGAAAGGCAGATCTCTATACTGGTGGAGCCACGGTCTCATCTCGGATGACACTTACCAAGGGCAGACGAGCACTTTGTGCAGCTCTCCGAAGACATACAGAACGAAGGCATGTGAGCCCTACTACCGCACATATTTGCGAGAGGAAGCTGGAAATGTGAATTTATTTGATGTACTTTTAACAGAGTGTGAAACTCAGGAGGTAATTTTTCACTATTTCCTCGTGTGTGGAAAAATAACAAATGATTAATATTCACCGCACTATGTCGAGTTTTCTAACACTATGATTTTTCCTGAACAGGTGTCTAAGTTTTGTCTCGATTGGATTACCTCCAAGTACATGAACAGGAAGGATGTGCAGCAAGCCTTCCATGCAATCCCCACCGCATGGACAATTTGCAGGTTTGCTCCTCTTATCTTCCATTATTTCCATTTCGCTTTCGATTAGTTTTAGCTTTGATTAACCACTCAAGTCTTGTCAAACTATATCTTCGGCCTTGCAGTAGCCCAATACAACATAATTACAGCCTACCCGCTAAGGAAAAGTCAATGTTGCCCACTCTGAAGCTCCTCATTCAATCGGGCTTGCAAATTTGGATATACAGGTAACTAATGAGATTATTAACTAAAAGGGGATTCGAAGTTGCGCTAACTTGTAGGACGAAAATCGCGTTGTGAGAAATTCAGTAATGTTCGAGTGTTTGTTTAATGAAAACTATTTCGAATCTTCATTTCCATCCTTATCCGGAAAAGCAAATCTGTCACGTTGTACGTGAAAACATACAAGGCTGGGGAAATAATAACCATGAAGTTTCATGCTTCAATGCGATCCTAGCCATGAACTTTTCTTCTTTTCTTTTTTATGGCTGAGTCGTTTCCTTCTGTTCTCTGTCACAAACGAAGCAGGTGAAGCCTCTAGGGAAATTGTGCCCCACAGCTTTTGTTCATTTTAAGATGGTGGAACTATTTGGAAGTAGAAGAAAGTCAAAAAATATGAAAATAATGTTTTGCTGCATAATGTTTTCTGCAGATAAAGCAGTTATCTATTCAACCTGAATATCTTTTTCTTTGTTCTTTTTAATCAGTGGAGATGCAGATTCAGCAATTCCCTTCATAGCCACTAGGAGCGCTATTTCCAAGCTGCATCTCAAGAGGAGTGCAAAATGGTATCCTTGGGGCCATAATAACAAGGTAATCTGTTCACTGCTTTAATGTTCTCCCATATTAACTAAATCAACTTGAATAACTATTTCCTTTGCTTACGATCAATGTCGATTGATACGATGTTAGATTAGTGGCTGGTCCGAGATATACGAAGGGTTGACCTTCGCGACAATTAGAGGCTGCGGTCACGAAGTCCCCATGTACGCGCCTGCTCAAGCGCTCAACATGTTTGAATACTTTTTAGCTCACAGGCCACTGCCTAAGTATACGAAGTGATGCAAAATCTGCAGCCTCGTGGGATTTTTGAAAATGTTGATGTAACTACAACCGTAGAATATCATGTGATATAAAGTAATATCTCGCGTCATTTCTAGTTATTTAATTCTGGAAGCATATTCACTATTCAAATACCATCGATGTTTTCTTCGTTTATGGGTGTCATATCTTGAATGGTACCTAAAAACCTGCGATTCAATCGGTAAAGTATTTTGCTCGGGCTGGCTTTAGAAAATTTGTTTCGACTAGCCTTTTGATTGATGTGGACTAACTAGGTGGATATCTCCCACATTTATACTTGACCAAAGACAAAGATGAGTTATGTCCATTTGCATAATCCACCAATTAAAGTCCGAATAAAGAAAAACATAACCCATATAATCAGACACAAACTTAGGATTGACATATTCGGGGACAAAGTATTAGGAAAACCAAATGATTAGTCACGATTTGTAAATCAAAAAACTTAAAAATAATGACCATGGACATATGTTTTTCTTTTTCGTTAGATACGCTGCAAGCACAGAGAGAAAAGAAGTAGTTGGGCCAATTAAATAAAAAGAGAGACACAAAGAATTGTGATTTTTTTTTTTGGTAAAGAAATTATTTTTTTGGTAAAGACGAAAAGAATTGTGATTTATATTTTCGTTTTTCTAAAATCGCGGCATCGTCTGATCTTAGTTTGCAATGGACTACGTTCTAACTAATGTTTTACTAGATATGGCAGTCGTCCCTTTTTGATCCTATTGGATAATTATGTTGTAGTTATTGGAATACATTCAGTGCAATTCAAGTTGCACGTATCTTGCATAACAACACATTTATGCCAATAAATTGAATCTAACAATTGCATTTTTCAATTCTTTGGATCAATTGTTTTTCAGGATAGATCTCAATGATAGTCGCCTGTAAAATATTTGAAGCCATAGACATGTTAAACGAGAAATCACGCGTCAATACGATTTGTCAAAAAAGGCTTGTGAATTGTAAAAGTGAAATCAATATACCTAGTGTCTTTGCACCTTATACGAGGGTGCACTTCTTTTTATTCATTTCGGTCTAAATGTGGATAAATTATATTTAGGTATAAGTCCATCGTAGATCCTAAAATTTATTGCAAAAGTTCATAAAAAAAGTATCATAAAGGTCATAAACCTTTTGCATTTGTGCCAATCTAGTCTTAAATATTTTTTTTAGTGTCAATTCAATCATAAACTTTTTCCATTGGTGCCAATTTAGTCCTAACCTTTTTGTAGTGCCAATTCAGTTTTAAACTTTTTGCATTTGTGCCAATTTGATCCTAAACATTTTTTTGTACCAATTCAGTCTTAAACCTTTTATATTGGTACTAATTCAATCATAAACATTTTGTATTGATGTTAATTCAATTCTTCCGGCTAATAGCTATTCACAAGTCGAAGAATTGAATTGGCACAAATGCAAAAGGTTTATGACTGAATTGGCACCAAAAAAAGGTTTATGACTGAATTGACACCAAAAAAAGGTATAGGATTGAATTGACATCAATGCAAGAGGTTGAAGACTGAATTGACACCAAAAAAAGGTTTAGGACTGAATTGGCACCAATGCAAAAGGTTTATGACTAAATTGACAAAAAAAAAGGTCTAGAACTAAATTGGCACGAACACAAAAAGTTTAAGACTTTTTTAACACTTTTCCCCAAAAGTTCAATTGAATCATAAAATTTTCAAAAATTATAATCGATTCTTAAAACTTATCAAATTGATGCACCACCAACACCCATATACGAGGTGAAGCGAGGTCAACCTTGATAGTTTGTGCACCACCTACAACCAAAGATCGAGGTGAATTTGAGGTCACCCGAGAGAGAGAGAGAGAGTAGGATTTCATTTTTAGCATTGGAGTAGGTAAACTATCATATTGATCATTCGACCTTTTATTTTTTACCGTGATGGTCCTTCCTCTGAATGTTTTGCTTTTGAATTGCTATATATATATATAATGATGAGAGAGCCTTCGTGTATAGGCAAACTCGTGTATACGAAATACGACCCCAACCTCATGGATCATATAAGATGCAAAGCAAGCATTGGTCAATAACT
Organism: Syzygium jambos; assembly: GCA_031216235.1. NCBI lineage: Eukaryota > Viridiplantae > Streptophyta > Magnoliopsida > Myrtales > Myrtaceae > Syzygium > Syzygium jambos. The sequence continues at coordinate 25,648,616 of CM062230.1, forward strand.
CAAACACGGAGTTTGTTCGCACTTATTGGTATATTGGTATATGAAATTGAATATGTGCACGCACTTGATACAAAACAATATTATTATTTCGTCCGATCAACCGCCGAAGAACAAACAAAAGAAAGTATGCACAATGACAAATTATATAAGTGCGCTACAATAATAATCTCCAAAGTTTTTGGCCTCGGGCTTCTTTATTTAAGCAAAATGATCCATGATTGCGGATCGTACCAATATAGAATGCAGAAGGCGTCACAAGAATCATAACATATTTTATCGTACTTCTTGCTTTGCTTGTTTTCGTCGCCACACTTGCTTATGTCGCAACATAAATCTCGGCATTCCCGTTTTAGTTTCTCGGCAAACGCCCTGAGTTCGTGCTTGAGAGGGCTTGAATCCGGGGCTCTCGCCGTCGCGAACTTGCACAGCACGACGGCCACGAGCATTCCCACGACCACTTGCTTGGCGATGGACATAATTCTCTGGCGTGGGGGTTACCTACAATCACAAACAAAAGATCTTCGAAATCGTAAAATTCTTCGTTGATCGTTGTTATTGTAGCTCACCCACCGATACAATCTTTGATCGAAAGTGATATTCTTATTATTTATATTCGAAGCGACCATTTTTATAGGGGCAGAGCGACGAAAGTTTAACGCCTGTATTCATCGAGGAGTCATTAAATTTTTCTTTTAACCAGCCTACATTACAGCAGTTTTCATTCTGCACCGTCCAGTATTCGAACATTTGAATGGTAAAACGCCCTCAGGCCATTCGTCAAGCCACGTTACACATCGTGCGCATCCGATCTTTTGATATTCGAACTCTCTCGTTGTTCTTTTTAGAATATTTTTATTCCTGTCGTTAATAGGGCGATCGCATGTCAAAACCTAGGAATGGGATTAGGTCTGTAGATCTTGGTAAAGTTGTGGGTGATTTGGAAACGTGGCTAATGAATGCTGGTTGTGCGTGGGAGGCGTAGAGAGGGAGGATTTTTGGAAGTCCCTCTCTAAATTGAATGTTGGAGGATGGCGAGTTGGTCCAAATGCGGAATTGATTCGGTTTTTCTTTTAGGAATAATGACATAAATAGTTCATGAACTTTGATCAAATGCGCAACGTAATCCCTAAGCTTTTAATTTGTTCCATATAATCCCTGAAGTTTAGCCTAATATTCAATGTGTTCCCTAAATTTTTAATTTATTCAATGTAGTTACTGGACTTTTGGTATATATTCAATGTAATTCATGAACTGTACGAAAATATTCAATGTAATTTTCCGAACTTAAATTAATTGAAGGATTGCATTGAACGTTTTTATATAATTCAAAAACTAAATTGAATGCGAACAAAAAATTTAGTGACGATGTTAAACAAATTAAAATTTATAGATCGTATCGCACATCGGATTAAAATTTAGGGATCATATCAAATAAATTAAAATTTCATAGATCGTGTTGTATATTAAACCAAAATTCAAAGACTGATCGTGCCATTTTGTCTTGTATTTTTCCAGGTCGTCGACCCAGGCAAAACCTCACTTGACCCCTCCTTCACCCTTCCTGTCTCTCTCTATCACTAGGATTGGAGGAATCGATTGAATGACGATGGAGGCAAATGCGGTTCTGCCGCTTGCGTGTGCGCCTCGTCTGCCGCCGCTTCTCTCGGTCTCCGGCTTTCCCATCTCGCGATTCATCCCTAAGCTCACCTCCTCCGTAGGTCCTGTCCTATCCCCTCCTCCGCTCGTATATCCAACTCCGAGCCTCAGTGCTCTTGAAATCGTTCGCTCATTTCTGAAGTTTTTTTGGTTCTCCGTTCTGGGTTTTGATGGGCAGTTTTGAGCAAGTGCTTGGGGAGCAAAGGCGAGGTTCTTATCGATGGGCTTCCCAAGGAGTACTACGACGATGTGCGTGTGTTGCCGCCCCCATCTCGTCTCTTGCTATTCCTCCTCCGTAGATTTGTCGTGGCGTTTTGATTGTTGGGTGTCTGTTGGGATGAGTTTTGCCGGCTTTTCCGTCTACTTGAAGTCCGGCATGAGTGAATTGTGTATCCAAAGTGATGATTGGGAAGCTGTTGAGCTAATCTATTATAATCTTGTTGCAAAGATAGTTGAGTATTTGACATTTGGAGCCGTGGCCTTGTAATCATTTTGACCTGAAATAGTTGGCATAAGTGAAGGGTTGCTCCTTGGAATTAAAATTCTCTGTTCTTTCTTTATGGAATTCATAGAAAGGTGCGATTTTTCTCTCTAAAATGACTGGGGCATAATCTTGAAGACCATAAAACATGGAACTTGTGAAAGGGAGTTCTTGAGGGTCAAAGGACCTTGTAAATAGAGGGGGCATCGATGTGCGGTGAACAGAGCGTAATCTTCACTTAGCATGGCGTTGGAGGTTTGAGTTCTTGCAACCTAATATAGATGATGGGATGTAAATAATATTAGGTCATAACGACAGGCACTGCAAAGCTCGGAATCACAAGTGCAAGTGATTCTGATGTTGTAGGTCAAGAATCGTGTAGTCAGGCATGCTGGAGTCATGCCGGACCAAGAGCTTTCTGTGTGATGGTACAGGATAAGCTTAGACTGTCAGCCAGAATCAGTTGGTTGAACTATTCTAACAATCAAGTTCTATTACACGTTCATGTGCTTGTAAATCGATATGCTGATGAAATCTCGTCAAGGAATAGGTGACACATCCTATTTTCTGATTTCTTTATAAGCCATTGCTTTATTAAATGGATAACAGGTTAGTTATCTAGGAGCAACTGGAAACATGTTGCTATCGGCCATCTTTTACTCTTTCTTAAAATCTGTAAAGGTTTTTCTTTGTGCCACCAGGAATGGCAAGCTCGTCAAAGAGAGAAGACGAAGGAGCTGCATCGTAGGCGACAGGAGGAAGACGAAGAAGAAGAAAGAAAGGTTGAGGAGTATCGTGAAATTGGAATGAGATTGAAAGGTTATCCTGAAGAAGATGTTCGAAATGCCAGGAAATTAGTATCAAGCTTTATCAGATCGGAGGAAGAAATTGAAGAGGTGCTTTGGTATTCTCTTGGTGTTTGTTATTTTTTCTGAAGACTCTGGACGATTATAAGCATGAATCACATGGATAGTTATTTTTTATCCAAGCCTACTTGCTAATTTGTGTAGAACATTCCTCGGAACTATAAACACACTGTTTTGAGCAGATGTACGGCCAAGCCCGCATCATAACCAAGTTAGAAGTTTTATCGGGATGCTTTTGTTCTGTTCATTGTGGGAAAAGCCGTTGTAGTGTGGAATAGAGTTAAATAATGACGGCCAAGCAACTTAACCGTAGCCATGCTAGTTCCTGGTAGCCTTTTTGATGATGCATGGAAATTAGTCTTATCTACCATTAAAAACGTTTTGCTGAGTTCTTCAATTCTTGGTATAATCATTTAGCCTTATTTATTCCATAAATTTGCTCTCTCTTCAATTTCTTCTGTGCAACCCATTTCCTCCATTATTTTGCATCTTTCATTGTTGCTGCTAGTAACTGGTAATGTTAGCTGGAGTTGTAGATCTGTGATTAAAGCATATGCCTGAATACTGACTAGTCTTGTCACCCCTCTTCAGAAAATCGAGGAAGCTGCCGAGAGAGGAGAACTGACAGAACTTGTCTTAATGGTTATCTGGAATCGACTTGATCTTGCTAGACGTGATGTAAGTTTGCATCTTCACAATATATAAATGACATGTATTAAGGGATGGTGAAGCGGGTGGGTGGGAAAGTCGGGTGGGGATTGGGGAACAGGTTGGGAAGTTGTTTAGCTGGTTTAGATTGGCCTTTTCAGTGCAATATCTTTCTCCTTATTAATGTCTCAGTGATTTTTTTGTTTTTTTAGGATGAAAAGGATGCAGTTAGAAGTCTTGACCTCTTATACAGGAGGGTTGAGGTATGCTCCATTTACTGTACTTAGTTGACATCAGTTCCATATTTGGTCGAGTAATTAGGAGAAAGGGGTACACCATAAGCTATTTGAAATGGCAACTTGTGTTCCAACGGAATGATAAATAATTTTCAAAGCTCTTGCTGTCATTGATATATTGGCACAGAATTGCTCATAGTAACACTCTCATAGCAGTATTTTCTTCCTATAAGAAAGCAGCTCAGCTTCTCCAGCCCCCTCTTATTCCATTTGGCATTGTCATGTAGACCATCTCATCCACATTGATTGGTTTAAGTGTAACCAAGGATAACTTTGGGAGACCAAATATCACTTATGAGACCGTTGAGCCATGTAGCTTTGAAAAGTAAAAAGCTCTTGATTTTGGCTGAAATTTCTGGAATGAGTTTGCTTTATTAATCTGAGGTTTCTTCTCTTGAAATGAGTTGTTCATGTTTTCCAAGTCTCTCTATACTCCAAAATGAACGTATGTGTCTACTGATGCTTTGACCTAAGAAACTTACAAGGTCTAAATTCTCTACATTTTAGACTGAAATTTTGAAACGAGAGGCCTCTCCTGCCATGAGACTGCTCAACGAGCTTTTGAATATGCATGATGGTTTTGATAATGAGGGATGGCTGAAGGAATGTAGAAAGCTGATGATGGATACCTTTCCAAGGGAGGATCCATTTAGCATTTTGGTTCCAGCTGGACTTGACATCGATAAGGTACGCTTTTGTTATGGACTGCATGGTGATTCATCGAATTAGCACTTCCTTTTTGGGCTAAATTCAGCGAATTAGAACTTGCTAATCCTGCTCGTGTCAATTGATGTGTTCATGGATGATGCTCTTCTTTAAAGGTTGTAGTAATTGTATTGTGCAGCATCAAGGGCCACTTCGACCCTCATTTGAAGATGATGCTCTTTTGAGGGTAGATTTTGTTAGAGAGGTTGATGAACTGCTACAAGAGGTCCGTCTTGAACAAAGTGAATGGCAAGATGCTCCAGGGTTGGACCCTGAATCTGTTGCAAGTAGGTTGAAGCAGCAGGAGAAGCAACAAACAATACACCAAGTGGAAGCTCTGCTTGATCTGGCTATCAATTTGAAATGGTAACTAAATCTGTATAGCCTACTTCCCCTGTTACAAGACGGTGCAGCGCTAACCCCTAGTATATTGAGGAACTCGGCACTGATGCTGAGTAATTAATTGGCTTCGCTTGAGCAGCCGCACCAGTGATGTCCCTTGAGACAATTAATCATCAACCGTACTCATATTGGATCTCAGTATGAGTTGTGTTTTACGGTTTTTGTATTGGTTAGGATGGTTATGGCTCTGTATATAAGTGACTCATAATTTTCTTTTATGAAGCTGTGTATGGTATTCCTTGTGATAGGCTACTTTCCACCGTCTGACAATCCAGGGAAATGTACCTAAAAACCTCACTTAACCACTCTTTCCCCCGCCTCTCTCTCTCTCTCTCTCTCTCTCTCTCTCTCTCTCTCACTTTGATTCGAGGAATCGATGGAATGACAGTGGAGACAAATGCAGTTCTGCTGCTTACATGTGCACCTCCACCACCATCTCGTCCCTCAATCTCGAGCTTTCCCATCTCGTGATTCGGCCCCAAGCGCACCTCCTCCATAGGTCTGTCCTTTCTATCGTGTCCTTTGCTCGTATATCTAACTCCAAGCTTTAGTGCTCTTGAAAACTTTTTTAAGACTTGATTAAATCAATTTGATAAGTTTTGTACTTGATTGTATTTTTTACAAGTTTTAAGACTCAATTACACATTTGTGAAAAGTTTTGAAACTTATAGTGAACATATCCAAGAAAAAAAGTGTCGGTTTCATGAGTCTAACTTGAAACATTCCTCGTGGAAATAGTTCATGTAGAGGGAAAAGTACCAAAAAAGTTTTAAATCTGTTACATTGGTACTAATTCAATCCTAAACATTTTAATTAGACTAATTTAGTTTTAAACATTTTAAATCTTTTTACATTGGTACCAATTCAGTCTGTCCGATTAATTTTTCAGTCTAAATTGATTGGATGGACTGAATTGATACCAATATGACATGTTTAGGGCTTTTTTTTGTAGTTTTTCTTTCGTACGGCCTCTTTCTATGGCAAGAAACATGCGCCCATAGTCATCTTATGTTCAGCAACCTATGACATCTTTTAAAGGAATAAGTTGCCACGCAAGAACATTTTAGCGATTCCCGATATGGCCCAGTGGAGGAAGAGCAAGTACATCCTTGAAATTTCAAACGATCTGCGTCTCCATTAAGGAATACACCAAGAGATGAAGTCTTAATAAGAGCCATCTTTATTGAAACGAGTGATTATTGAGTTGATTTTATACATTGATGTGGTAACAACTGCCCATGGAAGGATTCCTCCATTGTACAATGTACTTGTACTTTGATAATGTACAAAGAAAGGATTTGTCTATCTCAAATACAAAAATGACAAGCGAGAGGAAGATGTCAACCACCCTGGCTGCGTGATTCGAATAGAGCGCAACTGTGAGACTTGATTTCATAAGCAAACAGTCCTACCATCTGCTCGAGCACAGGCTCTCCGTCAGCTGAGAAGAACCCTGGATACGGTAAAGCAGTGTCAATCATGCGACGCCAGGTCATGCCCTCTGGAGGAACGGGTAGAATGACAATCTCTGAAATATCAGCGGCATTAAACGTGATAAACAAATCGCCGAACTCATGAGATGTTCTAGAGCTTGACTGGCTTTCTGCTTTTTCTGTCTTCAAGGTCATGGCAAGGAACTTACATGACGGATCCTCCCACTTTGGAGGAGACTGATTACTTCCATGCCAATCAATATTCTCTTCTTTCAAAAAATTACGCTTCTGAAGTAGGTCAGCTCGTCTCTTTCTAAATGAATTCAAGAAGGAAATGAATTGTGTCGTCTGGATTCCAAAACCCGTTTTTAGGGCATTCCAGTCATAGGACTTTCTGTCGACATAAGCAGGGGAACCTCCAGTAGATTGGCCGCACTCATCACCCATGCTAAGAATAGGGACACCCAAGGAAATGTACAAGATGAAGAGGAAGTTACGGATTTGTTTGAGCCTTCTTTCAAGGACAGCAACTTTATTAGTTGGACCTTCCTCACCACAATTCCAACTCAACTCTGCTGCAAGCTGACCACTGCTGAAGCTGACTAAATCAACAATTGGAAGTCCAAAATTGCGAGAAACGTAATTGAAAGAATATGAGGGGCCTCGACCATCAGAAAATATGTCCCCACTCCCGCACAATCTCGTGGCGAGGTCACTCAAGAGCCCCTCCCCTCTCAAAAAGTTTCTTGTATCAGTAGAGAATTTTGTGTTCACTTCTGCCCATCTCTTCCAATGAGGAAATTGGACATCCTTCGGCGCTTTGTCGATGGGATCCCAGCAATCCGCAATGACTTTTGTCCTTGAGAGTACTGGATCAAAAGCAATTGCCTCAACCAAAGGAGGCCGAGATAAGGATTCTCCATGAAATCCTCTCAACAAAGATGAAGCGTTGATAAAACAGAAGCCATCAACATGAAATTCAGTCACCCAGTGCTGAAGACTATCGAGGATCATCTGCTGAACAATCGGATAGTTACAATTCAGAGCATTCCCCTGTTTCAATTCTACCAATCCATTCACATAATAGGACACATCATCAATACCTTGCAATGCTCCAGCATCTGCCGTATGGGTGAAGACTACTTCAAGAAAAACCTCTATTCCATTCATATGCAATCTCTTCACCATATCCTTCATTGATTTAATTGTGGATATGGGGTTATTGGAAGGCCCAAACAGACTCGCCGGGGAAAAGAAGTGGCAAGGAAAATATGGTCCCTTTTCCTCGTCATATGAGAAAGTTGGCTCTAAAAGAACTGCATTCACCCCAAGATCTTTAAGATGATCCAGCTTCTGAGCTAAACCAGAAAATGTCCCGGCAATATCAGCAGATAGTTGACTAGACTTGTGCTCTGTAAAGCGCTTCACATTCAAGCTATAAATTGTCAACTGTTCTAGTGGTAGGTTGGGATGGACATCACCAGACCAATCAAAAGTGGGTTCCTTCGTCAACAGTCCACGGTAATTTACACTAGTAGATCCTTTATCCTCAATTCTTGACTTCATAACAATCTTGGAATATGGATCCAGAAATGTGCGGGCTGACTTAAACTGATCTATACTTTCTCCCCTGCACCGGAAAGCATAGCTCTCGTAAGTCTCGGCACTTTCCAGTGACACATGCCAAATATCACCTGATCGATTAACATATGGATCCAGATCAAGCTCTAAAGCAGGTGATTCTGCTGAAACGTCATCATATAAGCACAGAACCAGACCTTCTGCATTTCTAGAAAAGATAGAAATATTCAGCGAACCATCAGTTGCAAAGGAGAGACCCAACGGAAATGGGTTACCTCGACCTAAACCAACTGGAACACAAAATTTTGTTCCCCTGTGACTTCTAATTTCTGAACCACTTGAGTTAGCCTCCAAGGCAGGCTTCAAAAGAAATGAAAGAAAGAAGGGGATTTGCTTTCCTTCAAATTCCAGTTCGAGTGTGTATGTGCCAAGAGAAATTTGATTGAACAGTGTCTCGAATGCCCTCCCATCAGGAGATGAGTGCTGAAAGTCCTCTGTCATGTAGCATCTACAATCTGATCTATAGACACCCCAAGACATTAGTAATCTATTGCTACTGCCATGCGATTGCAGCAATGAAACCTCAATATACACGGCATATTTCAAGTTTTTCTTTCCAACAGAAACCTTCACATGATCACCAGTTTCTGTCCTGAATAGATAAGTGGACTCCTTCTCTAGTTTGCCGACCTCTGTGGTAAGAGTGAACGTCTGCTCAGTTGGTCCGATTGAAGCACGTGCAGCACATACTTTCAAGCTAACATTCTGAGAAGGACTCCTCATGACGTCAGACATGAATCCTGGGCATAACTGCTTCTCGCCAATAGCCATTCCATCGAACGTATGCGACATCTTGCTTCTTGTGAGAGAACCGGATGATGAAGCCAACTTGGATACTTCGGCTGCTCCACAGTTTAGACAGCATAGCCTAGTTACGAGTGATGGATGAAGAGTAGCCATCTATATGCAGATATGCCCAGGTTGTTCTCACAGTAAGGAAGTTTTTCCTCCAAATTTAGCTAATTCCTGTTCAAAAAACGGAACATTCATTTACTCACTTTAAGGTACAAAACCCAACAATACCTGCACTAAACTGCCAATTGAAAAGCACACAAATCACATTCACATTTTTTAAATGAAGAAAACTTCCTCGTATGAATCTGACGATAAACCTAAGCCATGGAAGAGAGTGATCCCGAAGCAATAGATCACCCCTGTTCCAAATAAGTGATACTATGAATTCAGCATAGACACAGGGGCCCCGACTTAGTGAAACAAAGATTCCACTAAGAACAATTACTCTGGACACATACATCGGATGCTACTCGAACTAATACCCACTTCGCATTGAAATTCACCTATGCCTGGAAAACAACGACGGACGTCAATCACGACTTAGTCCCTTGGTAACATTATGTAGTAAGTCAAGACATGCACAATTTGAACCGCCGCCGCCACATCTACGGCCCAAACGAAACAACTGCCATTGCATGTGAAGCAGGAGCTGTCAACCTGAAAAATCACGACCCGATAAAGACGTACGTATCGCAACTTCAACTGGGCAGATCCCAAAACTCCAGTTTCGGCGAACGCACGAGCACCTCCTCAGCTGATCACGTTCGCAAACACAATCCCCAAAAAAGAAACGAAACAGCGAAGCCAATCTCTTGAAAAGGAAGAAAATACTGGTTCTTGACTAACGAATGACCCAACGTTCGACCAAAAACAAAACGGACCAATGACCCAACAAAAGCACACGAAAAGGGATGTCGCAACGTGATCCGGAACGCCTAGAAACAACAGAAAAAAGAGAGGAGAAGAACAAGAACAAGAACAAGAAGAAGCAACGCAGGAACGAGATAGGTAGCGGAATCAAAAGGGGGTCACAAAGAACGGAACTCACATCGCGCGGTTCTTGCAGCTGCAAGAAGAAGCGAAGCTGGCGGACAGTCCCTTCGGATGATCACGGAGAGAGATTCGAGAAGAGCTGGACTTCGCAGAGTGGAAGTGAGCGCGGTGGCAGGACAGGACGACCGTCCGTCCGTTTTCAAGATTTGGATCTTTCTCTCTCCCCCCCCGTGACAACCGCATAAGCGCAAACCGATGATGAGCCGACGGGGTGAGCACCCAAAACGGCGTCGGCCGAGATGTATTTGTCAGTGTGGTAGCATATACGTACCCGTACGACGCTGAATTAGAAATCTTTGAAATGCTTGCTATTATTAAATCGTCAGTATAAAGAAAAAGGGAAAGAATAATAAAAGCTAATTTTGCCTCTTTAATTAAATGGGTGCGAAGAAACTAGGTAAGGTGCGGGAACGAACACTCCTGTATAATTTTTTTTATGAAATCCGAGCTGCTGCGATCCCGTTATCTTAACTCTTCTTTTATATTCAATCAAATTCGACTATTGTCGCTCAGAATCTAGTCATTCGGCTATTCATACTGCTGAGCCAACATAATTGGTCAAAAATCATGATATGTATTCCAGCTAATTTCCCGTCGTATGTCCATTGTTCGTCGCTTTCTATTAGCTATGTCTAAAAGGATTTTAAGCCGAGCAGAGAAAATCAAGAAATTGGTTTGATTTTCCTATTTTGGGTTGCCCTGCGCCAATAAAATAGAAGTCATTTCTAATATTCGGCACTAGAAAACTTTAGAACTTTTTTTTTCCATAAAAAATACATAAAATTACATATTTGACCCTATTAGGCCTTGGCCTTTTTTGGAGAAAAAGAAAAGTAAATAGTTGCATACTTCGACATGAGGGCACCTGTTGTGATTCTATATGAGAAGTCAGCGGTGCTTTTGTTTTCTCCATTGAAAGATTATTTTTTTTTATTAGAATAATTTCCTACTGTCATTTATAATCATCAGTAGATCATTATGTTAGGTCCATTTGGAAGATGAACTCTAATAGAAAACTAAATTACCGAAATGTACCTCTAATTAAGTGAAAAGCGCGACGATTTCGAATTTTGTAAAAAAATATCAAAAAACATATATCAATTTTCACTCAATGACCACTTCCGTAATTCTGCATTTGAAAAAAATCAAATACATGTATGAGTTTTACCTTTGAAAATCACTTTATTCATTCGCATCGATTATCTTTGGACCCATATTTACGAAAACACCATTGTATGCTTTTAGTTGATTGCCCCAACTATTTTGTTTATAGTACAATAATAATCCCTTGTATAGCATCAACATTTACCCCTTCGAGGTCTCTCCCTTTTCTTTGGCTTTTCTAGTTGATTCATAATATCCATCATGAACGATGACTAAACTTAATTGGAGTGACCATCAACTTCCATCTAATGAATCGAATGAGATTGAGACGTTTAGTTTCAAGTGTGAGATTTGACTCTTACGCTTTGCAAAGAGGTAGAATAATTTTTTTTTCATACCGACAATCGTTTGACACATTTCACTTATAAACACTCATTGAAATTTACCATAATGGAAAAAAAATTGAATAATGAAATTATGGACCTTAAAATTCTCAAATCAATGTTGGAATCTCCAACTCTTTGCAAATCCAAAATTTCTGCTAGAAGGGCCCCCCATACACCCCGGATAAAATTGGGTTGTAGCTGTACATTTAGGAGAGGTGATTCTGGACCCGGACCATCAAATTTCAAAAATTCCTACACCTCGGCCGACTATGGGATGTACACCTACGAGTCTCGTTTCCTTCTATTGACAAATGATGCTCAAAATTTCTCATGCTTGTACAGTATCTGTGCAAAGAATGAAGTGAATTGCTGTCCTACATATCAGATTCCGGCTTCCGAACTGACATCGGAACCATATTTGCTACTACGACGAGATGTCCTTTTCGTCGGCACAAGAGGGTTGTTCTCTTCCTCATCGATCACTGCGGGTTTTTCCAACTCACCTCCCTTGAAAACAGGGTGTACATAAGCTTCGTGAAGATAAGCCTTCAAGTTCAGGTTCGGTTCCGTGGCCCTCTCGAGCGTGTCTTTTACCATGGCATCCTGTCATTGGGTCAAATATGAACATCGGTCACGCGAAAATAGCAAAATCATTGTGCCAATAATGTCGCTACAATTTTTAGCCACGGGTATCAGATCCTCAATCAACCTCAAAGGGTGCATAATAAGGGATCAAATAGGTGTCTTTTTAGCTGCTTAAGTGACTTATCAAGCAAGCAAGACTGCAAGACTCAGCAAGCAAGTCATGGTGGTGTGTGCTCCCTGCGCTAATTGAACACGAGTGATCTACTTAGGAGAATACAAACAGCTCTCGTCATAACTTGATAAATGGATATAAGGACTTTGATTTGCATATGCTGCTGAACGAACCTGTAATGGGAACTTCACAAATGCTGATTCGAAACGTCCCTTGCAGAACATATGAAACCAGATGGTTAAAATGGGTAGCACAATGAGGAACGGTGTTGAAATTTCCGCACCTTTTGTACTCATTAATCCCATCAGTAGAAGCTGAGATATTACCATCCCGATAATCAAGCGCCTTTGCACATCTGGCCAGAAGGCTGCCCCACTCTCATATGTTTGATTGTACACATTTATAACCTAGGTGAACAAACAAGGATCTCTTAGCAACAAAAGACTCTCGGAGAACTGCCGGGGAGTTATATTGAACTCTAGCAAAACAGGCATCACAGGTCTTCGCAACAAAACTTTGGAACTCTGGCAAAACAGGCATCACAGGTCTTCATCATGAAAAAGATGCGTGGCCAAGACCCAGCTAAAAAGCAGTCCAATCAGGATTTCATTGAATAGAACTGCATAATTAACTGATGGGAAGATATGATTAACCAATGCATGGAATAGGAAAGTCTTCTTCTATAAAATATGCATCTCTGAACTTATATTGGCTTTTTTCAGTGTCATCCCTAGGCATCACAATATTAACTCCACATCATTTACGAGGATAATTTACTGCAGTCTAAAAGCTTGGCATTATTTTGGTGAAGCAGGAAAACTTCCATATATCCGACCAACAAATTATTCAAATAGATTGAGCATGATTGACCAATTTAGTTCTCTCTTCCTCAATTAGCAACTTCTATGTTGAGACCATTGCTCGTATAGCAGAAAACTTTCCAAAGACTATAGTCATAGGTGTAAAAAACTTCCATGAATGTATTGGAGTGGATTAATCAATTTGGGTACAGAACTTCAATACCCAATTCTGACACTATCTGTAATACACAAGTCATAAGGCTAGACAGATTGCACAGCTCAAATGCTTAGCATCCTTTGTCATGACAGTAAATGTGGCGATAGTTTTGATAATTTATCAGCTGATTACTTGCCACCAATCCAGCAAAAGGATAAACTGAACAACCTTTTAATGTTGCATACGAAAAATTTCCAAGATTAACAAAAAGAATGATACCTTTCCTCGACATCAAAGCCGACAGACCTACATATTTTACAATATTTACAATCTAAACCGGAGTTACAAGATACAGGGTCGGAAAATAGCAATCATATCACGGACACCTAACCCATGGCTGTAATTGACATCATCCTAATTGTCAATGCACAAATAGTGCTATATCATGTGAATCATTTTGGCAAACAAACCAAACCAGAAATAGTGCTCCGTACCTAATGTCTCTACAGTTAAGGCTAGTTCCATATCCTGTTCCTGGAATTGAATGCAAGTATCAAAATGTGGGACATCATGCTTTATATTAACCTTAAAAATAATTTTCATCTAGGGTTTTTCTTCCTTAGCTTCCCTAGTTACTCTACGTGCAATACTGATTGCTAACATGTTTACTTCACTGAAGCGTTCAAAGAGACATGCGCATAAAGTTAAAAAAATTTGAAAGTTCAACTACTAGTTCTGATGGCCACAAACCTGGTGACGAAAAACCATATAGGCGAAAGCAAAGAAGACAATAATGAAAGGGAGAAGTACAGGCGTGATAACTGAATAGACGAATCCCAGCAAGAAGTAGAGTTGAATCCGAGGTTCAGATGTCGCGAAGCCTAGGCAACCCGGATCCATTGCCTGCTCTCTGTCCTTTTCTGTCTTTACCAAGAAAGTATTCTTCAAATGGAACATAACTAGGGGAACCAATCTGAGAATCTCCGCAGCTATTCCAGCCCAGCCATCCACCATTATGTAAGTAATAAAAAATGTTGCTTTCATAGGAATAGACACACCGACAGTTTTTGGTATCCTGAAACAGCAGCACAATTAGTTATGTGAGGCCAATTAGAAAGATTTAACGTCTGAAGTTAAGAGCTGGAAGTAGACACAAATTAGCTTAAAGGAAAAATTGAAGCAGCAACAATTCCAAAAAAGAAAGTCTTCACTGTTGGAGACATAAAAGTGCTTCCAAAAGAACAATGAAACATGTTTGAGTTTGCACACCATCATCGCTCATCACAACAACATTTGGTTCAAAATAATAAGATGCATAAAATAAATATTAATGTGAGAGGTAATTTTTTTCTCTTTCTCTTAAACACAATATTGAATTAACATACTCTGTCGGAGCCTGATGGAGAAAAGATTTGAGTTGTTGAAACGCGGTTCCTGTGATGATGCTTCCAAGAAACACATTGACCAATACAAACAAATGGTACTTTCCAGCTGATCTCCTCTCCAAAGAAGAGAGAGAGGCAAAACCCTCTATTTTTGACATTGTCATAAGAATAGTTGGAAGAAAAATAAGAAAGATCTTCAAGGCAATTCCTGGGAGAAATCCTTGAATTAAAGACTTCGTGCCCTTCCTACAACAAATATACCATGAAGAATATCAAGGAATCAGCATCAGCATGGGCATTCCCACAATAGATTGATCACTAATTTTATTGCATCTTGAGTAACAGCCTAATCAGGAAAGACTATGAGAAATGCAATAATGTCTCTATCAAGCTTAAAGTATGATGCATTGTCGATATTCCTTCTAAAAGAATTTGCATATCCAGTTTCTAATACAATGAAGACTTTGTTTTCTACAAATTCAGTACATAATCACTTCTTGTTAATTATTGAAAATGAAAGACCCCGAGAGTAAGCAATTGGTACATATATGAAAGCACTCTTGAATAAATGATGCAGCCCTTACCTTTCAATTATTGGCTTTAAAAAGGGTAGAACCTTTTCAATCCCGTCAATGTTTGCAAGAGATTGGACAAACGCTATGGGAATCATAAAGAAAAATGTAAGGAAAAACAGAGCAACAGCCATAAGTAGTCTTCGAATAGTAAGCTCAACATAAGGAATTGCAAGATTGTCCCAATAAACATCACGTGGCTCTGGTGCCCATTCTGTCAGCCATATTGTGGGGTTACTTGTTTGCTGAGTCTGAGCACACACAGCTGCTCCCCAACGACTCTTGAATGAAACAAATGCTGCAGGTATAATAGCCTTGGGATCACTTATCACTCTTTCTCTTTCAGCTTGTTCCTGCAGGAACATCACTTCCCAGCATAAAAACGACGGTCTTACCATATTCTCAAGCTTTTCTTATTGGAAAAACTTAACTCTCTAGAAGAATGACATAGCTAACATGTCCCACCGCTATATTTGGACAAGCAATTTCAAATTTCAGACTATATGCTGGCCTACGATTATCATGCATTGTGGCACTTAACGTGATGAATAAGCTCAAGAAAATGGTGCAGAGAATATAAGCAGTGGCAATCATATACAAAGTCAAAACAGGATGTGCCTCTTGGGAATGAGAACTTACTTCATCAGTCAACTTCTCGATCTCAGCAGCATAATAGTCTATAGCATCCACTCTAGTTCCCCAAAGACCCCAAAATCCAGTCTACAAATAGCGCATATAAGATAAAAAGGTAAAATGTCGTTACTGTATAAGTTTAGAATAAAGTCCTCCAAATGTTCTGCCACTGTTGAAAAGGTAAAATACAAGTAAGACCTCCACTAAAATTTGACATGCAATATAATGAGCACCTTCGTAGTTGGCTTATTTGAAGGATTTCGCTCATACTTATTTTGGTAGTAAATATACCAATTTTGCAGACTCTTCTTCTTCTCAACCAACTTTGCCAGTTTGTTTGCGTTGTACACAACCTGTAAGTTAAAAAAGATGATGAAGCTGCGAGACCAACACCAGCTAAAAACTAGAAAATTCCCTCTAAGTCAGATACATTCTCCTTCTGTTTCTCTTTCCTAATCTATGCCAAAAACTCACGTTCTTCTTTTTTAGCTCCACCTCTTTGAATCATAATAAACTCTCTGTCCACAGAAAAATGTAGGAATTTCGACAACGATAAACCTGATGTGTGAGGTAGTAATCAGGATGATTCACACAGAAGAAATGTTCAACATGCTCGCTGACTGATTCATCAGGATCTGGAGGAACATTCCGCACCAGCACCTGCATATAAACATCTTACAAATGAATAGATGTCTAAAGCCAAGTTGGTCCTAATGGGTTTTAGAGATGCTCTTGACGTGAATAGACTATAGCAACAGCATCAGAGATTCTAGCGGCATTGCGGTAAGCATATGCTCACTGAAGAGCTAAGCCTTACACTTAATCGTATTTGAAGGAAAAGAAAATTGGGAGGGAGAAATGATAAAGAGAAAAGAATATCAGATGAAGTGAATGAACAAAATATGGTTTCTGACATCTATTCTGACCAGATAAAGAGAATAGACTTAACAAGTAGAAGGCTGAGCAATGATGTTGCATTGGTTTCCTTATTGTTTTTAACATGCCAGTGCTACATGCCATGAAACCCATTCAAATTGTTGTCTAGAGCGAACATGGAAATGGTAAGCCTATAACTAGCAAGGTTCATATAAATACTGACATGGTCCCACCCTACAAGGATAGATCTAGGCCTTGGAGAAAAATACTTGAAAATGCTGGATGAAGAAACTTTTACACATTTGATCACCGTATGTACCTCTAAACTGCCTATTTTCAGCTGCAGTACGAAAATTAAACAAAACTTCTGGCATGGATTAATCGGACATCATAACGTGCTGGTGCAGTAGGAAACATATGGATGCCTAATTATTAAGTATAGCTACTAAGAAGGACGTGGAGGGCCCGGGCCTTCTCCAATAGGCAAACAGATGTTCTTCTGTATTTGTTATATCTGTTTCTCTTCAGCTCTTTTCTCGAAGGAATAGCAAAATGAAAGAAAATTGTGCTTCAGTTTTGCCTTAAGCTGAAATGACGACAGATTTTGTAGTTCCTAAAGCGATATTATACAGATGCGAATGATTGTCCAGTTCTAATGACCAAATAGTTAATAGTTTTTTTGCTAAGCTTACTGTCAGAGGAATACATGCTTCCCTCCAATTTAGAATAGTTTGCTGTCATGGCTAATCATTTTGACAAATTTTATTACTCTATCATTCAAATACATAACACCTTAATGACTTCAACTTTTCAGAGACATTACAAAAATTAGTGAAATCAACTATTGGCTGGCCAAAGTGCAGTACCAACCGTGAATTGGTCTGGACGACGACCTTCTGATGCCAAGAATTGCAACCTCATACTAGTCATTATCTTGTATTCCCTATACAGAATGTAGAATGTCCAAAATGTAAAGACATAGGCCATCACCAGGTGCGCCCAGAACCTGGAAAGAAGTAAAAGAAAACTTTTAGAGTTACTATTTCATTTCCTTACATGGAATGAAGGCACAAAACTTGTCACCGCTGCAGAACTATGTGTATCCGATAGAGTTTTCACTGATGGATTTGCTTCGCACGTAACACTCTCAGCTGCAGAATAAAGTAAGGAGGATAACTATTATAAGGAAACATTCCTTTTCACCTTTCTGATCCAGATTTAACATTGGATATCGAAAGTTTGTCAATATTGCTGAAAGTCACATCCTTTATTGTCTCCAAAGTTTCTCCCGTCCAATTAACAGGTACCAAAACCGCAAAAGATAGAAGAGTTATGGGGACAAATATTTTCAATCTGCACATGAAGGCCTCCAAATGAGAATTCCATTAAGAGTGAGCACAAGAAAAACATTAAGCAATCATAGTCTGCATTGAATCCATATGCTCATAGCTGACCCATACTTTGATAATATAAATCAAGAAAAATCAATTGACTTAGATGAACCACTCAAAGTCACTATGTGAGTTGCTTCGGAAGACTTCAAACATTAAATCGAAAATGCAAAAGCATCTTAACAGCTCACCCTAGAAGGTAAATCCTGATGTATGCAGCAGAATCAAGTCCAGCATGATCAATAAGCTCCGGTTCTGGCATCCTAAGAGCTGCAGGCATCCAATTTAAGAACCTTATGTATGTTCTGAAGTCTAAGTTGACGAAAGTGCTCACTAAGCCTCCAGAGCGGGTTGGACTGCCTCTTATGCCCTTGAGATACCATTTTGGAAAGTAAACTCTATCATTTACGGGTTGCAGTCGCAATATTGCAAACGCAACAAGGAAAGCAATTGCAGATAGGATATTGATAGCTGCTGAAACACTGATATCTTGGAGGCTGGCCATCCCTTATGAGACTTACAAGTCACCTACGTTTAAAACAGAAAAAAAAGTGAGCAAAACCATGGCTCTAACATCCAATTAGCTGTATGGTATCATCAACTGTTGCTTTCATGATGCTTAATGGGATAGTTCCTTGATATGCTATAGAAATTTTCACAAGATGATGGACCATCTAAGAAAAGATGGGAAGATTTGTCCCAAGGAGTTCGCATGGTAGTTCACAAGAAGTTCTCTAAATCTTGAAATGGGATTAGGCTCGGATAAAAACTAAAATATTAAAACTGCAATTTCCAGAATATGGTGCCCATGACTAGCGTTTTGGTCCATCAAAAGCAAGGAAGGCTTATATTTAGCTAGAAGAAACAGGAGTAATTCATTTCAAATGAGAATTTGAGACAACCAAATAAACATGCTATCAGATGCAGCAAGTGGAAGGTGATCAAGATGAGAGAGTGACATCAAATGGAATTGACACCGCGAAAAGTATAAGAAACATCAGCCACCTGATCAGTGGTTACATTCTATTCTGTAATAAAGATGAATACTCATATAAGCGATACACCGCGAGCAGTAAAAGGAAGAAATCCAATATTTCTATGCAGGGAACGTTAACCTTCATAAGGAAGTGCATGAGAAAAGTAAAATGCGAACCGTATCAAACTATGCTAAACAAGTAAGATGACAGAACCTAGCTATTAGTGAACCTTCGTGAAACAAATTAGCATGTCAGCAGAAAAATAGTCGGAATATGAGAATCTGCATATGGGGTAACAAGGTCTTGAAAACGAATAATTTTATCTTTTTCTCAGTATAGCCACTCCGTCCTTCTAAGTGGAGTGCGAAAGGATACGCATTTATGAACACAATCTGCCGCACTACATTTCGAGCTACAGAGCAGATCAGCACCAGATCATTATCTGGAACGCACCTGCACCATTTGCTCATAGGCGCATTAACCAAAAATTTCAATGAAGAAGAAGACGAAGAAGAGAGCTGACGATGGATACGAACATGCCAGCATCACCAATACTCAATCTTCCACTCACAAGGGACAACAACATAGCCAGCAAAGCATATCAACAGTCCAATGCGCCTTCCAAAATCTTCTCGTTTACTTCGTATAAGAAAACAAATAAACCCTTTTTCATTTCGATTATTAAAGAAAGCCGGAGAGCAAAGAAAGCGACGTGAGGCTTCGGCATATGGCGGGTCTTCCTGTCCGTTCCGCGTAGGAAACAGAGGAATCCTCCAACCAGGACGAAACAAACCCACGGACCACGCGAAATAAGCAAACGATTCGTTCCGCCTCGTCGACGAGGTCACCAGCTCCAACGCGCGGCGGCGATTCCTATCCATCTCTGCCGCGTTTCGTCGGCATCCGAACGGAGCAGAAGAGGTCGGAGAGATTACGAAGCCAAGCGGGAGAGAGAGAGAGAGACGACGTACCTAGTTCGGGCTCCGAGCGGCGCGCGTACGTCGGGGTCGGACGCGATGAGGAAGGAGGGGGGCGCAGCGACGTCGAAGCGAAACGAAGGGAAGAAGCGAAACGATCGATCGATGGAGGTATCTCTCCGGATGCGAGCGAGGTGTTTGGCTTTACGCGGTGGCGGCGAGGGCGGCAACGTGCAGAATCAAAAGGCGTTTGTCGATGCGGGGAAGGCAAAAGGTGGCCGGTGATCCCCCGTTCGTTCCGCCCTTTACATGTATATCGCTCTCTACGTTCTCGGGGGTGGTGGCGGTGCTGCTGCTGCACGCTGTCATGCTTTGAACGCTTCCGTTTTACGAAATTGCCCTTGTGCGATTCCTTTCCCCGCCGCTTTTGCGCTGCTAAGACAAGGGGCGTTGTTTAATATTTTTAAATATCTGGACATATTTCATTAGGAAAGGAAATGGCCCTGAAAAAATTTAAATTCGGGATCTCATGTTCCGATACAATGTGAGATTATGTGGTACTATTGCCAACTGTTGTGAAATTTCGAGCTTTTGGTTTAGTACTATAAATATTATATGGGCTTTCATCTTGACGACGATGGCCAAAATCCGAGTCAGTGAATGCCTCGGAATACATAATGGAGAATGTATTGCATCTCAAAAGGTCGATTATGCATGTCTCGAGAAAAGCGGTGTATTGAAAATTGTTGCTCAATTATAAAAGAATCCCCTTGATTAACGGAGTTCTATTAACGAGTGCTCAAACGCTAGATATACTTAATAAGAAAATGTACGATCCCTTAAGCACATACAATGTACATACTATAAGAAAAGCCAATGCGATTGGAAGCTGCAATTTTTCCTTGTGCTATTTAGAGCGCACCCATTAGGAAAATCCATAATCGTCTCATTAGCCATCAAATCAAGAGTGAATAAAGTCGTCTGTGATTTTTATTTTTTTATTTTTACAGCGACGGCGTATGTCATGGTTCTTCCTAAGTTTATTTGTTACTCGGAATGGTCCGTTGGCACGACTTAAGGAAGATCCATTTGTCGAGTATTTGAGGCTTCATTTAACCGCATTTGAACAATTCCCGGTCTTCTGTCGATGTACGTACGTTGTTAAGATTGTCGCAATCCCAGGCACGTCCGAGGAACCAGTCTACTTATTCAGAAAAGGATCATTTTGTGGCGTCATTGTCCGAGAACTCGAAACTGAATTTTTGCATTTTTCGCAAAAGAGAATTATAATAGGGAAAATCCAGGTAGATTAAAATTAAATTATGGGATCGTTCCTAGCCGCACGGAACGGAAGTTGGCGATTTGTGAATTTGAAAGCCGGCTTAGCTGGTGCTTTTCAATATTTGCTTCCTTTTTATCATCAAACCGCGACCTCCTCTCCTTGCCAGAATTCAACCGTGACTTGAAATGGTGAAAGTATAGAGAATTTCCTTGAAAATTAAATATTCTGATAAACACATCTGAAGTGTTGGTATTTTTTGAATTTTTATTGTGAAAGTGACGGTATTCAAATTTCCTTCTGCTTAAGTACAAAGGATAAAATCTTCTATTGAGGTACTTCCGGCCTATATCCGCATTCGATTACAAAATTTTTGCAACCTCAAGATTTTTTTCATAAAAACTTGAGCTATTAAATGAAGATGTGATTTATCATTTAAATATTATAATACCCCCCATCAAGCTTAGTTTGGTTTTTTTGCCTAATACTAGGGGAGGCACAAATGGGCATGGAAAGATTTAAACTCAGGTTCTCTTACTCTGATAGGATATGAGATTTTGTAGAATCACTGCCAACTGTTCTGAAAGATTAAGTTATTAAACGAATGTGTGATATATTATTTAAATATTATAACAGTAATGAATAATTATCTTTTTGGACATTAAGTGCTAGATTTTCATTAGAGTACAATCCAATCAAGCGTAACTAGTGTTGACTTCTCATTCGGTTGTCCACGAAGAGAAAGAAATCTTTTGTTTATTTTTTTTGAAGTAGAAGAATTAGAAATCTTTTTTTTTAAGAGGAAGAAGAATCGAGTCATTATTTAGTTAAGTGGATATAGTAATGTGTTATGTGCTTAATTTGTAATTAAAACAATGAATTAATTATTCGATATGATTGATCATATATCTAATAATATATGCTGTACTAAATTCGTGAATGATTAACTATTAAAGTGATAGTCATAATAATCCCTCTTAACCCTGAGTTTAGGGATATTTTGGGAATTGTGATGTCATGCCCCTTATTTGTCATTCTTGAAATGAAAAAAATGTAATAGGTACTACAGTACCTAAACCAAACAGCATAATAACTATTATAGCTTTATTAAATCACAACATAATAGCTATTGCATTACAATATTTTTCCCATAATGCAACCAATAATATTGTTAGTATTAATGCGACCCACTATCGGGACCTCTTTTGTCTTTCCCTTCATCACAAAATGAGTAGCAACAGCAGGTGTCTTCGTATAATGACAATACGTTCTGTTCAATGAAAAAGCTGTGCTCGAAGAAAATTTGGGCCGTGAAAACAGCTCTTCTCTAACGCTCCATTCGTTTCGCAAAAAATGAATAATTTCTTAAAAGTGATTGCTTGTATTGCTTACAAAATAAATAAATGGAAAATATTTTCATATCCACAAAAATGTTCGGATACAAATTGTTATTGATGATGAAAACTTTTTTCATCGACTAATTATTTCAAGCAACACAAGATATCATTTTTGGGAAAAAAAAATACAAATAATTTATATTCCATAAAATAAACGGAGTCTAAATTATGTACAAATAATATAAGCTAATAAGTAATAAGAAAATACTTTGATGACAAAGACTAATTGGGATTTGAGTCCGGTGGGCCTTGACGGTCCAACTAGCTATTAGGCCCGTGAATTTCACCACTTGCCTGACCGAGCAGGAATGTGCGGGCTTGATACTAATTTGCCCTTTTTTCCATTAAAGAAAAAAAAATTCTAGTGAAAATTTAGTCTTTCCGTTCAGATTGAGTTTTCCATATTAAAAAAAATATCATTCTATTGAGTAGCTTTTAAATATCTTTTCCAAAAAAAAAAAAATGAAGCTGCACTAATTAGAATGAAACTCTCGATTGTCCCTTTCAATTTGCTTTTATTTTTCTCACTTAAAAATCAACAAGGAAACTTTATTGCTTTACTTTGTTGATTGAGCAAGACTTAAAATATTAAATTATGCCAATTTTCCTTCTAAGTTTTAGAGTGATTGATCAGTGAATTATTGAACTTCCTCAAAATTAGGACATATATATTGTAATTGATTGAATACTCCATCACTAGGAGTTGTATTGTGTGCCGGATCGAAGCATATATACAAAAAGTGCAATCAAGCACTTTTAGTAAATAACACGGAAAATTACATGTGCGATGGAATTAGAATGCACCTGCCTTTTGAAACAAGTTAGACCTAATTATACTTCCCAGGTTTATGACATATTGTAAGACAAAAAGACGTCCACCTCGAATGCACTTTTCAGTAAATATTTTTTGCTCAATTGTACCAATTAAAATATTTAGAACTCGATTTTATTCCATAAGCTTGTGCTCTTGCCCATTCTTTACTTATAAATTCATATTCTTACACATTCAACATGTATAAAAATAGCGATTGGTACTGTAGCCAAGTTAACTTTACCATATATATACCGTGAATCATGAGAGATTTTCTCATTTTAAATTATACCTCTTTACTCCAATCAAGTTTACTACCTACAGACATAATACTTTGCTTAGATTTTTGTATTTGGATCGAGATCTCAAAAGATTTTCTCTTGATGCATTTTTCAATAAAAATCTTAAATTACAAAACTCTTGAGTTTTTATTCTAAACTCTAAATTAATCTAGGCTAATAACACAAACGGTTCTTAAAATTTTGCTCAATGTACAATGTGGTCTGTGAACTTTTAATTTATTCAACGTAGTTCATGAACTTTAGCCAATGTGTAATGTCATCTTTGAATGTAGTCCCTAAACTTTTGGTGCATGTTTAAGTTAGTCCATAAACTATTTGAAGATTGTTCGGTATTGTCCTTCCATTAATTCATGTTTAGAGGCATTATTGAACATCCAAGGACTAAAATGAATACTTATCAAAAGTTTAGGAATCACACTGATTAAATTGAAAATCTAAGGACAACATTACATATTGGGCTAAAGTTCAAGGATTACATTGAACAAATTAAAAGTTCAATAATTATATTGCACATTAAATAAAAATTCAGGGATCATTTGTATCATTTTTTTCAATGCATTAAATGGGTAAAAGATTATTTTATATTGATATATATTTACATATATCAGAGACTTTTACTGCGATTTTGCCTATTGCCATGCTTATCTCTTAGTTCCACAGGTTCAACCCCGCATTCAAGACGGACAAATAGATAGAACTCGAACCACGTTAAAAGTTTTAAATAAATAAAACCAAAACGGACAAATTGACAAGACTTCCAAAATCACAATTTTGGGATGTCGGCTCGGAAAACATGGACGGGGTTGTTGTGATGTGATAGGATATCTTCGCATGGATTGACACTTGGACATTACGGTGGCCAAACCACAACCAAACTTTTCACAACAGACAAACAAGCACCAGCGAGAAAAACGCGTGAGGCGACCGTTAACCCGATGACCATCGTTTCAGTAATCAAAGGACCGTCATACGTTACGCGATCCTATTACATTCAGCAGATACAACGGGCGGATACTTGCATGGATAGACAGTTGAAAAACTTTACAAGTTACTCGAAACGGAAGAACAGTTTGATCCGAGAAAATGCATGAGGAGACCATCGGTTTGTTCCGATCGTCATTGATAATAGTCATCGTTACACATGAAAGATTCATGTTTCCTACCATTTCGAGAAATCCAACAAACATTTGTGCATCCATCGACAATGAAATAGAAGAACAACTTGTTTCGAAGGAATCAGAGTTCAAATCCCAGCGTAGTCGTTAGGGATTCTTAACTGTGACGCCGTGGTGGTGGGTCCTGCGCTAGCGTCACTCGAGGACTAGTCGTGCATCACCGCCGGTTTATAGCTGAGTCATCGCTTGCCGGTCGCGCGGACACCTCGATTATCAAAAAAAAAAAGGAACCGCAAAAAGAAAATGGCCAAATGGTAATAATCAGCCCATCGGATGGTAACCCAATTCAGCTTTTAGTAGCTTGGGAGTCGAATTGGGAAAAGTACAAAATTTTTTCAAATATATTGTATTAATATCAATTTATTCCTAAACTTTTCAATTGTACCAATTTAGTCTTTAAATATTTTCACATTGATATCAATTCAATCTATTCAATTAATTTAGGCCTTAAAATTGCTGATATGAACACCGGTCATTCTACATGGCATGACCGGCGCTAATGTGGATAATTTTTTAATAATTTTTTGGTTTTTTATTGATTTTTAATAAATTTTCCCTTTTTCTTCGTTTCAATTTTGCTTTTTTTTTCTTTCTTTTGTTCCTTCTCTTTTTCTTTGGCCTCTGGCCGGTTGTCGGCATATGGTTAGTGCTCGGCCATAGCCGGCGATTGCCCATAAGCCAAAGGAAGAAAAGGAAACGAAAAAAAAAAAGAAAACAAGGGAAATTTTTTTAAAAGATCAATTCAAAAATTCGAAAATTTATTAAAAATTATAAAAATTGTCAACGTGTGAATTGATTCTGTCACATAGGATGGCCGGCGTCCATGTTAATAACTTCTAGTTTAAATTGGCCTAAGTAACTCAATTGGTACCAATATAACTTCCAGTTATTAACATGGTTGGCGTCCATGTTAATAACGGCTGGTGTTCATGTTAATAACTTCCAGTTTAAATTGATCAAATTGAAAGGTTTAATACTGAATTTGCACCAATATAATATGTTTATGACTTTTTCAGTACTTTTCCCAAATAATGCAAGAGTTGTATTGTAGCCTTGTATGCTAATAATCCTAACTCGATTTATAAAACAAACACGGTACTTTCATATGCAAGAGTTGTATTGTAGCCTCGTGAGCCGATAATTTTAACTCAATTTATAGAATAGATACGAGACTTTCAATTTCAGAAAAGTATGAGCAAATTGCTATAGATGCCTTTGCATGGCTCTAGACTTGACCCTATCGTGCCGAAAGTTCAATTTATAACTTAGAAAAGACAAACAGACACACGAAAAGTATGTGAAGAGACCATTGATTTGATGGCCGTCGTCGGTAACGAGCAATCCTCACACTTAAGAGATACCTATTATGGGCCTTGTCTTTTCCTGGATTTCGGCAATTGTAATAGACAAACGGTGATTGAAAAAATGCATGAGAAGACCAGTATTGTGATAATAACCATCGTCAATAAGTGGCTTCTGTTACACAAGAAATAGAAAGAAACAGATCTCTCCGTTCCCCTTTTGTACATTGTGGTTTAAGGTAGGTACTTCAACCTAGTCTTCGGGCATATCAAGGGAAAACTTTCCCCTGTCGCGTATGTAATAGAGCTCTTCACTTGCATATATTATTAGAGAATGAAAGGTCGCACTACAAAAAAACTGATTTTTTCCGACGAAATTTCCAACGAAAAATTTGAAAAAATTCGTTGGAAATCGAATTTCCAACGAATTTTCCAACGAAAAAAAATTCATTGGTAATAAGTCGTCGGAAATTTTTCCAATGAAAAATTTCAATTTTCGTTGGAAATTTGCGACGAATTTTATTTCGTTGGAAAATTCGTTGGAAAACTTGTGGCTAAATTCGTTGGAAAAATTACAAAATTTTTTTTTGTGGAAAAATCGTGGAAATTTTTTTTCCAACGAAAAAATTTTCATTGGAAAAATTACAAAATTTTTTTTTTGGTCGAAAAATCGTGAAAATTTTTTTTCCAACGAAGATTTTTTCGTTGGAAAAATTTCAAAATTTTTTTTTGGTCGAAAAATTGTGGAAATTTTTTTTCCAACGAAAATTTTTTAGTTGGAAAAATTTCAAAATTTTTTTTTGGTCGAAAAATCGTGGAAAATTTTTTTTCCAACCAAAAATTTTTCGTTGGAAAAATTACAAAAATTTTTTTTGGTCGAAAAATCGTGGAATTTTTTTTTCCAACGAAAATTTTTTTTTTTTTACGAAAAATCGCCCTCGTCGCCAGCAAGGGCCGAGCTCGCCGGCCATGGCGAGCTCGGCCCTCGCCATGGTCGGTGAGGGCCAGCCTTGTCACCGGCGAGAGCCGAGCTCGCCGAGCTCGCCGATCATGAGGGTGTCGAACTCCACCGCCATGAAGGAGGCGGGCGACGCGCTGTCGAGGAGGCCGAGGTACGCACCGCCTCCCCCCAGGGAGTCGCCGTCGGGGGAGATGAGGAAGGCGAGGCCGCCGCCGATGGAGGAGGGGTTGAGGTTGGTGACGGAGAAGGAGAAGAAGGTGGAGAGAGGCTGCTCAGCGTCCCGAAGTCGAACTCGGTGCCGCCGCCGCCAACCTGAGCGCCTAGGAAACGGAGCGCGAACAGAGCAAGGACGACGCGCGAGGAACAGCCGCGACTTCGACCCCACATTTTCCGAACCCCCTCAGTGATCCGCAGTGATCCGCCATCGGAGAGGGGCGGCGGAGCGGGAGCCGGAGCCAGAGGAGGAGGGGGGGCGGCGAGGGAGGAGGCGGAGGGGGAGGCGGGGGGAGGAGGCGGAGGGGGGCGGATTGCAAAGGACAGAGAGAGACTCTGAGAGAGAGAGAGAGAATGAGAGAGAGTAAATGTGGAAATTTGAAAGAATGGGCGCGAAAATGTTGAATAAGAAAGTAGGGTTTTCGTTGCAAAATTCGTGGGAAATTTCCCACGAATTTTGCAACGAAAATTGTACACACTAAAATAATTACCCAAAAAATTTGAATTCGTTGGAAATCTCGTTGGAAATTTCCAACGAAAAAAATTAGTTGGAAATTTCCAACGAATTTTTCAACGAAAATTGTACACACTAAAATATTTGTCCGGAAAATTGAAATTCGTTGGAAAATTCGTTGGAAATTTCCAACGAATATAAAAAATACCGAAATGCCCGGGTTTTTTTGAATTCGTTGGAAATATCGTTGGAAATTTCCAACGAAAAAAATATCGTTGGAAATTTCCAACGAATTTTCCAACGAAAATTGTACACACTAAAATATTTGTGCGGAAAATTGAAATTCGTTGCAAAATTCGTTGGAAATTTCCGACGAAAAAAATTCGTTGGAAATTTCCAACAAATTTTCCAACGAAAATTGTCCACACTAAAATATTTTCCCGGGAAATTTAAATTCGTTGGAAAATTCGTTGGAAATTTTCAACGAATATAAAAAATACCGAAATGCCCGGGTTTTTTTTGAATTCGTTGGAAATATCGTTGGAAATTTCCAACAAAAAAAATTCTTTGGAAATTTCCAACGAATTTTTCAACGAAAATTATACACACTAAAATATTTTCCCGGGAAATTTAAATTCGTTGGAAAATTCGTTGGAAATTTCCAACGAATTTTCCAACGAATATAAAAAATACCGAAATGCCCGGGTTTTTTTTGAATTCGTTGGAAATATCGTTGGAAATTTCCAACGAATTTTCCAACGAAAATTGTACACACTAAAATATTTGCGCGGAAAATTGAAATTCGTTGCAAAATTCGTTGGAAATTTCCGACGAAAAAAAATTCGTTGGAAATTTCCAACGAAAAAAAATTCGTTGAAAATTTCCAACGAATTTTCCAATGAAAATTGTACACACTAAAATATTTTCCCGGAAAATTTAAATTCGTTGAAAACTTTGTTGGAAATTTCCAACGAATTTTCCAACGAATATAAAAAATACCGAAATGCTCGGGTTTTTTTTGAATTCGTTGGAAATATCGTTGGAAATTTCCAACGAAAAAAAATTCATTGGAAATTTCCAACGAATTTTCCAACGAAAATTATACACACTAAAATATTTTCCCGGGAAATTTAAATTCGTTGGAAAATTCGTTGGAAATTTTCAACAAATTTTTTTTCGTTGGAAATTTCCAACGAATTTTGGCACGAAAAAAAATTCGTTGGAAATTTCCAGTGAATTTTCCAACGAAAAATTTTTCGTTGGAATTTCCAACGAATTTTCCAACAAAAGATTTTTCGTTGGAAAATTTGTCGCAAATTTGCGACGAAAATTTTTTCGTTGGAAAATTTTCGTGGCAAAAATCCAATTTTTTTGTAGTGTCGAGCGTGAGTTCAAAGAGAATGCTAAAAAAATCTCATAGGATAATTTGTCATTCCTTTTAGGGTTAATACTAGGAAAAAACCCAAACTGGTACACCTATGACAATTTTACCTCATTTTATTTTTTTACCATAAAAAATCCAAAACTGATACATTTGTGGCAATTTTATCCCGAATTAATTTTTTAACCATAAAAAATTTCAAACTGGTACACTCGTGATAATTTTATCCCGAACTAATTTTTTAACCACAAAAAATCCCAAACTGAACACTAGTGATAAATTTACCCTCCGTTAGTTTCTGTTAAATTTTACTATCAAATTGCTAAGTTTGATGACACGTGACAGTTGACGAGTGTATTAATTAGGGGTTTTACCCTTCTGTTTGTCACAAGTTTACTAAACTGTGATTTTTCGTGATATTAATCTAATTTAACGGACACTAACGGATGATAAATTTATCACAAATGTACCAGTTTAGAGTTTTTAATTGTCAAAAAATTAGTTTGGGTTAAAATTGTCACAGGTGTATCAATTTGAATTTTTTATGGTCAAAAAATTAGTTTGGGGTAAAAGCATCACTAAGTGTATTAAAGTTGGGTTTTTGGTATTCAAAAAAATAGTTTGAGGTAAATTTATCACGGGTGTACCAGTTCGGGGTTTTTGGTGGTCAAAAAATTAATTCGGGGTAAAATTATCACATATGTATCAATTTGAAGTTTTTCATGGTATTAACCCTTCCTTTTATATGAGTTGAACATTGAACAAATTTTCATTGCCAAAACCTTAGTCGACCATTTAGGAAAAAATACGTGGAAAAGGGAGAAAATGCTTGAAAAGACTAATAGTTTCGTAATGATAATTGGAATCCGCCGATTATCATAACAAAAATAATATCGCCCCGTCAATAAAATAACAGCAAACGTCAGAGGCTTGAATTTAATCGACTCGCGAGATATGCAGGGTGTTTAGCCGGGTCTTTACACTCGTGTCCTGGATCATAAAAAAGTGTCGGTAAATGGATAGCATGTTGGTATCAAACAAAACAAAAACAAACACAAAAGCTGATGCTTTCTATATGCAGTAGAGTTGCTCGGCATACTTCGATTTACATCATTAAAAGGTTGTCATGAGCATTTAAGAGGCTAATGTAGTGTGCGAGGTTAACTCTAACTGTTCGTGAAGGAGGCTAAAGATTGGAAGTAAGATCAGCATAAATGACACCCCTTCGTAGTCAAGAGTTCTAAGAGTCTTTTCCAAGTGATAATTGTTGGTCCAAATTTACCTACTGTTGTAACAGTTGAGCACGAGTCGCTCTTGAGTTGCAGAATGCCGCGGCAAAATTTTATTCTCGGCTTTGCTTGTTTCTCGAGAAATGAATGATTTAGAAAATATTTTTCTAAAAATAATCGCTAATATCACTTGATATATTTAGTCAATGAAAAATATTTTCATTGTCGATAATAATTTGTTTCTATACATTTTCGTGGATGATTGAAAATATTATTTGTCCATTCATTTTACCAAGGGAAACAAGCGATCATGTTTAGAAAAATATTTTCTAAATTGTTTATTTTCCGTGGAACAAACAAATCATTCAATATAACACATTTTTCCGGCTAATAGATTATTTCAATATAATAATATATTCTTTGAAAAGAATAGTTTTGTTAAAATTTAATTATATATCATCAAAGTTATGGCAATCGTGTCTTCTCAAAAAAAATATTATTATACATCAATTTCTCATCTAGATTTGAATTTTCTAAAATAACTCATAAATGGTACTTAATGAATTGATTTTGAAAAAAATGCAATTAAAATACCCTTCTAAGCTTAAAAGTAAGTTGAAAATCAAACATATTTTTCAATAATTAGATTTACCAAGCAATTAAATAAAGAGGAAAAAAACTAAGTTATACAAAATCTTATATGTTTGTTTGAGACTAAAAGGAAAGAGATTTATACAAAAGAAAAAATAACAAACGACTAATAAAGAAGAGACAATAGAGGCGGCAGAGTCGAGATCATAAGCATGGCTACTCCATTTGCTCTAATCAATCCTTTTGAATGGGGGAAAAATATTCTCTAACTTTTAGGATTTAAAATCAAACCTTTTATTTTTGGTAAAGAACTTTATCCGGAGTGATTTTTATTTTTTAATTTTACTTTTCGAGCTCGCATAATTTGACCTTGATACAAATATCAACACATATGTTTACATATAAATTTTTTACATTCTACTGGAGATTGAATTATAATTAAGTTTTAGCAAGCAAATCAATGAGTAATTCTTTGCTTATCTGGTCCACAACAGATAAAGTCATCCTACCACCTGCCTGGGTAGCGCTGCTGGAGCGCGCACTCTTTCTCTCACAAAAGGTTGAGTGTTCGAATCCCGGGCGCCGCAGGGTGACTTAACTGGCGGCACGTGTGTGGTGGCTAGCACGTGTTGCCCCCAGGGTTTACTCCCCGGCTGTCTACCGTGCGGAAATTCCCTGGGTTATAAAAAAAAATAGCTAAAGCCATCCTAATTCTTTCATAAATTTTTTGTAAGTCTAATAACTTTTCAAATTTTAATAGGAAAAATTTAATTTAAACCTCAAACGAAGTGCTCACTTAAAGTATTTGATCATGCGAATTTTGGTATTTTTCAGTCCCTTCATAATGCAATAATTATCAAAATAAGATGCCTCCTACGCCTAGCTCGACCCCAACTGATCCATAATTATTTTTTGGGTTAGAATTCAAAATCACAATTGGTAGTAAGTAATTTTAAGAATGTATGTCTTCGGAGTGATCATTACTTTTCACTCGTGAGCTTTTCGAGTCTCAAGACATGCAACATTTTGCTTTTTCCTATGTAAAAACTTAATGCCATTAAAAATTGTCTTATATAATTATGTAAAATTTATATATAAATTGGGATTTATATAATATTTTGAATTGTGAGGGGAAAATAGGAAAAAGAGTTATTTTAACTGCTATCCTAACTAATTAACGTTAAAGATTCACTTCAATCGAACTTTTTTTGGTTTTTACTTTTTAGCAATTTGAAGTTGCACTGATCTTTTGGATACGTAATCCTTGGTCGGTAGGTCACGTGCCATCGGCGCGCAGTATCCATGAGTACCCGGGCGCACTTTAGCGGTCGCCCCCACGCGCCTTAACCTGCGCCCAGCGGCGTACGCTAGCAACCGTGGCAAGCCGAACTCATATCTGTTCTTCCACTAATCCCATTCTCTCTCGTTTCTCCATCTCTCTCTCTCTCTCCATCGCTCCTCGAGCTCTCGCTAGGGTTCCGAACGCACACAGTCACTCACTCTCCCTCTTTCTCTCTCTTCGTGATTGTACAGTCCCTCGCCGCGGTGGCCGCGCCCTTCAATGCCTTCAATCGGCGCCGCCGCATCGTCGCCCGGGAAATTCAGGCTTCGTCTCGGGGGCGGCTTGGCGGTGTCGGCGCGTTCGCGTGCGGGATTTCATGTGAATCGAAATTGCGTGGCTTAATTTTGGTTTTGGCGCCGTCGCCGCCGCTGCCGCCTCCGCGAGATTCTTCTTCCGATGGCACCGAGTCGCAGGAGGGGGGCGAGCAAGGCCGCCGCCGCCGCCGCCGCCGCCGCCGCTCGGCGGCAATGGAAGGTCGGCGATCTTGTGCTTGCGAAAGTAAAAGGTTTCCCTGCTTGGCCTGCCACGGTATGTGTGCTCCACTTTTGTGCATGTTTTTGTGGATATTTATCTGAGAATTTATGGTTTTTTGATGATTGCGGAGCTGAGAAAAGATGCCATCTCTAGGGTTTTTAGGTGACTTTTGGCATGCATAAGTGTTGGGGAGCCTATTTTCTCTTGTGGTAGGTGTTCCGTAGCTGGCTAAGTTTGTTTAGGCGCCTCAATAGTTTGAGAAATTGAGTTCGATCGATGGGATAGGTCAAAAGTGTGCTTGATTAATATCTCTGGCTTCAGCTGGTGTTCTTTAATCATCTCACGATTGTTGACGATTTCCTCTCAGCTCATATGATGTGTTCAGTTCAAATTGTAGGAATCTGGAATAAGGAATTCTCATATCTGGGTTAACTGTATATTGTAATATTAAGGTCAATTGCTAGGCTAGTAATTCTTCTCAGCTTATTTCATGTTGGAGGTCCATTTTCATGTTTACATCTGATGATGCATGTGTTTCCTGTTTCTAGCCTGAAAAGTCTTGGAGAATTATTGGTAACTTGTTTGTTTAGAAGTTGAGAATGTCTGTGCTATGTCTCTGAACTACCTCGTGTTATAGGCTAAATGGCCCTATTGATGTTATGCCCATACACAGGATTCTCCTGCTTGTGCAAAACATTTTTTTACCATAATAGATCTTCCCCCTGCCCTTCTGTCTTATCTCTTTTAACTGCCTTGCACTGTACATGTATAAGTAGTTCTTGTCTGGACTTCAGTTAACTAAATTTTACTTTCATTGGGCAGGTAAGTGAGCCAGAGAAATGGGGCTATTCAGCAGACTGGAAGAAAGTGCTTGTATATTTTTTTGGAACCCAACAAATGTAAGTCTGAATGGACCATGTCAGTGATCTCTATAAATTGGTTCACCATGTTTTATATATTCTCATCTTTCTGGCACATGTGCAAACATTTGTTCTAGTTTTCTGCGTGATGCAACCTTTGCCCTGTGAAATAGGTCACAAATTCGGTCAAATAATTAGCTAGACTGAGTGGTAGATTGAGAGTCTTCAGAATGAAAGTTACGCTATTTCTGATTGTTGGAAGATTATATTGTTTCACTTGAATTGCTATGTTGTGGTGTTGTATTGGCTAGAAGTCAACAAAGGGGAGAGTTTATGTAATTGACAATTATGGTTCCTGAGGAATCCCTTATCTTCATTTCACAATGTACTTCAAAAGGTGAATTGCCATTGAGAGCCACATGTTGTCACTGACGTCCCGTCTATTGAGAAGATCTATCATTTTAGATAAAAATAAAACCTCCCATGTGCATGCGCATGTGTATGTGTGTGTGAGAGAGAGAGGCTCAGAGCTCTTGTTAATGAGTGCCGCCGGCCTTTTGTTTTCTATTGAGATGTTGGTGGATGGGGAAATGGATTGATATGTTAACCTTTTGAAGAAGCCTCAAAGCTGCTTAAATAAATCAGGCATGTTCTGGAGGCAGATGAGTCTCTAAGCATGCTATGACAATAGCGCATGGCTGCGTGTGCAGTTGGATAATAGTTTTTGTTTTTATTTTGGGGGGCAGGGTGGGTTGTTGTGCGGTGCTAATTTAAGGAATTGGTAAGTTGAGCATTTGAGAAGATGAGGAGTAATCTTAAGGTTTTCTCTTTGTATGGCTTTCTCTTTTGGCATCTAGAGCTCCTCTATTCCCCGCAATTTCTCACTTTGTTCTGTCTTAGTTTCTTTCAACGGGTTCTGTCATCTGTGTATTATGTACTTGATTGTTACTGTCATTTCCCAGGAGGAATGTGGGTAAAGATTTCAGATGTTTTAATTAATGTCCAGTCTATGGAAAGTTGCAGTATCTTCTCATACTTCCTTTTCATTTAGCTGCAAGATGTGAAAAGAAAAGTTAGCGCAATGATTCTTGTCTATGTTAGAGCCATAGTCATTTAATGGTTTGGCCTAAGAATGCTATGCATGCTCCTTTCCCAAGTTTATCCAACAAATGAAGAAACCTTCTTTGTTCCTCAAATTAAGTGGAACAAAATTAAATTAGTTATGACTCTTGAGAGTAGTTGATGGGGATTTGGAGGTCTCAAATTTGTTGTTGGATGGTTGTGACTAGTGGCCTTGAGGGATCCTTTAGGCTGGCTGATCAAGCTGAAAGTTTGCATTTTGATTTGTTAGAGGCTAGGGAGAGCTGATTAGTGTCTAGGTAGGATTAACCACATAGATTGTTGGTTTGATTATGCAGATGAGAAGATACATTTGAGGTTGGAACTTTGGTTTTGGTTTTTCTTTCCTGTTTCTTCCTACTACTCTCAGCTGGGTTTTTTAATTGTTGGTATATTGGTAGAGCTTCTGCCGACATTGGCATCATACAATGTCCTTTTATGTGCCATTTGGCTCCTGGGTTAGAAATCATATGAGTACAGATTGGAGTTGGTAATTAGAGATGCCATGAAAAAGGTTGAAATGAGGCCGACTTTCTTGGGGTAGCCCCTTCACATCTTTGTTTCAGAGTGGATTTGGTTAGTCATTAAATGATGTTTGGATGTGTATTATTTGTATGTATTCCTCTCCTATATTGCTATAATTTATGCAATTTGCTCTATATTTCTCTATCCCCTCCAAAAAAGTACTTTACAATGATGCTTGTGGTAATGGATGTAATATGCTTTTCAATATCTTTTTATCACAACTTGACTCAATTTTTGGTAAACTTCTTGAAGATAAAAAGTTGTTAGTCTGTTTCTATTTAACAAACAAGAAGAAATCAATTTACTTGTTTACTTGAGGAATGGAAAGAATGGCGAGCTACGTAAATCTCACTACTTTATCCACAGATGTTCAGGGGAGATAAGAAGGGCAATGGAATTTTTCAGTAAGAAAATTCTGTTTCTTGTCATATCTATTTTTGGTAGGATCTAAAGCTTCCATCCTTAAGTTGAAGAGAGAAGGAAAAATTCCTTACTTCTTTTGTTGTCTTATTGTGTAACTGGAAATTGGTTCTTAAACTACTTAATTAAAAAATGGCATGTTCAACAAAACATACCGTAAGATCTTGCTATATATTCTATTTTTGGTAGGATTTAAAGCTTCCATTTCTTAAGTTGAAGAGAGAAGGATAAATTCCTTGTTTCTTTCGTCTTTCCTAATTCTATAACTCGAAAAATGGTATCCTAAACTACTTATACAAAAATGAATATCCTGTCATAGCTTTTTTGAAAAGACCAGTGAAGGCAATATTTGACTTTTTTTTTTTATATATCTTCAGCCCCTCAAGTCTCAGTCACTTGATATAAAACAATGAGCATAGCTTCTGTTACTAGGCGTAGAACCAAATTGTTTTCACCTTGTGTTATGAAAATATTATTATAGGTTCTTTGTTGAACATTCCTATTCTATTTTGATGAATTCTAGCACTTTGATTCCACTATTCATATCTCAATTTGACAAGTATGTACTTTTTGTGGGTACAACTCCCGTAGAAGGATGAGTAGTCAGTTTTTCCATAATTCTACCTCAGCCTGCTCCTTCTTCCTGACTTGATGTATATGCATACTACTGCACTGAATTTTTCTTTGTGGACCCTATGGGGTCTCAATTGCTTGTACTTAGTGAGCAAGTTATTTGAATGGATCAGCTTTATTAGTCATAAAACCTTCTCCTAGTAGGGAAGTTTTGTGGGTGGTTGGAATTTTTCTGTGGGAGTGAAATTTTGATCTCCTTGTTTATAGTTTGCCATAGGCAACCTTTCAGTGGAGTGGTATTGATATAAAATTGGCATTGTTTTTCACACTTTATATGCTGATTGATTCATCTGACGCGAGTATGGTACAGTCTTTCTAGTGTAATAAAACTTTTTTGACAACTGCAACTATTGTTTACAGTTAGCTATTTAGTAGAACCTGGGAAAAGGATATCGTGTAAGAAATTAGTCTGCGGTTATAATAACAGGAAGGGGAGGAATTAGAGGAAGATGACCCTGGCAAATTGAAGGCTTGTAGGAATATATTCTAGACAAGGGAAGAGTTTCGTTGAATCTAATTTGTATTGTGCTCTGCTTTATGTTCGGAGACACTGTTTTTAAATGGTGAACTGTGAATGAAAAGTTAGTTTGGTACAAAATCTGTGTTGTGGGAAATGCTCATGCATGGTGGACCTAAAGATATGGATATATACAGAGATGGCAGACAAGAGGGAATGAAGTCATTTTGATTTAGATGAGAAGTTGGGGGGCCTAAGGCTTTGGCAATGGGGGTTTTGTCTAATGGGGAGCTAAGCATCAGTAAGCTATCGTGTATTGAGTCCCTTGTTCCCTTTGGTGCAAAGGATGGGATGTTTTGGTCTTGGTTATGTAGAAGATTATTCCAAAAGCATTTTTTGGGTTCAATTCATATTGTCAAGTACCTCAAATTTCTCTTAAATGCATTTGGCAAAAGAGTGGATACACACCCCTAGTGATGATTACATTTTATGAGATTATCGAGAACATTGCCTTTTACTGGAATGATCGGCTCATTATCTACAGATATGCTTTATTTGCTGAACCAACCGTTTGTCTTACTTTGAGTGGTACCTGTGACCAAATTCCCTTTTCTCCAATGCCGCATTTTATTGGGATGTCCTTTTAGTAAATTTCCATAAAAATGATCTAGGCTATAGTTCGTCTCATTCTTTATGTCACATAGGACATTTTTTTTAAGAGTGCTGCTACTAAAATGGTACCTTTTATTGGAAGACTCGTGGTTCCACTTCCACATCACTGATGGATGGTAAAATATTATTTTCTTCTGACTTGTGGTGGGACACGAATTTCTTGTCTTCTGCCTTGAAAAAAAAAATTACCTGAACTTAGGGAAAAGTTTTCTAACTGTCTTTAAGTTTTTTTTTTTGGTTAAATAACTGTCTTTAAGTTTGGCTATGCTTTATGGAACAAACCGTTGGAAGCTTACAATTGGCAAGGAGATGATGATTCAGGGTTCTACATGAAGAAACAGCATTAGAAATAAGTTGATTGAGGATATAGTTTTTAGTTCATTGTTCTTGGATAGAGTGAAAGATTAACATAGGGGGGACTTAAAAGTATGTTTTAAAGCTACTTTGAAAGCTCACGCTAGATTGTAACTTTTTGTGAGTGATCATGTCGTCTAAGGGGGCATT
This sequence comes from Syzygium jambos, assembly GCA_031216235.1. NCBI lineage: Eukaryota > Viridiplantae > Streptophyta > Magnoliopsida > Myrtales > Myrtaceae > Syzygium > Syzygium jambos. The sequence continues at coordinate 25,686,647 of CM062230.1, forward strand.
GTTATTGTGAAAACTAGAAGCGCTAAAGAAGATTTAGTGTGAATCTTGTGGAGGGATATGGCACAAAATAGAGCGTGACTGTTTTTCTATTGTATCTTTTCTATGCCCTTTAGGTTTAGTTGGATTGTTTGGTCACCTGTTCTATCCAATACACACACACACATGTATTTTAAGAAAATAGCTTTGTATTTGTTCGTACTGAGTTTTGATTGTTTCTTTTTATCATTATACATTTGTTGTAGTTTATTGGGCTTTGAATTTGACTTTTTCCCTGTAGAGCATTCTGTAATCCTGCCGATGTGGAAGCGTTTACAGAAGAGAAAAAGCAATCTCTTCTTGTCAAACGTCAGGGCAAGGGTGCTGATTTTGTACGAGCAGTTCAGGAGATTATAGATAGTTATGAGAAGCTAAAGAAGCAGGAACAAGACAATGATTTAAAAACTGAAAATGAGTTTGATGCGACAAATGGAGGGAATACAGTGGAGTCCTCACCAGACTTGCCATTGAAGGATCTCACAGGAGCTGCTGCAGGAGCTTCCAATTTTCAATCAAAATGTTCAAATGAAAAAGTGACAGTAGAAAATGAGCAGAATCCGTCTGGTAAGGATGACATAGGTGCAGAAGTAGATAATTTGAATGATACACAAGCATCAGAGGATCAGACTGATGATGGGGCAGTCACTGAAACTCGTCCTCTATCAACTTATACTTTGAGAAGGAAATCAGGGAGGTCGCGCTTGGAGAGTTCTATTGCACAAGGAAGAGCACCTTCGGCTAGAAGGTCTAGAAGTTCCGCAAGGTTGGAATCCTCTAAACATGACAATTCTGTGCCATGTGAAGACGGTGAAAAGATTGCTGGGGTTCTGTCGTCAACTACAGTCCATGAAGGTTCCATGAGAAAGAGTAGACGAACAAGGAGAACTCTAGGTGTTTCTAAAGGGAGTGATATGGATTCTCCTACTTGTGCTCCAAATGGAAGCATAGATGACAACGGCTCTGAAATACTGAGTATGGACTCAGATTCTAATAGTAATGAAGGCAGTGCTGTTGATTCTAGTTGTAGACCTTTGCACTCTGAGACTCCGGTTGAATTCGTGGAGGGAGATGTTGAATTGAACAAAGGGCTTGACCTCAAGATAAAGGATGTTGTGCTCAGAAAAAAAAGAAAACCAAACAGGAAGCGAGCACTCAATGATGGTACTGAACCCACTTTAAATGACACGGAACCTTCACATGTTGCAAGTAAGGTCACTGGTCAAAATTCAGAAAGTGCTCCTGATTGTGAATGTCCGAGGGAAGATGGAGATGAGCACTTACCCTTATTGAAACGAGCTAGGGTACGCATGGGCAAATTATCAACTGCAGAAGCTGTCATTAATACCTCTTCTCCTACAGAGGAGAAAGTATCAGCAGAAGGTACCGCAAATCCTCTGGTGCAGAGCAGCTCGTCTTTAGATTGTGATGATGTTGATCAACCAATGACAAAAGAAGCTTCAGATGATGTTTCACCATCAGACAATTGTATACAATCTCCGGAATTGAGACATCAACCATGGAAAGATAAGACGAATCAGTCAAATGTTGGTTCGACGGATGTTGAAGCTGCTTTACCTCCCTCTAAGCGCCTTCACCGAGCTCTTGAAGCTATGTCAGCCAATGTTGCTCAAGAAAGTCCATCTTCTGATGGCGCATTATTAGCCACACAAAGTTGTTCATCTGTTCAGGGTTCTCCTCATTTAGCGATTGAAAGCAATGTTAGCAATGGTTCTAGATTGCCTCCTTCAGATTCTTTGGGCAACCTTGCTCCTAAGGATCATGTTCCTTCATTTTCTATTACTTTAAGCCCCAAAGGTTTAGAAGAAACTGCAAAGCTTGGTCAAGAATCGGACAGTTTCCATCAACATATTGAAATCCAAAAGCAGGAGGAAGTTGTTGCTAGTGATGGAAACTGTCTTGATGGAAGTGATGCTTGCATTTCACCGTCAGCTAATCTGGTTGCTGCATCTGCAAAGCAAATTCAATCTGTCGGGCACATACCCCTTCGAGCTGAGGTGAGTGCAGTTACACTGAGATCAGATAACATCTCATCAAAACATCCATTGCATAGAGAAGAAGATGAAGAGAATGTTGCCAAGTTTGATTTACTGAACGCTAGGGCCAACAGTTGTGATAAGCTGTTCAGTATTTTGGGTAGTTCTGGTAGTCTAGATCAGGCCATAGAGATTGAAAGAACTGCTGCAGTCTTGTCCAGTCATCAGGCTGAAGAGCTGCAGCAGAGCTCAGAAGACTCTGGTTGCAAGAATATGGAGCACATGAAGTCTGAAGATGGTGATACCTGTCATGTTAATGGCATGTAAGTTCTGTAACTTTGTTTTCTGTCTTTTTTCGAAAGGTAGATAAGGGAAGGAAGCTTTTTTCTCTTATATCATATAATGATGATTATTTACCTGTCGAGACAAACCTTACTGGAGTCCTTGAAAAGCTTAAGATGTGGCTTCTCGAAGATAAAGTGAAAAAAGCAAATTAATTAGTTGAATTTAGTGCATGAACTTGGATGATTTGAGTGAAATGTACTCATCATAGGATGCTCATACTTGTCTGTCACCGGTATTATTAGTGCAGCGGAGCAATCTCCTGGGGTTCCTCCCTACAGGGCCTGCCAAGAGGGTGCTTCTTTCTTTTTTTTTTCCTTTGGGAGAAGAGGAGCTGAAAAGGAAAGAGAAAGAGAGAAGGGGGGGGGGGGGTTTGTTCTGCTGTTATGGTTCACATGCGCGCACACTTAGGTTTTAGTGCACGCATCTTTCTTTTGTCCAATCTGTAAGTCTTGCCCTCTGATCTGATCGTGCATGTCTCCTCGTCTCTTCTGCAACTTTAACTCTAGTTTTTCATCTGCTAACTGGTATGGCGTGTGCTTGGGTGCAATGCTCACCTGCATGAATTTTGTTCATGCGAATGCATGTGCTTAATTCCTTATTACTGTCTTCTATAATCTGCTGGGCTCAATGTCCCTTTTGATATATTTGAATGTCTGTTGTTGCTTTATCTATTAGGTATATTGCATCTGAAGGCCGACATAAACAAGCTCCCAAGGACAAAAATAATGCCTCTTTTCCTAATGGTCACTTATCTGACAAAGAAAACTCAATTGCCTTTTCAAGCGCTTCTTCGACTGATAGACCTCAAACACCTCAGCGAGCATCTCCACCAAGTTTCGCATTGTGCAATATGTCCACCTCAGATAGCAGTAAATTTACCCTAAGTAATGGAAGTGCAAGCCCAGTGGTCAGTTTGCCTCAGAAAAAAGCTTTGCATGGTTTAGCTGATTGTGAAGGCAAACTTGAGTCCATGACTCAACAACCAAGATCTGTGGGTAAGGGGAGCTCTTCAGATGCCCACGCTTTGCTGTCATCTTTTGAGGCTGTGTTGCGAATCTTAACAAGAACAAAGGAGAGCATTGGCCGAGCAACACGTGTAGCTATTGACTGTGCAAAGTATGGTGCCACTGCTAAGGTGAGTTCTGATATTGATCAACATTTCTTGGTTCTTTGTGTTAGCCTTTTGTTTTAAGAAATTTTCCTTCCCGCAAGTGTTGTAAAACTTCTCATTCTAATTAGACTTGTCAAGCCAATAGGCATGCGGTCAACTCCCACGCTCTGCAAGAGGCAGAGCAAAAGTTAGAGAGCGAGGAGAGTTAGAGATAGGATAGACAAAAAAAAAAATTTAGACCTATCAAAATGGGTTGTAGACCCATTGCATAACCCATATATGATGGGTTTAGTTGTTATATAGGTTAGTTATATTAAGTAAGTGGGTCATAAATGGATTTAAACATAATATAGGTGTTGAATGGGTCATAAATGGGTTTTACAATTTACTTAGACCCAGCCCGCCTCTATGACTCTTTCTTCATTCTCTCTTGCCCTCATTCGATCTTGTGTTCACCTACTCCGTACTCTCACCAAAGTAGGGGTATGAGTTTTCCTAGATTTGGTTAAATGTGGAAGTGTTTTAATAATATTGGTTGGGTCGGGTATAGATCATTATATTTTCATTGCATGGAAATGGGTCAAAATGGGTTAAATTGGTCTATTTGGGTTGGACCATTTTTTACCCGGCCGGCTCACCCGCTTGCCCGTCTGATGGGTCTAATTTTAATATATTAGGTTTGTTGACCTTGATCACAATCAGACTAATATAATGTGACAATATTCAGGGTTGAGCTTTGTCTGTATGAGTTTGAGCTCTTTATTGTCCCAAGCTCATTTTGTGGAGAAGATGTGTATGCTGGATTTTCCTTCTCTAGAGTTGTTTTGTCAAGGCCTTGTGTTCCTTTCCTGGTGGTTTTGTGGGTTGGCATTGAACAATCTTATTTTAGAGAGTTAGAAAGAAGAAAATGAACAGACTTTTTTGTCTGTCTTCCCTTTAAATATCATATCTATAATCCGCTTTGGTGTAAGATTTACAAAATTTCTTCTGGCCTTCCATTGTTGCAAAGTTTGGGAATCATTTCAAGAAATTTCACACAGTGCGGTCATTTTAGAGTGCTACTGATATAAATTGTCATTGTGATGATAAGGAAATTACTCCCTTCGTTTTGTGTAGCATATAATGTACGGTGAATTGACTAGTTGAAGCCGTACACAAGTATAAATATTTCAACCTATTTTTGATATAATTTGACAGAACTTTTGTTTGTCATGATTAATTTTTAGAGTTTTGTCTTAGAGTGAAAGAATGATGAAATGGATAATTTTAGTTGTTTTATAATTTTTTGGCGTATGAGTATCTTACTTGACTTCCTTGTTAGGTGGTTGAAGTGCTAGCCCGTAACTTAGAGAGTGAATTGAGCTTACACCGAAGAGTAGACTTGTTTTTTCTGGTTGATTCTATAATGCAGTGCTCCCGAGGTTTGAAAGGTAATGCCTCTATTTTTGTCACAATTGAACTTTGCCAGTTCATGCTTGAAAGGTCAACTCTGTTTCTTTGTAAAATGAACGTGGTGAAGATTGGGTTGATTTGAATTTCTTAGGTGAGGCGGGTGGTGCATATCCATCAGCTATCCAGGCACTGTTGCCACGATTGCTGGCAGCTGCTGCTCCACCTGGAAACACTTCACATGAAAATCGAAAACAATGTCTTAAGGTACAGGATTCTTTCTTTACTTGTCTTCTTTCCCCTTATGATGAATCTGAGAAAGGCTTGTGAGTTTCCTTCTTTTTTGGTCTAATGGCTGGGGGCTTTGGGCAGATGACGGGGTGTCTCTCTTGTTCCTTTGCCCTGGCAACCCCTGCTGAAGATGGGATTTAGTGGCTGGTTTGTTTGTATAGCTGTTTTCTTTTTTATGTTCTACCTATGGGTTTTGTGCATTCTAGGTTTTGAGACTTTGGCTAGAAAGAAAGATCTTGCCAGAATCGATCATACGTCATCACATGAGAGAGCTTGATGTGATGAGTGGTTCGTCTTCAGCTGGTCCCTATTCTCGTCGCTCTTCAAGAACAGAAAGATCTTTTGATGATCCTATTAGAGAAATGGAGGGGATGCTAGTGGATGAATATGGCAGGTTCGTATCATTTTACTTGGGTGAATTCTGGTTATTCCATCGTCTTTGGTTGGAAAAATTGCTTAACAATATCACTTTATTGTCTCAGCAATTCAAGTTTTCAGCTTCCCGGATTCTGCATGCCTCGAATGCGGAAAGACGAAGATGAAGGAAGTGATTCTGATGAGAGTTTTGAAGCTGTCACCCCTGAGCACACTTCTGAAGCTGCCGAGCACGAAATGACCTCTGCTATAGCAAAGCATAGACATATTCTGCAGGATGTTGATGTTGAACTTGAGATGGAAGATGTGGCTCCTTCTGAAGTTGAGATGAACTTGACAAATGGTATTGTGGGTTCAGCACAGAATCCACAGAATATTGAGCAACATATTCCGCCTGCCTTTGTTCCTCGAGACGTGCTTCCAGCATCTCCACCTCTGCCTTCATCCCCTATTCAGCTTCCACCGCCGCCGCCGCCGCCGCCGCCGCCACCACCACCACCACCTGCACTTCCACCACCGCCACCGCCACCATCTCATCCAACATTCCACTCTGGCTCCACAATTTCAGATCGTCTCGCTGGTGCGGCCAACCATCATGTTAATGCAAATGCTCATGTGAGTCTATACCACTATACACTAGATCTTGCTAATTTTGTTATTAAGGGAACTGATAGGGTGTTTTCTTTTTTTGCTTATACTGATTTATCTTTGGATAAAAGGTAATGCTTTAAAAGTATTCTTCCTGTTGGTTTTTGGCATCTGGGCAGAATCTTCAGGATAATATGGGACCACCAGTTTGTCACCAGCCTGTCCCACCGAGAGTTGACCCTAGAGTGTCTGGCGGAGTCCATCTTCATGCTCCCGAGTGCAGAGACAGACAGAAGCATATGCATATATCTGATTCTACAAGCTCTTATGGCAGGAGATCTGTGAGTAACAATAGTCACGATGCGGATGATGTTGCCTGGAACCATAAACCTTATCCTATGAGGCCACCTCATGCTGTCCCACCAAATCAGTTCTCTTATGTCCATTCAGACCAGCGGGCCAGGTCTCGTAGGGAGGCTCCTCCACCTTCCCACAACAGGTTCCACTTTCCACATAACAGGGGCAGTGGGAATCACTACAATAATCATGAGAGAATGAAACCACCCCCATATGAGACCAGAGAGAACTGGAGATTTTCAGCACCTTTTTCTGGTTAGATTTCTCCCAGCATTGAAATCAGTTTCGTATAAAACTGCATATTCCTTTTTGTTTCATTCTGTCTTTAAAACAAATACTACTTTTTGCTTTAGGGTCACGATATCATGATAAAGAAAAAAACTATGGACCTGATCAGTATGACTACCCGCCATGTGAGCCAACAAGGTTCCCAAACCATGGATGGGATTGTCCTCCTCGACCAATGAATCACAGAAATCATGTGCCATTTAGACCACCACCCTATGAAGGTGACTTAGTTTCAGATTTCCTTTTATTAAAGTCCGTTACTTGGATTATGTGTTGACATTTCTCTGGTTGTTATGAGGAATATATTTGATATTTTGATCGGATTTTTCAGCTCCCAGCTTTTGGCGGCCTAGATAAATAGACGGTGGTTATGAAGACAAAATTGCAGGTATTTGTCATACTAATCCTGGTTTTGGGGGACGATTCTCCTTTCTATCAGTATGGTTTATAATAATTATTCGCCATCACTGATACAGGTACAACCCCCTTTTGATCAGGGTTTAGAGGGTCTGATCTTGGTTGTTCTCCAAGACCGTGCAAAGCAGGTATTTCCTGACAAGAGGCTGCAAAGGGTTGGGTATAGAACGGCATGCTTTTCATGTCAAACTGTATATAGCTATAATTGTTATCATGTCCTTTGGAAGAAGGCAGCGAGCGACGACACACTGTCACATGTGAGGTTGGGGGTGGAGGGTGAGAGAGGGGAGGGCTGTAACTAACTCTTCTTAGGTTGAAATGTACAAAAATTTTGTACCCTTTCAACTTTAATTGCAGGATAAAAAATCAATTGTTTCCTGGAGCGCCTGTGGCCCAGGGCATCATTCCATAACCTTTCTCTGTCATTCCACGTTGATGCAATTGAGATGGTCTCCGTCTTGGTTTGTAGTTAGTTTGCCAAAAGGAGTGAGGTCATATTTATGTGCACATATGCCTCGGGCGTGAAACGACGGATGGAATCCTTGGGCGCATCCCAGAAATTGGCTGATTCATTGCTATCGTGCTTTTGTTGGTGCTTGCCCTCTTCACTGGTTCCTCATTCTGCTAGGGTCGGGTGAAGTGAGAGAGGGCTTCTAGTTTTAGTTGCTACTGAAGCGGTGCGTACAGCTGTTTCTCTCTATTGTCTCTTTGTTAGCCACTGGCAATGGACCTGCTGGTTTCAAGGTTTTCCCCGCTTGGGGATTCGTATACCATGTAAAACAATACAAAGAAGACCAATGTCTGTTCAAACGAATCAGATGAAGTTGTAAGGGGTTGCATGATCTGGATTTGCATGTCAGCGAATGTGGAATTACTATTTATTTTATGTTAGGCAATATTTTAATAAAAATATGTATAGGAAAAAATAATAACAACTGTAGCGATTTCGAGAACCCGTTCAAAATCTGGCGGGTATCCGATAACTAAAGTGGGACAGGTTTAGAGTTTCTTTACAAAATCCCATATAGAGTTTGGGGCGGGTTTGGGAAATATTCGGATGATGGTGGGGCGGGTTTGAGATAAACATCAGCCGTCCTAAATCTCTGTCTAGGTGCTATCCCTTACATAGGCCAATTTGAAGTGTCGAAAGGAACAGACAGAGATCTCACGTTAGTCTGTGCGCTCGAGATTTTCTTCTTCTTTTTTAATCTTTTTTCCGGAAGGCCCCGTGGACATTTGATAGGATAACGGGGACCATAACTCAATGGCTGCGGTTGACAGAGATCTAAAGAAGGTCAGCTCAGTCCGCCGTTCCCACCCGGCTAGAAAGACAACTGAAGCGTCATTTTAACGCTAGACGTGCCTTCATTGTCTGTTCGATGAGACACAGCTGGGGTGACAGCGAAATTCCCGAGACCACTGGCAGCGACATGTACCCACGTTGAAACCAACAATAGAAGAGGGGAAAGATTTGCTCATCCTCTGCTCTGATGTTACGAAAAGGGCCCCTAAAAAGCATGGAGACAGAGATCATGGCATCGTTCCGGTACGGCTTTGTCATATTAAATTAGAAAGATTAACGGGGTTTGAACTGTGTTTGACGGCATAATCACGATAAGGTATCCATCGAAATCACTCTTTTCTCCAAAAGGGTAAATTCTAGAGCGTGTGTGTAAAGTCTGGGCCGAGATGCAACCGAATAAACTCACCCCTCTCGGACCAGTCGAAAGTACTCAAAATCCATCCTCATTCAAAGGTTTGAAATATTCATTTCATAAGACCCTCGAGATCCATTTAGATCGGCAAAGCAGAAAAAAAATTCCATATGGTCCCAACAATAACCGTCTTCATGAAGCAAAAAATGTTGTAAGGAGCACATGGAACTGTGACGAATGAAATGGCAAGAAAATGCAAAATAGGAAAAAGGTATCGATGGAAGCCAAATCGCACATAAAAACTTCATGAGATCTCTTTGTTTTAAATTGAGAAAATGACACAAATGATTCTTGAACTTTAGTTCAATATGCAATGTGATCTCTAAAATTTTAATTTATTCAATGTGGTTCTTGAACTGTAACCCATTATTCAATGTAGTCTCTGAACTTTTAATTTGTTCAATATGATCATTGGATTTTTGGTACATATTCAACTTGACTCTGAATTACTGACATGTATCAAAAGTCCAATGACCGCATTGCACATTAGGCTAAATTTTAGGGACCGTATTGAATAAATTAAAAGTTCAAGAACGACATTACACATTGAAATTGATTTTGTCGCTACCCCAAATGCAAATTAAGAAAAAAGAGGTGCCGATGGAAGCCAAATCAAATCACGCATCAAAAACTCCACTAGAGAGATCTCTTTGCTCACAATTTTTTATTTTTTATGTGTCTTTTTCTAATTCTCGATTCGATGATGACTTGATAAGGACAACATTATATACGGAATTAAAAAAAGAAACATAGGAGATGCAGCGGACCCCTCGCGGGTTCCCTCTAATCAAGTCAAGAGCTTTGCCAGCGAGTATGACAAGGCAATCGGCCAACTCACAACAGTCTCCTATTCTCGACGTTTTTCTGTCCGACTCGTTTCCTTCCTCTTCTTCTTCCTCCGTTTGACCCATCGTGCACGCACCTCGAACAAAATCTTCTCCACGAATAGATAAATAGAACAGACCCCACCCCACCCCCCCCAACCTTCGAGCTCCGTCCACACAGAGCGAGGATGGGCGCTTCGCAGTCGGTCCCTGAAAAATCAATCCACGAGTTCACCGTCAAGGTAAATACCGGAGAAACTCATTTGACGAGGAGGTGCCTTTCTCTGCACCCGCGGCGATGATGCAGATGAGGAGTAAAAACTGACGGGGTTTTTGTGGGTTGTGCTGTGTTGTGGAGCAGGATAGTAGAGGGAAGGACGTTGACTTGAGCGCGTACAAAGGGAAGGTCCTTCTCGTCGTTAACGTTGCCTCCAAATGGTATGCCTCTTGCCAATCCCCTGTTTCGAGCCTCGATCGTGGGTTTCCCTTCTCGAAGTTTTAGTTTGTTCTTGTGGAATCGGTTTATATTCGGTGTTGTTGATTGGCTTGGAAACAGTGGATTCACGAACTCCAACTATACGCAGCTCACCCAGCTTCACAACAAGTACAAAGACCAAGGTTGGTTTTTTTTTAGGTCCCTTTATTTCCTGTTCTTGTCCTTTTAATCTTTTGGGTTTACTCTGTTCCGCAAAATTTATCTGTTTGATGATGATACTTTAGGTGGTGTGCCGGTATCTGGGATTTTGCGTGCAAACGATTGCTTTGCTGATGAATAGAGGTGTATCAGACGGAGGGAATTTTAGAAACTGGCATGAATTGGTTAAATTCAATGCTTTTTGTCTGTTGATGCTGAGGATTTTATCTAAATCTTTTTGAGACTTCATGGCTCGATACGATTCTTTGATTTCTTGAGTTCCGTAATGAACGTCGAGGGAGTCAGCACGTATCTTTCCTTTAAGGGGCCAAAGTTGTCGCGTTGTGAATTTGCTGTGAATGAAAAGTTGAGATCTTGTTATATCCTTTGCTTATCATAGAATTGCTTAAAGTTAGAGGACTTCGGTATTGTTGGGTGCCTCAGGTCTGGAGATCTTGGCTTTTCCATGCAATCAATTTTTGAAACAAGAGCCTGGAACAAGTCAGGAGGCACAAGAATTTGCATGTACAAGATACAAAGCTGAATACCCGATCTTCCACAAGGTAAGAATTGCTGCTCTGTGAGCTTACGCTTTTAGTAGCTTGGATTCGCAAGTGATGTGGACAATTGTTTCTATATTGTATCACAATAGGACTTTGGTGAAAAATAGTTAACCTTGCAAACTTATGATTGTCTGTCAGTTCATCCTGTACAGATGCATGAGTAAAACCTTATGACTGTTGTTGCTGATACGATGTGGATTTTCTTGTTTGTATATGTTTGCCAAGGTTTACCATTGACCTGAGAAAATTTATTTTTATTTAACTTGGTCTCCTTTGCGTTTAACTGCAACTAACTATAATCTATATAAAGGTATGCTCTTAGTTAAATCTTTGTAGTAAATACCATGACAACCCTGAACCTTAAGCATTCAAATCATGGTCCCTGACTTGGGTAACAATTTCAGGAGTTTGTTGGCTGGTCCATGACTCAAATTAATTGTAAGCTAGACAAAACTATCTCCTTCACATAGCGATCGTTGCTTCTTTGAATGTGAACTTATAATAGAGACAATGTTTATTAGATTGATAATACTTGCTCTCTTGAAATCTGTGATAGTAGGTAAACACATCAGGTTTGGGTTAGAATGTTTATTGATGATAGGTTAGAGCGCAAGAGCCGAAAGGAGTTGCAAACTTCAATCCATCAGATGTAAGGTATCAAAAGGTTGGTGTCCTACTCAAATGCGACCCCGGAATATTGTCTTTGGGGTAACATATCCGTTCTTCGAGATGTTAGTTTTGTTGGGAAAAACCTCAGTTGATAGCTATTTGTATATGTCCATCAATTCTAGATTTGCCTTTTGTTTTTCCTTCTCATTTTGCTCTATTTACGACTATACTAGTTGACAATCTCTCTCAAGTGCACGTATTATATACATGATCTGTTAATAGCTACGTAGCTCAATAGCCCTGATGCATCTAGTTGTCTGACAATAGTTACTTTCATCCAATTAGCCAATGTATTGAGTTGTTGCTTGATTCTAGGTACGAGTTAATGGACCCGACACAGCACCTGTCTATAAGTTCCTCAAAGCAAGTAAATCAGGATTTTTGGGTTCAGGAATAAAATGGAACTTCACGAAGTTCCTTGTTGATAAGGAGGGGCGTGCCATCAGTCGCTATAGCCCAACCACCTCTCCTTTGGCCATTGAGGTACTTTCTTTCTTTCTCACTTCACATAGATTCCCAGTTAGCAGATCATCCGCACATGCGCCTTTAGACAGTTTTTCCTAGAAGAATTTGTCATAGCCCCATGTTAAATAATACATGTGGCGCAGGCGGACGTAAAGAAGGCATTGGGAGAGGCTTGATGTACCTTGCATTACAGGAGGAACCTGTTGGTGATGTAAAGAGGCGATATAAAAGTCTGAGGCAGCTGCTTTTTCAGTTTGTTTATATTTGTTCATGTGTTTAGCATACGAGTTTTTGTTGCAATATGTATGCATTTTGTGGCCATCTTTTCTGGTTTCAGTTGTTAATAATGGTTGGGATGCTGTTTCATTGTCGACCGTATGACTTGTATTTTGTCATCACTATGCTCCTGACACTAGAATAGTCCGCTGTCGTTCACCAGTTCATAAATGATGAGGTGGGTTTTGGGAATTGCTGATTGTATCATGCTGTTTGGTCTCGAGGGACTACTAATGAGTATTGTTTAGGACGGTGAGGAATGAAGAAAGGCACGTGTTAGTTTTGCTGATGCTTGGATTGAGTTCCCAGGGAGTTGCAAACAAACACTCTTTTTTTAAGAAAAAAATTGAACTACACAATATGTACCCAAAAGTTAACCCAACTTGAATGGCAAAACATGCCCAACCAAAGGTCCTAGAGTTGTAGATGAGAGGGTTAATAATCTCATGTAATTCAACACATCTATTCTTCAGACGGAAATGTCTGCTGTATAATTTATCTTATGACATTTGAACGGGTTGAAAATCTCAGCTTGACATGAGCATCATTCTTGGTAAGTTACTAATCTGATCATTTAGCATCGAAAACTTCAATTAGATCTAATCCAATTTTGATGTTCACACTTCTATACGAGAAAAAAGGGAAAACTAGACCCATGAATTCCATGAATTCTAAAGATCCCAGACTCCCAATGCATTTGCAAACTGTTCAATGACTACTAATACTTTCTGTACAGAGAAAGATTGACAAACCATTGTTTTAAGCCACAGAACAGGCAAAACGTAGACCTTGGGCTGAAACTACAGGAGCCATATTATAAACAGCACAACATGAGGAGTAATATCAGTCAAATCTTCCATTCACATTACATGTCATATTTGCAAGTCGGGTTTACGATTCTCAGTTACCTTCGAACAATTCCCATGCTTCATCCTCCAGCCCAATGTCATCAATTGAGTTCAGAGGTCCTATCTTGTTTGGAATATTTAATGTTTTGCCTCGTTCAGGTATCGTATCGGGGGAAATACTGCTTAAATTTGAGCTGGATGATGAAGATGTGATGTGACTCATCTTCCTCGAGGAAACAGATTTGCTCAACTGAACACCCCTATCGAAATTTTCTTTCAGTGACTTCACATCCTGGCAGATGATGGCGATCTCCCCTCTGCAGATGTGTCATTAGAGGAATATAGCAAGAGGTCATTTGATATTTCTAAGTAAAAAAAAATTGCAGGCCATATAATATAATGCACATGAGAAACGCAATGCATCTTAAAGCCTTTGCTTCAATGACGTCCGAAGACAAAATTGCTTACAGATCTCCAAGACAAAATCACTTACTGACAGATCTCCTCAAGTTGGCACTCTCCTAACACTGGAAAGTCACCGGTGTGTTCAAGTTCGACCGTTAGGGAAACAACATAGAGCATATATCTAATGCGAAAAAAGAGTCCCTACAACTTTGTAAAGATATCTCTGAGATGAAAACAGCTTATCAGCGGTATATGGTGCAGATGGGTGGTTTGGCTTCAGACTCTTTGTGCTGGTTTACGAATCAATCTAGGAGATAAAGGGGGAAAACTGCTAATGAAAAAGGAAGGATTAATAAAAGCTTACAAATCAAGCATAACACATTCCTGATTACCCTAACAAATGATATTATAATAAGGTCATGTTTTCTTCAACCTAGGTTGGACGAAACTTCCTTCAACCAGACACATGGAGGGCTTTCATTAAAAGTTTAGTTACCCGCTTGTCACTCTTACTCACATAAGACCGCTTTCCTTAGTGCTCTATTATATCTTTGGTTAATTTTCTTCTAAGCAGCAAAGTTCAATCATTTTCTTCAAGGAGACGGAACACAACAAACGATGATATCTTTACCAAAAAAAAAAAAAAACAAACGATGATATAAAGAGACTCAAAGCAGATACTCTAGTTTGCTACCTTTTTTTTTTGTTTGTTTTCTTCTTCTTTCTTCGCATATTCACTCAAGAGCAAGGGTGATAGATTAATTATCTTGTGTCATGGTTTATTCAAATTTGTATGTTGAGTTCACTTCATCTCTCGGTGGCTATTCACTTACCAAATTACTTGAGGCAATGATATTTACTTAACAAAAAATGTCCTCAGTTGCGTTTTTTTGTCATTCTTGATTGTGATTATGACAAGATATCGCTCAGACTACCATCATGCTACTACAAGGACATGAGGACTTGATGTTTGGGAAATTATTATGTGTTTGGGTATACATTGCAACGGAGATGCTTCGGCCTTTTCAAACTTGAATTACATAGAGATTAAGAAAAACATATGTAGATTTTACTGGTATATAAAATTTATGAATAAAATATGTATTTGTTTATGATAAATGTAATGAGACTTGCCAATATGTTGTTCACCGAGCGCCCAACTTATGGCTACAGTGTAGTAGGAGTTTTAAGGGTGAAAACACCATGACATTCGTGGCACACATAATGGGAAACAAGTGCCTAGATTAATGTCACCTCGATTGGTTGGAGGAAATTCCCAGAAACATGACCCATAAAATAAATAACAGTGACAGAAAAAACTTACTGGAGTGCATCAACAATACGGCCATGGTCCATGAGAAACACCCGCAGCTGTTCCAAACATATAATAAAATTGCATTTAGATAAGATATTTCCGTTGCATAGATGCATACAACTATAATGGTAAAGCCTTTTCTGCAAAGTTGCAACCTTGTTGTTCCGTTCTTCCTCTTCCTGTAATAACTTAGACTCATGATGCACCTTTTCCAGGAGAGCTTGCTGTTCAGCCAAAGCACGTTGAGCAGCGGCTTCTTTTTCGAGCTTTTCCTTCTTGACAACTTTTTTCAAATCCTCTGCTGCAGAAAGTCGAATTTCAAGTTCTTGGCGCATCTGCAGAAACGTGGAAATGGCTATTAAAAGAAGAAAAGGTAAAAAGGGCAAATGCCAGAGTCAAACCTCTGAAACTCCATTTTCAATCATCTATTCATCAAAGTCATCCTTTCACATGGAAGACTGAAAAATAGAGGGTGTGTTTGGAAAAACTACGAAAAGGGTCAATTCTTGCCTCAGAGAATGACAAACTTAATGCTGCGGAAAAACAACCAAAATACATGCTATGGCTGGGGGAATGTACCCAAGACTGTCCACAACTAAAAACTGAGTCTTCAGGTTTCACCACCCAAAGAACTTGCAAGAACTGAGAATGTGGTGCATTGATGACCAGACATTGAGAGAAAGAAGTTAACCACCAAAACTGAATGCTCAGGAAAAACAGCCATACATGCTTTGGCTGGGGGAAATGTACCCAAGGCTTTTCACAACTCAAAAACTGAATCTTCAGATTTCACCAACCAAAGAACTTGCAAGATCTAAGAACGTGATGCTTTGATAACCAGATATCGAGACAAAGAAGGTAACTAACAAAATTATGTTGTCTAGCTGGAGTAATGATGAACAAATAGAAGATGCCATGATTACATTTAGATTGCATCTAAACCATTAAACGTGTCTGCATAATGGCAACATGAAAGAATGGAACGACTTCAAAGGAGGCAGCTCGAGGTCAACTGGATTAAACCAAAAAGAAAATTGAAGCACCTGAACAATAATTGCAAGAGATTTGTCCCTTTCATCCAACAACCTGAGTAAATGAGATTGAAGCTCCCTTGCTTCAGTCGATAAAATAGCTCTCTCTCCATAAACTTCACCTGCATGCTGCAAACGTAGAAAATGAATCAGCTTTATGTTCACTTTAAAACAATTCAAAGGTTCAACAAGATGTAAACAAGAAACTAACAACCATATCATTTGCTTCCTTTGCATATGCTAACATCTGTTTGAGTTCCTCAATCCTAAAGTAAATATCATGTCCCTCCAAAGAAGCTTCCTCTTTAGCTTGTTTTGCAACTTTCTCTTTTTCTTCAACTTCTCTCATGAGGTTGACGACCAAATCCATTGCCGAGAAAAGGTTAGTCTGCAGCACAGAGCAATGATAAAACATTCCAGCTTGATAATAATAAATAAATAGTGGCATTAGTCCTTAACAAGTATCAAAGGTTTAACCAGATATTACTTTATATGCTTGAGCATTCTCAATGATCTGTTTGAAAAATTCATCGCCAGAGTAGATGGTTTTCAACTTCAAGGGCGACTCCTCTCTAAAATAGTGTTTCGAGGCCGCAGCATCTTCTTCTGCTTTTTCACCAGTATTGTTACTTGCAAGATTGATGGCATCACCTTCCAAAAGACACATTGGAGCTACCAAAGGATGCTCTAATGCTTGCTCACAACCAGAGTGCCCTGTCTTCAGAAAATTGCTAGTCAAAGTTGATTTTGATCGATAGCTACTTTCACTTTTACTCATGTTAGAATCATCCGCCTGAGAGCCACAAGAACCCCTTTGACTAAACTTTGCATCTGCGATTGTTAAACTAGAGATGTCACTAGATTTAGCTGGTCCGACATGGAAAGTCTTCCCAGGAATGGCAAGCGGCTGATTAATTGTCCCCAGCAAAATCACTTCTGCACTTTCAGTCAGGCTGTGTGGTTTCGGCTTAGCAGTTAATCGGACATCTGGAGCTTGATTAGCCTCAATGACTCTGGTTACTGGCACTCGATCTTTCTCCAATGCAATCAGTTCATCAGTCTCAAAAACTCGACCTCTCTTGTCATTGCTGCTGGAGGTAGATGCCTCCTGACCGGTTCTTGGATAATTTTCAAGCAGACTGCTATTGCTAGATATGGTATCGCCATTTCCGCTAGCTGCTTTTGATTCTGAAGAAGCTGCATTTGCTTTCCTAGGCATACTTTGACGCCTCAATAAAGAGCTCCGTTGGTCAGATCGAACTTTACATTGGCATGACCGAATAATTAGTCAGACATCTAAGGTATCATTTTATCAACAATAGCACCTTTATTCATGAGAAAAGAAGTTATAAACAATGAAAAAAGAACAAGATAGAACACCACTTATTGTATACTTCAGGGAAACTACCTTAAAAAATTGAATTAACTAGTGAAGGGAAGAAAATCACATGAAGCACAGAAATGACAATTAAAGATGGTTTGAACACTCTAAATGGAAACGAATCTAGCCATCACCTTCTCCATCAGATAGATTAAATGATCCCAGGTATTGAAAAGGGGCACTCTGGGGTATTTCCTGCTCTGAAAGATAAGGAAGAATTTCCGAAAGAACAACCTCAACAGCAGCATCCGCATCCTTAGAATTTTCAATTGCAACTGCCTTCAAAGCGCGAGCATCAAGCTGTATCAAATGAGAAATATGTGTTATACTATAAGAACATAAGGAAGAACTCGAAAGCGTCATCGATCAAACTTGAATGGAAGTCTTTCAAAAACTCTACAAGCTTGAGGGAGTTTAAACTCTCCATCCTCTACAAACAAGACTTTAATTACTTTTCTGTTCCATCTTACACTTCACAGCGTAATTACCACAGTATGAACAAACACATGACATTAGTTGTTCCCCAATCCCCACCAGCTATAACACTGGACAGTATAATCATAAGTGATATGTCTTGACTGGACTGCCAAACACTGATCCTTCCACTAAAAGAGACTAAGTCCTCACCTGTGGAAATAGCTCCTGCAAGCACCGATATACAGTAGAGAAACCCATTATCCCAAAGCTTCAGACCTGCGTGATGGCAGAATGTCCAGAAAAATTTATCAAAACCGAGGACATACACCGGCAATTCAATCATCAATGATCAATTTTCTCGTTGCGGCCCGACCAAATAGCAAATAAAAGGGCAATTCAATCGTCAATGATCATTTTTCTCGTTGCAGCCCGACCAAGTAGCGAACGAAAGAACTCTCGCTTTTTCTCTTATGATTCAAAAGGGTGGGGGAAGGACGGCACAGGATCAACAAATGCGAACCGTTTGATGCAACACCCACAGAGGAACGTTCGGTTTGATGGGTCGTCAGGGCATGAGGCTCCCGAGACCGATACACAAAGTAATCAACAAAACCGATGGAAAGTAACAACGCTACCCCTCAACAATAATTCATGGCCATGCCACAGAAACAGCAAATAAGAAACAACAAGTGGAAAACGAAAGAAAACAAAAAAAAAAAAGGTCGCAGCTTTAAAGTTCCTACAGGATCACAATCTCAAAACGGAAGTAATCACAGCAACCCAATTAAGCTACAGTGCCTGTGAGGCTGTGAGAAGCAACAGAGGACACGCAGTCGCTCTTCCAATTCGCATACCTGGGAACATCAAATGAAAGAGAGAACGATGACACGACACGACATCCCACGAACGATTACAGATAGACAGCTAAAACTAAACCGATGCTCGAATTCGTCAACCGCAGAAAGTGGGGAACAAAACGAAGCTTTATCACTCACGAGTGGAAACAACACGCCGCCAAAGCTTTCACCTTTCTCGTTGAATTTCGCCTTTTTCTTTTACCCACCTTCTTTGAGGGGGCAAGAGTAAAGAAACAACTTGGCGAGGAAGGCAGGGAGGCTCGTGGGGTCGGAACGTCGGTTTATACAGCTACTTTTTTTGGGTTAATATTACGAAAATTCATAAACTTATATACTTATGATAATTTTATTTTAAATTTATTTTTTTATCATAAAAAATATCAAACTAGTACGCTTATAACAAATTTACCTTTAATTTATTTCCGTTAAGTTTTACTGTCAAATTACTTTGTTAAATGACAATTGACAGTTAAATAATGTATCGGTTTTTTTATTTTACTCTCCATTTATCACAGATGTACCAGTTTGTGATTTTTTTGGTATTTATTCAATTTAACGGAAACTAACGAAGGGTAAATTTGTCACAAATGTATCAATTTAGGGTTTTTAGTGATAAAAAAATTAGTTTGAGGTAAATTTGTCATAGGTGTACCAGTTTGAGATTTTTTGTGATAAAAAAATTAGTTTGAGGTAAACTTATCACAGGTGTACCAGTTTGGGGTTTTTCATTATATTAACCCTACTTTTTTTTTTGCGGGAGAGACACTATGATGCTTAACATCAATCATTTCAAGCATAAATCACGTCGCAAAATTTCAATATTGGGTATAAGGAGTGTAACTTGTAAGTACGATGTGGCATCCTGAAATTTCATGGCCAAAGATTAAAGGACCCTAATGAATTAGGGCACTCGTCGACGGAAATTAGGAAAATGAAATTGGAAGTTTAGCATCACGATTATCTTTTTTTTTTTTTTTTCTGAATTGCGAGTTTGGGCTCTTGGGATCAATTACTGTTGGGCCAACTAACTCGACATCGCGTTGTCTCTCCCCATTTTTCCCCTTGTTCACGAACAGTACCCTCTTTTCCTCTTTTCCCTTCCTTTTCTTCCCTTTTCTTTTTCTTTTCCCTTTTTCTCACCGGAAACCCCACGCATCAGCAGCCCCTTCATTTCTCTTCTCCTTACCCCTCTACATTTGGCAAGAGGGAGGTGCCAAGTGTCACCCACGCATGCCCATGCATGCAAGGGAAGTTGAAGGGCATCAAATAATTTTTCCCCCATAGTTCACTCTCACCAGCTCTCTCTCGCTCAGCTTTTTCCCCCATAGCTCACTCTCCTAGCTCTCACTCTCCCAGTTCTCTCTCGCTCAGCTCTCTCTCGCCTAGCTCACTCCCTCTCTTGTTTCTCTCTCTGTCCACCAGGGAGCTCGCCTGTTCGACGACCAGCAGCTGCTACTCCCTGTTCCGTCCGCAACCAGCAGCAGCAGCCAGCCCCTCGCCTCGCCGCCGTGCCGTTCTCCCCGCCTCGGACACGAGCCCCACGCCGCAGCCACTACTCTCACCAACAAGGCAAGTACTCTCTATGACGTTATACTAACCTCGATAATGGTTGCATGTCAGTTTGGATCTTGGATGAGCCGTTGAGGTGGCTGAAAGGGCGAAAGGAGAGGGCGATATGTAGCGTAGTTGCTGGTCTTGTGTATTCAAACCCCTAGAACGATTTTTGGTGGATCTAGATGGCTAGATTAAGTTGGAAATGATGTTGCATGTTGTTTTGAACTTTTGGTTTGATGTTTTATTGGCTGGGAAGTGGCGGATCTGAAGTTGGAAAAACGTTTCTGGAAGTTGTGTCACGGATTCCAGATCGGACTTTTCTGAACGTTCCCGGCTTTCTATTTTTATACCGCCTTGTGTGGACTGAATCTCACGAAGTGTTCTTCATAAAAGTTGTTCAGAAGATCTTGATGTATATCATACTTAAATTTCATATTTTTCTGAGTTCAAATAGATTTTACGAAGGCTCAATTCCTTATCGGGTCAGAACTATTTTTACAGTGGAAGCCACGATTTCTATACATTCTCGAATTTTTATAAAAATACCCGCTTCGAATTTGATCACACTTCCTTCACAAAATTTGTTCATAGTCCCCTTTTGTACAACATGTAAAAATTTGAAGGTGTTTAGACATAATTTGATATATGAAAAGAGCATTCTTTGTAACTTGGTGTCACCATTTCAACGGACTAGTTCTGGTCTGTTTTCGTGCCCTCAAAAGTTCCCCTTCCAGGGGGAATTTGGGATTGTATTCTCCAGGACAGATAAGTGTTAAGGTCTCGTTTATAACATGTTCAAATTTCAAAATTTTTGTAACTCATTTGCTATGCCTTTGAAATTGATTTCTCAAGTCATGCAAAACTGTCCAATTTTGCTAGAATCCAAAGTTTCTGTTAAATATGTCTTGAATTTTATATACTTGGTCCGGTTCATAACCCGACCCGACATATTTTTGTGCGACCCGAAAGTGGAAAGAAAATCGAGATTTGGTTCGCGACGCGAAGGGTTGGGCCTATTGGCCCAACCCGCTTTTAGGAGCCCTATTTGTACTGCGGCTAGGTTTTCTCATGGAAGTACAGAGAGTTTTGCTTTCAGAGAGTTTTGGTGAGCCGTGAGGTTTTGTCGTTGTTTCGACTTCTGAAATTTGTACTCTCTTTGATTATAATGGAATCTTGTCTTACCTCGCCCGTGGATGTAGATCACCTTGTGATCGAACCACGTAAATTCCCGTGTTCTGTCTTTTGTTTTTCCGCATCCGTCTACAACAGTTTCATTATTTCTTAGTTGGAAGCCTTGGAATTTTGATTTGATGTCTTCGAGAGATGTAATGTACACGCTCTGAACTTGCTGATGAGATATTTTCCTTGCATTAGAAATTGTAAATGACATCTCTAAATTTGATGTACTGTATATATTGAAACGTGTGGGCTTGTAAGTGTAATTGTTCCGTCGATCCCCATGACGATGATGCCCCGGAGTTGGGATGCCTAAGGGGGTAACTGGGTTCGCTCAGATGCTTAGGGGTGTAACACGGTTTCCTAGATGTCCTCATGATGCCGGGGTAGGTGCGAGATGCCCGAGGGGATAACAGGGTTCCCTCGGTTGCTTAGGGGTGTAACACGATTCCCCAAATGCCCTCGTGATGCCGTGATGGGTGCGAGATGCCCGGGGGGTAACTGGGTTCCCCGGAGGATGTTGTAACTTGAGTTACTAAATCAAATGCGAATTGAAAATGCTTGTGATTACATAACGTATGCAATGTGTGCTCGTGAGAATGGCTGTTCTTGGATCTACGTTCTTTTGCCTGATAACGGTGGCTGAGTGAGAATGAAAAAGGAAATCATGTATGCCATGGTTGGATGTGAATTGGTTTATTTGCTTATCGATTTGACTCTATTGAGATGCATGTTGTTATTTGTTTAGCATGACGTGATAGAGTTTATTTGGCTGAGTTTCTGCTCACTGTTTGTTGTTGATACCTTTTTCAGACTAGTAGTATGCCGATCCTCCCTACCTCTACCTCAATAAGCTATGGGGTACCAGTTGATTTTGAGAGCCGTCTATTTGAATTCGTGATCCCGGAGTTCCCTGAACTTGTTTTCATAAAATGCATTTCCATTCTGACCGTAAATATTGGGTCCCCAGAGGGACTCGTTCTTTTGGGCTTCATCGGGGTTTATGCCCTCGATGGGGGATGGTTGGTGGGGCCCCTTCCATACCATGGGCCGGATGGAGATGATGGCGACGCTAGTAACGAAGTCTTTTGAAGACATCATCGAGGAGGAGGAAGGAGTAGTTTTTTGAAAACACGACTGTCAGTTAGTTTTTTGGGATAGAGTCGTGTAGGGATAGGTGATAGCTTGTTCGTTTTTCGTTAGGCTTGGTGGGTCGTAGTAGGATAGCCGGGTTAGAGTTGTTGGGTAGTCTCCCTGTATTTTTTAACTCACGCTTGTATCACCCTCATTATTATGTGAAAGATGAATGTTATTTTCGCAACTTGCGTGTCCAAGCATTTCTATGTTTCTATGTTACATTCATGTTATAAATGCTAATCTTTAAAAAGAAATATCTTCCTCTTGCGAATAATCTGATGACTAATGAGGATTAGAGGATAAATCTTAAAAGGGGCGTGCTCCTCATTAGTCATTAGATTATTCGCAAGCGGAAGATGTTTCTTTTTATAAGTCAGGTCGCGCGGGTTTGACACAAAGTCAGGTCGCGCGGACGATGCAATGTCGGGTTAGTCGGCTTGACGGTAATTGTTCTCAAGAATCCAAACTCGCGATTAAAAAAAAAACGATAATCGCAACACTAAACTTCCAATTTCATTTTTCTAATTTCCGTCGACGAGCGCCCTAATCCATTAAGCTAGGGTCCTTTAATCTTTGGCCATGAAATTTCAGGATGCCACAACTCCAAGTCGAGCCGATGCATTGCCAAACTCGGTCTCGACCTAACTCTCATGTTTGGTGCTCAAAATTCAATTCAGACTTGATCGAGCATTGACTTTCCTGCATGAACTCGACTCGACCAAATAATCGAGATATTTAAGCTCGATGTTTACGGTCAACTTATAAATGAAATTTGAGTTCGCACTTAATATATCTCAAGTTCTATTTATTTATTTATTTGTACGAGCGATATAATCAAGATAATACGTCGTCGACCTATAGCTTGAATTGACTAACATAACTGTTCTCGAAACTTGACTCGAAATTGATCGAGTATTAACTTTCGAACTCGAGCTCAACTCATCCAGGTTGGATTGCAACCGACTTGTAAATATGAACTCGAGCTAGAGTTCAATAATCTCGAACACTATGTAATTTCAAGGATATTCGTGTCTATTTTTATAACCATCGAATAATTTTACATAAATAATAAAAAGCTCGATTAGACTCACACACTTGTCGAATTGAGTACTGGCGAGTTCGAGCTCGACACGATAAGATACTAAAGTAGCTCAAGCTCGAACTTAAATTAGATTATTTTGTCTCAAATAATCATCGAATCGAGCCTACACTACTTCGAAGTAATTTAACGAAATTCTACTTTAAGTGGGATTTTGCCCCCTTTTCTTAAAAGCGAAGTCATGCTCGTAAAATTGTCCAAGTACAATCGTGGTCTTCCACATTATCCTATTTTGAATAATCGATCAAATTCACGTTAAATTTACATGGAGCTCACATAATCGATGGTTATAACCGATATGGTGCATCATTTGTGATTGAACTAAGTGGGAGAAGACCATGGCCCAAACTATTAGGCCACTAGCTCATGGGGCCACGTCCATGATCGATTATTTGCAGCGCTTATTTATTTATGAATCCTTCGCTTAATGTGATTTGATCACGAGATTCATGACAGGAAATCACTGAGGGATGGACGAAACGAATGTGGGAAAATTTACAATGGGCTCCCAAATTGGGGAGGAGGTCTGAGAGGACAAACCTAAGCTCAATAATATGGCCACTGCGACGAGAATTAACAGCATGATCGGTTCTCGTATCGCACGAACAATGTGATTTAGATGGATATTCTGATCAGAGTTCTCAAGATTCAAATTCATCGGAGATACATATAGACCAAAGTGCATGCATGTTACGGGCCTGTCCATCGTTTGAGCCGAGCCCGATTAATGAAATTCCACGGCGAGGGCGGTCCCGACTTCCCGGGCAAACGGCTCCCTCGACGGGGCTGCTCACCCGACCCCACACGCCCGGCAAGCGAAGACCCGATGCCGGGCCCGGATACGAATTTTCCGATCCACGGATGGAGCGCAGCTAGGCCGGCCCATAGATTAGGTTCGCACGCCATAAATTCGTATGACCCCCGGCCCATTACGCCCGTTGCCTCAATCGACCTCAGTGAGAAAAGGTGGGCACTTGGTAGTGCAACGCATAAAAAAAGCCAAAAAATGAAATTGGTCATCCAAATGAAGTGACCAAATTCCTAAACCATGAGGTAACCGATTCTCTTCTTGCAACACAACAACCTTAGTCCTCACTCTCTTTGGCCATTCACCCAAGAAACATCCTTAGATTAATGTGAAACATGATCCACATGAGTTCATTAGCATATAAAACTGAACCCACTAAACAAGTTTGCAGTACCCCGAAAACCAAACAAAAGATAAGAAAGAGACTCTTTTGTGTGGACTTCTTGTGTCGTCGTTTGGTTTGCTTCTAATGAGAGTGACCATGGGAAGGACCAACTTTGCCACATTGATGCTCTACGCGGCGCTAGCATTGGCCCTCGGGGGCTATTCGGGTGGCACCCCATTGCAACAGCCGACGCCGAGGCTGATGCTGATGCCGTTCCCGCTGCCACCGCCGCTGCCCCCTCGGCCGCTTTGCGCCTCCCAATTCACCCTCGTGAACCATGCCTGCTCGATGATCATGCCAACCCCGGCGCCCCCTCCAGCTCCCCCGTTGCCACCTCCGTCCCCGCCCGGTCCGTCCCCTCCGCCTCCCTGCCATGACGACGAGAGCCAGGAAGAGTATGGGCACCACCACCACCACCACCACTGCCACGGGCACCATCACAGGCACCGGCACGGCCAGCGCGTGGGCGAGCCGTCCCCGGCGGAGCAAGACTGCTGCAAGTGGCTGAAGGAGGTGGACTCGGAGTGCGTGTGCGACTTGCTGGTCCACCTGCCCTCGTTCCTGGCCCGGCCAATACACGAGTACACCGTGATCGTGGCCGACTCGTGCAACGTCACTTACTCCTGCGGCGGGAGGCTCCATCCGTGATCGAGTGAAGAACAGATTAGTTTAATTAGTGCGCTTCTGGAGTTTGGATTAGCGTCATGCTTTGTCGTCGATCTAGTTCTTGACAGAGAGGGTTGCGAGTCTTCTCTCTTAGTATCGCGTGTCACTAGTGTAATGACCTCCTATTGTCACAAATGGCTAATCGAGCTCTAGTCTTGTTGCTATCGGATTTAAAGGTTGTCTTGGCCTAATCATCAATAATTGCTTGCTAATTATGTGATCGGCTGATTAATTATTTTGAAAATACCGTGCGTGTTTCGATCCTCTTTTCCTCGCCTTTAAATCTCGAATATGTAAAGCCTCGGCAACGATTCAATGCTATAAAGTCGATAGAAAATGGAAACCCGTAACGTGTCGGTATGATTTCGTAATCTAATGGATTTACATATGGATTTAATAGCCGTCACACCGGAGGCTAAGGATGTCTTGCTTTCCTAGGGGGCTAGTATTTGAGCTCGAGTTTGCCGAGCGCGCTAGCCAAATGCGATTTTTATTTTTTTATCAAGTAAAGTGAAGATGAAAGCGGACTAATTGGCGGACACCGGATATATACTTTATGGACTTATTTTCTAGAAATCAAGGTAGTAGATTAAATTGTCGAAGCGTAGATAGATCAAACAAAATTACACATAATTATCGGGCGGGCTCGAGCCGAGCCGATCTTCGGGCCCGAACTTCAAGAGGCCGTGGCAAGCTCACACCCCAAGCTCGAGCTCACGGGTCTGGTTAAGTGCCCAAGCCCGACTAGTGAGAGAGCGTTGGCTGGTGTGGCCCGCCCGCCCACATGGGCAATGCTTTTATATCTAATTTTATTTTTGGAAAATAGGTTAAATGAATTAACGGAAAATGAATATAAAATGAATTCGCGAAAGTACAATTGTAGCACTGTAGATTTGAGAAAAAATAACCAACTTCAAGGCACCGTTTGTTTCGCGAAAAATGAACGATCCGGTAAAATATTTTCCTAAGAATGATCGCTTGCGTCGCTTATAAAAATGAACGAACGGAAAATATTTTCATCGTCCACGAAAATGCTTAGACACAAGCTGTTATTCATAATGAAAACATTTTACGATAACCGGTTATCATTTTCTAGAAAGTATTTTTGTTCGTGTCGTTTATTTTCCGCGAAACGGACCGAAATAAACGAAAGAAAAATCACACGCCGCAAAGGGAAATATTTACAAATTTAAGCCCCGGGACAAAATAAAAAAAAAGAGAAGAGAACGGGATTATTTGCGTGAACAATCACTTATAAACGACGGCTCATCTTTCACGGCATCCGGCGAACGATGGCGCGAGGGCGACTTGGTCGGAATCTTATCGGATCAATCGGCGTGCCGGCTACACATGGAGTGTGTGCTCATGTTCCAATCCTATCCGCGAACCCCAAAAAGCAAATGCAGAATAGCGACCCCATTCGCGAGTGTGTGCATGCCGCGTCCTTCGTTTTTTAATTGTTTTGGGTCATCTTTATATCTCGAAGAAAAAGAAGGGCGGGGGGGAGGGAAAGGAATAAATTGACTTTACAAAAAGTTAGGAGCCTTCATTCATTTCAATTATTGATTGCTCACCTTTTTGTTGCGAATACACGGGGGGAAATGAAATCGGGATTTTGCGCGAGTGGGGATCGGTGTCAAGTCGCTCCGTATTCATAAGAGGGGAAGAGGAGGAAGAACCGCGTGCTTTCGAGATTCCTCCCGCGTCACCTTTTGAGGCTTTCGACGGTGGGAAGCGATCGAAAAGCCATAGCCTTTTTGATCACCGAGTACATATTCCCCAACGCACGAGAGCCCCCCCCCAACCCCCCAACTTGGGGGGTTTCTTTTTGATCACGCGTTCGAGTTCGTCTCGGGAAATCTCGGGTTCGTTTAGGGGGGTGGTAGGCTCGATCTGTACGCTGAGCGCACAAAATGAACAGCAAATTGAACAGCAATTGTGGCTTTAGCCGAATATTTCGAGCCTGCATGCGGACCTCCTATACTGACTCCCCGCGTGTAGCGAATGCTGGTCGCTCTTTTTTATTTTATTTTTTTTGCGCCCTTTCGTCGACAAAAGAGTACGCGAACTTTCCTCGCTATATAATGGCTTATTTCATGGACACGAAAAGTCACTCATCGCTCCTCCTTTTGCATTTCATTCCAATGAGAAAATTGTACTCTTAAATTTTGAAGAATTATGTGATGATGCACAAAATCTCCGGCTAACGTGGACAATTCAGTTATAAATATTTTGACAATTAGTCAATGTAGCCGGAAATCATTGACGTGGACGCGGCGGGTCGTCCTACGTGATACAGCCGGAACTAACCTGGACAACTTTTTCAATTTTTTTTTTATATTTTTTTGATTTTATTATTTTCCATTGTGGATTGCGACTCGTGCCGGCCACTGGGGCCGGCGGCTAGAGAGGGTCGCGGCCCTAGCTAGCTGCAATGAAAAAAAGAAATTGAAAAAAATAATAAAAATATTAAGAATTTTTTAAAAATTATTGTCCACTTCGACGTTGATTGTGCCACATAGGACTGCTGTATCTACATCAATGATTTTCGACCAAAATTAGTTTGAAAGACTACATTGACAAATTATCAAAAATTTTATGATTAAATTGGCCAAATCAAAATATTTAAGACTGAATTGGTATTCGTAAAATAGGTTTATGACTCTTAAAAAAAATAAGTTTATGATTTTTTTTCGTAAATTTTCTTTAATTTATTATCTATTAGAAGATTGGACAGGATGGGTATGCGGGCATAGAAGAAAGGGAAAATTTCAAATAAGAGCCTGAAGTGCCTTCGTTTTTCAAATAAGGGTATGAAGTAGATCTTATTTCAAATTATGACCTAAAGTGCTTTCATTTTCTTAAATAAGGGTCTGAAGTTGATCTTATCTCAAATAAGTGCCTAAAGTGGTCATATTAGTCTTAAATAAAGACTTGACCTCGCCAATCGAAGGGTATTTTTTTTTTTGATAACCCAGAGAACCCCCGCACGGCCGACAGCCGGGGAGTAAACCCTGGGGGCGACACGTGCTAGCCACCACACACGTGCCACCGGTTAAGTCACCCTGCGGCGCCCGGGATTCGAACACTCAACCTTTTGCGAGAGGAAGAGTGCGCGCTCCAGCAGCGCCACCCAGGCGGGTGGTCCCGAAGGGTATTTTTGTCTTCTAGTTTTTTGAAATTTTTTCCTTTTTTTCATTCTTTTTTCCTTTTTCCGTTTTTTTCCTTTTCCTTTTCCTTTTTCTTCTTTTTTCCTCTCTTCCCTCCGTTGGTCATTGCCAGGGCCGGTGAAGGTCGCCCTTTGCCTGGGCAGGCGAGGGTTGCCTCTGCCCTCGCCTGACACCGGCGAGGGCGACCCTCTCTAGCCTAAGTGAGGGCAAGGGCGAGGGCAACCCTCTCTAGCCTAAGTGAGGGCGAGGGTGGCCCTCGCCGGATCTGACGAGGGTCGCCCTTGCCCGCCTAGCCTAGGTGAGGCAACCCTCACTCAACGCCGACAAGGGCGACCCTTGCCTAAGGTCGGTGAAGGTCACCAGTTAGGCATGGCAACGATTGAGGAGGGAAGAAGAAAAAAGGAAAAAAAACAAGTAAGTAAAGAAAATAAAAAAAATAGACTTATAATTTTTTTTTGACTAAAATATCCCTTCTTCGAAGACGAAATAGTCACCAGCTGGCCAAAAGTCTTTATTTGAAACGATTTGGCCACTTCATATCCTTATTTGAGATGATTTGGTATTTCAAGCCCTCGTTCAAGAAAATAAGGGTATTTTATATCTTTAGTTGGAATTTTCCCCGGAAGAAATTGAAGGGCGCCCAACCTCTTGACCATCTCGCAACGCAAAAGCTAAAAATTCTGTCTTATGGTGCGAGAAAAAGAAAAAGGGCAGCTGAACTTCTTTTTGTTCTGTACGGAAATTGAAACAAAAATTCCGATGGGTACATAATTTCTTACAATAATGCCCCTTTGCAAGCATCTCTCTGTCACGTCACAAGATGCAGTAGGGCCCCACTCCATCAGTTCGAAGATTCGAGAACAGAAAAAGAAGAAAAAGAAGAAAAAAGGTAAGTTGGAACATATTAACAATAAGAATACGGAAAAATTCCAAATAAAGATATAAAGTTGGGCATTTTCTCAAAAGATGTTGTTTTAGATATTGGCCTAAAGTGGCCAAGTCAATTTCAAATAAGGACCTGAGCTCGTCGGCTGACCAAACCTGAATTTTCCGGCGGATGGAACATGGCATTTTTGTTCGAAACAAAATCGGAATAAAGATTTAAGAAAACTAGAAAAGCAAAAAAAAAAAATCACGTTAAAAGGAGAAAGTGAGATTATAGATGGTCGGGGGTGTGCGCCGTTGCCGTTACGACTTTGCTGGCGAGTGCCTTCAACCCTTGTCAAAGTTCAGGGACTGTTTTGTATCATTATCCCTAATCTTGAAGAAACTAGTGGTGATTTTTAGATGTATGGGTAAATTTTGGAACTGGAATGAAAGTTTGAGATTTCTGTTAGATAAAACAGAATTGAGATTATTGGACTTAAAATGGAGGATTTTTTTGGAATTAGCCTTTTTTTTTCTTTGGCCATGTTTATTCCAATGGACAATTGACCCTTATGACTTTCAAAGGGTCATGATAGAGGATGCTATAAGGACACTCGGGAGGAATAATCTTTCTACCATAATAATGCAAATCCATCGTATGGTCTCAACTTTCAACCTTATGACTTTTTCCCATATATTCAATGCATCTCCCATGGTCACCTAAAACGATAAAATAATCATTGAGGAGCAAAATCGTAATTCGAAAATAATTCGAGTCTCTAACACTTCACACATCATGATTTGTTCAATCTCTAACATTTTCCAAACTTAATTTCAAATCATTCTTAAATTTGCTAAATCTTCACAGTAACTTAGCGTAGTCTTTCAAACTAAGGCAAACTTTCAAAAACTTGTTTATATTTTTTCTTAATTTGTTTAGTTTTTTGACATGCCAAGCGTATATGCTTCTGCTAATTAGTAAGAAATGATTTGATTTTTAACGAGTTGATTGTACATATAGAATAAATAATTGTGACAAATTTACCCAAATCTAATTTTTTGACCACCAAAAACTCCAAACTGGTATATCTGTTACAAATTTACCCTTTGTTAGTTTTCACTAAATTTTACTATCAAATTGTTGAGTTGGATAATACATGACAGTTGACGGATGTGCTGATTTTGGGTTTTACCCTCCGTTTCTAATTTGTAATTTTTCGTGATATAAATCTAATTTAACGGAAACTAAAAGAATGTAAATTTGTTACAAATGTACCAGTTTGGATTTTTTGGTCATAAAAAAAATCCTAAATTGATACATATGTGACAAATAATCCTAGAATTCAGGGTTTTTGATGGTAAAGAAATTAGTTTTAGGTGATAGCAGATGCTATAGGGTCTCAACTAGCCATGATTACCCCAAATGAATTTCTTTACCACAAAAAAATTTGATTGGTGGTAAATAAATTAGTTTGTGGTAAATTTATCACATGTTTACCAGTTAGGCTTTTTTTTTTGTGGCATTAACCCTATAATAAAACAGCCAATACTTTGAAGTCTGTAATCTTTTCTAATTTGATAACTTAGCAAATGACGCCGCTCTTTTACAGAATGTATTGTGAAAAATCTGACATGGTAATTGTTACTGAACTTCAAACATGAAGATGACTCACCATAAAATCATCTCACTTTTGGTAGTGGAGTCTCCTTAAACATCACTCTCAGAGAAGAACACAAGTTCCTTATTACACGTTCGAAATTCCATGTTACTTTGTAATTGTAAGTATCTCTCCATCATAGGTTACATCCGCTATATATGTGGTGGCCTACCTCAAAAAAGAGAAAAGCATAGAAAAATCCAAAGCAATGCCCTTCACTCTCGTCGATTCTTTAAGCAAAACTTCAGAGATAGTTTGCTGCTGCAATGGCAGCTTCCATGGTTGGCACTCCATTTTTTAAGGCCTCAAAGGCCTTGTGAAGCCCCCTGGGAGCAGTCATATTCGCCATGACGTTGTAAAGAAACTCGGCCACGATTAATGTGCTTGGTCCGGCCACGAGCTCTTCCCACGCCTCGTCGGCTTCGGCCTTCCCGTGCTTGCGGAACACTTCGGTCACGTCCATCCTGTGCAAGTTCCAACCCTTCAGGTTACGGAGCCGGTGGATCTTCTCCAACTGGCGGCATGCCAATTTGCGCGTGTTGTTCTTGATTTCCTCTATCCCTTCTTCGAGCAACCGTGCGCGGGCTTGTCGGTCCAAGAACTTCTCGGTACGGAAGAACAAGTCCAGTTCAGGAACCCCGATCGCGCGCCGGATTCCCCTTGAGTAATCCGCGTTTGGATCGAAGAAGTTCCTCGCCTCTTCAATCATTCCCCTCTCAACCATCTTATCGACCCGCTTAGACACGAATGAGTGCAACACGGGCATCGCCATGTCAACCCATAGGAAGCAACATTCGTACTTTGATCGAAACCCGCAATCATGGCTAGTGATCAAGGTCTCAATGTATGAATTCGAGCCTCCGACGATGACCGGTGTGTTGCCGCGGGCCCTGATCGACTCGATTGCAAGCAGTGCCGAGTCGCAAAAGTCCGACGCCGTGAAGTCCGCGTCGGGAGGGATTGTCCCGAGGAGATGGTGGGGGATGCCGCATTGCTCCTCGTCTGTGATCTTGTTGGTGAGGACATCGAGCCCCTGGTGCACTTGGATTTTGTCGGAGTTCACAATCTCGGCGGGGAAACGGGAGGCGATGTCAATGGAGAGCCGGGACTTACCGGTCCCGGTCACACCTAATATCACCACGACCTTCTCCTTCTGACGCCGAGGGATCAAAAAGTCCATGTTCGACCTCCGGACCAGGCCCGCAGCGTCGAGCAAGGGCTGGGCCGGCGGCTTGCACATCACCATGGAAATCCTCATGACGACCGGCCGAGTATATGAGAATTAGCAAGAGAATGGAAGACAAGAAAAACTAAAAGACAGAAGCAAGAATATGGAAAGCTCCTTTCAACTAACAAGGAACCAAAAACATGCGGTGTACAAAAGATGAGAGCAAAGTGCTTATTAGTAAAAGAAAAGATGGATCAAGATCATGTCAATTTGACTGTGAACAATGAGAAGTAGTAAATTAAGGCAGATAGCTTCCCTCCCCCAAGACCCTACCCTCAGACCGCAGAGCACAAAGTCACAGAAAGACGGACGTGAGTATTTATAGGCATCTCTCCAAATGGGTCACTAGTCGCCGCAAGAAATCAATAGTAAACTGCTAGAATAAAGACGACTCTGTGACAATTTTATTCTTCTAATTTTCATCTTTCTTCTGGTGAGTGCAGCTTTCTTTAAGGCTTAATGCTTGTTGTTCTTATTCTTAATAAGTGTCTGGACCGTCCAACAACATGGTAGGGCATGCTGTTTCTGGGAAAGCAATGGGCGCAGTGGTTCAGAATTTCATATTTCCAATAGGAAAAAGAAGATAGCATGCAAATTGCAGAAGAATAGGATTTTGATCGGGCCTTTTGTCCTGTACATTTTGTCCTTGAGTACTAATTTTATTAGGCATGCTTAGTGATTAATATCCGTTCCACGTGGACGACCGCACGAGATAAAATTAAATAGGGCATGTCAGGATGCAGCATAAAGAATAAAGGGCCATCTTTCTAGTTAGACTTTGCCAGTGCACCAAGAAGAAAAAGACACCACAGAACCCTGCTGGATTCTGAAGCTAAATGAGAAGAAAAAGTTTGCTCTCTGGGAATTGCATTCATAGTTGTTATATATGCTGATGCCCCAATCATCTCCAATCATGGAACCGGCACTCATCAAATTATTGGTGCCGTATTTTGATGGTGAACGGTGTGATCATGAAAAAAATATTGTTCGTTTTTTATTCCCTGAAGGGAGTGCGAAGTAAAAGTTGACGGGAGGCTTTATTTCTCTTCCAAATTGATAGCTCAAGATTCTCACAGCGACAGCTGATCTGCATAAACCGGTAGTTGGAAACGACTGTAAATGGCATTCGATTCTCCTGTTCAAGTGGCGGTGGGGGGAGACGGCGACAAGTTTGGCCCTCATATGATGAAAGATACGTCTTCGAGCTTGTTGAAATCGTGATGATCAAGGGAAGAATCGAGAAATAAGTTAAAAGGTCAGAGCAAAAAGCTATAGAATTGGTAAACTCCCTGTACAATTCGATTTTGCAGCCATATGAGAATCCCAATCCAAACTGAACCAAGAATTGGTAGCTAAATGATATATTCACTCTAGCTAAATTCTAGACAAGAAAGGACATCGATGTACCCAAAGTAAAAGGCGGCATGCAATGCATGTAGCAGAAATTGAGCAGTTTGGGTTCTGTGTAGAGAAACAGAATTAGAACCTCATGTTGCACTTCTATGGCATTATTCTGTATCAAAATACTGAATTTCCATATGAAAGCAGTGTAGCCAAAGAAATTATTCGATATGCAGATGATTGAGAGGTGAACAAAAAGCCAGCTCCTCAAATAAATTTTGTCTGCCAAACTGATAGAGCAGCTAGAGATTTTCCTTTTAGGGCCATCCTGTTGTTCGATCAAGTGAAACCAGGACAATGATTGTTCGTGCGTTAGAAATATAGCGCGGAAACGACAGGATCTTGCAAATTAAGCCAATGCGAAAATACCAGCGAAATAAACGATGAACGATAAAGGACACCAGAGATTTATGTGGTTCGGTCCGAATATCGGTACCTATATCCACGGAGAGAGCCAATAACAAATAATCCACTATAATCAGAAAATCAGAATTACAAATCACTCTAATATTCGAGTGTTTTCTACGCCTAGATTTAAGCTCAAATCCAAAGTGACAATATAAACTCACTATACAAATCACTGTGTGTACGGCCGCTATTCAAAGATCGTCCTCCGAGTTCTGTCCTCGCGGCTCCTTCGTGCGATCAGAGAGCGTGATCGTGCGTCGCCTCTGTATTCACTGTTCGGCTCTCCGCGCGAGTCCCTGGCGGCTTCAGCAAGCGGGTACGTACGAAAACGAAAAGAAAACCTTTGCTCTTTTGTCTCTTTTACAATTCACGCCGAAGGAAAGAAAACCCCACTCTCTTCCGTGTGCCCTTCTTCACGTCCTTTGGACTCTGACTTGGCCCCACATGCTTTTTCTTTGAGCCAGCGGAAATTATAGTCCACGAAGTCAACTTGATCAAATCTTTGCATATTTTCAAGATTTTCTTTTCTTTTTAACGAACCGATCTATATCTGTAGACGATTTAAACTCGAGATATAAATTCGACAGATAATTACTGGCTAATCACTTTTCGTATATATTACTCAAAGTTAGTGTTCTCATAATCCTTCGTCACACTTAAGACGTACACGGCCTGTTTTCTCACAGGATAAGATAAGATCAACACTTGGATTCTCGTAGGTTTTGAAATTTGTTTCGTACATTTTGTAGATATCCATCTCTTATGCCGCGCAAAAACAACGAACTAGTAGTCCATGCATGCCGCGATGTCAATCAGATCAGAGGCAGAAAGCGGCTTCCCCACACGTCGTAATCAAGCGACTAGAAAGAAAGCGAGCCCTACCTATATCACTCAAGGGCTGCATTCGGATTAAAGGATTTGATGGGTTTAGCTAGTCTACTGAAGCATACTCGGCAAAGAGCGGACTATATTTTCTTCACTAGATCAAATCTTGCGGGATCTGCTAGGAAAATAATCACGACGACGAGATTCTCTTTATGAATGCTAGTAAAACTTTCTTCAGCAAGATTCGGCCTTCATTCTCTTCACTAGCTCAAATTTTGCGGGATCTGCCAGCCAAATAATCACGTCAACGAGATTCTCTTTATGATACAAGTAGGACTCTCATCGAAGCCTACAGTTTAATGGTAGCCGTGGCGTCACCGCTGTCCTCAGAAGCTCGGCTATTTTCTTTCAAAGATTTGTCGCGCGTGGTGTGTTACTTTTCGGTACGTAGTAATCACATTCTATCAGAGCACTTTTGACGCAAAGATCCTAGGCATGGGCCCAATAGCCTTACTATTATTTCTCTGGAACCTGCTCCTTAAGCATTGATCTCAAGCTGTTTTATTTGAAATGGTTAGAGTTGTTATCTCACACGGCTTGTTTAGGAATCATTTAACAGGTATGCGCTCTATCAGTGTTTCCACAGCAAGTTCGAACTTGGTAGCTTTATATTTACAGCAAGCTTCTTCAGCAGAACATGATTTACGTGAAGCAGAACGAATACACGGAGGCTAGTTCTTCACCTCATCAGATTGTCAGCTCTTAACAGGTCCATTAATCGCCGAAATCTTCAACCGTGATTAGTTATTGACCGAAACATCATGGAGAGCTATTGGTGTCACACAGCAGCCTCTCTCTTTATGCCTTCTGGCTGTAGTTTGATTGAAAGAATTGGCATATTGCACAGGTTGGCGACTTTCAGGGTATCATCATTTGCAATCACCATTACTTACGAGGTTCATGAACAAGACGAGAGGCCCGTCAGCTCATGAACACGATCAAACACGCGTGTCTGAGGTTTGAAAAGAACTTCCGAAACTTTTGACGGAAAATGTGCCGTTGTAGTCAACATAAAGACGACTTCCATGGCTTTGGTCCATATCATTCCATTCTATCATTTCATGATAAAATAACCCGTTTTTCGGATTAAAAAGAAGAAAACGATGGAATTTAAAGGTTTTGAGTGGGCTATGTGAATCCAAGCTATGGGTAGCATAGGCTTCGGGGATATATATGCGTGTGAAGACTAGGATTCGGAGAAGAAGATAGATATAGTTGTGTGGTGTGAAGTTACTATCTATCAAGATAATTGTCCGATCACCTCATGGGATGCAAGTCGTTCCAAATTTTGTTAATGATGGAGTCTTTTCAGTCGTATCACCGTTGTCAAGAGTAGGATAAAGCAAACTCATAGCACGCTAGTGTGAAGCCGGGGTTGGTTACGCAGTTTTGAGTTGGCTCTTGAGAAGCGAAAGGTCTGAAATTTAAGGGCCCGTTTGGCAACGTGCCAAATAGTGAAAATTTATGTTCTTTTATTTTCAAAATCAGTTTAGAAACAAATCCGTTTGTTAAAATTTTTGTGCCAGGCACAATTTTGTAAAAAATTAATCTTAGAATCAGTTTTGGAACAGAATCAAAAAGCAAAAAAAATAACTTTTTGATTTTTGAACAATTTTTTTGGAACTAATTCTTCTTGATTTTCTTCTTTCTTTTTTATTTGTTCTTCATCTTCTTTTCGGCCCACCGCCAACCCGCCACCGGCAACTGTCCACTGGCGACCAGCCAGGGCCAATGAGGGTGGCCCTCGCCGCCCCCAACGACAGCGAGGTTGGCCTGGCGACAACAAGGTTGGCCTCACCAGATCTGGGCAAGGTCGAGCCTCACCCGACCATGGCGAGGCCAACCTCGCCGTCGCGCGGGATGGCGACAGCGACGGCGACGGCAAGGTCGGCCTCGCCCAGCCATGGCGAGGCCGACCTCACTGTCGCGATTAGCAAGGCCGGCAGCGAGGGCCGCGACGCCCTCGCTGGCCCTGGCCTGTTGCCAACGCCTACAACCGACCATGGCCGAGGAAAAAAAAGAAATAAATATTAAAAAATTTAAAATATTATTAATAAGAAGAAATTTTGTGTAGTTACCAAACACATTTATGTTCTTTTTCTATTTTAAAAATAGAAATTTTGAGCAGTTACCAAACGTCTTCAAATGCTTAGAAATTGTTTCTGGGCACAGAATAAAAAAGAATCATTTTTTATTAGAACTGTTCTTGGGCACAAAATGATTGCCATGCGCAGCCCAAGACTTACCCACGGTGGAACGGTGAATGCATAGAGGTATGATCACTGTTCTAGCTTGTAAAGTGATGAGTTCGACATGCTGAATTTACCATCGCCGAGGAATTCTTGATACATGTTGGTCGATCCAGGGAAAGAAAGGAAATCTGATTCGAGTGCATGTGACATACCACAACACTCCCCTAAAGAATTGCGAGTTATATACGCATAATGACTCGTCTGGTTAGGTTTGCCATGCATGCGTACCCGAGATGAAAATCCGTTTCCTAGGTCTTTTGAAGAGTGTTTCCTCAAGCCAAACAAGGAGGAGCGCTCATTTACCGTTTGATAGAAGGCTATCATTGATTTACCAATGCAAAGAACGCCCAGGCCGTTTCAGGTATGTAGTACGTACCACCCAGGAACGGTGACTGAGGTCCGCGAAGTGCTGTTCTCCTGGAGAATATGAGTTCATTTCTTTAAATAGCCATTTCCAAAATGTTCCCATGCCTTTACAGATACTTTATCGAGATTGTTCTAATGACAAAAAAATGTGCTCGGGACATAAACTACTTGGTACTCACACGAGCCACAATGTCCAGTATTTCAGCAGTATCCCTGATTTTATCACAAGTCCATGATAATTCCATGCAGGATCTAGGAAACATATTCTCCTTTATTTATGTACCAAACGGAGAATAACAAATGAACAAAGGTCCGGACGAACAGCACATGCTAAACCCTAAGAAATCACAATCTCCATGAGAGATGGAGGTTGGAAAATAACTGACATCCCTTGCAGGAGATTTCTTTTCCCTGCTAAGCACCTAACAGTTTCAATAAAGTACAGCATTACAGTTTTTATTTTACATTTGACAAGCAAGGGAGGCTCCCGCATAATGTTACCAAATCCCTTCCTTGGACATTCTCAGGAACTGGGACAAGGTGATGCTAGGGAGCTTGGTAGACCCTGCTTTCTTCCTAGTTATCCTTGTGACCTTCAGGGACCCTGCATCCTTTGATTGGGTAACCGTGACCGAAGCCAAGTTGTAGAACTGTTCACGGAGGATTTCTCTCTTAGCTAGGAACCTCTATTATCTAGGAATAAAAGCACCGAAAACTCTTCCGTAGAACAAAGATAATGCCAGCAATCCAGTTTTAACGTACTTGTAGATGGTACAAACCCTAATAACTAACGATCAATGAGAAGACCAAGATCCAGAATTCCAGCTCCTCCAAGAATTGCTTTATTTAGTCTTTTCAGCACAGAAAGTAAAGGTATAATGTTAAAATTCAAGCAAAAATTACCTCACAAACGCCATGCAGCAGAAGCCTATGGAAAGGATCTTGAACCTGGAGCTCGAGAACATCTTCAGCTCCCCTTTCCAAGATGAAGGCCCGTACACATGCCTAAAGACAAAGGCATCCTTTATACATGTGCTAACTGGAAGATTAAGAGGGGTTCCCACTTGTGATGTGAAAAAGGAGTTGCTTTAAGAATAAGGTTCCGTATACAGACACGGGAATTGGGAAGAGCAAGGCTATTCCTCTTCATCTTATCACAGGTACTCCTGCAGCTCAGTTATTCCAATGTTTCCTATTCACTCCTACGTTAACCTTATTTCAAAAGAGTGTAAATTAACTGGTCTTTCGCAGACTTTACACTATATAACCATGACTCAACAGCTTTACCGATCATATATCCTTTATAGTACAGACAATAACCACATTAAGAGTGAGGAGCAATAAGTGATTGAAAGATATATCAGTTCCCTTCGCCCGTAAATACAAAAAAAACTAAGCCGCAATGACACAGACTCTCACATGCACAAGACAAGACCTGTCCAATATCTGGGCACCGTAAAAGTTTCAAACTAGATTATACCTCATAGCCTTCAATGAGCTCAAAAAGAAAGCTACGGCGAAGAGCCTCTCTAGTCCGACAATCAACTCTACGCCATGAACTCAAGACAGCCACCTTATCAGTGTCCATATGAGCTCTGCGCCTTCTGGATGATGCTTTAATATTTTCAATCATATTGGCCTGGAATTCAATAGAAAGAAATTGATCAAACATCATCTCATGTCCTATCATAATACAGGTATGATGCAACTGCTGCATTATCATCATAAATGTGGAGAGATGTAAACCTAGTAAGAAAAATCTACAACAGGAAAAAGCATAGAAAAAAGAAAACATAAAACTACAAATACCCATAAAATCAAAACCAATTCTTCCTCACAATATGTGAAGGACACTTGCCCTTCATATACTAGGACACGTGCAACAAGATTAGAAGGTGAAATATGCCATGAAATAGACTAGAAGATGCGTGCATATCCACTTTTGTCGAGCGGGACACTACAACCCCGTAAAGATGCAGACACTAAAACTGTACACCATGTTATTTTATCCTGAAGGTACAGAACGGAATTGTCAATCAATCTCAAAGCACTTCAAATTAAAATGCATGAGCTATATATTCTTCATGGCCCTATCACACGGCCTTTCAATACAAGAACATTAATTGCACATACATATCAGTCGTTTGATTGTGCAACCATAACTAACAGATATGATGACAATACTATATTGGTAAAAAAATATTAACATCAATGACATGAGAAGAATCATAGTTGAAATTTTGCAGGAACACATTCAAAAGAAATGAAAAAAGCAAACCTCTTTGTCCATGTCTATATTCCTAAGTTTGTCCCACTCTCGAGCATTTGCCATGCAAAAGGGGGATGGTGGGACATCATCGCCTGAAAATGAAACCAAAGGTATATCAACATGAGTCCTTTTAAAGAAAATTACGTGCTCACATCATTAAATCGTATTTGTCCAGTAAAATCGCTTAGTTTCCACATCACATTACTAGATAAATCTACCTCCGGAGCTGCCCCCAGAAGGACCAGAACTGCAGATTGTGCCACCCTTACAACATCCTAACATTATTCTGATAAGCAACTCTCACTCTCCATTTCCTTCAGGGTTTTGGCCAAAAAGGTAATACCCTATGGAAGCAACTGTCACACATTAAGTTCATTCAGTCATGCAAATGTACATATTATAATTTAAAAATTAATAGTCTTGTTCCACTGCCTCTTAACCTCAGGCCCAAAATCTGCAATGATTGGAACTATCACACCACTAGAGCGATTGATATTGTAACTCACATTTCACATCAATCGCACAATCAACCAACTGAGTGGAACTAACAACTAGCTGTAGGTAACACAATCCGCTTATTTCACTTCAAAACATTCACAGGCGAGCTAGTTGAACCGAAGAGTTGATCTGAGACTAAGGAGTAAGTTTAGCACCCATCCAAAATTCTGAAGAGAAATGTGCAATCATCAGTAACTCCAAATGAAAATGGAAATAATATTATGTTTTAGAAATTCGGTACCCCAAGGCGGAGGAGCAAACAGCCCTCTGATTTCCTTGGCATTTAAAGGAGGAACAAGCTCCATTAACAAACGGTCATTTAACCATCTTCGAGACCTCCGGTTGCTCACCTACATACATCATCATAAGGTTTTCTCATACATACTCTGCGACAAATCCTGTTCCATCCACATCTCAAAAAGATTGCAATATGAACCTTTGCACGAGTTAATGAACTAATGTAAACAGGCGAATGCCCCAAAGCAGGAATGGGATTATGATGGATAGTAATTATTAGAAGTTCCATAAGGTCGTTCCGAAGTATGCAAGCAAAAAATCCTTCGACCATGAAAAGAGCATCGCATATATGTGGCATTAGAAGATGACACATGCTAATCGAGAATCGCCTATCACTTATCAATATACACAGCCTACTTCATTCACAACCTTTTTCTTTTCCCCCCCTTTTATTGGGCCTGAACCATTGAAAAGGTAAATAATAGGTGCTCGGGCCGAAAAAAGTAAGCTTTAACCGAAAGAAAACAAAGGAAACAAATGGTTTGTCCATAAATGAAGAACACGAGCTTCCTAAGTAGATAAAACCACGTGCTGAAGTAGAAAGAAAAGCCTAATTATTTCTATGCAAGATCTCGCTCATGGTCACTACAACTCAATCAAAAACAGAGTGGTCAACTCTTAAAGCCAGTCAACACCTTTCTGGATCAAAAGCATTAAAATTGGAATCTTTAACATTCAATCGCCCGGTTTTCTTCTCCCCTGCTCGGCGAGAGCATTTGATTGAACTACACTTCACCGACCAGCCTCGACACACCACGAATGCCAATCGATAAACAAACAATGAAGACACCCAAAAACGGCACATTCACGCTCAAATCCT
Organism: Syzygium jambos; assembly: GCA_031216235.1. Classification (NCBI taxonomy): domain Eukaryota; kingdom Viridiplantae; phylum Streptophyta; class Magnoliopsida; order Myrtales; family Myrtaceae; genus Syzygium; species Syzygium jambos. Next base: position 25,728,182 of record CM062230.1, read on the forward strand.
GCTTCCACTAATCACTAACGCACTCACCGCCCCAGTCAAACTCTCCAGAAACTCGATCTTCTTCTCGATCGACAGCCCCCGAGACTTGTCATTCTCGCCTGGTGGGATCAAACAGAGCAAACAGAGACAAACCATCAGGGAAATTTTTTTTTTTGTTTATAAAAAGCCGAGCCATCCGACCCCTCGAACAGATCGATCGACACGAGGAGAAGATCCACGCGAGGCTCGAGGGCATCACCTGCGCGACGAGGGCCGCCGAGAGGAGACTGCGGGAGGAGCTCATCTGGGCGGCTTTGCAGGACCTCCGGCGTCGCCATGCTGGGCAGATTTTCAAGAAACGGAAATGGAGATCCGGGCGACGACGCTTCGACCCTCGGTTCGAGGCCAATCGCAGTTTCGTGGACGGGATTCGACGAGGAGACGTTGATGAAGAAGAAGAAGAAGATGATGATGATGAACGATGGCGTGGATGAGGGAGACACGGGAAGAAGCAGCTCGGGATCCCGACGCGCGGAGGACTATCAAAGCGTCTCACGGCGGCGACCGAATCTGCGGAATATCCCCCCCCCCCCCCCCGTGCGTGCCACGCAAATCCCTTGGGGCGGCGTTGCCGAGGAACGTGCCGCACGTGTGCGCTCGTGTCGGGGCCAATCTCGTAATTTCGCAGCTCGGGACCTTCTCCTTCGTGGGCTCGGCCTTTTGGGATGCGAGCAAGGGGGAGATCGCTTTCCTCTAGCTGGGCTCAACTTTGGGCCCCCTTGAGTTCTCGCCCTCGCTTTATTGGAAAATTTCCATCTGATCCCCCCAACATTTCATATATATGCGCATTTACCCCCCTAAAATTAGATTTGTTTGTACATCTTTGTGATCAATTTTAAATTTGAACTTTTCCGTTAACAGGTTGTCGTGCGTGAGACTCATAGGAGGTGGAAATGCAGTTTTCTCCTCGAGTTGTTCACATCGAGTGTCTCCTGAGTTCCTCTTCTTTTCTCTTTCTTCATTTTCTGCACGAGAGGGGTAAAGAATGAAATCCTCTTGCAATGGACTTGCCTAATTGACATCAATTGAAATAACCTCGTGATTGACGTGCGATCGATAATTAAGACGCAACGTAGATGCGATTCGGATTATCTTCATGAATTCTCGAACGGGTCCCTGGATTTTTAATCAATACTTTTCATCCAATGTCCTTTATGAGACACGTTTAGTGGATATAAATTCCTTATCTCTATCTAAAATCACATATTTTTTTTGTGTGAAAGACGAATTCGGTTTTGCTGATACCTGAATTTTTTCGACCGGTCAAACTTAGAAAATTTGAGATTCGAGATCCTCGGTTATGGCGGGACTCATTTATTGACAAAAACAAATTAGATGAGCACATCAATACCTCGATTACTTGTTGAAATTACGAGCATTGCATTTCGTCAGTAATTAAGTATCATTTTCTTAATAAACAATAATTTTTTTTTTTGGTAAGGAATAAACAATAATTTGCTTTTAATCAAACCTAACAAAAGTCAATCCTAAGTCAAGGCCCAATAAAAACGTGTAAAAATTGCACATAGGTGTCAATTCAATGTAGGCATGTGGAATTTGGACTTTGAATTGCAAATTTTCATAAAATGTTTGAATGTTAATTTTTTCAATTGAATCGAAATATTAGCATTTCATTGACTTCTTATCATTTTTTTTTAAAAACGTATTGAAAGCCTCGAAACTTGTCATGAAAGTGTAATTAGTCCTAAAAATTTTAAAAAGAATAATCAAATCCCAAAACTTATCACGAAAGTGCAATTGAATCCTAAAGTTTTGAAAAGTGCAATCAACGGAAGGACTTGATTAAACCAATTTGACAAGTTTGGGATTTGATTACATTTTTTGAAAATCAATTGCATTTTTATGATAAGTTTTAGGATTTTTAATGCATTTATCCCATTTTTCTTAGATTTGACTGCTTCTAAATATTTGATTTAGAGACAATGATATCGAGAGAAATCGGATTCGATTGAAGAAATCTTGACCCACGAAGCCCCAAGACTGGGTCAACCATTTAGAGCATGACACTTGCCACCCCATGATCTATTCACTTAAGTTCACACTTCTCACGATCGTAATATCATAAAATGGCACAATGGCACAAAACCGTCAAAGAAATCTCGTGTTATTCTTTCGGGTTGCATTTGATAGTTTGCATATTTTTGTCGGATACAATATACGCCAGATAAGATAATGATGGGATTTGTAATATCTTATATTATATTTTGTAAATGCCCAGATATAAGATAGACATAGACATGGACATCCTGGAGCGAGTGTCCGTTCTCTCATGTCACGTGATCAGGGACACAGTGGCCGCCGGTGCTTGCCGCCGGAACGGTTGCCTCGCCACGATCATCACCCCCGCCCCAAGTTACGAGTTCCCTCCATTTGGCTTCTATTCGCTTCTCTCACCGGCCATCACTTTTCTTCATCTCCAAACAGCCTTTCGTCTAAATATTTTGGAAAAGAAGAGGAAATTGCTTTAAAACCTTAGGTCTTTTTATTGATTGCTAACGCATGACCCACGCAACTCTGTTCATGATTCTCCCTCGAAGACTGTTCACCTGCAAAGACAACACGCCCCCTCAGGGCTTCCCTTCCCCGTCTCTATTTCTTTCTCACATAATGTCGCGACGGCAAATGTCAAATTCACCGATGAATTTCTTCATCGAAAAAATTCGTCCACGCGCAACGACTGAAAATGCTGGTGGGTCATATGACCCCTCCATGCTGATCGATCACTATGTCGGAGCCTTATTGGGAAAAAAGGTCGGAGAAGGTTTAAATGGCCCGCTGCGAACAAGGGTACTCTCTACTTTTGGGCGGCAGATCTAGGTGAGCATCCTCGGCGGCGAGTGGAGGATTCGCCACCGACAGGCAAGCAATGGTCCGATGGGTCCAACGGGCAACATTACGGAGGATCGGGTAGCTCCCACGCTCGTTTTCTCTCCGTTAATCTACCTTTGGCTTTTTATTTTTCTTTTACTCCATATTCTATTCGAGTCTATCTCATCTCTTGCGTGAATATTTTATTTTCAAACTATATCCGGGCTATATCCGGATAATTTCGAATTTCGCGACCCTCCAAACATTTAAAAAACATAAAAGTTATCATGTCCCAAGTTGTATTCAGCTCACCGAACTAACCTTTGCGGGTTGGAGGTTGGCGGCTAGAAAAGGAGAAAGAGAACTCTTTTGTGTCATTCACTTGTTCAGAACATACTCGGGGTCGGAGGTAGAACCCCTCCCCAAGATCCAGTTTTTATGGTCTCTTTCGCTCTACACGTCCACCCCGAAAAACACTCTGTCCCTCTCACCAGCCATCGCCGGCGTCGTTCCCTCTCCGGTGGCCGCTTGCTCTCTGCCTCTCCCAACTTCATCATCCTCCTTTAAACCTCGTGAACTCATCATCTTCGTCCAGGTAGGTGTTTATGCGATTGGCCATTCATCTTCTCGTGGTTTCCTCCACTTTTTTGTGGAGTTTTGATTTAAATAAAAACCTCAAACCCCTTCCCCGACTCAGATTTGGCGATTGAAATCATAGTGAAATTCGTTCTTGAAAGTTTGAGACTGATGTGTATTATTCAGCCTCATATAAAATGACGTCGTTTGAGCCGCAATGTCAGCCATCGCCGTGTCAACCAAAGAAGAGTTGGTACGCCTAATGACAAGCAACAACCAAAGAGATTGCCTCGTGATCCTGACCGGCTACCTATGGGATTATATGTAAGGGGTGTCAATGGGCCGGGTCGGGCTTTCTTGATACCCGACCCGAAACCTATAGGGTCATGCTTGACCTGCCCAGAGCGACCCAAGACCCTGTTCACCGTACACCCCAATGCCCGGGTCGGGCCGGGCCGGGCTTCAGGTTTTTTTTTTTTTTTTTTTTTTTTGCTTTCGCGCAAATGGTAACATTAAAAGGCAGAAAACAATTCTCATAAAGAAAAATTTCTACATAGAGTAATCACCGTCACGGAGAGACATGGTTCACGATGCTTGGGTCGTATTATTACAAGTCTATCTATGCTAAACAATTGATACACTTCCAGCTCCCGATTGAATAATGCAAGTTGTTTTTTGATGTTGTCAAAAGATAGAAGCTCATGTGAAATATCCAGCTCATGTGAAGCGTTTTGCCTCTCAATAATCATCATCCACCACTCCCGTCTTCAAGAAAAACACCATTAGAACATAAACATAACTCTTTTCGCTCTGAAAATTGACATTTCTATCTTCAATGCTGCTCCATCAAATGTCCCTGTTCTCCATCTGGGTAGGAGAAAAGCACCAAGTTAGGCAAGGCTAATGCTTTCAACAAGCTAGACAATGGAAGAGACGGAAATAGGGGGCTACTCAAGCGTGTGACAACATTGATCGTATGAAGAAAATTACTCAATAAAGAAAAAGTTGGGAGGGAGAATGCAGAAAGCTTGGGAAAGCATTTCCTCTCAATATTCCACTGTAGCAGTTCATCTAAGTGTTTATGCCATCTATGGGTTACTCCCTAAAATCAGTCCATTGTAGGAAAGTTGGACAATACAATTCGATAAAGGAGAAAACTTCAAAAGAGAGCTTAAAAGTTCCAAGAAAACTTGCAGACCAAAGTAAAATATATGCCAATTTGTTCTGCCACTAAAAAGTGATACAAGCTCAGGGCTCTAGAAACTGAAGATTGTTTTTGTTAGGCCAAAGGCGCGAAGCTTTCATTTTACACAGATCAAAGCTTGGCCAGTATCAGCATCAGAAGATTTCCATGAGGTTCCCTTAATTGTGATTCATTCTTCACCCAAACACTATGTAGTAAAAATATAAAGGGATAGTTTACCAGTTATTTAAATAGTTTTACCATACTTTGTGGACTTGGCCTTTTGTGCTAGGCAAAGGAGAAAAGAGAACTTCAGGTTTCTCACTAAGACAAAAATCAATCAAACGAGCACCATAAAGCTGTAAAAGAAAGTAAGAGAAAGAAGTAAATCTAATAATTTCATTATATGGAAGACATTCTCTTCAAGCTGATGATTCTGCAATCCGCAAGAGATAAGGTAAAATCAAGACCAAACACTGCTCCATAACTTCCCCATATAGTAAACTTCTTGAACCCAGTGGCATGCATGATGTATATAGTAACAATGGCGACGGCATCACCTCATGTTATATTGATGGCTAGTGGACACAAAGAAAGAACCATATTTTCATAATCGTCATATCCTTCATATAAAGGGTATAGAAAAGGCTACAAGTTTGAAGGGAAAGTCCCTGCAATCTAGAATCACAAACTAATTAAAGATGAATACATTTTACTCATCTCTTCCCACCTCCAGTTTTTAAGACGATTCCAAGGAACTTTCTCACTTTCATTCTTTCAACGACCTAACACAGATGAAGATATTGCGACCGGCATACGGGGGGCAATAACAACAAAAGTTCTCACTTAATTACTAATCATATTGCACCACTCATACCACTTCCACAACAGAAATTACATAAAGCTGAGCAAACTGCAACCGCTCCAACTCCTCCAGACATGATAGAAATCCCCACCGCACAATTCTATCAAACGAAATCGACCCACAAAAGTCACACCCGTTAACAACCACAGCTAGTTCGCGACAGCGTAATACATCGACTCCATGGAAATTCGTCTTCTAGAGAAAGGGAAAGGGACAAAGAGAGAGAGAGAGGGTGTAACCTGGACTTCATGGAGAGGAGCTTGTTCTCGTTGATCTTGTGGCCGCCGCCCTCGGTGGTGTTGCTGGCTCCGTCCTTCCACTTGTCCGGCACTATCACCTGAACCCAAAATTCAGACACCCAATTAGAGACACCCAACACACACGAAATCTGCAGAACGCGATTGATATCACACTCCGCAGCTGCTTTGTACAAGCAATTCGTTCCCTTCGCCGGAGCGCGAACGGAAGGGTGGGAGTTCGCGAGCGCAAGCGATCGCGGAGCAAAAGGGAGCAGATCGAGAACGCTAGGGCAAGCGGAGCGAAAGGACAACAACAGAGGCGTTGCAGAGCTAGAGAGAGAGAGAGACCGACCTCGAGTGATGGCGACGGCGACAAGAGAAGGATGCAGAGAGATGATCGACGGAGGTAGAGACAAGAGCAGACGAGGCGAGGCGAGGCGAGAGAGCGTCCGGCGATGGCGATTGGCGACTGGCGACTGAGAGTCTGAGAGAGGGAGATGGGGCGGCCCAGAGTGTTAATGGGTCGGCCTGACCCTACCCAATCCTAACGAAACCCCAAATTTTAGGGCCATATTTGAAGAAGATTAAGGCCCAACCCTAAAATATCCCAAATTTTATGACCGGACCGGGTCGGTGCGGGTCGGGCCGGGCCGGCGCGGATTTTATTGACACCCCTAATTATATGTTATCATTTGACACTTGTACAGAGCTGGTTGTCTGTAGAAAATGTTTGGTTTCACGTCCAAGTATTAAATCCCTACTTGTACTTGGAAATTAGGATGGAACCCTTCGACTCTTGACTCCCCAATTCGCGGGAATATGTGCTGAGCGTGAGCAAGGGCTCCAAAGGGACGATCATTCCTCCGACCAAGAATGGCCTCCGTTCAGAAAGGTTCGATTTTTGGTTTTTGTGTCTTTATTTTGAGCATCCCTCCATTGGTCCACTCGTGCGTGAAATGATCTGCGCGAATTCTTGCCGTCTTATCGTGCGGTTTGCGTTTTGAAATTTTACTGAATACCCTCTGTTTCTCTGTTTACAGGGAGTGTTATTGCGATCATGGGCGTGAGCGGTTCTGGGAAATCGTGAGTGGTGAAAAAACATCTTCTTCTTTAGCTTTCTGGGGTTGAAAATGGAGAAATTTTTCGACCATTGTGGCCATTTCAGTGACATATTTGTGATCTAATTAATTGAGAAGAGTTTAAATAGCTGGGTTGGAGAATGAGGATGTTTTTGCTAGCAAATTGATTAATAGACTGTGTTTTTTGAGTTGCCGTGTTGATTTACCACATCAGGGATGAATGAATTTCAGCAGTTCACCTTTCTATTGTCAGTTAATTCCAGCAAGCTACCTGTAGAAGTACTCGGTGATGGCAAATGTCTGATCTTAACCATTTTTGTAAAGTTCTTTGCCAATGCTACATGACCATCTTCGAAAATATAATCAGTTAAGTTTGTGTGTGCTAGGGGCCCTTACTTACCCATTTGACAATGTGTCAAGGCATCACTTCAGCCGATGCTTCAGTCGAGTATAAATACCCTTTTGATAGAAGGGAGAAAATTGAAATGTTTTTGCCTAAATTCCTGCTTTGGTACGATGCTTGAATGTCATATATGTGGTTTGGACAGCACGATAGGACATATGCTAGCAGAGGTCATGGAGTGCAGCTTTCTCGACGCTGACGACTTCCATCCAACATCGAATAAAGGTGGGAAGTTGTGCCCCCCTTTGCTTTGATTTGAGTGCATAAGCTCTTCGATTTAAACCTGTTCAATTTTTTTGGCAGAAAAGATGCGTAAAGGAATCCCTCTCTCCGAGGAAGATCGAATCCCGTGGCTCGAAACGCTACGGGACACCTTGCGTGAGAGCTTGCTAGACGGAAAAACTGTGGTTCTTGGCTGTTCTGCTCTGCAGAAGCATTATAGGGAAATTCTGAGATCCGCTGACCCAAAGTATCGGTCAGGCAGCTTCTCTAGTTCAGTGAAGTTTGTATTGTTGGATGTGGAGGCCGAAGTTCTCACCGCCCGACTACAGTTAAGAGCTACAGAAGGGAAGCATTTTATGCCGCCTTCGCTTTTGGAGTCTCAGCTGGAGTTGCTCCAGGTGGATGAAGCAGAAGGCATTTGGAAGGTTGATGCTTCTTTGAGTCCGCAAGCGATTGTGGGCAACATTCAAGCTTTGATTTTACAGTCCTGAGGTAACCGTTGAGTTGATTCTGTACTTTGTAATGCTAAGGATTACCCTGGGCCATCGAATTGAGGGGGTGGTTCGATATGCTTTATACATTGAGTTGGAAGGGAGATGTGTTAAAGCCAACATATTACTGAATCTCTCCCGATTGATTGGGAAATTGTGAAAGAGATAATTTCGAATAAGGAAGCATAGAAAAGAGCTTCTGCAGTGCCTCCGGAATTGTTGTCTACTTAATCGTCTAGGTTGGTGGCTATTGTGGATATGGCTAATATGAACTCGAAAAGCAATGGTATGCTGCTTGAGAAAACACTTATTTTCATTAACTGGCTGCTTATGAAGAATAGCTACATAACTAAGAGTGCATTTCTAGCTCTCTCTTGCGCGCACCCTCTCTCACACCAGTATGTTCTCATGACCTTTGATGAGAATGTTCGGTATGCATGCACACAAGTCTGCATCATCGAACCAGTGGCTTATTGTAGTGAAGGTGGTGCGCATTTCATAAGTCAGACGCAGCGCATGGATTGAACAATGAGTAATTCCACAGCATGGGCAGCATAAGGAATGGAAAAAGCTGCCTGCATTTAGATGGAGTAATTGTATGATCCTTAGTTACATTTGCTGCTCAATTTCGATTGAACAGCTTTATTTTTAGTCGAAATGGGGATAAATCGGTTATGCTTGCTCTTAGACCGGACGAGTCACAGCAGAACTCTTACGGACAGAGAGCACGAATTCTCGAGCTTTTTAGCCTGCACGCTGTGCCGGAACTGGAGTTCCGGTTCAAGCTTGGCTTCTGCAGACACTGGGAGCCAAGACCCACCCACCACACGGCACGACGCAACTGAAAACGCACATGCTGCTTTAGCCGTAGAGGCCGGCTAACGTTTCAACATTGATTTGTTACCTTGTTAGACCAGGCTTTCCGTGTCAGCACTTGATCATACATAAAGCGGCCCATTGTAATGGAAATCGCTTTACAAATGAACTTCTAGACTATACTATCCCAGCGATTTTAGTTGACTTGCAATAACAACGCATCCGCTCGAAACGCCCTGTTGACTGTGGCGGTTGCAAACTGTGACAAGGATTCAAGCGGCATATATAACTGTATAAACAATTACGGTACGATTGATTAGATCAATTTCGTTATCACGCAATCAGATTTGGAGTTTGACTGTTCTCGGGAAGATCAATCCTTATCCCCCCATATAAAACCCGGGATCATTCTCGAAGAACAAAAACGGAGGCCTGTTTTTCAAACCCTTTGCCGGTTAGCCCCGACCCACATAAAAAGATTTGGCACATATCTAATTAAAGTAAATTCAGTCAATATTTTTATAAATCGACCCTACTTTAGTCAATCTCATCTTATTCAATTTTCCAAAAAAATGGAGATAGAATCGTTCATATCCACCAGAGATGGATGGAGATTACATCCAAGGTCGGCACATCTTATAAATGAAGTGTCATGTATGACTTGTCAATATTGGGTTCACGACCCGTGGATATGATGACAGCACACGCAAGGAATAAACCCCCATGGATCACTTGACCCTTCCTCATTCTCTCTCTCTCTTTTCATTTTTTTTTAAAGTGATCCTCTATTGTATATCAAAGTCGATTCAAATGTAAGTTAAAATATGTCGTATAACCACCCACCTGGGTGGCGCTGCTGGAGCGCGCACTCTTCCTCTCGCAAAAGGTTGAGTGTTCGAATCCCGGGCGCCGCAGGGTGACTTAACCGGTGGCACGTGTGTGGTGGCTAGCACGTGTCGCCCCCAGGGTTTACTCCCCGGCTGTCGGCCGTGCGGGAGTTCCCTGGATTATCAAAAAAAAAAAAAATATGTCGTATAAACCACAACTTTCCTTTGGCACTAACTAATCGGATAGACACATATAGATTGATCAACGTGTAAACAACAATATCTCCGGCATGACCCTTCCGCGTAGTCTACATATTATGGATTCATATTTTAACTTCCTTGTTCTCGAGTTGTATCACAATGATGCCGTGTTTTCGAGTTAATTAACGTCGCGCATCGGACCAAGTTCACCTGCAAACACCATCGAAAGAACGGCAATCGATCCTAAAATCGAGAAATTCTCTCGAGCTGTCTCGATAGTGAGAACATGGGTATGTCCCTCCAGACATTCTAGATGCGGCCTCTCTATCATTTCTCCACGTATGTCACATAAATGCAGTGAACAGATAATGTTTTGACGAACCCATCGCGGAGAAAACGAGGGACAGCACAACCTGGACGATCTTTTCCAAAAAATCGGATAAAACAATATGGACGAAATCATCACGGTCAAAGTCCACCAATCCAATCTTCCGGATCAAGTGGGTTCGAGGTGCCACCTTTGACATCAGCCCCTCTCGCGGTGGCTCCGCCCCAACACACCGCCGTTATCACGCCGACGACGGAAGAAGCATTTTACGAAGGAGCTTACTCGATCAAGCGAATCATGTACCGTCGGCGTACTGTAAATTCGACGAGCGATCCTTGCTTTCATTCATAATTTGAAAGAAATTATAATGAACGAAAATACTTAATTAACTAAACGATATCATGTTAGCATATTATGTGATATAAATATAATTATACGTAAAAACGGTTCAAATCAAAAGGGTTGAAAGTTCTTGGCATCAATTTTCTTTTATCCACCGCGTGAAACCATTTTTTCTTTCTATTAATTAACGATTTTGTTGTGCAAAGAACAGAGACTTCACCGCTACAAGCAACGTACGCGACAGCTATAAATACCCCATCACCAACTTCACATCTCTACCAAGCATTTCTTCCTCATCCCCTCAACAATGGCCTCCTCCATCCAGTGCTCTCTTCTCTTCTCCCTCCTCCTCTTCTTTGCCGCCGCCGTCGCTCCCTCTTTCCAGCAGCCCTTTCACCCCGTGGCCCTCGTGCTCCCGGTCTCGAAAGATGCTTCGACCCTCCAGTACGTAACCCGGATTTCGCAAAGGACCCCTCTCATCCCCGTCGACCTCGTCGTCGACCTCGGCGGCCAGTTCCTCTGGGTCGACTGCGAGCAGAACTACGTCTCCTCGACATACAGCCCTGCCCGTTGTGGCTCGGCCGCGTGCACCCTGGCCCGCGCTAGCGGGTGTGGCGACTGCTTCTCCGCCGCCAGGCCCGGCTGCAACAACAACACGTGCGTCGTCACCCCGGATAACACAGTCACGCACACCGCCACGGGCGGTGAGGTCGCGACCGATGTCGTGTCAGTAAACTCCACCGATGGGTCCAACCCGGGCGTGGCTTACGATGTTACCCAGTTCATCTTTGCCTGCGCCCCGAGCTTTCTCTTGGATGGCCTCGCTAGCGGCGTCCAAGGAATGGCTGGCCTAGGAAGGACCAGGATCGCGCTGCCCTCGCAGTTTGCCTCTGCCTTCACCTTCAGCCGGAAATTCGCCATCTGCCTCTCGTCGTCGGCCACGGCCAGCGGTGTGATCTTCTTTGGCGACAGCTCCTACAATTTCCTCCCAAACATCAACGCTTCGCAATCCCTCGCGTACACGCCGCTATACGTCAATCCCGTGAGCACGGCCTCGGCGTACTCTCAGGGCGAGCCCTCGTCCGAGTACTTCATCAAAGTGACCTCCATCACGGTCGGCGACAAAAATCTATCCCTAAACTCCACCCTCCTCTCGATCGACAGCGATGGCTATGGCGGCACCAAGATCAGCACCGTCAATCCCTACACCGTCCTCGAGTCCTCCATATTTGCCGCGCTCACCGAGGCCTTCGTCCAGGAAGCCGCGTCGATGAACATCACTAGGGTATCGGCAGTATCGCCGTTCGAGTACTGCTTCAGCTCGGCGGGCGTGACGAGCACACGTGTCGGGCCGGGGGTGCCGTACATCTTCTTGGTCTTGCAGGGCGAGGAGGCCGTGTGGACGATCACCGGGTCGAACTCGATGGTGGAGGTGAGCGAGGATGTGCTGTGCCTAGGGTTCGTGGACGGAGGGTCGAGGCCGAGGACCTCGGTCGTGATCGGAGGGTACCAGCTGCAGGACAATCTGGTTCAGTTCGACCTGGCGAGTTCGAGGCTAGGGTTCAGCTCGACGCTGCTCGGGAGGCAGACTACGTGCGCCAACTTCAACTTCACCAGCAGTGCATGAAAATTATTGCTATGAGTTGTATTAGTTCGTGCATTATGTTGCACGTGATTTAAATTTTCTACTTGGAATAATAAGTGGCCTCGGGATATATAGTTTGCAATAAATTGGGCCGAAAATGTTTCTGGGTTTTTTTTTTTCCTTAAATGGGGGAGATCGCCCTTGTAAAGATACTCGAACATCGAAGATTGAAAAACTTATTATATGAATAATGCTTGATGTACCAAAATTAATTAATAATTTTATTCGATACATTGCAAGTATCTCTCTTTAAGGAATACGAGATCGTGACTGTTTTTGGTTAGAAAATAATAATCAGAAAGTGACACGAGGAATTAAATTTCTCTCTTTAAAGAATACCAGTCAAATTACTCGCAAGTAGCTTGAGCAAATTTATTCATAAGTATCTCGAGCTTTGCCTTGACTCGAGATTGGCCCGTCTAATTTCGAACAAAGCTCGAGCTTGAACTCATGATTATCTTGTTAAATTGAGTTTGAGTTCATCAATACTTAACTCGACAAGCTCACGGGCCTATATAATTTTGAGCTTTATGGAGCTTCTAATATTTTCTCAAAATATTTAATGATTGTAAAAACAAATAGAAAATCCTTAATATTATATATTATTCAAGCTTCTATGTCTCGATGTTGTAGTCGAATTGAGCATCAGTAGGAAATTTTTTATTTACTTGGACGAGCTAGATCCCAGTTTCAAGAACCGAGCTGCAATTTGACTCGATTACACAATTAATTTAACCCGCTCTCTAAGATTTACATTCCAATATACCTATGCATACATATACAAGGTCATGTGTATTTTCACTAAAAGGAAAAAAAAGAGTAGCATCTAAATATCTTCTTAATTTTTAAATAACATGGGTCATATGAAATTTCAGATTGTTCAAGTGACACATGTACCAAAATGCTTCACTCGCTAGCTATGAATATGAGTCTTGCGTTAGAACCAAACTCTTGACCATTCATCCAACCCTTTGAATTAATACACCTATTTATTTGTTTTTTTTTCCTCTTCTTTTAAGATATTTATATTGACAAAAATCTAAGGTATTGTGAAATATACTACAATGTGAACATATAAAACCTTAACTAGACGAGTGATCCGTACATAGTTTAACTAGTCCATCGGGCTATTTATTACTTCTCACTGTTTCTTTTAAAAGCATGATGGAATTTATTTCTATTGTATTAGAATCCGGTAAAATTAAAGATAACTTTAAATGATAAAATTATTGACTCGGATCAAAATATCCTTACGTTTTATGGATATTTTCTCCACCAATAAATGCATCCACGCCGGCCGACCCGACCCGCCATGGCTCTCCATCACCAGCCCCCCGCCTCGTCCCGTCGCCCCGGTCGCGTGCTCCGCCTCCCGTTCCTCAATCGACGCCCGGCGGTGGCGACCCTCGCGGCAAAGACAGATCTGAGCCATCCAATTTGATTTGGCAGTCGATGGGCATCCGGGCCATATTCCTGGAACCCGGTCCGAGCCCGGATCGGCCCGGCCCGCCTATTTGCTCGCCTTTGAAGAGTCGAGAGGAAAATGGCATTTAGCGCTTGCGAGGGCGAGCAGCGAGCCCTACTGCCCTAGAGCGAGAGCGGTCGGATCGAACCGTGTAAAGATCAGCAGCAGCAGCAGCAGCAGCAGCGTTCTTCGCCCGCTCGAACAGGGTCCTCTTTCTCTCTCTGTCTGTGCTTCGCCTCCGTCTTCGCTCTTGGCCAGTGAGCCCTAGCGTTCGTCTTCTTCGCGGCGATGAAGCTCGTCAGGTCGGTCTTCCTTTCGTTTTCTGCTCCACCTCTTGCTTCTTTTTTGCTGTCTCTGAGGTTTTGTTTCGTGGTTTTGATGTGAAAAATGAGCAGGTTTTTGATGAAGCTGAACAACGAGACCGTCTCCATCGAGCTCAAGAATGGGACTGTGGTTCACGGCACCATCACAGGTTTACCTTTCTCTTTCCCCGCCTGCCGGTTCCTAGCCGTCTGATTTTGGGGGGGGGTTTTTAGGGTCTTGTTAAACCCTACCCTCTTTTCACGTTGTCGCCTTGGCTGTGCTAAAGTTTGGTTTCTATTGAATCGGCTCCTGAAAAGATGCTACGGGAGGTTTGGCCGGAAATTACGCTCTCTCTGTTGCAAGGTGTTATTGTCTCGGTGCTCATTTTGAATTAATCTGACACATATAATGGTGTGTTGGAAATTTGGAGGGTGGCCCATCACCAGTAGGGCAAGCAACTTTCTGCGGTCTGATTCCTGTCTGCCCTTGATAGATTTTGGCTGCCAGATTATGTAATTCTGAGTGCATTTATCCGGTATTACGGTTGTCACGTAGATCAGGGTTCTTGGATGCGCCAGTTGTAGAGTAGGGATTACTCTGGTTGGACAAAATTGGCTTGGTTTGATGACATTGTGACGGATGTGGGTTGACCTCGCGTTCTTCCCCTGATAGGCATCATGTAGATAACCTTTGCTTGCTTTAAATTCTAGCGCCAGAGGGGAATGAACCTCGGATGTGAATTGTTCATGTAAAGGCTTGTTTGAACTGGAGCGATGGAAGGTGGGGAGCACTTCAAATTGGACATAGCGGTGTTCCAAACCTAGATAATCAACTTCAAGTTATCTTTGAGATGGTGTCAAAGCAAAGCACGAAGCATGAGGCTTTGTTCAGAGATTGGAAGTGATCGATGTAGAGTATGATAGCGCTTTTTTTTTTTTTTTTTGGTTGAATAGAGTATGATAGCGCTATCTAGAGTATGATAGCGCGTAGTGTACCTCTTTCAAGCATAAAAAAAGGCAAGATTTAATTTAGTGATATGAAAACTGCGACTTGAGAAATGGTAAGAGAGTCTGAAAAGCATTGACTACCGAGTTACACAACTTTAGTACACAATGGGCAAGAGAGTGAGCTTGGGCTTTGGTGGTTTGGCTGTTTGGGAGCAGCTTCTACTATTTTGCTGCATATTCTGGATGGCAAAATGAAAACTGTAGCAGAATAGGCTGGTTTTTGCTTATGAGGTTCAAGGCAAATCTAGTCAATATGTTGTGGGGCATTTCGATTTGAAATTGTTTCTCCATATTTCTTGAAATGCTTTTAAAACATCCATAGAGAGTCACAGTGTAATAAAAGAAAAATCAGAGTATGTTAGGTGAACCATTAATTTGATTCCGGATGCTTATGGCCTGAATTCACAGCTTTTATACAGCTTTTCCACATATGCGGTGGCAGTCTACTGTGTCTTGACAATAATTCACCTTGACATAGAGAGAGACACTGAGTAGTCCGTTGACAGTGATGTCGAATTTTCTTGTTCGAAGCTTTTATGTAGTTGTGACTCTTTCTAAGATTCTATGGTGTCAAATCCAGGAAACTGATCTGACATATTAATGAATTGTACTAAATTTAATTGTAGGAATGTTTAATTTGGAACCGAGATTAAAGTTTCAGTTTCATTTGCTCTTGGTGTTGATAGTTTAAGGTTGATTGGAAGAAGAGAAGGTTGATCTCCAACTGTATGGTTTGAACATCCATGTGAATCACAAGTGGTCATTGGCCACTGGCTTTTATATAAACCATGGACCGTTCTGGATGTAGCCCAAGTTTGTTTACCATTTAGGGTTTTTTGTAAGTTACGCTGGGTAGAATCTAAAACTGTGTGTCTTCCTGCCCGAATGCATGTCGAAAGAAGCTTCGCTCCGGCGAAAGGCCTGCAAAGGTTGACATAATTCGGTTATTTGCATGGAATTACTGCTGTCGACCTATCCGAACTTCTGTTGATTAATAGATGTTCTGAATATGCTATGAACTTTTCTTTGCTCATTTGACACTCTTTCGACAGTAAACAATTTTCAGGTTTCGCTCCCCCTCTTTCTGACATACTGATATGGCTGAGCATGCATTTACTGCAGCTATACATTTGTTTGATCGAGAGGTTTTTTTACACATCTTGTCCATTTCATAATTTATATGGGCACTTAGGGATCATACTTAAGCAGTGTTTTCAAACCCTGACCAGACTGGTCTGATCATTGGTTGAATCTGGAAGCGGACCATCAAGAAGGCACCGCTCGATTTAGCCAATTAGTCCAAGGGATTTGACTCGATTAGAGTGAGACCTGAAAGGCACAAAACCAATGTATCATGACAATTTGTATCATGCCAACGTGTCCGTGTCGTTATTCTTGTCATTTCATGTGGTCATCAAAAAGCTTCATCTGGAATATAAGAATTTTTCTGTTAAACTCTAGTGTAAGTGTGTCAATTCATGTTCTTCTCGAGTTAAAATGTGTCGGGTTTGGGTCTCTTAATAAACTAATATAAATACACCACGAGAATATTAACTGGTGATCCGTTCAACGAGGCTGAATTGGTTCATGCCTTCTGGAAATTGGAAGGGGAACATAAAGGCTGGGATTACACCCAGACACCTCATGGAAGCCAATAAGGCGCCACATCTCTTAGCCAAGCTGCATTCTCATCTATAATATGTCGATTCGTTCTGACTCTTGATTCAACATGAAAATTATTTTGAGAAAAACACATGAGCTTACCTAGACACAAACTCCGGGCGTGTGCATCTTCAACTCCATGCCTGTACCTCCAATGCATGCTGTTTATGCAGCTCCCTTGAGCAACATCTTTGTGTGTCAACATCGTTACTACCAACTGCGATTTGCTTTTGAGAAATTTGGGTTGAAACTCTGTGCACGTGCGATGGATGTGTAGCTTATGTGTGTTGAACTTGATATGTATCGCATGATTGTGTAGGTGTTGATATTAGTATGAACACACATCTCAAGACTGTGAAACTCACATTGAAAGGGAAAAACCCAGTGACTCTGGATCACCTGAGTGTGAGGGGGAATAATATTCGCTACTACATTCTTCCAGACAGTATAAATCTTGAAACTTTATTGGTGGAAGAGACGCCTCGGGTCAAACCGAAGAAGCCAACTGCTGGTACCACACACAATCTTTCTCTTGGTGTTGAATGAATTGTTTGCTTTCCCTTTTCTCCATTACCTTAAATTCTGATATGGAGTGGAACAATGATATGAATTGTTGAGCATTGACATGGATTGCTTAATGCAGGGAGGGCCTTGGGACGAGGTCGGGGCCGTGGACGTGGACGCGGACGTGGACGCGGCCGTTAAGTTTGCTGTTCGCAGTTTCAGAATTTTTGTATCATCTCTGAGGTTGTGTAGAAACCGAGGGTGTTGCAGGAAAGATGTGTTGGTTCTCTGGACTTGAGAAAGACTGGCGACGCTGTACTCTAGTCGGAGTTTTATGGTAGAATTCTTAAACTGCTCCTGAAGTTACTTGCACTTATCAGTCTGGTATTGTTTGATCAAATTGACGAACTCTTGATTGAACAGTCTTCTTCTTCACTAGTGGACTACCATTTGTGATGGTATTTTAGCGATGCCTATCGGTGCATTCATTTCCGGAATAATGGCCCCTGGTAAAAAAGTTTGCCATGAATGGGAAAGATTGGCAGTGACTCCGGGGGAATCATCAGATTAAGCTACAAATACGAGCCGCTTGCTCATATCGTATGCCATTCGAAACCTGGTTATTGTACGCGTCTTTTTGAAAATTCTGTCCCAATCTCAACGCTTCTTGTGCAGCAATGTCTCGGCATGAGTACCCGTTGATCTTTTTGTCTATAGTCAGAAATTGTTCTTATCCAAGAACTCCTGTTACGAAGCCGAGCGATCGCAATGCTATGTGGCCGAGCGATCTGCGAATCGATGCGCGGAGTAGCATGACAAATGACTGATCGAGTGAGTATCCAGACGAGACTGATTTGCCGTCCGTAAGCCGGTATCTCGGTATCGATTGCCCGGTGCGCTTGTGCCCGTGGTTTAGCCGAATTTAGAAAATGATGGATGTCGCATTCCGGTCGTGACTTGCTAGCGAATTGCCCGTTTGATACGGTGGTGATTAGTAAAAGAAAGAAAGAATCGGATACGACCTTATCCGCGCATACAACAATCAATAGATAAATAATATCGGCTGTGAACCTAATAAATAAAAATATATCCATAAAACTTCGTTTCCTTTAAAAAAAAAAACCCTTTTTTTTTAAATTATAATATCAAAAAAAAAATCAAATGGCATTAATCCAAAAAAAGAAAAGAGAGAAATTTCTTAAGGAAGGGAGGTGGCTCGGGCGTCTGGTCAATTGAAAGGAACAACGCACATGACTCTTAAGAGCTAAGAATTCAGAACGTCTTTGCCGGTCGGTAGTAGAAGAAATCAGACCTCGCGAAGCCGCCGAGAGGAGGAAAGGAAGATCGACGAGGCGACATGGGGAAGGGGGCGAAGCAAGCGGCCGTGGTGTTCGGAGCCCTAGCCGTCGGGTGGCTCGCCGTCGAGCTGGCCCTGAAGCCGCTCCTCGACTGGGCCCGCGCCGCCATGGACAAGTCCGACCCGTCCCGCGATCCCGACGACGACGACTCCGGCGCCGCCGCCTCTCCGGCGAAGCCTCCCGAGGCCACCGCCGACCTCTGAACGGCATAAGGAATCTCTCTCTCTCTCTCTCCTTTTTTTCTCTTTTCTTCTTTTATATGAATTTCAATAGCCTGCTCTCTTTTAGCGCTACGGGTTAGAGGTTTAGCCATCAGAATCGAATGAAGGGGAAATCTTCTTGGGGGAGGTCCTTTTTGAACGGAGCCGAACCATCCGTTCATGTTTCTCGTGCCTCCCCGGCGTTAGCCGGGGATCGCTCCCGTTCGCTCCCGGAATCTTATCTTCGTTGAATTGCCTGTGATGGGACTCGAGTAAAAAGTTCGTATGCTTATGTTGAGATTCGTCTTTGTTCATGCGTTGTCGTGCGCGATGTATTCCCTGCTAGAAACGTCGGACGTGTGATTGCTGGGTTTAGATCATGCGTCCAGCGGTGCCAAATTTCGTGGTTTGATTCTCGCGGAAGGCTCCTGTCGAAGATTTTCCCCTCGGAGACTTTTCGAGCGCCCCGACTAATTTCGATTCGGCGCGGTTGCTGCTCATCGGCGTGGGTCCGCGAATCCGCGCGTCCTTAGGTTACCTCGAGAGAACTGCTGCATAGGTATTAGAGATTCAATCTCGCTTCTTGGCCTCTTACGCTAATGGCGGCAAGCGTAGTCGGTTCATTTGTGAGCTGCTGGATCTTTTGACTCGACGTTTTTCCCCCCGATTTCCGGGTCGAGCTTGAATGGCGTGACTACTCGATCGATTCTTGCCCAAGCTTGAAAATGGTCGGCTCGCGCGTATGTATGGCCGAGTATTCCGGTCGATATCTCCATGTGCACGCCCCGCGCCTAACTGCGATAGATAAGGGCGTGAAGCTACAAAAAATTCCAAACTATTTTGATATTACCACAATTCGAGCTCGGGCTACGAGTTCAGCCTTCCGATCGAAAAGGCTTTTCGATTAATCGGATCGAATCGAGTCGGGCTTTGACCTAATTGAAAAAATCCATCCGAGCCGAGCTCGAGCTCGGGGAAATTTAAGTTCGATGTAGGTCGAGCAAGACATGAGAAATGGACCGTACAAAACTTAACTCGATCCCGATTATACCCTCATCGGCGTATCTAAAGCAATAATGATAGAGCTGGCAAATTGTTCCGAAAAGGGTCTATTAACAATCAAGCAACTCCCCTAAAAGAACAAATATCATCTGGCTATCAGATTGCACAACCACCAATTTGTTCCCCCACGAATGTTGACGTCGCAGCTGCAGTGACAACAACTGCCTGTGCCTCCTGCGCTCTGACTAGGTCACCTAATTCCTCCCCAAATTTTCACCGATCTTTCCAAAGAAAAAATAAAAATAAAGAAGCACATTGATTTGTCACTAAATTAAAATTTTTTTAAATTTTTTTGATCCCTTTCTTCATGTTAACCGGTTGACCTGTGGAGTGATAATAGTAGCAGGTAAGCCAACAACTGGTACCGTGGTGCGAAATCTTTGCTAGCGCACCATTTCCCTCCCCGTGTCCGCATCGAGACAACAGATGATGTGATGAATCCCAGGTTAACCGAATCGGACGTGGCCTCTATGACGTTATATCCGAGAAATTGTCTTCCAACCCTTCGATATTTGGATGGCGAAAAACTAATCGATCTCTGGAAAATGTTTCCTGTAGATCGAAAATAACGAGCTTAGATTGAAAGAAAACGATTTCCCCTCCGAAAAAGAATGAAATCACTTTTTCTAAATCACAAAATGAATGAATGAAAACTGATCATTTTTCTCGAAATTGATTTTTATGGAAAATAATTTTTTTCATCGTGAAATTCTCGGCGAAAGAAACGCACCGGTACTTTACGTTTCTTTTTGTTTCTGCCCCTTGATAGTTTGTTCTTCTTCTTTTCGTCGTCATCTATTTTTCTAGGGATGTTTTTTTTGTTTTTGTTTTGGGCTTTTATCGTCTCTTTCTAGGGGAAACAAAAAGTACTCCACTCCGCATCGATCGCGAACGAAGCCGGATTTCAGCACGCCTCTCGTGCAAAGGCGCGCGACGTATGCCTCGTACTCAAGCTTGCAGCACCTCATTACGGTTCTCGATTGTTCTATCGGGCTCCGAGGTAACACGGTTTCGAACAAATGTTGTCAAGCACACGAGTCGCAATGTCACGTACTTTTAGCCAGAAGCACACCGCATCAAATAGGCTGCAAGCCAAAAATAGCGGCGCGCCACTTGCGTGCTCGTTTTCGAGTGAGATAGAGAAGCAAACCCAATTTGGGCACGTAAAAGGACGAGTCCTTCATATGATCTTTATTTTCAGAGATACACGAATTCATCGGTGAAGTACGTCTTTGTTTAGATGTTGAATAGGGTGACAGAAGATGGAAAGATGGACGATGAATCCGTGTTGAGGTGTTGGGTCGCGCGCGAGAGTTGCTGTGCTCGCCGACTAATTCTCCAATCCGTGGGGGAGCTCAAAGGGAGGGGTGGAATTGACAGACAGAGAGCAATTCATGGGGCTGAAAATGAGATGTAGAACTTTCTTGGGGATTCGAAAAGAAAGAGAGAGAAAAAAAGGGGCAGAAGTGAAAATTTCCGGGACTTTATATTATAATCCGAAACGTTAAAGTGAAGTTGGAAAGATGAGGACATGGCATCGCACCACCCAGAGAAGAAGAAGAGAGAGTGACCCGCGAACCGATCAACATATCCTCGCCCCGAAATTCCCTGTCACGCCATCCTCTCCTCCTTCTTCTTCTCTCCTCCTCCTTGTTGGGCAATTGCATCGGAAATCTCTCGGAGATTCTTCGCCTTCGAGGCCTGCTGGCTGTAGTCGGGTGGTCTTCCGGTTGCCGTCGTTCTTCGCCGTGCGCCGTGAACCAGGGAAGAGAAGCTTCTCCGTCTTCGTCATGAGGTTTGTTATTTTTTTATTTGACCGTGGTTTGTTGATCTGAAGTTTGGATTTTTAGCAAATGGGCAGTGTTATTTTTCCGTGTTGCTCCGATTCGTTTTGTTGTCTCGTGGTCATGACCGGTGAACGTTCGTCGGTTGTGCGCGTTTTGGTCCATTTGGTATGTCGGATTGTTGTGTTGCGGGATTCGGCATGGTGAGTTGCGATTTGGGTTACGTGCTCGATCGATTTATATCTTCCGATTTGCCCTGAATTGGTTCTAATTGCTGTGGAAGCGCGTCGTGTCGGTATCTTGTGTTGTGATCGCTGTGTCGTTGAAATGCTGTGATCCTTGTGGTTGGATCGATAGAGGTCCGGTCTGACTGAGCCGGCCGCTGAAGCGCTCTGTCGCCTTTGCATGGTTGCTGATTTCCCTGTTGCTGATTGATTGATTGATTAATCATTGTCGGATCATCCTCTTGTTCTTAGATAGTCTTCAGAGTGATAGTAATTCTCGCCTTTTTCTTCTGGATTTTACCATTTGTTGAGAACTGAGGAAGGTAGTTGATCAGTCTCTAGAGGTCAATTCATGCTTGTAGCGTAGTGGCCTTTGTTTCTTTGCCGGAAATTTGGCTCGAATACATATATGTGAATCTTTCTATGTCCTTTAGTTTGAGGAATTTCGTTATGTTCGCATAAGTATTTTCTTCTAGAGTAAGCTAAGTAATTGTGCTTTTGCTATCTGGATCACTAATCTGGTGACTTAGGATGTGGAAGTAGTAAACTGAACAAGCTACCGGGATTCAGATTGGGGTTTGAGGAAAGTATCGACTTCTTCTTTCTTTGGACAGTCTCTTAGCATTCTGTGCGCGCTTGCACTTGATCTAAAAATGGTAGTAAAAATGTTAGTGTGTTGGCATCCCCTTGATGCCACTGTATGAATTGCTTTTACTTATAAAAGAACGGTGGGGTTTGCATATTACTTACACGTGTTTTTGTTATCAGACGATAGAACTGTTATGGCGATTTCAACTGCACAAGTGGAGAGTATGACATCTTTGAGCAGTGATCTTTTCTATGACATACTGAGGCGCCTCGATGGTCCAACCTTAGCTAGTGCTGCATGTGCTTGTGCTGCATTTTGTTCTATCTCAAGAGAAGAGAGATTATGGGAAAATGTATGCTCATCCATGTGGCCATCAACCAATAAGGAGGATGTCAAAAGCTTGATATCATCTACTGGAGGGTTCAAGAAATTCTATGCGGATTGTTTCCCCCTCATTGTAAATAAAGAAGTCACTGAGTATCAGCGGAATGAATATCTCGGGGACCCTGAAGAATGGACCGAGGCTGAATATTATGGGGATCTGGATGAATCTGAGAGTATCTCACCCGCAGATTTTGTCTCTCTAGTGGATATCAGGTATAAAGACCGACCGGTATGCTCGAAAGTGCTGTGGGGAATTCCTAATGCGAATGGTTTCGATGGGTGGTTCTACAATTGTCCATTCCGGGTCGATCTTCTCACCTATCCGTCATCTAGAGACAATGATCGTGATGATGAAGTTACTCTTTCGGTTTTGGATGGTCTACCCCCGGTTACATCCATGGAGAGAGAGAGGAAAGATGGAAAGCTATGGCGAGAACTTCGTGATGGACTCCGGCTCAGTTGGATCATCGTCAACAGAAAAGCTAAGCAGGCTGCTAATCTTGCGAGTTGGAGCCCACTTGGCGGGCAAAGACACTGGCCCACGGACAAAGATTTCGTGATTCGCTTTGGATCGGTCCTTTCCGCAAAGGATATTCTTCCCTGTCAGGTGGTCGAGTGCGTCCTGATTATGAAGTTCAGGATGACTCGTATGGAAGGAGAAGGCGTCCACACAACACTCAAGTTGACCGAGCTGAGCATGCAGCTGGAGGACATGGAAAGCGCTCACGTCAATGGAAGAAACAGTTTGCTTATTCTGAAGGCAGCACTGAGCTGTCACCGAAGCAAAAATTACAGCGAAGTTCTCGAGTCGTGTCGCCTGTACTCGAAAGTGCAGAGCGAGTTGAAAGAGGAGAAGATGAGAAATGAGAACAGGTTAGATAGGCTTTGTATCTTGAGCGGCATCACCGCATTCGCTACACTCTGGTACTACTACATCTTGTGAATGAACAAGTCTTTTCGTTCTTTTTTAGCGGGATGTCCCGAGTCTCTTAACAGACATTCAAAATTTTGTACTCTTTGATCCTCTAACAACTCCCTATACTATACCGTATTCTTACTAATGCGAATGGACCCAAGTTTTGTGCTCATTGAATTTTCAAACCAATGTCGACTTGGTACTGCTCCATGTAATGTGAAAATCGAATTCCTTCTTTAATGGGCACTTTTCCCTCGTCTGATCTGAGAACATGGGATATCCTAATGCACAGCAAATCCCTCGGTGGGCACCTGCATTGCTCGTCCCTCATGTTCTATGCCTCTTTTCTTCAGATAATACTAGCATGATCTGTCGTTATTGTACCCTCTCTTTTCTTACACCATCCTTCTCTTTTGGGTCAACCGAGGTGTGCATAAACAAACGAACTTTAGGACTTTACAGTGCCAACCACCTGAAGTGGCTAGTTGTTGGTCAGTCTCTTTCGTGATCTCAGCCAGGATCTAAGTAAATAGCTTAGGATTATGGGGTTGGATGGGGGTGGTTGACATGTCTGCTTCAGTTTCGTGAGAGATAAGTTGAACTTTCCAAAGTAGTGAATTTTAGGACCGAAGAGTGTTTGATTTAGACCGAGCTCTGCTTCCTAATTAAACCTAATTATGGCTAAGCACGACATTAAAAAGTATTGAGACTCGTAGGTTCCACTCTCTAGGCATGGAAACATTTGGGGGCACTTTGAGTATTGTTTTCTCACGGTACAAGTAGAAGACCGACAAGGAATGTCTTCACCACCCAATAAGAAGTAACCGCATTACAAGATTCGTCTGTAACTTCAGCACATAAAGTAATGCATGTTATCATATATAGTTAGTATTGTGAGAGAGTCAATCACAGGTTGCGGGGATAGCTCAGTTGGGAGAGCGTCAGACTGAAGATCTGAAGGTCGCGTGTTCGATCCACGCTCACCGCATTTTTCGTCCAATTTTCTTTTTTTGGGCCTGGATATCGTTTCGTTTCATTGCAATGCAATATGTGTAAATTCCACGTATACCAAATTTACCTTCGTATTCGTCGCGCCTACTCGGTAAATTTACGCACGCTCAATATGTTAATTTTCCCCCCTTTGTAAAAAATACAAACAAACACGAATATCTAAAATTTTTCTATTTTCACTAATCGCCACGAGCCCGCACAAACTGCTCGGCTGGCATGTATCCTGTAAAACTCTCGCCCATTGGAGCGATAGGCCCGTCCATCAAGATTGCGTTGAGTAAAAGACCATGATTCTAATACGAGATTCACTGGGTCCAACCCCAATCCTCACTTGATCAACTTCTTAATGGTCGAAGTTAGAACGCAGTCATCCAAAAATTGAACTCAGAGATTGGTGCTCGATAAAAGACGAGGGAAAACAAGTCGATCATAACCGGCTCCCGACGCACGTCTCGCTTGTCGCTGGTACGAAATTTAAGATCCGGAATTTGATGAATTCTTTGAAAGAGAACGAGGGCTGGTTAATGACATGATGATCTCCTGCTCTTTTGGCCTTATTCTCCTTGAAGGAACGATGTGACATGATGCGGATCGTCCGATGCGTCCAACAGGAAAACATGTGCCATAACCTCCGGAACAGACGAGACAAAACCGACCAATACAAAAGTGAAGATCGAATAAGAAGAAAAATGAAATTTCTGAGAGCCCAATGTTAAAAGCTCGAACACTGCTACTTTCCCACGACGTGAAACAGTAGAGATTGCTGGGAAATGGCGATCTCTCCGCTGAAAAAACCGACCCCCACCATCGTCGCCGCGTCGTTGCTGCTGCTTCTTCTTCTCGGCGTCGTCGCCGCTCGGGGCGCGCCGGACACGACGGTGAAGCAGGTGCTGTGCAACGTCGCCGGCTACACCGCCGGCGACCCCTTCGCCGCCAGCGTCGCGTACGTCGTGGCGGACCTGGTGGCGGCGACGCCGGCCCGGGAGGGACACGACTACGCCAACATCTCGCCGTACCCGAACGCGTTCGCCTACGGCCACGCCACGTGCAGCCGGAACCTGACCAGGTCGGATTGCGGGACGTGCTTGGGGGCGGCGAAGGGCGCGATGCTCGGGACGTGCGCGAGCCGGATCGGAGCCCGGGCGGTGCTGGGAGACTGCGGGATGAGGTACGAGCAGTACCCTTTTCAGTGAGCTGATTGAGCTGAAGCTCAATCAGAACCGTTGATCATGTTGGCTGGGAGGTGGGAGCGAAGTGGGTGTTTGCCACGTGTTGCAGCAGTAGCGCTTGAATTGATCATCCGCGACCAATCTTTTCTCAGTTTAGCTTTCCTTGTTTTCTGTGCTCTTTTCTTTCCTTACTAAGTGGATGTGTTGGTTTTGGCTTCTTCTATTGAACTTTCATAGTCTGAACTTAGATACTTATTTAACGTTAAAACCTTATCTAAGTTTATTTTTTCACCTGTTAACATTTTCATAATTGGTATGTTTTCCTTCATCCCTTTAGCCGGTGTATCATAAATATGAATGCTATCTAAGTTTATTTTTAGTTAAATTTACACCCGAGCGATGTAAGTATTAGTAACCTATCAATGATCTGAGATTCGATCCTGTCTGTTACATCGGCACTTGCTTTTTAACTGTTCTCGGCTTTCCATTTTCCCTACTTTCATGGCTCCGCTTCAGATATTTGTAGCGAACGCTGTGCTAATAATGGCAAGATACACCCCATGTCGACGTCTAGTTGACTATTTGTGAGCAACGACCATCCCATTTTTGAAATCTTCAAATGCCAAAACAAGCATATGGCCAATCCAGACTTCTTCGAAAATCAATAGTCATTCAATCATGAAGAGATAAATCTCGCTCTCGATCATGTTTTTATATCACTACACTACGCGAAATCAAGATAAAAATCGGATGATACCCATGTCGCCGTTAGTTCTTTCAAGTGCTTGTCGATGATATAGCACAGTTAAAATGAAAGGATTGTGGCGATATTGAGGTGAAGTGGTATGCTCTGACTAGCTTTTGCAAACTCAATTAAGTCCACATTCCCAATTCGTGTGAAAGTAACATTTAACACGCAAATAAAAAGCAATGCAATAAGCCAGTTGGTCATTCAAAGCAGATACGAGTGATCTATTCAAATTGGTGAACGTCCTTAAGTCTGGACTACACTAGCAGTCATTGGACCCAGCCCCAAAAAAGGAAAAAAAAAAGATAAGTGCCCGGATCCAGCAAGCCGGGCAGAAAACGCAAAAACATCTTGTGAGCCTAGCAACTCACAAGAACAACTCGCAACATATTTCCATGCTCTCTGGTGAACACAAAAGCAACTCTAAAGACTATCTCTGCCTCGACACCAAAGCATTCAACCATCTCTTAGGCGCAATGAAGCTCCGTTAATTCATTTCTCTCCAAACTGTTACTTACGCTATTGACTTCAAAAATTACCATCAACGGCCACATGCTTCAACAAAGATTGCCATCACAGGGAATGCATGGAACAAAAAAGCAGGTGATGATAACCTCTCAATACAACATTTCGTTCAAGCTGCCATCAGCCATCTTCTCTATGTCTTCCTGCGACAGAAGGGTTTTCTTAACACCACTCCCAGCTTTATCATATGGTTGTGCCATTTTCCGAAGGAACTGCAATAACACATGAAGAAGATACTCTCAACACAATGCCCTGTCAAGTAGGATTAATCACAGTGCACATTGAAACTACTTTCCATCCAACTTTTAAAGATTTCAATCCATTTTGACATCCTTTCATAATGCATCCTCCAAGTTCATGGCAGCTGGCAACAAGATAAATTAATGATCTATATCTGACACAACCTAGAGCTTCCCCAGGGAATAAGCAGGATGCTGTTATTGCAGGTTGAATTTCTTTACCAAGGAAAGTAAGCTGGTGCATACAATTCATCCATCAGAGTCGCCAATCTCTCGCTGCTCTTTTTATTTATTATTTCTTTGGGATGGGGGTGGGGGGAATAAGCACAATAAGTGTATATTTGAGACACGAGAAAGGAGTGCCAGTAATAATGAAGTTGTACCTCCCTTGCTATATACACAGCCATGTCAGTGCTCAAATTGAGATGGGCGTCACGTAGATGGGACAATATCCACCCAGGCAATTTAGAACGCTTGTCATGACGGCTATACCTGTGTGATTCAAATAAATGTCATCAAATGGGTGTGTCACTGAGCTAGTTGCATCACGCTCAAGTGTCCTTGCATTTCCACTCTCGCAGCTAACATCAAAGTGAGCCAAAAAAGAGGAGAGCTTTGCAAGAATTGACAGGTTTCGATTTCCAGGCTGGAGAAAGATGTTAGAATTAATAACTACCATCAAATCAAAATGCAAAGAACAGCAGAAGCAAAAGATGAATGCAATACAATCTCCATTAGCTACAGGCTATGGGTTACTCTAAACTCTAAAGACTCAATCACACAGAGACAACCTAAAGCCTTGCTCCAGCTTCATAAAAGACTAAAACTACATAGCCAGAGGAGATACAAGATTGTAAAACCTTTTGTCGGCAAAAATCATCATGCCATAGTCAGCCTTTGACCGGATAACTCGGCCCACACATTGAGCAGCTTGCCTCTGTTTCATTCAATTATCAGTGGTTAACATGGCGTTTTTGCAACCGAAGAAGGATTCAATGAATAAGAATATAAAGAGATTTACCAAAGCATCGAAAGTTAAAAAATCTCCCTCCTTTATTTGAAATGTATCACGAAGGTACTCCAACCGTGCTAGCAAAATTCTGTAATACCATTAAGAGTTCATGATACAATTCATCAACTAGACCATGGATGTTAAAGGCATTTTGTCACAATAAAAAAGGATCACAATGAAACTCACTTGCTTAGTGTGTATTGGAAGGGAACACCAAACATGATCACTAATCTACCATAATGTCGATCAAAATCAATTCCTTCAGCTACCTTTCCCCTGCAATATAGGGCAAAAAAGTAATTAGGAAAAGGATAATCTACTTTAGTAACACTTCACCAACAACCTCCTTCTAGGCCAGTGAAGAGGCAGGCAAAACCAACACACGAAAGAGGGAACCTCAAGTTAATGCCAAACAAATAGAGAATGTGGTCGTCTAATATAGTCAAATTTGATGCTCTTGTCTTCTGCTGAGGCTAATACCTGGCCACAGAGAAAAAGACAGCACCTCTCCCGCAATCACAAGCCCTGCGATAGTTGTCCAGAGCCAATGTAGTTTCCACCACATCCTGTGTCTCAATAAAGACAAGCTTATGTTGCATTATATCCTGCCACCATCAGAACAGATGATTATAGATTTCACCTGATTTAGCACAATATAACAAATAGGGATGGGATAAGAAATAACAATTGGAGAAACAGGAGCAAGAAAAAAGAAAGTAACCAATATACTCACCTTCAAAATCCCACTTTCATTCCAACTATTGACAATTTCATCCATGTATGAGTAACTAACGAAAAAGCACACAATCCCATCGGGAACAACAGAGACCATTTCCAGTAAAAGCCTCCCATAGTTTCTTACAACACCAAGATCACTTCTCATGTCAAATTTTGTGCTGACTGGTAGCTGATCACTGAAAGATAATCGAACAATATTAAACATGCTGCGAATAAAAGAAATCAATTGAAATTGAAAAGTGGCAAAAGACTTGAACATATATTGCCTTTCTAGTTCACAAGCACAGGAAGATCACAATGTACATTCAACCTTTATGCTGAATTACATGAATACTAAAATTAGGGCACATCTACCTTCCACGAGTAAGAACCATCGGGCATATGCAGTCTCTTGTCAAGGACATTGTGAAACTCCGACTAACAACTGGATTAAAATTCAGAAGACGAGGATATAGATCAATAGGGCTGAGAGTTCCAGATGTGATAACGACTGTCTGGAATCGATCAAATACAGGCTTTATGGCAAGAGAAGCATCATGGCAGCTAAGCTGCAATTGCACAGAGAATACATTTTCCATGTGATTAACATATGCAGAAAGAAAAGAGAGCAAGAATCATTAAGTGCTTGCATAAAACACAAGAATATCCTGCAGAACATGTCATATACGAGAAAATATGCAGCAGCCCAGAAGGTTGAGAACCTACTAAAACGATAATGTTGAACCACCAAGAAGAAAAGGCATCTTAGCAGGTCATGCATTAGTAAAAAAGGAAAAATTAGAGGACAAATGGTCATTAAACATCGTTCATCCAAGATGCCTCATGCAATTGACTTAACTTCAAACAACTGAAAGGGCTTTTGAGCAACACATTTCACGTATCATGGAAGGGTAAACAAATAACATTATTTCAGGATGATAGCAGTTGGCCAAGAATCGTGCTCCCATAAAAGAAACAGAAAGGTGAAAATTAAAAGAACAGAACCAACCTGCAGCACAGGATCCCGGACATCTGGCATTCTCTCGTCAAAAGGCTCGATTATAATAGAAAAGCCACGGGCATATGTCCCCACAAGTGTCGCAAAATCACATATCGTTTGTATATGCAAAAACTCATCTGTATCAGTTATTTCTAGAGTCAGCATGAGAGAATGGAGGCGATCATAACAAAACTTTAACGTTTTCTGGTCGATTCCGGCTTGATTAGCAACAGAGGCAACAAAAGTAACAGGGCTTTCCTTCTCAACATTCTCAGTTTCTAGACGGCATTTCAGATATTGGACAAATCTACGTAAGACGCGTAGGAAAAAATCTGCTCGACGAATGTTCCCTGGCACTGCTTCCTTTAAAATATCATCAGGCAAGGCAGGATTTGCAAGCCAGCTATCATTAACTGCATAAAAGGAGGGAAAAGCCATAAACAACAAGATCATTGCTGAATAATGAGGTTGTAATTACGCTTTATAGATTAGCATCCTCATATACCTCGCAAGTCTCCTCTCAATGCCAAACCCTCAACCAGCCTCTGATATTCTGCTCTCAACCTACTTTCATCTGTGGCCTTGAACCTTTCTACCATATCAAACAGTTCAAGAGAAACCAAAGTTAATTGCATCATCAGGCTAAAAGTTCCAGTGAAGGACACAACTGTCATATAAATAAAACAACATTGATCCCATTGTATGAGTGCAGTAACCCCCTCAAGATAAATACTTTGAGCTAAAGCCAATTATCAATATTTTCACAGATATGCAATTTATGCAAGAACTAGAGCTCAACTGCTACTGTACAGAGCATAGACAATTAATTATCACCATCTATTCAGTATCGCTATTCAAAATCGTAACATAAATAATAACGTGCTCAAAGAGAATTTTTGTAGTAGTTCAGGTGGATGGGGGTAATTAAAAAGTATTGCGACGATATGGTGAAACTTCAAAAGTTGTGACTACCAATGCATCAAATCATTAGCAGGTGCATAAGAACAACCAATATTCTTCACAAAGATTATAAATCTAACAGTCAAAATACACATCTTTTATCCTTTAAATAAGCACACAGACACCAGTTGTTCATGATGTACAATGAGGAGGAGACAATGAGAGAGAGAGAAACCAGATGGATGATTTAACTTTTAA
Source organism: Syzygium jambos (assembly GCA_031216235.1). Classification (NCBI taxonomy): domain Eukaryota; kingdom Viridiplantae; phylum Streptophyta; class Magnoliopsida; order Myrtales; family Myrtaceae; genus Syzygium; species Syzygium jambos. The sequence goes on from CM062230.1 coordinate 25,759,304, forward strand.
CAGCTGATTGTAATTATTAACATTGCACTGAACAAAAGACATTTACTACTACTCCCGACATACTAGAAGTTGTGCATACCTGTCAATCTCCTGCTCCATTCGATGAAGATTCCTTGTAGCTCCTTCAAGTGTTTGTCGCCTCACACAAACACTAAGAGCTTCAATACATACATTATCAATATTATGTGCCTCATCAAACACCACAACACATTCTCTCTGCATTTCCTTTGATATTATGCCAGCCACCTTTGGGTCAAGCAAGTACTGATAACTATACACGACAACATTTGCAAATTGCACCATATGCCGTGCCAAGAAGTATGGACACCATCCTTTCTGTTTACCAAAGGCCCTTAGATCCTGCCACAAGAGCAGCATGCAGCTTAGCTTCAACTCAGTGTCGCAGTATATAAAGTAAGAGTTAGGGGAGATTATTAGATAGCAGACAGGCCGAATACCAGAAAGGCACTTTTTCCATTTTCCCAGCAATACCAATTATATCTCCTAGGACTATAGGGAAAAAAAGGTTTCTTTTCATTGCCAATTTCAATATATGTGCGTAATGCAAAAATCAAGTGAAGCCTGTTAACAAAGTCTACAGGGCATTTGTCAGACAAATAAAAAAAGAGTGCAAATTACAAAATGCAAAAGTTGATAACAATTAAGCATTCGCAATATTCTGTTCATGAAACAAGAAACAACTAATTAATCGGTTACTGTCCTCAATAATTTTCCTATGACATAATGCACGAACCATCTAAAGACATTGGCCTAATACCAAAATTGTACCTTGAACTATTATAAACACGTCAAAATGAAAATATGATTCCTTAAAATCTAAAGAGGTATCGGCGCGCGGTCAGTTCAAAGTCTAATGCCCTCCTCATTTGTCAGACACAAAAGCTTAACACAACCTCCGGTACCAACTGATAAAGAAACATCCTAAAGCACTAGAGAAACGCCAAGAGAATCGTAATTACAATCATCCAGAATCCAGATCACAAAATGCCTATCTCAACACAAATGACAGGAACCAACCAACCGATCAAGGATCAGACCTGCAGTGTATAAACTCCGGGTGGCAACACCGCCCCGGACCCGGCCCTCTCGTAATCCTCGAAGAACTCGCAGGTGGGCACGCTGGGGTTCCTCTCGGCCAGAGCCCTAACCCAGCTGGCGGTGAGCTTCCTGCACCCGGCGTCCACCGAGTCGCGATTCTCCGCCGACAGGACCCTCGGGTTCACGCACAGGTTCTTCCGCGACGACAGCCCGACGGCGAGGATCCTGGCGGCGGGGCCGAGGCGCTGGACCTGGTAGTCGTGGAGCTTCTTCAGCTCGGCAAGGGTCTTCTCCATCTCGTGGACGGTGCGGGTGCAGTAGATGAGCTTGAGAGGGGACTGGGGCTTGGCGAGGACGTAGCTGGTGATGAGGGAGAGGAGGGCGATGGTCTTGCCGGTGCCGGTGGGCATCTCGAGGAGGCAGTGGCCGCGGGCGTCGAGGGCGCGCTTGAGCTCCACCATGTACGAGTACTGCTCCGGGTAGATGTTGTCGTACGGGAAGTAGACCGTCACGTCCTCTATCTCGAACTTCATTTCTTCTCCTCTTCGGTCCGCTCCGATCGTTCTCGAGGTCCTCCTCGGTTCGGCGGCGCCGGGATGCGGAGGGATTCGCCGGACGGAGCGTCGCCGCCGGCGAGGAGGAAGGTGGCGAGTGAGAGAGACGGAGAGAGAGTGAGAGGAATTCGAAAGGTCTCGTCTTTATGGTTCTCCTGCTCGGCCCACAGGCCCGAAAGCCCGTTTCCGATGGCCCGACCCGGGCGTTGTCCATGCCTTGACCCGATCACCCCCCTTGAAAGAGATTATTTATGGAGGCCCGTTTGGTTCAGCTTTGGAAATGGGCTTTTGGCCTCAAAAGACCCTTCTCAAAATGCTGAACTGTTTGGTTCAGTTTTCGGCTAACATTGGCCAAATGCTAGCATTTGGAATGCTGAAAGCCCAAAGCTAGTCCGAATCAGCTTTGGGCTTTCGATATTCCACAAATGCTGAACCCAAATTTTTTATCCTCAAACTATCCTCACTTATTTTGGCTTATTCCGGTTTTACCCCTCTTGGTATTGTTCATCTTCTTCGTGAGGTGGTCGGCGAGAGTGGTTGACACTGAATCGAGCCGACGAGGTTGCACAATCTAGGTAACGGCCGCCTAAGGTCGCATGACCGCCCAGGCGCCGTCAGCTTGGGTCGCACGAGGTCATTTGCCGCCTAGGTTGCGCGACCCTCGTCGACGGTCGCTTGGCCTCGGGCGACAGCCACCAACGTCAGATCTAGCTCACCGGCGGCCATAGGCCTTCGCTGGCTCTGGCGAAGGGTATGATATCTTTTTTTAATAAAAAAGATAATTTCTAAAGCCCTTCTGCAAAAAAAAAAATTTACTAAACACTACTTGAACCAAAATAGCTTTACAAATGATTTTCTACCAAACGCCACTTGTATTTCCCCAAAGGACTTTAACCTAATGGTATTTGGAAAGTTGAACCAAGCGGGCCTGGATTCTATTATGGTTTTCAAGACAATCTTTCAAGTAGTTAAAGTTAAAAAAAGTATAATTATCGAAAAATTGTACCGAAAGTCCTAAATGTTTTGGCCGGATATGCAATCAAAAGTGCTATTAAATTTTAGAGATTCTAAAACCGATGCAATCAAGTCCTTTTCACGACCACTCAATCAATTTTGTCGACGTGATATGTCATAAATTTGATATGTATTTTTTTAATGGTTTTTATTTAATTTTTTTTATGAATTTGCACCTCTTAATATTCTTAACATCGGGGATAAGAGGAAAGATTTTTCGTATAACAAAAAAAAAATCAAGATAATAGAGTTTGACTTACACTCTAACAATTTTATGAACAAGCTGTTCCAATATATCAATTACTGTAATTATGTGCTTAAAGCCTACATAGTACATACTGCCGTGACATAACGAGAACCAAGTAAGATCATGAATGTACCTACCAACTTAGGGAGAGTAATAAGTTAATTACACATGTGATTGGGATGAGAGGAGTTTAGTTCATGAGCCATGATAAAACATAAATTTACGAATTACATTGCCAAAACACTCGATGATAACATCTACAGAGGCCGACCAAAAAGTTAATATGCAACTTCCCCTCGCAGGAAAGCAACATGCGGGAAACCACCAAGTAACACGTCCAGGTCCCTCCACTTATACAGCACTCGGATGATTATTGTCGCCAAGATTCTGGATGCTCGGCCTTACACGGGGCGAGCAGCAGCAACCTCTAACTATGCGGTTACCACAGACTGGGGAATAATCCAGACCGACAAGCTCGGGGGTCATCAAACCATCTTGAAGACAATGCCCTTTTCATAAATATAATGAGGCTTGGTCGGTTTTCGATCTTCAGTTTCTTGCAGGCTGGTTCAATGGCATTGGCACTTCGCTTGTTGCAGAAGCCTTCTCCTTTTTTTCATTAGCAAGCGGAATACACAGGGGAACATAGGATGATTAGAGCCAAGTAATTGGTTCTTCCATATTCATGAGAAAACTTGCGACATTCCCTCCATGCTGCATTAAGAGATTTAATGATCACAAGGCATCAAGGGGTACATTATGCCAGAGTCCAGGATGTTAAATTGACAGAAAAAACGCCGTCACTAACTGGCAACAGAAACTTCCTCTCCTCTGATAATGTCATACACCATATCGTCTAAGAGCTTTGCTTAAACTGGGCATTACGTTGTATGCCTGGTAGGACCTTCTTAACTCAATGATTGAACCCACCTATACCAATTAAGTTACATTAGGAATCCATAACAATGAAACACAATGGAAATATCAGCTACTAGCTAAGAGAAACGAGAACATAGAAAATTGAGAATCCAGAAGCTTCATAAAGCAATAGGTCATTTACCAACGAACTTAGGGTGCCGAAGATATTGCAGCTTAATCTCTTCAAGTTGTGACAGTACGTCTTATTTTCACTATATTGCTTGAAGCACCAAGTTACGTATGCAACAACTAGATGAGTGGAACAAAATTATAAGGTTCCATTGAATAAAGTCGATATATTAGCTGGCCCTTTCTAATGAAGCTGAGCAAGTCTGCTAATGCCCAGGAGGACTAAAACGGAAGAGAAACATTGGTTTGATTTGACAATAATAAAATGCAAGCGTAGGAATGCCACATACTAAACAAAACTATAGTTACTACGGTCTGGCTTTGAGAAAGTTTTCTACTTACAATAATTAACACAGATGTCAACCCGATTGCGAATCCTTCATTAATACGGCGTAAGTAGTGATCCAAAATGCTGGATGTAGTTGCTAGAATACATAACAATAAACCACCTGCAAGCCATGAGAATTAACTCAAAGGTTAAACAAACAGAAGTATGCAGAAGTGATTTCTATGGTTCGCACTAATATTTGCAGGAGACCAAGTTCAGCTAAAAGAAATTGAGACAAAATTAGTTCATACCCCAAAAACGAGACGATGCTTGGATCTTTGTAAGGTATTCAATGGTAGCCTTCCCAGGCTTAATATTTGGTATTCGAGCACCCATCTTATTTAAGTAATCAGCGATTTCCTTTGGCAAGTTGGCCTACAGAAGTTATTTTGTTACCAACACTAGTCCCCAATAAAGAAAACAATCATATACTTATGTAATAATGTAGAGTGCCGGTTTCGAAAAATCATATTGGCCCAATACACGCAAAGAATACATATACAATTTACAGACAATATCAAAAAGCATAAGTTCTTTGTCTTCCCTTTTCAGATTGCGCAGTGTATCCAGGGTACAAAACAGACTCATCCTTGCAAGTCAAAATTTTTACAGTGTAATTAACTTTATACACATATACCAAATATAAGAAGTAGCCATAAGGTCTACCCATCCAATCAAAATGATATCTTCTTTCCAATTAACCTACATCTTTAAATGTTTCAGTTAGTCGTCACTATGTAACCAATTTAACTTTTTTCTAGAGCTTAAATTGGTCAATCCATGATGAGATTTAACTTGTTCAGATGACTCCTCATCTGACATTTAAGCATATCATATATCAAAAGTTTAAAATCTAGCCTTGTGCTTGAGTTGAGCAAGAGAAAACTATATTGACAAAACAGCCTCTATCATTTATATAATAAATGTAAATAATTATTCAAGCCCTAGTAGCCAGCAAGTATCTTGACTCAGTTAATTCCTCCTTTTTCCAATGAAGAAAAGGACACGATAGATCCTCTAAGCATACAATATTAACTACCGCATCTTGTCTTACTCAAGACTGGAACAGAAAAAATAGCAAGAACTGAAAGATTAAAGGAGAGAACAAGGAAGCAGTTATGCAAAATATTCGACTGAAAACACAAAAGTGCAAGATACTTACAATGTCAAATATGTTGAACAAGAAGACGAAAAAAGCATATATCGAATAGTAAACCCACGGCTCAGCACCAATTGAATTTTCAGGGTTCAAAATCTGCTTGACACGCTCCCAGAAAGGTGAACCCAGGATACTGTAAATCAGGCTCCATGTAAGAAACAATTTCCATGAATTGTATAAAAACAAGTCATCTGCCCCATAGACAAGTGTATTCAATCGGTCATTGTAGGTTTGAAAAGTAAATTCATAAAAAAAAGTTTCAACCACCCCAAGAACATTTGGCAAAGAGAAATACAGCACAATCTCTTCCACCGCCATCACCCCCTAAAATAGGAAACCAAACATAAACAGAAGCCCCAATCTTTCCCTTTCAGTCTTGACTATCCCCCAATGGATGAAGAATAAAACCAGAGGAAGACAATAGTTCAGCCATCTTGATGTCAAACAGTGATAATCAGAACTAGGCAATTGCATAAATGAGATCTTGCAATCATTTTATAACCTTGCAAGAATGCCGGGAAATGCCAAGAGATATGAAGTGGTCAGAACAGGCTGCATTCCGGATGGATTGATGTTGAAGGGGATATAGGGCTCCACTTCTGTGATCGGTGATTCACCTCTGCTTAAAACATGAACACGAAAAGACCAAACCATCTGAATCTTGTGACAAGTTGAACTTAAAAAAAGTGATGACAAAAATAAAAACTAGGAATTCCTATATGAAAGGTCACCTGGACCAAATGCTAATAAATGTCAGGATAAAAAATGCTATTGAATTACAACCTTTAGCCTATATAAGTACAGCACTGATGATCACCTTAAATAGCACAATGGGAGCACAACCTCATGAGCAGTGAGTGTGTTTACTTGTGGAGACGCATGTTTCCATTATTTTGTGTCTTAAGTGCATACAAGAAGATATCAGATAAGGAAGCAAAACATCTGCAATGCAATACCTTGCTGAGGATGCAAGTTTAAAACCATAGTACTGCAGCTTAATTTTTCTGCAGCCCTCTGTCACAACAACTGCCCACATAGTGACTGTAGTGAAAACACCCAAAACTGCAAGCACATAAGGCCACCAACTCACAGCACTTCCTACAATGATCAAATTGAGTTTTCAGAAGGCTGCACTGCGGTAACAGTAAAAAAAACGTCACTGTGACTTCTAACTGCTCACTTAGAGATTCACCAAAAGCGAAGGTTCTATTGAATTTCCTGTATCCTACTTTTACCAACATTTTAACCTAGATATGACATGCAATAAACAAATTTGAATCTAGATTATTCATTAGCATACTAAACAAGGTTTCATTTCTAGAAGTTACTTAATTGCTTTTACATCCTAGGGCGTGGAAACTTTATATTTCTTTGGAAGGAAATGCCTCTGAACAAGCTAAAGTAAACTTGCAAGGTTACTTCACCTTTTCCCATGTTAACTACCTTTGCTGTCCCTTCTGCATACTTTTTAATATGATTATAACAACGGGATAAATCTATTTTGTTCAAAGCAAGTTTGTCAAATGAGGGTCAAGCAGTATCGGGAAATATCAGGTGATTTGAAGGGAAAAAATGCAAAGCCAGCATAAACTTGTCCAGAACTCAACTGCTTCAGAAAGAAAGTCCAAAGCAGAGACGAGATATACTGAGGAAATTCTCATGGCACAAAGCTCTTAAAATTAGAAGGCACATTTCTACTGCAAGAGTGAAAAAATGAGGATTCAACAGAATTGCACCACATAATGAGCAGCATATCCTTGAGCTATTGTATACCTGAGAGCTTAGATAACACCTTGAGCAAGGTGTCCTTGTAACCAGTTAATATTCCCAAGCATATAATCAGAGATGATCCTTGCCCTGAAGAATGCATAACCTATTAGTTGCAGAACACAAAAACAACTGCTGTTCTAACAACAAATGTAAATAGTCATCCATCTGCCAACATGTCATCACAATGATCTATATCTGCAAATTTCTCTAGACACGAGCACATATTAAACGGAGAGCATGACTTAGTGTGGTGTTGGGAAACTCGATAAAAATGTGCAGAAAAGTTGTTTCAGAGAAAGAATGACTGAAGAAATCTGGAAGTTGTCGAATCACTTATGACATCAGCCTCAGGACTTGCCCGACTAGTTGCTCCTTTGAGGGAATTAATGGTAGTTCATCTAGGCATTCTCATTGTTGCTATCTTGAAAGAGGAAGAAAAAATAAATAGATGAAACCAATGACTTGTTCTACCTAGAAGGAAGAACAGATGTTCGGTTTCAAGTGGGGTAACTATAATAGAAGAGGTGAACATAGGTTCCTCTGCATTTAGTGGAGATGGTGTTCAAGACAACTTGTTACTGGTCATAAATCAGGCGGAATTTCTCTATCCATGGTAGGCTCAGATTATATCCTCTTCAACTTTCCTGGATGACACAATTTGCCTCTCCTGTTTGTATCAGATGCTCCCCCAGCACCTGGATGGCACAATGAGTCCGATTTTTTAAAATTTTCATTTCACCAGTGCTGAATTCAGATCCTATTTTTGTCTCCAAATCCAAGCTTTGAGACTTGAATTTCAGAGCCTTCCTAACCACACAAATTTTCTTGCCTAAAAGTTCAAAGTGCATGGTCTGACCATTTATCAAAAGGATACATAAGAATTTGATACAAAATATAGAGTTAGAGAAAACATATACAGAGGAACACCACAAGCTTTGAATAAATAGACACATGATTAGAAAAATTAGTAATTCTTTTGACTACAACTGCATCATAAACAGTTAGATTCGAAAAGAGAATGGCCAAGACAGAAGTAGTGAAAGTAGAAAAATATGGCTCAGCAAGAAAAACAGTACCAAATCCCGACTCTGATACTGTGTCACATATCCAAGTCATGGTCATTGCACCGCAGACCAATAAAAGAGTAGTCACCATAACATGCTTGACCCTGCTAAGACCATTATTTATTTTTGTGAGGGAAGTCACATTGATAGATAATATCCTATCACCTTCCACTGAAATTCTCAATGCCAATAGCATGCAAAAAATTTTCACAGAGACTAAGAGACGAAGAGATATATTCTGTGCTATCTCATAACCTAACCTGCTAGTGGTTGCATAAATTGAATATGGCAGAGAATAACAAGACACAATGGTACCCTCCAGTATTGCAAAACCAAGGGAGATCCACCATCTGTAACAGAGAAATGAAGAAGAAGACTCCAAGTAAAAAGAGACCGCTTAGAACAATTTATCAAGAACTTGTCTCACTGCAAAAACAAATAACTAGACTCACATATAACTCTTAATCTTCTCGTGGCCATCTAAGCCTTCTTTCCGCAGCTTTACCAAGGAGGGAACAACATGACATAGCACCTGCAAATTCTCTATAGCTCAGCATGGAGATATATGTGTTCATATATGTATTTAGAACATATATGCGCATGGCCTATTATATGTGAGGTAACAATCAGCCGACCATCCATATATAGAAGCTCTAACCAAGAAACTGTTCCATAGTTATTTTCTCTTACACTTGAAAAAAACGAAGAAAACGAAGAAAGAATAAGACAAGATTTTCTCCTCTAAAGAGGGATGTGGATTCATGCCATAAAAACTAGACGTTTACCTGAACTTTGCGCGGATTGTCATACTAAAATATAATTAAAATTGAGCATGAAAGTACAAAGAAACCGATTAGTGTAAAAATAAAAGTTCACAAGGATAATACAAATATAATATACTATACATCATAAATATTATACTATCTCTGAAATGCATAAAAATTACTTTATTCTACTAACTAAAATGGATAACACTTTAAATTGTGTTATTATACTAAAATAAAAAATATTTCTTAAATACAGATAATGAATAGTAAAAATAATGAAAAGAGAGGAGAAGGATGATTGGACTATAAATTAATGCACATATGTTTTGCTTTTTTAGTGGAGAAAGCGCAAAATCATGTTTTTGCACTGAGAAGAGTCCGATTTTAGCAATTTACAATCCTAGATGACACATGTAGAGGCAACGCTTAGAGAAGGCTTTGTGATAACACATTTGAATAGATGCTCTATCATCTAAAGAATGCATACAATGTACTTAATGCATCATGAAGCAAAAGAATGAAGAAGAGCTTTAGGAAATTAGTGCACCTGCATAAGAATGGATGCTACTATCTGGGGACTGATCCCAAGCTGGAAAAATGACAACTTAAGCTCTGTTGTCAAATCACCAAGTTCATCTGCCAACAACAAAATGACACCCATCATGGACAGCTCAAACCATAAGATTTCCTCATTGGTAAGAAATATGAAACCAAAATACAAGTTTTATTATGCCTACAAGGCACTATAAGCTTTTTGTAAGTGAATAAAAGGACGGGACCATGCATTATCAATGTATAAGCAAGAAATATTACTCTGTACCGATATATGAATCTCCCTGCAATTACCCGTGGAATGAGCATTAAAGCAAAAATTTAATGTGAATAACCATCATAATAGTCGTGCAGCTTACCAACGGATCCTGACACAAAGCTGAGATAATCTTGAGGCATCGCTCGTCTGTCAAATCCGGGCAAAGGAATGAAATAGCCGACACGACTTATTATGAGCAATGTTGCCGTCACAAATAATCTTCTTCGCATCTCGCTCTTAAAAAAATATTCAGCAGCATTATTGAGGACAGAACTTAGACGGACGAAGTTCAAAAATCTATTTCTAAATGCTTTAGGTTTTGTTTGAAGAATCCTGGAGCTACTCAGATCGTGAAGATTGGGAGACTCTTCTCCTGCTTCTGATCTCGCTGGAACAGCTTCAAGGGTCAGAGAGTGCAAAGATGCAGCCTGGTCATTCAGGTACTCGTTTTTATTACTAGTTGAACAGTAAATGGAGAACTTTTGCTTTGCTCTCGAGGGTAAATGCCGGTTGTTCAGCAGCAGGTGTCCACTGCCGGGTTGCGAATAAGTTGTCTTCAGGGATAAGCAAGTTCCCTCACACGGAGTACAATTTGATAGAATTCCTTCCCTCTCCGGACCTGAGCATCAGGTAAGAGACTGACCAATTAAGCCTGTTTTTTTCTCTTTTATCAAGTTAATTGGAAAAGAAAAAGAAAAGCTTAATGTACGACAAGCACATGACAACGAGCGTGCAACGAAACAAGCAAAAGAACTGAATTATATACCCAAGATTTCCAAACAACGGACACAGCGTAAGTTTCCGGTGAAACTCGTTGAAAGACGAGAACATGAAAATGAATATTCGGAGCGTCTTGAGTCCTAAGATCACTGCTTTCGCCATTACTGCTCTTACTTGAGACACAATATAAACAGGAAAATTCTTGCAGATTAACCACGTAAAATCACCACGGCAGAATATCTTTTTTAACACATGGCCCTCGATTCACACGGCTCCTCTCAGTAGGAGAATTTGTTCCGGTAAAAAACGAAAATTTTCTTTGAAATTGAGGAAACAGGTATCACCAACCGACACCATGATATATACAGTGGCTCAATCTTGCAGCTACAATTAAATAGCCGAACATCCAGATTCAAACAAATCAAATATCAGTTCCATCATGTATCTCAACCGCAAAATCAATCACAAAAGGTAAGCAACAAAAGAAAAAAAAAACAAAACCCAATCCCAGAAAAGGGTATCAATCAGTAATCTCAATGAACAAATTACGATGACCAAATCGTCGAATTCCAGAAAAAACCAATGCAAAACGCACAACACGGCCTTCGAAGCACGCGCGAAACTAAATCACCAATCACCGGAAATGGAAAACTCCCAAGCCTCGTGAGAGGTCGTGAGCGAGAGACGAACCTCGGGAGAAACCGCGTCTGACGGCGAAAGGTCCGCAATGGAAGAAGCTCGGGCTGAGAAGCGTCGCCTCCATGGCCGGCGAGCTTCAGCTTTACCCGGCGGCCACACTTCGCACTTCGCGCTCATGAAAGAAGAAAAACCCGCGAGGCAAAGAAAGGATAGTCGTATATACGATGTCGTTTCGTGTTTTCTTACTTAGTACTAAATGAGTCATTTTATTATTTTTGTTTGTGACTTTCAATTCGAACTTTGTGAATTAAAGAGAAATAATGTAAGTCTCCAATTATCATGAAAAAGATGATATCCGATTTTACATATCATTGAAACGGGATGTTTCACGCTTAAGGTGTGTTTGTTTGAGTGAATTTTTTGTTTTTGCGAATTAGTTTTATAGACTTTCTCGTGTTTGGCTAACTGAAAATGATCTATTTACGGTCAAAAAAATTTTACATGCTTAAAATTAGGAAAATAAATTATCCAACCTAAAAAGGGGAAAACATTTTTCTGAAAAATGATTTTTTTCCTCGAAACAAACACATCCTTAAATAATATGTTAAACATATTGGCTATTTCATGGTGTAGGAGCACTATTACAGATACGAAAATAATGAAAAAAATTGGATTCAATTCTCGAGCCGGAAGTAGGTTTCCTCTGGACGGAGTGGAGGTTTTGGGCTAAGCGGGGAAGTGAGTCATGGCTGAGCCGAGAGAGCCGAGTCACTAGCGTGTTCATAGATTGAGTGAGAAGATTGTCATTTTTTCATTTTCTCAAATGAGATCTAAACGCCGCAAAACGTTTTCTCTCACATATCAACAAACAAAAAAAAAGGCGATCCAAATGCAAAGTCAGTTGTGCCATATATATATATATATATATATATATATATATATTTATTGCGGGTAATAATATGATAATCGGGTACACCACTTGTCGATCCAAACCACCCCATCCTTCAACTCGTGTGCTCGAAAAGGAAAGTGATGTCGAGTTAAGGTCGTCTAGAGAGCCACACCCTCGAGATAATCAAATTTTGCGGCGCCCGTGCTCCGGAACCTCCTATGAACTACAAATAATTGTGCCAAAAAAATGTCAAACGAAGCCACGGGCCATCTCTCTTATGATGGATTTGGAGCTAACAAAAAACCATGAATCTTCTTCGTAGTTTCACGAGAGATCTATCAGTAGGTCCATTCTTTGGGAAGAAGTAAATCTTCCGAGGAGGAGGAGGAGGAGGAGGAGGAGCTTTGTCTCTGTAATACAGTACAACGTTGGGTTGCATCCTTTCCATCTTGATTCTTCACCAGGTTGCATTCCACGTTGTTGGGTTTTTCTTTGGTATCTGACAATAAATGAAAATTTTCAGACCAAAAAAATAAAAACGACACATAGCAAAAATACAGAAAAAAAAAGTCTAAAATTCTTCCAAAGGAAAAAAAAAAAGCGCAAAATTAAAACCTGGTCTTCGAGAAGTTTGCAGGCCAAGGGCTTGCACGTTGAGGTTGAGCGCTTGAACGACTCGAGGAGGTAGGAGGACCGGTGCACAAGCTGCAATGGTGGATTGCAATGCATTGAACTTTGTTATTAGCACAGATCGTTTATTCTGTTTTCAATTTTAATAACGTGGAAGCTAACGGATCATGCATTCGACTCTAACGCGATACGAAGAAGAAATCGTCAAAAGAATCGAGGATGAACGATAAAGAACACTATATATTTATGGGAATCGATACGAATGTAGGTACCTACTCCGTAAGGAGAGCCGGTCGTAAAGAAACTCACCAATGAATTCGGAGAATCACCGCGTTACAATATCTTAATTATTCAAAGTGTTTTCCTGTCCTAGACTATATTTAACACAAACCCACCAATGTTACCCGGCAATCTCTCGTGGGAAACACACTTCAAAAACTCAAAACGAGAAAATCTTAACACTTCACTCGTTTGCTTTAATAGGTAATCCGAAAAGAAGACCTTAAATCCTTTGTTTCAAAAGGTCGATGTGACACCTAATTGCCTGAAATATGTACCGAGCCAGGAGGTTTATTTAGGCCTCTAAGTGAGTACTCGCCCAAATTTGAGTTGAGCGCCCACCAAGCCTAGCCAGGCTCCCGACCTTGAATGTACGAGAGGCCACTCGATGCCCAGTGCTACGAGCTACCGGACGCACTTGGGTGTAAGCCCGGGCGGCCGGTCCCCTACCTCCTCACCCCATGGGCACCTCCGACCACGTCTTCGACACGTCTCGTCTCTCTCTAAGCTCAACCCAACCTCTGAATTTTATTATTTTGAGCCATAAAATTCAACACATTGTCATCGATAGATACCATCCTTCTATTATATCTCATGATAAGATGGTTTTATATGCTCTTGTAAATGCTCATTTCTTGTTCACACTCAACACGTGCACATATTTACAAATGACAATTAAGTAGCTTTACAAAGTGAGATTTCTTCATAGGAAGTGAGTAGTTAATTTCTTTATCTTGGGATAAATTGCACCCCTCTTTCATCTTTACTTTACAATTAGAAATTACTGTCGATAAGGGCTATGTGCGAATACAAAAGGGGTCAAAGGGATGTTCTGGCTTAGATAAACAGACGTATTTATCGACATATATAGTTATGTATAATTATATACATGTGTGTGTGATCTTGAAATTCTTGAAATTTCAAATATGTCTTACCTGGCTTCTTGCGGCCGGGCCGGGCATTCGCACTAGGTGTTTGTGGAAGGAAAACGCCGGTGCCCTCGGACCTCCGCCCCGAATCCAGGAAGATTGCTTGCATCCCATGTCCTCCAGGAACCCAATTTGAACACAGATACTTGGGCCTAATATGAGGCCTCGCTGTATGCTTCGTTTTCTGATAATTAATCAAAATAACTTTCTTTATTTCAATCATCAAGCTACTAGTTTGATAAATTATCGCAAGTTAACAAAGGAGCAGAAGGGAAATTTCAATTAGTGGTCGTAATTATTCAATAATTGTTAAGAAAACAAACGAGTAACCTTCTTTTTTTTTGGTCAACTTGTTGGTAACTTACCGATACTTTTATATTTGATTACCAAATTTTTCCTTATAGTTTACAAAATAACAATTTTCCTACTAACTTACCTAGTTTTATTTATATAAGCTATATGGTAACGTCTCGAACTTGTTAACTCTAACCTAAATCAAAGTAACACAATAAGCAAATCCCACTTACCATACTAGCCATCAAGGTAAGACACCAAGCAACTACTTATTAGTTTTATGGTAATTACAAAGAAAATCAAATAAACGTCGGTAACTAACTCAAGCAGGAGTTGACAACTCATAATTGATTGATAATGTACCGAGAAACGTTGATAAATCACTTAAATCAAAGCTAGTAATTTCATAGAAGAATCGGTCAATTTTTGTTTTGTTAAGAAGGGTAAATAAAAAGTCGGCAAAAAATTAAAAAAAAATGTTGTCAAATAGAAGAGAACTAGGTTTTCTAAGTAACTTGTATAAAAGTCGGTAACGAAAAACTAGTGTGTAAATTTAATTCGAGAAAAGTTAGCAAGTCTATCTAATTAAGGTCGGTAATTTCTACAAAAATTGGTAAATTCAAGGCATTGATAAGAAATGCAAATACGCTATTGTTAGTTTCTTGTAACCGAATTAACTGAACCTTTCTATCGATTACCTCAATCTGTAAATTGGCAGGCTTCACTTTGTATTAGATTTAGCAAATGTTGATGGGATAAGGCAGCCAAGGACAGTGGAAAGCTGAACCCAGATATGATCTAGAGCTAAGACATTTTGAAGAGCACAGATCATTCTATAACATTACTTTGACAAGAAAACAGATTCCTATATATACATGTTCATTTCAATATGTAGAATGAGTTTTGCAGTGATAAAGAAGGGAGAAAATCACACCAAGCGACTGAAACAAGTGCTGGTTTATACAGCAATGATGATGGTGAGCTACAATGCTGCACTAAATATTCGTTTGAACCGAAAAAGAGTAACAAAAGGAAGGAGTTTGATGAACTAAACATCCGCAGAACACAGAAGGGTTTTACCACGTACCCGTCCAAGAGGCTCCGGCTCCACAGCTTGCACTTGGACAGGAGGACTGTGTCGTTGCTGGTTCTGTCGATTCCTCAAATATCTCTGCAAGAAAGTAAAAGTATGAACCTTCCCTTTTATGCTTTTCATTCTTGACTTACCTAAAAGAGAAAAATGGAGCTTGAGAGAGAGAGAGAGAGAGAGAGAGAGAGACAGAGGGGAGAAAATGAGTTAACCGGATGAGACCTTGGCTTGACAGGTTTCGTCTAGGACATGAGATGGAAGCCAAGTCATGCCTTCGTCTTCGAACACGACTCCGCCATCTTCAGCCATATATATTTCACAAGACTGTGTGCGTGTCTCCGCGCGTGAGAGAGAGAGAGAGAGAGAGAGAGAGAGAGAGAGAGGAGACTGGTTTCTTCACGAAGATGTTTGAGAAAGGAAAGAGTCCTTTTTTAAAGGCCCCTCCAATGTCTAACCTGCAACTTAACTAAACATGTCTTTCTACTTAGAGGCTTCTTTCTACGAGGTTTTAGAATTCGACTTCAAAAAGACAAAAGCACACAAGCACATACGAGTAGTTAACGACAAAGAAAGATAACGTGTGATTTATTTTACTTTATCGTCGGATTGGGTTGGGTTGAGAGGTTGGGTTCGGTAAACCCCTTCGCTTCAATTCTCCCTCCTACTCTTCTTCGCGTGAGCCCTTGGCTACTCCAAATAACATCAACCCAGTTCTACATCCGTACGTTCTTTTACGTGGGAATATTTCTTGTTTTATCTGACAAGGGACTCGCCATAAGACCTAAGCCGCGCATGTATGATACATCCCGTCGCGTGGAGAAATCACAGACGTGAGCTAACTTTGAATGAACGATTGAAACATGGAATTGTATGCGCTCGTTAGTGTGGAGAATCGAACACGTGTAGTCTGCTAACTCACATGCGCAGATCCATCCACTTCAATTTATTAGTTGGGGGGTTCATAATCATAGAAAAGTGGTTCGGCGATGCAGATGTGACGTACACAGAGAGATGATGCATTCATTGATAAATGCCTCTTTTCTTCTTAACCACCCCACCAGCGCTCACCATACTGAGCAAGTTTAGGATAGAAGTGGGTGCCTCAGATCTCATATGTTTTCTACACGTGTCCTACAGAAGATAGATTTTTCTACTTTCTATCATTGAAGTGAGCCCTTGTGCATTAATCTGCGGTTACCATTATTCTTGAATTTCTAACATAACTTGAAATAGAAAAACTTCTTGTGTTAATCCTTACCAAAAAAAAACTTCTTGTGTTAACCGTTCATCGGCCTCACCAACCTCGATCTTCGAAGGTTTCATAGAGGTGAATGATGAATATTCAAGGACCTAGCCTGTCGTTCTTTGCTAAAGTAAGGTGACCCGGTACCCTCATTTGGCTCCCAACCTAATTGTCTTAAGACAAGAAAGACTCCAAATCTGAAAGGTGGATAGAATCCATGTTTGGTGAGGTGAATTTCGATTTCGCTATAGTTATCGATCAAATCAACCATCCCCTAGAATCGAATAAACCGATTTGTAGCATTTTGAATTAAACTATCGACCAATTTACCCCATGAACTCAATCAAATTAACCATCCCCTAGAATCGAATAAACCTATTTGTAGCATTTTGGATTAAACTACAGACCAATTTACCCTGTGAACCATGAGATGTCTAGCTTGAATTCTATCGAGTGCAACCTCCTAAAGGGTGTGCCACAAGGAAATCATGCTATGTAAATAACCCTAATTCGAATGTGAATGACTTGTCTTTAACCGAATATAATGGTGATGCTAGTCTACTGTCTATGCAATCACTCTGAAAACTTTGTTCAGTTTTGGTTCCAGAAGGAAAGTTACTCACCTAACGTCTTCATTCATCGACTGATTCTACATCAAACCACTCTGCCGAATCAAGTAACTTCAGAATATGCAAGCGAAAGTAGAAAAGAACACACTAAACTATTCTCAAACTTAGATAATATAGGCATGTGAAAACAGAGGTGGCCTTGGCAAACACTAACTGCAAAAATACACCGCACCTATTAATCCCACTACGATACCTATGATTCTTGTGAGTTGCGACATTCAATTATTGGGATTCGAAGCGAGTTTGAGGCTGATAATTGCTTGGGTCTCTCTCTTTCCTCCATATGTTTCACAGATGAAGATGATGTTCAATATGGAATCCGATGATGCACACAGGTCTGTCCATTGCGTCCAATGCTAGTAACCACTTGAGTACGCGGAGGGGACCGGGGACGATGAATGGACGGTGCTTGATCAATTTAAATGAAGAACAAACTGCCTGTTGACAGGATAAGTTATTTTTCCCCAATCTAAACTTTTTATTTTCAGCCCATCTGAAATCAAATTTCCGAAAATAATTTTCCTTCAAATATTCGGACACTTGTCAATTTTTAGGATTTGAACTTTCACCGGATTTCTTGATCACACGTAGTCCTTTGTTTTGTGATCGTACCATGTCCAATTCTTGAATCTCGGTGCTTGTTTAATGCCGATATCGCCGCTTAAACCCTAATCTGCACAGGAAAACTCGGAAACTGAGGCCCTCGTCTCAACCGTGATTTCAGAGGCATTTACCTAGTCAGCATATTGAAAAACAGAGGTGGGGCAGCGAACCCTGAGAAGAACCAATGCAAGACCCCACCGGTCGGCGACCGAGTACACATACCTAAGTTTGATCGTCTGGTCGACAAAACTAACAACTCGAGCTATTTCGTCTAGTGTCCACCGAAATTTGCCCATCTGCAGACACACTATAATCTGCTCACATTCAAATGATCTCTGTCTCGTTTGGCATTTAATGAAATTTGAAGCTTATCTCCTTTTTCTCCTTCGAGGTCGGTACAGAGGGAGGAAAAGAGAAAGAAAGAAAACTTCCCAATGCTTTTGTCAATCTAAGCAAAACGCGAATATGGCTAGCAGTGACCGGGGCTGCTCGCGAGGGATGGATGGAGGCTCTAAAAGATCGGAGAGGACTCGATAGAAAGACGACTTTGAAATGAAGGTGCTCACCCAAGTGATACGTGATTTTGAACCGAGAAACTCAGCTCATTGCCTTGATTATTTGCAATCGAAAGGCCGGATGACCAGACATTTCTTGTAATTCCAAGAAATGGTTGTATATGCATTTGATCACATGGCAAATGCGATCCAATTTGCCATGATAATCAAGGTCCTTGATCATACACCTTCACACCCAAGGACATTTCCTCCATTCGTTCCAGAATAATCCTCAAACTATCTCAGGAAAACTTTCGATGCCGTCAGCGCAATTTGCTAGCTTCATTCAGCAGCTTAGACGTCTCATCATCCATCCGAACATTATCTTTCTCCATCCGCTCCGCAACAAAGAGTGGCCTTAGACTGGCTTTGGCATAAGTCCGGAGAAGCGAATTATAGACCTCGGTATTGACATGGCCAGCATTCCGCATAACAACAAGAAGTTCCTCTGCACCTAGGACGTTTCCGCTTTCCTCTAGGTTCTTAAATACTTCTACAATTAACTCTCGGTCAAAAACCCATTTTTCTACACCGGCAATAGCCATGTACAGATAATAAAGAGCTTTATCCAACTGCTTCTCTTTCAGATAACCCCGTGTCAGATGCCTCCAAGTAGTGTAACGAGGAGTGACCCCATTCTTTACAACTCGTTTATAGATGTTCTCTGCTCTCTCCATCGGGCCATTGTTTACGTAAGCAGCAACAAGTATGTCTGTCACGCTAGGATTGCGAGTTTTAGAAACCCGCTCCCATTCGGTGTACAGCTTCTCAGCTTCTTCCATTTCCCCAAACTTCGCAACCGCAGATATCATGCAAGCGTATTCATTGTCATTCAATTTTGGAATGCACGATCTCATTCTATTCCATATCCGATAAACCCCATCTTTAGCTCCCATGTCTGCGAGCAAAGTAAGGAGGGATGAGTACGCAGCCCGCTCTCCTAGTGAAATCCTTCTCTCCATCTTCTTCACCGTGAGTGACGCTTTTTCCAGAGCGGCATTCTTTATATAAAGTTTGGCGAGAATACTGTAGGTCACCCAGTTAGGACGCATTTGCGAACTCTCCATCTCCCGGAAAACCTTTTCAGCAGCTCCAACATCATTTCGCTCCTTGCACGCATTCAACCACAGATTAAACGTCATGGTGTCTGGTGAAGCGGTCCTTTTCAACTCCTCAATCACTCCAGGGACCTTCTCCGGTTGTCCATTGGAGGTATACAACGATATCATGTGGTTATAGGGAATGGGGCTCTTCAAGAAACCCCAAGTTGACATTCTTGCCATTAAGGCCTCAGCTTTGTCGGGCAAAAGCTTCTGGGCATAGAGACCAAGCAGAGCATTGCAGGCACTTGGACATCTCTTCTCAGCAGGTAGATCCTCAAAGAACTTCTCTGCACTGCTTAGACCATGAACTTTATCAATTAATTCTAAGTGGACCGTATAGTCTCTTGGAAACAGCTTCACATCTTGCCGCAGTGTCATGCATTTACATAACTGCAAAGGAAACAACATAGCAAACTATTAAGCGTACGTATAACACACACAGACCCGTACACGAGCATTCATATCTTGCGACATCATATTTGTGCGCTTGAATTCGTGGTTGAGAGGCTGGAAAAGTCTCAAATTTGTGAAGCCATACGAGGACCTAAACATCCACATGTCCTATATGTCGCAGAAAATCCCGAAATCTCTAAGGAAATTTCACTTTCGCCCGAGTTAGATCAGAGAGCACTTAAACTATAGTTATCATTACCTTCTCTTCATCCCCAGTAAAGTCCAGGGAAGTTTAGTTGCAATATCACAGCAAGTATCGCACACGCAAGTACTATGAAAAGATAAAAGAGCAGATCCCCATGACAGATGCGAAGATGATTCACATTGTAGGCTACATTTCCAGCACGAAAACCCAACCAAATTACAAGCTCAAAGACGAGAGGGAGATCACTATGATCGAAGAGCACATACCTCGAGGGCGCGCTCGTAGCGCTTGAATTTGCGAAGCATTGAGATGGTGCGACGGAGCTGGGTTTCTTCGTCCGTGCGCCCTCCCTCATCCCGTTGGCGAATAACCGCCGCCCCCTCGGACACCTTCGCCGCCGTGGAGGCCGAGGCAACCGTGGTTGCAGGGCTATGGGCCGCCTTGTCCATGGCCGTGGACGCCGAGGCCTCCACAGGAACCTCCGCCACCGGAACCGCCGCAGTGTCCACCGCGGCGGATGCGGAGGCCGCCTCCGGAGCGACCGTCGTGTCCGCGGCTGTGTCCACCGACGTGGCCACTGCGGCGGATGCAGACGCGGCCTCCGGGATCTCCGCCGCCGCCGTCGCCGCCTCCGCCGAGAGGCGGCGGACGATGGTGGGGAGCGAAGCGCGAATGGAGCGCAGCAGCATACTTCCTGCTCCCGTGCTCTCTGGGGTTTGGGGGAGGGACCGGTGTGGTTTGTACATTTGGATCGGATCCTATTACCGAAATGGACCCCCAATTAACGGGTCGGGTTTGATCCGTTCCCCAGGCCCACGTCCATGATTTAAAAAAAATAAAATTAAAATATCTCTCGCGTGTCAGTCCGAATCCGAGGTCAACTTCAATTATGCTTCGATCTTTTAATTCATGAGTCACGACTTCCCCTTTTCATTTTGAAAATAAAACACAAAAAAAATTGGAGAAATTACAAACTATAAGTAGATAGTTTCAACGCTCGTGCCCCTAAATCATTAACAAAAAAGAAAACATATAGATACACACACGAAGTCCGTCTGAATTTAACTCCTTATAATTCCTTATAGATGGATACTTATTGAACTTTGATGTATCGAAATCAAATTTGAAGAGTCTAATCTTTTGAACGCACAAGTTACTTGTGGTTTGAATAATATTCAGAGCGCTAGTATTTTATTCGCTATTAATGAATATAACAAATTCTAAATTCAGAGTCAAGATATCGCCGCCTCTACATTCGAATTCCGACCTTCCTATAGTCCTATGTTTTGACTACGCATGTGGTCATATCTTAATCTCCCACTAAATCGCTCTCATCATCAGGTGGCTTTTACGATATTTTTGAGATGATATTACGAAGCGCTATTGGCGCTATTTTCCCTTAATGGTTTCACCCCATTTCACTGAAAAGGACAAATTTATCCTCAATCATTCGATTGAAATTTAAAGTGGTGGCCTAAATTTATGTACTTCCGTCTTTTTTTCCAATTTTTTTTATTTCTATTTATTATTTAGTTGTCATAATTAAACATTTCACATGCTAGCGAAATCTCATAATATTTGATTGAAAAAAATCGATATCATATCATCCATAAAGTGTTTACGAAAAAATATTAAGATAAGAAAGGATTTGAAGATGATGTGCACATCAAAAGTAAAAATTTATAAACATGTGATTGTGTTAAAAAATTGTCTATGCTAATTCTTTTCATAGTTTCTACTTGATAATTCATTCACAAATTTGCTCGACAATATAGAAAAGCATTAGGTTTCTTGAGAATTTCTCTTTTCCATAAAATAAATTTCTAGAGAAGTAAAATTTGAAAAGATTAAAGAAATTATAGTGCCTTTAATATACACAAGATACCCACAATAAACAAAAACAAAACACATGAAATTCATAATTATGGCAACTAGATACACGTAGAAATAAAAAAAATTAGAAAAGGAAACAAATGTAAATAATTCGAGACCATGACTTTAAATTGCAACCGAAATGATTAATGACAGTTTTGTATTTTTGGTGAAAATTTGGTTGATTTAGTAAGGGGTGGAAATAACGCCACCCTATTATCAATTCTATTTGGTAAATTTAGTCAGTGACACCATTTAAAGGATAAGATGAAAACTGTCTAATGTAAAAATATAGTTTAAAACTTATATGATAAATATCCCTAATTCATATTGAACTTGTTAAAATATTGAGAAAAAAGTGGTTATATATGCATGAAAGAATGTGGTGATTAATCAATGAATTTTTATCATACATAGCCAGGGTAATTTCAGAAAGCCAAAAGTGAGACAAACTGTGACTTTAACTTAAATATCTTTAATATAATATAATACATGCCCTTAATTTCCTTCTTCCACTTAGTCCAAATTATCGATGAAACACCACTGTGTCGGGATCGATTCGAAACTTTCCAATGTATAATTCAAAAGTTAATCAACCCCTTAATTTCCTTCTTCCACTTAGTCCAAATTATCGATGAAACACCACTGTGTCGGGATCGATTCAAAACTTTCCAATGTATAATTCAAAACTTAAATGTTACAATGTTTACAATTCAAAGTAATCTTACGGGCCACGATAGCCAGTTATATAGTTAAATGCTTATGCAATTCACGCAAAAGGACAAGCATCTATGCAGATTAGTCAGGACTTCGGTCTCGAATTTCGGATGTCCGATTTTATATATAAAGTAGTTTAATTTGCAAACAAACTATATTGAAAACCATTAACTAGAAGAATAATTGGAGGTACATATGCAGATCGTGTCGTTCACTCAGCTCGTAGTCAAATTTGGTTTTACAGAATTACCGATCCAATCCCCAAATTGCATCATAGTAATTATCATAAACACACCATAAGCCTAACGATATTTATATACTTGGCCAACCATACATGTTAACCTAGTTCAAGCATATATGACAAATAAATTGTCCGGTTCATGTTTTTATTTAGATCATAATAATAAAATTTAATCAGAAAAAAAATAATATACTTGAATTTACGCTCTTAAATAGGATAACTTGCGAACTGTCTACTTCACATCACCGATCAGTCATAAAAATATTTACAAGGAACATTCTACAATAAACATCACTGATTATCTAAAACCTGAAGTTTGTACTTCCATAGGAAAAACTCGCCCTTGATGATCAGAATCTTAAAAGCTTTCCCAATTCCTCGTATGGGTCGGATGGTGCTAATTCTAGTCCGGTCGTCAATGGTTGCACCGGAGTTGATGCCCCCGCCGCCGCCTTAAGATGTGAGCCATAAAAACCAACATCGTTAATGTTATTGTCTCAAGCATCGGCAACTTGTGTCGACCAAGACGGAGGCACATCGACCTCTGCTGCGTTTTCTTCGAAGGTCATCTCGTAATGCATCACCGGATCATCTTCATCGCCAATGCCGTCACGATTATTGCCTTGAGCATCAGCGGCTTGGATTGATGAAGATGGAGGCGCATATACCTTTGTCGGGCATCCTACAAAGGATATCACGTGTGGCGTCACCGGATAATCATGATGAATGATCTTGTTCGGTGGTTGACGCATCGGCGCATTCCGGGTTTGGTTTGACGGGGTGCTACTAACCACAGACATAGGCATCGGCAGTGCGTACAACAATTGATGATGGGCTACGTTGTCAATGTGGACGGGGCAGTCGCACGGCGATAAATTCTCGACCGATGGCTTCGAAGTGGCGGCTTTGGAAACAGTGGCTGGTTGTTGAAGGGAGATATGATTGTCGACGGTCATTATCTTTTTTCGCTCGGCTATGTTCTCCGGTCCATCCGATCACAATAACATCCGAACTCTTCTTCTCCGCCTTTTCTTGGTTGGTGATTGCACACAAGACTAACCGCGAAAAGAGGATGAAAGTGAGAAAAGGTCATTGAGATGGATCCAAAAATAGAGAAATTAATTAACAAGAATTTAGGGGAGCAAAGAGATTAATGAAGGTTCGTAATGGGATAATAATTATGACAAAGATTGAAACAACACGAAACAACGATGCAAACGACGAGTAGAGAAAACGTCATCGAGATCGAAATTGAAATAGCGAAAATAAACCAAGAAAAGGTGAAAAGGGTTACAGAATTATTATATGAACAGTTGTGTGGCAGAGGTTGAGAAAATAACAACACAAAATAACATGCGAAAGACGACTATCCCACCTGACAAGTGCTGTGGCCTATTTTAACATCCCCTCTTAAAGCCATTAACTATAGAAGATTAACCGGAGAAATTAGAATACCTCTTGACCCTTCATAGAGTACTCGTGCATAATCCAATGTCCGTCCTTCGTCTTCTCGCACTCGGTTGATCGATGACTTAAGGGTGAACAGCTTGCTGTAACCCCACGGTGTAGCCTCAATCGTCCGTGATTTTTCTCTTATTCCCGTTGCTCCAGGTCCCGAAACCGGCAGTCCTCTTCACCCTGGAGTTAATCATCTTCAACCTAGTGAAGACGTAGAAGCTTTCCTTCGAATTCGCGTCGAAGATCTCCCAAGGATCATCGTCACCATAAATGTCGACCTCGGGCATGAATGGAGGGATGGCCTCCGATTGCCCTTCCACCTTCTTCGCGAGGTAATGGAAGAAGAGGTCGTCCTCGGACGGGCAAAACCGGTAACCGATCGGATACCCATCCATCGGCTTGATCTTCTTTCTCTCCATCTCTCTTCACTCTTAAGAACTCTCTGTACTCTAGATTACTGCGAATTGATTTGTGTGTGTACGTGATTGGTTTTGGCTTAGACCGGTAACGTTGATGCGCTTAAATACACATGAGAGTTTTGATGGTGCACAAGATGGATACACCGCCACTGTTCTTTCTTTTTTAATTTTTGAAATTTAAATGCACGTATTTTAAGCATAGTACATTAGGAATCACTCTTCTTCTAGGATTGGCAACCGCAAACAAACTTGCGAAGCAAATAATTCTAGAAATGGTGCTCTAGAAGCGCCACGTCACCTTTCAAAATATCGATCTACAAGAAAGAAAAAAGATCATACAACATATTTGATGGTTCAAGTCCAAGATGCATTACGTGTATCCATCTTATACACCATTGAAACTCACATGTGTCTTTAAGTGCATCAGCATTACCGGTCTAAGCCGAGAACAATCACGTACACACACAAATCAATTCGTAGTCATTCAGAGTATAGAGAGTTCTTGAGAGAGAAGGGAGATGGAGAGAAAGAAGATAAAACCGATGGATGGGTATCCGATCGGTTACCGGTTTCGTCCGTCCGAGGACGACCTCTTCTTCCATTACCTCGCGAAGAAGGTGGAAGGGCAATCGGAGGCCATCCCTCCATTCATGCCCGAGGTCGACATTTACGGCGACGAAGATCCTTGGGAGATCTTCGACGCGAATGCGAAGGAAAGCTTCTACGTCTTCACTAGGTTAAAGATGATCAAGTCCAGGGTGAAGAGGACTGCCGGTTCCGGGACTTGGACAAATGGGAATAAGCGAGAAATCGTGGACGATCGAGGCTACACTGTCGGTTACAACAAGTTGTTCACTTTTAAGTCGTCGACCGGAAGCGAGAAGACGAAGAATGGACGTTGGACCATGCACGAGTACTCTATGAAGGGTCAAGAGGTATTTTAAATTTCTCAGATTAATCTTCTGTAGTTAATGGATATAAGGAACTTATCGAATGAATTTTTTCCAAGACTTTCAAGAATGCCTTTCGGCAGAAAATAGAGTTGAATGATGTTGTTCTTGAGGATTATTACCATAGAATGTCAACAATGACTGCCTGTTCATACCGTTTTCTGTGCGTCCTTTGCATGTTATTTTCTGTTATTACTTGCTCAAGCTTTGCCACACAATCATTCATATAAATGATCTTGTACCCCTTTTTCGTTTTCTTAAGGCGTTGTTCTTTCTGTTATATCAATCTTGGTCACAACTATTGTCATATTATGATTCTTCATTAAGCTCTTTCCTCCCCTAAAGTTTGTTTAATTAATTTCTCTATTTCTGTAGACATCTGAATTGACCTTTTCTCACTTTTATCTTCCTTTTGCAGTTGGTCGTGTGTGCAATCACAAACCTCGAAATAGCGGAGAAAAAAGGTTCGGACGTGATCACGATCGGATCGACCGAGGAACATCGCAGAGGGAAAAAGGCAAAAATTATGGAAGATTATATTTCCCCTCAACATTCGTCCGTCGTTTCCGAAGCCTGTACTTCGAAGCCGCCGATCCTGAATTTAGCGTCGTGCGATTACTCCGTCCACGTTGACAACGCCGCACATCATCAAATGTTGTACACACCGCCAATGCCTATATCTGTGGTCAGTAGCACCCCATCGAACCAAGTCCGGAATGAGCCGATGCGTCAGCCACCAAACGAGGTCATTTGTCAAGATTATCCAGGAAGGCCGTACGTGATAACCTTTGAAGGAAGCACGGCAAAGGTACATGCGTCTCCGTCTTCATCAATCCAAGCAGCTGATGCTCAAGACAATAATCATGATGGCATCGGCGATAAAGATGATCCGACGATGCATTACGAGATAACCTTCGAAGAAAACGCAACAGAGGTGGATGTGCCTCCATCTTCGTCGATACAAGCTGCCGATGCTCGAGACGATAACATTAACGATGCTGGTTTTTATGGCTTGCCTCTGATGCCGGCGGTGGGGGCATCAACTCCTGCACAACCATGGGCGATTGGACCAGAATTAGCACTGTCCGATCTATATGATGAATTGGAAAAGTTTTTAGCATGCTGAATCGTGATTCAATGCGAGTTTCTTACAAATACAAACTTCAGGTTTAATATAATCAGCGATGTTCACCGTAGAGCATTCCTTGTAAATATTCTTTTTCGACTAGTCGTGATGTGAAGACGATGGTTTGCAAGTTATTGTATTAAAGAGAGTTTACTTAACTTTGCTATTGTTTCTGATTAACTTTGAAATCAAATACCCTGCATCAGGCAACTGATGTGTCGTATGCTTGAATCTATGTATGGATCCTGCATGATATTTGTCAATCGAAAAAATTAGGTTAACATGTATGATTGACCAAGTGCATTCACAGCTTGTGGTCTGTATATGATATAAATATTGTTTCTGATTTACTTTTATTACTATAATGTAACCAAAAACCTGAATCGCACAATTTATTTGTCATTTATGCTTGAACTATGGTCATCCTGCAGGATATTTTGTCATAGAATAAAAAATTAGGTTAACATGTATGATTGACCAAGTATATAAAATAGAATTATAGGCTTATGGTCGGCCTATGATAATTACTATGATGCAATTTGGTGATTGGATCGAATGCGATTATAGTCCTATAGAACCGAATTAATTAAGGGCTGAGTGAATGGCTCGATCTTCGTATGTACCTCCAATTATTCTTCTAGCTAATGGTTTTCAATCTAGTTTTTTTGCAAATTAAATATTTTATATATAAAATGGATATTCGAAATTTGAGACTGAAGTCTTAACTAATCTCCATGGATGCTTGTCCTTTTGCTTGATTTGCATAAGCCCATAGAGGATCCGCATCCTTCAGGATCTCGTTAACACGCAATGGTTGTTCAATTTTCCAAATCGGATAATCTCTCTAAAATCAGATAGATCAAAAGAGCACTTCTAAGCTACACTAATTACACCGTATATAATTTTCAAGCACTGTACTAAGTATAAGAAGGCCATAAGATGGTAATTCGTTGTATGGCGTTTGAAGGTGTGGTTGTAATTAATAACTTCAAAAGTGTTGTGGGGTAAATGTATCACAAATGGCATAATTTGAAGTTTTTCGTGTCACAAAAAAAATTCATGATAAATTTGTCACAAGTGGCATAATTTGGGATTTTTTGTGGTGTTTTCCTGATTTTTTATGCGTATCAAAAGTTAAAAATGTACTCAAGAAAGTCCTGTTGAGTTATGTTTCTTGTGGGTTAGTGGGGGACTTAAAGATTCCTTGGAGATGTTAAATATGTACATTAAACTTAGCACTGGTCAATTGGTAGAAATGTCTTTAACAGATTAAGAAGGAACAGAGAGAAGTAGGAGGAAAATAGGATCCACAAGAAAAGATAAAGAAGATAACAAAACGGACACACAACTAAACAAAAAAAAAAAATACTTAAAAAAGTGAGACCCATAAAGGTTAATGTTGTATAAACACTGTGACATGGAGTGTTTTAGCCACGTGGGGAGTAGAAAAAGAGCTGCCCTTACTCTAATCTCAATTTATTCTTTCTTTGCCATTTCTACCTTCAAGGCTAACTTTTGTGGTGAATTTATTATTTGATTAGTATTAGAAAAAAATCGTGTCTTTTTACACATCAAATAATTCGTTTTTTTTCTACCAATTGACTTTTACACGGACCACAAGAGTAAAAGATTGGCTAGTATATACTAAAAATAATAATGTAAAAAGTTATGTACATGGAGGCGCGTTGATATTTTTCTCGCGAGCACCTCATGAATGTTATTAACTTTTGTCAATTCAAAACGAATTAAAATTTTCATTTTAGTGTTTTCATGCAAAGTTTTTGTTCGATAAAATTTTTAACTTTTAAATTCCACATCGGGGAATGTAATAGCGACATTATTCCGACAAATCTTTTAAGGGAGTTTTTTTTTTATGAAACAGGATCTATGTCATTAACATTTGTCTCTTGGAAGAAAACAGACACATAAAATGTTGGACATTTACCAAATCCACTTTTTTTCTGGGATTGGCAACCGCAAACAAACTTGCGAAATTATTCTAGAAGTTGTGCTCCAGAAGCGCCACGTCACCGTTCAAAATATTGATTTACAGGAAAGAAAAAAGATTTTATAATATAAATTGATGGTTCGAGTTCAAGATTAATTACATGGAATACTTAAATATTTGTTTACTGGAATTAGATCTATTAAACTGATTGGTTGGGTTGGGTTTGGGTAAGATGAAAATGGACTCGACCCGAGTTAACCTATCCAACCCATTTTAATACAATACAATTTTAACGACTCACATGTGATCCGAACGCGACCATATCCGACCCACCTCGAGGTCCAATTATTAGCAATTTTTTTCCTTTTAAATATGAAAAATAGAATACTGAAAAAAAAAACTAATCAAACAAAAGCAAGTTAATTATGAAAAAGACTAGCAAATGAGAAAAGACTAAAAATAGTCCGCTCAAATAACCCGTATTTTGAATGCATTAACGAAGGGACCGATGCCGTTACTCAGCCATTATCATCGCTAGCGTCAGCATAGTCACATTAATGTTGTTCAAAATTTATGTAAATGAAAAAATGTAATCCGAAATAAAAGATTGGATTAAGAAAAAAAAACTACGGGCACTACCTAGTCCACCGATAATTGTATCAAATGAATTTTTTATTGCTACTGATCATGGCATGAAATCCCACGCCTACAAATCAAGGCCAGGAATTGAATCTCTACAGATCTTAGTCGTTCTTTTGGTTTTTTTCTTTTTGCCAAACTATGGATCGTAACTGGAGAGATTGATTGGAGGTACATATATAGATGAGTGGGTTCGCTCGACCCGTAATTAACTTGGCGTCGTGGAATAAGAATCGCATTCGATTTAATCAAAATATCCTGCAGGATCACCATAGTTCAAGCACAAATGACAAATAAATTGTGCGATTCAGGTTTTTGGTTAGATTATAGTAATAAAAGTTAATCAGAAACAATAGCATAATTTATATCTAAACAGACCATAAGCTGTGAATGTACTTGGTCAATCATACATGTTAACCTTATTTTTTCGATTGACAAATAACATGCAGGATCCATCATACATAGATTCAAGCATACGACACATAAATTGCCTGATGCAGGGTATTTGATTTCAAAGTTAATCAGAAACGATAGCAAAGTTAAGTAAACTCTAGCTCTTTAATACAATAACTTGCAAACCATCGTCTTCACATCACGACTAGTCGAAAAAGAATATTTACAAGGAATGCTCTACGGTGAACATCGCTGATTATATTAAACCTGAAGTTTGTATTTGTAAGAAACTCGCACCGAATCACGATTCAGCATGCTAAAAGCTTTTCCAATTCATCATATAGATCGGACAGTGCTAATTCTGGTCCGATCGCCCATGGTTGTGCGGGAGTTGATGCCCCCACCGCCGGCATCAGAGGCGAGCCATAAAAACCAGCATCGTTAATGTTATCGTCTCGAGCATCGGCAGCTTGTATCGACGAAGATGGAGGCACATCCACCTCTGTTGCGTTTTCTTCGAAGGTTATCTCGTAATGCATCGTCGGATCATCTTTATCGCCGATGCCGTCATGATTATTGTCTTGAGCATCAGCTGCTTGGATTGATGAAGACGGAGACACATGTACCTTTGCCGTGCTTCCTTCAAAGGTTATCACATACGGCGTCCCCGGATAATCTTGACAAATGACCTCGTTTGGTGGCTGATGCATCGGCTCATTCCGGACTTGGTTCGATGGGGTGCTACTGACCACAGATATAGGCATTGGCGGTGCGTACAACATTTGATGATATGCGGCGTTGTCCACGTGGACGGGGTAATCGCACGACGCTAAATTCAGGATCGGCGGCTTCGAAGTACGGGCTTCGGAAACGACGGACGAATGTTGAGGGGAAATATAATCTTCCATAATTTTTGCCTTTTTCCCTCTGCGATGTTCCTCATTCGATCCGATCGTGATCACGTCCGAACCTTTTTTCTTCGCCATTTCGAGGTTTGTGATTGCACACACGACCAACTGCAAAAGGAAGACAAAAGTGAGAAAAGGTAAATTCAGATGTCTGCAGAAATAGAGAAATTAATTAAACAAACTTTAGGGGAGGAAAGAGCTTAATGAAGAATCGTAATATGACAATTGTTGTGACCAAGATTGATATAACAGAAAGAACAACGCCTTAAGAAAACGAAAAAGGGGTGCAAGATCATTTATATGAATGATTGTGTGGCAAAGCTTGAGTAAGTAATAACAGAAAATAACATGCAAAGGACGCACAGAAAACGGTATGAACAGGCAGTCATTGTTGACATTCTATGGTAATAATCCTCAAGAACAACATCATTCAACTCTATTTTCTGCCGAAAGGCATTCTTGAAAGTCTTGGAAAAAATTCATTCAATAAGTTCCTTATATCCATTAACTACAGAAGATTAATCTGAGAAATTTAAAATACCTCTTGACCCTTCATAGAGTACTCGTGCATGGTCCAACGTCCGTTCTTCGTCTTCTCGCTTCCGGTCGACGACTTAAAAGTGAATAGCTTGTTGTAACCGACGGTGTAGCCTCGATCGTCCACGATTTCTCGCTTATTCCCATTGCTCCAAGTCCCGGAACCGGCAGTCCTCTTCACCCTGGACTTGATCATCTTCAACCTAGTGAAGACGTAGAAGCTTTCCTTCGCATTCGCGTCGAAGATCTCCCAAGGATCTTCGTCGCCGTAAATGTCGACCTCGGGCATGAATGGAGGAATGGCCTCCGATTGCCCTTCCACCTTCTTCGCGAGGTAATGGAAGAAGAGGTCGCCCTCGGACGGACGAAACCGGTAACCGATCGGATACCCATCCATCGGTTTTATTTTCTTTCTCTCCATCTCTCTTCTCTCTCAAAGAACTCCCTATACTCTGTATCACTAGGAATTGATTTGTGTGTGAATGTGATTGTTCTCGGCTTAGGCCGGTAATGTTGATGCTCTTAAATAGAAGTGACTTTTGATCGGGAAATGGAAATGGATACCCAGCCGATGCTCTCTCAGAAATTACTTGAGAGTTAAGATTACTTAGTAGTCGTTGGTTCTATGCACTTACATCTTACTAAAAGAGGAATGGTGAACTTGCAATGAAAAGATTTAAATTCTTATTTAGGTAAGAATTAACTGTAAGTGGCGAAGTTTACTGTTCACTTAGACATTTAAAACAAAACTTGCCTTTTTAATCCGTACCATACCCTCTCATGGATATTGTATAAAATTAAGTCGGTAAATCCATTAGCAAAATTGAAACGTAGTTTGTCGATATTTTGGGTATGGACGAACGGTCGAGCGGTGCTCGAGGCGGATGGACCGCGTGTTCGAGGATGGGGATGATCCATCCACGCACAACTTTGGGGGATCTAATGAAACGCGATTATCTCCCACTGCTATTAGCCAAAGAAAATTGGATCCCAACATGAAAACAGCTTGCCTTAACCACGATACTTAATTAAACGCAAAGATTAATAACTTAAACATAAAGATTGCTTTGACGTATCTGTGGGTTATTTAGATTTGACCCGATCTAGTTGTAAAGGATGTGGATAGTGCACTCGTAAAGCTCACAACCATCTCGTCATGCATGTGTATTATAAATGTACAATCGCCCCGGCTAAAAAAGGAAAGTCGCTTAGAGAGTTGTATAAGATCGTTGTCACGAATTAAGGAGTCTCAACTAGTTCTTGAGAGAGAAAAATAGAGGAAGAATGTTGTATACGCTTCCCATTGAATATCGATTTTGTCCGTCCGACGAAAGACTCTTCTTCGATTGCCTTGCGGCTAGCGTGAAAGGGGATTTAGTGTTTCCTGAATTGATAGGCGAGTTCGATGTGTATGAAAAGGTACCATGAAAATTCTTCCACAAGAACACGGAAAAAAACTTGTATGTCTTCACCAAACTCAAGATGAAGAAGTCTAGAGTGGAAGAACGGCGGGTTCAGGATACTAGGAGGTTGCGAAAACCACCGACAGCAAAGATTGCCATGACAATGTCGATGGTTGCAACAAACCTTTCAACAGTGCCAGACTTACTAAAACTAATGTACGATACTATGAGTGGACCTATAAATAAATTGCACTATTCAAGAACCAATAATAGCCTGACATATTACTTGATAAATCAGTCTCAATAAGTTTAGCAAACTCTTTTCACAGCTCTTTTGAACTTAATTACAAACCACAACTTGTTACGTTCTAAAACGATTTACCACATTGTGGCCTTCTTATACTTAGTTATTACGACGACTCATAATTATGTATGATGCAATTAGTGTGCCTTAGAAGTGCCCATTTGATCTATTTGATTTTAGAGTGATTATCCGATTTGGAAAATTAAACAACCATACGCATCTTAACGAGAATATGAAGGACATGGATCCTCTACCTATACACATTTTTTTAATATCTTGATAAATTTTAACTGTTGATATAAATCTTACTTCTGGAAATCGATTGTTTTGATTTCTTGAGTCATCAAGGGGACCACTATTCGGGATAGAAAATTTTCAGTCCGAAATCTCAGGTTAAATATCATGAGATTCATGTTAGCACAAAGAGTTTTCATTATCGAATGAAGATGATCTGATTCTTTCTTATCGAGACCAATTTATTACGTGATATATCCACACTTCTATGAAATTACCAACTATTTTAATGGTTTGCATATTGACAATTTTTGTATAGACTTGCCAACATTTTACATAACAACATGATGTTTTGAATCTATTATCTCCTAGAAATTACTAACCTAAATTAGGGTGACCTACCAATCTTTTATCGAATTAAATTACCAATTACTTGTTACCGACTCTCATTTTTATTACTTACCAAAATTTATCTATGTATCTTATATCTTACCAACTTCTCTATTAAATTACCATCCTTTATTGGTGTTGGTTAATAATCCCTTACTTAGATATTACCAACTTAAAATAGCGCAACCCCCTAAAATTTTTCTATTAATTTGCTATTTAGTATTGGTTACCAACTCTCATTTGATTTACTTACCAACCTTTATTTAAATTTTTTATAGCGTGCCGACTTTTCTTGATATTTACAAACTTTTATTTGCATTTCATAATATTGTCTTGAATTTACTAACTCTTTTAGAAATTATCAACCTTAATAAAAAAAAAAGACTTACTAACTTTTCTACAATTAAGTTTTCAACTAGTTTTCGGTTACCAACTCTAATTTGAATAACTTATATGGCAAGTTTATTTTTCTTTTAATTACCAACTTTTATTTACCTCTCTTAATTATGTTGTAACCTTACCGACGTTTATATGAAATTATTAACTTTAACTTACGTGATTTTTCTCTATTTAAGTTTTCAACTATTGTTGGATTATCAACTCTTATTTGAGTTGACCGACGTTTCTGGGGATCTTTGTTAATTCACCAAATTTTCTATCGTGTTATTTGTTCTTAGGGAAAAGAGTTAATAAGTCACCTTAATAAAAGTTGGTAATCTTAAAGTGCTTATAAGGGAGGTAAATAAAGTTGCTTAAGGATAAGAAAAATCGGTAATATAAAAAAAGCGGCCCTATTTCCAACCTTACTTTTCTTAAGACACTACTTTTTTAAGTTTATTGACCGATATACTTCTCTCTCTCTCTCTCTCTCTCTCTCTCTCTCTCTCTCTCTCTCTCTCTCTCTCTATTCAGTGTATTGTTTCGTTTTTTTAGGGAAAATTATCCAATTAGTCTTAAACCTACTGTACATATACCAATTCAGTTCTAAACTTTTTAATTTTATCAATTGAGTCCAAAACATTTGCACGAAATTTTAATATAGTCATTCTGGCTAATTTTTGCTAAAAATTACTAACGTGGTGGTGTGCCACACAGCTAGTGAAGACTGGACCATCACTTCAGTGGTATCTTGCGAAAATTGATTGGAATAATTACATTGAAATTTCGTGCAAAGGTTTAGGACTGAATTAACAAAATTGATAAGTTTATAACTAAATTAACATTTGTACATAAGGTTTTATGATTGATTAAATAATTTCCATTTTTTTATAAGGCTAAGTAACAAAAGGTTGCGCTATTTCCACCTTCATTTTGGCTAAGACACGCATTTTTTTTCAATTAACTGACCAAAACACCCTCCGCTTTCTCTTCAATTTACTGTTCTTTTATTAGGCTAACAAACAAGATTGACTTTATTTGTATCATCTCTCATTGATTTCGCAACATAAATGCCCCATTACACCTAACAATATATCATCTTATCCTCCATCCTATCATCACTTTGTCTAGAGAAGTTTGTTAATTCTAATTTATGGTCTCATATTTTTTATCACAAAAGATTAGAAATTTCTAGCTATGATGGCTTATGAACACACAATCAGTTTCCTAATTTTCATCAAATATTTTGCGCGAAATTATATTTCAAAGTTGAAATTAAATTTCAATCTAATTAATAGTCTTTTTTTTTAATAGTCGATCTTCATAAAAATGGAAAAAAAAATTTGATCAAAATATGGAAAAAATTAACCCGTCCGAAGCATGATCAGACATTAAGCATGTTTATATTTAGATCATATCAAAACAAAACATAAGCACAAAAAGAAGAAAGACAAAACGGGACATCATAAATCTGGAGCGACGTGCATAGAGTTAAGCCATGCTTCATGCCTCCCCACCATTTTCTCTGAATTATATTAGTCAACTTCATTTTCCCGCGCATATGGTACTTTTCATAAAAAATGAAAAATTTAATTACTTCGATGACCATAACCCTTTATTTTTTGTCTTTTACTCTTTTTTCCTAATGATAACATTGGTTAATTCACACAGACGATATCATAATTCTTTTCCATTGACATATATCCTGCAGGTTCTTGATTAGAAGACCCAAGCCCTCTGCCGCTGTGTCGGCCCATCGGAGCTGATCAGGACGGGCCGAAAACAGGCTCATTTCATAAGCTGACCAACGCCACTCAAGTTTGCTTTAACCCGAATATGATAGCTGAGGGATTTGCAAGTTTAGCCAGAAAAAAATCCATGTCCCGTAGAGATCTCTAAGGCAACCATTTACCTTTTTAAAAGGAACAAGAAGAACTGCACATTACAATCTTGCAGGTTTTAGTTTTAGAACCAAAAATGAGTCACCATTGTTGGAGCAAAATGAGAGAGTATAAAGTGCAAAGTATCAGATGCTTTCTGTCCAACTTTACAACAGAACCTTCAACTTGTGCAATACACAAAATACCTCGAGTTTATGCGCTTTGGACAGATACTTACCATCCCCTCACGGCAAGAAAAATGCTTAATTATTTCTATACATGCTTGCATTACAGACTTTGACAATAAGAGGTTTCAATGGCATCGCTTCCATTTTGCTTGTCCTGAATCCTTGAACTTTTGCCAGGAGGAGAAATCAGGAATCCCTGTTTGCATGCCCAAACATCTCGAACGGAGCACTTTCTAGGGATTTCCCCCTAGTTTTCAGGCCTGGATCACAATGTATCTTCTCACCTGATACTAATTTTACGAGCTCTCCGGATGAGAGCATCAGGGATTTCTAGGCTCTCTTCTTAAAGCGTGGCATTTGGTAGACATGCCTCGCAAGAAAAGGTTTAGGAGACCTGTATTTCGTTATGAACTCAACGAGGAGGTCTTTCCAATGCGATCCAACCAAACTTTCCCTTACGGAAGTCTGTCAAGATGCGGAATGCAGCTTGATGAATATCCCCATTGAACAAGTTAAGAGCAACCTTCCGAACGAATCTGCAATTACGAAAAGGAGAAAATTAATTAGTCCCGGACCTAGAGAAGAGTGAAAATGGCTGCACATTGTCAGAAGCGTTCAAAAAGCCCAAGGCTATCTCTCAACTCCAAAGATAAAGATTATTTTTCTTGCTTTTTCTCCCATTTTTTTTCTTCATTATCCATATTATGTTTACTCTTTATTCTTGCTTGGATCCTAGGCTATTGGAAAATCTTCATGTCCAACTCATTGGAAATCTTAAAGGACCATGGTCACAAGAATCATATGCATACATGTCCCCACTATGACCATCTGCGTCGATCCTGTAGCGGTTCTGAAGGACCCCTGCACCTGAAAAAGAGGACTGTGGGTGAACAGTATAAAAAACAAGAGGTAAATGCAGTTGTTCACGAGAGGGAATTAGATAAGTACTGACAGCAACCTATTATAATGTGAATGCTCAAATTATTAAATGAAGCAGCACAAGCGAGATGGCAACGAGTTTTTTTATGAGCAAAGGCAAAAAATATAGACTCTAGAAAAAGCCTCTTGACAAATTGTGTGCAAGAGTTTCTCATCTTCTCTCAGAATAAATAATAAAATCCGGACAGTTTCCTCCAACTGACAATATTTTCTTCAGTTTCTCAAATGGTTGACAGACAATGCAAACCAGTTTGCACTTTTTCTCCCCTTTTTCCTTATTTCATTTTTCCTTTTTTTTTTTTGGGGGGGGGAGGAGAAACAGGGGTGTGGGGGCGTTTCAATGACACTGAGCTTCCATAGAAATGCAAATGGCTTATAATAACTAATTAAATTATCCTTAAATCAGTTGACGGCAAGTGCTGCAGCTCAAAAGGCAAGATTCCCCCAAGTCCACACTGAGGATTATATAGTCAATCTTGAAAGTTTTATTTATTCTCCACGCTTTTCAAATGAAGCTCCTACACCTAACTAAAAGCCTCACACTAAACCAAATCAGCCAAATAGAAAGTAAAATCCAGCATGGTTAACAATGGTGGAATGCATTGAGTGACATTTGAACAAGTATTACCAACTAACAATGGGTTATCCAGGGCTTTTCTAGCACTCAACTAAACTTCACCAAGTCTAGCAGAATTTCTGTTCTTGTAATATTTTTTACATCACACATTGCACCTAAAAGTAAAATCTACTTTTGCCAGCCAGCTACTGCCAGCCACAGAAGTCAGAGATAAACATCATAGGTCAAGGGGAATAATGCAATGGGCAACCTACCAACTGCGGGAAGCCTTGTTAGCATTTGTACAAGAATTGCAGCAACATCAGCAACATTGTAGGATCTCTCTCCAATGTCATCACAAATGGCAAGCTTTATAGCAGCTACCTGATCACTAATTTGCATAGGGATAATTCCAGGGGAGTCTAACAACTCGAGGTCATTCCCAAAGCGTACCCATCTTCAACAGTAAAATGAAATGCAGCTATCAGTCAAACAGATATAACTGGTGTAGCAGAATTCATCCAGCATATGTGGTTTACCTAGATAGTATTATTTTACTTGAAAATTTCCATCTTTTGGGTGAGCTGAAAAGAGTTCTTTAAGATACAAATGCCCAAGTAAATCTCTGAAAATAGACAATGTAGGATAATTTCATATCATCTGCCAAAAAAGAATTGCTGTAGTTTTGGACCGACTTTAGTGGTTTTCTCCATCTTCTTTTTGTTTGAAAGCAATAAATTATTATGATATATATCACTAGAGAGTCCAGAACTTTATAACTAGATTATAAGCACAGAACCTATTTATGATACTTTCACAGGGTATGTTGTCAAAAGGCACTTAGAAATTCAAGTAGAATTTCTTTTCCTTTTCCGGCTAGTTGAGATACCTCACAAACATAGCAAATCAAATCTATACGTACTTTAATTCTCTTGTAACACCAGGTCTGGGAGCCGCCGGACACATGCGTCGCTTCAACAGACGATTAATCAGAGAAGATTTTCCAACATTTGGATAACCAACAATTCCAGCTCGAACCTGCTCAACAGCAGAGGAGTTTATACAAACAGAAGATGAAAATGTGGTATAGAATGGAGTGCGGCAAGACTCAAAGACTATTATTAGGCTTCAAATTTGAAACAGTAACTGTAATGAACTGCCAGACTCAAAAGTAAATTAAACCCTTGATTACAGAGTTATCATCATAACACGATGCAAATAACAATATACGCATTCAAAAATTGGGTGGATGGTGACACCAGCCTGAGTGAATCCATATACCTAAAAAGAATAAATCAAAAGGTGTAAATAAAGAAAGCAGAGAACGTTCTTCTAGGCAGCTAG
Source organism: Syzygium jambos (assembly GCA_031216235.1). Lineage (NCBI taxonomy): Eukaryota > Viridiplantae > Streptophyta > Magnoliopsida > Myrtales > Myrtaceae > Syzygium > Syzygium jambos. The sequence continues at coordinate 25,798,151 of CM062230.1, forward strand.
AAAAGGAGTATCATTACTATGAAACCAGGGTTGATGGTGGAGAAAATGTACACTGTTACTATGATGTCATTCCACAGATTAGTTGGTAACAGGTGATTCTGGAAGCTGTTCCTTCACTGTAAGGCAGATGCCTACCATCTCTCTTTTCTCCAAAACCCAATATCAATAACCAAGAACCAAGATTCCCAGATACCCAGAAAATCTTTTTCCCAGTGTAAACAACATATGCCAAGTTCAGCTAACTAATTATAAAATCTGACGTCACGCTTCAAGCACTCAGCAGACGAAGTTTTGACTAAGATAATGTTTGGAAGATCAAAGACTGCTTTCTTGATTATGATAAGGGACATATAACAGATATCTATCACATACGAATCATAATTAGAAAACTCTAGATAAAGTATAGAAATATACTGAAATCGACATCCCTTTGTCTTGGAAAAAAATTCTAATCTAAAAAGTGAGATTCTGAAAATGAAGGCAAAAAGTATAACTGTTCATATGGCAAAGGAGAACAGATATCTGTAAGTCATATGCAATAAAGACAATCACATGAAAAAGCTTCTAAGGTTGCACGCTGCACATAAAAGTTCACTATATGCAGATTAACAAGTATTAAATGTTCCGACAAAAAAAAAAACAAGTACTAAATGAGTCCATTGATTTCAAAAACACTAAAACATGAAATAATCAAATAAATTGACGCGAGTGTTATTCAACAGTTGAAGGAACATACAGCTCGAGGAAGTAAACCTTTTGCCCGGCGTTTGACATTTACATCAGCTGCTAGTGTTTTTGCTAATCGACCTAGCTTCATACTCCCCTGCAGTTCCAATACAACCATCATTTGCTATTTCCATTAAAACCAAAAGCGCGAGGGGTTTCTAAAAGATACCATTCCGAGTTTTCCGTTTGAAAAGACGACTTTTATGCCTTGTTTAGAAAAATAAGTTGCCCAAGCATTCCGGTCTGCCATGGATATCATATCTTCTCGATTCAGCACTAAAATCCTTTTCCTAGTACCAAGCCATGATCCCATCTGCCCACAGAAATGAACTCATAACAATGAATTGTAGTATACTTACTATTTATGTGCTCGAAGCTAGTTACCCCCATGTCTGACAATGGCACAACAAATTACAATCCCATCAGGTTCACATCCCAATGCTACGGATAATCTACTAAATATTCTATTCTAGCTATTTTTTTCTGTCTCAAAGTAAACGTGAAGCTCATCTGGGTCTATTGACCTCGAAGTTCCCCGATTAACTTGTCCTTACGCAGATCTTATCTTTCAAGAGTATATGACTCTTCTACTATGCACATGTTAAAACAAACAAGATCAATATCTACAGCACATTCATGCTGTCCATGACGAGCGACCAACGCAGAACCAGCAATCTCACCTGCGGATGGCTTGTGGACAAAGGAATTCTCGCGTCGCGGACTTCTATAACAACATCCATCAACTTCAACTGCTCTTTAAGTTCTTTCTCCGTCTTCGCAATATGACCGGGATACCACTATCCATTGGCCATGACACCACAAAAATCCGTTACTCGACAACCAAGATAATTCAATCAAAACCCAGTTAAAAATACCACGATGTTAGAATCGAAACCACAGCGGGATTATACCTGAACAATACGCAAACCTTGGGTCCAGTGATAAAGATCAGCATCCAGATCCAACCAGTCCGCTTCCTCTTCATCGCCGAGCTGGGCAACCCCAGTTCCATGCCAACCCGAATTTCGCCCACCAACTATCTGCAAAAGTTCCCCTGAGAAACATTATCTCACACTATCCATTTGCAACCGAATTCCCCGAAACAAGACAGACCCACGATGCATTGCGAAGGGAAGCGTTATATTTGAGCGCTCAATCAAATTACGGCGAGAGGAAAAGCACTTGGATACTGCTGCATTCTAAAGTCTTTTTTTGGTAAGGACTGCCGCATTCTAAAGTCATAATCTTGAAAAACCAAAAAAAAAAAAAAATCTGTCCAACACGCGCGCGCGCGCGCACGCACACGCACGCACGCACGCACCAAGAGAGAGAGAAGGAGAGGACCTGAAAAGAGGGAGAAGGAGAGGGAGAGGACAGAGACGGCATGGCGACGTGAGGAGGAGCGAGGGAAGGCCTGGTACGGCGGAGAGAGAAGCTGAAGGAGGGGAGGGAAGGAGAGCCTGGTAGGCATAGGCTCGAGACCCGAGCGGCCATCTTGCTGCGAAACTGATGAATTTGGACAGGAATGCTTCGCTTTCTCTGCAGGCTTCAAGCTTCGGGCGGTAGCTGTTTGGCGATGAATGAGCGAGCGCTCCTGTAAAAGTATCCTCTCCGGTGAGACGACCGCTCTCAAAAGAAAATTTCCCTCAATATCTCCAGATAAAAAAAATTTGCTCCTTTTTTTTATTTTTATTTTCCTCCCTTTTTTTGCCCTATTTACTTGAACTAGCAAAATCACTTGAATGGAGTACGCGTCGGATACGTTTTTGCCCTGATAGTTAATTATAACGTGAGTTGAAATGGAGTTGCATTCGACCGTATGTTGATCCTCATGTGAAATTCTCCTATGCTTAGTTTTCAATATAAGAACCTTGCTCGTAGAAAAAACGATAGAAGGACGAAATCGCCATTTCTCGCTTCCGATTCCGATTCCAGTTACACCCTTTTTCCGATTGTAACGATTGGTAAGAACTTTAGAACAAGAACAAGCATTGCCACACAAGAAGAAATCCTTGACCGAAAGAACTCTCTGAAAACAATGTCTCGTCAGCTCATGTCCCTGGATACCAGATGTGAGCATTTTCACTCCATAGCCACGACCAGCATAACCTTCCCGAAGCTTGACTCCACAATTGCCATCAAAAGGGTGTCAGCACAAATTTTTCCATGGTATATATAGATTTACTATGCAGGTGCCAGATTTCATATAACGTGCAACACCACAAAATCTAGCACCCTCGACATAGCCAAAGGAGCTAACAAAGACAAAAGGATGCACAAGAGTTGCGATGTCAAAGATTGAGAAAATGTGACATCAGCACTAATATGTGATACTGAAATCAGTTGTGCCGTGATTGTAGATCAAATTACACGAAAAGAATACCGCTTACATGTTTGAATCCTTTCTTAAAGTTTTAGCTCCCGAGTTATTGGAACGAAGTGGTACACGACTCTTATTTAAGTTGACCAAGAAAGTAAGAGTACAGGTAAAAGAGTATGTTTAAGATCCGTCTTCACAAGCCTCTCCTGCAAACGAACAGTGGAAAGAAGTGCGAGTCACTTTTGAAGGAGAGAAGCCAAGTTCAGCTTGACATCTTCCCTAGCTCGTCTATCGAAAGGATCCTCGCCGATGTACAAGTCCAGAATCGACCGGCAAAGAAGTTTGCTCTCTATGCTTCCCACCTCCTTCCCATCAACTGCAAACATGACATTTAAAGAAGCATCAAGCAATGTCATACAATGTCTTTCTATCAATCAAGTCACATATAATTTTGTATCTGATGACTTCATCACCATTGATGAGTTGGTCAGTGAAAGAGCAAGTAGTTACAACCAATGCACTATTGGTGATCGAGGCCTTTCGTTGAAAAAATTTTCTCCATCAGCCGTGTTTCGAAAAATAATTCACACAATGGCAGCTCACTCTCATTGATGAACACAATAATCAACTTTGTGTTTGCCAGGGTGGTTGCTCACATACTATCGATAGAGCCACCATCTACTACAGTATACAGATCCACAAAAACAAAATTGCTTAGTCACAAACAAGCAGAGCAGAGTAAATCAATTAACACAAGTGCACAAGAACAGGAATAATAAAGTCGATGCTAGAAGTATATGAATATAAAATGTAGCGATGCCATAGAGCAAGGACTAAAATGAGAATATGCACAATCGCCATGACTATGGTTCAACAGGATTCGAGTCGCATATTCTTTAACTTTACTTTGAAGGTAAAATTCATATGCTGTGTTTGATGGATTGTATGCTAGAGAAACACAAGACGCGTGGAATATAACTGTTCTTCAAACAAGAAGATGGTACAATCTGAGTGTCTCAAGCAATCTATCAAATCATCTTACTCGTGGTGCGAAGTACATGACCCCTGTCTCTTGATAGGTCTATCACAGATCCTCGTGGTATTTTGTACTCATCCTTGAACTGGGAAGTAAATCTGCAGATTCATCCATCGAAGTCATTATTGATATGGAATACATGATACTAGATGCGCAAGAGTAAAAAATTTAACACAAACACGTCTTTCTCAGATAAAGCAACATCATGGGGAAAGGAAATCATAACAAGCCAGATTAGACGGGGATAAATCTTCAACTACTATTGGAAAAGAAGTGGCCATATGGAATAATATTCTACATGAAATTGCTCAAATCTTAAAACATCGAAAATCTAAAACTCGAAGAAAGTCATTTAGGAGAGAAGGAGCTTGAACTGTTCATGAGTCCAGTATCTTTTTAATTTCAGATACATCTAAATCCAAATTCCTTACTTTATTTATTAGAATAAGTTATATGCAGCTTACAACAGCTGCCAAGACCTCAACTCACCTTTGAAGCAATTCTTTATTATCTTCTGTACTGAACTTTTTGAGTCTGTTTCCAACTGATTCTTCAAAAGCACTGCGTACGGATTTTATACTCAATTTTCCATATACAATTTGAAGCCTGACAGTTATGCATATATCACCTTCCATCAGATCCTCCGACACTTCCTTGCTTTCCTTGAGCTCAGAAGTGGATAATTTTCCATATTTCTCCTTGAGCAACTTGTTTACATCTTTATCATCAGCATATACACCTTCACAGTCATAGCTTTGTTAGTGCTTGTGCAGATACCTTGAAGCAGAAAATATTATGATGCACTCAAAGTGCCACAAGCCGATACAGAAGAGCAGGTTTGATCTAGAAAGATTACAGTAGCATAAACAAGTTACAATTACAAGGTGATGCTCATTAGGCAAGCAATAGCCACCTGATTTATTCATTAATTATCTGGAAATGGATGTGAATGGTGGCACCCAATCAACTGTTCAAGCAATGCAGAGCATGTACAATAGAAAATCTGCACATACTAAGTGTTGGATTATATTGTAAGTAAAGCTGCTGATGGATGTAATGGAAAAGGAACCAACTGGACCTCATTCATGGACTATGAAGTGCAGAGTCTAGTAAGCTGTGGAGAATGCCAAAAATTATAATGTTCTAGATAGCAAATGCCTCAAAATTACTGCAACCACCAAGATCATTCACAAAATAACCAAGCCACGGATCTTAAAAAGGTTTGAGATGTCTTAATTACACAGAGGAGCTTTATTGTAGTATTCAAAACATTAGATCCCAAATGTTGACTGTAACAAACAAGAGCACTAATTCCATAAAAGCAAGCTCTAGGTCATGTTCACTTTCTGTAGAACCCTCCAACAAAGACCGGTAGACCCCCCAGTTTCAATGAAGTATAAACAAATTTTGTTCATCAATGAGTCATTTCAGCCGCTCATCCAGAGTCGCCCATGAATATGTCTGTCTAAATGAACAATTTCCAGCAGTTGCTTCGTTTTTGCCCCCTCAGCAATAGTTTCACATGCTGATCTTTCACCAGAATACTCGTGATCAGCCCTTAAAAAGGACAACGCAAAAGCTTCAATGTGATGATTGTTCGCAGAAAGCTTCCTCTAACAGCATTTACTGCCAAGTAATCTCGTCTCACTTAGATATGAAGGGCCTTATATTCCCAGAAATCTAGCTCTATAGTGAACAACCGAAGTCCGAAGACACCCCATTTCACTGGAAAATAAATAGGGACACGCACACACGACCATGTCAGTAATCACAAACTCCGGATACAGAAATATCAAGCTGACACCGATTCTTAAGCAAACAATATCTTCATCCAAATTAACAAGAATGCACGATCTTCAGACGCACTCGAAACATCAGAAGAAACGACAAATAATGCATGAATCCCAGAAAGAGTAGCGGAACTGCCGGTACCGAACGCATAGACATCGATGTTCTTCAACCCCAGCAGGCTCTTCCTCCTCAACCCGACTCCCAGGAGCTGCCGCGATCCGCCAACGACCGGAGGGAACGACACGCCGGTCCTCGACTCGACCACCGGAGGAGAATTCTCGGCCAGAGAGAGCGAGCCCCACAGGGGCAAGGAAGAGCTCCGGGAGACGAGGACATCGAGCGCGCTCTGGAGGAACGGGGGGCGCCGCGGGTCCCGGGACGCCGCAATGCCGGCGACGGCGGCGGCTCCGGCGGCGACGGAGGCAGCGGCGGCGACGGCGAAGGAGAGGGCGGAGGGGCGGGGGAGAGGGTGCTTGGCGGGGGGCTGAGAAAACGAGAAAGGGAAGCGAAAAGAGACCATGGCGCTTGCTTCGGTCTCTTCACCCCTTCTCCCCTCGAGAATTCAAGGAAATTAAAGTTTTGAACTTCGCGGAGTGAAATGTGTTTTGTGCGTCTTGTCTTGTCGTGTTCATTTGCTGGCAGTTTCCAGATTTCCTTCCGACACAGCTAAAAATCCATTCCGTGTGAGGACTACGGCACGGGTGTTTTGGTCTTTTCTTAGCTAGGATAATGACATAAATAGCTCTACGTAATCCTCTCATTTTTAATTTGTTCAATACGATTAATGCGATCCATAAACTTCAGCTTAATGTACAATATCGTCCTTGGACTTTAAGTTATTCAATATAATCCCTAAACTTTTTGTACATGTTCAAATTAACCCTAAACTATACAAAGATTGTGTAATGTTGTCCTTCAATAAATTTAAGTTTGGAGAGAATGTTGAACATTTTTAAATTATCTAAGGCTACGTTTGGTAGTCAGGATAAAATTCGGGATCTTATCTCGTGTTTGGTGCTTGCTCAAGATAAGATAAAATCGAATATATGAGAGATATAACCCGAATAAAATTATCTTATAGGGACAAGTGGGATAAAGGTGGATAGAATTTCTAATATCCATAATATAAAAGTTATTATTCTTAAATAACAAACTTGTTAAATTAATAAAATTAAAGTAATATTCGAATATAAATAATACTTTAATTTTAATATAAAAAAATTCAAAATAACAATAAATTCGCTTTTTTATTCTTGTTTTTATTTATATATTCAAATTTCTTTCTATCTAATGATATTTTAAATTTCATATATATATATATATATATACACACATTTATTTTTTATATTTATTACATATTTTAGGCATATTTGTATAGTTTACTATTTAATAAAATTTTATTAGAGAATGATGGAAGGGGAAGAAATGAAAAAGAAAATAATTAAAAAAGAGAGGGAAAATAATAAAAGATAAATAAATTTGAAATAGGTATGAATGTCGTGAGAAATTTTTATCATCTCCGTTTGTACAATTTTTAGATTCATTTACACTAATATAACGTTCATAGCAAACAATAAACATAAAAATATGTGAATATATCCGATTTTAGTACTGCGATTCACCAAACAATAAACAGGATATAACAAATCCCTTGAGTTTCATATCCTATCATATCTTATCCTATCCAATCTTATCCTAGTTAGAAATTCGGATGATCAAATGCAGCCTAAAGACTAGATTAAATATGTATCAAAAGTTCATGAATCATATTAAACAAATTAAAAGTTTAAAAACAACATTACACATTGAAATAAAATTCAAAGATTATATTGAACAAATTAAAATTTTAATATCACATCATACATTGAACAAAAATTCAATTCAAAGATCAATTGTGTCATTTTCTCTCAAAAGTAAGACTTTAGAAGTAGTCTAGATAAGATGCGAAGCCTCACATTGTTCGTGTTTACAACAAGCTATATCGCAGTTCCATCTCAATGCCATCTCCCCGAGTCCCCTGTTGTCATATGTTTCTCCTAGACGGTTGTACTCGCTATCAAAGACGTGCACAGCCAAACTGGTTGCAGCGCAAGACGCTGAATTCTGGACCATTTGGGAAACTAATGCAAACGGCAAACGAAAGTTTCAGATAAAAAATCACTCATCTTCAAGAGACGTTTGAAAATCACATCGACATGTTCAACGAATAGGAGCAGGGATACAGTTTTGATCGTGTCCATGCGAACAGGAATGGTCCTGCAACCAACCACAGAGAGGGAGCAATACTAACGCATCGTCCTCGTCTGCGAGTAAGATGGACATCTCTAGTCGTACTCCAGCTCATCGGGAGTAATTGGCCGTTTGAGGGGAATGACGGACTTCTTCTCGACGTCCCGAGACAATGCTTTTCTCATATCTGAAGATGAAGATGGTGGTCGTTGAGAGTAGCAGCAATCGATAGGGAAATGATGAAATTCACAGACTGAACATATTTCATTGGGGTGAGAACGGAGACTCACCTAAAGCATCTTCTTCACCAGAATAATAGCGTAGCACCCTTCTATAAATTACGTATCCTAGCTGAGAAAGGAGAAATAAAGAGAAGATGAGTCCTATAGACAAGAAAATAAGCAAATCCTAATTGTAGCAAATTAGTATTGCGAACACATTTCTGCATAAAAGAGGGCAACTGCTTGTGGACCCTGCACAACAGGGCATTTGTGCACGCATCACACACATACACTGATTAACTCGTTTGGATTCAGGATAATCCTAGGTATATTGGACAGTTTAAGATTGATCTACTAAATTGGTTTACGATGCCATGCACCAGATTTTCATTGGATGTCGAGCATCACGCTTATTTAAAAGGCACGGTTATAGTTTGCAACATTAATCAATAAACATTTTAGTAGATTAGCTTATGAATAATTACACAAATGGTCATTGAACTATGGCCCAATGTGCAATACCATCCCTGAACTTTTAATTTGTCCAATATGACCCCTAAATTTTAGCCCAATGTGTTAATTAAAAGTTTAGAGACGGTATTGCATATTTGGCCATGGTTCAAGGACCATTTGTGTCTTTTCCCCTAATGTTAATATGCCTAACATTACTCGATACGATTTCCTATAAGTAAATAAAGGCTGAGATTCTATAAGGCACTAACGGACTTTCACTTCCCATGACCACGCTCACGCATGGAGCTGAGCATCTTTTTGGTGTCTCACAGGTCAATTCAATCGCAGCTGACGGGTACAGAGAACCTGAACTTATGGTTGGGGGTTTGGAGACACAGGCTACAAACTCCCAAAGCTCAGAATTGTTTCAGTAAATTAGGGGCTTCTCTTTTCATTAAAAGAGTTTTGAATCCTAATCCCTTCATCATTATAATGCATGCAGTTCTCTCATGTCTGAGCACATTGGAAGAATGCATGTCTTTTCTAAGACATTATTGACGGAAAACAAAAAAAAAAGAGGACTACGGAGAACAACAAAGAAGGTAAATTTTTCAAAGGTCGGCAAAGAATTCAGCTAGTCGAAAAAGGTTCACCTTTTCATACATCTTTATGGCTGGAGTGTTTGATGCTCGCACAAACAGATCAACAAAGTAAGCCTTATCACTGCCAAAGAAAAGTTCTTGTAGTGTTAATAATGGAAAATAAAGCACATGACCTCCTAATAGATACAACTTATAATGAAACCCTCAAATGAAAAAAAATAACGTTATCAATGTTTAGGCAGTATAAAAAAAATCAGAATCTAAATAGACAGGTCCAGCTAACATTATATCCAAGAAAAAAATGAATACAAATGAACAAGCACAGTGTCTTCTCTGACTATTTTCCCATAAAGGAAGAGAAACAGATGAGACGGACGGATGTTCCAAACTCATATTAACAACTGAAACAAATAAAACAACCAAGTCTTCATTTGATTCAATCACCTAATCAGTTTCCAGATGATTTAATGCACTAGGGGAAAAAACTCCTGGCTCACGAGACAACATATCAAGCATATGACTGGATTTGCCATCAATTTGAAATAACTAGTGCATAGGAAGATTGCAGGATATGCTGAAAGGAATCTAGATCAGGATTTGCAAGTATGTGACTTTAGCACTTACCGAGCTTTTAGCCAAAATGTGACCATTAGGAGAGAGAGAAACCAATGTCAATGGAATCACTCCAAGAGAAAGTATTCGCTCTTTAGTTAAAAAAGTCATAAATCATTGAGACCCAAAGAACCTGAACCAACTTTAACCTGCTAGGTGACAAGGCTTCTATCAGTGGCAGAAGAAACCTAAACAGAAACCATCTTGTCTGTTTTGTGTTGTCCAGTATTCGTAACTCAACTAGTGTACTGTATCCCCACAACTGAAAAAGCAATTCAATGAATAACTACCTACTCCATGACCCTTTCCAAAATGACTCAACCCATCCATCCTTTGGCACTAACAGAAGAATTTTTAATGTCTCTTCATGGTTCAGTAATCTGGGACCACTTAAAGGTTTCGGTGGTTCTTCGTTCATTTGTCCTTGAATTCCCCATAACAACTTTTTCACTATGGCTCAAATGACTTATGCAATAGCACAATGGTAGCTATACTACCTTCAAATGGCTGCCTGCTTAGTAAAGACAGGAGCTGACAAGACAATAATTACTAGATAGCACATGCACAAGTCTTACAAAGTCAGGCCAAAGGTTTTTGCTTATATCAAAACATGTAATACCATAGTCCTCCTTTTAAACTGAACCAAATACGCCTTATGCAATAACAGAAGAGGGAAGAAATAAAAAGTTCCATTTCTCATTATATCGTGCTTCTACATTATAAACTTTTGCTGACTCTTCTTTATTTTACTATCTGAGAGAGGCCGAGACAGAGAATAAAAATAGCACCTCCACATCATGCTCCAAATCCTATGGAGAAATTTAGGGAATTATTCACTTGACCAGGGAACACATATGCTCCAATTCAATTTCTATAAGGCTAAAGCATTTCTCTGGTCATTAATGAAAAGGTAATTCACACAAATTCAGCGATAAAGAGATTCGACCATAGCTTAAATCAGCCTTTTCTGAACAAAAGGAACAGAAGGTTAGTATAAGATAACATTGTGCATTTCGCTTACATCTTGTCACTATTATCTTCCAGCAGATTCATCAGTTTCTTGGCCACCTGTTGCCTCCGATACTCTGGAGCAACAGTTACAGCAGTTACGTGCCCATGCCAAGATTCACCCTGCCCTTCAACTTTTCCCATAACTGCATCCATACACACACAGAGGAGGAAAATGAAAGTTTTGTTTAAGCGATGCCTGGATAATATATGGGAAGAATTTACAGCGAAGACCAACAAAGAAGCTACAACAGAAGTGACAATACTGGCACACGAGGAAACATTGCAATCCCACATCATCAGATTACCCTCACCAGACTTGCTCGTCCTGCTCTTACCCATCCATTGAAAATAAAAGCACTTCACTTAGACTCTCGTCTCTATATGGCAATTTTTATACCATTCTCTCCTATTCACAAGCTTCAATCAAACTTCTGATGACTCTGAATGAACAATTACCACTTAAGTACATATAAGGGCACATGTTCTATCAACAAGAAATCCCATATAACAGCACAGCAACCATATCATCACATCGAAAAATTGTGTAAGGATAAAGTGAACTTAGTGATAGCTTCCAGAGCTCCTATCCCTCTACCCTACGGGCATCGAGTGGACAAATGCTACTTCTTGCACCCATTAGTACTCTTATCATCTATTCTCTAATTCTCTACTAATGTCAGGTCGCATTGCTCTGGGAAAACATTATGTGTTTGTGTGTGTCAGAGAGAGAGGCACAAGCTCTCGAGAGAAACATAAGCCCACGAAAAAAAGGGGTTCTTCCTCCATGAGCACGAAATCACGCAGCGCAATCTCCGCAGGCAACGAACCGTGGAACCGAGAAATGAAATTCAAGATCAAGAACCTCATATGAACCGACAAGGGTATCCACAAGAACCTAAGAAACAAAAATGGGGAAATTCCAGCTTACTCACTGTAACCCATGATTCGGTTGCCGGGGCCTTCGGCGACGTGGAAGTAATCGGGCCATCTCGCCAAGTAGGTCATGTAGAACGACATGTTGAACTGCGCGGATTCAAAAATTTCAATCCTCAAAAGCCAGTCTTTCGGGCTGAAATTTACGGAATTGGAATCGGAGAAGAGCTGGGCGAAGAAGAGCTCACGGTTTCGGTAAGGTGGTCGAGATTGACGGACGCGAAGCGGAGGAGGTCGTCGCAGCAGAATCTACGGATCGTCGTCATCTTCTCTTCGGTGTCGGGGACTCCCCTTCGGCTGCACCAGATGACGATCTCGAGCACAGAGAGATCAAGGGCGTTATTAAGCCTAGTGCTCGGCAATCCGGTTTAAGTAAAGCTAAAAAATGAACCCGGTTTAACCCATTTTTAGTTTTCCCGCACGAAAAAATAATTCCATTTTAGTTTCTGCAAAAAGAGTTCAATTTTTAGAATATCAGTTTTCCATACCAAAAAATGGCCCGGCTCTTTTAAAAAATTGGATAAACTTTACCTTGCATTCCAATTCCGGTCTAAACTATTTTTCATCTCACAACTTTTATTCGTGTGTCACGGGCCGATAATTTGGGAATGACCCATACGGCAACTTAAGCTTCCTTTTATTGTTGGAACGCTCAGTCTAGCTTGCATTGTTGGAACGTGCAAGCCATGCCTTTTATGCCTGGGCCAAGCCTTTTTTCAATCGCTCACTCGAATTCTAAAGAGAATCTAAAGAGAGAAGCTAGAGAATAAGAGTGCTTCTCATTATTTGGATGATTCAAATGAGAATGAAGGCCCCTTTATATAGTAGAGGGCTTCGAATTACAACCATTTATCGTTTCCTAAACGAGTGACCGAGATCGCATTGTTCCCGTTTACCACCTATCGATATTTGTGCCGAAAAACTCTCTAGAACCCTGGCACAATTATCGTCTCACATCATCCCTAGGAATGTTCCAGAAGCTCCATTAGGTTTTGGACGAGCATTCTTTGATGGTGCACGACCTTTGGTGCCTGAAAACCTCTCGACTGTGACACATGTCTCAATTGTAACTCGAATTTTTTTATTGTCTCGTGAAAAAGCATAAATTTTCAGTTGGTATCCAAATACAGTTCTCATAGAATTTCCGTCAAGTTTCCACCAAGCACATATGGAACGACATGTCGATCTTTAACAATATCATTGGATGAAAACTTGATGAGGGCCGAATTTGGATATGGACTATGAGACAAAAAAAAAGTTTGGCCAAGAGTTAGAATTCGAGTTAAAGTTAGTACTATTTTATAAAACAAAAGAAAGTTTAGATCAGAATTGAGAGACGATCTAAAGTTTGTGTTTTTTTACGAGACAAAAAAACATGTTTATGATCAAAATTGAGACCCAACCAAAAGTCGGTCATTTTTAACTTAATTAGGCCGAAAACATGATCATTCAATTTTATTTTCTTTTCATTTTTATTTCTTAGATATGAACCGGACCGGACCGGACGTGATAAGAAACGAGTCGGTCTTGCGATTGATAGCCCGAGCTAGACTGGACCGGTGCTGATTGACCGGAATTACCAATATCTCCGTTCTGTGTATCTTTTTTTCTCCATCCTTCGCCACCTCCTCCTGCTGTTCAATCGCGAAGCCGAAACGAAACCCTAGGATGGACATCCTCAAGCAAGAACTCCTCAAGAAGCGCCAAACCCTCGCCGAAGAAACCGGCGGCCGGCGCATCTTCAAGCGCTCCGAGATCGAGCAGAAGCAAATCCAGAAGCTCCGCGAGCAAGAGAAGCGCGAGCTCGAGGCCAAATCCCGCCGCCACTCCTCCTCCTCCTCCTCCGACGCCGCGTCCAAGCCCGACAATCCCTCCTCCGCCGCCGCCTCAGCCTCCTCCGCCGCCGTCTCCACCTCCGCCGCCGCCGTCGCGTCGTCCAAATCCCTCACCCACGAGCAGAACATCGACAACCTCGTCCTGCCGAGGCAGGAGGTGATCCGCCGCCTCCGGTTCCTGAAGCAGCCGATCACGCTCTTCGGCGAGGACGACGACGCCCGGCTCGACCGGCTCAAGTACGTCCTCAAGGCGGGGCTGTTCGAGGTCGACAGCGACATGACCGAAGGTCAGACGAACGACTTCCTCCGCGACATCGCTGAGCTGAGGAAGAGGCAGAAGAGCGGGATGATGGGCGATAGGAAGAGGAAGGAGAGAGACGACGGCGCGGGGGAGGACGGAGAGGGCAGGAGGGGTGAGGATGAGCTGAGTGGTGATGGAGGATCGAGCGGAGCCGAAGCCGATAAGGATTTGAAGCGGATGAAGGCGAATTTCGACGAGCTGTGCGAGGAGGATAAGATTTTGGTGTTTTTCAAGAGGTTGTTGAATGAGTGGAAGCAGGAGTTGGATGAGATGCAGGAAGCAGAGAAGCGGACGGCGAAGGGGAAGTCGATGGTGGCGACTTTCAAGCAGTGTGCTAGGTACTTGCATTCGCTGTTCAAGTTTTGCAGGAAGAAGGTGAGGTTTCTGTTCCTGAAAATTTTGTCTTGACTAGGTTTCTAATGTCTATAACTTATTTTTAAGGCAAAAGGGGAAGTTGATGTTTGTTTCACTTATTGTGATCTTCTTATTTGGAATAACTTCTTGTGATCCTGATACTGATTCGGATGATTGACTTGCTCGAAGTGTAGATGCGTGGATGTTTGTGGTTAGCTCTTGCTACCTTGCTCGCTCTTTGTTGGAAGTTTGAGTGTTTCATCCATGTGGTGAAACACTGAAACCTAATCAATAGGCAGAAATTTGTCAAACTCTAAATTACTGAAAACTGAGGGAGAGGGATCTAGTTTCATTCACTAGTGTGATAGATTAGATTTCTTCATGCTCACTTCTTTGTTGGTTTCACGGTTGATTGTCAATCTGGGAGTGGCGGTGCTCTTTGCTGTGTTATGAGAGTGAAAGTAATAATTCTCTGTAACTGGCGGAATAGTTTCTGTGAGGAGATTAATCGATTATGAGTACTCTTGGTGCTTGAAATGCATCTGCCTACACGGTGTTCCAAACCTTGTCATGCCTGTTTGCTTCTTTCTTCTCATCTGGATTTTTTTAGATTTCAAGTGTCTTAACAATAGTTTCAGCCCTTCTTTTATGGGTAAGATATGGAGGGAGAAGATGAGAATTGAACCCAACCCTCTTATATTGAGGAGATGGACCTCCTCCAAGCCGAGCCCTTGTGCTTGAGTATAGCCTTTGTTACTCTGAATTAATAAGGAGTTGATGGTAGAAAACATCACCTATTGTCCACAGTATTCCCCATATTATATTTCTGGGTGAGCACAATTTCCTAATATTGAAATTATTGTGCTGAGACTATTGTAACAATTGGATAGGATTGCTAGGAATTTTCATTTTCATTCACCCGTTCTGTTACACCGTTCTCGCCCAATAATATATCTTAGGTTGATGCTTATACCATGTGAAACTTTGACATGGTATCACACACCTTCTCTTCTCTTCCTTGAGGTTACTAGTGTTGGGCCCTCATGCTATAGTGGTAACAAAATAATTTTTTTTATGCAAAGATTCAATTTCACTCAGGTTAACTGGCTGGTAGTTTCATAGTTCTGTGCATCGGCTAGCTTCACTTAAAGTGACGTATAGAAGGCAGATTTCAGAAAAGTTAACTTTCTTTGCTTACTTTCATTATCGTGGATACATTTGTAATCTGGAACTTGTCATGGTAGTTTATATCATGCGGCATTATTTGAATCTTTTGGAGTTGAAGGAGCTGGTATTGAATATTTATAGATTTGGAGCAGTTCGTATTGCTTGGTTGTGGAGATGGTAATGGAGTGAGCAGATATTGATAAGTGAGATGGTCATACCATAATGAACTAATCCTTTTTTCTCCTTCTCTTATCTGGGTCGAGAATGCATGGATAATCTGTGTCTTGTGTCTATGAGTGGACACTTCTTTTTTTTCTCTCTCTTTTTTGCGGTTTATGAGAGGACAAATCGATGAAGTGATACTGATTGCATCTCTGGTTATCTAAATCTCCAGGTTCTCCCTGATGATATCCGGCAAGCATTGATGATAGTTGTTAACTGTTGCATTAAGCGAGACTACCTAGCAGCAATGGATCATTACATAAAATTGGCCATTGGAAATGCACCCTGGCCTATTGGTGTCACTATGGTTGGTATCCACGAGCGTTCAGCTCGTGAGAAAATCTATACAAACAGTGTGGCCCATATCATGAATGACGAGACAACCCGTAAGTACCTGCAATCAATCAAGAGATTGATGACATTCTGCCAGCGGCGATACCCGACCATGCCTTCAAAAGCTGTTGAGTTCAACAGCTTGGCCAATGGTAGCGATTTGCAGTCACTGCTGGCTGAAGAGAGGGCTCCTGCCGGCAATCAAGCTGCTGAGGAAAGGCTCCGGTTGATGCCTGCACCATGGGAAAGCTAGTTCTGTCTCATTTACGATTATTGATCCAAACGGTAAACTCCACATGATGTCTGATTCCTTGCAAATCTGTTACCTTGGCAAAGCTGTAGTCATTGAACTTCATAGCTGTATTACTCCTGGATATAGTAAGGCTCTGGAAATTGCTGCCGATTGAAAAGCCTTTGTCACAGAGATGAGTTTGTATTTCTCTTTTCATGCTATTGCGAATAAGGTATTGGGTACTCTATTTACTATGTAGATTAACGTCCATCTAGACCATTGATTATGTGGTTCTCATAGTGTAACGGACATAATTAATGGTTTGGGACAAAATCTCACTTTTTAGCCTACATGTATACGGAGGAAGTTGGACTTGCACCTTCCCCCGACCGCCCTCATTGCGGGTTATTTGTTGCTTCCTTGTGTTCTTGAACCATCCTCGCCACTCCTTCAAGATTTACATTAATGGTCAACGCCCTTGTCCAACAAGACACGTCTCATGGATTGCTTTTCCCGATCAAAGTTGTTCGAGAATATCAGATTACTCGTGCTCTCCTTTACAAGCACGGCATCTTGAGCCAACTGAACTCCCCTCAACGGAGCTCTCTTTCGCCCATTAGATTTGTCTTCGTCTTAGAAAATCGAGGATCTTTTCTTAACATCCCCCGTACAAGTTGGGAAACATGTTCTGATATCATCTTTGACTCTCTCTCTCGGAAGCAGGTGCGGGACAGCACGCACTTTGAGGCGGTAGGTATCACAATTGCACTGCCGCCAGCGACCTTGTTGGCAATGTAGCGATGGCAGCCAGTCACATTGTCACCGGCATAAAACAAGAACCGGCAAACGAGCTAAGAAAAACGATCTTTAGCGACATGGCAACGTACTTCTAAAGATCTGAGGGATGTTGCAAAACTGACTAGGAAAATTGCAACAGCATGAAAAGTATTAGGCGGACTTATAAAACTTCAAGGTGAGCACCGGATCCTGCTCAATTTGGAAATCCATCGGAAACGGCTTAAACCGATTAATTCGATTTCAGGTCAGTTCCAAGGAGGGGTGTGGTTCCCGATTCCAAAGCTAGGATCGGCAGTATTGTCCTGAAACCAGTTCAGCAAAGCTACTTTTTGGAGTGAATCGACCTTTAACTTGTTTTGAAGCCTCTTTTTTGTAAAAAAAAAATCGATTTATCATTACCTTCGCCATTAGTGTAAAAAAAAGCTACTTACACATTCATCGTTAGATGTAATTGCCATGTTTATAATCTCAGTTGCAAAATAATCTCTACTTATACATGTCACCCATTAATAAATGTGTGAAAAATTATTTACACTGAGGATTAAACCCAGTAGAAATTTCACCAATAAAAGAAAATTTTCAGCCATCACGGTTTTCAATTTAAACAAACAACCGCATAACCACTCGACGTTCGGTGACATCCTTGCCTTGGGATATGCTTGGATAAGTACGGGTAAAATCCCGGATATCGTATACAAGTCTTAGAGATCATCCCACCCAAATGAATAAGGATTTAGAAAATAAATAAGTAAGACAAATTTGCTTCTACCCTAAGCAACTCCAATGGCAAAGCCGTCGGTTGGCTTCGTTGGCGACCGCTGCGCGGTGGCCAGGCGACCTCATCATGGTGGTCGCTTTAGATTCGAGCTCTCGATTCCTGCTAATTAGTCTCTCTCTCCCTATCTCCACTTCTACCCCTGCGGGCGGTTTACCACCGCGCACCGGCCATTGGGACCACCTCAACGGCGGCCACCATCTCAAGCTCGCGTCTCTCTCTCTCTCTCCATTCGACACGGCGGCAGGCGGTGATGGTCGCTGGGTGGGCCTCCCCGACCGCAGCGGGCTCGCGGCTGTCGACCGCTCGGCCCTGAAACGTCCTAGCCAGATGCCTGGCGCTCTTATTTAAATTTCTGAGTTTTATTTTTTCGAGTTTTTTTATTTAAAATTTCACCAAAATAATAAAAAAAAAATCTGGAGTATAACAAATTCTCGTCGTTGTTTATTATATCTAATCATACTTTATCTTAATTAATGGCTCGACGACCAAAAGCCCCCCCTCCTAATTTTATGTCTCAAATCCCACGCTATAAAAGTCGCATTCCAGACCGCAAATTTGCTTAGACGGGCATCAGAAAAATGGCCAGCGCCGGCGCCGCCCCAACGCCGCCCCCGGAGTACAGGCCCTACCGCCACCTGAGGACCCTGACCGGCCACTCCGGCGCCGTCTCCTGCGTCAGGTTCTCGAACGACGGCAACCTCCTCGCCTCCGCCTCCCTCGACAAAACCCTAATCGTCTGGTCCTCCGCCACCCTGTCCCTCCTCCACCGCCTCGTCGGCCACTCCGAGGGCGTCTCCGACCTCGCCTGGTCCTCCGACTCCCACTACATCTGCTCCGCCTCCGACGACCGCACCCTCCGCATCTGGTCCTCCCGGTCCCCCTTCGACTGCCTCAAGACCCTCAAGGGCCACACCGACCTCGTCTTCTGCGTCAACTTCAACCCCCAGTCCAGCCTCATCGTCTCCGGCTCCTTCGACGAGACCATACGCATCTGGGAGGTCAAGACCGGCCGGTGCCTCAACGTGATCAGGGCCCACTCCATGCCCGTCACGTCCGTCCACTTCAACCGCGACGGCTCCCTCATCGTCTCCGGGAGCCACGACGGCTCGTGCAAGATCTGGGACACCAAGAACGGGGCTTGCTTGAAGACGCTGATCGATGATACGGTGCCCGCCGTTTCCTTCGCCAAGTTCTCGCCCAATGGCAAGTTCATCCTCGTCGCCACTCTCAACGACACCCTCGTAAGTTTTCTCTTTTTCTGGAACTTGCGCGATATGTCATCGATTATTGTCATCGATCGTTGTAAGTTTCCAGCTTGTTGATATGATTGGTGATTGCTTCTTCTTATTTGAAGATTATGTGGTCATTTCAGTTTTTGATTTTCGCTTGCGTTCATGGGCTTTGCTGATGAGTTCAGAATCTTGTTGTTGGACCAGGTAGATAGTTTGAGTATATCCGTAGAAAGGTAAATTAAAGAAGGAGAATTTGATGCTTTCGAATGAATGCAATAGGGGAAGAAATATTAGTGGATGAGCAAAAAAGTTGGCGTCGCCAATTCGTCTCCAGTTGTATGACATTTTGTGCATTGGGTTGCAGAAGCTGTGGAACTACGCGACTGGGAAGTTCTTAAAGATTTATACAGGTCATAAGAACAGTGTCTACTGTTTAACTTCTACGTTCTCTGTTACGAATGGAAAGTACATCGTTAGCGGCTCGGAGGATCGGTGCGTCTGCATATGGGATCTCCAAGGGAAAAACCTAATTCAGAAACTTGAAGGCCACTCTGATACAGTCATTTCTGTCTCGTGCCATCCGACGGAGAACAAGATTGCATCTGCCGGCCTTGATACTGATAGAACCGTGAGGATTTGGTTTCAAGATGCTTAAGTGCTTAGGCTGTGATGTATAGGTGAGTTTTTGTATCCCCTATCGAATGTCTAGCATCTTTGGAAAATGAAAGATTGTGGATGGAGCATTCTCTGCTTAGTGTACATCTTTTTCGCCATAATTGAAATCTGCAAAAACCTTGTTCCTACATGACCCGATCAATTCGATCGGGCATTCACCGTCTATTTTCATTGTTCAACTCTTTGACAGCATGAAAAATCCATAAGTGCCTGTTTTGAGACCTGTAGTTATCTTTTGCTATACTGCCTTCTTGCTGCTATATAGTGATACTAGGTTGCTTCAGCTTGCTTACAGTTGATGTTCTTGTCCGTCTCTCCACCCCCGGCAAAACTCATGAGAATATTGAATAACAGATTAGTTTTATCAATAAGTATTCAGTGAATAGGAAAGTTTCTTTTATTTCTGTCATCTATACTCTAATACAACCTGTCATCTGAGTGCGATGGAACTGCATTGACAGATATGAGAGTGGCCTATAGGCGTTCATGGGTTTTATGTCACGCAAAGACGATTCTGGTGGCTTCCATGAAATGAAAGCACTGGGTTTTACTGATCTAGCTTTAGGGAAGGAATTTATCTTTGAGGAGCAAAGATATTGGTTGTCTTGCTATGAATTAGTTTCCTGATTCAAAGCTTCAAGTCTTCTGAAGATTCTAAATTCATTCATTTCCTTTCACATGTCAATTAATGATCAGGGCTATGTACCTTGACATATTTTCGGCTTTTTTTTATCTAGTTTTTGAGATGCTGGATTCATGGACAATTGTTGAACTTATTCTGTGCTCTCTCGCGTGGTTTTTGTAGATGGATTTCAAGCTGTTTCCCTGGATGTCGAGGAGGGTAATTTGCAGGTGTAGCGGGCTCGAACAATCCAAGTGCTCTTCCTTGTTCCGATGTGGGTTCAAGCTTTGCTGTCCTCGCATGCGATGGGTACTATAATCTACCAAAGGCTACTGAGACCCACAAGCAGGATGAATGTGTAAGACTCCATAATAATTGGAATCCTTTTGGGGATCAGTCGTTACTAGATTATGATCCAGCATAGATAATCCATGTGGTGTAGAATCTATCCGATGTACTAGTAGATGTCGATACATTGTGTACTGATTTCTCCCCATGGTTGAGGATTACTCAGCTTGAATTATATATCTAATGGGTTGTACTGACGGTGTAGGAGTCTTACTTCATTCCTGATAAGGCTCTTATTCTGTTTCTGAGAGGTGCCCCATTGGTCCTGAAGAAACGCTTCCATCGAAATAAGTTTCATGGAATGTGTAGGGGCTCTTTTCTTAGTGACAGCTCCATCCATTTTGTAAATCATCATCTGTGTTCCTAGGGTTACTGCTCTTCAAATGTATTCATCAACTAAATGGAAACGGTATGTTTTTCTATTAAGTCTCGACCCGATCGTAAATCCATGGCAAAAAGTATAGATGGGGTACAGACACAACATCGTCGGATGGAGGCAGTTTGAAGCACGGTATGGCCAGTTTCCATTTCAGAACTGTTCTAGTGTCCGGGGGCAACGAGGGGCGCAGCGCTGGAAGCAAAGAAGCCACGGCATCTCCATGGACAAGTCGAGATACTGGACCGGCTTTGGGTGTTGCTAATAAACGATCGCTGCTGGTTCTCACAATCTCCCTTCGCTTAACAAGTGCTTTTGCGCCGCCAGTTCTTGACTTTCCATGGACGGGCATTGCCCAAAAACCTGCCCGACCCGGCTTCAAACCCCGAAATTTTGTTGGTATACTGCTGCACTACCAGAACAGACGAGTTCAACGCGAAATTAGATGTGACGATCGCATCTCCTAAGGCTCCCAACTCCGGATACTCGGTCAATTCCGACAGGCTGGCCGCGAGTGGGGACGTGCTTTGCTTCCCTCGTCCCACAATGCACAATTCATACGATTCTCGCTCCATTATTTGCCTCATAGCGGTCAGGGTTTCATGCAAGTCGTTCACCACTTCCTCTATGTAAGAGAAGGACTGATTGTTCATCGTCTTCGACCTGAATTCGTTTACGTACTCTTCGTCCATTGCTCTTTGCCTCGCATGCTCCTCAAAGACTGTAAGAGCCCCTTCGCTGTCCTTGGGGTAGTCCAGCGGTGCGCGGTCTATGGTGCCTTCCCCTTCGAAGAACCGTACGACCGTCAAGTGAACCTCAGGCTGGAGTGCCATCCTCCAGGCATACGCTAAGGCCTCCCGATCATCAGGCCCGCACACGAAGAACACTAACAATGCGCGCCGTCTGTGGTTGGACATCCCTAGACCCCGGTTGACCAGCAGAGCTACGGAGCACGGTGCTCCCGCCAGCACATTTTGGTTGACGTCTTTGATGGAAGAACTGCTGCTCTCGGATTCGTCATTGTTCTTGCCCTGTATGTGGAACGGTATGATTATGATTGAAGCTCGCTTGTCTTCCGCGATGCTGCAAACGTCCATGTGTATCGTGGCGTAGGGCGACAGAGCGGACAGAACTTCGACGGACACCGTGTTGTTGCTTTCCCTTTCATAGTCTTCAAAGGCTTGGACGATCTGATCCGAGTCGGCCTTGGCATTCTCCTCGCTTGCCCTATGGGAATTTGGCTTGTACGCATCGTGCACGACCAGCATCGCCGCTGAAGTGTGCTCTGTGAGCTCCACCAGGTGGACGGCCGTGACGTTGATCGGGGACTCCCTGGTAGCATGAGAGAGCTGCAGTAGGTTCACGATGCCGCGCATGCTCTGAGTCGAGTAGATTCCCGCGAGGACTTGAAGCGGCGAATCTAGTCCAGTGCTCTGGATGGTCCTCCGTTTGTGCAGCATCAGAGGCTTTTCAATTCTGTAGGTGCGCCTGATGATTGGAGGGACCGTGAATGTCATCACCAGGAGTGCTACAACCATCACCGCAGATGACTCGATGTCCAGAAGCTGTATCGCACAAACAAAATCACACGGTTATGAGACTTAAAAAG
Source organism: Syzygium jambos (assembly GCA_031216235.1). Taxonomy (NCBI): domain Eukaryota; kingdom Viridiplantae; phylum Streptophyta; class Magnoliopsida; order Myrtales; family Myrtaceae; genus Syzygium; species Syzygium jambos. The sequence continues at coordinate 25,820,967 of CM062230.1, forward strand.
CTAAAATCGCGGTATGAACGGCAATTACAGAGCCGTACCAACAGATCCCGCCCAATGTTGATGACGATAATGGCCAATAGTCCTTTGGTGTTCATGAGCACTCCGAGCGTCACGGATTCTCGTCTTTCCATTTTGTAGTATATGGAGATGAGAAGGGTGCTCAAGAACTTGGCGACCCAAGCCAAGCATATGAAGACGGCCACGTGCGCACCGGTCCTTCCTTTCGGTATCATACTGGGGACATTGGTCCGGAGGCCGTTCAATAGGCAATATAGTGGTAGCATTATCCATGATGTCACCCTGTCGATCCTCTCCGTGATTAGGGTCGCGAGCTGGCCACTCGGCAGGATGAAACCGAACATGAAAGACCCGAAGATCGAGTACAATCCTATTGCATCTGTTATGAAACCCCATAGCATGACTCCGCAGAGGACGAATTGGACCTGGTACTCCGTGTACTCATCCCCATCCATCGTCCGGTCGATGAGCCACAAGAGAGCCGGACGGCCCACGTACATGCAGAGCAGCACAAAAACAACGGTAGAGATTGCAATGAAGAAAACGTTATCGTGAGACATTGTGATCACCGTAACGAGCAACAGCCAAGTGCCTATGTCGCTCACGTAGGCACAAGACAGCGCCGTTCTTCCGGTCTCCGTGCGCAGGAGCTTGGAGTCGGACAGAATCCGCGTGACATCGGGTAAGTTCGTGGCCGTGAGGGCGATGCCCCACACGAAGGCACCCCTTTGCCTCAACCACTTCTTGTCCGTCTCTTCAGCTTCCGGGACAATCAAGAAATACGAGCCAAATCCTATGGCGAGTGGGACAAGAATCCCAGCCAGGGCGATGCTTATGGATTGCCTCTGGATTCGAAGAATAGGAGCCAAGTTCATCTCTAACCCGACGAGGAACATGTAGTAGACGACACCCAAGGTGGTGAAGGCCTCCATCACCGTTGCGCTCGCGAAAGGAAGGAAATGATCGTGGAAGTAAGTGCCATCTCCTAGTAACGTCGGCCCTATGAGGATGCCGCCCTGCAATCAAATGAGTCGGTTGATGAGTTTTCAGCTCTTTTTGCTGCTTCCTCTTCATTTTCGCAACAAAAGTTTTCAGAGGATTTAAATGGCCAAGATGAGCAATGGAAGAGGAAAGCTAGCGTAGGAACATAAAGTCGAAACTAGGATGCTCTTAATAAGCTCACACTAGAATTGAAATTTCCCTCCCCAAAAGAGGGCAATTTCTCCCCGTTGTACTTTTCGAGAGGTCGATCTAGATCCATACGAGAGTTGAGACTCCGGTAGCTGACTCATATGCTTATAATAAACTACATTTGAATCAGTCGGGATTCGGAAATTCGAAAAAAAAAACGTAACGTATGGTAATGTAGGTTTGTCGAACTGAGGAAGCGCGTGCCTAGTCCAGCCGAAACAGAACTTTTTACGCTGTCCCGAGTGTTCGAGTGTTTGCTGATACGAAAACATACACCAAAAGATGTCGACAAATTCGGAAGAGAGGGTGCGAGCGCTCGCGTGTGCACTCACAATGATCTCGGCGACAAACCGAGGCTGATGGAGGGGCTTGAGGAGGACGGAGACGAAGCCACTCATGACAAGCATGACCAGAATTTGGCGGAACAGCGTGGGAAGAGAGGTGGCAAGAGGATCCGGACTCCATTCCGAGTTGGTCGAATTAGCAGGTGGGCACACTTTGATCTCGTTCCTTTCCGGGTTCACGAAGACCTTGTAATCCTTGAAAGTTTCGTCGAGCACCATTTTCACGGACGATCTTGAATCGGCTAAGGAAAGAAGACGAAGCAAGAGCTTCTCTGCAAGGAGCTCAAGTTAACAGGGCAAAGAACAGAGTGAGAAAAAAAGTAAGGACGAGCAAAGGAGAGAAAGAGATCAATAACTGATGGGAGTTTGGTTTGAGAGGCTGTGAGCTTTTTTCTGGGTGGCCTTCGCAACTGCTAAAGCAGCGTCGATGGCTCTCTTCTTCTTTGTACCTGTACGGCTCTTACAGGGACGTTGGTCTAGGAACTTTTTGTTGAGGATCGGTTGACTGTTTGTGCTAAACTTTAGCTAAAACTGTCCAATGGGTTATTCGGTTTGCTATCCGGCATCGTGTGTGGCTGTGATTCGGGTCGATCTAGCTATTATTGACCGCTGGAACACGGGGTGGGTCACTAGCAAAACCGACCCACGATTCGCACAGGAACAACTTCGCATATGACTTTCGGGTTAGCCATGAAAATTAAGAGGGAAGGCTCATAACATCGACGCAAACTTTGAGAGGCGACGTGTTCTTGATACTAATATCGGTCGATTTTGTTTCGGGTTTTTGCCAGCCCAGCTTGGGTTATAAACTTGCAAGCTGCAACGGAAAATTACTTTCGGATGTAAATGTAACTAAGCTGTGTAAGAAGCAAGTAAAAATATCATATTCAAAGAAGCAATTACGAAATTGTTCCTGTCGTTGTTGCTTCTCAAAGGAGCAACAGGCTTGTTTGAGATTTTCTTTTATTTGAACGAAAATTCAGGCGTTATCGTTAAAAAACTAAAAAAAGAAAATCTACATTATTTGGCAAGCAGGGAAAAAGAGAAGAATTCAACTTTCGCACGTTCTAATAACTAGATAGAATCTCCCTAACTTCCTTTTCAAGATTTTTCATTTATGAAATCCAAACCCAACGTCCTCAGAAACTTGCAGTTCTTGTATTTCATGCTATCTTGACAACCTAGAACATTCTTCAACATTTTCTTGAGACTTAAAAGAGTTAAATGTATTTTTCTTCATTGAAACACGATTATACAATACTACCGACTATAAACTTTAGCATCTATGCAAAAATGAAGAAAGGAACATTTTCCGCTGATGTTAAATACAGATCTTCATTCCATGAGATGCTTTTGACATTCAAAAAATCCTCATCACTCCGCGATATACCGGGACTCACCCTTCATCCTTTCTCTGCTCCCCTCTTCCTGCTTCAGCAAATGATCAGTTGGAGGATTGGTCTATACCGTCAGCCTTTGTCGAACCAAATATATCTTCGACACCACTTCTCACCCTCTTTCTTCTCTCAGCAATCATGTCTGTGTATGCCTGAAACAGGAAAGGCGATTCTTGCAAAACCAATCGATCCCCTTCTCTTAATGTAGGATGTGTGATAGGGCTATGGCCATACCTTAGGGTAAGAGTAAAGGAAGATGTACCACCATGAGCATATCAGCAAGGATATAATTGCCGTTACCAACATTGAATGCAAAATTAGCCAGCTACCGGCAATTGCTAATGTTCCTGTCAATGTTATTGTCCAAGGCTGACACCTGTCGATGCAACAATTGGATGCACAAACATGAGTTATGAATAAGAAAACTACCAATACAAAGGAAGGATTCCTGTTTTAACTTTTGACAAAACAATCCAGTGAGCCAAAATAAAAATAAAATGAAATTACAAATACCCATTACAGTTGAGCAAACCAATCTGGCTAGACTTAAGAGATATGAGCTTTAACTATCACCAGAACATCATCCATCTCTTGCAGCAGTTCACTTTTCCTTCATATGGGAAACCTCGTACACAAGCTATGCTATCATCAACAGGAGGTATGTGCAGATTTATGAATTATATAGAGCAGGATCTCAATCATAGTATTGGAGTCCTCACAATATAAAAAAGGTCGATCACGCTGGTCATCAACTATATTTCATTTCATATGATGGAGGAGGAAGTGCATATACTTTCCATAAGTATTTTTGGAATGAAATCAGATGCATGATGCGAGACTGTGTGCCTAAGCATTATGAAATAAGCCACATCATTTCCTATTATAAGCAGACTATAAGCAGCCTAGATATCCATTTAGTAGAGGAGAATGCAATTCGTAAAATGACAAGAACCAAATGACACATTTAATCCCGATATCCAAATGTTAAAGTTTACAAAAGAACCTCTAAGCTCCAATGTCAAGATTTTAGACAGGCCTATCATCTTAAGGGCACTTTCTCTCCAAAAGTTCAAGTATATCAGACAATATCCAGACTATTAGCCGAAGACTTCTTAAAAGTGAAATTCACGGCTATCAAACAGAGTTATCCGGAGGGAGAACACATAGAGCAAAACATCTCTGAGAGTCTGCAAAGCAGGTCTTTCAAGGGATTCTGAACAATAATATCACGCGCGAATAACATGCCATTAACATTAGATAGAACTTGCATCTTCACATAGGAGAAAAGCTGAAACATGCACATACAAAGACGGTTATGACTGAAGTTGTACTGATCATACATCTGAATCAAGTATGCACGGAGAAAGTTTGTTAAAGGATTCTGTCACTGCAATGTAAACATGTAAACAAGAAACATGACAAAGCTCGTAGATCTACAGGTAAAGTACTTCAAAGCTCCTAAAGAATTCTAGAAAGCAAGTGCTTGAAGGCAGATGATGATAGCATAGAACAATGCAACGATTAAACAAACAAGGAAATAACTCAGAATGCCTAAAACTGAAGAATAGTGTGCAAATTAAAGAGCAAAACCATGAATCAATGACACGGATTCTATTGGTGCAGGTCAAATTGAATTGCTCGCCGAGATATCTATGGATTCCTTAGTTAACCCCATTAGTAATCGACTTTTCCAGAAAGCACCTGGGCATCTACCACCACAAGTTTCTAGACGAATCCACAACAGTTCCACATTGTTCAACACGGCATTACAGAGATTTTTGTACAATACTGATTCTCCTTCAAAGCCGCCTCGGTTGTAGTCAAGTTCAACAACCTGGACGTGGAACCATATGCTATCTCCCAAGCACAACTGCAGAATGTTCAAGTGTCGATGCAAAAATGACACTTCCATTTACCAACTTGAGCCAATGCAACTCAACCACAACAGCAACACAAGAGGTAGCCATTTGAGCAAGAAAACATCAAGTTCAGTAGTTGATTAGGCATGAATGGATCACCAAGACAACCCCATCTGTCGGTGGGTCTTCGAAACTGACCCATGAATCTCAGAAGTCAAACTCAGTAAAAAAGACATGTCAAAAGCATGGTCAGCCATTGTTCTCACATAAAGTACTGGGATTTTTTTTTTTGCAAGAACAGCTTATGTACTTAGTTGTATCAGGAATTCCTAATGACCCTTCAAAGGCAAACCCCCAAACAATTGCTGAATCCACCAGACACAAGAACGCGTCAATCAAAAACTCCACCTTGACATACACCAACCCAAAACTACACACTGCCGTACCATCGCGAATCGAATGAGGACAAAACAAGGGAACGACGGGAAACGGAACCGGGGAAAGTCTCACCAGGAAGGCTTGGTGTCCCAGACGGACTCGTATTCGGGGGAGAGATAGTTCAAGTACCCATCCATGTCTTCGACGACGCCGTTCTCGTCCATGAACATGGACTCGTTTCGCTGGTTAGAACCGCCGGCGCACACCGCGGCTCCGCGTCGATAGCTTCCCGTCGCTGCTTCCCCGCGAGAAGGAGGCGCGGGTGGCGAGAGAAGGGGACGACAGAGGAGGTGGGCTCGCGACGAGTGTAGGGAGGGACTCCATAAGCAAGAGATGCAGAGCGGGAGCGGCGAAATCGTCCCCATATTTTGTCGTCGGAGAAAGATGGGCGGCGGCAGCACCTGTAGTTCGGTCGGATAGGAGGACCTAACGACGTCGTTGCCACCAGAACGAGGCAAGCTCTGCACGTTTCGTCCCTCGACATTGTTACACGGTTGGGATAATAACACGAATGATCGATGAATTCGATCTGACGTACGATATGATACTTAATCTTTAAATTTGTTGAATATGGTCTCCAAATTTTTAGCATAAAGACAATATTAAATATTTTTTTACGATTCAGGAACTATATTGAATATATATCAAAAGTCCGGGGACGGACCATTCGATGGTGCATATAGATCCAAGTGCATGCACCTTACTTGTGAGTAAACCACACTTGAAATCCCTCAATTTTAAATTTCGATTGGTTTATCCACGAACTTGCAATTTGACTTGTGGCAGCATCAACACCCCAGTGCATTCGATTCAACAAGGGATGATCATGAAATAGTAAATCTCGTATGATTCAAGAACGAAAGAAAAGGCGACCGTGTCGGAGGCATGGTTGTTATAATTGATTAACCTCCATGGTTTGAAAATCGGATTAGCCCGGTGGGGCGAAACCCAGCGACATTTTGGCCTCCAGTACAGGTTTTAAACGAATTTAACGCGATTTAATTATGTGTTATTTGAGAATCCTCTCTGATGTCGGCATGATCGAACACATTCAATCCTTCACAGTTGTGGTATGAAATGGATCTTAGTATTATTTACGTACCCAAAACTCTCATCTTCACCTTCCTCGTTTGTCATCACATGCACGCATGGGTCAATTCAAGCATTGTCTAATGCACGAAAATGCGAAGTAACTACTTGCAAGCCATGCCAACCGTATTTGTCCAATTATGATAACTCGCTAAATCCGGTAGAAACATGGCCGTGCCCCAGCGTCGTTCGCCGGAAATATCGGGCAAGAACCCGCTTCGAGCATCGATGAATTTGGCTGTTCTTCGTTTTTAAATTGGGAAATCTAAGAAGAGAAGCCAGAGCACAAGACAAACAGCCAACAAAGTACACCATGCACAGTGAGCATAGCCTCCATTTTTGAAACCGCGAGTTGAAGTATTCAACAATAATCGTACTCTCTTCTCTTACACATTTTAGCGGATCTATCGCCATTTCCCGTCCCCGGGTTCCATCGACCTGTTTGTCATGAAAGAACAGTAGATACACACACACCGACACGGAAGATTCCTCGAGCTTTGTCCGTCTTTGGCAGCATTTGCAATTTGATCGATTCAGTCCAATTTTGGCTCTCTCTCCGGCGTACCGTGCCGTGTTTGATGCGAAGATTCCCCCCTCTCTTCAGGCCCAACCCAAAAACAAAACAGGACACTTGATCCTGTTCTTGAACCATGCTGGGCACAGATTTTAACCCAATATCTTAGTTAACTCAATCATGTCAGAAAGATATAGATTCTAACGTGTTTTTTCTTCCCCCTGCACATGGTGGGTGCCCAACCCTGCCTCCTCGCAGCCACTTGACCCGGCAGCATCGCTGAACAAATTAACCTCGGAATAAGCAGTTTTCATATTCGCCGATGGTAGTGATTTGTCCGTCCATATTTTTAATTGGCGAGATGTTACGATTACGGGTAACGCCCACATGCAAACGCTTAATCAAAATCAAGTGTGGGTGACGTCAATACTCATAGCCCATCAATCGAACGTATAGTTGGAGACACCAGCGCTCATGTTTCTTCCCATTTTTGGAGTCGAGGATTAATCACCAGATCCGTAAAATCAGCACCTAATGAATACGACAACAGCCAAACACTGCCCTTGCTCAGAATAGTGTGGTCCCTTCAGCTCTTCTCCATTAACTTCAAGCAGCGAGATAAGAAACGACAGCAAAAGTAGATACGCCATCAGCTCAATTTACTGATCCCTAATTAAGTAACCAATCCATTTTTTATGGGACAAGAGTGACAAGTAGGCCACGTTACTCTATAAAACCATAGTTATGACATATCTGCGATTTGATGTACACGACATAAAGACGAGTGGGAGTGCCCGTACGTGACACCAACCCCACAAAAAAGAATTCGTTTTGTGCATCGGTGATAGCACATGGCGATCCCTCCTTAGTTTAATGGACCGCACGGACATGGCTTGCGTAGTAATTGTCGTAATCTAATCAAAGCAGCGCCGGTAAATCTTACATCCGTTGCCACCGTGGGGATGGCGGCGGCGGTCGCTCCGTTGCCGTGGTGGCCGCGACATGAGGCTGACGAGGAGGTCGGCGAAAGCGCCCACGATGATCTTGTGGGTGCTCTCGGGGTTCAGCGCGAGGTAGCACAGGAGCAGCTCGTGCAGCAAGTCCCAGTCGGACTTTACGTCGAACAGCTGGCGCGCCTCCACCATCTCTTGCATGGACCGCCGGAAGTCCGCGTAGGGGTCCGGGGAGTAGGTGGGGACGGCCACGCTGTCTTCGACGAGCGGCGCCGAGGCCTCCGGCCCGGCGGCGGCGGGAGGCGTGGAGTCGATGATGGAGTTGGAGTGGCCAGGGGAGGAGAAGAAGAAGCGGTGGGAGGCGAAGGCGGCGGCGAGGTCGGCGTCGGCGGCGGAGGAGGGCAAGGAGGGCAAGGAGGGGGAGGACGAGGACGAGGACGAGGACGAGGAGGGGTGGAGGGTGGGGTCGTACAGGGTGTTGAAGTTCTTGATGAGGGTGGAGGTGGGGGTGGCGGAGAAGGGCGGGGACGGGGACTGGGGTGACGGCGGGGGCCTCCACTTCGTGAAGCAGAGGTTGAGGTTCTTGCGCAGCGTGGCGGGCATCGCCGGATTTGGAGCACAGAGCGACCCCGAGAGAGGACGGGCAGAGAGAGCAGCAGCTATGTAGGCAGGCTCTTGCGGAGACGGGTGGGGCAAAGCGGAGACAGAGCATCGATGGTAAAGAGCTAGCTCTAGGTACTTATATTCGTGTCGAGAGAGAGAGAGAGAGAGAGAGAGAGAGAGAGAGATCATACGTCAGATAGTTTTGCTAGGGACCCAACGTACGTCAAATTTGGTCCAGCTCACCATTTTCAACCATCTATTTAGTACAACCATTAGCAACCGGTTAGATAGCTGCTAGAGACCGAACGACCTGATCTGGCGAGCCAGAATCTATGCAGCAGAACTTTTTACGTTCGTGTTATGTAATGCCCTTTTATCTAAGTTTTATTACGCAGTATTAAGAGCTTGCTTTTCGCATTCTTTCGTGCCACGAGCAAATCGATCGTTTTTGCTTTCCACGCGACTCATGCCGTGCATAAAGGTTGCCGAATATACGGCGATCTAAGGCAAAAAAAGATATCCCCCCGGTCGAATCGAGTCGATGCAGAGATAGATCTTCGCGCATTCATTTGCTATAGTTTTGCTTATCGAGCGAGAGACCCCCAAAGATCCATGCACAGCGCAAACTTCCCAACACGCGCTATGAAAATTCAAGAGGATACCTTTGACCTCTCATTCGAAAAGCCTCTTCAATTTTTTTTTTCTTTTTTGTTTATCAATGTAATCCTCTCGAAATGTATAAATGTGTCGAATAATGTCAATTTTCGCTCTCGCCAGGGGTATTTTGGGAGGAACGGTCACGAAAATATGGATCTGCCCCATCTTTTGGTCCCACGGACTTTACAGAGAAAATATCGATACAATATGAGTGGACTTGTGTATGACTGACATGCCATGATATTTACTTCGGACTTGCATGTTTTGACGTTCAATAACGAAAAAGGATGGACCGACTGCTTAATCTTACACATAAAACATGCACTCATAATTATAGGCCACCGTTATTAATTTTCATTTAATTTTTGTCCGAAATAGCTGACGTGGTGCAATGTCGAATTGGCATCCATACAATAATATGAGGACTATATTGGAATTTCGCGTGAAGGTTTAGAACTAATTTAATAAGATCGAAAAGTTTAAGATTAAATTAGCATGTGTATAATAAGATTAAGACTAACTAGACAATTTCTCCATGAATTTTTTTACTAGTCATGACTTCCTCATAGGCCATAGCTTCTTGACCCCTTTGATTTGGAAGTAATCTAGCTTGATCGTCCACCATTTAAAATGACCTAATTTTTGGAATTGACTCTTGCACAAGTTTAATTTACCTCTAGGTTTAGACTCTAGGGTCTCGACCCAAAAAAAGGTTAGACTCTAGGGTCAGTCGCTAAATTAGGAGTCCGACCATGTAAAGGGCAAATGCAATTTATCACCCACCTAAGAGTCTGTACAAAGTAAACTTGCCCAATTGAAAGAAAAAAGATTGCATTTGACAATACTTCATCATCCTCCACGTGTGGATGATTCTAAATTTAGGGTAGATTCCATTGGATTTGGCCAGGTTGTTCAATTGGGCTAGACATAGGTAGTTCGATAGGATGGTCTAGTCCAACCACCGGCGCAAATTCTCGCATCACAACCTTCGGATCGGGAAAAACCTCGAGACGTGCTGTCCAAACCGTGTTTGGCCCTCTGAAGGCAAATAGTTCGGCATCGAGCCCGCATCAAAGGTGTCGGGTCGCATCGGATGTTGACTTGGACGTCGCGCAGGACGGCAGACTTGGTCGTGCATGGGGCGGTCGCAACGAGCCCAGCTAAGTGACCGGCCGGAGAAAAACTCCGCGGCACTTCGGGAACGTCGGGCCGGCCGTCGTCCGCCCCCCTCGATCGCGTGGCATCGATGGGTTGGGCTGATGAGGCGGACGGATGAGAACGCTTGCGAATCCCTCCTCGGGGTCGGGTGGCTTTGGTTGGACGATTTCAACCACCCCGCTTTGCTTCATCCCGTATCCAACGCCCCCAACCGAACAACCTCCGTTAACCGTTCACATCACGCTGCGCTCTCCTTGATAACTTGAGCTCGAGACTTTTCCCCAATTTGAACATCACCGCACCCGTCGGTTTCGGAGGGACCAGCGTGTGATCTAACGGCGGCCGGGCCGCGCGCCGAGCTCACACGAACCTCCCGATGCGTCGGAGGCGTGGAGACAAATGAATTGAAGATGGGGTGACCACAGCTCAAAAGGGGAGGGGGAAATTGGTACCTTGTTGGGGTGAAAGTAGCTGCGAAAAGCCAAGGGGGGAGTGTTTTGCTTTATCTTTAAGAGAAGAGGACATGGCACTGTCCGCGAGAGTTTTAAGCCAGAGAAACAATACAAACCTGGCGCTCCCGAGAGATCAACATCACGTCACTCGAGAGTCGAGATAGAGAGAGAGAGAGAGAGAGAGAGAGAGACGGCCATGGAACACGAGCCGTGAGGCACATGAGATTTCTGCATTATTGTACTTCAAGAAACATAACATCCTCTCTCCCTCGATCTCTCTCGTTCGAAGTTCTTTCCCTCCAAACTCAGCAATTTTCAAAAACGCTAGCTCCGAGTGCGCGACCGTTCGTTCTAGAGGCTCGGATATTCCACGGGTCAGCGGAGTATTTCGCGGAACCGAGATTTACCCGCTTAAAAGACCGACTTTCAGATTGTAAACAAGAGGAAAAAAATCGAGACCGCTAGCAGCATGTGCATGGATTGGTAGCTGACTACCGTCACCGGCTCTTTCTTTAGGACCAAACCGTGGTCTTTAAATATAACGACTTGAACCCCAAAGAAGATGTCCTTGAAACACGACCTGCAGAAACAGCCGGGAGGGACATCCCTGAATGCGGATCCCACGTTGCAGTTCTTATTACACATCAATTGTAACAGACCTGTGCTTCATCATTTGGAAAAACTCATTTTCGGTAGGTAAATTTCGGGACAGCTACGACGCACCCGATTAAATTTTACGGACCGAGGTGCGGAACATCAGCTGAAGGTCCGGATCGACAGCTCGAATCTGATGCCATTTACACTCGGCAACGTGGAGGATCGACCTCGACGTGTGCTCATCTAGTTCGCTCGCGAATCCATCTGTCGACCCCATGAATCAAGCCAACCCCCCCGCTTATGTCCCGTGCAATCGAGCTCCCATTAGCTTCTGAAAAAATAGCAAGGCGGGTCAACACGCGCGATCAGACTCGTTACAGATAATCTTCGCGCTCTTGAATTATTTATGCTGGGACTCATCGAACCGGACACGTGCGATCCAGGGTGCAGTACAATGATATAATTTCTTTTCCCTCTAAGCTAGGCAATCATGCAATTGTGCCCCTTGTTCTTTATAGCAAATATGGGAGATTTTCCCCTCAAATTTCTCGTCGGGGTTGGGAACTCGGAACGAAGCACAACGAGATCATCTGCCAGATGGGCAGAAAAGGAGCTGACAGTTGCGCAGAGCATCTTGAGCACACTTGATGATCAGGTAGAAGCGGCAATGAGCTGTTTCGATCGTACGTGCATGCTCTTCCTTTTTTCTTTTTTTTCCCTGTTTTTTCCTCGAGGCTGAACAAATCATGCGTAACACTTGTCACGTGGCCCGTTGGAATGGGGTTCGGGCCGATTTCCCTTTCGTTGCGGATCGAGTTACAGTAGGCGCCACGTGCTGGAACGCTCGATAGAGTTCGGTTTCGGGGTTATCGTGTCGACACATTTCGAGCCATGTGTTTCTCGGGTTATGGTCGACGGGTCGAGAGGGCTGGTGGTGGCCTCCGTCGTCCAGGTTCATAAAGGACGCTTTGCTATTAGGTAAACATCTTTCTTAAAAAAGAGAGTAATATATTTAGAATTTTAGGGTGGGTTCGTTTCATTGAAAACTCCGTGATAAAGGAAAATATTTTCCATGGAAATCGTTCACAAAGAAAATGGTTAGTTTTCATTTGTTTTGCGGTTTAGAGAAAGTGGTTTCCTTCTTGCACGAATGAAAAGTCTTTTTCCTCTCAATCTAAGCTTGTTGTTTTCGGTCCATGGAAAACGCTCTCCGTAGATCGATTGATTTTCCGTCATTTGAACACTGGAAAGTCGGAAAACAATTTCCCAAAGATAGTTTTTCTTGAAAAATGGTGCGTCTGTTTCGCTGGAAAACTTCATGATATAGAAAATATTTTTCATGGAATCATTTTCAAGAAAAACGGTTAGTTTTCGTTTGTTTGATAAGGGAAAGTGATTTTCTTCTTGCTAAAAAGAGAAGTCGTTTGCCCCTAATCTAATTTTATAGTTTTCAATCAATGAAAAACTAGGGGCGAGTGGTTTCCGGTTCGATCCGATCCAACCTAAGAACCGGGGGGGCCGATTCCTAGTTTCTAAGATCGGGGACCGAACCGGCTAGTTTTGGGACCGTGGACCGGTTCCAATGGGACCAATCGGCAAGAGGAAATAGGGGAAATTAGATTAAGCTTTTTATTTTTTTCAAAAATTTTAAAAAGTAAATAAATATATATGAAAAATATATATTGATCGGTCCGGTCCGGTCAGTCCGGTTCTCACCTTAGAACCGGGAACTGGACCACCCGAAAACCGATTCCACTTTTAGGAACCAGGAACCGGACCGATATTCCCGACAATCGGACCAAACAGGTTGGTCCGGCTTGGTCCGGTCCTGTCCCGATTTAGGTAGTCCATCTTGTTCACTCCTATAAAAAACGTACTCCATATATCGATTAATTTTCCGTTATCCAAATACTAAAAAATCGAAAAATAATTTTTCGTAAACAGACGAACATCAGTTAAAAAACATTTTATCTCGCCCCTTGAAAGTCCGAAATTCTCGGCAGAGAGTCTTAAGCCTAGACAGAGAAACTTCCTCTTTTACCGAAGCGGGAATCTCGCCACTTTTGACGCGAGATTATAACGCAGGTTAGCTTTTCGAACCCAACACAGCTTTCTGCATGCTGTATCCGTCTGTCGCATGGGTATCTCGGGAACTCTAGTGTTGTATTCTTCCTGCGGGACGAAAGTTCGGATCGGAATTCCCTTGGGATCAGAGTCGGAGCCCAGCAGATCTGTCTTCAACAGTGAGCATCTCCCGATCGAAACGGAACTGTAGATCTCGAGCTCGACTCGCTCGCGTTTCCCCTTTCTCTAACGAACAGTTAGACCCCGATGGCCGCGAATCGAACATCTAACAGCAGGACGAGAAGCGGATCGAAGCTCGAGCGGGCATGAGACCAACAGGGCGTTTAACATCGCATGTTATGATTGTGGCCTTCTCAATTCACTGCTTTTTCCATGGTCCCAAGGCATGGCCCAGAAAAAAGGAGTCACGAGGTCTTGGCACGATGCCATGCCCATTTCTCATCATGGAAGACTATAATAGGAGTGACCACCAAGGCACCAAGGTGATTGGTTTGGTGGTAAAACAGTCATCTGACCTGCACAAGGCCCGGAGTTCGATTCATGGTGTGAGCGAATCTCCGAACGGCGAATTGCATTGCCTAGTTGCAGCGTGCCCCGTATGGAGAGCTAGCTTGGTGGGGATGCAATGACGGGAGATTCAAAGTAGTTATGACTTAAACCGGACATTTTTATAGTAGGTGTGAAGCTCTTGTGATAATGCTCGGAAGGGTCGCCAGAGATGGTTGCCAATCCTTCACTCTTCGGAACTGCTTTTTAAGAAAGAAAAAAACAAATTGATTTAAGCACCATGCACGGCGACATCTTGGAAAAGTACCGTCATAGGAGATCGATCGAGCCGGTTTCCTTGTTGGGCTTCTCTACAAATCGATATTTGGAGACTCTGTCGGAATTTCTCATTCGAACTAAACAAGCGCCCTCGAAATGTTCATCGACTTGACCTTCATTAAAAAAAAAAAATTAATTTCCGCCATTGTACTCCAATAGTTTGAAGTTCAGGTAACTCGGACCGACTTTCCGCCATACCCCTATTTTTTGTGCACAAACCATTGAGTTTCCGGCCGGCAGGCGACGGGGGCGGCCGGGCCTAGGCGTGACGAAAGCTGGATTGAGGCGGCGGGCTCGAAGGTTACCCAAACTGGGCCTGACAGGAACAGCCGATTAGGCCCTGATCAGGGCATATTCCAAATTGTCAAAGGCCTACTTACATGGCAAGCATGCAAGAATCGGGCAATTTCAATCCCGGAAGCAATGTCACTCCATTTAGGCTGCGTTTGGTCGTCCGGATTTCTAAACAGGATAGGATTGGATATGATAGGATAAGAAATCCTGGGATTTCTTCATATCCTGTCCACTGTTTGGTGGACTACGAATTTAAAGTCGGATAGGATAATTTTTATTATTTTTTTTTGCTATTCACGGGTCCGGAGGAGTCGATGAAGGAAAAAAAGTCGAGAAATTTTTTTGGTGAAAGCGCACAAGGTGTGGGGATGAAGATGACGGCGAGTGGAGCGTAGGGTTTTTGGAAAAATAGGCATTAGAAATCCTATCCGGGTCTATCCTATCCCCTCCCCCGGATTTTTTTATCCGGGCTATATCCGGTCTATATCCGACCTTATCCTATCATGGACCACCACCAAACACAGGATATGATAAAATATATGCTATCCTGACTTTTATACGGTCGACCAAACGCAGCCTTAATGTTTCCCACGGCGTACCGGTGCTAAAGCAAATACATGTTTTCTATCGAGTGAAAGATGAAGGATTTGCTCATTAAAAGCTCCTACCTGAAAATGCCTGCGCCCATGTCCCACACGTCACATACATCTTAACCCACATCTAATCTTTGGAAGGGAAAAGTACCCAAAAAATAAAAAGCCGTAAACTTATTACTTTGATACCAATTCAGTTATAAACCTTTCGATTGAACAAATTTAGTTACAAACATTTTAACATTGGTATCAATTCAGTCCATCCGATTAATTTTGAGCATATATTGCTGATGTGGACACCGGTCGTCCGACATAACGTGTGGACAAGCATGGGTTAAAAATATTGTAACTGTTCCCTACAAATTTTTATTTTATTCGGCGAAAATATTCCCTAATTACATAAGAACAGTGACATTACTATTATTTTTAATTATTGTTGTTGGCCCGTCTAAACTTTGAGATTGTATTACTAAGGGACCCACACAATTCAATTAGGATCTTTGCTTTAATATCAAATTTCCTTTTTAGAGAATTTACTGTGATGCTAAAAATAATTAATTGAAAAAAAAGGGATTACAAGTAAATTGCTAGAGCTACGCCTACGTAGATAATTTATAAAAGCAAAATAAGATCTTGCTTCCCTAGTAACCATCTGCGGTGGATAAGTACAATAGGATTAATTAGCATTTTCTTTTAATTATGTGCGAAGTTGATTAATGAAATTCCCTATTGCGCATTACCATATCACGCGCTTTCTTTTTACTCGATGAATGAAATTTTTATTAGCGAATGAGTCTTAATGCGCATAGCGCAATCATATTTTAAGCGATCTCAATGACCGGTAACTTCGGATCACGGATCGTGCAGAAAATAGTTGTCCAATATCATGCTAAACAGATCAACAATAATTTAGTGCCTATGGATCTTGATTTTGTGCATCAACTAGGCTTGGATTGGATCGTTTGTGATGAAATTAGCTTACGGTGGAATTTAATTTTCATAAGCTTTTGGGCCCAAGATGGGGTTGCCCGTGTTCAATAAAGCGAACGTCAACACGTTATGCATGGCCTCTACGGCTATAAATAGTTTTAGTTCCATGATTTTTTTTTAATGAGAAATCAGCGTTTATATTATATCAAAGTATTGCATGTCGCTTGCCTACGTGATTTATAAGTATTTTATATACATGTGGTCTCCCTTCAATTATCGACTTAAAACTTTTAAGTTGGAAAATCGGATATGGTATTAGAGTCGAATTCCACCCCAATTTATTTCGCGTGTGAAAGGAGTAACACTTGAAGCCGTATTTACATACAATCGGCCTCCCTCCACCTCCAGTGTAAAAATACCCCAAAATAATTAGAGATGAGCATTGGAACCAAACCGAATCGATCGATTCCCAGTTCCTAAAATTTGAAACTAATGACAGTAGGTTTTGGTTCTTGGCTCTAAGTGTGGATCGAACCATCCAGACCACCCAAACCGATAGTTTTCTCTTTAATTCTTATTATTCCAAAACCCTAATTGCTCATTTTATTTTCGTTCAGTTTCAGTCAAGCTCACGGCCCGACATCTCTCAGTCTCGGACTCTCGGTCTCTTTAATGCCCTCCCTCGCTGCCTCTGACTTCTCTCGGTCTCAGTCATGCTCACATGTCTCACTTCTCCCTCACTCACGGCTCAACGCCTCCCCTTGCCCCTCTTGCTCGACGCCATCTTGAGTCTCGCCTTCCGCAAGTTGTTCTTGCCTCTTAGTTCGCCTCTCTTAGCTCGTGGACTCTCTCGCCACTTGCCTCCCTCTTTCATTCTTGCCGCTCAGTCATTGGTGTCGCTCTCGACTCTCATCGGACTTGCCCTCCATCGCCCCTTTTCTGTAAGTAACTTTCTTCGTAGTAACATGTGGGATAGGGGACTTTTTCATTTTCGGCAATTGATGCTCCAACAATGGCCGAGAATGATTCGGTACCTCTCTTAACTCAAGAAAAGATATCACCTTTGATTCTTGATTCCAAAAATTGAGAAAAGATCCTTTTAGTCTGGTTCCCGATTCTAGTGTGGAAATCGACTCACCCTAAAAATGATCGCCCTCTCTTATATATAATGATCTCCCCAGAACAATATGCATGTGGATCTCTACTCATCTATCAATTTCAACTAATGAAGCTACTCACTGACAAAGCCTCATCTATCAATTTCAACTAATGAAGCTACCTCCTTGACAAAGCCTAGTGCTTGCTAAACGCAAAACCAACGTTTTCTTCGTGAAGATGTAGAATCCAAATCGAAAGCTACCATCTGGGCAAACCCTTATCTTGCACGAATTCAACCTACCAATCGGTTGACCAGAAGAGCCTTACCCAACTCTCTCATGTTTTCCTCGTGAATTCAAGAAAATTGGGCAAAAAAAAAATCAAATTCTAGTCTAAGTAAATTTCAGGAGCAGGACCACAATATGGGGATGAATAATTTGATCAATTTCTAAATTAATCTGTAGCAGAGGGAAGACTCTGCAATGTGAAGACCGATCCAACTCCTCACACACACACACACACACACACACACACACATATCAATTCAATTTTGCTCGGATCACGAACTTGAAAGTGACTTCCCATCTGGGTCGATGCGTGGGAAGAGTCAGATATCAGACGAGCCTCGCGTTATTAGAAGAAATGGCATCCCAAATGCTCAGTCAACCAAAGCTGGAGCCAGGATAAGGCTGATGAGGGCAGAGAATCTTCTTCAATTCATTAAAATTCAACTCCTGTTATGATATTCTCACGTACAAAAACGATTGATTGCAATGATCTGACTATAAAATCACAACATGGTTTTTCATACTTCATCATCGTCGTCGTCGTCATCATCTGTTGGAAGAGCCAGGAGGTGGCTGTGGGCAGAGCGCTCAGAAGCAAGCATTGTTTTTTTATTGCTCAAGAAAGGGCAGGAAGTATTAAACAAGTAGAGGTCTGCTTGCTTCATCTGCAGATTCCAAAACCAAAAAAATTGAAAAAAATTCATAATCAATGGAGGAAGCTCTACAAAATATCTCTCTTTTATGTCTTATCTGCAGGAGAGCGGTGATATGAAGAAGTGTTCCGAAAAAAAAATTCAGAAACGGGCACAAAAAAAATTGCAAAGTACTCCCTAATCTGGCAAATGTTGAGTCCCGTGAAATCCATAATAATAGTCTCTGCAATTTCTGGAATAGTAGTTCTCGAGATGCACGAAACTTTGGGAGGTGTGAAGTGCTCGAGTTAGAGAGAAACGTAATCAGGCTTCTGCAAACATCTCTGCTTCTGCTTCATCTTGCAGCATCTCTTGGTACCGGCATTCACTGCTACAGAAAGCTTTCTCACCCCTGCAATGAAACGAGAACAGGTTTAGAAAAGTCTAACATCATCTTTTTTTAATTGATTTCACAGATTTGTTCTCTCATAAATATCTCCCATCTGTCCAGGGCGTGGACTGTGGAGTGTGTTTTACACTCCATGACATTATCTTCTATGCTCTTGAAAAGAAGAGAAAAACAGAGGAGGAGAAGGAGAACCTGTTTGAGTTAAAAGTGGATGGACAGGTACCTGTAAATGTAAATATCTGCGTTCTGTTCAATGCTCTTCTTGCAAGTGTAGCAGGAGCTGAGGAAGTTATCTGGACCAAACAGTGTCTGCTTCTTAACCTCGCTGGACAAACAATATGTCTCAACTACAGAGCTACCAAAAATATGAGTGGCCGTCGGGTTAGGCCCGTGAGATATCACGCATGTGTAGTCCGCCGAGAGCTCCATCTCGCTCACAGACAAACGCCCTCTCAGCGGCGCCTGATCGTCAAGAAACGCAAAATTCGGAGACCCACTTGGAGAAACCGCGGGCTCTTGAACGGGAGGAGCCTCAAATTTCAGTCTTGATCCGGGCAAGACCAGCTTGTCACTTACTTTGACGACAGATTCTTGATGGATGCGTGCTTTGTTGTTCGACAGCGTGTCCACAAGAGCGAGGCCGGTCCTTGCGGTGGAGTCGAGTTCTCGAAATGGGTACTTGTTAACTTCATGGAATTTATCTGGGAATCTCGGATGTTGATGACAGTTTTGGTACCAAAATGGGAATTTGAGGTGAGAAAAAGGATTGATGTGGAGGGTTGCGCTTGGGCTGCTTGGACCACCCACACCCAATACGTATTTAGGCTCGGTGAGTGCAGTCTTGATCATCAAATGCATGAATCTCGAAGCTAAGAAAGATGGGAAGATCGATTTGTTATTAGAGGCGTGCATGTTTTGAGCGGTGGCGGCGGACTGAGACCGCTGATCGGCCACCAATGCTTGCTTATTCCCTGTCACTGCTCTTGGTCTGTTCCTCAGCATTTCGTACCCAATTTCGCTGCCAAAACAGTCGCAAAATTTAGCATCAAGAAATGATCCGAGAGAGAGAGAGAGAGAGAGAGAGAGAGAGAGAGAGAGAGCAAAGAAACTCACTACGCAAATCAGGAAAAAGAGGTCTTTCGTTTTGTGGTTTGGTATCCTCAAAAGATGAAGATGAGCTCGGCTTTGGAAAACACCGTTAAAGATGATCCTAGTCGTTTCAAATGGAAGAAAAATGTGTCCAAATTTCTGCTGCCTCCATGCCTGACCACCGTAACACACACACTCTCTCTCTCTGTCACACACACACACACTGTATTTGGTGATTTTTTTTCTTGGCTTCTCCGATCCTCAGAGCGAGAGAGGAAATGAGAGAGCGATAACCGCAACACCAACAAAAGCTGCTGGATAGGCAAAGAGAGCAGGGGGACGAACCGCCATGGCCAGCAGGAGAACAATCACTCTGATCCTCTCACACTGAAACTAAACACTAAATGGGGATGGAGCCACAGACTCGATAAAGCGCGCCCACATAACACCATCATCATCGATCGATCAATCAATCAACGTCCCTGTGGAGTGAATGAGAGCAACTCCCACTTCCAGCAAAAATCCCCTCCCTCCTTTTTCTAACGTTCTTTCCCCTCTCTCGCCTGGCCTGGGTGGTGGTGGTGGTGGTGGGTCAGCTTCGCCTCCTATGTCATCAATGTTATCCTGTTCCCTGTGCCGTCTCTCTCTCTCTTTCTTCTTTCGGAGCACCAGTTCTGCAAAAAAGAAGGCGACTTCGAGAGAGAGAGCGACAGAGATTGAGAAGTGGGAGAGAGATGGAAGAGACGTGGCATATAAAGACGGAGGAGGCGTGTGCATGCAGGAGTCAGTAGCTTTGACAACGCAGATCCCCTCCCAGTCCCATCATCGGCGTCAAATCAATCGCTTATTTTTTCTTCGCGAGGAATTTGTCATCTCCTCACGTTACATACGTGTCAAGGATCGTTCTAGCGGGCGATGTCCCACGGAACGCTCGGGATTGGAGCTTGCCTCGTACGAATCATCCCCGGCCCCCACAGTAGTGAATCCAGCGCGGCAATCTTCACAAGATAGATTTGACAAATTCTTCACGTACTTGCGATCATAACGCATGTCTCATTGACAACTTTTACATGGTTATTCCGTCCAAATTTTTCGAGGGGCCGCACATTTAAAATATTTACTAATCGAACATGCGAGCGGTGACATTTTTCAATACAACCGCTGTACTCCACAATTATGGCGTGAAGTTATCGCTCTATTGAACAGACTCTCTCTTGTGATTATCGAACATGTCATATAACTATGTGAAGGTGTCAGATTTAATCCTGAACTTATTCATAGCTTGATAAGCAGATTATTATTTCGAACGGATTCGACTTGATAATTACCATTATTATACACATGTGTTATCGATGCAAGAAAAAAACTCTCATAAAAAATCTAATCCATCAAGAATTCCGTGATCGTAATTGTCCGTATTCTTATCGATCGATTCCAATAGCTGCACATGATTTAAGATTGTAATTCGAATAACTATACACAAGCATTCATTTACCCGGGTTGAACTATAGTTCAACTGCTGTATACGCACGCGTATACGGGAACAATTATAATTCGAAACGAAGATCGATTATCCAAATCAATGATGATAAATACGGGTCCCGTTCCCTTTTTTTTTGTTATCGTGAAGTTTTTCACCCTCCCTCTCTCTCGAACTGTCATATTCAATTTTGTCGTGACTCGCTCGGATGGTCAATCGTTTTTTGTTCCCATCTCCCTCTCTAAATTACGAGATAGGCATTGGCCCACCGCAGGCATGATTCATTTTGTCGTCTTCCTCCATCATTCCCTGCGGGTCCCATCTGTCTGTTCATCCTCGGATTAGGACAACAAACACTCGAAATTATTTGCGAATTCTTTCGCCGTTTGATCCAAAATTTTCATCAGATTTTACTATTAAATTTTATCATTTAGCGTGGGGCTCGAGGGATGCGAAAATGTTTAATGAAATTTCTCCTTTGTGGTTTGATAATTGAGCGTGGCCAAGTATTTGGAGGGTAAGGATTTGATTATTTAGCTTGGAGCTTGGATAAATGCTGCATCGAGATAACGTGATTCCTACCATTGCACTCTTTGCTTCAATTTCGCAATTTTAGACGACGTGTTCATCCCGATACTACCTTCCGACGATGATTTATAAGATAACCCACGAAAAAGTCCTTGGCTATGTACCCTTTTCACATCGGGAATAAAGTCGGTAACCAGCCCGTCCGTCGTGATTTTCCGGAAAAAGGGAACTTGTTCTTATGGATTAATTCTCCTTTTTTTTTTCTGCGCCAAGCAAGTCCAATCTCCATAAATCAGATAATTACAGATATAGAGAGGGAGAGAAAATCCCACGTGGCCACGTGGACCCCACCATCACGTGGCGAGACGTTAATTACATCGTTTTGTGGGGCCCCCGACGGGTCATCAACATCATCGCCATTGACGAGTCCCAATCCTCTTCCCTCATCAGTGTTCATTTTCATGTATTCTTTTGGGTGGGTGGTGAGGCCCGATGTTTGTCCTCAGCCCAATCTGCGGGCTTTGTTTTCGATGAACAAACCTCGAAGTGGGCCCAAAGAAAGCGACAGGATTGCCTTTCTCCTTCACAAAAGCCAAAAAAAAATTAAAAAAAAATCGAACGATGGAAACCGCTGAGCTTGTTGAAGGGATCGATTACCTTGGATTATCTTGCACGAGGCCACGAATTAGATTCAAACTGGGAACAGATATCTGAACCGGGCCGTGCCGTGCTGCCCGACTGCGGCTGATCTCGTTTGCAGAGAGTTCTTAACCGCTATCATCTTGGCGGCGCCGCGGTGATGAGCTCGTCAACCTTGTTACTTCTAGTTATAGGTGATGCCGAGGAATCTTGGCTTCACCTGAATATTCATCAGCGAGGTACGAGACCTTTAAGGCAATGCTTAGAGTAGATTTTTACCGCCGGCCAGCGCCTCTTCAGCCATTTTAGTTAATATAAAAAAAGATCAAACCATGTAACGGATCCTTTTGTAGTCTCGTGTTTGGATCCTGCACCGCACGTCTATTGTCATGGATAGGAAGATTATACCATGTTGAATGACGGGTCAAATCGATGTACTTTCGGTGTAGAGAAATAACATCATCTTATGAAGGCCGGTTTGCCGAATCGATTTACTAAGCGATGCGTCAAGACTGCTATCGATTTTTTAATATGGCCCGCTTGTTTATAAATCCGCTCACGATCCGATGTGTCTCTCGCTTTGTAAATCGATTTTAGTAAGTCTTAAATCAGGCCCGTTTGTGGGCCCATACCTGATTGAAAATGAGTGCACTGAAATATTTTTTCATTTTTCATTCTCTTCAATGAAGAGTCTATCTATTTGTTTTTGAAATTTCAATGTACGTACCCATATTCAAGCATGCAATTACTTTTATACATGCAACAAAGTTGCTTATGGACATTATCTATGATGTAGAGGATGTTGGAAAGTTGACTTCGAAAATGCGTATAATAATGAAGTGAGACTTTGAGGCGTGATATCACTTTCTTTAAAGAATTATTTGCCCCACGAAGTTGCTAATGGTCACCGGCAAATTTCCTCCAGGATACAACAAAGTCTCGATGAGAATACTAGATAGCAATTCTAGTATTTCTCCAGAGTCTGTCTACGAAACAATTCGAGAAGATGGCTGTGTTTTTAGGAAAAAAAATTTCGGAAAAGAAAGAAACATTCTGTCATGCCAAAAAATCGACGAGTATATATAAAGGCATTTTACCGACCGATGGCAACCTTTCGATAAACGGTTAAAAAATCAAACACAACTCTTCGGTCGACAGTTTATAATTGAAAAGGTATGCAGCCGAAATGGTTTATGAAAAGACACGAAAATTTGGAATTAAAAAAAAATTAAAAATAATGAATATATATTTTTTCACGAAATTCCGAATTTCATAATTTCCAAAAATTTCAAAATTAACGAAGACACCCTTTCGACTAATAACAGTCATAAAGAAACAGCATGACATAAAATAAAAATAATTAAAAAATAAAGTAGAGGATTAGGCTAATTATTCGCGCCAAAATCGCGCAATTATTCGCGCCCCCGCACGCGGGTATCAAGGGTCTAGCCCATTTCTCATATGTTTCTTCTGAACACACAAAAGAAGCCCGCACTTATAAACAAGCCTACTTCACTCCATATTATCTATGTGGGACGTAGAAAAACCACTTTTGTTTATTTTACAAACAAACTTCCAACAGAGAAAACGTTTTAAAATGTCGAACCATGTATTTATATTTATAAGGGTTAAGACCATAAATAATCTTAAACTATATCCACCGTGCCATCAATATCCATAATATCATATTGTTTAAAGTTAGACACAATAGAATATACTAAACAAGAAATAGTTAAAATTTTTATCTAAATCGAAATATTCATTGGATGTTAATTATTCCAATTAATGTATTCTTCAATCGGCATCTATCTTTCAACAAAAACAAAAAAAAAATCCGCATCTATCTTGATTCTTGAATCTCATCTCTTTTTTCCTCTTTATATCTTTATTTTTACAATAAGCGTGTACCAACCACTACATGATTCTCCCTTACCAAAAAAACCACTACATGATTCTAAGTTAAATCAGAGCTTTCCTAAACGCTATTTAACTTTTCATATACATAAGTAAACTCATCATCAATGAGAGTTAGCTATCATAATAATAGTAGCTATCATAATAATAACGATGATGGTAATAATAATAACATATTGTTTGATGAGAATGGAGAATGAATAACAATGGAACGGGATACTTTACAGTTAAATCAACATTAAATATGTAATTGGGATTCGAATGAAACATGTTAGCACTTATGAATGTTGCAAAATCACATCATCCAATATTCATCGATGGCAAGAGTTAATTCGGTTCTTGCAATGGACTGTTTACATATTCTCGTAAATCTTCGCCGAACGATTACTCGAGTGTTTCTACCGTCAAAGGGGCGAACTCTGATGCGGTAACATCACGTGCTAGAGGCCATTCAGCTGGTACAAAAACGTCTTCAGGGTCCTCCCAACCATTTGTCCAATTGAGATTGATGTGGTCAAGAAACCATTGAGAACCGTCGTCGTCAGTATTCTCTTCCGTGATTGGTAATGCAGGTGAATTTGCGTTTCCGCCGGATGTTGCGACGCCCATGAAGCTTTGCTCGATTGGCCTTCGTTCACTTACGAAACCCCCATCATCGAACACCGGTTGTGCACCGATTGCTAAGCGCGGTTGAGATGCCAAAGTCGAGAATTCCCCCTCTGAAGCCGTGCAATACCATGGTTGCCGATCAACAAGATGATCCGAAAAGAGAGACATTGTTTCCGATGGTTCCATGTTGATGTCTTGGTGAGGCACATCGATGTTGTGGTTGAAGTCGGAAGATTCGTTGAGTCGGTGAGCTTCTCGGGTTCTGACTGGCATGGTTAGGAAAATCGTAGTGCCTTGCTTTTTGCCGCTTTCTTCCTTCTTGAATCGGATTTTGCATAGAACAATCTGCGATTTTACATCCCAAAGGAAACACTAAGGCGTCAAGAAATCTATGATTTTTTTCTATCAAATATAGGCCGGAGAATACGATCTAAACATGTTATACGAATGCATTCTACTAAACATGGCTTTCAAAGAATTAAAACGAGAAAACAAAAAGATGGCGAGTTTGGCCTTCGCGATTTACTCACCTGATGAAACCCTAGGATACAAAAGCGGCACTATTCTGATTCTACGGGTACAATAGCTTACGCAATATTATAAGAATAATTCTAACATGACAAAGGCTAAGATATATCGATTGTACAAATATATTACGGTTCACGTGGCTTTCAAATTTTAAATCTAAAAATAAAATAATTAGCTTTCTGAATATCTTATGTAAAATAACTATATTGTTGTAATGGAAAACGTTTCACCAAGATTCAAAGGTTCCCTCTGTCAAATGGGTGGGTCGAGTTGGGTTTGGATCGGGTCATAAATGGTCCAACCCAAATTGACCCATTAACCCGTTTATGACCCATTTATGCACAATGCAATTTTGTTGACCCATACCCGACCCGACCCATACCCGATTAGACCCATATTTCTAAAATACTTCCATATTTAATTAAATATAGGAAAATTCATACCCAAGCTGAAATGAGAGTGCAGAATTAGTGAGTGCAAGATTGAGTGAGGGTGAGAGAAATGCGTTGAGTTTAAATCAGTTGTAAACTCATTTATGACCAATTTGCGACCCATTTATGACCCATTTAACACTAATATAAGACTTCTACCCATTTATGACCCATTTACTAAATATAACTAACCCATTTATGACCCATTTACTAATAAATGGGTTAAGAAATGGGTTTATGACCCATTTTGACAGGTCTAATCAGAGGCACTCATACAGTACGTAGACTATCATCTCTAACAGCTAACAATTAACTGGAAAACATAAGGTAGGCTTACATCGCAATAAATAAAAGAAGGTAGAAACAAGAGAATTTGACTCACTACTTGTTTGAGCATGGAGTACTCGTGCATCATCCAAGATCCCTTTGCCGCGTTTTCTCGTTCGAAAGACGAGCCGTCTTTCGCTTTAAAGTTGAAGTGCTTCTTGTGGCCGACGATATTGCCCTGATGATCTTCGATGTCGGTGGTTTTCACCCCCTTCCAGAATCCCGACCCCGCCGTCCTTTCCGCTCTGGACTTCTTCATCTTGATCTTGGTGAAGACGTACAAGCTCCTGTCCGCGTTCTCGTCAAAAAACTTCCACGGTTCCTTCTCGTAAACATCGAACTCGGGGATGAATCCGGAAAACGATAAATCCCCTCTCACCCTATGCGCAAGGTAATAGAAGAAGAGTTGTTGGTCGGACGGAGAAAACCGGTAACCGATGGGGAGCGTATCGGCCATGTTTCCACTCTCTTTCTCTCTCACGAGCTATCGGAAACTCTTGAATTCGAAAGGGGGATGATCTTATGTTGCTCTCTAAAAGACTTCTTTCTTTTTTCTGAACAAATGCTTTCTCTCACGAACTATATAGCCCCGTTGAAGGTGATGATAATGCATAATTGCCGCTGGAGATAATTTCGGAATATGAAAAATAATGTGGTTTCTTTAGTGTAACGATCAACTAAACTAACTCGTACGCAATTTAAATGAACAATAGAAGCGAGAAAAACAGTTAAATACCCCAAAGTTCAGGTTGGATCTTATCTTCCCCAAACACGCGCCGTCCTTCCGCCTGGAGACCAATCCTTACATGATCACCAATTACATTTAAAACTTTAAAGTTACATTCTAGTAACTGATTTGCCGACTTTTATTTATACAATATGGAATGAATGCGAAAATCAGCTGTCGTCCTTCAATGGGAGTTGAAAATGTTTTAACAACTTATTAAAATTTTTCAATGCCTAAGTGAATGGTAAATTTTATCACTTACTCTTACATTAAAAAAAAAACATCTTGTCATTACAAGATGAGCTTTCATCTATTGAATAAAAATTATGATTTTTTTTTTCATTCTTTCTCCGCCAGTTGCATAGCTTTGGAGATGGCCGGTGACCAGCTAAAGGTGACGACTGGGGAGGGTTGTCCTCACCAAATCCTGCTAGTGAGGCTTGGTCTCACCGAGATCAGGTGAGGGGTAACCTCGCCGGGATCGGGAGAGTCTCGCTTTGCTAGATTTGGTGAGGTCGAGCCTCCCCTGAAGTTGGCAAGGTCGCCCATCATTGGATCCCGACGAGTGTGACCCTTGTTGGTCCTTGCCTATGGCCGACCACCGAGTGCTAGCTGTAGCTAGGGCCCAACGACTGGTGAAGGAAGATGGAAAAAAAAAGAGAGAAGGAAATGAAAAATATAAAAAAAAATAAACTATCCACATCAGCGCCGGCTGTCCGCTAGTCGTGCCACGTTGGAGGGCTGACACCCACGTCAGCTATTTCCAATCAAAATTGGCTGGGTTAGCTACATTGACAAAATGTTAAAAGGTTTATGATTTCATTGGTACAATTGAAATGTTTAGGACTGAATTAACATAAGTGCAATAGATTTAAGATTTTTTTGGTGCTTTTCCTAGTGATTCTTAGCTTAGGTTAAATTAGGCCTCTCTTGAGTATTTTACTTTTAACTTTTAAACTTTTCATAATTTTTGTGAAATTCACATTTTGAATTTAATTTAATCCGAGAAATACTCGAAACATTTGGAAATATTCAATTAAGAATGTGAGAAACATCATTATCTTTTTCGTAACTTATATGCTCAAGTTGCACGTGTAATCTTAGTTCCAGGTGAAATGTAAACCTTTCTTTCCATTTGGAGATAACCTTTTACAAATCATTTACCTTTCATTCCAAATGATAACTTGAATTCCTAATGAAAATTGGGGGCACGAAAGGTTGTTTAACTTCATTCCTTGACCAATAATAACCTTTTGCACATCATTTGACACCCAATTTTCAGTAAATATTCTCAATACGTTTACCATTTCTCAAAATAAAAAAGGAAATCCTTGTGTTGATCAAGAAGATATATTGCAATAAACTATGATTGGTCGATCACTTTTATTTGGTTAAGCTTTATGTTTTATGGGTAAATATATGAATTACCTAAGAGATTTCGACCTTGTGAATCTGTGATATGCACAAGATGCAATTTAGTGAAATTAAATGACATTATTTTGGATGAAAAATCATCTAATGAGACATTGATGGAGAGCAAATGTGTCACATTTGTAAAAGTTTAGGATTTTTTATCTCATAAAAGAAGTTCAGGTAAATGTGTCACAATTGGCATATTTTAGAGTTTTTTTTGTAATTTTTTCCCTTTTCTTTTTGGACGGTGGAGTTCAATAATGAGAATGTCTTAGTCGACGAAGGAAGGTAGATTTGCTTGCACACCATCTTTCATTGAGGAATGATGCAGGGGATATAAAAACCAGTTTATAAATTTGATTCATAACTCCACATTTGATTAGGCAAAAGGACACTATAAGTGCCATAACTTGTGTACGGCGCTCACTTTGATGCCATAACTTTTTTTCGGATCACTTTGGTGCCAAGTCGAAGGAAAAACGATCACTTAAGTGTCATAACTTTTTTTTGGATCACTTTAGTGCTAAATTTTTTGAAAAACGATCATTTAAGTGCTAACATTTTTTAAAAACAATCATTTAAGTGCTAAAATTTTTGAAAAACGATCACTTAAGTGCCAATCTCCGGCGAGACTCCGGCGAGCCATGTCAGCTTCAGAAATTAATAAAAAAAATGCCACGTCAGATTTCCGGAGAAATATTGTGTACGGCACCGGAGTTGGCACTTAAGTGATCGTTTTTCAAAAATTTTAGCACTTAAGTGATCGTTTTTCAAAAATTTTAGCACTAAAGTGATCCAAAAAAAAGTTATGGCACTAAAGTGAGCGCCGTACACAAGTTATGGCACTTGTAGTGTACTTTTGCCCATTTGATTACGTGGGCCAAATTCGAGTACTAAATATGAGTAAATCACATTTTTTTTATTATTTTTTTGGAAAACCCCTTTTTGAATCTTTAGTATATTCTTCTTCTTTTAAGGTGCATACAACATAAATTATCTTCAATATCCATCCAAGTTCAAACTCTCATTCAATAAGCTTACACAATTTAATGCTTAGAGTTTGCTGCACAAAGAAAAAATGCAATCATTTTTCTTAGGTTTTATATCACGAAAATCCTTAACTGTTATATTTATAATAAATTTACCCTTCGTTAATTTTCATAAAATTTTGCCATTACAGTTGCAGACGTGGCAAGCCACATGGACGACGGTCGGTGACGTGGCAAACCACATGGAGAGCCAAAAGGAATAACTTAGTTTTTTTCAAAATAATAATAACTCAATTGATGTTTATTCAATTAGCTCATGTTCTCTCTTCATTATAACACAAAAAAACCCTAGCGACAAATAGGGTTCAGTTCATCTTCTTTGACATTCCCTCCAACAAAGTCCCTTCTTCCCATCGCCATTTCCACTTTGCTGGTCGCGGATTTGGGTTTGTGTCATAGGTCTCATATTGTCGAGGTAGGAAAACGATAGTCCTCTATTTCACGTCGCATTCGTGGCTCTATGTTTCCAAGGACCTCCTCTTTTTCTTTTTTGTCGGATCTCTCAGCCATAACACTCTAATCATATATCTGGTTGCTTCGCTCATTTTCAATTTGTGTCAAACTTGGTCTTATGTTTCTATGTCTTGGCCCTAAATGATTTACTGCTTGTCTACAAATCTTTTTATTCGCTTATGTATTGCTTTTGCTATGTTGGTCATTCGTGTTAGTTCGTGCCCTTGTTAGCGTTACATGTCTTTCCAACGTTGAATCATACGTGTCAAAATTTTAAGATGAAATTTGCATGTGAATGGTGGTATGATTGACTCGTAAACAACATGCCAGATGAAATGCCATAACCTAATTCACTTAAGTGACAACCTTGAATCATACATGTGTCAAAATTTCAACATGAAACTTGCATATGAATGGTATGATTGACTTGTACACAACATACCCTATGAAATGCCAAAACCAAATTCACTTAAGTTTGTCACTGATTTCAGGCGTACTTTGAGTGTGATTCTATGTGTCTTATGAGATTTCACCTTTTTGGCTTGTACGTAGAGCTAATCATCAATGAGAGTTAACTATAATAATAATAATAGTGAGGAGGAGGAGAATCGCCGGACTAGGTAGTTTGCCTTTTTAATGAGAACTCTTGATATAAATTCGAACTTGAGGTATAGCATTGAATAATAACATATTGTTTGATGAGAATGTGCAGAATGGAGAATGAATAACAATGGAACGGGATTCTTTTCAGTGTAATCAACATCAAAATATGTAATTGGGATTCGAATGAAACATGTTAGCACTTATGAATGTTGCAAAATCACATCATCCAATATTCATCGATTGTAAGAGTTAATTCAGTTCTTGCAATGGACTATTTACATATTCTCGTAGATCTTTGCCGAACGATTACTCGAGTGCTTCTACCATCAAAGGGGCGAACTCTGATGCGGTAACATCACGTGCTAGATGCCATTCACCTGGTACGAAGATGTCTTCAGGTTCCTCCCATCCATTTGTCCAATCGAGATTGATGTGATCAAGAAACCATTGAGAACCGTCATCGTTAGTATTCTCTTCCGTGATTGGTAATGCAGGTGAATTTGCGTTTCCGCCGGATGTTGCGACGCCCATGAAGCTTTGCTCGATTGGCCTTCGTTCACTTACGAAACCCCCATCATCGAACACCGGTTGTGCACCGATTGCTAAGCGCGGTTGAGATGCCAAAGTCGAGAATTCCCCCTCTGAATTATTTTTAAAAAAAGTATTGTTAATTAAAAAATATTTTACCGGCCATGGCCAAGGAGGAGAAGAAAAAAAGAAAAGAAAGAAATATTAAAATATTTAAAATATTATTAATAAAAAGAAATTTTATGTCGTTACCAAACGCATTTCTATTCTTTTACTATTTCAGGAATAGAAATTTTGGGCCGTTATCAAATGCCTTCAAATGTTCATAATTAGTTTGCGGGCACAGAATAAAAAAGAATCATTTCTTATCAGAATCTGTTTCCGGGTACAGAATAGTTGTCATGCGCAGCCTAATTGATTTTTACCGACTTGGATTTGAATTTTGAGCCCGCGAATCCGGAGAGCCCAGCCGATACCCGAAGAAACGGCCCATGCCATACCCGAGGAGCCCGGCCCACATGCGGCGTCCGGCGAGAAAAAGTTTGAATTCTCCGCTCGATGCGAATTTCCAACCACGCCCTCGGAAGCCGACGGCAATTCCAATTCCCCTGGAGCGGCCCGAAACCACCGGAGGGCAAACCCGTAAATCCGGGATCGCATATCTCCGCCCTCCCTTCCCCACGATTCGTTCCGCATCCCCCCCACACGCACATCCCTTTCTTTCCCCCACAAAAATTTCGAAACCCCCCGCGGATCCGTTTCCGGCCAAGCTTTCCGCGAAGGCAAAAGCAAGAATCTCCCGGAAGAACACGCTCCGAAATGGTGAGAGCTCCTTTGCGGATCTGCAGATGCGTCGCTGCTCGATCTCCGGATCTCTCGGTCGTCCGAGCTCGCGATGTAGTTTGCGCTTAGGGTTCTTTGTTTCTTCGATTCTGAATTCCGCCCCCTCGTCCTCGATCCGCGAATCGCTTCTCGATTTTGCTAGGTTTCCTGAGGCTGGATGGATGGATGAATGGAAGCGGTGTGGGGAATGGAAATGGTTATCCGCCGTACTGGTTTAGTTTTCTGGGGAAGAAATCTCTTTGGTTATCGTCGTTCTCAGTCTAGTGCTCCGCTTTGGAGGGCTTCTGCTAGTGAGAGGTCCCGGCTCGAGGATGCCGGTTGCGTCAGGGCCGTCGGATCTGTCCGTAATTTGCATATCGGTCTTAGGTAGCATCTGTGAAGGGGAGGTTCCGATTGGAGCTTCTGCAATTGCTCGAGTTAGTTGGTTCCGGTGACATGCCGATCTGCTGGACGGCAGCGATTGGTCTTAATTTTTTTTTTTTTTTTACGTTTCAGTAGACAGGTCACATGTTTCTATGTTTTGCTGCATCAATAAGATGCCGTGTGGTGAGATTGGCGGGAAGTGCTTTTGATGGTGGAATGCACCTAGTTTGTTTTCTTTAGGAGATTGGCTTGCAATGTGTATCGTCGAGGTGAAGAATTATCCAAGTAATGAATGGAGTTGCACTGTTTAGTTGGGGCTTGGAAATGGCGAGCTCCTTCGCGACCATGTGATGAACCGTTTTTCTTCTTTCTCTCCAATAGATCTACATCGTCTCTTTGAGGTGCAAGTGATGTTGTTGCAGTTTTTTTCGCACTTTTGACCATTTTCGTCCCCCTATTTTTGC
Organism: Syzygium jambos; assembly: GCA_031216235.1. Classification (NCBI taxonomy): domain Eukaryota; kingdom Viridiplantae; phylum Streptophyta; class Magnoliopsida; order Myrtales; family Myrtaceae; genus Syzygium; species Syzygium jambos. The sequence continues at coordinate 25,853,378 of CM062230.1, forward strand.
AGGACGGGCATGACTCAGAAAAGCAGAGCACTGCTGATATGACAGCCTTTGTAAGTTCTCAAGCTTTTAGATTTTTTGTACAGTATCTTAGGCATCTTGTTACTCATGATTAGCTAGTTTAAGTGACGGTATCTTAGGCATCTCAGGCACTGTTTAATAAGTTGGACGGTGACGAATATTCGGTAATGATTAGGTCATGCATCTTCTATTGTCCTACAAGCAATTTACCATGATAAAAATCCTCCTGGCTCTATTCTATAGTAACAATAGCTTTTATCGAATATAGTATGTTCATTTCAATTTCGAGGAAGACGGAGAAGAAACCCTTGATTTTGTGCATAGAGTTTTTTGTGTTGCTTGATGGAAGACGTATTTCCCATCTCTCACATCCTTTGCTAAATAATTGTGTTTCTTTTTTAGGTGCAAAATCTTCTTCAGCAGATGGTAAGTTTGTTCTATGCATGGTAGGGATATTTTTCGTGGTCGCCCTTTTCAGAATGTCTAACAATATTGCTTATTTGTGTCCAATTTCAGCAATCAAGGTTCCAGACTATGTCCGAGTCCATCATCACAAAGAATATCCTTTCCTTACATTGCATATGACCTGCATTATAAACGCATAGTATCTTGTAATGAATTATACTGATTTTATGTTTTTTGGGAGTATAAATGCTGTGATCAGGCATATGAATGACTTTGTTATCTACACACTCTGTTGGTTGGATATTAGGGGACGAGGAGGGTAACCAAAGATAGTAGGTCCTGGTGAGGGTTGGTCAGCATTAGGCCTCGCCCTTCTATGTAACTTTGCTGCTAACATCCACTTACTTTCCTAGCAATAGCATAATGCTGAGGCTTGCTAGAGTAGTGCATGTTGTGTCTGGTGCAATTTATCATGACAAAATTTTACAAGTCGATAGGAATGTGGCTTCTCTTTGAAAATTGCATAAGGAAAGCTGGTTCCACTCTTTTTTTTTTGTCATTTTTACCTCTGACAAGTAAGACGGATTTTTATGCTTCCATTTAAAGGCATTGCTCTACCTTCTTCCATGTATTGACCTGAAAGAAATGTCACAATCTGTTGTTTTCTTTGACCACGATGCACTTGATGAGATGGGCACCCGAATCGATGAGCTTGAGCAGAGCATCAATGATCTTAAAAATGAGATGGGGATAGAGGGGTCTCCATCTCCTGCTCCTTCCAAGCAGAAGTCAGCTGAAGATTCAGCTTGAAACAGTTCAACGAGCATATTGTCGAAGGATGTGATGGTTCTCGGCGATTTTGTTTGGAACCGTAGGGAAAAAAGTGAAATACATTGTAAGACTTGAGTGTAATGATACCTCTGTTTCTGTCTTTCTTTCTTTCCTGTGGTTTTATGTTGAGTTGAGACCTTTTATGACATATCCTCATGTCTTACGATCACGGTTCGGATGTATTAATTTAGAAGCATACAGAATTTGAAATCCTTTTAGATCTTCATTCTATTTGGTTCTGTTGCATGATCAATGCTACGGTAGGTTGTATATCACATTAACAAGCTAGGATAAAATAACATGTGAAGGGTGGGGATGCTGCTGCTCATGAAAAAACAGTATGGTAGCCGGATCTCCGTAATTGAGATGATCTTGGTGGCATTTGGCGTGGAAGATATGTAAGACATAGAGGTGCACAGCATATGTTAATGCATCAGCGCTCTAGGTGCTGATGGTATTTGGTAGCATTTTCACTGAATGTATGTTTTTTGCTAATTCTGACTGAGGGTTCGAGTCACGTGGGTGTTCGAACGGGACATTGTTAATACCGTATTACAGCCACGAGTCGTTGAACTGTGGACAATGCGATGTTTGTATTCATGGTACGTTTCGTTATGCACGGTTCGATAACTCTCCAAACCGCGAGCTGCTACAGATGGATCCTTGAGAAAGTGATGGTTAGCACGGAAGATTCATGGCTTCTGGAAACCGACATCAACCTATCTCGATCGTATCTGTGAGTTATGTGTGCAAGTGGCATGGTGGTTTTCTAATTAGATTTTGCAGATCCAACCTTTTACTTAAGGTTACGTTTGGTTTAACTTTGCAAATGAATCTCGGGAGAATGGAAATATCTCTATATTAAAGCCTCTTGGGTGGCGTCTGGTAAAAAAAGTCTTGTGAAGCTATTATGGCCTAAATAGTTTTTGGTTTTTTTTTTTGCAAAGAGCTTTGGGACCCTTTTTTATTAAAAAAAAAGGTTATCCTTCGCCAGAGTCGGCGAAGGGCTACAGTTGCAGGCAAGCCAGATTTGGTGCCGGCGGCCATCGCTCGAGGTCGGGTGACCCCTGGCGAGGGTCGCATCACCCAGGCGCCGTCGGCCTAGGTTGCGTGACCTCAGGTAGCTGTCGCCTAGGTCGCGCGACCTCAAGTGACGGCTACTTGGGGCGGTTGCGCGACCCCAAACGGCCGTCTCCTGAGTCAAGTAACCTCGTCGGCCCTTTGCCATCTAAATCCGGTGTCGTCGGCTGCCCTTTCGCGAAGAAAATGAACAGCAACAACAAGTGGCAAAACCAGAAGAATATTAAAGAATAAGTTAGGATAGTTTGGGAAGAAAAAAATTAATTTCAGCATTTGCCAAGCCCAAAGTTGGTTCGGATCAGCTTTAAGCATTTCCAATGCTGGCTTTCAGCCGAAAGCCTATTATGAATGCTTGCCAAACACCCTAGGCCGAAAGCCCCTTGAGAATACTCAACCAAACGGGGCCAAAGTCTAGATTAAATTGAGTTTGAGCTACTAAGATGGAGAAATGAAATGCGCAGGCATCTCCTATTTGGCAACCGCGCAAACAATTGAAATTTGCTTTAGATGAACCGGAAAACCATGCAAAGTGCAGAACCAGATAAACAAGAAAATAAGATGGAACTGTGATTCCGTGAGCAACATACACAGCAAAGCATACATATATGTAGAATGTACATGCAAGAATATGAACAGTCCATCAAAACTCCCGACGAAAGGGGAAGTTTTGGATTACTCCATAAATGCAGGCTCAGGAGGCTGACAGCCTCGAGAACCATCAGTGCCTGCAACTAGTGATCTGGCTGCATCCCCGCGAGTAGGGATTCGGCTGAGCTCCGGCCCGGCAGTTGTAGTACGATGTGCCACGTCGCGAGCACGGCACCGAGTTCCTCCTCAGCGCCCCATAGCTTATGTACTGCGTCGTCGCTAGAATGCGCCTCTTGCCTTCGCTCTCTGTCCCCTCCCCCAGAGCTCTGCACTCGCCGATGGAGTCGCCTCGACGCTCTGACCTCCACTCGAAGTAGCTCGCCTGGTGGACATCGGCGAAGTCGGAGGCACACGAGATGGTGATATTGAATGCCAGGATCGCGAGCAGGGCGAGGAAGACATGGAAACGCTTTGAGGTGTTGTCCATTGTTGTCGTTGGGCTTGTTTCGTTGGTCTATGATTAGTTCAGACTTCCAAATAACGTGCGATGCTTTTGTATGTCCTTAGCACCGACTTAGAGCGTTGATTTACACGATCGCCACCTGGCCTTTTTATTTTCTTCTTAGGTCCTATTTGTTTCGTGAAAAATAAATAATTTGAAAAATATTTTCCTAAAACTGATCATTTGTATAGCTCGAAATAATTAGTCAGTAAAAAATATTTTCATTATCTACTTTATGGCTAAACATTTTTGGGGAAGGTGAAAATAACTTTTTGTTCATTTATTTTTATAAATGATACAAGCGATCATTTTTAAAAAAATATTTTCTTAGCTGTTCATTTACTGCGAAACAAATGGAGCCTTAATCTCGCATTTTAATTTAAAGTTCGTGCATCCATACAATACTATTTCCTTCCCCGACACGAACCTGACTTTCATCAACCTATCACAACTTATACGAGAGATATACAACCGGCTCTTATCGTTATAATTTCCCCGTGCGCTCAGTAGCCCAAAACCTAAGATGCAAGCATTTGAAATATTCCACATCGCTTGATATTGGGGTTCGTATGTACTCTTTATATACATGCAATCTTCCTTCACCTAACAATTGAGCTTTCGAGTTGGGTTTTCGAACCTGATAGCAGAGGTAGGTTGTATCGCAATTTATTTTACGTGTGCAGATTGCAACGTTAAGATATTTTAATGTAGACTCCCCCGTGAATAAGGATTAGATAATAAGAGTGCTGTCTCGAGATCCTTATGCGTTCTTGTTTTAACTCGATTGTTCTATATAGAGTAGGCAGCTTTGCTTGGTTTTAACGAAAGGTAAATGACCTTTCTTTGGGGGGGTTTCTTTGTCAATGTCATTTCTTATGAACGAATGATTATCTATTGAGACCTGAGAGAACAAGGTGCATTAGGGGACAGCGAATGCCGACGGCATGCTTTGAAAATGTGGATGTTTCTTCGTCACGAGGAGGTGTAAATGATCATGCTTGTCGAATTTAATTGCATCTCATCAAGTATGCATTGGTAATACGTAGAGCTATATCTTTAGCCACAAGGCAAGCTTTACATGATTATCGGACCTTATTGGCCTTTCGCCATCTATGTTTACGCCTAAATTTCGATCTTGAACAGGAAAAAAAAGCGCAAGGGATACTTTTGAAATAATTAGGAAAAATGCCAAAAAAGTCCAAAACCTTTTGCATTAGTGCCAATCTAGTCCTAAATCTTTTTTTGATGTCAATTTAGTCCTAAACCTTTTGCATTGATGCCAATTTAGTTCTAAACCTTTTTTTGGTGTCAATTAAGTCCTAAACTTTTTAAATTGGTGCTAATTTAGTCCTAAACCTTTTGTTTTTGTGCCAATTTAGTCCTTCCGATCAATTTTCATCGGAATTTGCCGACGTGGACTTCTGCCGGCCGGCGGCCGATCACCTTTGCTGACGTGGCGCTGACGTGGACAAATTTAATAATATTTTAATATTTTTTTGAATGGCGACCGGCCAGAGGAAGGAGGGGGGGACCAAAAAAAGTGGAAAAAAAATAAAAATTCAAAAAAATATTAAAATATTATTAAAATTGTCCACGTCAACGCCACGTCGGCACAGGTGATCGGCTGCCACCCGGCAAACGTCTTCGTAGGCAAATTCAGGTCAAAATTGATCGGAAGAACTAAATTAGCACAAAAATAAAAGGTTTAGGATTGAATTGGCATCAATTTAAAAGATTTTTTTTTGGTAATGACACCAATTTAAAAGGTTTAGGACTTAATTAGCATAAAAAAAAGGTTTAGGACTAAATTGGCACCAATGCAAAATATTTGAGACTGAATTGGCACCAAAAAAAGGTTTAGAACTAAATTGACACTAATACAAAAGGTTTAGGACTTTTTTAGTACTTTTCCCGAAATAATTTGATGCGAGATGTGTCTCTTGTTGAGATATGAAATACAATCTCGCGGCGTTGTTCCCAAATGTAAGCATATCCTTTGCCTGAAGTTGCGACGCGACTTGCTGTCGTCCCATGTCCCGCTCATGGTTGAAAATTGTGGAGACCCTTGAGGACTTGATAACGTAAGTCATTAGCATAATTTTAACGTGAGGACTAAGTCTAGTACTGGAGAGTGTAAAGGTCGAATGAGTGCTTCCCCACTATAAGTTTGTCGCGCTGGACGATGGATGACTACTAATATTGTTTATGTTTTAGCTTTTTGAACCATCCTAGATCTTAAGAACCAAAGTTCTCATCCAAACAAGGAGATTTGGTTGTCTATATAGAAATAACAATTTGGAGACTCGTTAGTCTTGTTCTCGTCTGTCTTCCACACGAGGACATATGTTCGAAATATGTTGTGCACGAGCGTCTACCCGACTTAGTTCTCAGGCGTTGCTACTTCGTGTAAAGAGAGCTACGCATTGCCGATACGTCAATTTGGCAGTAATTTTGGGCTTGTTACCTTATGACTCCGAGCTTTCCGGTGGTGCTGGATAGTTATGTCTCTAATCGAATATTTTGTAATAGGAGCGAGGTTTTATGGTCCAAACAAGGGTCATCAACTCTGGGTGTCTCTCCCCACAATTTCATCATAGGTTACATGAGAAAAGTACCAAAAAAGTCATAAACTTTTTGCATTTGTATTAATTCAGTCATAAATCTTTCAATTGGACTAATCCGTTCCATCCGGTCAATTTAGGATGGAAATCGCCAATGTGGATGCCGGCCGTCCTACGTGTCATGACCATTTTTAATAATATTTTGATAATTTTATTATTTTTTCATTTCTTTTTTTATTCTTTTTTCTTTTCCCTTCATTTTTGGCCCGTGAGGGGTCGCCGCGACCCTTTCCGGCCACTGGACGAGGGCCAGCAAGCCCTCGCCAGCCACCGGCCAAAATGAAAGGAAAAAAAAAGAAAGAAAATGATAAACTAACAAAAAAATAATTTCATAAATTATTAAAAAATGTTCACGTTAGCTAAGTAGGATGACCGACGTTCACATCAACAAATTTTGGCCTAAATTGGCTGAACGGACTTAATTGATGTCAATGCGAAAATATTTAGGATTAAATTAGTCTAATTAAAAGATGTATGACTGAATGTATGTCTAATTAATAGTTTTATGACTTCTTAGGTACTTTTCCCAAAGTTGCACCTACCAACAACAACAGAGTTTCACCAAAAGCATCCATGACAGGGCATGACTTATAATAAAAGAGATTATTCTATTATAGCCTGACAAAACAGATAAAATCTAATTTAAATAGTCGAGATAATTATTCAATAATTTCTTAAATATCTCATAGTCCCGAATTCTAAATCTCCTTTATCTTACAAGCATTTGCATTTATTTCCCAAAAAGATTCAATTTTATGAATTAATTTCTAATTTCGCCGCATATTTGCGTGTGCTATTTTGCGAGTATTAAGAAAAATAGTTTAATTTGTTTCACAATTCGGCATGTCACATCTATTATACCTAGCGGCTTGTATTGGGGCTAAAATTAGTTAACTAAAGACAATGTATAAGTGCAGCAAGTAAACTTGCGTTATCACAATTGGACTTTACCCCTACTTATTGACACGCGATTGAGTAATTTATTCTTTGAAAATTCCGGCAAGCCAATGACCGCCCGAGAAAAGCGCCCGCACAGTGTCCAAAACCAGGGGTACTAACTGGCAAATCGGTTTTAGACACTGTGCGAAACACATGCCAACTAGTAGGAGCCAAAGCTCCCATCCTGTCACCCCTGAGCGCGGGTGGCTACTATACTAGCCCACTCAGAAAGTAAACAGCTAGCAGAAACTGGCGTGGAGTAAACCCTTTTCACCCAGGAGGCCCCTCAGTTCTCTTCCAAACTTTTATTCTCGGGAGAGAGAGAATACGGAGAGAGTTTACTAGAGTCCCTTCTCCTTTCTCCCTTTGAGCCTTTTAAGGACCTACTTAGGTTCACACCGGCCTATCTGTCCTCTCTAACCATAAATTAAAGAAATGCACTTGTTTATGCGCCCGCGCATGCGAGCATGACCTCTACCAACTAATGGACGATGGAATAATTTTGCTTTAGATGATTCACTCTAGTAATGTGGTAATTATAAGAGTAGGAAATATACGTAAGTATGCATTTAGCCAAAGCTGACTCTGCCTATATAATCTACAACAGCATCAATTAGTAATCTCCGATGGTTGTGATGATATATCGATCATCAGATACAATTAATCGAAATTGTATTTCCGTTGAGGTTAGGATAGATCTGCATGTCGCTTGCTAATCTAAATAATAGCAAGAGGATCAATAGGAGTGTCATCATATCTCTTTGTGTTTACTGCTTGGACCGAGCTGATACTGAGGATTAATGTAAATAGGCACTTTTTTTTATCTACGAGAACACTGCGCGCAACGTGGTTTATGTTGATGCAAATGGACGCGACACATGCTCACCGAATTAAAACTATGGGACCATCACCAGTGGCAATGTCGGGATTTTGTGGTGATCGGCCATGAAGGTTCGTAACTTCGACCTTGCTCGGGGAGAGAGAGAGAGAGTATTCCGAAGAAGACAAAAAACTCTCTTCCAATAAACTTTAGCTTCAGCTAGTCGTGACCAAAAAACAGCCGATTTCGCTTGGTGGGTCAGGAATGCTCGGCTTATCAATTTATCCGGTAAACTGTTGGGGGCTCAGGTAGCCCATACCGGATTAATCGGGTACTCTGAGCCGGAGCAATGAGCCTGTTTGGAATGGCTCATTTTGTATCATAAAAACCCATGTGTGAACAAGGACGATTTTGCTACGAGCATGTCCAGGTCAGCATTCTAGAATTCCCCGGAAAAAAACGAAGTGAAGCTTTGATTTTTGGGCACATTATTTGTATATATTTTTTTGTTCTTTTTACGATTTATTTATTTTTGTTAAAATATGCGCTCGATTGCCGACAAAAATTCAAGCGTAATGCGAACTTTTTTTTTCTCTCCAAAACATCCAAAGATATAGATCAAAATAAATTTCCAATTTCCCTGATAACGAAATGCACAAGATAAATAAAGCGGTAGTGCATAAAAAGATGTGCGAGGATTCGAGTCCATAATAATTATCGAAGCACTAACATATTTCGGCTCGGCATATGACGAATGTCGAAACGATACGTGTAATGGTGCAATGTACGTTAATTGTATATTGTGAGGATTTTTCCCGTACAATTAAAATTGCGGTAACTTGAATCGGGAAAATCTAAAAATTCGTTAATTGAAATCATTTATCTTTCATATTCAACTAGAAATTTTCAAGGTATAATAATAATTTTTATCAAACTCTTAACAATTTGTTCTTAATATCATCTAGTTAGTTAATTAGTAACTTTCTAAATGTGTTAATAAATCATGAATTAAGGGTGCGTTGGTTTCACGGAAAATGAGTGATTGGGAAAACATTTTCTAAAAAATGATTGCTTATATCGTTTAGAAAAATTAGCGAACGGAAAATATTTTCATCATCAATAACAATTTATGCCTAACTATTTTCGTGGGCAATAAAAAAAATTTCTATTCATTTATTTTTTAAAATAATATAAGTGATCATTTTCGGAAAATATTTTTCAAATTACTTATTTTTCGTGAAACGAACGCACCCCAAAAGTCGAAACATAGGATGATGTATATCACTCAAACTCGACCTTGACAAGATCGAAAGCTCGGCCCACTCTTAACATCAAGTCTGGCTCATACTCAACTCGATTTGATGAATACTCATTAAGACAAGGGTAAATAAGCTTACTGTACATATATTTGTCAAGGCGTGCCCTAGTGTTTAATGAACTTGGACTCATGTCGCCAAATGGCATTATTGCTCCAAGATCATTGGGCACGGAAACTTTCGCGATCGTTAATAGGTCAACCAAAATCGACTGTCCCTATGGACACGATCAATAGTTAAAAGAGAAAAATTATCAAAAAGTCCTAAATTTATTGTAATTACGTCAATTCAGTCATAAACTTTTTTTTTTGCCAATTAAGTTGTAAACTTTTTATGATTATGTCAATTCACTCCATTCTTCCATTGGCTTGGAAATCACTGACATGACGTGGACTATCCCACGTGACACGGCCGGTGCTAATGTGGACATTTTAAATAATATTTTAATATTTTATATTTTTATTTCATTTGTTATGTTCTTTTTCCATTTTTTTCTTTTCTTTCTCTTTTTTTTTCTTTCCTTCTTCCTCTAGTCGGCCCTAGGCCCTCACAAGCCACTAAGCAAGGGGAGCCTTGCCCAGCTATAGGCGAGGTCGACCCTCGCAAGCCCTCGCCTCTAGTCGGTTTGTCGATGTACGGTGATCAACTAGATGAAGAAGGCAAAAAAAAAAAAAAGAGAAAGAAAGCAAAGAAAAGAAAAATAAAAAAATTTGAAAATTATTAAAATATTATTTAAAAATGTCCATATTAGTGTCAGTCACGTTGCGTAGGACGACCGAAGTCCATTTTAGTGATTTTCGATCAAAATTGGCTGAATGAACTGAAATGATGCAAATGTAAAAAGGTTCAGGACTCAATTAGCCCAAAAAAAAAGTTTAAGACTGAAATGACATGATTGTAATAGGTTTATGAACTTTTTTTTGTTCTCCCATTTGAAAGAGTTTGACTTTGACCTTGACTGTATGAGGTAAGGATATAGGATTCCCCAAAAAGGATGACTCCGTTTGAGCCAATTTGTGCAATGTTTATCTCATCGCCATGGTGAGTATACCAAAGCATTTTCAAATGGTTAATCACTTCATGCATGGAATCACCAAGCTTAATGAACTGGCCTCCCATGTTGTATATATATGAGCAAGAGTAACAATACACAAACGCACAAGAAACCTCCTCTCCATAGAAAACACACTTTACTTGCACAAAAGCTTGCAAATGGCACGTCTCAGAAAGTGCTTTCTCAATGTCGCAACGATAGTGATGATATTGGTTGTCCTCGAGCTATGCCACTACATATTATGTAGGGGACCAAAGTGGCTGGAGTTATGATATTGATCTTGACTTGTGGGTCACCAGACTCACTTTCTATGTTGGTAGGTAATTGATTTGACCACATTAAAAATAAGAGTAGGAAATGCATTTGAGCATGCATTCGCTAAAGAGGCATATGTACATATATAATCTGAATGAACATCACTTGCTAATGCCTAATGATTACATGCATGTCAATCATCATGTATGGTCCGTCGAGATTGTAATCCATTGAGATTCAGACAGATTGGAAAGTCATTTTCTAATTTGAATGACGACAATGGGATTAATAGGAGTGTTGGTCTAGCTTTTTGTGCTTACATTTTGGACTGAACTGATTTCAAGGATTATTGTAGATGGACCGTCTACAACAATACCGACCATGGCGTGGTCTCAGTTGATGCAAATTGGAACAACACATGTTCAACGAAGTCAAACTATGGGACATTTTCTAGTAGCTATGACCAGATAACCCTGACCGAAGCCGGCACCTGGTACTTCATCTACTCGTATCACTGCGACTTCGCTGACCAAAAGACCGCATTCCCTGTCTGTTCATCGTGAATTGACGTCAATGTGGTCAATCAAGGTAAGGATTTTACTGGTCTTAGCACAGGTGTTTTTGGTCAGTCTAGTCTTGGCAGTTACTCTAAGGCTTTCTCATTTTGGTGTGTTTACTTGTTTACTTGTTATAGTATGAAGTAGGGCAATGAAGTTCGAATTGTCTCAATAACTAAGGGCATTTAATGGCCTCAATAGAATGCTTTGAGCGCTTTGCCGTATTAATTAATAATCAATAATGCTCCATTTATTTCGTAAAAATTGAATGATTTGAAAAATATTTTCTTAAAAATCATCGTTTTTATTTGGATATTTTTAGAGGGGATTATTTTTCCTTGAGTCCATTGGTTTACGACTTTTTTCTTTGGATATATCTGGACTTTGAAGCTCATGGAGAATTGATATAAATCCCTTCTTCTTCTTTTTTTCAATTTTTTCACATTTCAGGAACTTTTAGTCGAAAATATTAGATATTCACTATGTTAAAGATGCCCTTCACGGCCTTGTTCATGAGTTTGGCTATAAAAAAAAAAGCCACTCGGGGTTAAAGAACTATCTCTTAAATTTCAATTGTAAATTCACATAATTTTGGCTCTTTCGTAATTGATCAACATGTGGAAAATTTGCAACCTTCCGATAATAGCACTGCTGTCCGTGAACAGTCCTACGGAAAATTGTCTATAAAAGGGAGAGCATCTCTGGGAAAAGCAAGAGAAGAAAGTTTGAGAAAAGCAAGGGAGAGTGGAAAGAGAAAGTATTCTCATGCCTAGTGTTTAGGATTTTCTTGTTTGGACATTCTAGGGTCTAATCATGGTAAACGCTAGAAAATTTTTGTCAATGGTATATTTATTATTGAAAAATTTTAATGCTGGTAAAAAGAGTATGATCATAACTGGAGCGTTTAGAAAATCAATAGTAAATTATCAACTTTATTAGAATTTTACTAGTATTCTAATGAAGCAATAAATTACCAACTCCTTTAAAATTTTATCAACATTGTCAGTAAATTATTAGCACTATTAGAAATTTACCAACATTAAAGTAAAATAATATATCACTCAATTCTCTAAAATGTTACCATGAATTTACTAGATCCAAGTAGCAACTCGAAGATAAGTCTCAAGGGCAAGAAAGTGCGAGTGTTGGTGCAACAGGTCTAGAGCTGAGTCCGCAATACCGTCCGATGATCAAGCCCATTTTGGAGATGCACCAAAGATTGTGTCCATATTTTCAAAGCTTTGGCCGCAGCGAGGAAGACTATTCTAATGGACACCCGTTGCAACCTCTCGAGCACTATCTTGGCTTCCTGGGATTTGGTAGTCAATACAAGCTTTGCATCCCAAGCATTGTTCTTGAAAGTAGACACGGGCTCACACAAGCCAAAGAGGAATGGTCAAAACCACGCTACTTAGAGATACCGGTGACCATTCATGGAGGCCCCTAGATAAGCCTATTCCCAAGCTTGTCAGAATTAAGATCTCTCCTTCGATGAGTACCAATTGAAAAATGACCAGTCAAGGATTGTGTCAATGGATTCGTTCGATCCAAAACTTGAGATAATGGGTGTAATCCGAAAAAAGATTCATAAGTGGTTGTTAATGGAGTTGAAGTTACCAAATTCTGAGGAGTCGGTATCAATTTATGCCTAATTGCTCCACATATAGTTCCTCTAACCACATTTTCTAAACGAACCAGAGCCAATCCGAATTGATCTTGTAAGAGATCCGCTACAGAATGAATACATTTATTTTTCAAATGATTCATATTGTCAAGTGTACCCATTCCGAATTTCATTCCAATCAAATGATCCGCAGCTGACAATATATCTCGCGGTAACAAAAATGTATTGTTCTGAGGTATATCAAGATTTAGTCTCCGATTCACATTTCGTCGACCAATCCTTCCTAATTCACATCTTTGTTGAAAGAATTTCTTTTGTAATTCCTTATATAAGGATTCAGAAAATACCGGATCTCCGCCTACACAAGCAAATTGTTGATAAAACTCCAATACCACATTATGCATGTGTTTAACAATATAAAGAAAAAAGATAAAGATGCATGACAATATGCAACCTATTCGTAAGTCGACCATGTCAATGCATTATGCTTTGACATATGGCAAGAATATTGACCCTTGTTTGCTGGCTATTCGAAGATGAAAAATGAAAATCCTTCCAAAAACACAGCACTAGGGAAATGCTTACCATGGCATTACAAACAGCTTTTAGTAGAAACATTGCAGTTCAAGAGCATTAATCCTTTTTTAACGTTCTACTTCCGCAAAGCTGGAGTGAATTCAAGATTGGTCAAAATGCCATTTATTCATCACAACTTCTCAATCTCAAGTATTCGTGAGTGCCGGATTTTCCCATTGGTGAAGCAAATCTTCGAAGATTGACCGGGCATCATAACATGCAATAAATGTCATTGTTGTAAGAGCAACACAATCTTCGCTTGGTTATTTAGAATTTGCCAAACTTGAAAGCCTTCTATGTACCTCTCGAGTATTATTCCAAGAAATTAATGCAATCTTTCTTTCAACTAAAAAAAAAACAAAATTAACATCTGTGTTGCGCATCAATCTGATTACTTATTAGTAATGATTAGTCATATAATCATAATTCAATCTTTGTATAATTAAACTGTTCTTAAGTCATAGTCCCCATATAACTAAGGAAAAAACAGTTAAATTTATTGTACTTTTTGGGACAAGTTACTATGACACCCCTTGATTCAGTAAAATCGATTACAAAGATATAGCTTACATTTCTTTGCTTCGAGTTGATAGACGACCAAGAAACTAGGGACAAAAGGCTATTTTGATTCAATCAAAAGAATCTCGTGATAACATTGCGACATTACGCCAAAGTATAAGGGCTTCTTTTTTTTCTTTTCACTTAGATAAAACAGATTAACTCGTTTTGAGTTGAATCAGAAGAAAGGCACGTGACCCTTTGGCTTCTCATGTGCATACGACAGAACGAGGTCCGAAAAGATTTGAACCATTGATAAGTAACGAGCGAAAATTAAGCATCGTTTGCGGAAGTATGCACAAATGAGCTAGCCACTAGAAAAAAACCTTCTTTGCTGGGTGACAAGAAGCAATTATACATACATGATATATGTATGTACTAAATTTCAGTAAATAAAGGGCGTGAGGCCTCCACACGATCTCCTTTGCAAAAGCACATTTCTCATATATAAATAAATAAATATATTGACATGAAATTAACAAAGTATGTTTCATAATAATTTTATTAATATCAAAATAGTGTCGGATAAAAGTCAAATCAAATTTGAAATATTTATATATATTTTAGATAAAAATATTGTTGAGAATATATCTCGAGTTTTAAGCCCGTGAAGGAAATCCTAGTAAAATAAAAATTCCAAATCTAAATAGGACTTATGATTTGACGCTCCAACAAATCCAAATAGGAATATTTTCTAATAGAGGTGGTAAATGGGTCAAGAACCCATTTATTAACCCATATATAATGATTGTAGGTCATTAATGGGTTGGCTTTAGTTTAAGAGTAGACTTTTTTTTTTGGTTGAGTTTAAGAATAGACTTAAATGAGTCATTAATGGATTAACCTATTAACTTAATCGGTATTAAATGAGTCACAAATGAGTTACCCAACAAACTTAAGTGAATAATAAACATGTTACTTTCATTTTTGTTAATTTTCTGATTTTTTAATTTTAATTTTTTAAAATTTTTTATATTATTTTTATTTTTCTTTTTTTTTTCTTCTTCCTTTGCCGGTGGCCAGCCACAGGCGAGGGATGGGCTCACCAGAGGTCGACGAAGCATGAGCTCACCAATCTAGCAAGCTTTGGACCTCGTCGGCCTCTGGCGAGCCTCAAGCCTCATGTCGGCGTGCTTGTCCCTTGCCTATGGCCGGCCACTGGTGGAGGAAGAAGAAAAAAAGAAAATAAAAATAATTAAAATATGATTTTTAAAAATAAAAATATTAAAATATTAAAAAACATTTTCATTTTCTTGAAAACATTTTCTAGAAATGTCATATTTTCCATGAAACAAACGGAGCCTCAATTAAAAATAAATAAATTGTTCACTAGATTTGTATTGCATTAAAAATGTTTTAGCAATACAATTTTTAAAAATAATTATCAAAAATAAGCTTTCCTAGATTTAGTTAAATGGGTCGGGTCGGGTATGGGTCGAAAAATTTTCCTTGCAATAAATGGGTCATAAACGAGTTAAATGAGTCAAGTTAGGTCGGACCATTTATAACCCAACCTACTCATTTAACAGGTTTACTTTCTAATTGGAGTTGGATTCCTCGTTTTATTAGATTTCCCAATTTAAGTTGCATAAAAGGAGTTTTGTATTTTTATGATCCAAGTATTGTATATACAAGAGGTACGTGTTGGTTTTTCGCTCAAGGAAAGGAGCTATTTACTCGTAACAATCAATTGTGCAGCATGCTTGTGAATTACATCACGAAATGGTAAGATTTGTGGATTTGTTTATAAAATTGAGAAATTATTTCGCAAGAAATTGTCAATTCCCATGTCAATTATTGTGAGTAATTTGTAGAGGCTGGTAGACACTTAAAATGTTTGAGTAACTTGAGTAAGATTGTAATTTCTATTATTGCTTGATTTGTAGTGGAATAATGTGCTGCTCATCCCATGAAGTAGGTCACATCGACTGAATTACGTAAATTTAGTGTCAAATTTATTTACTTATTTTTCGCAATAAATATGATTAACGTTAATCCAAATGCGATAATTTTGTGTTGAGATTGCTTCATATTCTCATATGGTACATTGTAAACACATTGCATTCGTATTGGATTTTATCATGTCAATCATCGTCAAGTACATAGAAACTTACCTTTTTGGACAATTCCATAGTAGTAAGGGAAAAATACATAAAAATGGTAAAAAAGAAAAAAGAAGAAGAAAAGCTAGCAAGTGGGAGTAGTCATGTGTGGTCAATGCTTTGTCAATCTATCAATTCTGATATATTACTAGGAAATCAATTTCTACATGTAGACAACTGAAATGATAATGCAAGAGAGATATTAGAAAACTTTACGCATTGACTAGTACTCTTTTTTTTTCAGATAAATGGTAGATTTATTTAAAATATATTTGGTCAATGAACGAAGTTAACAAACCTTGGTCACATTAAAAAATATATATTTAATCAATGAAAATTTTCATGTTCGTGATAAGTCAATTCGTGTCGAAGGAGAGACGTGATGCCCTTCTAAGAATCCCAAGGCGGGTTTGACCCATCAACGCAAGTTTTGATCTGGTCGAAGAGGAGAGATTTATAATAGGAAAGTTGCCAGGTGTCACCACCCTGTCTATTGGACGAAGGGTACCATCAACGTCATATTCATTCACACGGTCCTGAAACTCACACACGCTCCAGAGAGCTACTCTCCCTCCTCCTCCCTCTCTCGTCTCTCGTTTTCGAATTCATCGCCGTTCGAAGCAGCAGCCAGCCATGGCCAACCTACGCAAATCCACGCCCGTCTTCATCGCCTACCCCAACCCATCACCCTCCTGTTCGATCGCCAGCGACCGGGCGAAACGGCGAAAGGTCGAGTGCTCGCATCCCGCGACCCTTGAAGGCAACTGTTTGCTATGCGGACGCGCCGTCGACGACGACGACGATCATCACAGCCTCCCCTTCGGGTTCCTCCATCCTTCTTTGAGGCTCAGCGGCGAGTACGCCGACCGGATGCGCGAGGTGAGCACCACGGCCGCGTTAGGGTTGAAGAAGCTCCACTTGGTCCTCGACTTGGACCACACCCTCCTCCACACCGTCCGTCTCTCCGATCTCACCCTCGAGGAGGAGGAGCGGCTCAAGCCCCAGGCCGAGCGGAACACGGAAGGCGGTCCTGCGGGCGGCGGCGGCGGCGACATCTTCTTGGTTGGGTCGGAGACCTGCGAGGGTTTCATCACGAAGCTGAGGCCGTTCGTGCGGGAGTTCTTGAGAGAGGCACACGAGATGTTCCAGCTCACGGTCTACACGATGGGCGGCCGTGTGTATTCGTCCAGGATGACGAAGTTACTGGATCCCGACGGGAAATACTTTAGCGACCGAGTCATTGCGTGGGAGGACTGCACGCTCCGAGGCCGCAAGAGCCTCGACGTGGTCCTGGCCAAAGAATCCAACGTACTGATCTTGGACGACACCAAGACCGTGTGGCCTGATCACGCAGAGAACCTGATAGCGATCGAGCCATATTACTACTTCTCTCACGGGAGCGAGAAGCGGGATGTGCACGATGAGGACGAGCACGATAGCATGTTGGTGACAGCTCTTCGGGTTCTCAAGGTAATCCACCAGCGTTTCTTCAACCCAAAGATAGGGCTCAAGGGCGGGGACGTGCGGGAGCTATTGCGACAGTTGCAAAGCCAATTTCGCGATCGGTCTAGTGATCAAGCGATAGACAGTGAAGATTGAGTTTATTCAGTTTCCAGTATTGTATGTTGAAGATTGATTTGGCCTTTAAGCTTAGGCATATCGACTGTTTCTGTCAAGTGTTAGGGCAGTTGCTCAACTCCTTACAATTGTTAAATCGTGTACATAAACGTTGGACTTAATGCAAGGACAAATCTTCTTGGGAATTTTCTAACTTTTTTTTTGTTAATACGGTTATTTCTGTTATTTCTGTATAGCTATCCAAAATTCATATGGCGATTAATTAACTTCTTTTGAATCTTAAGCTAAAGGAAGTGGATTTGCCATAGTAATCTGTCTTCTGAAAGATGAGTCCCTGCTCGCATTATCTTAAGCTTTTAAATTTTGTTTCCGCTATAGTAAAAGATGACATTTGTTCATATCTTATTTAACTTTACCAAATTACACATTAATTCCGCATTCAAATGATTTTCTTTTCCAACATAACCGGATGTTATAAAAACCAATTAGTTATTTGATTAATACAAAACTAACGAAATTACTCCCCCCATTGCTTATAAATTAAAAAAAACTTGTAAAAAATGAGAAAGGAAATATCACTAGTCAAAAAGCACATTGTTTTAGCTTCCTGTCCTTTATTGCTCTCTTATGTATGCGCTTAACCACATACAAAAGGGTCCTGAAGTAGCAACAAAAGATTACAATCTGCAAACTACTTCAATGGAAGATATACGAAACAGCAGCTACTTCAAACCAATCACAATCATTCTTAGTTTTTTTAGTCTGTCGTGAAATTGCATGAATGTTTGCTGGTTAACGGAGACATAAGATAACCTGAATACAGGTCTGCGGAAGTAGGAACTACATAGGATCTTCGAAGCATTGTAAGTCTGACAAAATACTCGGATCCATTCAAGTCAGTGATAGTTTCTTAACATTCAAAGAAGTGAGGAACCAATACCTCAGCTCCAATTTCGCAAGTATCCAAGAGAGAACCCGATGTCACGTCCCAAAAAGGCAAACTACAGAGGAAAGATCACTAAGAACTAATGCAAAACTAGACTCTATGTAACCCAGGGAACTTCTCAGTTGCAATCATAATCACCACATCCTGAAACAAGATGCCCATGTGGATAATCTGGAGAATTATTGAAGTCATGGCAGGATACGTATCTGTCATCAACATGAGAATCAAAGCAACTTAGCAATAGCGAGCTAGCATTGGTGCTACTTTTTTATTGGGCAAAGCCTGATCACTACAAAAAAACTGTAATTTAGCTACAATATATTGGCGACGACAACAGTATCGTCGCTAATTAGCGACAACAAAAGGCAAATAGTCGGTAATTGGCGACGAAATTAGCGACCAAGTTAATTTCGTCGCCAATTACCGAAAATAGCGACGGCAACAGACAATTAGTCGCTAATTCGTCGCTAAATAGCCACGAGATAAAGATGTCGTCGCCAATTTGCGACGATCACGCTCTTCGGTCGCTAAATAGCGACTACATTCAGCGACGGCATTTTTATCATAGCTAAGTAGCTACGAAAATACTTGGTAGTCGCAAAAACACAGTTTAGCGACGCATCGTAATTACTTCGTCGCTAATGTGATCTAATGTTACAACTTGGTCTCTGGACAGTTTAGCGACTAAGTTGTCGCAATCTCGTCTCAAATTAGCGACGATATTAGTACCGTCACTAAATAGCTACTATATTTACCTACGACTTGTTTTTAGTCGCTGAATAGCGACTATCTTTAGCGACGATTTAGTTTATTAGTCGCTAGTTAGCGACGAAGTAAACATATTTCGTCGCTAAATATAGCTTATATCAGCAACAAAACAGACGATTCATTCATTTCGCAGCACTCGATCTCTTCTTCCTCTCTGTCTGAACGAGAGCCCGACGCCTACTTGGAGTAAGTACAAGTTACTTGGAGGTGGAGATGCGTATGCTTTAGCGAAGAAATCGGAAAAGCTTAAGGGAGTGAGAAATTCGCGATTGAAGAAACCGCAAAAAATACACCATTGTCCCAACTTGTTTAATTTCAAGGTAAGTTATTTGTTCTTTCCATTTGACTGATATTTATGTCTATTACGCGTTGTTGTGTTGCCGTTATACGTTGTTGTTTACACGAGATTGATTTCAAGCCTAATATGGGGTTAAACGACTCGGATACATGTGACACCCCCCATATGTTTGTTAAAATACCGTAATGAATCTTGACATTTGTTGAGTCGGGTTTTCATCGTAGGCATCATGGAAGGAGATAGGTCTTGGATGTATAATAAGAACTTACCTAGGCGTGGAGGATTAACCGATGAGTTTCGTGCTGGGTTGGAAAAATTCATGGCGTTTGCTAGTTCACAAGTTGAATACATGAACGGAAGTAAGTTAAGGTGTCCGTGCAAAAAATGCAAAAACAGTAAATTCCAAGAATATGATATCGTTCAAGAGCATCTTTATAGAAACGGTTTCACTCCGAATTACTACAATTGGACTTGCCATGGTGAACCATTTATGTCTCCCGAGGAATATCGCAATACTCACCAATTGCCTTGTGTACGGGAAGAATGTAGTAGTGCTAGAGATGAATTAAATCCATATCAGAGAATGGTGCTTGATGCAGCTGCTCATAATTTTGGATGGGAAACGAACCAAACTAGCACCCATGAGCATGGAAGCTCCAGTCATACATCACAGTTTGACAATTCTGGTGACACAACATTTGAAGAAAGTGTGTGCCATAAATTTCGTGACGTGTTGAGTTCAGCGGATGAACCTTTATGGGGAGGTTGTGACAACCACTCAACGCTATCGGTCACGGCAAGAATGCTAAGTATTAAAGCCGAGCATAACGTGTCAGAGAACTGCTTCAATTCTTTTGTGGAAATAATGCGTGAAGCATTACCCCGTGATAACAACATGCCGAGTTCCTTTTACGATATGAAGAAGTTAGTGCATGACCTGGGTCTTCCGGTTGAGCGGATTGACGTCTGCATCGCAGGGTGTATGTTGTATTGGAAAGAATATCAATCTGCTGAATCTTGCAAGTTTTGCGGTGAGCCTAGATACAAGGTTCAAAGGAGGCATGGTGGTAACCATGCACGTAGACCAGTGAAGCAATTGTTTCATCTGCCGTTAATTCCTAGATTGCAAAGGTTGTTTGCGTCTCGAGCTACTGCTGAACACATGAGTTGGCACGCAAACCATGAAACTGAAGAGGATATGATGTGTCATCCTTCCGATGCATACGCCTGGAAACATTTCGATAGAACATACCCAGATTTCGCAATGGAGCGACGGAACATCAGGCTAGGTCTATGTAGTGATGGGTTTGCCCCATTTGGTAAAACCGGAAAAAACTATTCATGCTGGCCAGTCATATTAACGCCGTACAATCTCCCTCCTGGCATGTGCATGAAGACACCTTATATGTTTCTGACATTGATCGTGCCCGGTCCGCATAACCCGAAGAAGATGATAGACGTTTACATGCAACCATTGATTGAAGAGTTGCAACAACTATGGAATGTTGGTGTTCCAACCTATGATGTTTGCACCGATAAAACATTTCTATTGAGGGCTGCGCTTCTTTGGACGATAAATGACTTCCCAGCTTATGGAATGTTGTCTGGGTGGAGCACAGCCGGCCTGTTAGGATGTCCGATTTGTATGGAGAAATCAAAGGCGTTCCGATTAAAACATGGTAAGAAGGCGTGTTACTTTGATTGCCATAGACAATTCTTACCGATGAATCATACATTTAGAAGGAATAAGAAAGAGTTCATCAAAAAAAGGATTGTAAGGACACCTCCACCAATGAGGTTGACCGGTTATGAACTTTGGGAACGAGTCCAAACCTTCCCGACCGTTGTTGAAGCCCCGCAATGCATACCTCATTCGTATGGTTCTACGCATAAATGGACAAAGCGCAGTATATTTTGGCATTTACCATATTGGAAGACCCACTTTGTTCATCATAACCTTGACGTCATGCACATAGAGAAGAATGTTTTTGAGAATGTCATCAACACGGTGATGGACGTCCCTGGCAAAACAAAGGACAACCTAAATGCAAGAAAAGACTTGCGAGACATTTGTGATCGGCCGACTCTAGACGTGGAGCCAAGCAGTATTGGTCCAAAGCCAAAAGCAGTGTACACGTTGACCAAGGAGCAGCGACGTGCAGTCTTAACATGGTTGAAATCTGTCCGATTTCCTGATGGGTATGCTTCAAACATCGGGAGATGTGTTGATTTGAATGCATGTAAGTTGTCAGGTATGAAAAGTCATGACTGTCACGTCTTTATGGAGCGACTACTTCCAATAGCGTTGAAGGAATTTCTGCCAAACTTCGTCTGGGGCGCTCTTACTGAATTGACGACTTTCTTTCATGATATTTGCTCGACAATGTTACGTACATCACACATGGAGAAGCTGGAGAAAGATATTCCAATCATCATGTGTAACTTGGAGCGGATATTCCCCCCATCGTTCTTTGATTCAATGGAGCATCTACTAGTTCATTTGCCATACGAAGCAAAACTTGCAGGTCCCGTCCAATTTCGATGGATGTACCCATTTGAGAGGTAACAATGTTTTTCATTTTGTATAGATATGAAACTACCTATCAATGATGTTGAACTAAAATGTCGTTTTCCATATAGGTTTTTGTATCATTTGAAGAAAAAAATTAAGAATAAGGCATGTGTGGAGGCTTCAATTTGTAATGCATACATTGTTGAAGAAGTGACTACATTTGCATCATACTACTTTGAGTCGCACGTGCAATGCAAGAGGCGGAGACCAGGACGAAACGACGAGGGACCGCTAGATTCGGATTGTAACTCATTCTCCATTTTCAATTATCTTGGTCGACCAAGCGGCGTATGTAAGTCACGTTATATAACGGGGGAAGAAATGCATGCAGCCCACACATACATTTTATTGAATTGTCCAGAAGTGGAGCCATACTTTCAGTAAGCATTTCATATTAGACCTCACAATGTGAATGTATATACACATATATTGTGTCTAACCATTCGCTAATAAATTATTCTTTCTTGGCTCAAATCGAACAGAATGTTTCGGGCATCCATGTCAGGAGTATCGCCTGATGAGCTCAATCGTTTGTGCAATGACCATTTTGCAACATGGTTTAAAAATTATGTAAGATCGACGTGCAGGGTTAACTTGTAGTTTTCATCAAATTTTGATATTAAGCAATACTCTATGTATACGTACATATATGAATAACTTATTCATATGTGTCATTAGGTTCACAATATTCCAGCCATGATCGAGAATGAAGGGTTGTTATATCATCTGTCATTGGGTCCAAAAGCAATAGCAAGAACTTGGCCAGCATATTTTGTCAACGGTTATAATTTTCACACGCAAGAATATGGCAAGGGAAAGGCCACGATGAATAGTGGCGTCTGTGTTCGATCTGGGAGCAGTTTGATGGAGGCCTTTTACGGCTTGTTGGATGCTATCATACAGGTAGAGTACCCTGGTCCACCATTGGCCGTTACGTTATTTAAATGCACGTGGTTCGACCCTATCAAAGGAATGAGGGTGCATCCGAAGTTTAATTTGGTTGAAGTTAATCACAAGAGAAAATATATGAAATACGAACCATTTGTACTGGCACAACAAGCAATTCAAGTCTATTACGCATCATATCCGAGCTTGAAACAGGACAAAGTTGAGTGGTTGGCAGCATGTACAATCAAAGCGCGAAAAAAGATCGAACAACACTGGAAAGATACAGCATATCAGCAAGAGGTCGTTCTGCACACAGCTGAACCTTATGAATATAATATTCCATCTTTACAAGACCCACATGGAGCATTGATCGATGTTGATGCAAGTGAAGTACGTCAATCGAACTTGCATCATAGTGTTGAAGAAGATGAATTTATCACTGATGATGACGAGGACACTGATGAGGAAAACGAGGACACCGAAGACGAAGACGAGTTTTATGATCATAGTGAAGATGCAGAAGACGACGATTATCATGACAACGACGAAGATGACAATGACAACGACTTTGGGTTTTGAAACTTTTACTATTCTTCTTTATGACATGTATAACGTATTTTCTGGTTTATTGTGTTATAATTAATATTCAGTATATACGGTATATATGATAATATTATTTATGAATCAGGTGTATTTATATACAAATATATAACAAGGTAATTAGGTGTATTCTGTAAAAATTAGCGACAATTTTGTCGCTAATTTAGTATTGTCGCTAATTTAGTCACTAATTAGTGACGGCGACGCACAATGTCGTCGCCAAAAAAGGCCGGGAGCTATAAAATTTGCAATGGGGTACATCTTTAGCGACAAACCATAATCAATAGTCACTAATTAGCGACGGACCCTGTTCTTGTCGCTAAGTAGTGACGGAGACGTGGTCGGTCGTCGCCAAAAGTCACCGAGAGCTATACTACTATTTGCATTCGGGGACATCATTAGCGACGGATCACATATCGTCGTCGCTGATTGGTGACGGGGAGATCATATCGTCGCTACAAGTTAAATGTTAGCGACGGAGACGTGGTCGGTCGTCGCCAAAAGTTACCGAGAGATATACAATTTGGAGTTGGGGACATCATTAGCGACGGATCACATAGCTTCGTCGCTAGTTAGTGACGGGGAGCTCATATCGTCGCTAAAAGTTAAATGTTAGCGACGGAGACGTGGTCGGTCGTCGCCACAAGTTACCGAGAGCTATACAATTTGGAGTTGGGGACATCATTAGCGACGGATCACATAGTTTCGTCGCTAGTTGGTGACGGGGAGCTCATATCGTCGCTAAAAGTGAAATTTTAGCGACAGAGACGTGCTCGGTCGTCGCAAAACTTACCGAGAGCTATTCAATTTAATTGCATTCGGGGCATCATTAGCGACGGATCACATTTATTCGTCGCTGATTGGTGACGGGGAGATCATATCGTCGCTAAAAGTTAAATGTTAGCGACGGAGACGTGGTCGGTCGTCGCCAAAAGTTACCGAGAGCTATACAATTTGGAGTTGGGGACATCATTAGCGACGGATCACATAGCTTCGTCGCTAGTTGGTGACGGGGAGCTCATATCGTCGCTAAAAGAGAAATTTTAGCGACGGAGACGTGCTCGGTCGTCGCAAAACTTACCGAGAGCTATTCAATTTAATTGCATTCGGGGCATCATTAGCGACGGATCACATTTCTTCGTCGCTGATTGGTGACGGGGAGATCATATCGTCGCTAAAAGTTAAATGTTAGCGACGATGCTGTCGCTGTTTGGTCGCCAAATGTGGCGGAATTATGGATTTGATTCAGGCGTTTTAGCGACTACTTGGTCGCTATACCGTCGCTAATTAGCGACGAATGTTTTTAATTGTAGCCAATTAGCGACGATTCGTGGCTATGCCGTCGCTGAATCAGGATAACCTAACTTCGAAATCGATTTTTCCCCCGTCTGTCTCTCTCTATCTCTCCTCTACTCTCGCTCTCCAGTCAGACCTCCGACGCCGCTCGATCGCCCGCCGCCGCTCGTCTGGCCTCTCGCCGCCGGTCGTCCGCCGGCTCCCCGCCGGTCGTCCAGCCGCTCGGCTGCCCGCTCCCCGCCGCTCTTCCAACCGCTCGGCTGCCCTCTCCCCGCCGCTCGTCCACCGGCTCGGCTGCCCTCTCCCCGCCGCCCGCCACCGTTCTTGCTTGAGAGAGGAGCGAGTCGCCACCTCTCCCCTCGCCGTCCGAAATCAACCGTGGGTCTAGCACGGCGTCGCTTCCTCGCCGGCGTCGCAGCGGAGCTCAAGCGAAGCCTCACTGTTCAGGTCTCTCTCTCTCTCTCTCTCTCTCGATGATACTGAAGACGTTTGAAGTCGTATTGTTCTCATCGATGGTGGGCAAGTGTGGGGCGCGCGGGCTGTTGGCTTGGCTGGAAATGGCGCGGTGGAGGTCGGTCGTTGCCAGCCAATCCGATAGGCTCAACCAAAAATCTCTTTCTATGCTCTGTCTCCTTTGTCTCTGGGTTTCCGTTTTGTTTTTCCTCGTATGTCTGGATAGAAATAATTGATCTAATCATTTCGTTCGATGGGTATTGAAGATGGGACACTGACCATAACTTGTCTCGGTAATTTTACTCATGTGTAACTTAATTGGTCATAATTCCAAGTAAGGAGGAGACGAATTTCGATGATGTCCAGCTGTGAATGCTTAACAAGGTACGGCATTAGATGGAACACATTGCCTATGATTGAGATGGACTTAACCATTATGACCTCCAACACTCAGTTTCTTGAACTTGTAATCCTTTAGGCATGAGGACATATCTCCATTAAAATCGTTCCTCTCTGTTGTCCGCTCGCATGATCGTATAGTGAATATCATTTTACGACTCCAATCTAAAGCCGTAGAGCCTATTCATGGAGAATCATCGATGAGAACAATATGACGATCAGGTGCTTCCTCACTGTTGTTTTCCTTATGCAGGAAGAAGAACAATATTTACACACTGCAAGAAAAATGGTAAGTTTTTAATTGGGTTATAAATCATTTCTAGTTGGTAAATAAATTGTTGTAACTATTTTGTTTTTTCAATGTGCACCAGCGTCCAAATCAGAAAAATAACAAGGGTAAGGGTAAGGCTGATGATCAACCGACGGTCTATACACGTGGACGGGCCAGAGGAGGGCGTTCAATGGCAGTCGTGATCAGGCCGGTCGACGAGGCTAGTCCCCCTCGACGGACCTTCGTGCCCACGCCCACTTGGGTCGATACGCCCCCCACAGAACCGCAGCCTCAACAGTTGGAAGACGAAGGAACGGAGGAGACTCAATCTGAGGGCGAGCCTTTGATCACGGCACGATCATCGGTAGGCCAAACGTCGACACCGCCAAGCGCCGAAGATGCGGATGATAATTGGGTCATCGATGATGAAGGGAGGAGGCGGATAGAACCGTTAGGAGACTCGTAAGTACAATATGATGAAAGGGCATAATTTTTTGTTATTAACTGTATAGGCTAGATTTTCTTTGGATTTTGAGATGTTTTATGTATTTTTTATGTTTAACAAATGCAGCTTCTACAGAGCGACGGTAGTCCTGCGGGACTGGTATCGTATGATCAACAATTTTTGGCGTGGGCCATATACATGCGTTACGCAAGCGCCAGAGGAACATAGGAGAGTATGGTGGCAAGAGTTCGAGGTAAGTGTAAGATCGGTTGGTTAGTGACATTTCTAAAATGTATTGGTAAATTGAGTTAGCGTTTTTTTTTTGCAGCGCAAGTACTATTGGGACAGGTCTATGGATAGCGAGGTTAGAAGAATTTTAAACAAGAAGGCCGGCGATCACATGCGAAATGTTATGAACAAGGCGAAAACCACTCAGAGGCAGCCGGCTTGGATGGACGATCAGTCATGGGGGGAAATCCATAGAAAGTGGGCTAGTGAGGAGCATAAGCGCGCCAGCGAGAGGAATAAAGTTAATCGAACTTCCAGTTCCAGAGAATCTGGGATTGGGACGTATGCCGGCGGCTCCATCACAGTTGCGGAGCACAAAAGGAAGATGGTAAGTATTGTCAGATTGTCAATTTATTCCGTTAATAGATTGTATGACTAGTTGGAAGTCCGTTTTGTATGTTAGGCGAAGGTGTTGGGAACGCCGCCCAGCTTCTCACAAACGTATGAGCGGACCTTCATGAGAAAGGACAAATCATTCGTCAGTGGCACGGCGAAGGCCGTTAAGGTATGTTCGAACTTGATGATTTTATAGCAGATTAGTTGATTGTGATGCATGCCTAGTAACTTTTAAAGTCTGTACGTAGGAAAAATTTGATGAAATGCTTGCATCTACGGCGGGTGTCGGGGGTAGTGGCAGCGGCGAGGGTACAGAAGGGACGTCGCCCTCGATTGAAATGTCGCAGGCCGAGCAAGAGAAGCTGTGGTGGCAGGCATCTGCAGCAGTGAAGAAAGGGAAGGTGTACGGGTTGGGGTCGTTAGCCCGGGACAGCATGAAGTCGGTAGGCACGTCTTCTGCTGGAACGAGTTCAAGGCGCAGCGCAAGAGAGAGTGAGCTGGAAAAAAAAGTGGAAAACCTCGAGAATCAACTTGCAGAGAAAGACGAAAAAATGAAGAAGATGGAGGAGAGACTAGATGCCATAGATGCCAGAGATGAGGCAATGCGCCTCATGCAACAACAATTGAGTATGCTATTGAGACAACAGCAGGGTCAGCATTCGCAGCAAGACGATGAGGATGAAGCAGCCGAGCAGACTGGACTTCCACCGGCACCCCCACCCGATGAAGACCATGAAGAGTAGATACATTTGCTGAACTTTTTTGATATGTACGAATGATAATTGTTTAGATACATTTGCTGAACCCGTTTTTGGTATGGGTACTTTTCTTAGATATTTACTGTTTGCTTCTATAATGCGTTATGCGTTGAATGTTATGTCTTATCAGGTAGAACTGAACAAAAAACAAAAAATAAATATTAATCGTTCAAACAGCTTTAGCGACGCTACGATCTACTATCGTCGCTATTCTGGACGATTTAGCGACGAACATTAGCCTTTGTCGCTAAATGGCGACGAATCAGCGACTACCTTGTCGCTAAAGTGGCCGAGACATACCATTTTGCATTCGGGACAACGTAGCGACGGACAATCTAATCGTCGCTGTTTAGCGACGACCATTAGCTTTGTCGCTAAATGGCGACGAATCGGCGACTACCTTGTCGCTAAAGTGGCCGAGTAATACTATATTGCATTCGGGACAACTTTAGCGACGGACAATCTAATCGTCGCTGTTTAGCGACCCACATTAGCCATTGTCGCTAACTGGCGACGAATCGGCGACTACCTTGTCGCTAAAGAGGCCGAGTGATACAATATTGCATTCGGGACAAAGTTAGCGACGGACAATCTAATTGTCGCTGTTTAGCGACGACCATTAGCCTTTGTCGCTAAATGGCGACGAATCGGCGACTACCTTGTCGCTAAAGTGGCCGACTGCTACCATTTTGCATTCGGGACAACGTTAGCGACGGACAATCTAATCGTCGCTAATTAGTAACGGAAGAACACATTGTCGTCGCCAAAAGTGACGGTACATGACAGTGTCGTCGCTAAAAGTGGCCGAGAGCTATAATATGCATTCGGGACGTCATTCGTGTCGCTAAATATGCGATACTGAGTTCCATGCATGCTGGACATTTTTGCGACTACAAGAAAAATATCGTCGCAAAAATTTGCGACGATCATAGTCTTGTAGTCGCTAAAATATTAGCGACGCCAGGTGTAGTTCGTCGCGAAATGGCGACTAATGGTTTGTCTAGTCGCTAAGTTGCGATATCTGAGTTTTGCGACAGATGTTTTAGCGACGAAACAATTGGTCGCTAATTAGCGACGAATTGCCATATGTTTCGTCGCTAAATTTAGCGACATGGTTTTTCGCAACGAAATTTGGTTCGTCGCAAAATTCGTCGCTAAAAAATTATAGCGACGAAAATTTGCGCTTTTTCGTCGCTAATTGGCGTCGCTAAAATGCAGTTTTTTTGTAGTGGATTCTCAGCATCCTCCTCTAACTGAAGACCCAAAGAACTCCAAATTTATCAGAAAAGCACAAAAACAGGCCATCATTGCTTACTGCAGCAGCACTTACTCTCTTCTCACAACACCCACAACACTAGCAAACATGATGGAGACATCAGTTTAGCAAGCAGGAACAAAAATCATCACTTGTAATAAAAAGTCAGGTAGAAGTCACAAAATGAAGCTAATGGCAGAGCGCCAAAGGGGAAAAAGAAAGAACAGTTCAACAACCAAGCAGAAGGCAATTACCATTCCGTAGTCTTAATTTGAGTTCAAATGAATCATCACAGATAGATAAATCTCACAGAAGAGTGCGAAAGAGCAAATACATCAAATGAACGTCCCATGTCATTTGCAAATTATAGTCATCGAGTGTACATGAATGATATGTTATAATTGCAAGGAACATTCACCACTGGCAAGAGAAGTTTTTATCGTTCAAGCCAAAAATCCTAATATGTCGGATGGAACATCAGCACCCTCGAGACGAAATAGGAAAAAAGACGTAACAGCATCTGCTTGAAATGAAATGATAAACACTGGTGGCCTCGCTCATACATGTAATGGCCTCTATGGAATGCTTTGAGTAATTTGGCTTAATTAAGTATTAATAAGAGAGCTTGATTGATCCTTGAATCCCTTTGATTCCAATTTGCCATTGGCTTACCACTTTTTTGTTGGTTATGTCTGGATTTTGAAGCTCAGGGAGGACTAAATAGATCTTCTTTAATCACGGTCAAGTCGCAAATGATCAAAGCGAGAAGGACGAGGAAAATGTTCATTCTGGTCATTAAGGCTACAAGTAAATGGAAATTTATAGATCAAATTAAATTTCCAATTTCCGTAATAACGAAAATGCACAAGAAAAATAAAGCAATACTGAATAAAAGATGTGCCAGGATTCAAGTCCATTGTAATTGTCAACAACTGAAATATTTGGCCTTGGCATAGGGCGAATGTCAGAACAGTATGCATAAAGGTGGGGAAAATTGTCAAAAAAGTCCTAAACCTATTGTACGGCGGCCAATTCAGTCCTAAACCTTTCAAATTTGCCAATTCGGTCCTAAACCTTTAAATTCTTGACAATTGAGTCCTTCCAGCCAATTTTGGCCGGCCGGTGTTGACATGGCCGCCGGCCGTCCGATCAACGCTGACGTGGCAATTTTTAATTATTTTTATTTTTTTTCCTGCTTTCTTCCCTCTGGCCGGTCTGGCGACCGGTCAGAGGGGAGGGCCGGTGAGGTCGACCTCGCCGGCCCTCCCCTCTGGCCGGCCGCTGAACCGGCCAAAGGGAAGAAGCAGAAAAAAGAAAAAATAATTAAAAAAATAATTAAAAATTGCCACGTCAGCGTTGATCGGACGACTGGCGGTTACGTCAGCACCGGCAGGCCAAAATTGGCCGAAAGGACTCAATTGGCAAGAATTTAAAAGGTTTATAACTAAATTGACAAACTTAAAAAGTTTAGGACTGAATTGGCCGCTGTACAATAGGTTTAGGGCTTTTTTGACAATTTTCCCCATAAAGGTGCAATGTACCTTAACTATATACTGTGAGAATTTTGCACCTACAATTAGAATAACGGTTACTTGAATCTCGAAATTCTAAAAATTCGTTAACTAAAATCATTTATTGTTCATTCCCGATTGGAAATTTGCAAAGGGCTAATGGTAATTTTAAAATCAAACTTTTAATAATTTCTTGTCATTAATTTCATCTAGTTAATTGATGGGATAATGACACAAACAGTCCTTGAACTTTGGCCTAATGTGCAATTTGGTCCCTGAACTTTTAATTTGTTTAATGTAGTCCCTAAATTTTAGTCTAATGTTCAATGTGGTCCTTAAACTTTTAATTTGTTCAATGTGGTCCATGAACTTTTGGTATATGTTCAATTTAGTCCCTGAACTATATGAAAATGTTCAATTTAGTCCCTGGTGTATATGAAAATGTTCAATATAGTCCTTTCATTAATTCAAGTTCAAGGACTATATTGAACATTTCATGGACTAAATTAAACATGTATCAAAAGTTCAGGGACCACATTGAACATTTGACTAAAATTTAGGAACTATATTGAACAAATTAAAAGTTCGAGGACCAAATTGCACATTGGACCAAAGTTAAGTTGCTGTTTGTGTCATTTTCCCTTAATTGATTAGTAACTTTCTAAATCATGATTAGTAACTTTCAAGATATAAGACAACTCATATCACTATAACTCGACCTTGACAAGAGTTAAACCTTGGCCCTCTATGAATTAAGAACCATTTATATATACGAAGATGATTGTGAAATATGGTTTAGGTACGCAACACAGATGTTAAAGATCTGATTCACCAACGGGAAAATCCGATACTGACGATTACTCCAGATTGAGAATTTACAACAGGAAGATACTAACGATTAAATTACAGGGGGCCGAGTTCATGGCAAAATGTGAGTTTGGTAGATGAATGTTGTATTTTCAAACTCGTCAAGTAATAAACTTCGTGGATCATGGTGTTTCGATGCAATACACTCCAGCCCTATGGGAATAGAACGACGAGAAAAGCGCGTTTGACATGAAATTAACAGAGAGTGTTTCTTAAAAATTGTATTGATATCAAAATGGTGTCAGGTAAAAATCAAATTAAATGTGAAATATGTAGATATTTGTTCATGTACAAGATATTGTAGAATACATGTTTCGAGTTTGAGCCCGCGAAGGAAACTTGATCATAATAGAAATTCCAAGTCAAAATAGGACTTCTGATTTGACGCCCCAACAAGAAAGAAAAAATAGGAATGCTTGCTAAGTCGAAGTTGGATTCCGAGTTTCTGTAGGCTTCCCATTTTGAGCCGCATAAAGAGAGTTTCCCATTTTATATCCGCATGTTACATGTGGGAAAGATGGGTGTTGGTTTTTTGCCCTTTACCGAGCAAATGAGTTTTTAACCTTAACAATCGGTTGTGTGATCTGCTCGTAAATTACATCATGAAAAAAATTGCAAGTGCTTTGAAACCACTAAATCTTGTGATAAAATTTGCGAGAAATTGTCCGGGCTAAACCCTATGTAATTTAGAGATTGGAAAATACTAAAAGTGTTTGAATAATTCGAGTATGATTGTAATCTCAATTGTATTGCTTGATTTATCTGAAATTATATGTTGCTCTGTCAATTTATTTCCTTATTCTATTAATTTTATTGTTTGATATCTTGTTTTTTGCACACAAAAAAATACGATTAATGTGAATCCAAATATGATAATTTTGTATCGAGATCACTTTATGAACGCATTAGTACATTGCCAACACACCGCGTCGGCATCGGATTCTATCGAATCAATTATCGTAAGCACATAAAAGCTTAACTTTTTTAGAAAAATCCATGATAGGAAAATTGCAAGATGTACAACATGTTCTAGCCGTCTTCTGCTTTATTTCGAAAGAATAAAATGAAAATAAATAACAAAACCCAGATATCATTTGATGAAGCGTACCATGGAATTCATTTTCATCGCAGCCCTATAAAACCACACCCACTTCAAAGCTACTCTCGCTCTCGCCTCACATCTTCAAGTTCATCGTTCGAACCGTCCATGGCCGACCCATACAGATCCAGGCCGGCCTCCTTCGCCGACGCCAACCCATCACTCTCCCGTTCGATCGCTCCCGATGGCACGAAACGGCGAAAGGTAGAGTGCTCTCATCCCTTGATTTGTGAAGGCGGGTGTTTGAAGTGCGAACGCGCCGTCGACGACGATGATCACAGCCTTCCCTTTGGCTTCCTTCATCCTTCTTTGAGGCTTAGCTACGAGTACGCCGATCGGATGCGCGAGGTGACCACCACCGCCGCGTTGGAAATGAAGAAGCTTCACTTGGTCCTCGACTTGGACCACACCCTCCTCCACACCATCCGGCTCTCCGATCTCACCCCCGAGGAGGAGGAGCGGCTCAAGCCCGAGGCCGAGCGGAACGCGGAAGGTGGTGTCGAGGGCGGCGGCGACGTCTTCTTGGTTGAGTCGGAGACCAGCGAGGGGTTCATCACCAAGCTGAGGCCGTTCGTGCGGGAGTTCTTGAGAGAGGCCGACCAGATGTTCCAGCTCACGGTCTACACGATGGGAGGCCGTGTGTATTCGTCCAGGATGACGAAGCTGCTGGACCCTGACGGGAAATACTTCAGCGACCGGGTGATCGCACGGGAGGACTGCACTCTCAGAGGCCGCAAGAACCTGGACATGGTCCTGGCCAAAGAATCCAACATATTGATCATGGACGACACCGAGAGCGTGTGGCCGGATCACACAGATAACCTGATAGCGATCGAGCCGTTTTACTACTTCTCTCATGGGAGCAAGAGGCGGCGTGCGCGGCCCGGCTCCGATCACGACGAGGGCAAGCAAGACAGCATGTTGGCCACCGCTCTTCAGGTTCTCAAAGAAATCCACAGGAGTTACTTCAACTCGAAGCTAGGGCTCGAGGGCGGGGACGTGCGAGAGGTGATGCAACAGATGCACACCCGAGTCCCCGGTACGTCTGATGATCAAGCTCGTCCTGGAGATGCAATGTAAAAATTAGATTCATTATGTCTTTCTGGTGTCGTAAGTTGAACATTGATTTGGGCCCGATATATGGCGAGTCAGTTGTTTCCATCAAGTGTTAGAGCAGAAGCAATAAGTAGTCCTTGCGATCGTTAATTTCGCATATATAAATTTCAGACTTAAGGAAAGGAAAAATGTTCATACACTGTGAAATGTGTTCCTTGTGATATTGTCACAAGTTGAGATTAATTTTACTGCATAAGGGTGGCAAAATGCACGTGGCAATTAATTAACTCCATAAGTTAATCAAATCTTAAGCTGAACAAAGTGGATTTGCCAGGATAATTTGCCTTCTTTAGCCGTCAGTCCGTTGGGTAATTCGGTTGAAAACGAGTCATCCCTCGCATTATCTTAAGCTTTCAATTTTAATTTCGACAAATGACATTTGATCGTTCTTATTTACACTTTGTCAAATAACACATGGGTCTTCACATTCAAATGATTTTCTTTCCAACATCACCGGATGCCATTTTGGGAGCAAGAGACCAATTACTTATTTGATTAATACGATTGAAACTAGGGGTAAGTATGGTCCGGGTGAGCGGTTCCCAGTTCCATGGATCAGTTTTGAAAAGTTAGAACCGGGAGCCGCCCGTTAGTTTGATGGATCCACTTGAGAATCAAACCGTCGGTCCGGTCCGGTCCAGTTCCCCGATGGGTCCACAAAATCGATCCCACCAAACTTCACGCAAATATAATTAACCGAGAGCAAGAAAGGGAGGCGATGAATGGCCAGAGGCGATGCCATGAATTGATAGGTGTTGAGAGTCAAGGTCGTGAGTCAATGGTCGATGAGCTTAAGAGTTAAGACCATGAATGAGAAATAGAAAGGCGACTCAGATAAAGTGAGAGTGAGATGAGATGAGCACTTAGTTGACAAGCGTTGAGTTTTAAATTAAAGACTTTAAGGTTTTCATTTTTCTTGATATATTTTCTTTTTTTTAGTTGGAAATTTTTCTTAAAAATGATATATATTACTGATCCGATCCGGGTGGACGGATAGACAGTTCCACGCTTAGAACCGGAAACCGGACTGGTACTTAATGATTCTAGTAAATCGTTCACAACATAGACAAGATTCGACATAAGAGAAATTGAGTCTACATGGGGTCCACAACAGACTTACAATTGATAATGATTGATTTTGAGAAAGGATCTATCGCTGGTAAAAATTGT
Source organism: Syzygium jambos (assembly GCA_031216235.1). Classification (NCBI taxonomy): domain Eukaryota; kingdom Viridiplantae; phylum Streptophyta; class Magnoliopsida; order Myrtales; family Myrtaceae; genus Syzygium; species Syzygium jambos. The sequence continues at coordinate 25,888,138 of CM062230.1, forward strand.
TCAATGTTTAAACTTCTTGTCATTTCTTGTTCTCTAATGTATGCGCTTAAAATTAAAGTTTTAGGCATAAGATTGAATAATTCATATAGGCATTGTCAAACAGAGTCACCCATTCAAAGGTCTGGCTACAATGGGTCGATGAGATGAAAACGTGGCGAGAAAATTGACCCACGCATGCATTGTCTGTGTTTGCCGGCTATTCGGAAATGAAACATGAAAAACAAATCCAGTGAGACGACTAGGGAAATGCTTACCCTGGCGATAGAAAAGTTTTAGCAGAAACGTCGCGGTTCGAGAGCATTATCCCTTTGAAGCTACAAAAGCCACACATGAAGCACCAGAATCAAGAAATCTTACGGGTTGAAACACAAAGAGATGGGGAAAAGTGCCAAAAAAGTCATAAACCTTTTACATTAGTGTCAATTTAATCCTAAACTTTTTTTTTGTGTCAATTCAGTCTTAAGCCTTTTGCATTAGTGTCAATTTAGTCCTAAACCTTTTTTTGGTGCCAATTAAGTCTTAAACCTTTTAAATTGATGCCAATTTAGTCCTAAACTTTTTTGTTTTTGTATCAATTCAGTCCTTCCGGCTAATTTTAATCGGAATTTACCGACGTAGACCTTGCCAGATCCAGCGAGATCGAGCTCGGCGGCCTTTGACCTCTAAAAGAAAAAAAAGGAAAAAAATAAAAATAAAAAAAATATTAAAATATTATTAAAGTTGTTCACGTCTGAGCCGAAAACTGGCCACCAGCTGGCAAGCATCCACGTCGGAAAATTCCGATCAAAATTGGCCGGAAGGACTCAATTGGCACACAAATAAAAAGTTTAGGACTAAATTGGCACAAATTTAAAAGGTTTAGTACTTAATTGGCACAAAAAAAAGTTTAGGACTAAATTGACACCAATGCAAAAGGCTTAGGACTGAATTGGCACCAAAAAAATGTTTAGAACTAAATTGGTACTAATGCAAAATGTTTAGGACTTTTTTGGCACTTTTCTCCAAAGAGATGAATATCTCTTGAACTTGCCTATGAAGTGCTAATGCTATAGATGTATCATTTGGACAAGTGCAAAGATCTGTGACAGCATAACAGGGCTCTTCTTGTATTCCATCGGTAGTTGTTTGAGGAAGAAAGTAATTTCCTCGTGTCACTTAATTTATAATGAAATAATTTATAGTGGAATCATGTGCTGCTCTCCCGGTGAAATAGGTCACGTGGACTGACCCACGTAAATTTATTACCCAATTTATTTCATGTTATAGCTATTTTATTTTATTGTTCGATCTCTTATTTTTCTCTATAAACATGATTAATGTGGATTTAAATACGATAATTTTGTGTTGACATCACTTCATATTCTCATAAAGTATATTGCAAACACACCACATCGGTATCAGATTTTATCGTGTCAATTATCGTCAACTACATAAAAACTTACCTTTTTTAGGCAATTCCATAATAGTAATGGGAAAAATACATCAAAATGGTCAAAAAGAAGAATGGCCAATGCCTAGTATGGATATGCTACACGCATGGCTAATGCCTTGTAAATCTACCAATTTAATGTATCGAGATGAGGAAGTTAGCTAATCTTCCACAGTTCTGACGAGGAAATCCGCTCTTACATATGGGCAACTAAAATGATAATGCAAGAGGGAAATTAGAAAACTTTAGTCCTAATTCCAACACACAAAAAAAAGCACTGAGCGGACAATTTTAGTCCGAACTTTTTTTTTTGTCTCATAAAAAAATCACAAAGTTTCACTTAAATCTCAAATCTGACCCGAATATGTGGAAAATTTCACATCACGTGGGTCAAATTTAGGAATCGAGTAAACGTTGGTGCTTTTTATCAGGATAAAAAAAAGTTCAGACCAGAATTGTCATGCAAGACAAATTTTGTGCTTTTTTTTTTGGGACTTAGCCCGAAAACTTTATGCATTGGTTAGCAATTAATTTCTTCTTCTTTAGTCAATGAACGAATTATTAACAACCTAGGTCACATTAAAAAAACATATTTAGCCAACGAAACTTTTTTTTATGTTCGCCATAACTCAATTTGTGTCGAGGAAGAAGAGATGCGAGGCAGTAACCTAAGGACAGCAGGGTCAAGACGCAAGTTTTGGATTTGATCTGATTAGGCAATATTCGGGAGATCGATCTATAACAGGAAAGTCGCAAGGTAAACACTCGTACGCGTCTCTGTTTTATTTCGAGAAAAATAAAATTTAAAAAAAAAAACCTCCCAAAACTCTATTTTTTTTTATTGGCTGAAGCGTAGTACCATCTGCGTCATATTCATTCATTCCGAAGCCCCCGGAAAACTCGCACGCACTCCAGACCTACTCTCCCCTCTTTCGTCTCTCGTTTTCGAATTCATCGTCGTTCGAAGCAGCAGCAGCCATCATCCATGGCCAACCTACGCAAGTCCACGCCCGTCTCCTTCGCCTACCCCAACCCGTCGCCCTTCCGTTGGGTCGCCAGCGATCGGGCGAAGCGGCGGAAGGTGGAGTGCTCCCATCCCGCGATCCTCGAACGCACGTGCTTGCTGTGCGGGCGGCGCGCCGTCTTCCTCGACGACGGTGACGACCGCAGCCTCCCCTTCGGGTTCCTCCATCCTTCCTTGAGGCTCAGCCGCGAGTACGCCGACCGGATGCGCGAGGCCAGCACCGCGGCCGCGTTAGGGTTGCAGAAGCTCCACCTGGTCCTCGACTTGGACCACACCCTCCTCCACACCGTCCGGCTCTCCAATCTCACCCCCGAGGAGGTGGAGCGGCTCGAGCCCGAGGCCGCGCGGAACGCGGAAGGCGGTCCTGCGGGCTGCGGCGGCGGCGGCGGCGACATATTCTTCGTTGGGTCGGAGACCGGCGAGGGTTTCATCACGAAGCTGAGGCCGTTCGTGCGGGAGTTCTTGAGAGAGGCCCACGAGATGTTCCAGCTCATGGTCTACACGATGGGTGGCCGTGTGTATTCGTCCAGGATGACGAAGCTGCTGGACCCCGACGGGGAATACTTCAGTGATCGGGTCATCACGCGGGAGGACTGCACGCTCAGAGGCCGCAAGAGCCTCGACGCGGTCCTGGCCAAAGCGTCCAACGTACTGATCGTGGACGACACCGAGACCGTATGGCTGGACCACACGGACAACCTGATATCGATCGAGCCGTTTTGGTACTTCTCTCACGGTAGCGGAAAGCGGGGCGTGCGGCCCAGCTTCGGCCGCAATGAGGACGACGACATGTTGGCGACGGCTCTTCAGATTCTCAAGGAAATCCACCGAGGTTATTTCGACTCAAAGCTGGGGCTCGAGGGTGGAGACGTGCGATATTTGGTGCGACGGATGCCGAGCCTGGTCTGCCATACATCTGGTGATCAAGCTCCTCCTGGAGATGCTTGAGATGCGCTGTAGACATTTTGAGTTTTTTCTGTTTTCTGGAAATGGATTTGGCCCCAAGTTTCGACAAGTCGATATTTCTGTCAAGTAATAGGGCAATTGATAATTCCTTAAAATTGTTAAATCGTGTATGTAAAGTCTTGGGAGTTAATGCAAGGATAAATGTTCATGCACCATCAAATGTATCTTTTTCTAATATTCTAACGAGTTGAAATTTGATTTGGACAACATTTCTTTTTTGTTAATCCAGTTATTTCTGTTAGTAGTGCAAAATTCACATGGCAATTAATTAACTTCTTAAGTTTTTTTTTAATCATGTTTTAACTTCTTAAGTCGAACGAAGTGGATTTGCTATGATGATTTGTCTTCTGAGAGATGAGCACTCGTTTCCACTACAGCAAAAGACGACACTAGTTCATATCTAATTTTACTTTACTAAGTTACACATTCATCCTCACATTCAAGTGCTTTTCTTTCCGACATAACCAGATTCTATAAAGAACCAATTTTTCATTTGATTAATACAACTGCAACAACTATGCAGCCACGCGTACAAGGAAATTGCAGGATCGTTGCTTATAAATCTTACAAAAGAAAAGAAAAGGAAAAACTGGTGAAGAACAGAAAGGAACTATCACTAGTCAAAATTGTTCAATGTTTCAGCTTCCTATCATTTCTCGTTCTCTTCCTGAATTCCCGCTTTTCGTCCGAGTATTGCTTCTTAACCATCAAGCTGCGCATTGCCGTTTTCAAAGCTTCGGCTGCCACAAGGAAGACGTCATTATCTATCGTCACGCTCCCTTGCAACCTCTCGAGCAGTTGCTCGCCACCTGGGATCTCGTCATCACACAGGAAAACCGGCTGTACATCCCGACCATTGTCCTCAAAAGCAGACACGGCCCTCACTCGAGCCAAAGAGGAATGGTCGAAACCACGCAACTTAGAGATACCGGTGACCATCCACAAAAGCCCCTCGGATAAGCTTGTCCCCAAGCTTGTTGGAATTAAGGTCTCTCCGTCAATGAGTATCACCTGAAAATCAGCAGTCAAGGGACCTACACCACGTAATGTATGCGTTTAACCATATAGAAAAGGGTCCTAAAGTAGCAACAATAGATTACAATCTGCAACCTACTCATAACAACAAAGCATGTGCGATCCACGTTAAAATTAAGATCGGTACCTTAATGCATAGACATGTCGCAAGAAAATGGACCATGCATCGCATGCACTTGCTGGCTATTTGAAAATGAAACCAAAATATTTACAGAACAGGGAGAGTACTAGGAATATGCTTACCTTGGCTATAGAAAGAGTTTTAGCAGAAAGATCGCAGTTCAAAAGCATTACACCTTTCAAGCTACAAAAACCAAACATGAAGCATCAGAATCAAGAAAATGAATCAAGAAATCTTCCAGGTTGAAGCCTAAAGAGTATCCTGGAACTTGCCTCTGAACTGCCAATGCTATGGATGTACCATTTGGACAAGTGCAAAGATCTGTGACAGCATGACAGGGCTCTTCTTCTACTCCATCAGTGGCTGAAAGTTCCGCCTTCAGGAAGAAAGTAAATCCTTCTGTCAAACCGGGTGAAGAAAAAAGCAGAACAAAATTATAATGAAAGACTGCAATGGAATATATAGGAAACAGCAGCAAGTTTGAACCACACCTAAGATTCTTAGTCTTTTTGCTCTATTGTGAAAGTGCAAGCACGTTTGCTGGTTAACTGAGACATAAGTTAACCTGAATACAGTTCTGTGGAAGTAGGAACTACATAGAATCTTTGAAGCATTATAAGTCTGACAAAATCTTAGACCCGTTCAAGTCAGTGATAGCATCTTAACATTCAAAGGAGTGAGGAACCAATACCTTAGCTCCAATTTCGCAAGTATCCAAGAGAGAACCCGATGTCACGTCCCAAAGGCGAACCTACAGAGGAAAGATGCACTGAGTACTTATGCAAAACTAGACTCTATGTAAACCAGGGAAACTTCTCAACTGCAATCACTCACAGTGGAATCACCGCTTCCTGAAACAAGAAGCCCATGTGGATAATCTGGGGAATGAATGAAGTCAAGGCAGGACACATATCTGTCATCAACATCCAAAATAAAGCGACTCAGTACCCCACTCAATCTGCCAATAAAATCTTCGGAACACCATACATGATTCAATGTTTAACAGTGTCAAGGGAACAGAAAAAGCCAAAATCTTGAATTTTCAAAATTCCTATTCAAAACACCCGGCCTCAAACTTCAATGCATAGACACTTACTCAGAATGACCCAGGCAAAAAGTTTGTATCTCGTGAGCCCCATCCAATGGATTCTTGGGAACCACAGTAACCTGTCGAAATTACAAAATGATACAAGATTGGTATAAGAAAAACCTAGAAGTTTAACTGGTAGATAGGTAATAGCCTTACACGAATTTTATAATCCCGATCAGCACTGACAATGAACTGTCCATCTGGAGAAAATTCCTGCAAAAGATCTTTCACTTATAACACAACAACGAAAGCATTCACAAGCATAAAGGTCAACATGATGTCAAACCAAAAATTAGCAAATATTTTTTTTTTTTTTTTTTTTTGATAACCCAGGGAACCCCCGCACGGCCGATAGCCGGGAAGTAAACCCTGGGGGCGACACGTGCTAGCCACCACACACGTACCACCGGTTAAGTCACTCTGCGGCGCCCGGGATTCGAACACTCAACCTTTTGCGAGAGGAAGAGTGCGCGCTCCAGCAGCGCCACCCAAGCGGGTGGTAAAATTAGCAAATATTAAGCATTACCAAAATCAATAAAAGAATTTACCATTTGAGTTCTCTTTCAAAAGATTGACAATAGTTAAAATTTATCTGGGTTCGTTGGACACAGAGAAGGGGATAAAAGGGACACATTGAAAGAGAAACCAACTTACCAAGCTAGTGATGATGCTGCAATAGTGAGCCAGCATTGGTGCTGCTTTTTTATCAGGTAAAGCCTGATTTTCAGCATCCTCCTTTAAACTCACAACCCAAACAACTCCAAATTTATCAGCAAAGCACACAAATAGGCCATCATTGCTTACTGCAACAGCACTTACTCTCTTCTCACAGCACCTACGAAATTAGCAACCATGATGGAGCCATCAGTTTAACAAGAGCAAGAAATTCGGTAGAAGTCAGAAATGAAACTAATGGCAGAGTGCCAAAGGGGAAAAAAACAAAAAGAACAGTTCAACAAGCAAGCAGAAGGAATTTACCACTTCAGTCTCAAATTGAGTTCAAATGAAAATTAACAAATAGGTATATCTCCCAAAGGAGTGCAAATGAGAGACTGGTCGCACATCAAATGAACCTCCCATGTCATTTGCAAATTAAACTCATTCTATGAGCAGGAAATCATCAGTAGTTTACATGAATGAGATGCTATAAATGCAAGGGAGTAACATCCTCCGCTGGCAAGTAAAGTTTCTATCTTTGAAGCCAAAAAACCAAATATATCGGATGGAAAATCAGAACACTCAAGATGCAATCAGAAAATAGAGGTACTCAGCACTATTGCATCTGCTCAGAATGAAACGATAAACAGTTTTGCTTATATATATACACTCTTCAGCTGACAGATATAACGTCCATCCAAACAATGAAAATATATATAAAGGAAATGGGCCTCTGGGCATGATTTCTGCGCTTCCAACAAACTGACTCCAGAGAATTCATCACTTCGTCAAACTCCAACCATTAAACACTTACACTGAGCTGATGCAGAGCCAAGAATCCGTAGACCATATCTTGACTAATTTGTCATCCCCAGCAGATACAAAAAGCTTCCCGTTCGCGCCGTATCGAATAGCTCTGATCGAATCAGAATGGAAAGGCTTCGCGGAATCATCCACCAAGGAGACAGGACAGTCTCCACTGTCAGATAACCATGGCAAGCGGTCAACCATTCAGCTAATTTGAACTAAACTCAAAAGCAGTGAAGTAAACTCCCGCATTTTGTCTATTGCACATGTAGCTGGTCGAGCACAACAAGAGCAACCGATATTACCTCCAACGACAAAAAGCGGAAAAACAGACACACTCTGATCACTAGAACCTCAAAAGACCAGAACTTCGAGCGATAATAACATCATGGAAGTCAAAATCATCCGACCCATATGCCCCAAGAAGCTGGAAATTTTCCCCACGAACAGGAAAATTCGAGCCAAAATTTTCACAGAAGGCCAAAACTTTCGCCACTTTCACGGGTTCACACGGGGTGCTCGCCATGCACTTTGGAACAGGGCATAACCCCATTGCGGACGGTAACGAGTGAATTGAACTGGGAAGGGTTCCAACGAAGGGGAGATCCGCTTACACGAGATCGTAGACGCGGAGGTCCGATCCGACAGCGACGGCGACCGACCTCTGGGCAGGGTGCACGGCTATCAAGGCGGGAGCCACTTCGATGTCTCGGGTGTTGCTGTCTCCTTCCTCCATCTGAGCGTCCACCATCTCTTCTTCCCCGCCACTCGGCTCCGTTGGCAAAGACCCGAGCCCGGTCTAGGGTTTTTGATTTGGGTTCTCCGGTGCTCGGGTGGGGTTTTAGCGGGTCGGGGGGCAAAACCGTAAAAAGCCAAGGAGCCTGTGGTCTGACTAATGAGTGATTTATCTCTCAGTTTTGATCATAATGTGGGAATAGTATTATCAACGTACTTGAATACATTTGGAGGTTTAGACCCACTTGGCGTGTGTGAGATAATGTTTGCTTACTATGCATTACCTCTTTTGTGATGATTAATGGTCTAACTTGAAATAGATTGGCGAATTTTTGTGAGTTAGCACGAAATTATCTTTTTAAGTACTTTTCGTCCTAATCCTAAGAAATAATTTGAGCAAATTGAGTAAGGAATTGGTTCGGGTTAAAGGGACAGATGGGCGAGGTCTTTGGATTAGTTCCCTAAGTTCTTTTGTTGTGCGATCGGTTCCTTAAGGTATATAATTTTTCGTTTTAATCTGGTCCTTCCGTTGAAATAGAAACGAAGATGTTGGCGTGGGCTAAACGTCAATGCCACGTGAGCGCTAGCCGGATACACCGACGCCGATATTGTGTTTGACCAGAGAAATTATTAGACAATACATGAAAACAAATCGTAGCCAAAAAGAGAGAGAAAAAGAGAGAAGAATGGGCGACATCGATGGCTACTTGGTCGAGGTTGGGTGTTAAGGCCAAATCTGATGTGGGTTCGCACAACTTGCGTTGGTGCGTCCCCTCCCTCCCCCATCTAATTATTTATTATTTTAGATTTCTTTTTTCATATTTATGGCGGCCGCGGACGGCAGGAGGCAAGAGCGAGCGATGAGAGAAGTTTTTAATTCTCTTTTTGTTCCAGAAACAGAAAAGTAGAAATTTTTTACTTTTCATTTCTATAGGACTAAAAATTTGTTCCGGAGATAGAAAAATGAAATTGCGTTACCAAACGGATCTTTGTTCCAAACCTATTTCAGGAATAGAAAAATAGATAAACGTAATGGTTATCATGCAAGTCCTTAACAGCCACGTCATCACAATTTTAATGGAAGAACCACTCGAACACAAGAGCATACGGTATAGAAATCTGATGAACAATTTACAAAAGTCAATGGACATGTATGCTTCACGTAATTCTCGATATCGATACTATTGGAAGATCGAAATTGGAGACGAAGAAATATACGAAGCTTGATTATGTGGATCACGCCCTAGCTAATTGTTGCTTGATTTGTTGCTTATTTGGCTCCATTGTTGCTTGATTTGCTGCTTATTTGGCTCCGTTGTAACTATAGGTCACGGACATGTCTCATTTCGAGTGGTGTCGTGCCTCGAGTCTCTTGAAAGATGTTTGATGTCGCATAGGTGATAGGAAAAATGTCCCGATACATCTTGTTACGTACCGAATCATGGTAGTAATTTGACTAGATTCTAGCCGATACACATCGACCACCTGAAAATGTTAGCCCGAAATTTTTTTTTCACATTGAAAATCGATGTTATAAGTTCCAACAAAGAAGACGACGGATGTAATAAGCGTTAAATGGTTTCTACGATCCCCTCTTCTGGACCAAAAATAAAAATTTCTTCTCTGCTTTAGGAGCACCGGAACATCTTTTATTCATCAAACGAGGGAATCAACAGAGTGTACGGAGGAGTAGAACCCCTCTCTATTTTACGATACTATTCAAATTATGTGCATGTGTACAGGGCATCGATGGAGAAAAGAAACAGATGCAAAGAACGAGCTTATATTGGGTCCAAGTTGTTCTGCACGAGCATCACGGCTTCGCGCGATGCGATGAAGAGCGTGAAGAGGACAAAGGACCATTTCACGTCGGTGCTGCGTCCATCTGATGAGATCCGACCTGATCATAGTAATTTCGCAAACGTGTGAGCAATCTCGGAAAATCATCGCTACTCTTAAGGAGAACGAGAGAGACTTAGTTGTCCCGCGGCGCGAGAAACGTGGTTCGGCGTGTCCACGCGGTGCGTGACGCTGCATCAGTTGGTCACGCGATGCCTCGTTCGGGTTCGCATATAGAGGGGCTCTCTGGTGTCGGAGGGGCGTGTTCGGTCTCTTGCATTTGATCACTCGTGCTTGCACAAATTAGTATGGTCTTCGACTAGGATAAGACCAGGCACAAATCCCAAAGGTGAAGCTCCCTTTTTCTACCTATGCATCTTCCATGAAAGATATTGATCGTAAAAGAGAGAGAGAGAAGCACACGTACCAGGCGTGGAATTTGGCGATCCCACCGGAGACCTTGCCGGAGCTAAAGCTGCAGATCAGTGGGATGCACAATCTTAGAGAATATAACTTGACATAAGTTATATGCAGACGTATATGTTTTTCTTTATAACGAGCTAAGCCCCCATTGGATAGGGAAACTCCGAGCCTACGATCTATGTGTGTACTTGTATTGCTCGTTAGTTCTTACCATTGCAACTGCTGGCGGGCGGAGTCTGGACGTTGCAAGCGGGAGGCAGCTTCTGCGCCTGTGTCTGATTGATGTTCACGCCCAGCGCAGCCGAGGCGCTCCCGTTCAGGACTTCACAGAGGCACAGCGGCTCCGAGCTGACGACGCTCGCAAGCTGAGTGCAGCAGGCTGAAGATGGGGGCGCCGAGGAGTTGGCCGTGATGAAGCTCAAGCACGGTGACAGGCTTATCAACACGCTGCTGCAGCTCGTCTGGGCCACTGCTCCAGCCCAAAGTAGTGCCACCACGGCAGCGACAAGCGCCACGACAAGCATCGCATATCGTGGGGCCTTCATTGTAGCTGTGGACTAGGATTTTCGTCGGTGAATTGAGTAGGGTGGATCAGGAAGACTTCGCGGATCGTGTATATAAAGGAAAAAGAAGATCAACTTCTCTATTTGAAAAGCGAGATTTCAGACAACTTGGTGTAACGTTACGTAAGTTATTTTTCTCGTTGGTTTACTCTAATTGTCAAATGGGAAACTGTGAACGATGTGAAGCCAGGTGGTATTGTGGCGGGTCACCAACTCCTTCGATGCTCTCGTGAGCCAGGCTACATGCATGGTGGACTCTGCAAATTCTTTATTCTTCTTCCAACAACAAAGTCGTCTTCTTACGTGTGCTTCTCGTTTTGCTTTGCATTGTCTATGTTATAGTCAAGAAGCTACTAGTAGAATCAAGATATGACCTTGACGAACTGATTACCATCTCAATTCATATATATATATATATATATATATATATATGCATGGTCGGCAAGGAGTCTTCGGATATTGACATCTGGATATACTTGAAATTCAAGCCGTTGATGATGATTTTTTTTTTTTGGTAAGGACCGTTGATGATGATTTCATCTGTACACATCTTCATATCTCGAGATTGTCCGTGCAATTTGGCTCTTTTTTTTGTTGCCTACGGGCCAGCTCTGGGTGGATGCTCTGGAATGAAGACTAGACGAGTTATCTGAAGAATCTACAGGACTTGTCAGAGGCAATTCATGCTTTAGGTGGTGAAATTACAGGTCCATCTAACTCATAGGCCGTCGACAAATTTCTGAACTCCAATGCTCCATTTGGTTGGCTATTCATCAAAAGAGCGAGCTAAATTATAGTGCCAAGAAAACGGTTACGAGCCGAAATACATAAAATCTGCAGACCGCATAGTATTGATAATACACAGTTCTTTAAAATGTAAGTGAATGAACCCAAAAACTTAACAAGGTATCAAGATGGTCACAGGTAATTTATCCAGTTCAATAAACTACAAAAAAACTGGATTTTTGCCAAGAAAAATTTCCAACGAAAAAATTTTCGTCGCAAATTTGCGACAAATTTTCCAAAGAAAAGTAAAATTCGTTGGAAATTTCCGACGAAAAAATTTTCGTGGGAAAATTCGTTGGAAATTTCCAACGAAAAACTTTTCGTGGGAAAAGAAAATTCGTTGGAAATTTCCAACGAATTTTCCCACGAATTTCAATTTTCGGGCAATTATTTTAGTATGTACAATTTTCGTTGGAAATTTCGTTAGAAATTTCTAACGAATTTTCCAACGAATTCAAAAAAACCCGGTATTGTTCGGCATTTTTTATATTCGTTGGAAAATTCGTTGGAAATTTCCAACGAATTTTTTTTGTTGGAAATTTCCAACGAATTTTCCAACGAATTTCAATTTTCCGGACAATTATTTTAGTGTGTACAATTTTCGTTGGAAAATTCGTTGGAAATTTCCAACGAATTTTCCAACGAATTTCAATTTTCCGGGCAATTATTTTAGTGTGTACAATTTTCGTTGGAAAATTCGTTGGAAATTTTCAACGAATTTTCTAACGAATTTCAAAAAAACCACGTACTATTCGGCATTTTTTATATTCGTTGGAAAATTTGTTGGAAATTTCCAACGAATTTTCCAACGAATTTAAATTTTCCGGATAATTATTTTAGTATGTACAATTTTCGTTGGAAAATTCGTTGGAAATTTCCAACGAATTTTCCAACGAATGTCAAAAAAACATACTTCTTCCTTATTCAATTTCCACACACACAATTTCCACACACACTCTCAATTTCCACAAACACACACACACACACTCTCTCTCTCTCTCTCTCTCTCTCCTTCGCCTTCACTTCTCCCTCCGTCTCCCCCTCCACCTACTCCCCCGCCGCCGCCCCTCCTCCTCCGGCACCGGCTCCGGCTCCGGCGCCATGGACACCAAGCCTTCGACACCCCCGACGCCACCGAGCCTCGTCGCCGGCGAGACGACGACGGACTTGACGGGCGGCGGCCTCGAAGCCTGCTCCCGCCCCTGCTGCTGCTGCTGCTTCTTCTTCATCTTCTTGTTGGCGCAACAGCCTCGCCGGCCATGGCGAGGGCCGAGCTCGCCATGGCCGGCGAGCTCGGCCCTCGCCGGCGACGAGGCTGGCCCTCGCCGGCGGCGAGCTGGGCGAGCTCGAGCTCGCCGGCGAGGGCTATTTTTTGACCCAAAAAAAAAATTTTGACCAAAAAAAAATATTTTCGATGGAAAAAAAATTTTCACGATTTTTCGACTAAAAAAAATTATAGTTTCCAACGAAAAAAAATTCGTCGGAAAAAAAAATTCGTTTCCAACTAATTTAGCCACGAGTTTTCCAATGAATTTTTCAACGAAAAGAAATTTATTGCAAATTTCCAACGAAAATTGAAATTTTTCGTTGGAAAATTTTTCGACGACGAATTACCAACGAATTTTTTTTCGTTGGAAATTCCCTTTCCAACGAATTTTCCAGAATTCTTCGTTGGTAATTTTGTCGGAAAAAAATCGTTTTTTTGTAGTGGATGCTTCCGTTTGGCTTTTATGTTGGCCACGAAAATAGCACGTCCGTGATCACTATAATCAGAAATCGAAACACGATAATGGAGAAATTGTCGATTCGCGTACCTGATTTAGAATCCATCGAACTTGACGCGGAATTTGCGACAGTTTCTGAACACAAACTCAAGTTCTTCTCCCCTATACCTTTTGTTAGAACACTGGCCTAATGAGATTGCCACTCACGAGAAAAAAGTTCTATCTAGATCCGTATACGAGTCAAATTGTGCATCATCCGGTTAGGGGAGGGACTTGAGCGCTATTTATAGAGTCTTCGACCACGGGTCCTCTCATTACGGGCCGGGCCGTACTCGGCCCACACCAGCCATTCCCATATTAGACTGATTAAGAATCCATATATCTTACCTTTATTAGACCAAACTAATTCAGTTAATTTCAATTAATGAAACCCATATTAGGAAATTCTTACATTCTCTCACTTGGGTGATATTAATTTAAACAAAACTGTGTGCGCACCCTTATATTGGTCTAGAGATTATTCTTAATAGTCAATCCGATCCCATAAAATCTCGAACACCGAATTATAGCGGTAACTACATGTACTTACACAGAGCCTTACATGGTTACGAGTGCTTTCAACTTTACTGATATGGATTCAATATGGTAGTGTGTCAAATGGACAATACCTCAAAATGAGTAATACTTCATGTGTTATCCATTTTGTTAGTCCAAATTCTCTCTCCTTAAGTGTCACAAAATCTAATGTGTCACCAGAGAATATCCTTCATGATTCCAACATATCTGCATATGTCTTGCCTTGATAGTTAACTATATTTTATATGTAACAAGATATATCGTTAAAGCTAATACCAAGAATGCCCCATAGCCTGTACTCAAGGTTTACACAATGTCTCGAGATTTTCATCAAATATGTGTGTACTCAATTTGATAAATCTACATTCACAAATACCTCATTGAATGCAAAAGAGTTTATACATATTCAAATATTACAAAATGTAACAAAATCGGATACAAACTTCATAAGAGCAACATAAAACTAAACAACTCCCACTAATTAACAGTATACCATAATACTCATAAGCCCATGTTAATGACATGTTGATCAAATACACAAGGGCGAAGGCCTTTAGTTAGCGGATCTACAATCATATCATCCGTTGAAATGTGCTCTACTGCAATGTCACCATTCTGAACTTTTTCCTTTATAGTCAAGTACTTGACCTCCATATGCTTAGACCCCTTGAGACCTCTCTTGTTGTTAACAAACAACACTGTAGAGTTATTGTCACAATACAGCTATATGGGCCTATCCACAAAATCAAATACGGTCAACTCCTTAATGAGGTTCCGGAGCCAAATTGCATGAGTAGCGGCCTGAACATGTTTGTAAATCAGCATATAATCTTTTGTCTTCTTTAAGTACCTCAAAACCTTCTTGGCAGCAATCCAATGATTGTGTCCTGGATTTGACTGATATCTGCCTAGAAGTCCTGTTGTAAAAATAATATCTGGTCTAGTACATACTTGAGCATACATAATACTCCCAAGTGCACTAGCATAAGGTACATTCTTCATTTGGGCTTTCTCAAAATCTGAATAAGGATATTGTGACAGACTCAACTTATCACCCTTAGTGACAGAAGCAATTCCTGGTTTGCATTGCTGCATGTTGAATCTTTTTAAGATACGATCAACATATGCCCTCTGAGATAAACCCAATAGTTGACGGAAACGATTCCTATGAATCTCAATGCCAAGGATAAAAGACACCTCATCAAGGTCTTTCATATCAAAGTTCTTTGACAACATCCGCTTTGTCTCATGCAGTAAACCAAAGTTACTGCTCGCAAGTAGAATATCATCCACATAGAGTATAAGGAAAATAAATTTCCTACCACTAACCTTGTAATATATACACTGATCTACTTTGTTCTCAATAAAATCAAATGAAGCGATAATACTATGAAACTTCAAGTATCATTGTCTAGAAGCATGCTTGAGATCATAAATAAACTTTTTCAGTCTACATACAAGTGTACCTGAATCGTCTACTGCAAAACCTTTGGGTTGCATCATATATACTTCTTCATTAAGGTCTCCATTAAGAAAGGCAGTTTTAACATCCATCTGGTATAACTCCATATTGAAATGAGCTCTCAATGTTATCATCACTCCGAAAAGAATTTTTAGAAGAGACTAGAGAAAAAGTTGCTTCATAGTCTACTTCTTCTCTTTGAGTAAAACCTTTGGCTACAAGTCTAGCTTTAAACTTATCAATCTTTCCTTTGGAGTCCCTTTTAGTCTTATACACACATTTGCAGCCAATGTGTCTATAACCTTCAGGTATTTCAACAAGTTCTCAAACTCCATTATGCTTGATAGACTGCATTTCATCTCTTATTGCATCTAACCACAGTTCTGACTGAGGATAAGAAATAGCTTCCACATAAGTCACTGGATCAGCCACAGAACCGATATCGTAGTCTTGCTCTCCTATATAAACTAAATAATCCGGTGGTATAGCTGATCATTTCTCCATAATGGATCTCCTTACTAGAGCAATAACAGCCTCATTCTGCACCCGAGAGCCTTGAGAAACTTCATTAGGAGCTATCTTGATAACATAATCCTGAGCCTCAACAGGTTCGATTTGTGGTGTGGGAGTCTTCACAATTAACTATATGGGAGGAGATAAAGATACAACATTATCCACCGTACTATTATTCTCAATAGTCTGTGAGCAGCTACTTTCTTCGATCACATCAAACTCCAGAAACTTCGCTGTCTGTGATTCCACAATTCTTGTGCCTCCATTGGCATTATAGAATCGATATCCTTTCGAATGATCCGAGTAAGATATAAAGTAACACCAAGTAGTCTTGGAGTCCAACTTACTTAATGTTGGATTATATAACTTCACTTCTGCAGGACATCCCCAAACCTTAAGATGATTTAAGATAGGCTTACGTCCAGTCCATAACTCAAATGGAGTCAATGGAACAGCTTTAGTAGGTACACGGTTCAGAATGTACAAAATTATTTTCAAAGCTTCACCCCACAGAAAATCAGGTAAATTTGTCCTACTAATCATACTCCTCACCATTTCCATAAGGGTGCGATTGCGCCTTTCGGCTACACCATTTTTGCTCAAGACTCCCATGCATAGTAAACTGAGCCACTATCCCAAAATCCTCTAAGTATTTGGCAAATGGCCCCTTAAGTTGTCCGGCATCACCATGCTTGCCATAATACTCTCCACCTTAGTTAGATCTAACAACCTTTATGACTTTTCCCAACTGTTTCTCGACTTCAGTCCGAAAAATCTTGAACTTGTCAAGAGACTCAGACTTTTCTTTAATCAAGTACAGATAGCCATATCGAAAATAGTCATCAATAAATGTAATGAAATAAAAATTTCTACACAAGATTGCCATATAGGGTCCACTTATATCAGTATGAATGACCTCCAATAAGTCAGAACTTCGAACTGCAGTTTTCTTCCTTATCTTGGTCATTTTACCTTTACAACAGTCTACGCATGCCTCTAAATCATCTTTAAGAGCAGACATGATGTTAGTCTTTATCAGCCTTTCTACTCTATCCTTAAAGATATGACCAAGCCATTTATGCCACAATGCATAAGACTGTTCCTTAGGTAATGGTCTATTAGAAATAACCTTTTCAGCCGTATAAGCGACGTATATGTTATTGGGAGACAAATACAATCTGTACAATCCATTGGACATATAACAACACCCAACCTTATTTAAATTAAGAAACAAAGAAATAACATTGTTCTTGATTTCAAAAGAGTAGTCATACATGTCCAAATACGATACCGAAACTAAGTTCCGTCTAAAAGAAGGTACATAAAAAATGTCTTTCAACATTAATTTAAAACCAAAGTCTATAATCAATACAACATCTCCCACAAATACAACATCGGCTTTCTTGTTGTTTCCCACAGTGAGTCTTGACTCATCTTAATTTGGCTTCCTCCGGTTTATGAATCCCTATATGGTAAACGCAATGTGATTAGTTGCGCCGCTATCGAGCCACCAATAACTGGATGGTGCTTCTGATAGATTGGATTCACAAACAAGTGCCAAAGAATCATTACCTATAGGCTCACGTTTGGACAACCAAACTTTAAACTTTCCACAGTCCTTCTTTATGTGACCTTTCTTCTTACAAAAGAAGTAGTGGTCACCATCCCTTTTGAAGAATGTTTTCTTTGGACCCATATTGTCAGATTGACCTGTAGTGTCACGAGTTTCTCTATGAGTACGATTTCTGGACTTCTTATCCTTCCTTTTATGGGAACCAGAAACATATAAGGCCGAATGCCCTTTTTTCTTAAGTTTCTCTTTCTCTGCCACCACCCTTGTTATCAAGTCATTCACTGACCAAGTCTCATCTTGAGAATTGTAATTTGTCTTTATAATCCCAAATCAGGTGGAAGGGTGTTAAGGGCTAGATGCACAATGCAAGCATCAAGAATGGAAACATTAAGAGCTTGAAGCTTTGTCTTTAGGTCTACCATCCTAAGGACATAATCTCTAGCCCCAGCAGTACCATCATACTTCATATTGAAGAGCTTTTAAAGAAGTGTACCAACCTCAGCATCAGATGAAATGTGGTTTCTAGCCTCTAAGACTGCCATCATTTCTTTAACAGTACAGTCAACTGACAAATCATTTTTCAAGTGTTCTTGAATAGATTTCTTCATTGTCAATAGCAAATCCGATTGCACTTTTCCCAGGCAGCATAGTCTGTTTTCTCGGCTTCAATACTGGTGGCCGTAATATCTACCGGCTTATCCTTTGTAAGAGTAATGTGAACATCTACCATCTCCATTCCAAATAGAAAATCCTCTTTTCATTTCTTACAGTTTAACCCAGTAAGGACCTCAATGGAAATGAAATTGCCGTTTACAGAAAAGGTGACTGGAAAACAAATAAATAATACAATCAGCATCATGTGAGTACTTATCCAGAGAGTTACATACATCATCACATAATCACCTTTAGGCAGAAAATATGACATGCAGTTGTACACTCTCCACATGACAGCGGCCATGAGAATATATTCTAATCTTTCGTAAAATCACCACCTTTGAGTGTATAAACCACTAAGATCAGTCATTTCTCAAGCACATGCTACACATGTACCCCTCCATGAACCAGTACAAGATCACTTCCTTTAGGAGTATAATCACGTAATAGAATAAGAGACATTCCACCACAATATGAGACCGATATTTCTCAAACCCAGTCAAGTGTGCCGCTTTGGCGATCACTATCCAACTGAATTTTTGAAAATCTCTCATACCAGGGATATGAGCTTTATGTATCACATTCACTATATATATGTAATACTAGACATAAAGACATGGACGTATATCTCTGAAATTACATGTCATGCTAATTATATTGTTCCATTCATTGATAGACAATGAATTACACTCTACACAGTCCTTATGTGGTGATATATATGTGAGCTACCATATGCATTTCCGAAACCATAGAGAAATACAAGAAAATACGTAAAAATATCCTAAAAATACACGTATGTAGGGTTCTATACGTATTTTCACTTCTGTAAAAGCTTCAAACATGTAAAATAAATAAATCACAATGTAGAGAATTTTAATACGAGCACGTCGGTACCAAGAACGTCCAAAACGGACGTCGGACGAGCCCTCACGCGCCGCCGGAATGCGCAGCGTGTGCGCGCGTGTTCAGCCGGTCAAACCGGTCCGAACAGCCGGTCCGACCGGTTGACCGGTCAAGTCGGGTCGAAATTTGGGTTGGGTCAGGATCCGGGTCAAGCCGGATCCGTGGCCTCGCTGACGTCAGCTTGCAGTTACCGGCGGAAAGACGCGCCGGTGGCCGTCACGCGCCGTCGAGCCTAGGGCGTGTGTAGGCACGTGACGGCGCGTCTAGCCTCCTTCGGCGACGTGCCGCCCACCATTCTTCTCGTCTCGACGAGTAGATTCCAAATATGTAATAAAATTTAACTTTCATCCGACAAAAAATTTCGAAACTAGGCAAAAACCTCTCGGACAAAACGAAAACGGTCATAATCCGCATGTTTCAGTTCTAATCTATGGCTGGTTCTGATACCACATGTTGGCCACGAAAATAGCACGTCTAGGATCACCATAATCAGAAACCAAAACACGATAATGGAGAAATTGTCGATTCGTGTACCTGATTTGGAATCCATCGAACTTGACGCGGAATTTGCGACGATTTCCGAACACGAACTCAAGTTCTTCTCCCCTATGCCTTTTGTTAGAAAACTGGCCTAATGAGATTGTCACTCACGAGAAGAAAGTTCTCTCTAAATCTGTATGTGAGTCAAATTGTGTATCATTCGGTTAGGGGAGGGATTTGAGCGCTATTTATAGAGTCTTCGACCACGGGCCCTATCATTACGGGCTGGGCCGTATTCGGCCCACACCAACCAGCCCCATATTAGACTGATTAAGAACTCATATATCTCACATTTACTAGACCAAACTAATTCAGTTAATTTCAATTAATGAAGTCCACATTAAGAAATTATTACACTTCATCGTCACATCACCTAATCTGTGGTGTCTTCACAGTAGAAGCGCCTGGAAGAACGAGAGCAAGAGTATGATCCGTATTGTAACAGAGCAACGACACACCACCATTGGAAGAAAGTACAAATATTATTACCCCTCCATCAATCTTTTCACATGATTAGCCTATGATGATGGGGGAGGTTTAGGGTACGGTTCCTACGGAGTACATCGTCAAGGTTGTTTTCCTCCAATACTTTAGGCACAGGCGTTTTGCTCCCCGACCAATTAATTAGGTAGTATCCATATTTCTGACGTTTTAAGGTTTCTACACATTTGTCGCGAAGATTCATACCCTTCAAATGGCTTCGTGATACTAATTTTTCATCCCTCTTTCATTGGACACATCGTTGTCATCCTTTTCTTTTTCGTAATCATGACCCATTTTCATATCGATTACTTCTATGAAGCACTTTCACTGAAAATCTCTCTCTCATTCGATATAGGGATTGCTTATGTAACGATTTATCATAAAGATTCCTACTAAGATCCACTACTTGATCAGGGGTAGATCATCTGTTGATTTCGACAAAATGTTTTTAGAATGTTAGGCATACCAGAGGAAGCGCAAAGCTCTACTAAATATTCAGACACAAATCGAAATAGTACAAATAAAACCAACGCATAGCACAAAATCCAATATTACAAACAATGAATGTATCACAAGTACCCACAAACAGAACACTCAAGTATAAATGACAGAAAGTGAGCATATGCCAAATCTCTTTCACTCTCTCTTAGGACTTGAGAAGGCTTGATCCAAATGACGCCAGCAAGGGCGCAAACGCAAGAGATCCAAAGGATGCTTTGATGCTCCCGCTCTCACTGGTTGCAGTAGGCGTAGTCTTCGATCCTGTTATAGCATCAAACTCCACCAATAAGTTACTACAATTTCTCTAAAAAATGGAAAGGACAAAAAGAATCAGTGACACAGCTTGTAAAGTGAAGCCATTTCGTGAAGAGGACAATTTTATTCATACCTGAGGGAATGCTTGGGGTTGAGGATGCTGCTGGAGTCACTGGTGTGCTGTCGGAAGAATCTGCAGGAGGACTTGTGGTAGGAGGACTTGATGGAGCGAGTGCTGAAAAAAGTAAGGTCATTTTTTGGGAACGAATCATCAATTGGTCGATTCTATCATAAGTATCAGATATTAGAATAACTACAACTAATCATTATCTCATGCACAATGATTGAGTTAGACCGTACCCTTGCAGAGGCTAACCGATGGGGTCTTTGTAAGAATTTCCTAATGTGGGCTTCATTAATTGAAATTAACTGAATTAGTTTGGTCTAATAAAGGTGAGATATATGGGTTCTTAATCAGTCTAATATGGGGCTGGCTGGTGTGGGCCGATTACGGCCCGACCCGTAATGAGAGGACCCGTGGTCGAAAACTCTATAAATAGCGCTCAAGTCCCTCCCCTAACCTGATGATGCACAATTTGACTCACATACGGATCAAGAGAGAACTTTCTTCTCGTGAGTGGCAATCTCATTAGGCCAGTGTTCTAACGAAGGTTATAGGGGAGAAGATCTTGAGTTCGTGTTTGGAAACCGTCGCAAATTCCGCATTAAATACGATGGATTCCAAACCAGGTACGCGAATCGATAATTTTCTCCCGTATCGTGTTTCGATTTCTGATTATGGTGATCCTAGGCGTGACATTTTCGTGGCCCTACATGTGATATCAGAGCCTGCCATAGATTAGAACCGAAACATGCGGATTAGAACCGTTTTCGTTTTGTCCGAGAGGTTTTTGCCCAATTTCGAAATTTTTTATCTGATGAAAGTTAAATTTTATTACATATTTGGAATCTACTCGTCGAGACGAGAAAAATGATGGGCGGCACGTCACCGGAGGAGGCCGGACGCGCCGTCAAGCGCCTACACGCGCCCCAGGCGCAGCCGCGCGTGACGGCCACGCGCGGCCGTGTCCAATCGGCTCGTTCGTCCGCCGGTAACCGCCTCAGTGACGTCAGCGAGGCGCGAATCCGGTTGACCAGGATCCTGACCCGACCCGATCGTTGACCCGACCCGGTTGTTGACCCGGCCCGGATCCTGACTCGACCTGATTTCCGACCCGACCGACCGTTGACCCGACCGGTCAACCGGTCGGACCGGTCCGTTGACCGTTGACCGGTTCGACCGGTCAACCGGTCGGACATGCTGAACACGCGCACGCGCCGCGCCTTCCGGCGGCGCGTGAGGGCTCGTCCGACGTCCGTTTTGGACGATCTTGGTATCGACGCGCTCGTATCGAGATGCTCTACATTGTGGTGTATTTATTTTGCATTTTTGAAGCTTTTACAGATGTGAAAATATGTATAGAACCCTATGTATGCGTATTTTTAGGGTATTTTTGTGTATTTTCTTGTATTTCTCTATGGTTTCGGAAATACATATAGTAGCTCACATGTATATCACCACATAAGGACTGTGTAGAGTGTTATTCATTGTCTATCAATGAATGGAACAGTATAATTAGCATGACATGTAATTTCAGAGACATACACCCCTGTCTTTACGTCTAGCATTACATGTATATAGTGAATGTGATACATAAAGTTTATATCCCTGGTATGAGAGATTTTCAAGGATTCAGTTGAGCTGTGACTGCCAAAGTGGCACACTTGACTGGGTTTGAGAGATATCAGTCTCATATTGTGGTGGGATGTCTCCTGGTCTATTACGTGATTATACTCCCAAAGGAGGTGATCTTGTATTAGTTCATGGAGGGGTACATGTATAGCATGTGCTTGAGAAATGACTGATCTTAGTGGTTCATACACCCAAAGGTGGTGATTTCGCGAAAGATTAGAATATGTTCTCATGGCCGCTGTCATGTGGAGAGTGTACAACTGCATGTCATATTTTCTGCCCAAAGGTGATTATGTGATGATGTATGTAATTCTCTATATAAGTATTCACATGATGCTGATTGTATTGTTTGTTTGTTTACCAGTCACCTTTTCTGTAAACGGCAATTCCATTTCAATTGAGGTCCTTACTGGGTTGAACTTTAAGAAATGGAAAGAGGATTTCCTATTTGGAATGGAGCTGACGGATGTTCACATTGCTCTTACAAAGGATAAGCCGGCAGATATCACGGCCACCAGTACTGAAGCTGAGAAAACGGACTATGCTGCCTGGGAAAAGAGCAATCGGATTTGCTTATTAACAATGAAGAAATCCATTCAAGAACACTTGAAAAGTGGTTTGCCAGCTGACTGCACTGCTAAGGAAATGATGGCAGCCTTAGAGGCTAGAAACCGCATTTCATCTAATGCTGAGGTTGGTACACTTCTTCAAAAACTCTTCAATATGAAGTATGATGGTACTGTTGGGGTTAGAGATTATGCCCTTAGGATGGTAGACCTAAAGACGAAGTTTCAAGCTCTTAATGTTTCCATTCCCGATGCTTGTATTGTGCATCAAGCCCTAAACACCCTTCCACCTGATTTTGGGATTATAAAGACAAATTATAATTCCCAAGATGAGACTTGGTCAGTTAATGACTTAATAGCAAGGGTGGTGGCAGAAGAAGAGAAACTTAAGAAGGAAAAAAGGGCATCTAGTCTTATATGTTTCTAGTTCCCACAAAAGAAAGGATAAAAAGTCCAGAAATCGTACTCATAAAGGTACTCATGACACTACCGGTCAATCTGACAATATGGGTCCAAAGAAGACATCCTTCAAAAGGGATGGTGGCCACTGCTTCTTTTATAAGAAGAAAGGTCACATAAAGAAGGATTGTGCAAAGTTTAAAGCTTGGTTGTCCAAACGTGAGCCTACAGGTAATGATTCTTTGGCACTTGTTTGTGAATCCAACCTATCAGAAGCATCATCCAGTTCTTGGTGGCTCGATAGCGGTGCAACTAATCATGTTGCGTTTACCATACAGGGATTCATAAACCGGAGGAAGCCAAATCAGGATGAATCAAGACTCACTGTGGGAAATAACGAGAAAGCTGATGTTGTGTTTGTGGGAGATGTAATCTTGATTCTAGACTCTGGTTTTATATTAATGTTGAAAGACACTTTCTATGTACCTTCATTTAGACGGAACTTAGTTTCCGTATCGTGTTTGGACATGTATGGCTACTCTTTTGAAATCAAGAACAATGTTATTTCTTTGTTTCTTAATTCAAACAAGGTTAGGTGCTGTTATATGTCCAACGGATTGTACAGATTGTGTTTGTCTCCCAATGACATATACGTCGCTTATACGGCTGAAAAGGTTATTTCCAAGAGACCACTACCTAAGGAACAGTCCTATGCATTGTGGCATAAACGGCTTGGTCATATATCTAAGGATAGAGTAGAAAGACTGATAAAAACTAACATCCTGCCTGCTCTTAAAGATGACTTAGAGACATGCATAGACTGTTGTAGAGGTAAAATGACCAAGATAAGGAAGAAAACTGCAGTCCGAAGTACTGACCTGTTGGAGGTCATTCACACTGATATAAGTGGACCCTATACGGCAACCTTGTGTAGAAATTTTTATTTCATTACATTTATTGATAACTATTCTCGATATGACTATCTATACTTGATTAAAGAAAAGTCTGAGTCTCTTGATAAGTTCAAGATTTTTCGGACTGAAGTCGAGAAACAGTTGGAAAATGTCATAAAGGTTGTTAGATCTGACCAAGGTGGAGAGTATTATGGCAAGTATGGCGATGCCGGACAGCTTAAGGGGCCATTTGCCAAATACTTAGAGGATTTTGGGATAGTGGCTCAGTTTACTATGCCTGGGAGTCCTGAGCAAAATGGTGTGGCCGAAAGGCGCAATCGCACCCTTATGGAAATGGTGAGGAGTATGATTAGTAGGATAAATTTACCTGGTTTTCTGTGGGGTGAAGCTTTGAAAACAGCTTTGTACATTCTAAATCGTGTACCTACTAAAGCTGTTCCATTGACTCCTTTTGAGTTATGGACTGGACGTAAGCCTAGCTTAAATCATCTTAAGGTTTGGGGATGTCCTGCAGAAGTGAAGTTGTATAATCCAACATTAAGTAAGTTGGACTCCAGAACCACTCGGTGTTACTTTGTATCTTACCCGGATCATTCGAAGGAATATCGGTTCTATAATCCCAATGGAGGCACAAGAATTGTGGAATCACAAACAGCCAAGTTTTTGGAGTTTGATGTGACCGAAGAAAGTAGCTGCTCACAGACTATTGAGGATAATAGTACGGTGGGTAATATTGTTTATTTATCTCCTCCCATACAGATAATTGTGGAAACTCCCACACCACAGACTGAACCTGTTGAGGCTCGGGATCCTGTTGTCGAGACAGATCCTAATGAAGTTCCTCAAGGCTCTCAGGTGCAGGATGTGGCTATTGCTGCTCCAATAAGGAGATCCATTAGGGAGAGACGATCAGCTATACCACCGGACTACTTAGTCTATATAGGAGAGCAAGACTACGATATCGGTTCTGTGGCTGATCCAGTGACTTATGCGGAAGCTGTTTCTTGTCCTCAGTCAGAACTGTGGTTGGATGCAATGAGAGATGAAATACAGTCTATGAAGCATAATGGAGTTTGGGAACTTGTTGAATTACCTGAAGGTTATAGACCCATAGGTTGCAAATGGGTGTATAAGACTAAAATGGACTCCAAAGGAAAGATTGAGAAGTTTAAAGCTAGATTGGTAGCTAAGGGTTTCACTCAGAGAGAAGGAGTAGACTATGAAGCAACTTTTTCTCCAGTCTCTTCTAAACATTCTTTCAGAGTGATCATGGCATTAGTAACTCATTTCGATATGGAGTTACACCAGATGGATGTTAAAACTGCCTTTCTTAATGGAGACCTTAATGAATAAGTCTATATGATGCAACCCGAAGGCTTTGCAGTAGATGATTCAGGTACGCTTGTATGTAGACTGAAAAAGTCTATTTATGGTCTCAAGCAAGCTTCTAGACAATGGTACTTGAAGTTTCATAGTGTTGTTGCTTCATTTGATTTTGTTGAGAACAAAGTAGATCAGTGTATATACTGCAAGATCAGTGGGAGGAAATTCATTTTCCTTATACTCTATGTGGATGATATTCTACTTGCGAGCAGTGACCTTGGTTTACTGCATGAGACAAAGCGGATGTTGTCAAAGAACTTTGATATGAAGGATCTTGGTGAGGCATCTTTGGTCCTTGGCATTGAGATTCATAGGAATCGTTCTCGTCGACTATTGGGTTTATCTCAGAGGGCATATGTTGATCGTATTTTAGAAAGATTCAACATGCAGCAATGTAAGCCAGGAATTGCTCCTGTCTGTAAAGGTGATAAGTTGAGTCTGTCACAATGTCCTCATTCAGATTTTGAGAAAGCCCAAATGAAGAATGTACCTTATGATAGTGCACTTGGGAGTATTATGTATGCTCAAGTATGTACTAGGCCAGATATTGCTTTTGCAACAGGACTTCTAGACATATATCAGTCAAATCCAGGACACGATCATTGGGTTGCTGCCAAGAAGGTTTTGAGGTACTTAAAGAGGACAAAAGACTATATGCTGATTTACAAACATGTTCAGGACCTACAGCTAGTTGGGTATTCGGATTCAGACTTTGCTGGCTGTCAGGATGAAAAGAAGTCGACAACAGGTTACATCTTTAAGTTAGCAGGAAGTGCAATATCATGGAAAAGCGAGAAACAGAAATCAATGACATCCTCTACCATGCAAGCGGAGTTTGTAGCATGCTTTTCGGCCGCTACTCAGGCAATTTGGCTCCGAAACCTCATTAAGGAGTTGACCGTATTTGATTTTGTGGATAGGCCCATACAGTTGTATTGTGACAATAACTCTGCAGTGTTATTTGTTAACAACAACAGAGGTCTCAAGGGGTCTAAGCATATGGAAGTCAAGTACTTGACTATAAAAGAAAAAGTTCAGGATGGTGACATTGCAGTAGAGCACATTTCAACAGATGATATGATTGCAGATCCGCTAACTAAAGGCCTTCGCCCTTGTGTATTTGATCGACATGTCATTAATATGGGCTTAGGAGTATCATGGGATACTGTCAATTAGTGGGAGCTGTTTAGTTTTATGTTGCTCTTATGAAGTTTGTATCTGTTTTCGTTACATTTTTGTAATAATTGAATATGTATCAACTCTTTTGCATTCAATGAGGTATTTGTGAATGTAGATTTATCAAGTTGAGTACATATATTTGATGAAAATCTCGAGACATTGTGTAAACCTTGAGTACAGGCTATGGGGCATTCTTGGTATTAGCCTTAACAATATGTTTTGTTACACATAAAGTACAGTTAACTATCAAGCTAAGACATATGAAGGTTCGTTGGAACCATGAAGGATATTCTCTGGTGACACACTAGGTTTTGTGACACTTAAGAAGAGAGAATTTGGACTAACAAAATGGATAACACATGAAGTATCACTCATTATGAGGTATTGTCCATTTGACACACTACCATATTGAATCCATATCAGTAAAGTTGAAAGCACTCGTGACCATGGAAGGCTCTGCGTGAGTACATGCAGTTACTGCCATGATTCGGTGTTCGAGACTTTATGGAATCGGATTGACTATTAAGAATAATATCTAGACCAATATAAGGGTGTGCACACAGTTGTGTTTCAATTAATATCGCCCAAGTGGGAGAATGTAAGAATTTCCTAATGTGGGCTTCATTAATTGAAATTAACTGAATTAGTTTGGTCTAATAAAGGTGAGATATATGGGTTCTTAATCAGTCTAATATGGGGCTGGCTGGTGTGGGCCGAGTACGGCCCGGCCCGTAATGAGAGGGCCCGTGGTCGAAAACTCTGTAAATAGCGCTCAAGTCCCTCCCCTAACCTGATGATACACAATTTGACTCACATACGGATCAAGAGAGAACTTTCTTCTCGTGAGTGGCAATCTCATTAGGCCAGTGTTCTAACGAAGGTTATAGGGGAGAAGATCTTGAGTTCGTGTTCGGAAACCGTCGCAAATTCCGCATTAAATACGATGGATTCCAAATCAGGTACGCGAATCGATAATTTTCTCCCGTATCGTGTTTCGATTTCTGATTATGGTGATCCTGGGCGTGCCATTTTCGTGGCCCTACAGTCTTCACGCTGCAAGCGCCTGGGAGAGCTAGAGCAAGGGTCTGATTGACGTTGTACCCAAGCGATGACGACATGCCGCCATTAACCAGCAAGCAGAGGCACTGCGGTTGCGACTGGATGACTGAGTTGAGGGTTGAGCAACAAGTGGAAGACGGCGTGGAGGAATTCCCCGAGACATAGTTCAAACACGGGGTCAATGTCATCAGCACTGTGGTGCAACCAGATGTGGACTGTGCTGATCTCGGATGAGCAAGCAATGCCACGAGAACAGCCGCCATGAGACCCATCTGCATTCTCTTCAAAGCCATATCGTTATGAAGTAATTTGATTCAGCAAAAGGGAATGAAACGATGCCCAGAAAATGTTTTTGATTCTTTTGGACTTGATCTTGATTGCTTTTGTGATGGACAAGACGTGTGGACGGATTTATACAGCAAAAGTATCAGCACAGACTAGTAGAATTGGTGCCTTTGGGTGGCCAAATTGCCTTGAACAAAGATATTTATGTCACCGAAAAGATTACAAAAGGCATCAACTCGTTCATTTTATTTGTGGGGGATCTTTACGTAGAGCTTGCAAATGGATAGTCTCAACATGATCCGTTCTTGTTGGCATAAATATTTGTCCTCCGTACAACGAGGCTCATGCCCAGATGTGTCCTAGACTCCTAATAGTGCTGGTTGTTGGTGGATTTGGATGATTGATGTCAAATATGATATTAAAAAATGAAAAAATTTGATGTAGAGAGATTTAGTAATCAACAGTCATAATTGCTAGTTTTGGTTCTTTTGGTGGCCTAACTGCTAGTTATGTGAATACAGTCCAAGACCTCTGAATCTTCAGCACAAATATTATGAATTTTTATATGTTTAATTTGACATGATTGATTCTGCTTCCTCAAATGGAGACCAAATATGTATATATTTTACATTCAAGACAGCTCGTGTAAACTATATTTTATGCTAACTGCGGACAAAATAAAATTCCAATATAGTAAGATCGGGTCAAGTATAAAGAGATAAACAACAAGGACCTGGGAATTCATTTATCTCTTGAAGGAGCATAGAATTTCCAAGAGGCCTGCCTTAATTCTGCCCGAGAGATAATGCCATATTTAACTGAAATATAAGTTGATAGATTACATATATTTAATAAGTTCTACCAAACCTCCAGCGAGTTTTTTCCACCAAAGGAGCGTTCCTGTAACTTAACCCAAAATTAGGAAGGTAAATGCAGTGATTGTATAGCGAACCGTAGTAACACTCCAAACAATCTTTTTTATCCAGTACTGTCTTAAATGCAACAAACGGATTCATCCTACATTTTAATGGCGCCTAAATGGGGAATTCACTTTATTGGGAAAACTCCTTCTGCATTTTGAAGATGACAAAACATTTTATGTGAACTAGTAAGTGTATTTAAGTATACTCACAAAACATCCTCTACGTATACAAGTTCGTATGCAAATGATGGTAATAACAGGACGTCTACGCTAATGAAGAGCTTTCTTACTTTGCAAATGGAGGACAAGTTAAATGAGTGGAAAGTGACAGAGTTGGAAGGACCATTTGACTTTGGTGAACAAGTGAGGGGCATGGGATCATTGATGAGTTTTGACGGATCAAATAGAAGGAGAACAACTTGTATAACATGGGTACGTCTTTATATTTGGAAGTACTTTACAAAAAGTGCGTAGTTTGGGATTTGATAAAATCGTCAAGTCTGGATGGACCGCGTTCTAGAGAAAGTTCAAGCTCCACAAGAAGTGGATAATACTTTGCATTCCTGGATTAAAGAACCAACTCTAAATCCATTTGATACAAATTCAAAATAGTGCTTTGGAGCCAACTTCAGGCCTCGAAACCCACAAAGAAACGTTCTGGAGAAACCCAAAGGGATTTGCCATTTTTGGCTAAGTAGAAGAGGTGTGAGGGTAGTTCGCAAAAGGAAATTGGTCTACTTTGGGCAAGGTTCATTAGTTATCTTCACGTAGATGTTTTAATCTAAAAACAGTCGGTGCAATGGCTTCTTGAACCTATTTAAAGTCTCCAACGTGCTGGACAAGCTTGGAGGCCTACATGTGCGTGTCAAAGTGAGAGTTGAAGGTGACCGCGGGGATCAAAACGCTCTCGAACTTGTTTTTACTCATTCTGCTTATTCTCTGAGTAAAAAACTATTGGGATCTGATTGTATTGTCTAAAAGAATGTTGGTGTAATCATGATAAAGCAGTGCTTTGATCGTAGAGCGAGTGAGTGAGTACTTGTGAAGCGAGTTACAATCCCTCGTGGAGAGGAAACTTGATCTTTGCATGTTAAGAAAGGCTTAAAGTATTGTATCAGTGGATTTCGACCTTGTTATTGGGCTGTTAGAGTTAGGAGAGCGGGGTAGGCCTAGCGAAGAGCCGAACCACAATAA
The DNA here is from genome assembly GCA_031216235.1 of Syzygium jambos. Taxonomy (NCBI): domain Eukaryota; kingdom Viridiplantae; phylum Streptophyta; class Magnoliopsida; order Myrtales; family Myrtaceae; genus Syzygium; species Syzygium jambos. The sequence continues at coordinate 25,918,451 of CM062230.1, forward strand.
ATTGCTTCGTAATCTTATTGATCCATCACTCTCTCTACAATTTTATTATTAAAGGGTATCTGTTCTGTCTTTTTGCTTCTCAGATGTTCCAGAGGAAACTAACATGATTTGACATAGCAATAAAGTACACGCCACAATCTAATTCAATTACGGTCATGGAACAAAACATGGAACCCAGAACTCTCACTCCACAGGCTGAAAATTACAAAGGACACAGTCGTATTAAATGAAATTTCTCATCCTAGAATTTGAAAGGATTTGATCCGAATGACGCCAAAACGAGGGCAAAGACCAGAGAGCCGAGGGACGCTCCGATGCTTTTGCTTCCACTTGTGGTAGGTGTAGTCTTTGACCCTGATTTTTCATTTGATTAAACCAAAAGAAAAACATTTATCAGTCATAATGTTTTTTAGCGGGGCAAAACCCAACATTTTACAGTCAAATTTTAATTTCGCTGCCGAATTATTGTTGCAATAGAAGTGTGAAACTAGTGAAATTATTACCGGAAGGAATAGTTGGGGTTGATGATGCTGCTGGGGCAACAGGTGTGTTGATGTCTGCAGGAGTACTTGTTGTTGGAGCACTTGATGGTGACAGTGCTGGATATATAGGTTCAATTAGCATTGTAAATTAAGACATCACCCTAGAATCATGTCCAAAACACAGATTAATGCTTTTTTTTTTGTTAGGTTATTACCATTGCATAGGCTCGGCGATGGCGTCTTCACGTTGCACGCGCCAGGAAGCGCAAGGGCGAGCGTCCGGTTGATGTTGTAGCCGAGCGACGACCCAGCGCCGTTTAGGAGTAGGCAGAGGCACTGCGGCTGCGACTGGACAATGGAGCCAAGCGTCGAGCAGCAGGTGGAGGAGGGCGCGGAGGAGTTCCCAGTGACATAATTGAGGCACGGGGTCAGCGTCATCAGCATCGGCGTGCAGCCCGACGTCGACTGCGCCAAGCCCAACTGGGCGAGTGACGCCGCGAGGACTGCGAGGAGCGCTAGGCCCAGGATCTTCATGTCCTTCGGCGCCATAGGATCTCAACGATATTGCAGGATTTCTGCTAGAAAACAGGGTAGACAATGCCTGGGGTTTGGGTTGGGGTTTGGGTTTGGTGGTGTTGGGCAATGTGTGATTGGGAATTTATATGAGAAGCTGGTCTAGTAAAGGACAGGAAACAGGTGCTTCGGTTGGCCAAATTAAAGAAGACAGGAAGTCCTTTGAGTTTTATAATCAACAACTCTTCATGTAGTATGAAAGGAACCGATCATTTCATTAGAACTATGATAAGTAATTGATTTATGACGTCAGATGATTTTCCTTTAAAACGAATTTGGTGTTATGAAAATGGATGTTGGGGTATGGTTGGTGAGTTGGGGCACCTGAATGCCATTTGAGTAGATGGAAAAGAGATGGATATCCAACATTAGATATTATTACTTTTGAGAATCATACAAATAGACACTTCTTTTGCACCTTTTATTTCACGGGAATTGTTACGTTTTGGAAAATATATTCTAGGAAAACGGTAGTATATTTTTTAATATTTGGCTAAAACCTAAAAAAGAACCGGAAAATATTTTCCGCCGTTTGAAAAGGAAAATATAATTTTTTTTTCTAATTACAAATACATTATTTTAGCGCTAGTAATTTGCTGTGGAGAACTGAGGAACTAGGCATAAATACTTGGATCCCAGTCCAGCCTCAATGGACCCCAACTTGAGCGTCGAGGATCCAGGCACAAGCACTTGGATCCCAAGCAAGAGTATAGGCACCGGTCGCAAGTCGAGAGGCCGAGCCCAAGACCCCGATGCTCGTGCTCGGATCTCTAGCAGCCTAGCCTTGGTCCACAAAAGACGAGCGCGGGACCCCAATGCCCAAGCCCATAGAGGCCGGGCTCAATTCCCCGACACTCGAGCCCTTGTCCATTAAGGCTGGGGTTGAGGTGCTAGTGTCCATGCTTGGGTCCCTATCAACCGCACCCAAGTCCACAAAGGCCGGGTATGGATCCATCGAGGCTGGGCACGGGACCCCAATGCCTCTGGTCATCATGTGGAACATCCTACTAACCGACCTGCTACTTTTTGATTTCCTGGTTTCCATGTCATGACGTATAAAACCGAGATCCCTGAATACACTTGGCGCTTGTAGTCTGGTATGACGCTTTGTTTGGCCTTCACCGTTCCATCTCGGTTTACTTCCTTATCCGCATCATTTCTCCAAGTCTCTCCATCCAACAAAGAATGTACTTTAGGCTGTTCTGCTCTGCGACCAATTAACTGGTTGGGAAAATTGTCCGAAAAATTTTAAATCTATTGCATTTTTGTCAATTCAATTCTAAGTCGTTTAATTTTGCCAAATTTTTTTTTGATCAAAATTTTGTCAAATGAGTCATAAACATTTCGTCAATTTAGTCATAAACATTTTCACTCTTGCCAATTGAATCCATCCGGCTAATTTTAATTGAAAATTACTAATGTGGACACCAATAGCATCATGTAGAATGGTCGGCACTAACGTTGACAATTTTTAATAATATTTTAATATTTTTTCGAAATTTTTATTTTATTTTATTTTCTTTCTTTTTTTTTCTTCTTCCAAGTATGGCGAGAGACGTCGGCTAACCCTCGCCGGTCACAAGCGAGGGCCGGCCAACTCTAGCTTGCTGGCCACTGGGCGATTGCCTCGCGGCCCTCGCCAATTGCGGGCGAGGGTTGCAGCCCTCACCCAGACCTTGCGAGGGCTGCAACTTGGAAAAAGAAAAATAAAAAAAAATAATTCGAAAAAATAAAAAATATATATATTAAATTATTATTAAGATTTTTCACGTCAATACCGGCTGTACCATGTAGAACGGCTAGCGTCTACGTTAGCGATTTCTAACTAAATTGACCGGATGGACTTAATTAGCAAAATTGAAATGTTTGGAACTAAATTGATAAAATTGAAAAGTTTACGGCTGAATTGACAAAAGTGCAATATGTTTACGACTTTTAGGACAATTTTGCCTTAATTGCTTAGTGTCCAGATTTCCGACATTTCAGGTTTCATCACATTTATCGGGAGAAATAGCGAAGATTTATACCCTCCAAATGGCTTCTGCAATGCTTATTTTTCATCCCTCTTTCATAGGACACATGGTGGTCATCCTTGCTTTTCTCTTGTGGTCCTGATCCATTTTCATATCGCCTTCTTCTATAAAGCACTTTCACTGGAAATCTGTGTCTTGCGTTCGATGTAGGGTTAGTTATATAACGATTCATTGTAAAGGTTCCTAATTTCATCAGGGATTAGATCTTCTGTTGATTTTGACAAGTCTGCGGAGTTTTTAGGCATTCCAGAGAAAGCACAAAGATCTACTAAATCTTCCGACGTTATTGGAAGTATTTCAAATAAAACCAAGACATAGCACAAAATCCAACATAACAAACAATGAATGGATATCACTCCGCAAAGAGTACACGGGCGCGAATGACAGAGAGTGAGCACATATGAAATCTCTCTCTCCCCCTCAAGACTTGAGAAGACTTGATCCAAATGAAGCCAGCAAGAGCGCCAACGCAAGAGATCCGAAGGAGGCTTTGATGCTGCTGCTCGCGCTGGTCGCAGCAGGCGTAGCCTTCGATCCTGCTATAGCATCAAACCCCACCAGTAAGTTACTGCAATCTCTTTGAAAAATGGAAAGGAGAAGAAGAAGCAGTGAAAGAGATTGCAAAGTGAAGCAATTTCGTTAAGAGGACGGTTATTCTCATGCCTGAGGGAATGGTTGCGGTTGGGGATGCTGCTGGAGTCAATGGTTTGTTGTCTGAAGAATCTGCTGGAGTCACTGGTGCGTTGTCTGAAGAATCTGCAGGAGGACTTGTTGTAGCAGGACTTGATGGAGAGAGCGCTGAAAATTTTTAAGGTCATTTTTAGCGAACAAACCTTCAATTGGTTAATTCTCACATAAATGCCCCATATTTTAGAACTATAATAACTAATCACCAGTCACATGCACGATGATTGATTTAGACCGTACCCTTGCAGAGGCTAACTGGTGGCGTCTTCACGCTGCAAGCGCTGGGGAGAGCCATAGCGAGGGTCTGATTGATGTTGTACCCGAGCGACGATACCCCGCAGTTGAGCAGCAGGCCGAGGCACTGCAGCTGCGACTGGACAACCAAGGTGAGGGTCGAACAACAAGTGGAAGACGGGGGCGGAGGAATTCCCTGAGACGTAGTTCAAGCACGGGGTCAATGTCATCAGCGCTGTGGGGCAGCCAGATGTGGACTGTGCTGTGCTATGATGAGCAAGCAATGCCACAAGAACAGCCACCATGAGACCCATCTGCATTCTCTTCAAAGCCATATCGACTATGTAAGTAATTTGATTCAGCAAAAGTCAATAGAACATGGCCCACAAAATGTTTCTGAGTGATCTTTTTCTCTTTTTTTCTGTTTCTATTGGACTTGATCTTGATTGCTTTGGGAAGAACATGACATGTGCAGGGATTTATACAGGAAAGGTATCAGTACAGACTAGTATAACCGGTGCCTTTGGTTGGCCAAATTTCCTTAAACAAGGCTTATGCCAAGATGGGTATTACTGTTGTTGGTTTTGTTGGTGGATTTGTTGGTGGATTTGGTACTTTGGGTAGCCAACTGTTTTCAGGCGAATATGATCTAAGACCTCTGAATCAGCACAAACGTTATGAATTTTTTATTTCTACATAGGCTGCATAAAATTAGATCCACACAAGCTATCTTCAATGCATTTTACATATAAACACCAAGGACCTTGGAATTTATTTGTCTTTTGAAGGAGTGTACAATCTGCTAAAAGCTTGCCTTAGTTCTGCCCTAGAGATGAATTTCATAATTAACTGAGATGTAAGTTAATAATTTACATATGGTTAATAAGTTCTGCCAAAGCCTCAACATGGTTTTTCAACCAAAGGAGTGTTCCTGCAATTTAACCAATATTAGGAAGGGAAATATATTAATTGTATAGTGAACTATGATGCACTCTAAATGCCGAATTAATTACTAGATAATCTTGTTTTATCTAGTCTAGTACTGCTCGAGTGTTGGAGGTTAAAGGAGCTTTAGATTTAGGTGAACGTGCAAGGGAAGGAGGATCTTCGAGGTGCTTGGACGGACCAAAAAGAAGGAGAGCAACTTATGTAACATGAGTAGGTCAATGTGGTTGAAAGGACATGAGGGCAAATAGAGAATAGATTGGGATTTGGCAAAATCATCAAGTGAAAATTGGGAAAGGGAAGATTGGTTAAGTAAAGGAAGTGCTAGGCGAGCTTGCAAAGACATTTTGGTCAATTGCAAGCAAGGTTTATTAGTTAGCTCCAGGTAAACGTTATGAGCTGGCAACGGCTATCAAACTTATTCTTACTTTTAGTTATGGATAAATTAGGATTATTGACTGGTCCACGCCGCACCAATTTCGGATGGAGGCTTTTCAAAAACGTCTCACGTGTGCATATAAACTAAAGTGAAGATTAGAGAGGACAAGGGTGCAGGTGAATAATTGCTTATATTCTTAGCTGCAGTGATGTTTATTGTTTACCGATGATGTTTACTTTCTTCTCGACATTGTTTTAATTTTAACCGCGAGCATCTACTTTTTAGCATCTATATGCTTCATTGACGCATCGTTAATTGGAAAGTTATGTTGATAGTCGCCAAATCATTGGTTATATTGTACTCTGTATACAAAACATGGCATTTGCGCCTGCTTTTGCAACATAATATTATGTTTGGACGACGACGGCCCGGCATTAGCCGTCGACTATCGCTCCATCCTGCAGATTATTATCTTCGTATGCAGCGATGTTTGTGTAAATGAAGGATTAACAAATCGTAAGAGATCGCTCCGTATTCAATATTTAGTTTCCTGTTAATCCTCCATATCAGTCCTTGCCTAAAGCCAAGGCAGAGTAGCAGAGCAAATGGAGTACAAGACTTTGAATATACCTCCATCTATCTCGTCACATCTTACCCATTTTCATAGAGCAAATTCTGTCCATTTCCTTTGCATATTCGCCGCGGAAAACTAACATGATTTGACATAGGAACAAAGTACACACCAGAATCTAATTTATTTTCGGTCCACGGCACCAAATTCATAATACGTATGGAACCCAAAACTCTCATTCCGTAGGGTGAAAATGACAAATGCAAACCAAACGCTCGTGTTAAATAAGATTTCTCGTCCTAGAATTTGAAGAGATTTGATCCAAATGAAGCCAAGATAAGGGCAAAGAGCAGAGAGCCGAGGGACACTCCAATGCCACTGCTTCCACTTGTGGTTGGTGTTGTCTTTGACCCTGATTTTTCATTTGATTAAACAGGAAAAAGTAACATTCATCAGTCACAATTGATTGTAGGGGAGAAAAACCCAACATTTTTCACTCAAATTTAGATTGATGCAAGATTTTTGCTGCACTGAAAGTGTCCAACTAGTGAAGTTATTGTTGGATATATTGTTAATATAGTCCAAATAATATGTTCACATACAAGCCCAATAGGTGTAAAGCATGGTTATTTTGGGCCCATATGGGCTGGAGCCCAATAGCTTGCATATAAACTCTAGGGTTTTCCCTACGCTGGAGGTAACACTGTTGAGCATTCCAAACTTGATGTCTCTTGGTGTAATACTTCAAGCAAAACACTTTTTCTCTCTCAAACCCATAACCTCCAACAATCTTGAAGTATTAGATTCGTGTATCGGATTTGAGCAAGAAAGGTGTCTATTCGAAGATCTCGTCGAGACGAACTCGAAGGTATTATCTATTTTCAATTTCGGCGAGAGGCTTGGCCGGGATCTGAGTTTGAAGATTCGGTGGCCGAAATCTTTGATTCAAGAACCCAGAAATTATAGTCAATTTCAGAGGGTGAAACCACTTGGATCTTGTTCTACTCGTCGATACGAGCGTTTTGAGTGGTCACTCGCCTTGAACGGAGTTCGGACGGCTGAGATACGACAACCGGAAGTTTCAGCGGTTTTCGGCTTCCTGCGAATTTCCGCGACTTTTCGGCTTTCGGCGAATTTCCAGCACTTCTCGGCTTCCAGCAACAAGGGCAGTCCATCTTAAGGTTTTTGGGCGCTCCGAATCTGTTTTTGGGGTCTGTTTTGGCAAACTCCATCTCTACAGAGCAGTTTGACCAAGGTTAGGGGCATTATTCGACTTTGTGCGCTCCGCGGACTTCAAGGTGCACTCTTTCTACGTCTTTGCTCTGATTAAAATGGCAAAACATAGTTTCTATGATATTATCAAGCTGCAATCACTTGATGTCACTGAATTTCATGGTTGAAAATTGCATGTTCAATTTGGCACGAAAGAACGTGAAATATTCCACATAGTACTGAGTGATTTTGCATCTACCACTGAAGATGTTGATGAATATCAATGGAACAAAGATGAAGATTTTTGTAGAGATTACTTGTTAACCTCTTTAAATCCTCGTCTAGCTATGACTTATAGTGAGTTTAAGACATCGAAAGAGATATGGGATCACTTGAAAGAGGATAACTCTGATATGTTCAATAATCTCTTTGTTGGTCTTGTGTTGAGTAAGCTACCTGCTGAATGGAGTTCTTTCAAGACTGAAATGCACAGACAGAAAGAACATATAAGACTGGATGAATTAAAGAGGTATACTAGGAAGAGTTTGGAACAAGATGGACAACAAAAGTCAGTTGCCAACTTAGTTTCACATTCCAATAAACCTCGAAAAAAAAAGTCCAAGTCATCAATAGGTGAATCCTCTTCACAGTTAGAGGCCAAAAAGACTATATTCAAAAGGAAGAAGAAGGGCAAGTGCCATAACTGTGGAAAGTGGGGTCACTGGGCAGCAGAGTGTAAGCTACAAAAGAAGCCAAAGAATGACACACCACAAACTGTGACTAATATGTTAATTAGTAAATCTGAGCCTCAAGCCTTCGTTGGAATGATGAAGAATGGAAAGGCCAGAGTCTCCTCTGAGTGGTGGTTAGATAGTGGCGCTACTTGTCATGCTACAAATGACAAGAACTCACTTACTGATGTCATAGAAGTGAAAGACACCGTACAAAATTGTAATGGTGGTGAGGCAGAGGTGACTCATGCTGGAACTGCAAATTTGGTGCTTTCTTCAGGTAAGTTACTAACTCTGAAACATGTTAGAGTAGTACCTTTACTTAAAAAGAATTTGATATCTATGAGTTTACTTGATAAAGCCGGTATGTCCTTTTCAACTATGAATGGTAGAGTAACTTTATCTGTTAACTCATGTTATTTCGGTTGTGCATTCATGGTTAATGGTATGTATAGGTTGAGTTTAGATACTGATAGTATCAACCATATGAATTCTACTTTGATTGATCCAAAGTTATTACACAATAGACTTGGACATGTGAATTACAGGAAGATGCAACATCTAGCTAAAACTCACAACATTCCATTGGATACTTCTATTCGATTTGACAAATGTGAAGTTTGTGCACAGGCTAAGATCACTAGAAAACCTTTTAAGTCGGTTTCTAAAAGCACACAACTTCTTGAGCTAATACATTCTGACCTCTGTGACTTCAGAAATTACGTTACTAGAGGTGGTCGGAAGTATCTACTAACATTCATAGACGATTTTTCTCGATATTGTCATGTTTATTTGTTGAAATCGAAAGATGAGGTTTTTGAAAAGTTTAAGATTTTCAAGTCTAGAGTAGAAAATCAACTCAACTTGAAAATTAAGAGGTTTAGAAGTGATAGAGGAGGAGAATATACAATGACAGGGTTCAAGGACTTTTGTGCTTCGGAGGGCATAATACTTGAAACCACTGCTCCTTACTCACCCCAATCAAATGGTGTTGCTGAGTGTAAGAATAGAACGTTAACTGAAATGTTAAATTCCATGTTACTTACAGCTGGCATGCCTTCCTACTATTGGGGAGAAGCAGTTCTAACTGCTAATCACATCCTAAACAGGTTGCCGCACTCTAAGTTGTCTATGACACCTTATGAGATATGGCATAAGTGTCCTTGTAGATATGATACTCTTAAGACTTGGGGCTGTATTGCTTATGTAAGAATACAAGATCCTAAAAGATCTAAAGTGGGACCTAGAACCATTACTTGTGTATATCTAGGTTGTGCAGAAGATAGTGCTGCAAATAGATTTTTAGATCTATCTACTAATACAGTGATAGAATCTAGAGATGCAGAATTTTTCGAGAACAAGTTTCTCAGAGATCATGGCTTGAATGTTTCTGGATCTACAGATATGATTTCAGAGTCTCCTGTAGAATTTGAAACAAGCTTTTCTGGCACTAATTCCCCACAATTGATTGTTGAACAAGTTCCAGTTAGAGTATCTACAAGAGATAAAGTTCCCAAAAGTTTTGGTGAGGACTTTGTTACTTACCATCTAGAGGATGATCCATTCTCCTATCAGGAAGCAATGAGATCTAGGGAATCTCTACTATGGGCAGAAGCCATAGATGATGAAATGAGCTCTTTGCTACAGAACCACACTTGGCAGCTAGTCAATTTGCCAAAAGGGGCTAAGGCTATAGGCTGTAAGTGGGTATTGAAGAAGAAACTGAATAGTGATGGATCAATAGCCAGATACAAAGCACGTTTAGTAGCTAAAGGCTATAAACAACAGAGTGGAATAGACTATTTTGATATCTATTCACCTGTGTGTCATCTATCAACTATAAGAATTCTTCTTGCTTTGGCATCTATTGAACACTTTGTAGTGCATCAAATGGATGTAAAGACAGCTTTCCTAAATGGAGAGTTAAATGAGGAGATCTACATGGAACAACCGGAAGGGTATGTCATGAAAGGTCTTGAGGACAAAGTTTGTAAATTGAACAAATCTTTGTATGGTCTTAAACAAGCACCTAAGATGTGGCATCTTAAATTTGACCAAGTGGTAAAGAGTTATGGCTTTCAGTCTAGTTATTCAGATAAATGCCTTTACCATCGTTCTATGTCAAATAAGATAGTCATCATTTGCGTGTATGTTGATGACATGTTAATTCTTGGTTCCGATCATTCTGTAGTGAGTGACGTGAAAGCTACTTTAGCTAAAGAATTTGACATGAAAGATCTTGGTATTGCTAATACCATTCTTGGTATGAAAGTAAGTTTTGAAAGGCAAGTCATCTCCCTTAGCCAGACTCATTATATGGAGCAACTACTTTCTACCTGGGGATACAGTGAATGTAAACCGAGTGCGATACCATGTGACTATAATAAAAGACTGAGTCCTAATGAAGGGACCAGTGTTGATCAGTTAAAGTACTCGAAACTGATTGGTAGTCTCATGTATGCTATGAGTTGCACTAGACCTGACATAGCCTTTACAGTTGGCATGCTGAGTCGTTTCACTAGTAATCCTAGTAAAGAGCATTGGGATGCCCTCAGTAGGCTGATGAGATACCTTAAAGGTACTAAAGATTATGCTCTATGTTATTCTGGTTATCCTCCAACTGTGGATGGATATTCTGATGCCTCATGGTGTTCAGAAATTGGAAATAGTAAGTCCACTAGTGGATATGTATTCACTTTGGGTGGAGCTGCTATTACTTGGAAATCCAAAAGACAGACTTGTATTGCATTGTCGTCTATGGAATCAGAACTTTTTGCTTTGGCCTTAGCCGGCGAAGAGGCAGAGTGGATAAAGAATCTGATTATGGATATTCCTTTGACTCAGCTAAAGATTAATTCTTTAAACTTGTTTTGTGATAATCAAGCTGCTGTCCAAGTCGTCAAGAATGCTCTCTTTAATTCCAAGAGAAGACATGTGAGACTGAGACATGCGTTGTTGAATTATCTGCGCGAACAAGGAGTTATCACCTTGATCGATGTGCGATCGACGGATAACATGGCCGATGCTCTCACAAAGGGTATGCCTATAGATCGATTATTCAAAACAGTGGGGGAAATGGGGTTAAAGACTATATAGATATGTCTTAATTACCATTTACTTACCTTCTAATTGTATGTTTTGCATTATCGAATCTTCCTTTGTTGGCCACAATGATAAGCACAGTTTATGTATTTCATCGATGTTCATGTGCTGATTAATTTGAAAAGGGTGAGTTGTCTCATTCCAAACTTGATGAAGATGACGTTAACCCAATTCATAGGTTCTATCTGGGGAGCTTGTGTCATTCCAAACTTGATGATACAATCCGACTAGATTGGACTATCCTTTGGTTAAATGGTCTCATTCCAAACTTGATGCTAGATTATTTGACTTTGAGGAATCAGTAATTGTGACATTCCAAATTGAAATACAGAGATAGTTGTTTGCATAAGAAGCCTGTTGGTTATTGTAAGTGAAATGACAATTGGTCCTGTTCTTTGAAACTAGACAATGGTTATTCTCTTATAAATAAATCGGATTGTTGGTTATTGTAAGTGACATGACTATTGGTCCTGTTCTTTGAAACTAGACAATGGTTATTCTCTTATAAATAAATCGAAGGTGATGGCTCTTTGTAATTCAAACTGTCTAGGCCTTGTTCATAATTTATGAAACTGGCTTGATGCTTATGAACATGATATTGATGCTTTATGACATTAATATATGTTCTTCTCTGCCTGATTGAATTCATAATAATATGACATTCTAAAGGGGATGGCAGAGATGGAGGAGAGCTTATTGGGTTGGATCTTGACCAAGATGATCCACTAGATGAATGAATATATCATTCAAAGTATGTAGGGACTTGACAAGTCACCTGCTATTGCCCATTTTGATGGAGTTCATTTACTTGAGACTTCAATTTTGCTATTTCTATTGTGTGAACATCATTGTGCTTGGTTGTGAACTGATTCTGAGATTTATTTTGGGATTTGGATGAGTTTAGACTGAATCTAAAACTCTTCATATTTAATTTTATGTGCTGATCTCAGAACAGATTCATGATAAGGATGATTCACTTATTTAGATTGCAGATTATGTTTGAGTTTAGTATTTAGTACTAAAACTCTTTGACTGATCCAAGTTGATTGTCTTGGACTAAATGTGGATGATTCATGTTTGTTTGAACATTACACTGACCACCGTATTGGATTGTGCTGTATGGTGAACATAGGAGGAGATTGTTGGATATATTGTTAATATAGTCCAAATAATATGTTCACATACAAGCCCAATAGGTGTAAAGCATGGTTATTTTGGGCCCATATGGGCTGGAGCCCAATAGCTTGCATATAAACTCTAGGGTTTTCCCTACGCTGGAGGTAACACTGTTGAGCATTCCAAACTTGATGTCTCTTGGTGTAATACTTCAAGCAAAACACTTTTTCTCTCTCAAACCCATAACCTCCAACAGTTATTACCAGAAGGAACAGCTGCGGTTGATGATGATGTTGGGGTAGCAGGTGTGTTGTCGTCTGCAGGAGGACTTGTTGTTGGAGCACTCGATGGAGACAGTGCTGAATTCATAGGTTCAATCAGCATTGTAAGTTAGGACAGCGCCCTAAAATCAAGTCCTAAAGACAAAGAAGATGAATAGCTTTTGTTAGTCAGGCTATATTACCCTTGCACAGGCTCGCCGACGGGGTCTTCACGTTGCACGCGCCAGGGAGTGCGAGGGCGAGCGTCTGGTTGATGTTGTAGCCGAGAAACGCCGTGCTGCCATTCAGAAGCAGGCAGAGGCACTGCGGCTGTGACTGGACGATGGAGCCAAGCGTCGAGCAGCAAGTGGAGGAGGGCGCGGAGGAGTTCCCCGTGACGTAGTTCAGGCACGGGGTCAGCGTCATAAGCACCGTTGTGCAGCCCGATGTTGACTGTGCCGAGCCCGACGGGGCGAGCGATGCCGCAAGGACGGCAAGGAGCGCTAGGCCCATGATCTTCATGTTCTTCAGTGCCATATGATCTCAACGATATTGCAGGGTTTCTGCTAGAGACTAGGATTTGGGTTTGAGTCGATGGTGTTGGGCAATGTGTGACTGTGGGATTTATATGAGAAGCTAGACTAGTAAAGGACAGAGGGAACAGGTGCTTCTGGTTGGCCAAATTAACCAAGACAGGAAGTCCTACCAGTTTTATAATCAGCAGCTCTTCATAGATTATGAAAGGAACCAATCATTTCATGACAAACTATGAATAAGTAGATGGTTTGTGACGTCAGATGACTTTCCTTCGTAAAGATGGTTGCTGGGGTTATGGTTGGTGCCATTTGAATTGGAAGGGAAAAGAGATGGGGATCTGACGCTCAATACACTGCTTTCAAGGAACCGTACAAATGGACGCTTTGGTTAGCCAACTTTTCCTAAACAGAGGCATGATTTGTTATCGTGTCGAAAAGTCCACTAGGGTCCACCTGCTATTTTTTGATTTCCCAGCTTTGATTGAACGCATAATACCATATCTTACCTAAGTACGACGGAACGAGAACATGGCTAAGCACACGCGCTGCTACCGCAACGGAGGTCGATTTCAAAGCAAACTTGCTCTACCTTCAATTTTTTGGGTGCTTGTACATACAGCGCAAAGGGAAAGAAAACGGGACTGATCCCGAATAAGGCCGTAAACTTCTTCTTTTGAAATTCGTCGCCATTCACTTGAAATCATGGCAAAGTCGGTCATGCCTATATATAGCACAATTGGGTGGGTCCTTTGAAAAATATAACCGTGTTAGCTGATGTGTATACGATTGAGTCATTAAGTTATGGTCGATATCGCACTCTAACATTCGCATGTCGCCATGTGTCATACACGTCACACTTTGTCTCTCTTTAAACAATTCGCATCCTCTCTTAAAAATTTCTTCGGTCTTTCGAGCGCATATAAGTCTAATTAATTTAAATATTTGATTTTTGTGAGACACACATGAGACCCACATGATCTAACAGTTGAGATACACTCTCTCTCTAATGAATTTCCAGCCACGACCGCCACCAACAACCATCCTCCACCCGCAATCGCCGCCACCATCTCTACACTCCGACACCACCCTGACGCCACCGCAACGGACTAACAGAGACATGGGCACACGGATCAATAGGGCCGTGACTACCCCCACAAGGGCACCCTGCCACGACGGACTTGGTTGCCATCGTCGTCCCTGCACTCCAGCCCCACCACCACCACGACGAACTCGTAGGGACGTGACCACACCCCTTCTCCAGCACCAACCCCACCACCCCACCCCGGGGAGTGGGCAGAGATGGAAACCAACCCACCACGCGCCACCGCCACCGCTAACTCCATCACCGCACATCAGTGCTCTGTCCCTCTCTCTCTCTGGTCTGATGTTGGAGCACAGATACGAGGTCACACGACTTTGAAAGGGGAGTCCGACCTCAGATTCGAGGTCGCGAGACCTTGAAGATGGCCGCGAAAGAGGGGGAGAGACATGATGATTTCCAGGCGCCACGGACATGCAATCGACGGAGATTACCCAAGAAGAAGAATGCACTCAATACAGCTATGTGGCACTCTATATCCAACTATGGAGAGAGTTTTCCATGTAATCGTTTTCATTGCACTTCATCCCGTAATTTTCATTCAACCCGAGAATGTTTGATTCGCGTAAGCTCCAATAAATCTAGATGACTTCGAAATTTTTCATCATTGCGTATGGTCATCGGCTAGTCTCTCGCCAATGGCCATCAATGCACTTTCGCCCGATCGCACGGTTTGGAGGGTCCATTTTGAGTTCTTCATGCATGAGTGAATGGATTGCAACCACTACAAAAAAACTGTAATTTAGCTACAATATATTGGCGACGACAACAGTATCGTCGCTAATTAGCGACAACAAAAGGCAAATAGTCGGTAATTGGCGACGAAATTAGCGACCAAGTTAATTTCGTCGCCAATTACCGAAAATAGCGACGGCAACAGACAATTAGTCGCTAATTCGTCGCTAAATAGCCACGAGATAAAGATGTCGTCGCCAATTTGCGACGATCACGCTCTTCGGTCGCTAAATAGCGACTACATTCAGCGACGGCATTTTTATCATAGCTAAGTAGCTACGAAAATACTTGGTAGTCGCAAAAACACAGTTTAGCGACGCATCGTAATTACTTCGTCGCTAATGTGATCTAATGTTACAACTTGGTCTCTGGACAGTTTAGCGACTAAGTTGTCGCAATCTCGTCTCAAATTAGCGACGATATTAGTACCGTCACTAAATAGCTACTATATTTACCTACGACTTGTTTTTAGTCGCTGAATAGCGACTATCTTTAGCGACGATTTAGTTTATTAGTCGCTAGTTAGCGACGAAGTAAACATATTTCGTCGCTAAATATAGCTTATATCAGCAACAAAACAGACGATTCATTCATTTCGCAGCACTCGATCTCTTCTTCCTCTCTGTCTGAACGAGAGCCCGACGCCTACTTGGAGTAAGTACAAGTTACTTGGAGGTGGAGATGCGTATGCTTTAGCGAAGAAATCGGAAAAGCTTAAGGGAGTGAGAAATTCGCGATTGAAGAAACCGCAAAAAATACACCATTGTCCCAACTTGTTTAATTTCAAGGTAAGTTATTTGTTCTTTCCATTTGACTGATATTTATGTCTATTACGCGTTGTTGTGTTGCCGTTATACGTTGTTGTTTACACGAGATTGATTTCAAGCCTAATATGGGGTTAAACGACTCGGATACATGTGACACCCCCCATATGTTTGTTAAAATACCGTAATGAATCTTGACATTTGTTGAGTCGGGTTTTCATCGTAGGCATCATGGAAGGAGATAGGTCTTGGATGTATAATAAGAACTTACCTAGGCGTGGAGGATTAACCGATGAGTTTCGTGCTGGGTTGGAAAAATTCATGGCGTTTGCTAGTTCACAAGTTGAATACATGAACGGAAGTAAGTTAAGGTGTCCGTGCAAAAAATGCAAAAACAGTAAATTCCAAGAATATGATATCGTTCAAGAGCATCTTTATAGAAACGGTTTCACTCCGAATTACTACAATTGGACTTGCCATGGTGAACCATTTATGTCTCCCGAGGAATATCGCAATACTCACCAATTGCCTTGTGTACGGAAAGAATGTAGTAGTGCTAGAGATGAATTAAATCCATATCAGAGAATGGTGCTTGATGCAGCTGCTCATAATTTTGGATGGGAAACGAACCAAACTAGCACCCATGAGCATGGAAGCTCCAGTCATACATCACAGTTTGACAATTCTGGTGACACAACATTTGAAGAAAGTGTGTGCCATAAATTTCGTGACGTGTTGAGTTCAGCGGATGAACCTTTATGGGGAGGTTGTGACAACCACTCAACGCTATCGGTCACGGCAAGAATGCTAAGTATTAAAGCCGAGCATAACGTGTCAGAGAACTGCTTCAATTCTTTTGTGGAAATAATGCGTGAAGCATTACCCCGTGATAACAACATGCCGAGTTCCTTTTACGATATGAAGAAGTTAGTGCATGACCTGGGTCTTCCGGTTGAGCGGATTGACGTCTGCATCGCAGGGTGTATGTTGTATTGGAAAGAATATCAATCTGCTGAATCTTGCAAGTTTTGCGGTGAGCCTAGATACAAGGTTCAAAGGAGGCATGGTGGTAACCATGCACGTAGACCAGTGAAGCAATTGTTTCATCTGCCGTTAATTCCTAGATTGCAAAGGTTGTTTGCGTCTCGAGCTACTGCTGAACACATGAGTTGGCACGCAAACCATGAAACTGAAGAGGATATGATGTGTCATCTTTCCGATGCATACGCCTGGAAACATTTCGATAGAACATACCCAGATTTCGCAATGGAGCGACGGAACATCAGGCTAGGTCTATGTAGTGATGGGTTTGCCCCATTTGGTAAAACCGGAAAAAACTATTCATGCTGGCCAGTCATATTAACGCCGTACAATCTCCCTCCTGGCATGTGCATGAAGACACCTTATATGTTTCTGACATTGATCGTGCCCGGTCCGCATAACCCGAAGAAGATGATAGACGTTTACATGCAACCATTGATTGAAGAGTTGCAACAACTATGGAATGTTGGTGTTCCAACCTATGATGTTTGCACCGATAAAACATTTCTATTGAGGGCTGCGCTTCTTTGGACGATAAATGACTTCCCAGCTTATGGAATGTTGTCTGGGTGGAGCACAGCCGGCCTGTTAGGATGTCCGATTTGTATGGAGAAATCAAAGGCGTTCCGATTAAAACATGGTAAGAAGGCGTGTTACTTTGATTGCCATAGACAATTCTTACCGATGAATCATACATTTAGAAGGAATAAGAAAGAGTTCATCAAAAAAAGGATTGTAAGGACACCTCCACCAATGAGGTTGACCGGTTATGAACTTTGGGAACGAGTCCAAACCTTCCCGACCGTTGTTGAAGCCCCGCAATGCATACCTCATTCGTATGGTTCTACGCATAAATGGACAAAGCGCAATATATTTTGGCATTTACCATATTGGAAGACCCACTTTGTTCATCATAACCTTGACGTCATGCACATAGAGAAGAATGTTTTTGAGAATGTCATCAACACGGTGATGGACGTCCCTGGCAAAACAAAGGACAACCTAAATGCAAGAAAAGACTTGCGAGACATTTGTGATCGGCCGACTCTAGACGTGGAGCCAAGCAGTATTGGTCCAAAGCCAAAAGCAGTGTACACGTTGACCAAGGAGCAGCGACGTGCAGTCTTAACATGGTTGAAATCTGTCCGATTTCCTGATGGGTATGCTTCAAACATCGGGAGATGTGTTGATTTGAATGCATGTAAGTTGTCAGGTATGAAAAGTCATGACTGTCACGTCTTTATGGAGCGACTACTTCCAATAGCGTTGAAGGAATTTCTGCCAAACTTCGTCTGGGGCGCTCTTACTGAATTGACGACTTTCTTTCATGATATTTGCTCGACAATGTTACGTACATCACACATGGAGAAGCTGGAGAAAGATATTCCAATCATCATGTGTAACTTGGAGCGGATATTCCCCCCATCGTTCTTTGATTCAATGGAGCATCTACTAGTTCATTTGCCATACGAAGCAAAACTTGCAGGTCCCGTCCAATTTCGATGGATGTACCCATTTGAGAGGTAACAATGTTTTTCATTTTGTATAGATATGAAACTACCTATCAATGATGTTGAACTAAAATGTCGTTTTCCATATAGGTTTTTGTATCATTTGAAGAAAAAAATTAAGAATAAGGCATGTGTGGAGGCTTCAATTTGTAATGCATACATTGTTGAAGAAGTGACTACATTTGCATCATACTACTTTGAGTCGCACGTGCAATACAAGAGGCGGAGACCAGGACGAAACGACGAGGGACCGCTAGATTCGGATTGTAACTCATTCTCCATTTTCAATTATCTTGGTCGACCAAGCGGCGTATGTAAGTCACGTTATATAACGGGGGAAGAAATGCATGCAGCCCACACATACATTTTATTGAATTGTCCAGAAGTGGAGCCATACTTTCAGTAAGCATTTCATATTAGACCTCACAATGTGAATGTATATACACATATATTGTGTCTAACCATTCGCTAATAAATTATTCTTTCTTGGCTCAAATCGAACAGAATGTTTCGGGCATCCATGTCAGGAGTATCGCCTGATGAGCTCGATCGTTTGTGCAATGACCATTTTGCAGCATGGTTTAAAAATTATGTAAGATCGACGTGCAGGGTTAACTTGTAGTTTTCATCAAATTTTGATATTAAGCAATACTCTATGTATACGTACATATATGAATAACTTATTCATATGTGTCATTAGGTTCACAATATTCCAGCCATGATCGAGAATGAAGGGTTGTTATATCATCTGTCATTGGGTCCAAAAGCAATAGCAAGAACTTGGCCAGCATATTTTGTCAACGGTTATAATTTTCACACGCAAGAATATGGCAAGGGAAAGGCCACGATGAATAGTGGCGTCTGTGTTCGATCTGGGAGCAGTTTGATGGAGGCCTTTTACGGCTTGTTGGATGCTATCATACAGGTAGAGTACCCTGGTCCACCATTGGCCGTTACGTTATTTAAATGCACGTGGTTCGACCCTATCAAAGGAATGAGGGTGCATCCGAAGTTTAATTTGGTTGAAGTTAATCACAAGAGAAAATATATGAAATACGAACCATTTGTACTGGCACAACAAGCAATTCAAGTCTATTACGCATCATATCCGAGCTTGAAACAGGACAAAGTTGAGTGGTTGGCAGCATGTACAATCAAAGCGCGAAAAAAGATCGAACAACACTGGAAAGATACAGCATATCAGCAAGAGGTCGTTCTGCACACAGCTGAACCTTATGAATATAATATTCCATCTTTACAAGACCCACATGGAGCATTGATCGATGTTGATGCAAGTGAAGTACGTCAATCGAACTTGCATCATAGTGTTGAAGAAGATGAATTTATCACTGATGATGACGAGGACACTGATGAGGAAAACGAGGACACCGAAGACGAAGACGAGTTTTATGATCATAGTGAAGATGCAGAAGACGACGATTATCATGACAACGACGAAGATGACAATGACAACGACTTTGGGTTTTGAAACTTTTACTATTCTTCTTTATGACATGTATAACGTATTTTCTGGTTTATTGTGTTATAATTAATATTCAGTATATACGGTATATATGATAATATTATTTATGAATCAGGTGTATTTATATACAAATATATAACAAGGTAATTAGGTGTATTCTGTAAAAATTAGCGACAATTTTGTCGCTAATTTAGTATTGTCGCTAATTTAGTCACTAATTAGTGACGGCGACGCACAATGTCGTCGCCAAAAAAGGCCGGGAGCTATAAAATTTGCAATGGGGTACATCTTTAGCGACAAACCATAATCAATAGTCACTAATTAGCGACGGACCCTGTTCTTGTCGCTAAGTAGTGACGGAGACGTGGTCGGTCGTCGCCAAAAGTCACCGAGAGCTATACTACTATTTGCATTCGGGGACATCATTAGCGACGGATCACATATCGTCGTCGCTGATTGGTGACGGGGAGATCATATCGTCGCTACAAGTTAAATGTTAGCGACGGAGACGTGGTCGGTCGTCGCCAAAAGTTACCGAGAGATATACAATTTGGAGTTGGGGACATCATTAGCGACGGATCACATAGCTTCGTCGCTAGTTAGTGACGGGGAGCTCATATCGTCGCTAAAAGTTAAATGTTAGCGACGGAGACGTGGTCGGTCGTCGCCACAAGTTACCGAGAGCTATACAATTTGGAGTTGGGGACATCATTAGCGACGGATCACATAGTTTCGTCGCTAGTTGGTGACGGGGAGCTCATATCGTCGCTAAAAGTGAAATTTTAGCGACAGAGACGTGCTCGGTCGTCGCAAAACTTACCGAGAGCTATTCAATTTAATTGCATTCGGGGCATCATTAGCGACGGATCACATTTATTCGTCGCTGATTGGTGACGGGGAGATCATATCGTCGCTAAAAGTTAAATGTTAGCGACGGAGACGTGGTCGGTCGTCGCCAAAAGTTACCGAGAGCTATACAATTTGGAGTTGGGGACATCATTAGCGACGGATCACATAGCTTCGTCGCTAGTTGGTGACGGGGAGCTCATATCGTCGCTAAAAGAGAAATTTTAGCGACGGAGACGTGCTCGGTCGTCGCAAAACTTACCGAGAGCTATTCAATTTAATTGCATTCGGGGCATCATTAGCGACGGATCACATTTCTTCGTCGCTGATTGGTGACGGGGAGATCATATCGTCGCTAAAAGTTAAATGTTAGCGACGATGCTGTCGCTGTTTGGTCGCCAAATGTGGCGGAATTATGGATTTGATTCAGGCGTTTTAGCGACTACTTGGTCGCTATACCGTCGCTAATTAGCGACGGATGTTTTTAATTGTAGCCAATTAGCGACGATTCGTGGCTATGCCGTCGCTGAATCAGGATAACCTAACTTCGAAATCGATTTTTCCCCCGTCTGTCTCTCTCTATCTCTCCTCTACTCTCGCTCTCCAGTCAGACCTCCGACGCCGCTCGATCGTCCGCCGCCGCTCGTCTGGCCTCTCGCCGCCGGTCGTCCGCCGGCTCCCCGCCGGTCGTCCAGCCGCTCGGCTGCCCGCTCCCCGCCGCTCTTCCAACCGCTCGGCTGCCCTCTCCCCGCCGCTCGTCCACCGGCTCGGCTGCCCTCTCCCCGCCGCCCGCCACCGTTCTTGCTTGAGAGAGGAGCGAGTCGCCACCTCTCCCCTCGCCGTCCGAAATCAACCGTGGGTCTAGCACGGCGTCGCTTCCTCGCCGGCGTCGCAGCGGAGCTCAAGCGAAGCCTCACTGTTCAGGTCTCTCTCTCTCTCTCTCTCTCTCGATGATACTGAAGACGTTTGAAGTCGTATTGTTCTCATCGATGGTGGGCAAGTGTGGGGCGCGCGGGCTGTTGGCTTGGCTGGAAATGGCGCGGTGGAGGTCGGTCGTTGCCAGCCAATCCGATAGGCTCAACCAAAAATCTCTTTCTATGCTCTGTCTCCTTTGTCTCTGGGTTTCCGTTTTGTTTTTCCTCGTATGTCTGGATAGAAATAATTGATCTAATCATTTCGTTCGATGGGTATTGAAGATGGGACACTGACCATAACTTGTCTCGGTAATTTTACTCATGTGTAACTTAATTGGTCATAATTCCAAGTAAGGAGGAGACGAATTTCGATGATGTCCAGCTGTGAATGCTTAACAAGGTACGGCATTAGATGGAACACATTGCCTATGATTGAGATGGACTTAACCATTATGACCTCCAACACTCAGTTTCTTGAACTTGTAATCCTTTAGGCATGAGGACATATCTCCATTAAAATCGTTCCTCTCTGTTGTCCGCTCGCATGATCGTATAGTGAATATCATTTTACGACTCCAATCTAAAGCCGTAGAGCCTATTCATGGAGAATCATCGATGAGAACAATATGACGATCAGGTGCTTCCTCACTGTTGTTTTCCTTATGCAGGAAGAAGAACAATATTTACACACTGCAAGAAAAATGGTAAGTTTTTAATTGGGTTATAAATCATTTCTAGTTGGTAAATAAATTGTTGTAACTATTTTGTTTTTTCAATGTGCACCAGCGTCCAAATCAGAAAAATAACAAGGGTAAGGGTAAGGCTGATGATCAACCGACGGTCTATACACGTGGACGGGCCAGAGGAGGGCGTTCAATGGCAGTCGTGATCAGGCCGGTCGACGAGGCTAGTCCCCCTCGACGGACCTTCGTGCCCACGCCCACTTGGGTCGATACGCCCCCCACAGAACCGCAGCCTCAACAGTTGGAAGACGAAGGAACGGAGGAGACTCAATCTGAGGGCGAGCCTTTGATCACGGCACGATCATCGGTAGGCCAAACGTCGACACCGCCAAGCGCCGAAGATGCGGATGATAATTGGGTCATCGATGATGAAGGGAGGAGGCGGATAGAACCGTTAGGAGACTCGTAAGTACAATATGATGAAAGGGCATAATTTTTTGTTATTAACTGTATAGGCTAGATTTTCTTTGGATTTTGAGATGTTTTATGTATTTTTTATGTTTAACAAATGCAGCTTCTACAGAGCGACGGTAGTCCTGCGGGACTGGTATCGTATGATCAACAATTTTTGGCGTGGGCCATATACATGCGTTACGCAAGCGCCAGAGGAACATAGGAGAGTATGGTGGCAAGAGTTCGAGGTAAGTGTAAGATCGGTTGGTTAGTGACATTTCTAAAATGTATTGGTAAATTGAGTTAGCGTTTTTTTTTTGCAGCGCAAGTACTATTGGGACAGGTCTATGGATAGCGAGGTTAGAAGAATTTTAAACAAGAAGGCCGGCGATCACATGCGAAATGTTATGAACAAGGCGAAAACCACTCAGAGGCAGCCGGCTTGGATGGACGATCAGTCATGGGGGGAAATCCATAGAAAGTGGGCTAGTGAGGAGCATAAGCGCGCCAGCGAGAGGAATAAAGTTAATCGAACTTCCAGTTCCAGAGAATCTGGGATTGGGACGTATGCCGGCGGCTCCATCACAGTTGCGGAGCACAAAAGGAAGATGGTAAGTATTGTCAGATTGTCAATTTATTCCGTTAATAGATTGTATGACTAGTTGGAAGTCCGTTTTGTATGTTAGGCGAAGGTGTTGGGAACGCCGCCCAGCTTCTCACAAACGTATGAGCGGACCTTCATGAGAAAGGACAAATCATTCGTCAGTGGCACGGCGAAGGCCGTTAAGGTATGTTCGAACTTGATGATTTTATAGCAGATTAGTTGATTGTGATGCATGCCTAGTAACTTTTAAAGTCTGTACGTAGGAAAAATTTGATGAAATGCTTGCATCTACGGCGGGTGTCGGGGGTAGTGGCAGCGGCGAGGGTACAGAAGGGACGTCGCCCTCGATTGAAATGTCGCAGGCCGAGCAAGAGAAGCTGTGGTGGCAGGCATCTGCAGCAGTGAAGAAAGGGAAGGTGTACGGGTTGGGGTCGTTAGCCCGGGACAGCATGAAGTCGGTAGGCACGTCTTCTGCTGGAACGAGTTCAAGGCGCAGCGCAAGAGAGAGTGAGCTGGAAAAAAAAGTGGAAAACCTCGAGAATCAACTTGCAGAGAAAGACGAAAAAATGAAGAAGATGGAGGAGAGACTAGATGCCATAGATGCCAGAGATGAGGCAATGCGCCTCATGCAACAACAATTGAGTATGCTATTGAGACAACAGCAGGGTCAGCATTCGCAGCAAGACGATGAGGATGAAGCAGCCGAGCAGACTGGACTTCCACCGGCACCCCCACCCGATGAAGACCATGAAGAGTAGATACATTTGCTGAACTTTTTTGATATGTACGAATGATAATTGTTTAGATACATTTGCTGAACCCGTTTTTGGTATGGGTACTTTTCTTAGATATTTACTGTTTGCTTCTATAATGCGTTATGCGTTGAATGTTATGTCTTATCAGGTAGAACTGAACAAAAAACAAAAAATAAATATTAATCGTTCAAACAGCTTTAGCGACGCTACGATCTACTATCGTCGCTATTCTGGATGATTTAGCGACGAACATTAGCCTTTGTCGCTAAATGGCGACGAATCAGCGACTACCTTGTCGCTAAAGTGGCCGAGACATACCATTTTGCATTCGGGACAACGTAGCGACGGACAATCTAATCGTCGCTGTTTAGCGACGACCATTAGCTTTGTCGCTAAATGGCGACGAATCGGCGACTACCTTGTCGCTAAAGTGGCCGAGTAATACTATATTGCATTCGGGACAACTTTAGCGACGGACAATCTAATCGTCGCTGTTTAGCGACCCACATTAGCCATTGTCGCTAACTGGCGACGAATCGGCGACTACCTTGTCGCTAAAGAGGCCGAGTGATACAATATTGCATTCGGGACAAAGTTAGCGACGGACAATCTAATTGTCGCTGTTTAGCGACGACCATTAGCCTTTGTCGCTAAATGGCGACGAATCGGCGACTACCTTGTCGCTAAAGTGGCCGACTGCTACCATTTTGCATTCGGGACAACGTTAGCGACGGACAATCTAATCGTCGCTAATTAGTAACGGAAGAACACATTGTCGTCGCCAAAAGTGACGGTACATGACAGTGTCGTCGCTAAAAGTGGCCGAGAGCTATAATATGCATTCGGGACGTCATTCGTGTCGCTAAATATGCGATACTGAGTTCCATGCATGCTGGACATTTTTGCGACTACAAGAAAAATATCGTCGCAAAAATTTGCGACGATCATAGTCTTGTAGTCGCTAAAATATTAGCGACGCCAGGTGTAGTTCGTCGCGAAATGGCGACTAATGGTTTGTCTAGTCGCTAAGTTGCGATATCTGAGTTTTGCGACAGATGTTTTAGCGACGAAACAATTGGTCGCTAATTAGCGACGAATTGCCATATGTTTCGTCGCTAAATTTAGCGACATGGTTTTTCGCAACGAAATTTGGTTCGTCGCAAAATTCGTCGCTAAAAAATTATAGCGACGAAAATTTGCGCTTTTTCGTCGCTAATTGGCGTCGCTAAAATGCAGTTTTTTTGTAGTGAACAAATTGACATCACCAAAACTTCCATTGATCGAACTAGCGGAAAAGAATTCACTACGACAAACAACACAATCAAATACACGGTATACACCACCCAGAACTGCCTCCGGCAGAGAGTACAGTACATTGCACCGCCATAAATGGAGGCAACCAGAATAATTCTCAATACACACACAAGGCGAGCGACGCTGTAAAGAATAATCAAACAAATGAACGTGGCACGATCCAAAGCTTCAACTGTATGATTCAGAATCTCTTGAAGATCGAAGCCACGAGGACGACCAACGCGGCGAGGTGAAGTTGAGCTTTCACAATGCTTCCATCAGATGTGTTCCCCTCTGTTGAAGGCACAGCTTTAGACCCTCCTGGTCCTGTAGTCCCTGCACCAACAAAAAAAAAATTGCCCAAATTGATCATCTTATATACTCCTTATTTTGCGGCACCTTTAGAAAATATTTGGATTCGTGAATGATTCTAGTTATGATGTCCTCTGTATATACCTGAAGGAGTAGTTGAGGCAGCTGGTGCTGCAGCATTTGGAGTCTCGTGGGAAGACTCTGCTGGAGAATCCGACGGTGAAGCCACCGGAGGCACCTCCGGTGCACCCACGCTGGGCGCTGTCGGTGCATTAGCAACCGCTTCCGAATGAACAAAAAATGTGAGAAAATAAGCTACATGCACGAGGGGACATAGCTATTAGCTTAGGCCAAGAGGAAGAGACTTACCATTGCACTGGCTGATTGGTGGGGTCTGCACATTGCAAGCGTTGGGGAGCGCCAGGGCGAGGGTCTGGTTGATGGGGATGCCAAACATCGGGCCGGTGCCATTCATGACCGAGCAGAGGCACCGGGGGGACGCCTGGACGACGCTGGCTAGCTGGGAGCAGCACGAGGACGACGGGGTGGATGAATTCCCGGTGATGAAGCTGAGGCACGGCGTGAGGCTCATGAGGGCGGAGGTGCACCCGGACTGGGCTGCGGACCAAGGCCACAGTGCGGCGGCGAGCACGAGGACAAGGCCGATCATGATCCCTCCTGATGCCATGTCCCTAGTGTTGTTGAATTATAATCTGTAATCTGATGATGATCGACTCAAAAGACTGTTTTTGCAAGGACTGATTTGAATGTCTCTGAGTGCAATAGCAGCCTAACCTTGGTCCACAAAAGACAAGCACGGGACCCCAGTGCCCAAGCCCATAGCGGTCGTGCTCGGTTCCCCGACACTCGAGCCCTTGTCCATTAGGACTGGGGTTGAGATGCTAGTGTCCATGCTTGGGTCCCCAACGACCGCACCCAAGTTCACAAAGGCCAAGCATGGGTCCATCGAGGCTGGGCACGGGACCCCAATGCCTGTGGTCATCACGTGGAACATCCTACTAACCCACCTGCCACTTTTTGATTTCCTAGTTCCCATGTCATTACCCAAAAAACCGAGATCTCTGAGGACACTAGGCGCTTGTAGTCTAGTTTGATGCTCTGTTTGGTCTTCACCGTTCCATCTCGGTTTACTTCCGTATCTGCATCATTTCTCTTAGTCTCCACCCAACAAAGAATGTACTTCAGGCTGTTCTGCTCTGCGACCAATTAATTGGTTGGAAAGATTATCCAAAAAATTCTGAAATTATTGTATTTTTATCAATTCGATTCTAAACCATTTAATTTTGACAATCAAATCCTAAACCTTTTATCAATTCACTCATAAACTTTTTCACTTTTGCCAATTGAATTCATCCGGCCAATTTTAACTAGAAATTGCTAATGTGGATGCCAGTTGTATCATGTAAGACAGCCGACGCTAACGTAAATAATTTTTAATAATATTTTTTCTAATTTTTTATTCTTTTTTCTTTTCTTTTCTTTTCTTTTCTTTTCTTTTCTTTCTTTTTTTTTCTTCTTCCAAATCTGGCAAGAGTCGTCGGTTGACCCTCGCCGGCCATAGGTGAGGGCCGACCAACTCTCGCTCGCTAGCCACTAGGCAAGGGCCGCGAAGCCCTTGCCGGTTGCGGGCAAGGGTTGCGGCCCTCACCCAGACCTCGCGAGGGCCGCAACTTGGAAGAAGATAAAGAAAAGAAAATAAATAATTAAAAATTCGAAAAAGAATATTGAAATTATCCATGTCAACGCCGGCCGTGCCACATAGGACGGCTAGTGTCTACGTTAGCGATTTCCAAGTAAATTAATCAGATTGACTCAATTAACAGAATTGAAAGGTTTGAGACTAAATTGGTAAAATTTAAAAGTTTAAGGCTGAATTGACAAAAATACAATAAATTTATGACTTTTTAGACAATTTTTCCTTAATTGCTTTGTATCCAGATTTCTGACATTTCAGGTTTCATCACATTTATTGGGAGAAATAGCGAAGATTTATATCCTCCAAATGACTTCTACGATGCTTATTTTTCATCCCTCTTTCATAGGACACATGGTGGTCATCCTTGCTTTTTTCTTGTGGTCCTGATCCATTTTCATATCGCCTTCTTCTATAAAGCACTTTCACTGAAAAACCGGGTCTTGCATTCGATATAGGGTCGGCTATATAACGATTCATTGTAAAGGTTCCTAATTTCATCAGGGATTAGATCTTTCTGTTGATTTCGACAAGTCTGCAGAGATTTAGACATACCAAAGAAAGCACAAAGATCTACTAGCTACTCCGACATTTAAGGCTGAATTGACAAAAGTACAATAAATTTACAACATTTTAGACAATTTTCCCTTAATTGCTTTGTATCTAGATTTCTGACATTTCAGGTTTCATCACATTTATCACATTTATCGAGAGAAATAGCGAAGATTTATACCCTCCAAATGGCTTTTGCGATGCTTATTTTTCATCCCTCTTTCATAGGACACATGGTGGTCATCCTTGCTTTTTTCTTGTGGTCCTGATCCATTTTCATATCGCCTTCTTCTATAAAGCACTTTCACTGAAAAACCGTGTCTTGCGTTCGATATAGGGTCGGCTATATAACGATTCATTGTAAAGGTTCCTAATTTCATCAGGGATTAGATCTTTCTGTTGATTTCGACAAGTCTGCAGACATTTAGGCATACCAGAGAAAGCACAAAGATCTACTAGCTACTCCGACGTAATTCGAAATATTTCAAATAAAACCAATACATAGCACAAAATCTAATACTACACACAATGAATGGATATCACTCCACACGGAGTACACGAGCGCAAATGACAGAGAGTGAGCACATGGGAAATCTGTCTCCCCCGCTCAAGACTTGAGAAGACTTGATCCAAATGAAGCCAGCAAGAGCGCAAACACGAGAGATCCGAAGGAGCCTTTGATGCTCCCGCTCGTGACGGTCGCAGCAGGCGTAGCCTTCAATCCTGTTGTAGCATCAAACCCCACCAATAAGTCAACTACAATCTCTTTGAAAAATGGAAAGGAGAAAAAGAAGCAGTGAAAGAGATTGCAAACACTACAAAAAAACATGAATTTTGCCACGAAAATTTGCGACGGGGAAATTTTCGTCGCTAATTTGCGACGAAATTTGCGACGGAATTTTTTTCCGTCGCAAATTAGCGACGAAAATTTTCCGTCGCAAATTTGCGACGAAATAAAAATTCGTCGCAAATTTGCGACGGAAAATTAAGTCCGTCGCAAATTTGCGACGGAAAATTAAGTCCGTCGCAAATTTGCGACGGAAAAATAAGTCCGTCGCAAGCAAATTTGCGACGGAAAATTAAGTCCGTCGCAAATTTGCGACGGAACATAAGTCCGTCGCAAATTTGCGACGGAAAATTAAGTCCGTCGCAAATTTGCGACGGAAAAATAAGTCCGTCGCAAGCAAATTTGCGACGGAAAATAAGTCCGTCGCAAATTTGCGACGGAAAAATAAGTCCGTCGCAAATTTGCGACGGAAAATAAGTCCGTCGCAAGCAAATTTGCGACGGAAAATTAAGTCCGTCGCAAATTTGCGACGGAAAAATAAGTCCGTCGCAAGCAAATTTGCGACGGAACATAAGTCCGTCGCAAATTTGCGACGGAAAATTAAGTCCGTCGCAAATTTGCGACGGAAAATTAAGTCCGTCGCAAGAAAAATTTGCGACGGAAGAATAAGTCCGTCGCAAATTTGCGACGGATTTTTTTCGTCCGTCGCAAAAAGAATTCCCGCCCATTTGACCAAAAACAAAAAATTCCCGCCTGTCCTTTTACCCCATTTTCTCTCTTTTTTTATTCTTTTTTCTTGTCTTCTTCCTCCTCTTCTTCCTCCTCGCGCGCATATCCTCTACTCCGACCTTCTCAGCTCCTTCTCCCTCTTCTTCCTCTTCCTCTTCTTCTCTCTCTCTCTCTCTTTCTTGATCTCTGCAACCTCGGGCCACTCGTGCACAACCAGGTGTGGCATCACGAGGGTATGGACGAGGTTCCCTCAGCCCGTCTGAACTTGACGCCGGCCTCGTGCAGCTCCTTTGCGCGCGCACAGCCCCGATGGCCTCCTCATCCTCTCCATCTTCGTCTTCTTCGTCGAGATCCGGAACTCTCCTGTCGAGGCTCCTGGGAGTTGCCGTCCTGATCCTGCTCCTGGCGAGTTCCTGCTCGGCCACCCGCCTCGGGATGGTGTCCCGGGCGTTGTCCCGGATCGCCATGAATCTGGACCGGCCCCGCCGACAGGAGGGCGTGACGAGCTTCCGGCACCGGGGCCGGGTCTTCAACTTCTTCCCCAAGGGGTCGACGGTGCCTGCTGCTGAATCTGCTGGTGGTGAGAGCTGCTTAAGGAAGCCAAACCCCCAAGCCCTTGAAAAAGTCCATATTGTCGTTGTTATTGCTTGTTGTAGCACCCCCGATGTTGAAGGGATGGTTCTGGTTGATGGACTGAACAGCAGCCAAAGAGGATAAGAACCCACCTCCCGCATAGAATGAGTAGCCCAGATGCCCCTCCCCACCCGCCGCGGCTGGTGGCGGAGCCAGGTTCCCTGCGGCAACGTCCTTGAGGCTTTGAGGCAGGACCTGCAGGGATGAGTGTGGGGTGAGGCTCTCGCCGGAGGAGGATGCGGAGGCGGAGGAGGAGGAGGAGGCCTTGGAGCGCTTGGCCTTCCGGCAGCCGCCGCCGACGGGGACGTTCCTGAGGGTTCCGCCGTGGGTCCAGTAGCGTCGGCAGGTCTTGCAGAAGTAGCGGGGCTGGGAGAGGCTGTAGTTGTTGTAGTAGCAGAAATCTTTTTTAGCATTTCTTTGGTTTACTCAACCGAAATCTTTTTTTTTTTGCAAATTATGCTAGGATTTTTTTTATAAGTGCAGAAAAAATAGATTTATCAAGTTTGGTTACAATTCAATGTTATCCGCTCTACCTTCAGCTAGCCATCTGAAAAAAAGAGTTAATATATTATTGTCTGAAGAGGGGGCTACGTAATTTCGGCAGCAAACTAAATGTCCCGATAAAATAAAAAATAGGAAAAAAATTCAAACAATGTTAAAATTCTTACAGACCAAAAAAAAACATTTCGTCACAATTTAGAGATAAAAAAAAATTTCGTCGCACATTAACGATGAATTTTGAGAAGAATACAATTCGTGGCTAATTTGTGACGAATTTTACGATGGACAATTAGCGACGAATTTTGCGACGGATTTTGCGACGAATTTTGCGACGAAATTTGCGACGGATTTGCGACGGATTTTGCGACGAATTTTGCGACGGATTGAGTTCGTCGCAAATTTGCGACGGAATATTTGCGACGAATTTTGCGACGGATCTGGTCCGTCGCAAATTTGCGACGAATTTTGCGACGAATTTTGTGACGAATTTTGCGACGAATTTTTTCCGTCGCAAATTTGCGACGAATTTTTGAATTTTCCGTCGCAAAAATTTGCGACGCGCTATTAGCGACGGAATTTTTTCCGTCGCAAAATCCGTCGCAAATTCGATTTGCGACGGATTTTTTCGCAATTTCCGTCACAAATTCCGTCGCAAAAAACAAGTTTTTTTGTAGTGAAAGTGAAGCAATTTCGTTAAGAGGACAGTTATTCTCATGCCTGAGGGAATGGTTGGGGTTGAGTGTTGGGTTCACTAACGAAAAACAACGCAGCGGAATATAGAACCCTAGACAGGATCCATATGTATATTGAAATCGAAAAGGAATTTTGAAACGTACCTTTTGTGGATCGAAGATAAATCGGCAAACGATTGTGTCTAGATTAGCGCCCCAAGTGTTGCATCTCTACCGGTATCCACACACACGAACGGAATTCTCCAACGATTCACGTGCTAGTGAAAGATCTTGAAATTCCTTTTTCTTGAACGCCTTTTGATTTTCGATACTCTATCGAAAAAACCCTAGACAGAGAACGATTCTCTATCTATTTATACAGCCTCATTATCCAGCGGATTTAAAAGAAGTGGGCCAGGCGATTTGGGCCCGTCAAACTATTCACTTCCAATCGTACATGTAACGTTATCTCATAACGCACACGATCGCATAGATAATTTAAATAAGAAAATAAATTAAAATCTACTTCTTAAGTAGATTAAGGCGCACAGAAAATATTAAGTCCGTTCGCTATTGTATGTGACCCTGTAGTTTCACTAAATATTAGCAGCGTGCTCAAAACTCTTTTTGGTCCACAAGTCATAAGCGGTCTCTAGTAAGATATTATGACTACCTAAGTATAGTGAAGATCGGTTTTCCGACACAACCTAATTCATAACTAATATTAGAGTATCAATCTTGATTGATTCCTAGGGCAGACCACTGACATTGAGGATACTGCTGGAGTCACTGGTGTGTTGTCTGAGGAATCTGCAGGAGGACTTGTTGTAGGAAGACTTGATGGAGAGAGCGCTGAAAATTTTTTAAGGTCATTTTTAGCGAACAAACCGTCAATTGGTTAATTCTAGCATAGATGTCACATATTTTAGAACTATAATAACTAATCACTATTCACATGCACGATGATTGATTTAGACCGTACCCTTGCGGAGGCTAACTGGTGGCGTCTTCACGCTACAAGCGCCGGGGAGAGCCATAGTGAGGGTCTGATTGATGTTGTACCCGAGCGACGATACCCCACCGTTGAGCAGCAGGCAGAGGCACTGTGGCTGCGACTGGACGACTGAGGTGAGTGTCAAACAACAAGTGGAAGACCGGGGGGGGTGGGGGGTGTGGGGTGGCGGCGGAGGAATTCCCTGAGACGTAGTTCAAGCACGGGGTCAATGTCATCAGCGCTGTGGTGCAACCAGATGTGGACTGTGCTGTGCTATGATGAGCAAGCAATGCCACAAGAACAGCCACCATGAGACCCATCTGCATTCTCTTCAAAGCCATATCGACTATGAAGTAATTTGATTCAGCAAAAGTCAATAGAACAATGCCCACAAAATGTTTTTGAGTGATCTCTTACTCTTTTTTTCTGTTTCTATTGGACTTGATCTTGATTGCTTTGGGAAGAACATGACATGTGCAGGGATTTATACAGGAAAGGTATCAGTACAGACTAGTATAACCGGTGCCTTTGGTTGGCCAAATTTCCTTAAACAAGGCTTATGCCAAGATGGGTATTACTGTTGTTGGTTTTGTTAGCGGATTTGGATGATGGAGTCAAATATGAAAGAAAAAGAAACAGGATAGATTAATGCAGAGAGATTTAGGCATCAAAATGTCATAAATACTTGTTCTGGTACTTTGGGTGGCCAACTGTTGTCAGGTATGGTCTAAGACCACTGAATCTTCAGCACAAACATTATGAATTTTTTATTTCTACATAGGCCGCATAAAATTTGGTCCACACAACTGTCTTCAATGCATTTTACATATAAACACCAAGGACCTTGGAATTTATTTGTCTTTTGAAGGAGTGTACAATCTGCTAGAGGCTTGCCTTAGTTCTGCCCTAGAGTTGAATTTCATAATTAACTGAGATGTAAGTTAATAATTTACGTATGGTTAATAAGTTCTGCCAAAGCCTCAACATGGATTTTCAACCAAAGGAGTGTTCCTGCAATTTAACCAACATTAGGAAGGGAAAAATATTAATTGTATAGTGAACTATGGTGCACTCTAAATGCCGAATTAATTACTAGATAATCTTGTTTTATCTAGTCTAGTACTGCTCGAGTGTTGGACGTTAAAGGACCTTTAGATTTTGGTGAACGTGCAAGGGAAGGAGGATCTTCAAGGTGCTTGGACGGACCAAATAGAAGGAGAGCAACTTATGTAACATGAGTAGGTCAATAGGTTGATAGGACATAAGGGCAAATAGCGAATAGATTGGGATTTGGTAAAATCGTCAAGTGAAAATCGGGAAAGGGAAGATTGGTTAAGTAAAGGAAGTGCTAGGCAAGTTTGTAAAGACATTTTGGTCTATTGCGAGCAAGGTTCATTAGTTAGCTCCAAGTGAACGATATGAGCTGGGAACGGCTATTAAACTTATTCTTACTTTAATTATGGATAAATTAGGATTATTGACCAGTCCATGCCGCATCAATTTTCGGATGGAGGCTTTTCAAACACATCTCAGGTGTACATCTCAACAAAAATAATTATTATTCTTCTTGGCAGACCAAAAAAACAAATGCTATCCGACAAGGGTGCAAGATTTTCTCAAGGTATTGTTTGTCTGCCAAAGTTAGACTTGCCTCTGCGAATTACTCCCAATTGGAAGATAAACGCAGCAAACCAAGTTGATTATTGGTCATAATCGCCGACATCTTGTTCTTATATCTAAAGTGAAGATGGGAGAGGACAAGGGTGCAGGTGAATAATTGCTTATATTCTTAGCTGCAGTGATGTTTACCGATGCTGTTTACTTTCTTCTCGACATTGTTTTAATTTTTAACCGCGAGCATCTACTTTTTAGCATCTATGTGCTTCATTGACGCATCGTTATTGGGAAAGTTATGTTAATAGTTGCCAAATCGTTGGTTATATTGTACTCTGTACAAAACATGGCATTTGCGCCTGCTTTTGTAACATAATATCATGTTTGGACAACTAACAACCCGGCATTAGCCTTCGACTATCGCTCCATCGTGCAGATTATTATCTTCGTATGCAGCGATGTTTGTGTAAACGAAGGATTAACAAATCGTAAGAGATCGCTCCGTATTCAATATTTAGTTCCTGTTAATCCTCCATATCAGTCCTTGCCTATAGCCAAGGCAGAGTAGCAGAGCAAATGGAGTACAAGACTTTGAATATACCTCCATCTATCTCGTCACATCTTACCCATTTTTATAGAGCAAATTCTGTCCATTTCCTTCGCGCATTCGCCGCGGAAAACTAACATGATTTGACATAGGAACAAAGTACACACCAGAATCTATTTTATTTTCGGTCCACGGCACCAAATTCATAATACATATGGAACCCAAAACTCTCATTCCATAGGGTGAAAATGACAAATGCAAACCAAACGCTCGTGTTAAATAAGATTTCTCGTCCTAGAATTTGAAGAGATTTGATCCAAATGAAGCCAAGATGAGGGCAAAGAGCAGAGAGCCGAGGGACACTCCAATGCCACTGCTTCCACTTGTGGTTGGTGTTGTCTTTGACCCTGATTTTTCATTTGATTAAACAGGAAAAAGTAACATTCATCAGTCACAATTGATTGTAGGGGAGAAAGACCCAACATTTTTCACTCAAATTTAGATTGATGCAAGATTTTTGCTGCACTGAAAGTGTCCAACTAGTGAAGTTATTACCAGAAGGAACAGCTGGGGTTGATGATGATGTTGGAGCACTTGTTGTTGGAGCACTTGATTTTGCAGGTGTGTTGTCGTCTGCAGGAGGACTTGTTGTTGGAGCACTCGATGGAGACAGTGCTGAATTCATAGGTTCAATCAGCATTGTAAGTTAGGACAGCGCCCTAAAATCAAGTCCTAAAGACAAAGAAGATGAATAGTTTTTGTTAGTCAGGCTATATTACCCTTGCACAGGCTCGCCGACGGGGTCGTCACGTTGCACGCGCCGAGGAGCGCGAGGGCGAGCGTCTGGTTGATGTTGTAGCCGAGAAACGGCATGCTGCCGTTCAGGAGCAGGCAGAGGCACTGCGGCTGCGACTGGACGATGGAGCCGAGCGTCGAGCAGCAGGTGGAGGATGGCACGGAGGAGTTCCCCGTGACGTAGTTCAAGCACGGGGTCATCGTCATGAGCACCGTTGTGCAGCCCGATGTCGACTGTGTTGCGTTAATTCACCTCACGTAACCGGTACGTACGTTGCACGAAGTGACAAGCAAAACAAGTGCAGCAAAATAAAGAGAAGATCACAAATTTACGTGGTTCGACAGATAAGTCTATCTACATCCACGTGGCAAGTACACGGAACTCACTTGTATAACAGGAGAAATTACAACGCACACCCCTCAACCCGACAAACACCAAACAGTGGGTCGCACTCTCAATCGTGAATCTTTTCTCAGTATAACTCTCACAATCACAGAAATACTCCACACCCAAGATTCCCTTACAAGAGATAATCCAAACCCCCAAGTTCTATTTCACCCATAACATTGAGAAAAAACAGAGGAATAACCCAGAGCACATTAACTCTTAACTATTCCCTCTCGGTCTCTCTTTCCTTTTCGCGTTCCCAAAGAAGTAGAGGGATGGTTGTACGCACTAAAGTAGTGGAGAAGTGGCATCAACAGTTACTCCTTATTTTTTAGGTGTCACATTCTCCCACTTGAAGACTATTCTCGAATATGCAATACCTTCTTTCGAAGTACCCACAACCATCATGTCGTCAACATACAACAACAAGATTATAAAGCCACCATTACCATGATTGAGAACATAGGCACAATGGTCTGCTTCACATCTTTTGAACCCCAAACTCACAATGAAAGAATCAAATCGTTTGTGCTAGCTTCTTGGCGCCTACTTCAAGCCATAAAGCCATTTGTTCAGTCGACAAACCAAACTCTTCTTGTTCTCTTCAATAAAGCCTTCAGGTTGAGTCATAAAAATTTCTTCATCAAGATTTCCATGCAAAAAGGCTGTTTTTACATCCAACTGCTCAAGCTCTAAGTCAAGCACAGCTGCCACACTCAACATAGTATGAATAGTAGTTAGACGAACAACTAGAAAAAAAAAATTTCATTAAAATCGATACCCGATTTTTTAGCATAACTTTTCACCACTAAATGAGATTTATATCGTTCAATATTTCCGTTAGTATCTCTTTTCAACTTGTAGACCCACTTGGAGCCGATAGCCTTTCGTCCTTCAGGAAACTTGACAAGATCCTAGGTTTTGTTTTTGTATAAGGCCTCCATTTCCTCCTCCATATGCCTTCCATTGAGGAGTATTACTGGACTCACAAGCTTCCTGATACGTACAAGGCTCTCCCTCTTCAGTTATGCAAAAAAAAGTTGTCACATAATCATTTAGCCAAACTGGAGGTCTAGAAGTCCTCCTATGAGGTCCTTGGTCACCCTGAGTTTCACCACCAGTTCTGTCTGTATGCTCTCTATCAACTTCATCTCCACTAGCTTCATCGGTATAAGTCAAATGTTTTTCAAATTGATTTTGAACTTCTTTTGATGATTCAAGTTCAAATATCTGTGACAAGTCAGTATTTGGTGTTTCTTTGTCTTTTTGCAACGAATCTTCATTGACGACGACATCTCGGCTAATAACAACTTTGTGGGTAGTAGGATCACACAATCTGTACCCCTTTACACCTTCTGCATAGCCAAGGAAAATACACTTTTTGGACCGCGCTTCAAGCTTTGTCCTTTGCTCTTTAGGAACCCACATATAAGTATCACAACCAAAAGTATGGAGGAAAGAATAGTCAACAGTTTTTCCAGACCATACCTCTTTTGGAATCTGTCCATTAAGAGCAGTTGTTAGGGAATGATTCACTATGTAACATGTCGTACATATAACTTCAGCCCAAAAACTCTGCTTCATATCAGCACAGCTCAACATACTTCAAGCACGATCCATTAGCGTACGATTCATACGCTCGGCCACTCCATTTTGTTGTGGAGTTCTAAGGACCGTGAAATGCCTTTGAATGTCATGCTCACTACAAAAATCTAAGAACTCTTGTAGCATATATTCTCCCCCATTATCGATTCTGAAACACCTTATTTTTGTTCCTTTCTGATTTTCTATTAACGCTTTAAATTTCTTAAAAGAAGCAAAAGCATCACTTTTCCTTTTAAGGATGTAAAGCCAAACATGTCTAGAAAAATCATCGATAAATGAAATAAAGTACTTGGCACTACCCAAAGACTCATTAGGAGACTCCCAAATGTCAGAATGTATCAAGTCTAAAATATTCTGACTTCTTTCTGTGGAACGACGAAAGGGAGTTCTATGAAACTTTCCAAATTGGCAATCTTCACAAAATTCTAAATTAATAGTCTTTATACCTTTAGTCCTTGCATGCTCATGTGTCCCAAACGCCTGTGCCAGATATTTGCCGACTCTGTCACGGCATTGGCAACTATGGCTTCACTGACTATGGTCTCTCCAATTAGGCTATATAAATTGCCTATTAATTCTCGTTTCGCCACGATAAGTGCTCCTTTGACGATCTTAGCTCGTCCCTTTTCCAGAATAAT
Source organism: Syzygium jambos (assembly GCA_031216235.1). NCBI lineage: Eukaryota > Viridiplantae > Streptophyta > Magnoliopsida > Myrtales > Myrtaceae > Syzygium > Syzygium jambos. The sequence goes on from CM062230.1 coordinate 25,955,973, forward strand.
TTTATAGCCATTTTCATCAAACTTTCCCAGCGATAGTAGACTTTTCTGCATATCTGATACATGCCGTACACCCGATATTGTACGGTGATGCCATCAAGCATGGTGACACGAACATCTCCAATCCCCACGATTTGACATGAGTTACCATTGCCTATATATACCGTACCTCCATCACATAACTGATACGTATGAAACCAGTCTCTATGTAGTGTCATATGGAAAGAAGCGCCCGAATCCAAAATCCATTAATGTTGCACGCTCTATTGGAACTACAGTCATCACTTCGCCATCTTTAGGTAAGTCTACATTTTCAACGATGTTTCCATGGGAATTTGTTTATGTTGATGCATTTTGGGAATCAGATTTGCGATTTTGTTGATTCTCTTTGGATTTACAATCTTTACGCATGTGACCCTTTTGTCCACATTTCCAACAAGGACCTAAAGTTCGCCTCTTTGACATGGACCTTGACTTTTTTCTCCCACTGGAAACTTTGTCCATGGATCTTCCTCTGACCATCATAGCATTACCAGAAGTGCTCTCGAGAGTTTTTCTACAAGACTCTTCCGTCAACAACGTAGCTATAGTTGAATCAATGTCAAGATCCGCTCCAGTACTGAAACTCATGATCAGGGAATCCCATGTATCAGGCATAGAACATAGGAGAAGTGTTACCTTCTCGTCGTCCTCGATTTTGACGCCGATGCAAATCAATTTGATCAATAGGGTGTTGAACCTGTTCAGGTACTCTTGGAAAGAGGAGCCTTCCTTCATCTTTAAACTGTGTAATTGCCGACGAAGAAAAATTTTGTTTGACATTATTTTCCCTTCATAGAGATTCTTCAATTTCTCCCATAAGCCTTTGGTAGTGGTTTCTTTAGAGACATTGAAGAGGACAGAATCATCTAACGCCAGAAGTAGATCCGCCATTGCCATTTGATCTTTTTGTGCAAAATCCTCATCTTTCATCTCTGTCAACTTTTTGTCTTTACTGGCAAGAGCAACTACATAACCATCTTTCACCAGCATCGCTTGCATTTTTAGCTTCCACAATGGATAGTTGGATCCGTTGAATTTTGGCACCTCGAACTTTGTAGAAGTTGATGCAGCCATCGCACAAAGCTGAAACATGTACGTTGACGTCGATCATATGCAGCACAGGCTTCTCAAACCGTCAGCTCTGATACTAATTGTTGCGCTAATTCACCTCACGTTACCGGTACGTACGTTGCACGAGGTGATAAGTAAAACAAGTGCAGCAAAAAAAAGAGAAGATCACAAATTTACGTGATTCGACAGACAAGTCTGTCTACATCCAAGGGGCAAGTACACGGAACTCACTTGTATAACAGGAGAAATTACAACGCACACCCCTCAATCCGACAAACACCAAACAGTGGGTCGCACTCTCAATCGTGAATCTTTTCTCAGTACAACTCTCACAATCACAGAGATACTGCACACCCAAGATTCCCTTACAAGAGATAACCCAGACCCCCAAGTTCTATTTCACCTAAAACGTAGAGAAAAAACAAAGGAATAACCCAGCTTAACTATTCCCTCTCAATCTCTCTCTCCTTTTCACGTTCCCAAAGAAGTAAAGGGGTAGTTGTACGCACTAAAGTAGCGGAGGAGTGACATCAACAGTTACTCCCTATTTTTTAGGTGTCACATACTATGCCGAGCCCGACAGGGCGAGCAATGCCACGAGGACGGCAAGGAGCGCTAGGCCCATGATCTTCATGTTCTTCAGTGCCATATGATCTCAACGATATTGCAGGGTTTCTGCTAGAGACTAGGATTTGGGTTTGAGTCGATGGTGTTGGGCAATGTGTGATTGTGGGATTTATATGAGAAGCTAGACTAGTAAAGAACAGAGGGAACAGGTGCTTCTGGTTGGCCAAATTAACCAAGACAGGAAGTCCTACCAGTTTTATAATCAGCAGCTCTTCATAGATTATGAAAGGAACCAATCATTTAATGACAAACTATGAATAAGTAGATGGTTTGTGACGTCAGATGACTTTCCTTCGTAAAGATGGTTGCCGGGGTTATGGTTGGTGCCATTTGAATTGGAAGGGAAAAGAGATGGGGATCTGACGCTCAATACACTGCTTTCAAGGAACCGTACAAATGGACGCTTTGGTTAGCCAACTTTTCCTAAACAGAGGCATGATTTGTTATCGTGTCGAAAAGTCCACTAGTGTCCACCTGCTATTTTTTGATTTCCCAGCTTTGATTGAACGCATAATACCATATCTTACCTAAGTACGAGGGAACGAGAACATGGCTAAGCACACGCGCTGCTACCGCAACGGAGGTCGATTTCAAAGCAAACTTGCTCTACCTTCAATTTTTTGGGTGCTTGTACATACAGCGCAAAGGGAAAGAAAACGGGACTGATCCCGGATAAGGCCGTAAACTTCTTCTTTTGAAATTCGTCGCCATTCACTTGAAATCATCGCAAAGTCGGTCATGCCTATATATAGCACAATTGGGTGGGTCCTTTGAAAAATATAACCGTGTTAGCTGATGTGTATATGATTGAGTCATTAAGTTATGGTCGATATCGCACTCTGACATTCACATGATGCCATGTGTCATGTCACACTTTGTCTCTCTTTAAACAATTCGCATCCTCTCTTAAAAATTTCTTAGGTCTTTCGAGCCCATATAAGTCTAATTGATTTAAATATTGAGAAAAAATCACCAAAAACCCCAAACTTTCCCTCATGTGACACATTTACTCCGAACTTTTTTTGTGACACCAAAAACCCCAAACTTTCGTATTTGTGACACATTTACCCCAGTATACATTATCCATGGGCATTTTCGTCTTTTCCGCTTTTTCTTTTTTTTTACTTTTTTTTTCTTCCGGCGAGGGGGGCCTCGCCGGCGCCGGCGAGGGCCGCCCGACGCCGGCGAGGGCCGCCCGACGCCGGCGAGGGCCGCCCGACGCCGGCGAGGCTCGCCCGACGCCGGATCTGGCGAGGGCGAGCCTCGCCGGCGTCGGGCGAGCCTCGCCCTCGCCTGAGCAAGCGAGGGCGAGCCTCGCCCGACGCCGGCGAGGCTCGCCCTCGCCTGGATCTGGCGAGGGCGAGCCTCGCCGGCGTCGGGCGAGGCTCGCCCTCGCCTCCCTCGCTTGCGCAGGCGAGGGCGAGGCTCGCCCGACGCCGGCGAGGCTCGCCCTCGCCAGCCTCGCCAGATCCAGGCGAGGGCGAGCCTCGCCGGCGTCAGGCGAGCCTCGCCCTCGCCTCCCTCGCTCGCCCAGGCGAGGGCGAGCCTCGCTCGACGCCGGCGTCGGGCGGCCCTCGCCGGCGCCGGCGAGGCCCCCCTCGCCGAAAGAAAAAAAAAGTAAAAAAAAAAAAGAAAAAGCGGAAAAGACGAAAATGCCCATGAATAATGTACAATTGGGTAAATGTGTCACAAATACGAAAGTTTGGGGTTTTTGGTGTCACAAAAAAAAGTTCGGGATAAATGTGTCACAGGGGGGAAAGTTTGGGGTTTTTGGTGGTTTTTTCCCTTAAATATTTGATTTTTGTGAGACACTCATAAGACCCACATGATTTAACAGTGGAGATGCACTCTCTCTCTAATGAGTTTCCAGCCACGACCGCCACCAACAGCCATCCTCCACTGCCACCACCCTCAGTTGCTTTAATCGCCGCTGCCATCTCTACACTCCGACACCATCCTGACGCCACCGCAACGGACTAACAGGGACACGGGCGCACGGATCAATAGGGCCGTGACTACCCCCACAAGGGCACCCTGCCACGACGGACTTGGTTGCCATCATCGTCCGTGCACTCCAGCCCCACCACCACGACGAGCTCGTAGGGACGTGAGCACACCCCTTCTCCAACACCTACCCCACCTCCCCGCCCCGGGGAGTCAGCAGAGATGGAAACCACCCCACCACGCGCCATTGTGGTCTGATGTTGGAGCACAGATACGAGGTCACACGACATTGAAAGGGGAGTCCAACCTCAGATTCGAGGTCGCGAGACCTTGAAGATGGCCGCGAAAGAGGGGGAGAGACATGATGATTTCCAGGCGCCACGGACATGCAATCGACGGAGATTACCCAAGAAGAAGAATGCACTCAATACAGCTATGTGGCACTCTATATCCAACTATGGAGAGAGTTTTCCATGTAATCGTTTTCATTGCACTTCATCCGGTAATTTTCATTCAACCCGAGAATGTTTGATTCGCGTCGGCTCCAATAAATCTAGATGACTTCGAAATTTTTCATCATTGCGTATGGTCATCGGCTAGTCTCTCGCCAATGGCCATCAATGCACTTTCGCCCGATCGCACGGTTCGGAGGGTCCATTTCGAGTTCTTCATGCATGAGTGAATGGATTGCAGCAAATTGAAATCACCAAGACTTCCATTGATCGAGCTAGCGGAAAAGAATTCACTACGACAAACAACACAATCAAATACACGGTATACACCACCCAGAACTGCCTCCGGCAGAGAGTACAGTACATTGCACCGCCATAAATGGAGGCAACCAGAATAATTCTCAATACACACACAAGGCGAGCGACGCTGTAAAGAATAATGAAACAAATGAACGAGGCACGATCCAAAGCTTCAACTGTATGATTCAGAATCTCCTGAAGATCGAAGCCACGAGGACGACCAATGCGGCGAGGTGAAGTTGAGCTTTCACAATGCTTCCATCAGATGTGTTCCCCTCTGTTGACGGCACAGCTTTAGACCCTCCTGGTCCTGTAGTCCCTGCACCAACAAAAGAAAAATTTGCCCAAATTGATCATCTTATATACTCCTTATTTTGCGGCACCTTTGGAAAATATTTGGATTCGTGAATGATTCTAGTTATGATGTCCTCTGTATATACCTGAAGGAGCAGTTGAGGCAGCTGGTGCTGCAGCATTTGGAGTCTCGTGGGAAGACTCTGCTGGAGAATCCGACGGTGAAGCCACCGGAGGCACCTCCGGTGCACCCACGCTGGGCGCTGTCGGTGCATTAGCAACCGCTTCCGAATGAGCAAAACATGTGAGAAAATAAGCTACATGCACGAGGGGACATAGCTATTAGCTTAGGCCAAGAGGAAGGGACTTACCATTGCACTGGCTGATTGGTGGGGTCTGCACATTGCAAGCGTTGGGGAGCGCCAGGGCGAGGGTCTGGTTGATGGGGATGCCAAACATCTGGCCAGTGCCATTCATGACCGAGCAGAGGCACCGGGGGGACGCCTGGATGACGCTGGCTAGCTGGGAGCAGCACGAGGACGACGGGGTGGACGAATTCCCGGTGATGAAGCTGAGGCACGGCGTGAGGCTCATGAGGGCGGAGGTGCACCCGGACTGGGCCGCGGACCGAGGCCACAGCGTGGCGGCGAGCACGAGGACAAGGCCGATCATGATCCCTCCTGATGCCATGTCCCTAGTGTTGTTGAATTATAATCTGTAATCTGATGATGATCGACTCAAAAGACTGTTTTTGCAAGGACTGATTTGAATATGTCTCTGAGTGCAATAGCAGCCTAACCTTGGTCCACAAAAGACAAGCACGGGACCCCAGTGCCCAAACCCATAGCGGTCGTGCTCGGTTCCCCGACACTCGAGCCCTTGTCCATTAGGACTGGGGTTGAGATGCTAGTGTCCATGCTTGGGTCCCCAACGACCGCACCCAAGTTCACAAAGGCCAAGCATGGGTCCATCGAGGCTGGGCATGGGACCCCAATGCCTGTGGTCATCACGTGGAACATCCTACTAACCCACCTGCCACTTTTTGATTTCCTAGTTCCCATGTCATTACCCAAAAAACCGAGATCTCTGAGGACACTAGGCGCTTGTAGTCTAGTTTGATGCTCTGTTTGGTCTTCACCGTTCCATCTCGGTTTACTTCCGTATCTGCATCATTTCTCTTAGTCTCCACCCAACAAAGAATGTACTTCAGGCTGTTCTGCTCTGCGACCAATTAATTGGTTGGAAAGATTGTCCAAAAAATTCTGAACCTATTGTATTTTTATTAATTCGATTATAAACCATTTAATTTTGACAATCAAATCCTAAACCTTTTATCAATTCACTCATAAACTTTTTCACTTTTGCCAATTGAATTCATTCGGCCAATTTTAACTAGAAATTGCTAATGTGGATGCCAGTTGTATCATGTAAGACAGCCGACGCTAACGTAAATAATTTTTAATAATATTTTTTCTAATTTTTTATTCTTTTTTCTTTTCTTTTCTTTTCTTTTCTTTCTTTCTTTTTTTTTCTTCTTCCAAATCTGGCAAGAGTCGTCGGTTGACCCTCGCCGGCCATAGGTGAGGGCCGACCAACTCTCGCTCGCTAACCACTAGGCAAGGGCCGCGAAGCCCTTGCCGGTTGCGGGCAAGGGTTGCGGCCCTCACCCAGACCTCGCGAGGGCCGCAACTTGGAAGAAGATAAAGAAAAGAAAAAAAATAATTAAAAATTCGAAAAAGAATATTAAAATTATCCATGTCAACGCCGGCCGTGCCACATAGGACGGCTAGTGTCTACGTTAGCGATTTCCAAGTAAATTAATCAAATTGACTCAATTAACAGAATTGAAAGGTTTGAGATTAAATTGGTAAAATTTAAAAGTTTAAGACTGAATTGACAAAAGTACAATAGATTTATGACTTTTTAGATAATTTTTCCTTAATTGCTTTGTATCCAAATTTCTGACATTTCAGGTTTCATCACATTTATCGGGAGAAATAGTGAAGATTTATATCCTCCAAATGGCTTCTACGATGCTTATTTTTCATCCCTCTTTCATAGGACACATGGTGGTCATCCTTGCTTTTTTCTTGTGGTCCTGATCCATTTTCATATCGCCTTCTTCTATAAAGCACTTTCACTGAAAAATCGGGTCTTGCGTTCGATATAGGGTCGGCTATATAACGATTCATTGTAAAGGTTCCTAATTTCATCAGGGATTAGATCTTTCTGTTGATTTCGACAAGTCTGCAGAGATTTAGACATACCAAAGAAAGCACAAAGATCTACTAGCTACTCCGACATTTAAGGCTGAATTGACAAAAGTACAATAAATTTACGACATTTTAGACAATTTTCCCTTAATTGCTTTGTATCTAGATTTCTGACATTTCAGGTTTCATCACATTTATCACATTTATCGAGAGAAATAGCGAAGATTTATACCCTCCAAATGGCTTTTGCGATGCTTATTTTTCATCCCTCTTTCATACGACACATGGTGGTCATCCTTGCTTTTTTCTTGTGGTCCTGATCCATTTTCATATCGCCTTCTTCTATAAAGCACTTTCACTGAAAAACAGTGTCTTGCGTTCGATATAGGGTCGGCTATATAACGATTCATTGTAAAGGTTCCTAATTTCATCAGGGATTAGATCTTTCTGTTGATTTCGACAAGTCTGCAGACATTTAGGCATACCAGAGAAAGCACAAAGATCTACTAGCTACTCCGACGTAATTCGAAATATTTCAAATAAAACCAATACATAGCACAAAATCTAATACTACACACAATGAATGGATATCACTCCACACGGAGTACACGAGCGCAAATGACAGAGAGTGAGCACATGGGAAATCTGTCTCCCCCCCTCAAGACTTGAGAAGACTTGATCCAAATGAAGCCAGCAAGAGCGCAAACACGAGAGATCCGAAGGAGCCTTTGATGCTCCCGCTCGTGACGGTCGCAGCAGGCGTAGCCTTCAATCCTGTTGTAGCATCAAACCCCACCAATAAGTCAACTACAATCTCTTTGAAAAATGGAAAGGAGAAAAAGAAGCAGTGAAAGAGATTGCAAAGTGAAGCAATTTCGTTAAGAGGACAGTTATTCTCATGCCTGAGGGAATGGTTGGGGTTGAGTGTTGGGTTCACTAACGAAAAACAACGCAGCGGAATATAGAACCCTAGACAGGATCCATATGTATATTGAAATCGAAAAGAAATTTTGAAACGTACCTTTTGCGGATCGAAGATAAATCGGCAACCGATTGTGTCTAGATTAGCGCCCCAAGTGTTGCATCTCTACCGGTATCCACACACACGAACGGAATTCTCCAACTATTCACGTGCCAGCGAAAGATTTTGAAATTCCTTTTTCTTGAACGCCTTTTGATTTTCGATACTCTATCGAAAAAACCCTAGACAGAGAACAATTCTCTATCTATTTATACAGCCTCATTATCCAGCGGATTTAAAAGAAGTGGGCCAGGCGATTTGGGCCCGTCAAACTATTCACTTCCAATCGTACATGTAACGTTATCTCATAACGCGCACGATCGCATAGATAATTTAAATAAGAAAATAAATTAAAATCTACTTCTTAAGTAGATTAAGGCGCACAGAAAATATTAAGTTCGTTCGCTATTGTGTGCGATCCTGTAGTTTCACTAAATATTAGCAGTGTGCTCAAAACTCTTTTTGGTCCACAAGTTATAAGCAGTCTCTAGCAAGATATTATGACTACCTAAGTATAGTGAAGATCGGTTTTCCGATACAACCTAATTCATAACTAATATTAGAATATCAATCTTGATTGATTCCTAAGGCAGACCACTGACATTGAGGATACTGCTGGAGTCACTGGTGTGTTGTCTGAAGAATCTGCAGGAGGACTTGTTGTAGGAAGACTTGATGGAGAGAGCGCTGAAAATTTTTTAAGGTCATTTTTAGCGAACAAACCGTCAATTGGTTAATTCTAGCATAGATGTCACATATTTTAGAACTATAATAACTAATCACTATTCACATGCACGATGATTGATTTAGACCGTACCCTTGCGGAGGCTAACTGGTGGCGTCTTCACGCTACAAGCGCCGGGGAGAGCCATAGTGAGGGTCTGATTGATGTTGTACCCGAGCGACGATACCCCACCGTTGAGCAGCAGGCAGAGGCACTGTGGCTGCGACTGGACGACTGAGGTGAGTGTCAAACAACAAGTGGAAGACCGGGGGGGGTGGGGGGTGTGGGGTGGCGGCGGAGGAATTCCCTGAGACGTAGTTCAAGCACGGGGTCAATGTCATCAGCGCTGTGGTGCAACCAGATGTGGACTGTGCTGTGCTATGATGAGCAAGCAATGCCACAAGAACAGCCACCATGAGACCCATCTGCATTCTCTTCAAAGCCATATCGCATATCGACTATGAAGTAATTTGATTCAGCAAAAGTCAATAGAACAATGCCCACAAAATGTTTTTGAGTGATCTCTTACTCTTTTTTTCTGTTTCTATTGGACTTGATCTTGATTGCTTTGGGAAGAACATGACATGTGCAGGGATTTATACAGGAAAGGTATCAGTACAGACTAGTATAACCGGTGCCTTTGGTTGGCCAAATTTCCTTAAACAAGGCTTATGCCAAGATGGGTATTACTGTTGTTGGTTTTGTTAGCGGATTTGGATGATGGAGTCAAATATGAAAGAAAAAGAAACAGGATAGATTAATGCAGAGAGATTTAGGCATCAAAATGTCATAAATACTTGTTCTGGTACTTTGGGTGGCCAACTGTTGTCAGGTATGGTCTAAGACCACTGAATCTTCAGCACAAACATTATGAATTTTTTATTTCTACATAGGCCGCATAAAATTTGGTCCACACAACTGTCTTCAATGCATTTTACATATAAACACCAAGGACCTTGGAATTTATTTGTCTTTTGAAGGAGTGTACAATCTGCTAGAGGCTTGCCTTAGTTCTGCCCTAGAGTTGAATTTCATAATTAACTGAGATGTAAGTTAATAATTTACGTATGGTTAATAAGTTCTGCCAAAGCCTCAACATGGATTTTCAACCAAAGGAGTGTTCCTGCAATTTAACCAATATTAGGAAGGGAAATATATTAATTGTATAGTGAACTATGGTGCACTCTAAATGCCGAATTAATTACTAGATAATCTTGTTTTATCTAGTCTAGTACTGCTCGAGTGTTGGAGGTTAAAGGACCTTTAGATTTTGGTGAACGTGCAAGGGAAGGAGGATCTTCAAGGTGCTTGGACGGACCAAATAGAAGGAGAGCAACTTATGTAACATGAGGAGGTCAATAGGTTGATAGGACATAAGGGCAAATAGCGAATAGATTGGGATTTGGTAAAATCGTCAAGTGAAAATCGGGAAAGGGAAGATTGGTTAAGTAAAGGAAGTGCTAGGCAAGTTTGTAATGACATTTTGGTCTATTGCGAGCAAGGTTCATTAGTTAGCTCCAAGTGAACGATATGAGCTGGTAACGGCTATTAAACTTATTCTTACTTTAATTATGGATAAATTAGGATTATTGACCAGTCCATGCCGCATCAATTTTCGGATGGTGGCTTTTCAAACACATCTCAGGTGTACATCTCAACAAAAATAATTATTATTCTTCTTGGCAGACCAAAAAAACAAATGCTATCCGACAAGGGCGCAAGATTTTCTCAAGGTATTGTTTGTCTGCCAAAGTTAGACTTGCCTCTGCGAATTACTCCCAATTGGAAGATAAACGCAGCAAACCAAGTTGATTATTGGTCATAATCGCCGACATCTTGTTCTTATATCTAAAGTGAAGATGGGAGAGGACAAGGGTGCAGGTGAATAATTGCTTATATTCTTAGCTGCAGTGATGTTTACCGATGATGTTTACTTTCTTCTCGACATTGTTTTAATTTTTAACCGCGAGCATCTGCTTTTTAGCATCTATATGCTTCATTGACGCATCGTTATTGGGAAAGTTATGTTAATAGTTGCCAAATCGTTGGTTATATTGTACTCTGTACAAAACATGGCATTTGCGCCTGCTTTTGTAACATAATATCATGTTTGGACAACTAACAACCCGGCATTAGCCTTCGACTATCGCTCCATCCTGCAGATTATTATCTTCGTATGCAGCGATGTTTGTGTAAACGAAGGATTAACAAATCGTAAGAGATCGCTCCGTATTCAATATTTAGTTCCTGTTAATCCTCCATATCAGTCCTTGCCTATAGCCAAGGCAGAGTAGCAGAGCAAATGGAGTACAAGACTTTGAATATACCTCCATCTATCTCGTCACATCTTACCCATTTCTATAGAGCAAATTCTGTCCATTTCCTTCGCGCATTCGCCGCGGAAAACTAACATGATTTGACATAGGAACAAAGTACACACCAGAATCTATTTTATTTTCGGTCCACGGCACCAAATTCATAATACATACGGAACCCAAAACTCTCATTCCATAGGGTGAAAATGACAAATGCAAACCAAACGCTCGTGTTAAATAAGATTTCTCGTTCTAGAATTTGAAGAGATTTGATCCAAATGAAGCCAAGATGAGGGCAAAGAGCAGAGAGCCGAGGGACACTCCAATGCCACTGCTTCCACTTGTGGTTGGTGTTGTCTTTGACCCTGATTTTTCATTTGATTAAACAGGAAAAAGTAACATTCATCAGTCACAATTGATTGTAGGGGAGAAAGACCCAACATTTTTCACTCAAATTTAGATTGATGCAAGATTTTTGCTGCACTGAAAGTGTCCAACTAGTGAAGTTATTACCAGAAGAACAGCTGGGGTTGATGATGATGTTGGAGCACTTGTTGTTGGAGCACTTGATTTTGCAGGTGTGTTGTCGTCTGCAGGAGGACTTGTTGTTGGAGCACTCGATGGAGACAGTGCTGAATTCATAGGTTCAATCAGCATTGTAAGTTAGGACAGCGCCCTAAAATCAAGTCCTAAAGACAAAGAAGATGAATAGTTTTTGTTAGTCAGGCTATATTACCCTTGCACAGGCTCGCCGACGGGGTCGTCACGTTGCACGCGCCGGGGAGCGTGAGGGCGAGCGTCTGGTTGATGTTGTAGCCGAGAAACGGCATGCTGCCGTTCAGGAGCAGGCAGAGGCACTGCGGCTGCGACTGGACGATGGAGTCGAGCGTCGAGCAGCAAGTGGAGGATGGCACGGAGGAGTTCCCCGTGACGTAGTTCAAGCACGGGGTCATCGTCATGAGCACCGTTGTGCAGCCCGATGTCGACTGTGTTGCGTTAATTCACCTCACGTAACCGGTACGTACGTTGCACGAAGTGACAAGCAAAACAAGTGCAGCAAAATAAAGAGAAGATCACAAATTTACGTGGTTCGACAGATAAGTCTATCTACATCCACGTGGCAAGTACACGGAACTCACTTGTATAATAGGAGAAATTACAACGCACACCCCTCAACCCGACAAACACCAAACAGTGGGTCGCACTCTCAATCGTGAATCTTTTCTCAGTATAACTCTCACAATCACAGAAATACTGCACACCCAAGATTCCCTTACAAGAGATAATCCAAACCCCCAAGTTCTATTTCACCCATAACATTGAGAAAAAACAGAGGAATAACCCAGAGCACATTAACTCTTAACTATTCCCTCTCGGTCTCTCTTTCCTTTTCACGTTCCCAAAGAAGTAGAGGGATGGTTGTACGCACTAAAGTAGTGGAGAAGTGGCATCAACAGTTACTCCCTATTTTTTAGGTGTCACATTCTCCCACTTGAAGACTATTCTCGAATATGCAATACCTTCTTTCGAAGTACCCACAACCATCATGTCGTCAACATACAACAACAAGATTATAAAGCCACCATTACCATGATTGCGAACATAGGCACAATGGTCTGCTTCACATCTTTTGAACCCCAAACTCACAATGAAAGAATCAAATCGCTTGTGCTAGCTTCTTGGCGCCTGCTTCAAGCCATAAAGCGATTTGTTCAGTCGACAAACCAAACTCTTCTTGTTCTCTTCAATAAAGCCTTCAGGTTGAGTCATAAAAATTTCTTCATCAAGATTTCCATGCAAAAAGGCTGTTTTTACATCCAACTGCTCAAGCTCTAAGTCAAGCACAGCTGCCACACTCAACATAGTATGAATAGTAGTTAGACGAACAACTAGAAAAAAAAATTTTCATTAAAATCGATACCCGATTTTTTAGCATAACTTTTCACTACTAAACGAGATTTATATCGTTCAATATTTCCGTTAGTATCTTTTTTCAACTTGTAGACCCACTTGGAGCCGATAGCCTTTCGTCCTTCAGGTAACTTGACAAGATCCTAGGTTTTGTTTTTGTATAAGGCCTCCATTTCCTCCTCCATATATGCCTTCCATTGAGGAGCATTACTTGACTCACAAGCTTCCTGATACGTACAAGGCTCTCCCTCTTCAGTTATGCAAGAAAAAGTTGTCACATAATCATTTAGCCAAACTGGAGGTCTAGAAGTCCTCCTATGAGGTCCTTGGTCACCCTGAGTTTAACCACCAGTTCTGTCTGTATGCTCTCTATCAACTTCATCTCCACTAGCTTCATCGGTATCAGTCAAATGTTTTTCAAATTGATTTTGAACTTCTTTTGATGATTCAAGTTCAAATATCTGTGACAAGTCAGTATTTGGTGTTTCTTTGTCTTTTTGCAACGAATCTTCATTGACGACGACATCTCGGCTAATAACAACTTTGTGGGTAGTAGGATCCCACAATCTGTACCCCTTTACACCTTCTGCATAGCCAAGGAAAATACACTTTTTGGACCGCGCTTCAAGCTTTGTCCTTTGCTCTTTAGGAACCCACATATAAGTATCACAACCAAAAGCATGGAGGAAAGAATAGTCAACAGTTTTTCCAGACCATACCTCTTTTGGAATATGTCCATTAAGAGCAGTTGTTAGGGAATGATTCACTATATAACATGTCGTACATATAACTTCAGCCCAAAAACTCTGCTTCATATCAGCACAGCTCAACATACTTCGAGCACGATCCATTAGCGTACGATTCATACGCTCGGCCACTCCATTTTGTTGTGGAGTTCTAAGAACCGTGAAATGCCTTTGAATGCCATGCTCACTACAAAAATCTAAGAACTCTTGTAGCATATATTCTCCCCCATTATCGATTCTGAAACACCTTATTTTTGTTCCTTTCTGATTTTCTATCAACGCTTTAAATTTCTTAAAAGAAGCAAAAGCATCACTTTTCCTTTTAAGGATGTAAAGCCAAACATGTCTAGAAAAATCATCGATAAATGAAATAAAGTACTTGGCACTACCCAAAGACTCATTAGGAGACTCCCAAATGTCAGAATGTATCAAGTCTAAAATATTCTGACTTCTTTCTGTGGAACGACGAAAGGGAGTTCTATGAAACTTTCCAAATTGGCAATCTTCACAAAATTCTAAATTAATAGTCTTTAAACCAGGAAGAAGACCGCGATCAAGAAGTACCTTTAGTCCTTGCATGCTCATGTGTCCCAAACGCCTGTGCCAGATATTTGCCGACTCTGTCACGGCATTGGCAACTATGGCTTCACTGACTATGGTCTCTCCAATTAGGCTATATAAATTGCCTATTAATTCTCGTTTCGCCACGATAAGTGCTCCTTTGACGATCTTAGCTCGTCCCTTTTCCAGAATAATTTTATAGCCATTTTCATCAAACTTTCCCAGCGATAGTAGACTTTTCTGCATATCTGATACATGCCGTACACCCGATATTGTACGGTGATGCCATCAAGCATGGTGACACGAACATCTCCAATCCCCACGATTTGACATGAGTTACCATTGCCTATATATACCGTACCTCCATCACATAACTGATACGTATGAAACCAGTCTCTATGTAGTGTCATATGGAAAGAAGCGCCCGAATCCAAAATCCATTAATGTTGCACGCTCTGTTGGAACTGCAGTCATCACTTCGCCATCTTTAGGTAAGTCTACATTTTCAACGATGTTTCCATGGGAATTTGTTTATGTTGATGCATTTTGGGAATCAGATTTGCGATTTTGTTGATTCTCTTTGGATTTACAATCTTTACGCATGTGACCCTTTTGTCCACATTTCCAACAAGGACCTAAAGTTCGCCTCTTTGACATGGACCTTGACTTCTTTCTCCCACTGGAAACTTTGTCCATGGATCTTCCTCTGACCATCATAGCATTACCAGAAGTGCTCTCGAGAGTTTTTCTACAAGACTCTTCCGTCAACAACGTAGCTATAGTTGAATCCATGTCAAGATCCGCTCCAGTACTGAAACTCATGATCAAGGAATCCCATGTATCAGGCATAGAACATAGGAGAAGTGTTACCTTCTCGTCGTCCTCGATTTTGACGCCGATGCAAATCAATTTGATCAATAGGGTGTTGAACCTGTTCAGGTACTCTTGGAAAGAGGAGCCTTCCTTCATCTTTAAACAGTGTAATTGCCGACGAAGAAAAATTTTGTTTGACATTGTTTTCCCTTCATAGAGATTCTTCAATTTCTCCCATAAGCCTTTGGTAGTGGTTTCTTTAGAGACATTGAAGAGGACAGAATCATCTAACGCCAGAAGTAGATCCGCCATTGCCATTTGATCTTTTTGTGCAAAATCCTCATCTTTCATCTCTGTCAACTTTTTGTCTTTACTGGCAAGAGCAACTACATAACCATCTTTCACCAGCATCGCTTGCATTTTTAGCTTCCACAATGGATAGTTGGATCCGTTGAATTTTGGCACCTCGAACTTTGTAGAAGTTGATGCAGCCATCGCACAAAGATGAAACATGTACGTTGACGTCGATCATATGCAGCACAGGCTTCTCAAACCGTCAGCTCTGATACCAATTGTTGCGCTAATTCACCTCACGTTACCGGTACGTACGTTGCACGAGGTGATAAGTAAAACAAGTGCAGCAAAAAAAAGAGAAGATCACAAATTTACGTGATTCGACAGACAAGTCTGTCTACATCCAAGGGGCAAGTACACGGAACTCACTTGTATAACAGGAGAAATTACAACGCACACCCCTCAATCCGGCAAACACCAAACAGTGGGTCGCACTCTCAATCGTGAATCTTTTCTCAGTACAACTCTCACAATCACAGAGATACTGCACACCCAAGATTCCCTTACAAGAGATAACCCAGACCCCCAAGTTCTATTTCACCTAAAACGTAGAGAAAAAACAGAGGAATAACCCAGCTTAACTATTCCCTCTCAATCTCTCTCTCCTTTTCACGTTCCCAAAGAAGTAAAGGGGTAGTTGTACGCACTAAAGTAGCGGAGGAGTGACATCAACAGTTACTCCCTATTTTTTAGGTGTCACATACTATGCCGAGCCCGACAGGACGAGCAATGCCACGAGGATGGCAAGGAGCGCTAGGCCCATGATCTTCATGTTCTTCAGTGCCATATGATCTCAACGATATTGCAGGGTTTCTGCTAGAAACTAGGATTTGGGTTTGAGTCGATGGTGTTGGGCAATGTGTGATTGTGGGATTTATATGAGAAGCTAGACTAGTAAAGGACAGAGGGAACAGGTGCTTCTGGTTGGCCAAATTAACCAAGACAGGAAGTCCTACCAGTCTTATAATCAGCAGCTCTTCATAGATTATGAAAGGAACCAATCATTTCATGACAAACTATGAATAAGTAGATGGTTTGTGACGTGAGATGACTTTCCTTCGTAAAGATGGTTGCTGGGGTTATGGTTGGTGCCATTTGAATTGGAAGGGAAAAGAGATGGGGATCTGACGCTCAATACACTGCTTTCAAGGAACCATACAAATGGACGCTTTGGTTAGCCAACTTTTCCTAAACAGAGGCATGATTTGTTATCGTGTCGAAAAGTCCACTAGTGTCCACCTGCTATTTTTTGATTTCCCAGCTTTGATTGAACGCATAATACCATATCTTACCTAAGTACGAGGGAACGAGAACATGGCTAAGCACACGCGCTGCTACCGCAACGGAGGTCGATTTCAAAGCAAACTTGCTCTACCTTCAATTTTTTGGGTGCTTGTACATACAGCGCAAAGGGAAAGAAAACGGGACTGATCCCGGATAAGGCCGTAAACTTCTTCTTTTGAAATTCGTCGCCATTCACTTGAAATCATCGCAAAGTCGGTCATGCCTATATATAGCACAATTGGGTGGGTCCTTTGAAAAATATAACCGTGTTAGCTGATGTGTATACGATTGAGTCATTAAGTTATGGTCGATATCGCACTCTAACATTCGCATGTCGCCATGTGTCATACACATCACACTTTGTCTCTCTTTAAACAATTCGCATCCTCTCTTAAAAATTTCTTCGGTCTTTCGAGCGCATATAAGTCTAATTGATTTAAATATTGAGAAAAAATCACCAAAAACCCCAAACTTTCCCTCCTGTGACACATTTACCCCGAACTTTTTTTGTGACACAAAAAACCCCAAACTTTCGTATTTGTGACACATTTACCCCAGTGTACATTATCCATGGGCATTTTCGTCTTTTCCGCTTTTTCTTTTTTTTTTTACTTTTTTTTTCTTCCGGCGAGGGCCGCCCGACGCCGGCGAGGGCTGCCCGACGCCGGCGAGGCTCGCCCGACGCCGGATCTGGCGAGGGCGAGCCTCGCCGATGTCGGCGAGGCTCGCCCTCGCCTGAGCAAGCGAGACGCCGGCGAGGCTCGCCCTCGCCTGGATCTGGCGAGGCTGGCGAGGGCGAGCCTCGCCGGCGTCGGGCGAGCCTCGCCCTCGCCTCCCTCGCTTGCCCAGGCGAGGGCGAGGCTCGCCCTCGCCAGCCTCGCCAGATCCAGGCGAGGGCGAGCCTCGCCGGCGTCGGGCGAGGCTCGCCCTCGCCTCCCTCGCTTGCGCAGGCGAGGGCGAGCCTCGCCCGACGCCGGCGAGGGCGAGCCTCGCTCGACGCCGGCGTCGGGCGGCCCTCGCCGGCGCCGGCGAGGCCCCCCTCGCCGGAAGAAAAAAAAAGTAAAAAAAAAAAGAAAAAGCGGAAAAGACGAAAATGCCCATGGATAATGTACAATGGGGTAAATGTGTCACAAATACGAAAGTTTGAGGTTTTTGGTGTCACAAAAAAAGGTTCGGGATAAATGTGTCACAGGGGGGAAAGTTTGGGGTTTTTGGTGGTTTTTTCCCTTAAATATTTAATTTTTGTGAGACACTCATGAGACCCACATGATTTAACAGTGGAGATGCACTCTCTCTCTAATGAGTTTCCAGCCACGACCGCCACCAACAGCCATCCTCCACTGCCACCACCCTCAGTTGCTTTAATCGCCACTGCCATCTCTGCACTCCGACACCATCCTGACGCCACCGCAACGGACTAACAGGGACACGGGCGCACGGATCAATAGGGCCGTGACTACCCCCACAAGGGCACCCTGCCACGACGGACTTGGCTGCCATCATCGTCCGTGCGCTCCAGCCCCACCACCACGACGAGCTCGTAGGGACGTGAGCACACCCCTTCTCCAATACCTACCCCACCTCCCCGCCCCGGGGAGTCAGCAGAGATGGAAACCACCCCACCACGCGCCATTGTGGTCTGATGTTGGAGCACAGATACGAGGTCACACGACATTGAAAGGGGAGTCCAACCTCAGATTCGAGGTCGCGAGACCTTGAAGATGGCCGCGAAAGAGGGGGAGAGACATGATGATTTCCAGGCGCCACGGACATGCAATCGACGGAGATTACCCAAGAAGAAGAATGCACTCAATACAGCTATGTGGCACTCTATATCCAACTATGGAGAGAGTTTTCCATGTAATCGTTTTCATTGCACTTCATCCCGTAATTTTCATTCAACCCAAGGATGTTTGATTCCCGTCGGCTCCAATAAATCTAGATGACTTCGAAATTTTTCATCATTGCGTATGGTCATCGGCTAGTCTCTCGCCAATGGCCATCAATGCACTTTCGCCCGATCGCACGGTTCGGAGGGTCCATTTCGAGTTCTTCATGCATGAGTGAATGGATTGCAGCAAATTGAAATCACCAAGACTTCCATTGATCGAGCTAGCGGAAAAGAATTCACTACGACAAACAACACAATCAAATACACGGTATACACCACCCAGAACTGCCTCCGGCAGAGAGTACAGTACATTGCACCGCCATAAATGGAGGCAACCAGAATAATTCTCAATACACACACAAGGCGAGCGACGCTGTAAAGAATAATGAAACAAATGAACGAGGCACGATCCAAAGCTTCAACTGTATGATTCAGAATCTCTTGAAGATCGAAGCCACGAGGACGACCAATGCGGCGAGGTGAAGTTGAGCTTTCACAATGCTTCCATCAGATGTGTTCCCCTCTGTTGACGGTACAGCTTTAGACCCTGCTGGTCCTGTAGTCCCTGCACCAACAAAAGAAAAATTTGCCCAAATTGATCATCTTATATACTCCTTATTTTGCGGCACCTTTGGAAAATATTTGGATTCGTGAATGATTCTAGTTATGATGTCCTCTGTTTATACCTGAAGGAGTAGTTGATGCAGCTGGTGCTGCAGCATTTGGTGTCTCGTGGGAAGACTCTGCTGGAGAATCCGGCGGTGAAGCCACCGGAGGCACCTCCGGTGCACCCACGCTGGGCACCGTCGGTGCACTCACGCCGGGCGCCATCGGTGCACCCACGCTGGGTGCTGTCGGTGCATTAGCGACCGCTTCCGAATGAACAAAATATGTGAGAAAATAAGCAACATGCACGAGGGGACATAGCTATTAGCTTAGGCCAAGAGAAAGAGACTTACCATTGCACTGGCTGATTGGTGGGGTCTGCACATTGCAAGCGTTGGGGAGCGCCAGGGCGAGGGTCTGGTTGATGGGGATGCCGAACATCGGGCCGGTGCCATTCACGACCGAGCAGAGGCACCGGGGGGACGCCTGGACGACGCTGGCAAGCTGGGAGCAGCACAAGGACGACGGGGTGGACGAATTCCCGGTGATGAAGCCGAGGCACGGCGCGAGGCTCACGAGTGCAGAGGTGCACCCGGACTGGGCCGCGGACCGAGGCCACAGCGTGGCGGCGAGCACGAGGACCAGGCCGATCACGATCCCTCCTGATGCCATGTCCCTAGTGTTGTTGAATTATAATCTGTAATCTGATGATGATCGACCCAAAGGACTGTTTTTGCAAGGACTGATTCGAATGTATGTCTGAGTGCAAAGAACATAGGATTTGGGCACGATTTATAGGTGAACATAGATAGAAGGGACGAAAAAAATTTGAATTGGTGCTACTGGGTGGCCAAACTCAATTAGAGGTTCAATTATATCCCCAAAAAAAAAAATTTTAAAAATCAGTTTGTTTGGTGGATAACTAATGAGGCAACTAGACAGTTCAAATTACATATCACGGTCAGATTGTTCAATTTCTTTGGGTTAGTCCAATTAGTACGACTATTTTAGCCACTTAATTTGGTGTTCAATAATCAAATTTAGGAAGTTAGCTAAAAGTTGTTGAACTCCAATACCAATTCGAATCCACCTGACATGTGACGCTTCTTGAATCCTATGCAGTTAGCTAAGTACACGTGTAATGTATGTTACTATTGTTAACCAATACTAAATTTAAGGAAAATAACACTAACAGGTCATAAATTTCGGTCCGATGGGCAATATCATCTATGGATTTTTAACTTATTCAATATGGACCTTGAATTACCGTTAAATGTTCAGTGTAATCCTCAAATTATATTAAAAAATGTAATGACGTTCTTTTGTTAGTTTGAATAAAGAAAATTTGCTTACGTCCCCTTCGATCCAGTAAGTTTTAACATGAGGGCAATCGAAAAAAAAAACCACGAGTATAAAAGAAGATGGATAAGAAAATGGAATTCACGGTCACATATTCTATATATTGTATTGACCCGACGTTGCAAAAGTCAAATTTCGCGTTAAATATTTCATGTCATCAAATAATAATGTTCGACTTTTAGTTTGATCAAACAAAATGACTACATTGAATATTTAGAAATAGTTCTAAGATCACATTGAAAGAATTAAAATTTCAAGGACGATTTGCACATTAGGCCAAGATTTAAGGACCACTAATGTAATTTCCCTTTAAATATATTCCGTGACCAACAAAAATTGTGTCATAAATAAAAATCTCCGGTGACAATGGTTTTGGAATTTCTTGTCCTTCTGTTTGGCTTCTGGACATTCCAAATTCGAAATATATATACGAAAAAGTTTATCATCCAATCCATTCACTGTTGGAAATTCTCTACTTTCCTCCTAAATAATTCGTGAATAATTTGAATTTCGCCTTACTTGATGAACCCCTCGGCACTAACATAAGATAAACAAGTAAAGCAAGTTAAGCTACAAATCGACCGGCACATCAAAGTTAAGCGATTTATAGGGACTTTGTGCATATATCAACGACACGCCGGATCATGATGCCTGTCGGGATTGCCAAATTCATGCGGTTATCGCCGAGATCGATAATTATATATGCACGAAATGGAAAAGGAATTAAGCTCCGTATAAAAGATTTTATTAGAAGTTCTTCAAGAATATGATGGTGATGGAATCAGAAGAATGAAATCCACCGATTTATTACATCACTACTCTCCCTCTGTTCTTCTTCCCCTTGAAGGACTTGCACAAGTCATGGCCGCTTATAAATGCAAATTTAGTTTATCTGCACCAAAGGAAATAAAAAAAGCAACGTTAAACATGCAATATTAAAAAGCTTAGTGGCAAAAAATAAACGGGAGAAGCACTACCAAAAAAAGAAAAAAAGTCGCGAATTTTTCTGGGTTTTTTTAAATTAATCTCGTCAGCATCTCCTAATAATGACGTCACCATTGCTTGATATGATTTCTTTTTCTTTTCCTTCTTTTTGATGCTAAGCTCTTACCGGCGAGCTCCTTCTCGGTGCACTCGGCGTCGCACTTCACCTCGCAGAAGGTGAAGCCGTGGCCTCCGGCCTTGCAGCCGTCGTGGCAGGCGGTGAAGCACGACTTGAACGCGCCGTCGGCGGTGGCCTCGGCCTCGCGGGCGTGCAGCGCTCCGGCGAGGACGACGCACACGAGAAACACTGCGACAAGCTTGTTGGCCATTTTTTTCCGGGGAATCTGATTAAGCCGCTTGCTTTGCTCTTTTCCTTCTTCGAAGCGTTTCTCGGGAAGACTTGGGGATGGTGGCCACCGGAAAAGGGGTCTTCTTATACGTGATTAGGGAGCTTAATTTAGGGGGTTTTCGAGTGCTAAAATTGGGGGTTTTGTTTTGCGGTTAACGTTAATCTCTGTCCAGCTTCTGACGGCGGGCCAATCGCATGAGGTGGAACTGGTTATTTTTCGGACTTTTTTTATGGTGTCAATCAAGGACGCTACAACAGAAAGAAAGGAACAAAATTTCTTTTGTTTTTTTTCCAAAAATCTAAACGGTTGGTTTTGATTTGTTTTGTAATTTAGAAATGGTGATTTTGAGGTTAACGCCACAAGGGGAAGTTGTCTTCTCCCAATTTACGCTTGTTGTTTTGGGTTCATGGAAAACATTTTTCATAAATTGATTAGTTTTCCGTCGTCTAAATATCGAAAAGCAAGAAACCAATTTTCCGAAAACAGTTTTCCTTCAAACAAACAGGCCCTTAGTTATCTTTATTAATGACATGGAACCAACCGTGTATATAAGACGATCCTTTGACATTGGTCCGTTTTTATATGATCACGGGATAAATCTTTCGAATAGTCCTTTTTTTTTAAAGGTCGAAAGACTATTGAACAATTTAATTCAGCGGAAGATCAAATTAGCGACTGAAAACTGTAATTTTTCCTTCTAGATAGTTAGGTCGAAAGTTGGATGTAGAACGAAACTATCGTTCGAAGACTCTATTTGATTCATCTAAGTTGAAAGACAAGATCATCACATTATTCTCTTCTTCACAAAATATTGGAGAAAAAATCAAATGCGTCATCCTCGCGGCGAAACCTAAAAAAGACGAATGACAAATTGAGAAAAAGGAAATAATTTATCCTCGCTTTTCGGGTTAAAAAAAAAACTTGCAAACTGGGTAATCCGAAATCGAATCCGAACCCGACCCGATTTTGCACGTACATTTAGAGCCGGCAAGATGGGGTGGGTCGTGAGCCGCCGCAAAACCCTAACGCCGCCACCCTTTCCACCGTCGTGCCCACATACGCCGCACCGGAGCCAAGGCGCGCCTGGTTTCCCGAGTCGGCGGCGACTCCTACAGAGGGAAGACCTCAAGTGGAGACGGAGTCGGAGGGTTTGATCCGATTTCGCGGAGGATTTGTGTGTACGTACACGGTCGAGAAGCAGTAGTAGAAGAAGAAGAAGAAGAAGAAGAGGGGAGTGACGCGGTTCAACGGTGGAGGTGGGGCGTGATTGAACTGGTAAGCCAAGGGCTTCTCTCATCTCACCCTCCAACACTCGACGCCAATCCCGCCACATCCCCTGCTCCTTGATGTTTCTCCTGGCTTTTCATTCGTGCTATGAACTTTCGGTAAAACCTTTTGTGCATTTGCACCGAAGATGTTGGGTAGCTTCTATTTTCGAAACTGGTAGCGACCCGATACAGGGTACGTCTGGGAATACCGAAAAAGTGCGGATGATGGGTCTAGTTTCATTTGGGTAACGCTAGATTGTTCGTGAAATTTTCTTCCCCATTTCTTCCCCCCAAGCTCCCGGTGATTGGAAGACTGAAAAAGCATGACGTTGTCAAATTCTAGCAAAAGAGGAGGTCAATCAGCGGGCAACTGATGTAGGAGAGACGGTGTTGAATTCAAAGGGTCGTCGGCCCCGTTATGGAGGACTGTACGCCGTGCGCGCGTGTTTGACAGTGTTTCTTCCACCCGTGGAAACCCCAATGGAATTACTAGTGTACTCTCATTTGAATTGCTCTGTTGTTTTCGTCGATTGGTGATTTCGATGTTAGCATTTTAGTCGCGTGTTCTCCTTGCATCCGGCAACCAGGATTCGTTGTTTGTGACGATGATGTGCAATGGCTATTTCGTGGTCTTCTTGAGCATACATTGGCTTTCTAAGTTTGCACGCTAAGTGTTTGTTTTTATGTTTGATAGAAGTAAAGTGTGTTTTTCTTGCGTGGGATTTGTTGAGATTGTGAGTTGTGTGTGAGAGATAGCTCGTGATGGGGTCTGTGTGTGGAACTGTGAAGAAGGTGAAGATAAGAGAGATGTAAAATTATTTTACCAACTATTATCGGCCTTGTAAAATTATTTTATAGATTGTGGAACCTAGCCATTAAATCTTTAAGGAATATGTCCCACATTACATTGTCCTGTCCGATAACTTCATTCCTTAGTGAACTAAGGTACTTATGATGACCAGTTGATTCGGTATCTGTATCGAGGGCTGTATTTTGCCTGCTGAGCGGGACTCTTCTTCTTTCCTTGGTAAGTTGTCTGATTTAGATTTAAATTCCTCACTGTTTCTCTGTTTGTTGGTGCTAGTAAAGAAATGCCTCATTGTTTTTGCACATCGTGGGACAATATTTAGGATATGATGCTAATTAGGGCTTTGATGTGAGGAGAGTGCATAAAAGAGGACAACATCTGAACATTTTTCATTGTACCCTTTTCGATTGGTGCTAATGATTTAATGCCTATTGAGAAATGCAGTGCTTGACCTGCTAGGAGCTTAAGTCAAATGAGAGAGCAGTGAGTGCAAGATATAGTAGACCGGAGTCTCCTCGATCTTCTAGTCTTTTGCAACATTCTTATGGAGTACACGATCAATTTCATTGAGTGGATCCTTGTTGGAATTGCAATGTCACCTATTATTTCTCGCCATGACTTTACTCGATGATGGTTGGCAGGGATACTTGCTTGTTGGCAATTTGACTGCCTCGTGAACTTCCTTTCGTCCTTAATGGTTTGGAAATCAGCTCAGAAGCTCATCCACAACTGGAAGATCCTCAGAGGAGATAATGTGTGTTTGATAAAAGAGTTAAAGTTTGACTCTTCCTTCAAAATTTTCGTGTGGGAATTACTCACTTTTCCATTCTTTTGATTGTTTGCAGGTAATGATTATTAGGGGGAAGGATAAGGGTGAGAAGGGTGTCATTAAGCGTGTCATCCGCTCTCAAAATCGTGTGATTGTCGAGGGAAAGAACTTGGTGAGAGCTACTGGACCTTGTTGTGCCTTTTCATATGTGCCATCTTCTCCCCAACTCTTATGTTTTGAACTTATATGTGGACAGTGGATATGGGATAAATTTAACTTCTATTGTGGTGTGCCACAATTAGGCACTATGTTGTTGCCTTTGTGCAGTGTCTCCTGGCATTTAGTATGAAAATGTTACTGACTGCAAAAGCTACAGGTCTAATAGAAGTGTGGTTCCTACATGGGTCTTTGTGGATATCTCCTCTTCCCATGCTTATCCAAGTTATCTTCTTATATATAATAGGAATAGGAATACCTACAGATGCTTTATGGTTGTGATTTGAAGAAAACATGAAAGTCATTGGAAGCAAAGTCTGTGATATGGAATGTCACTATGGTTCAGCACGATAGTCCGTATGGCTTTACCATCATCATATATGTTAGCGTCACTGGGTGCATAACACGTACTGGTGCTATGAGTCGTGCAGGTCCACACAACATGTAGTGTTTATCTTGTAAAGCCAATCCTCGTATCAATAGCTGCACTATTATATCTATATCTTTATTTGACCAAATTTACCAAATCCTGAGCAGGTCAAAAAACATATTAAGCAAGGCCAAGGTCATGAAGGTGGGATATTCACCGTAGAAGCCCCTCTTCATGTCTCAAATGTTCAAGTTGTTGACCCAGTCACAGGGTATATATACTTTCTGGGTTTTTGGGATGGGTCAGCACTGTTGTCTAGTATTTTGTCTTTACCTATTGAATATACTCTTTATTGCTGTTTACTTTTACAGGAGTCCATGTAAGGTTGGAATTAAATATCTAGAAGATGGCACAAAAGTGAGAGTGTCAAGAGGTCAAGGTGCATCTGGTAACATTATTCCTCGTCCAGAGATTTTGAAGATACGGACTTCACCAAGACCTACCGTTGGTAGCTACCTAGAGCTAACTAAGATACTATTATTATTAATGTCTATTTTTTTGGAATGCATGTACTATACACGTGTATATTTGTCTGTTCTTGTGCATGGAAGTGTGTGTGAGTGATCCTGGACCACATGCGTTAGTGAGAGACTTGGATATGAAGTCAATGATCTAGTAAAAATGTAATTGGCATAGGATCTTTTATTTCGTCGATGACTTGCCATCGAACTTGTTCTTGATGCTTCTTCCTCATCCATATCAGTAATATATGCTTATTTTTTCAGCTGGGCCAAAAGATACTCCGATGGAACATGTGTTGGAGAGGACTTACGATGCCAAAACAGGAAAGGGGATGCCAGAGCTTTAAGATGACGATTTCTTGTTCAGATCTATGGTTGGCAATGGACTGAGATGTGTTTGGAGGGATTGTGGCACATCTTCGTAGCCACGTCAGTGCCAAGATTGCAGGGTAGAAGCTAGAACTCCTCTTTTACATGGTGTTGGCTTTAGATGCAATAAAATGTATTGGCCAGACAGATTCTTTGCACCTTAATGTCAGTGCTCTTGTAACAGCACCATTTGTTTCATACTTAATTCAGTATTCTTCCTAATAGGCTGATCCAAATGTGCCTTTTATTCCTGACCTACGGCTTCATTCTGTAGTAATTCATTTGTTCATTCATCTGAAATTTCCGTTGCCGTGTTACCCACCCTGAGCAGATCAGGCAATCAAATGTACGGGTAAATAGCATGCCAAGGTTCTTGTTATGCCTAGCCATGGCTTTCAGCAATATTTCCAGATGAAGTCTCTGTCTCTCTGTTCATTCATTTCATATATTTGACAGTTGATACTGTTTCATCAGCTTGGGCCAACGGTCAAGAATGTGACAATATTTCCATTTTACTTTAGCACGGTTGGAGGATGAAATATTTGGGAATGTTAGATTTATCTTCTCTTTATTAATCATGGTTTCGTTTCTCTTTGTGTTCATTCTTACCATCCAATTCTGTTTACCTCTAACTCCTTGTGAGTCTCTTTTCTTTTTCTTCTGACCAGAAATGATATTTCTCCTTCGGCCACTTTTGCAGCTGGATCACAGTGGATCCTTAAACACTTAAGTTGGCGATAATATATCTAAAGTAGCACGGCACTTCTTCTTCACAGCGGTGGACATAAGTCCATTTAGCACAGCTAATGGCAGTTCGACGAATCGAATTAGAATAGTGCAAAATTTAGTCTTGCAATTGCCTCCAGAAGTTTAATTTGTAAGGTCGCCATGAACCCCATCTCCTCCTTTTTTTCGATCTTGGAAACTACAGGTGCCAACGGGGTTGGTCGAGTACTTTACCAAAAAAAAAAAAACGGGGTGGGTCGAGACAAAAATGGAGCTATATGTTTTAATTCATTTATATTATATACAACCAGATTCATCAAGACTCGTATCCTTCCAATAAACCATTTAACTCCACTAGAATAAATTAGCATGTGTTTTATGTGAAGTTTTGTAAAACTAAATTCAACGAGACTTTTTCAGTTAATGAATTTGGTATCTGTTTTATATTTTGGAAATAAAACATTTAATTTTGTTGAAAAGAAATATGGACAGTCATATAGAAAATTAGATTACGCGTAGTTACGTTTTGAGGGAAAACCAAGGCAAATCCATGTGAAGAGCAATATGAGAAGAATCGGTTTGTCTTTTGAATAATTTCTTGCATTTAAAACTTGAGTTGATATTTGCGGAGGCTTTTCCTTCGGTCTAATATTTTATCTGATTCTCACAGTTTCAAAAAAAAGGAAGTACTAGGATGATTTGCATCTTGGATGGAAAAAATTGTCCAAAAAATTTTAAATACTTTTATCGATTTAATCTTAAATATTTTATTGTGCCAAATGAATCTATCTAGTCAATTTTAATCGGAAATCACTGACATGACGCCGGCGTTGACGCGAAGGATTTTTAATAATTTTTTATCAATTTTTTTGTTCTACTCTTTTTTCTTCCATATGCATTTCTTTTTTAACTTTTTTCTTTTTTCCTTTTCCATTTTCCCCTCCGCCAGCCTCGGGCGAAGGCCGCTTGGGCATGGGCTGGCGCAAGCAATGTCCAGTGAATTGGGATCGCTACATGCTTCAATTTACAAAAATTGAAGATGTTGCGCATATCACGTGACACGAAATCGAACACAAAAATCAACCAAAATTAATACATAGATTCAAAATTTTCTTCAGGAAACCGAAGAATCAATTATCCAATTTGAAGGTAGTTCTCACGGTCGCAGTTGCGAGTTTTGCGAAATTTCCGCCCGATCGAAAATTATCCCCTAAAAAAGCGTCAGGATACAAGCGCCCAAATTCATAAAAGATAGAACCAACAAGCACCGTGCGAAGGACAGCGGGGTCGAATTGCACATCCCAACATCGCGGTTCTCTTTTAACCTCGACGAAAAAGAAACTTCAGCCGCGAAATTCTCGAGGCACGGACCAATTCAGATGACGAAACTGTTGCAGGTTATTCCATGGCGCGGTGTAACGAAAGCCCCTCGATCGATCCCGGAGATGGCCTCCCGGAACCGTCGAATTCGTGCACGAACGGACCCCTCTCCCCCTCTCTCTCTGCTCTCTGCTCTCTGCTCATCAATCAAGAGGCGTGATCGACTTCTTCTTCTTCCTCTTCTTCTTCTTCTTCTTCCTCCTACGAAGCCTCATATCTTGGTCATCGTTCTTCTCAGGCACCGCCACCTGTGCGTTTCCTGGGATGACGAGGAGCGGAGAGGTCAAAGAATGTCCGGAATCGTCACTTTTTTGTTTTATTCCGTTTTTTCTACTTTTTTTTTCGACGAAGCGACGACGGGCGGTCCCAAAAAAAGGGTGGGCGTCCGATTCGATCCTGCCGAATGGCCAAAAAACAAAAGCCCTTCAGCCGGAACCAGAGGAAGCTTCCGTGGGGACCACCGTAGCCTATATATACTCTCTCCCTCTCTCGCTCCACCTGTCTCCCTCTGTCTCTCTGGTCTTCTGCCGTACGGCTTCCCAAGCGCCTTCATTTCAAATCAGAAACCCCCACACACACTCCCCGTATCCCACACCTAAACCCCTCCCCGCACTCACAATCTCTCTCTCTCTCTCTAGCTCTAGCTCTCGCTCTCAAACCCTAGCCTCGGCCTCAGCGTCTCCGTCGAGCGATCGGCCATGTCCGTGAAGCGCTCCCGCATCGCCCGCTCCTCCAGCTCCGGCGACACCGGCGTCGTCGCCGCCGGCGTCGGCCAGCTCTCCTCCCCGGCCGCCGCCGCCGCCGCCGACTCCCTCTCCGTCCGTGGCGCCGGCCCCGCCGCCGCCCCCTCCGCCCCGGCCCCCGCCGCCGACGACCAGCGCCGCCGCGCCGCTCCGCGGCCGGGGATCCTCACGCTGTCGTCCCCCGCGGCGGCGGAGGACTGGAGCCAGGAGCGGATCGGGAACTTCCTCGAGAGGTGCTCCTACTGCCAGAAGAGGATCGGGGAGAGCGACGAGGTCTTCATGTACGGGTACGTCGCTCGTGTCCTCGACCGGAGGATGCCCTCGTTTCTGCTGGTCTATCTTAGTTTACGGAATCGGAATGGTAGATCCGGAGAAATTAGCAACATTGTTGTCTACAGGCGATTTTCTCTGTTCATCGTCATTTTTTTCCCTAATTGCCATGGTTTATATCACCTTTTAGCTTGCGCATGACTTGACGCCGCATATTTGCATCCCGTCATACTTCATGGATGCATATTGTGCACTCCAGTTGCGAGGTTTTTGCTTTATGGTTGTGGTGAACAGACGGTAGGACGTGACCTTAGCCGATGCAGATAAACAGATACTTAATAAGTGCAGGACCTGCATCTCTTGTTCGATTGGCCTTTCCATATAGATGTTTTAGCTCTTTCGCACGTTCATCTTAGGAGAATTGCGGTTCCTGGGGGCGGGTGGTGCGCCAGTACTAGCTGCAGAAATACTGCTGTTAGACTGCCAATCGCAGGGCTGGTAGAACCTTTGCCATGAGGCAATTCAGGTTGCCTACCTAGTCCCTGAATCGCCCATTTTTTTCGCCTAGGTTTCGATGCCGTGATGCCTTCATTGTTTAGATTACTTTGTTTCACTCTGGTTGTGTCGGTGAACTTGTTTGACCTGCCCGAGATGAAATTTGACATTTTGGAGCATGATTTGAACTTCAAAATTGTAAGTCGAAGTAATGACAAGAAATGTGTGCAATATGTTGCAGCCACTTGAGGGCATTTTGTACGATTGACTGCCGTGAGAAGCAGGTTGCCATGGACAAGTTGAGAGAGAAAAGGTCCGTGGAATCAAAGAAAGTCAGAGGATGGCATACGGCAGAATGAGCAAGATGAACAATGGCTTTTGACTTTATAATGATGAAAAACTAGTTCTCCTGAAAGTATAGGTAGTTAACTAACTTCAGTTAGTGCTGCTTCTGGGTCTTTTTGCTATGAGCGTGCACTTCTACATAGGGTAGGATCGATTTGCAAACTGTTTTTGGGACTTGTACAGTTTCACTGCTCCTTCTAGTATCAACAATGCCATGTTTTGATGTTGAATTGTTGATCAATACAACAATCTGCTTACAACAATCTGCTTTTGGGTGTAAGCAGGTCTTTTTTGGAAACTACGTCTCGGGTATAATACTTACTGAACTACTACTGACACCCTCTAATGTAACTAAATATTCATCAAAAGTTCTTTATGCATGGATTCACGGAGCAAGTACTTGGTGAGTGCTGTGCACGTCATTCATCACAAGTAGTTACATACAGTTTAGCGAATTGTCTGAACTCGTTTGTGTAGCACCAAAAGCATATTATATGTTGTGCAGCAATGCGTCATTGTTCTGATCCACTTCATAATATGATTTTGTGTGGTCACACCGAGAGCATGTTGCTGAATCTGTCTTCTTGGCTACGTGTTGTCCTCCCCTGAACTTCCTGAATTTGAAATTTGATGAAGTTAGGCCAGACGAATGCCATCCGTCTCATCGGCCACCCCCTGCTCTTAGCTACTGTAAAGATATGCTGAACTGTATGCTCATCAATCCTTTTGACCTGGGTCATATGCTTTGATCCATGGTCAGAACTCAGAAGCACCTACTGGTTGATGCTTTGAAACAGATTAGGGTTCTTGATATATCAATGTGAAGCTAATTATGTTTGGTTTCTGCGTGAAACTGATGTCTATACGCGTAGCTCGGCACACCTATCTCTCTCGCTCTCTCTGAAACATATGACATGCAATGAAACGTAGCTG
Organism: Syzygium jambos; assembly: GCA_031216235.1. Taxonomy (NCBI): domain Eukaryota; kingdom Viridiplantae; phylum Streptophyta; class Magnoliopsida; order Myrtales; family Myrtaceae; genus Syzygium; species Syzygium jambos. The sequence goes on from CM062230.1 coordinate 25,987,045, forward strand.
TCGTGATTGGACCATGCTATGATAAGAACCGGATCACGCGACCCGCATTAGCATCTTCCGTGTGCCTAACAGCGAGAGCTCCGATCAAGGTTTGCTTTTCCATTATCCTATAGATATAGAGGGCTGTTGTGGAAAGTTCAATCATGTTCTGATCGGATACATATCTATCCGTACAGAACTGTTGTGGATAAGTTCGAGCATCGAGAAATATTTCCATTATTAGAGTCATCGATGTAGCTATAGGGGAGGATCCGTTCAACAGCTAGAGATCAACTGATGAGTTCGAACTTAACCAACGATTCTTTTTTATCTTTCAGTTAACAATTAATTAAGTATTTCACGAACAAAATTACCAGATGTGGAGGATAAATCACTCGAGATTCATACGAACAATTTTGGCAGTTATAAATTCAAAAATTTAACAACCTTAAGTTCGCTTTTTTAGTAGATGGAAAAGGTTGCGATTAATTGAAAACTTCTGCTAGAGTTGTATTTTCCATTTAAGCTTCTGCACTCGATTGATTTTTTTTAAGCTGCGCGTCAACTTTTGCACGGAGTGTTATGTGAATTTAAATGGAAAAAATATAATTTTTTTTAGCTTTTTCGAATTCACAATCTTCTGAGATATTTCGATCTGCGTTAAAAATTTCTTTAATTGAGGCCTGAAATTTTGCCCGTAAGTCAAACATGCATTTTTGCAAAAAAAAAATTAAAATATAATGATAAAAAATATATAAACAAATAAATAACAACAACAACAACAACAAATCTCCAGCCCATCCAATAAGTTCGGCCTCTTCACTCTCCAGCCCGGTCCGACTACCTCGCTGCAGTCCAGTCCTCAGGCCCATTGAGCTCCGGCGCACCACGCCCATCAAGTTCTTACTTATTAAGCGCCTGAACACCTCTCTCTCTCTCTCTCTCTCTCTCTCTCTCTCTCTCTCTCTCTCTCTCTCTCTCTCTCTCTACGAGATCAGATTTCGTGCACCTCAACTATTCTACCTTCTCTGGCAATCTTAAGAGCACACTCTTTCATATCAGCATGCTGTATTCTGGATTCCACCACCAAAGTATTCCCAACCAACAAGACTCGAAAACCACAAGGAGAGGAGCAAATTTCTAAGTCCATAAGAGCCAACACACCGTTGACGAACACGGCACAATTACGCCACACGTCGCAACCGAGTTTTTTTTATTTTCTAGCATTTTGTTTATTCTATAAATGAAGATTATTTCGTCACGCTGACATGCCAAAATCATACAGGTAGCCAGGACGAACACGAAATCAAAATAATGAGCGCTCAATCAAGTAAGTTATATAAGGACTCTTTTACAAGAAGACCATTAATCTGCGCCTTTTGGGGGAACATATTCATGTATATTCTTTCATTATTTTAAATCCAATAGATATAATGTGCCAATTGAATATTGAAAATATATTTTTTCACTTTTAAATATTCATATATACAAAGTAAAAAAAAAATTAATCCATAGGGTTGGCACGGTTGGTTAGCCACCCGCTCAAATTCTGCCAATTGTGTGAAACTATTTGGATTTAATCAGTTCATGAGACTTGCAGGGTGTTCCATGACCTCCATATAACCAAGTCTCCGCTGCCGTGCTCCTGCCCTTAAACTAAGGGTCACGTTAATTCCACCCAAAAACTAGCTCCATACACACCCTAAAAAATTAGATGATGAAAGTACCCTTATGAGTCATGCGCCCCTTTCTGCCTTGTCAAACTCGCTTGACCACATGGAGCCGCCATTGGTGAGCTTCGCACGCCGTCGCCGTTATACGTCACTTGTCACTTGCCTCCATGCCAACTCACATCTTCGCCCTCAAATCTAGTTTGTGTCTATCTCTCTCTCCCCGTCGCTCACGTGCACCACTACCCTCCCCTGGCTCCTTCAAGCTCCAAGCACATGCGGCCGTGATCACTCGGATCGAGGCTATTTCAAGTACTCAGATTGACCTAGGACTAAGTTTGTGAGATCTCGGGGACAACCTGCATCATCGAGCATAGGGTGACGCAAAGAGACAAAGGGAGATTGAGGAGAGTGAGAGATCGAATATCAATGCCAATCCACTAATTGAAATTGATGGAAAACCCGACAGTGGCCATCATCAGTACATAGTCTGGCCAGCCAAACGGTGGCTCTGGATTTGCACCTGCGATAACATGGTGTAAATATGGTGTCCACGAAGATGATGAAATGGTATGTATAGAACTCCTTGAAATGGTTCAACTGTGTGGTAATACGATTCACGCACTCTGGCCATTATTAGTTCAAAGTCTATTTAGAATGGAAGAAATGGTACAAAGCTTATGCCAGAAGGCAAAAACTAGTTGATATTTTTTATAAACGTTGGAATTAGCGTTGCCGTAATATTATGAATTCATCCAAGAAGAGATTGAAAGGTAACGAGTGATGGAACGTTAAAAAAAATGAGGGGTTGACTGAGGATTCTGTCTGTTTCCTGATAATGCCTTGAATGAGAAAATCATTTCCAAAAAAGCAAACCCTAAAACAGTAAAATCTGCAGAATTCTGAGGGAGATCTACGACTGCAGTTCTCTCAAAAAAGATACCGAATGACAAATGCTCTACGCCAAGCATGACTCACCAGTGAGATCACCCGACTCATTGAAGAAAGCTCCTGCTCCTTTTTCATTTTATATTGTCATTTTTTTTGCAGATTCTCTTCTTTGTTGTTTCGTCAAACTGAGAAATTGCATCAGCAACTGCCACTTATTCTCGAACTGGTGCGACATGGGAAGTGGGAGTGCTCTGTGAGCTCTCTCGCTACTGACTGACACCTTGTTCTACAAGGAAGATGAACTCAGATCTTGTGGAGAGCTATGAAAGAAGATCAAATGACATCACTCGTCTCTCCACCTAATTCAATGCTCATTTTTGGCTGATCTCCCATTATAGTAATATTCAAAGCCCAGCTTTTTTTTCCCTGTCTTTTAAAGTAATCTCTACTTTTTTTCGATTTTTTTCCCGTTTTACAAATAGATCGGGTGATATTTTGTATTGTTTATAATGTCGCGTGTGCTTGATCATGACTATCAGAATCATCATTTACCCATTATTCAGTATCTAATTCTCTAATGATCTAGATTCACTTGTTGAATATCTCACGATGTATTCACATCTTTTCTGTTTGTTTTCCTTAAGCGAACAACCGAAAATAATATAAAAAAGTTCATCTAGTCTTCATATGCCGAAACCGAGTTAATATTTAAATTCAAGACCTTCCCTATATTTGTAGACTTGGATTTGACCTACTGCAAGGTTGCAAAACTTTACCCTAATAAGGAAGGTAAAGTGCGATTGGTAATATTTTAATATGCTAAGGAGTGTGATATGCTATTGTCGATCCTTTGATGAGTGACCAAAAGCAACCAACATTAATCAAAGGAAAACTTTAAAAACAGCGACCTGTTCCGTTGCCTATTGATGATCTTTGTCCGTGGTTTTTTGGTTTTTTGGTCGAAATCTTTGTCCATGGTTGACAATGTACTTCTATGTGTGAATGGAATAGAATGTTGTTGACAATACGAGCAAGGTCAACTTGCCAATATGTGTTGGCACCAAATAAAGTTCTCAATATAGAAACCTAATGGTGTTGATTTTCAATTCGGCAAAGTGTTTCTTCTTAACAATTGACCATTTTTGGGTGAGGACGAAGTTGAGCTGAAAGGTTCGGTTATCCAGTGTTTATTTCGATAGTAATGCCATTCTATTCGGCCTAAACGAATTTGCCAAGACATGAGTTGGTTCAGAGGGCAAAGATGAATTTCACTTATAAAATAATTCAATATTCCATTGTTGGTCTTGCTTAATCCTTTTGAATAAGCAAAATTCACAGCAAAGGAGGATTCTTGGCAATTGCTTGAAGAATGTCTCCTCATAGGGATTGCAATGCATGCTTCACAGCAAAGGAGGATTCTTGGCAATTGCTTGAAGAATGTCTCCTCCGAGGGATTGCAATGCATGCTTTTCGAGGATAACTTTCGGTGGTCGTGTTAGGCAAAAAGCAGAACAAAAAGAAAAACATTAATTAAAGAATCAAAAACACATCTTTTGATGAGTATTTATCTGCAATTAAGGCCCAGGGAGAGAGTCAGAGCTGTCCACAACGAGAAAATCAAGTCAAGTAATTGCTTTTGGAAGATGCCTCAGCCTTATTCTTTATTAATCCTTGTTGAAAGTGTTTCAGTGGCCAGGACACAAGATTTCTTCTTTTGGGTCATGAAATCAAATGCTATTTTGAGTCAAATTTTCACATGGATCGAACTCAGATCTATGGTCCGAAGGCACGTTCCTCTTCCATTAAAAAACAAATTATATATATATCATTCGTTTTTCTCCATATTAGTATCAAAACATGACATGTAAGGTAAGGTAATCAAGTGATGCTCCCACAAGAATTATGTTTTGACCTTAACCCCTATGATTATTGCTACTCTGGGGCTCCTCCGACCAACCCTATTTAAGGCTGACCGGAGGCATATGCACCATGTTTTATGTCATGGCAACCGGACAACCCAGAGCTCTCTTGTTTCTCCCGATATTTTTCCTCCTAGGGAGGAGGGAGTATCCTCTTAAGGTTTTACATCTCCCAATATTTAAGGAATAGATCTTAAGAGACAAAACATTTTAAGGACATACTCAAGTCCAAAACTTTTATTTAGCTAGCCAAATGATTGACATGCGATGATGTCATGTCAGTTCGAGACACTACAAGAATCATGCATGGTATCACCCTAGGGATTTTTCTTTGTATTTTGAGTTCTATTTCAAGCAAGTCTCGTCTAATATCATCAATCTCAGAAAATATCGACAATCCTAAAATAGTATTAATATGTTAAAGGTGATCTATTTTAAGCAAAATAAATAGTATAAGCATTTTCTTCAGATAATTGCACGGCGACAGTTGGAGGCCCACGAGTCCCTAATCCGTGGGACGATGGAGCCACCAATGACCAATCTATTGGCACAGGTGTACCACACAAATGTTGTCAAATCTTACCATGAGAGATGTTATTTTTATATTAATACCTGGTGAGACCAAAATATAGATATAGAGAAAGGAATCAAATCGTACCAAGATTCATGGTGGGGGCGTCTCAAATTCCAGCTCTCTACCATATTAAATGAGTTACTAAATTAATTAAATAATTGCTCACCGATTTGCCCGGTCTCCACCAACCTTTGATCAATGCTGTCTCCTTCTCAGGCAGCTTGTCTCTAGCAAAGACATGTGAGGTCGGCTGCCGAAAAAGATGAAAGAATAATACCAGTTTGGCCAAGTGGGTCACCAATTGTTGGCTCATGTTAAGGAAACTTAGGTTGATTGATGAGTATTATTCAGTCATTAGTTTTTGAAAAAAGAATTGGATGGTAGGGAAGAGCTGATAAAAATAAGCTAGTTAGGTAAAAGTGCATAGAGACTACTCAATAATGGAGAAGTATTTAATGCAAAGTAAGACCGGATCTAATTTAGTTTGTTTATACATGGCATCGTAAACTTGTACACGAATGAATTCGAGTGCATTCAAAGACCCCCGGCTTTAGGTCAAATCTCGACTCCGCTCGAAACTTTTTTTTATCTTAAAAAGATCCATAACTATTAATCACTCTAGTCCCAAATCTGTCTTAGTATCCAAAAATTCGCCACCAATTTCTTTAAGATTATTAACATCATGAGGTTGTTGTTATTCCATACGAAGGTAAAAATGTCGACGAAGATTGGGATTCAGAAAATGAACCTCCAACCGGTCTTGATATTAATAATTTTGGAAAAACTGGCGGCAACTTTTGGGCACGTTGGCAAATTTGGGACTGGAGCGAAAGCCATGAATTGTTTTTAGACAAAAACAAGTTCGAGCCAGAATTAAAATTAAATCTAAAATTAAGTGTTTTTTACTTTTGGAAACTCCATTCGAATGTACGAGGGATTTTGACCCAAAAAAAGAAGAACACACGATGGACAAAAGGCCGTTTCCCGTGTTTCGTGCACGCGGGCGTCCTTGTCTGAAACTTAATCAATACTTTTCACCTCGTGTGAAAAATTTGTCACCCTGAGTTTTAGCCCTGGGACCAAAATATCTCATGCAATCGATTTAAAGACAGTAGTACGTGAATTCCCTCCTGTTCTTGTCGAGTCGAGGGTGTCCTCAGCCTAATTTGGGGCAATCCATAAATGTGCGACCCTTCGACAGGACCGAGAGTTCTTCCCCTTTTTTTGTAAAATAAAAAAAAATTCATTACTTTGTAATGTCAACATGGTAAAACAATTTGCCCCCTGCAAAATTATTGTCCATTACATCTGTCATTGTCAACCCACAAAATAATCGGTGCGAAATAATGATTTTTTTTTAAATGTGGGTGCAATAAATGGTTACTCAGCTGATTTTCCTCTACATATTTTGTTAGTTTTATTCGAAGATATTTTGGACCGAAAGGTCAGTTTTGTGTTTTAAACGGGTTGAAATTTCAATGACACCAATTCGTTTTGACTGTGATTTTCTTGTGCTTTAGCTTTGATATCAATAATCTTCAAAACCTAAGATAAAGGTACCCCATTTTAGGCTAAAGTTTATTGACCATTAGATCGTGGACAGCCCTTCTGGGCGACTCTAAATTATCTTTTTTAACCAACAAAAAATGGCCAAAGAAAAAAATAATATTTAAGAACCGTTGTCCTATATACGAACAAACGAAACCGTTATGCTAAATAGATAAATCCTAGAGAATATATTGAAAACTGATTTTTAATGTGTGTACAGATAAACATAAACTCGTATATTTTCCTTAGATAAATAAATTGGTTTTTCGGACTAGCGGAGAATATTTCAAGGGCAAAAATCAGTGAACAGGATGTCTATCCGCACATATTTTTTTTTTTTGGTAGTATCATTGCACAGATTTTATTAACGAGTATCCGGTCAATTTTCAACAAATAGATTGAGAAGATTTGGAAATTCTTTAGATATATATATATATATATATATATTTTTTTTTTTTTTTGCATCGTTAATAATCGATGCTTCATAAATCGAAGTACAGTTTTTATTAAATTCCAGAGACGACCCTCTTGTCTATGATGTGTTTGACATTCTATATTGGACTCTCAACAGCAATGTCAGGTTACGTATTGGTGGGAGCTGTTGACCAGAAGAAGCAAAACGCAACTGGGTAAGTAGCGTAGGTCAATTGAACCGGCTGGATAGCCACACGCGTTCATGCGCATCGACCCAATTCACCATCCACAACTCTTTTCGCTTCCTGGTCAATTCAATGACCGCCAGAAGTAAGTAGTAGCTCATTAATAAGTGGCGTTCAAGTTAGGGTTTTGCAGAGTACCAATGCCCCAAGTTTGACTTTTGTGTGTGTTTGTCTATATCTAGGGAGAGGCAATCCGTATCTAGAGGTCCATAGGCATGCGACCCTATTGATAAAATAATTGGGAATTGAGAATACTAGTATGACAGGTGCGAGTTCATCTCTCGCGCTGCACAAGAGACGGAGCAAAAATCAAAAAGTAAAAAGAGTTAAAGATGGGACAGACAAAAACCGATATCTAGAGGCACTTATTAAACATATTTTAAGCAAACATTTGCATAAAGTTTATGATTTTCAAAGTGCTATTTTTTTCTCATGTTATGTTTAATTCCTATCTTGAAAATTAAAATATTCTTAATTAAGCATGTTTAACAAGTGTCATGAGATCACTCAATCACGAGAGCAATTAATACATTGAGAATTACGATATTTCCTTATTTGATTCCTTGACAAATATCTTGGGACACCTTCTTACCGTGAGTTTCAGAGCACTCGTTAAAAATTTAAATAAAAAAATATTGTCATTTTCAATGTGGACATTAGTACAACTCCTCCTTTAATGCTCCCTCGGGCCTCAGTTTCCCACAAAAATAGCTTTTCGTGCTCTTCTCTTAGTTTGTTTTAATTCCTTTCTATTCTAATTCTTTTTTTTTGGTCGGAATCTAATCTAATTCAATAAGGTGCTAAAAAAAACTCAAACGAAGCAATCTCCCTTCATACTCGTGTATCTCGCGACAACATAGCTTCTCACGCTGCATGCAAATTATTAAAAGGTCGAGTTTTCCTCCATCCCTAATTGGAGGAGAAACCAGTATTCTAATTGGAAGTTACAATCAACATGAACGTCGACGCGTTCACATTCAGTTAAGTTTACATGTTAGTAATGCCTGTAATTTACATAACTTTTACATAACTCGCCGATTCATGATACAATCGGAGGAAAATATAGCTCATAATTAAATTATGTCGGATAAATTATTAAATGAAAAGGACGGTGAGTGCCCACTTCAACATTAATGACACAAGTACAAAGGTCATTCTGCATTCGAGTGAAGAGCAGATCCAGCTATTTTTGAATTTATGCATGGTGACTAACTCCAATCGTAAATTCGAGATTAATTCGGTTATACCGGAATGTTTTTTCGCCTCCGTATAAGAGGATCCGTAACAAAAGACGAGATTCAAAACACTAGATCATCTTGCCTCCAAATGTTAGGGAGTTCCTCTATTCAATCATTTTCCTTCTTTTTGTTGCTACATATATCGTCGGTACATATCTTTACTTTGTTTCCTGAGCTATCTCTTTGTTTCCCGAGCTATACATGAGCGATGGTCATTGGAAAAGTCGAAATTTGAACATTTGCGTGCTTCGTCAAAATTTCTGCATCGAAAAAATAATGAATGGCGGGGATTCACACTAACCTATATCCATAAGCAGTCTTGTCTTAATGTGTTACTGGCCCCTCGTTGACTAAAAGAGACCATTTGACAAAGGAGAAAACAAAAACGGAGGGATCTTACAAATGATGATCCCACTGTACAAAAAACCTGACAACCATGCAAGCAGTGCAAGGCTCTGGCAGGGTTTTTGCTTTTCAACACACCACAAGATAGTGAAACCTGCAAATGACCCCCCTTTATTTCAAGAGCTCTCTTTTTAGGGTCGAGGCATGACAAAGCCTTGCAAAAGGTTTTTTCCCAGCAAATTCATTTTCAACTGCTGCAAAAGAAAATGGAAAAAAGAATGAAGGCCCAGAACAATCATATGCATCGAACTTCTTTATTCCACTACTATCGACCCATGAATTGGTTGCAGAGATACTCATCATCTTTCGCTATCTCTCTCTGTTAAAAGTCACCCTCGGCCAAAAAATGAGAAATGCTCATGATAATTGCATTGAATCAGAAGGTTGTGCTGTTCTCTTCATCCCAGAAATTCCCCTACTTTGATCTGGAGAAGCACTTTTCAGAAAACTCCAGTGCTTCCCACTAGGCTGAACTTTGATCTTTCTAAAGTCTATCCTGCATATTTTGCAAGCTTCAAATCACTTTTCATGGAAAAACCTTCATAAGGGTATGCGTGACATTTGCTTGATAGGCAGGTATAGAAACCGAATTCGAAAAGCTATTATGGTTATATAAATGAGGACAGCTCATTCACCTCATGACTTGCGATTTCTTGCTGAGTGTAGTGAGTTTCTCCCAACAGATGACTCCAGAATTCATTAAGGTAGCATTGGCGGCAAAATGCAAATTAGGAACCTGTTATGACAAGGCAAAGGTATGTCTAGTCTTGGAGTGCCCAGCTTAGGAAGAGCACTTGAGGCAAAGCAAGAAGCGAAGTAAAAAGAAACAACCTTGTATTTGATTTAGGGGCAGTGGAATGTGTCCTTGTCATTTTCTGGGAACGCTAATGTTCTGTCGCAGTGTCCACCTGCAAATTACACCAGATCAGAGATGAGAACGGAATTGAGTGAATATTTGTTTTAACAAAACTTCGATAATGGAAGAGGATGATTGTCTAAATAGCTAAACAGAACTTGTCCAGATTTTTATTCGGCATTCAAATAATGGTTACAGAAGTCAGAGCACCATTATAATCCACCTCATCTGAAAGGTCGAGGCCAATCTATTAACATTCGGCTCTTATTGATGAAATTGAACACCATAAAATTTAAAGAGGAAATTTCAGTTGTCAAAGCTACACATACAATAGCAATAACAATAAGAGAGATCATATTGTTAAACAGCTAGTTGTAGGATGGAATCACAATTGGATGAAATGAATTGTACAGATGTTTCTTCATCATCATTTAACTGTGATACCTCAATAGATGCTGTAGTTGTTAACTCTTTGTTTTCTTGGTGAAGACTCCAAGTCTCCAATTCGAGTTTGATGAAGATTCCATCCCTCAATAGAAATTGACATCCACGTATCCATTTGAATAGGGCAACAATTCTTCTACCTCGATCCTGGAACTAGCGCAGCTCATGTTTTTTTTTATTCGATTCCGGTTTATGTACTCAACCTCAGCGAAAAAAACGCCATATACCGGTCTATGGTCAGAGAACTTCGACTCTCCACGCACATAAGATAACTGATTGAGGCCTCTACCGTACCACAATATACGATCACACCTGCATGTGACGGTAGTCGAGAGATGATGTGATGATGGGTAATACGGGTCTAACCCGAAGAGGATTCTGCCATATAAACTTAGACAAGCAAATTACCATGCTGGAGTCCTTCGCTTTTCCCGCGGGTGCCTATCGTCTCCAGCATATCTGTCAGAATTGTTTGAATACTTGTACGTCGGAGGAAAATAAATGTTCCCTTCATTCCACCCCACAAAGACGCGCCCACCTCTCTGTTCTCTATGGAGCTGAGAATTGGGCAAAATCTTAGATTGACTGAATTCACCGTTCCTAGTACATAAAGAAGACGATAAAAGGAATGTTTCATCGGAAATAGCAAGGCAACATACCTGATCATTCTCCAGCAGTGCTCTCCAGTTTCGCATCTCGACGAGAGCCTTTGCAGATCGGTATGATAATGCGATCCTGTAATTCAAGTCGCCCAACCAAATAATTCTACTGCATTAAGATGAACAACATAACAAAGTAAGAAAAACTGGCAATGGTTTTGCAAATCTGACTCACTTCTAGTGATTTAAATGATAGGGACTCAATCAATTGGCTACTAAAAGCAGCAATAGCATGCTCAAAAATTTATTCGAATCGGTGATACCAAGTCGACCTCAATATTCATTAGCGAATTAGAGGCAAGGAACCTTACTCATGCTCGAGAATTGTTTCAGGAGAATTTTCATCGCCCATGCTGTGGACTCGGGGAAACCTTGTTTTCCTGAGAATCTCCATGACATCCGAGTTTCTCCTCAGCTCATCCCCTTCCTTCTCCCCAGATGTTAAATGACTGCAGATGAAGCAAAAGCTCGTTTGGTGCACAGACATGCTAATCGAAATCGAACCCTGAGAAAATCCAGAGGAAAGGAATTTGTCACACTTCATCCTAGACTCTTGCCCTATGGCTTACGAATCAATGAATGTGTCGATGAGCAGGAAACGGACCTTGTTTCCAAGATAACCCATCAATCCTCTTCCTACACATGAAACTTTCAAGTTGCGAACATGGTCTCTAAGCTCGCTCCTCACCCATATTGTGAGGAATATCCCCACCATTTGCTTACTCGCAACCAAACAGTACCTAGATTGGACCATCTGATTCTCTCTATCCTCATTGAAATTTGACCTGTTATAGGTTGTTGGTGAGTAGTAACCATGTCCTGGGGAATCAGTTGGCCCGGTTTCATCATCAGACGAACACCATCTGTAGTTGGGATCATAATCACTCGACCTGTGTCCGAACATTGCCCGATCGCAAACACTGAATCTTCGGTCAAGCCGGGGTTGCTGCGGCAACGACATCTCATGATCCATTCTCATGCTGTGACTCAAGGATTGGAAAGACCGGCGGTGGAAGAAGGAGGAAGCCTTCTGTCTTGTGGACCCTTCGAAGTCAACATCCAACTCAACGATCGGGTCAGGAATCGGCGAAGGCGTATGGCAGACACCACTGGTCCCAGGAAGACTGTTCAAGGTCCTCCTTATGAGAGCGTGCCATTTCTTGGCCGGGCCATTGTCTTCTGTTCCCAGAACATTACCGGCATTTAAAGGTACTATTTCTTGAAACCTGAAAGCCCGAGGAGTGATTAGCATAGCACCGCATATTCCGAAAATTCTACGACATCAATTAAATCCAAATTGAATCGAAGAATGTACCCAAGGACATATATATCCGCAGGAGGCGAAGTATGGAGCCACTCGTCAAGGTTCAAATAGCTAGGAGGAGATTTCCCAGCCACATTCCATGTAGCTACAAAAATTCTGTCTTTCAATATTAGCACAATGTAGAAAGATTCATCTTTCGCCCCTGGAAAAACTCAAAGGAAAAAAAGAGACGTACCGATAATTGTGCACATCTGTGACTTGCGAGGCATCAAGGTCAATCTTACCTCGCCGGGCTCGGTCGGAGTTTCTCTTGTTAGATCTCTCTGCCATCCCAAGTGGGGTTTATGAGAGATTAGTAAAAGTTTAAGGGAAGCCATATCATCTCAAAAAAAAAAACTAAAGAAAGGGTTGAGCTGAATTAAAGCATTGACTGGGTTGCTAGATTAATGTGTGGAATAAAGGTGAAGTGGTACTCCACAAAGAAATTAAAGAAGATGTTAATACAAGTCCACCTGTTTTGCTTTTCTTGATTTTGCATGCCTCTCTCCTCTCTGAATTGATGTCCCCTGGTTCTTCATCAACGCCTGAAAAAGAAAAACGATGAAGTCATTAAAGCTGCTCTCTCTCTCTCTCTCTCTCTCTCTCTCTCTCTCTCTCTGGCACTGTATGTTTTGTGGCATAACGCCTAATGAATATTCATCGGAAACAACCAAAAAAAAAGATGGTTCATCAGTTACAACTAATGGCCACAAATAAGTTCCAGAGCCAAAAAAAGAGAGAAAAAGGAAATAGAAACAAATGGCAGATCTTGAGCTGCGTATGGAAGGGAAAAAGAAGACCCCTCATTAGAACAGTACCAAGAAGTTGAGGAACAAAAGCAACAGTATTAATTGTATAAGACAAAACCCAGAAAATAAAAGGTGAACAAAAAAAACGAAGAGATATGATGGGTCATCACCTCCGTAAACGATGTCATCAGCTTGAAAGTCCACGGCTTTGCTTTTGATGTTGAACCATTTCTTCACCAGTGTCTTTGGCCATGAAAACTTCGCCATTTATAGTAAGCATTAGCAAATGATGATAAGGAGATCAGAGAGAGCAAGAGAGGGGGAGTCACTGTATGATCATCTATCTTCTCGCCAAAAGGGGTTATAGTGACTTCCCTCGTTCTTGAATTGCAAAGGCTCAAATTGACAAATTTGAAGCTACAACACAAGGAAGAAGGAACGAACAGGAAGACAAGAACGAAGGGGGTCCGGAGTGACTGTGACTTGCGGGCGACCTTTTAATAGACGGAAAAACAGAGCAAAAAAAGAAGAGAGAGAGAGAAGAGATGTACTTCCCTCGATTTCAGGTGATGGGGAAATAATGAAATAATAAGGATTTTACATTGGAAATCTCAGCCTTCGGACATTTTCGACTTTCTGGGTTCAATGAACAGAGCAAAGGAAAGAAAAGGAAGAGCGACCCCACTTGGGTAATTTGGGCCTCACTTTCTTTTTCAATGTTCACTGGTAGAGGAAACACTAGTTAAAACAGAGGTAAACAAGAAGAACAAAGAAGGAGAAAGAGGGGTAACGAGAAAGGACGACCAATGATGCGTGGGAGTAAGAATATGAGATTCCGAGCGTGGAACAAGACAATGCGAGCGAGAGAGAGAGAGAGAGAGAGAGAGTTTCTTGCAACTAAAAACCTCGTTGAGTTGGGGCTACAGAGGCAGGGCAAAGTATCGAATTTGAAGAGGAATAAAGTGCAGAGAGAGAGAGATGTCTCGGCTCGCTCAAGTTTTTTTCTTTTTTTCTTTAAAGTTCCAATCCAAGAGCTGGCCCAAGCTTGGGTACTTGGGAAGAGACAATGGTCTTTTTTCCCTTTCCTTCTTGTTTTTTTTTTCTAGTCAAAAGAATAGATACAGGGGGCAAAACAAATTCCCAAATTTTTACTAATTTTAATATTCACAATGGCTTGACTGCCGCTCAAAACAGAATATTATATATAATATAAAGCAATTGATAGAAATACTGTGTTTACTCATTTAATGAATGTTACAGTGTAAAAAGTAAGTAGATTCCCAACATATGATTCACTTAGTCTAGTAAAACGAGTTCATGCGATACCCATTATCTATTGTGACCGGTCGAAACGGATCGGATCTGTCGGGTCAACTTTTTTATGTACCTTTTTTAATATTTGGCTATCCAGAATTGTCTTGCTTTCTCCAACTAGATGGATATTTTCTTTTCACTCTCTTTGCAAAATCAGGTGGGGCTTGCTCCATTCACCATGGCAGAAGGTGAAAGAGGGAGTGATAAAGTACCTAAAAGGTTTTATCTTGTTGCTTAAACTCCACTTTGAGATTAGAAATTAGATTGAAAAGTTTAGTCTTTTGATGTCACTTCTTGCGGAGAATGTTGGCTCCGCTTGCAAATTTACAGGGAATGTTGAGGACAGTGTTCATAGCAATGTCCCAGAATTTTCTTGAGAGAATAGAATTTTTGGGGTTTGAGCTGTGAATGGTGGAACCGGACCAGGGAAGAAGACATATCAGCTACATGCTTGTGCTTTGTGAGAGAGATTCAGAACTACTAGTGTGGTCTCCTGTCTAACTTCACCTTCTATGTATCTGTTTCTTTTATTTATAATTTAAGCAAAGGGAACATTATCTGTTGCTTTCAAGCATAACAAATTCCATGTATGCTATGGAATTTTGAGTCTCTTTCGACCCAATCTAGACATGTGTCCAAGAGAACCAAGACAATGGTCCCATTTTTTTTGGTTCATTGTAAACTCCATTAAGATTTGGCAACCAGCAACATGAGAAAGTGCATGAATTACTGGGGGAGTTTCTTGTGCACAGGAAGGTGCAACCCCTAATGGGAAAAAGTGCTTAAGCACAGAGAAATAGGATCTTGTTAGGGCATTTGGAGTTCAAGGCCACTGCAATCTTCTTGGGTCTTGGAGAAAGCAAGCATTTTTAATTGAATTCAACCCAATATATGCATATTCATTAGCTTATGAGGCCAAAGCAATTTCTTGGATTTTGCTTCCAGGCTTGCTGTCCCAATTGACTAATATTAATCGACACATGCTGCATGTGGGATACTGTGTCCGGTTCCCCTAAACTAATTTTTCCTCCCTTTTTTTTCACATTTCAAAGCTCTTGGCAATCAAGTAGATTATTAGTTTATAAGCCCAAAAATTAAGTTAATTTAATAGGACGAGACAGCAAAGCAGTCCATAGAGAGCCCAAATCTTCATAATTTACAAATTGGGAATCCCTAACGAGCTATGTTGATAGAGCAAGCTAATCACTAATCGTGGAGTGAAGCTTCCACTACTGGCATTTGTAGCCAATTTGAATAGTCATTGTATCAAATGTTGTAGGTAGATCCATGTTTTGCCATATGCATGTATTAATCAATCAAGAAGGTAAGAAATACATGTGGCCTGTCATTTTCTTTTAACTATAGTAAATAATCTTCCTATGCGTAGAGAGAGAGTGAGAGAGAATGTGCTCATTTTGCATGAACTTCTTTCTTCAATCATAGTGTTGATTTATTTCCTAATTATTACTTGGGCTAATAGATGTGCCACCAATAATTGAAAAGGCAAACACATGCCACAGTTGTCAACTTTTACTGCTTTAGGATTGAACAGAGGCACATGCGCGTCCAAATTTAACATAATTCATCATATCATAGGAATTCAAAAGAGGGAACTTTTTATTTGGACCCGAGACCAGTACACGATAACCACAATCACAATCTTGATCTGGTAGATCCCTCGTTAGCCCTTCTGTGGACTACTGCAAGATCAACGGATGTGATAGCATGTGATCCATAGACCTAAATCTGAGTAAAAATTTTCTTTATGCGAGGCCCATATTATCTAAATATTACGGTGAATTGGGTCTATATTCATTCGTCACGCCCAAGAAAAATATCTATAACCTGAATGGAGGGAGAAAGAGACAGAGAGAGAACGATATGATTCGGCATGACAATTCCTTAGATATCATTTTGCTCATCTTGAAATCGGATTTGAAAGAATAAGGATCATATTACTAGGTTTCCGTATTTGCAAGACCCAATTTCAAAAGGCAAAGTTCTTGTCTACAAGCGAGAAATACGGCGGTCTTAGAGCAGCCTAAATTTTGCGTGGGCACACGTATCTTCCATCACATTTCACCATATGTTAAAGATCAATTTGGATTAAGGTCAAAGCCTCAACACCAAAGCCAATATCCCTCCAATGACAGCAACCATCCTCCTCTTGCCATCACCACTATCTACACCTCCTTCTAAGGCCGCGCTGCAACGTAAAGAAAGGGATGATAACCATTCAAATAAAGAGCATAATCTCACGGTCGATGCTTTACGAAACGATTCGAGGTGGTGTTCTCCCTCTCGGGCCTCTCTATGTTTCTGCGGATTGATGCGATTCTCCGATGTCGCGCAATCAAATAGAAAAAAAAACATCGTCCGAATGAAGTTAGTATGCGTTTGTACAGTTGAGAGAATGCAACTGCTATCACATAGACAAAGGAATTTAAGATTCTAAG
Source organism: Syzygium jambos (assembly GCA_031216235.1). Classification (NCBI taxonomy): domain Eukaryota; kingdom Viridiplantae; phylum Streptophyta; class Magnoliopsida; order Myrtales; family Myrtaceae; genus Syzygium; species Syzygium jambos. Next base: position 26,003,709 of record CM062230.1, read on the forward strand.
GAAGCATGTAGGAGATCCGTGCTCAGTAATTTCATGTCGATCACAAAGATTTCTAGAATGCGCAAAAGAAAATCTAGTCTCGAAAGGTACCGAAACATGATCATGCCACCGTGTTGGAACGATGACCGTTGTTCATTAAAAGCCGAATGGTTGGAATCGCTCGACTCATTCTAGCATTGTATGTATTCGATTTGTGGTTGGTTTTTTGTGGCTCGTTTTTAAAATGAAGGAATGTGAACAGTGGAATTCAAGCTTTAACGGCTGGAACGTTGTTCATAACATGATAATATGCATAGCCAGGTCCACTTCCAAAGATCAAGAGATTCTCTTTTGACACTGACTTGGGACTTGGTCAATTCCCTTTGTCTTGGAAGAGCTTCCACTCGTTCTTTGAATCACCATATCGTCAACCTCGCGAGCCTTTACCTTAAGGTAGGCCTTGACAAGGGACCGGTCGGGTCAATTCAAGTCGGGTCGGGTGATAGACTTAAAGGTGTTCATCATTGCTCAAACTCATGCCCACCTAAAATATAAAACATGTTGACTTCTTTTTTCATAAGAGTGATCAAACCTAAATGGATGGGCCCGGCCAGGCGAACTAAAGGATATGCTCGTTTGAGCTTTTACTCGATTTTATGCTTCAGGCCTAGTGGCTGAGCCACGGCGGGCTGATAGGCCGCTATGCTCATATTCGGGTCTACTTGGAAAATCTGTATACAATTAATATAAAAACAACATGAAAGAATCAAGTTCGGCGTTATTTAATATGATCTAGAAAAGGTATTGTCATGAGTTTTATATAAATTGTGTTATGCATAAGAAAAACCCGCATGTGAAAAATACGACCATTTAAAATTACAAGATTTATGAAGCCGTCACATTCGAGAGTTTCGCACTTTCGTTATTACGTCGTACTATCAAATTGGAAATCAAAAGAGTACAATATTCTTTTGTGTGTATGTGCGATGATATATTTACGGCTTTGTTTCATAAATGGTAATTTGACACGAAACACTATTAATTGACTAATGATAAGATTTGTAATTAGTCAAAAACTGAAGTATTTTCACCGAAGCAAAACACGGTGAGTGTTTTATACATGTGTAATTTGTTTCTTTTGAAAAGACGACTACTCGGGTACTCCAGCCGTTTCCAATGTCGTTTAGGCCCTGCCTTCGGAGAGGGCGGTCAAAACGACAGGTCGCGCCAGTCAACAGAAATAAGAAGCCACGCCATCGTTCTATCGTCCCATCGCGGGGCTCGTGGTCGTGGAATCGCCGTCACCGACGAGCCCTAATTCGGTAATTCGATTTTTTTCCCGCAGATCCTCTGCTCGTTTCGAAACTTGCTATTCCTTTGTCCGCAGTAGAATCCGCCTCTCAATTACGTGCTCGATTTCGAAGCATGTGGCTCTGTTTTGGTATAGGCGCCGTCTTGTTTGGTGATCATTTGTGTTGGATTTGATTTTGCTCAGGTAGTGCTGTTGTGACATAACCTTCCTGAGTATTGAGGAAAAAGATTGAATCTTTCGTCAAACATCGGCAGATTAAGTGTGGTAAATGAAGTAGTAATAGGGCAAAAGAGTGTCCTTTTGATTCATTGTTTTCAGATTTCTCGTATGCTGCAACAACTTTCTTGGCAGAAGAAAGGAAATCAAGTCTATGTTGCTCATATTCCGAATCCTAGTGCCACTGGGGGCGGTTGATGATGGGTGGTAACCGAATGTCGAATTGCTGAATTACTTGTCCAGGAGTTCCGCTGGTCGTGTCTCGGATGATCGTCTTTTGTGTTCCAGCGGTTGTAGAGGAAGCGTGGTGATGTGTTAGAGACCGAAAATGGCTTAGTTAGATTTCACATATTAGTCCGTCTATAGTTGGCGTTCAAAATGATAGGGGCGGCGAAAAAATTAGATTTTATTGAATGTGGCATACTTGGTTTGGACTTATGTGTTCCTTCACTGTAATTGACACTTTGATTTTTGCGACGCAGTTCTTATACCTTTCCGTTGCTCTTCAGAGCTCAAATATGAAAAGGGCAATGCCTTGGAGTGATGAGGAAGAGGACTCATCTGAAGAATCGTCATCGCATTCAGATAATGAATCTGATGATGGCGTTGGGAAGACGAAAGAAAAGAACAAATCTAGGAGTGGACAATCTTCCAAAGGTACTAATCTTATGTTAGCTTTGCCATTTATATAGTTAAGCTAGTTGGTATGATAAGTTCATCGCTTACATAAGGTGACAAGATGTATCAGCGTGTTAATTACATGCCTTTAGTTCATGCCAACACATCTATAATTTATAAGGATTCTTTTACTCCTATCCATTTTTTGTGTAAGTATCTAATATTGCATTAAATGCATTGTTCTGTCATGAATCATTTTATTGTGTCCATGTGATGGCATTGGCTTATCTCCAACATTTTTGACCCTCTTAACCAGATATGTTCACCTCAGTCAATCAGCTAAGTGTATCTCTACAGGGAGAAAAACAAAAAGTTAAATTATCATGTCATGCATTTACTTATTGCGTACGGATAGAGATGATATAGCCTTTGCAGAGGTATATATAGAAACCATATTTGATTAGTGGTGAATATCGTTTATCTGAATACAAAAACAGATCGATGGAGTAATTTTTTCGTTAATGTGCACCATCATTATATTGCGGGTCCTATTGATTATGGATCATTATATTGCGGGTCCTATTGATTATGGATCTTACTCCATTTGTGGATTGTCCAAAATTTATATTTTTCTCTCCCTTCCCAGTTCAAAAGTATTTAACTTCCACCAGAAAATTTAACATTGATTTAGATGCATAAATACAGGGAAATTTGGAAAGCAGAAGAGTGGTGGAATGAGTTTTGAAGCATTGAAGCAACACGGTTTCAAGGGCGGGTTATCGGTCTTAGGAGTGCCCCCTCCAAAAGTCGAGGATGACCAGAAAGACTGGTCGTGGTCCACCGGGAGGGAAGGTCGTAAGACCGAGGATGCTGATGAATCGTTCAAAGATCGGGAAAGAACAAGAGCTGCGCTAGCATCTGGAGAGCAATTGGCGGATGTTCAAACCCGGCAAGAGAAGAAGAATCTTTCCTTCTCGCAGAAGGAAAAGCGGAAGAGAGAGCTTGGTCAGGCCAGCAGAGGGAAGAATTATGTCGAAGAAGAGAAGAGGCTATTGAGAGATAGTGGTATTTACTCTGGCTTCGATTCATGAACTTTGATCTTCTTCTGAAAGTATGTAATTTTGAAAGATGGCTTTTGCTGACCAACTTCTAGCTGTTGACCTGTACTTCCTGAGGAATGTTATCTGAAATGTAACAGAAGAAAGCGCACTCAGTCATACCTAGTAGCAGGGGTGGGGTGTAGTGATCGACCATTGTGGTTCTTGCTTTGCCCTTGAGGCGGTGTGAGGGAGCATTAACAGTAAGAAGTATGACGCAACCATTTCTAAGGATACTGGTTGTATTAATGGTTGTGGGCGTTTGTTCTACAACGATATGTTCTGCGGAGCCAAATATGGTATTTTCTGCCTTAAAATTGGATCTCTATTCATCTGTCATGAAAAATTGTTCCATCAAGTTTGGCGGGGGTTGTGAATTTCTTTATTACTTGCCTTCCAACGATACATGGCAACACACAGCTGGTAAATGACCAATATATAGGGGGCAACATTCCACTGGGTTGTGACTTGAAGTAGTATACTAATAAAGAGTAAAAATGATTACCACAAGCAATTGCACCGTCTCTTTCTCTTAACAGGGGTTGGCTAAACGATGAAATGCTTTGGTGAGATGCGACGAATGTCGAAATTACATTTCCCGCGCAAAATGATGAGGGCATGCACCATCCTGAGGATAGAGAATATCCAATATATATAGAGGGAAGAATATGCAGTATCCGTGAAAATTGATCGAGCTAAAAGTTCAATTGCTTATCTTATAAACAAAAGATAAAAAGAAAAAAAGACTACGCAATAGACATGTCACTTTACACCAAGGAGGAACCCCCCAATCAAGTGTAATAAGCGAAAAGGAACACTTTTCTCCGTTACAACCGGGTATGGGGAAAAAAGAAGTCGTTTGATCTTTTGTTGTCTCGAGAGACGGAGATGGCAAAATGTTTACAACAACAGAGAGGCGGAAGAAATCATTTGAGGCTGTCAGTTCCATCGTAGAGCAGTTCAGAAGGCCAAAATAGGGGGATTCACAAAATTTGAATCAGTAAACAATCGCCATACATGGCTCGCCCCCTCACATAACTTATGGACCTTATACATCTTGTACTAATTACTAACTTTTGTAGTTGACAAATCTATGACACCTTAAATTAAAGGGGAAAAAGAAATCGAAAATGGAAAAAGCACCAAGAAAGCCACTATCTTCTGCTGGCTGTCGCTTTGCCTTTACTTAGATCGGCGAGCTGCTCAACAAGCTTCCTCTCGTCGCTGCTCAATCTTTTCGGGATTTCCACTTGCACCCTGACCAACTGATCGCCTCTCATGCTGCTTTTGTTCAAGTAAGGAACTCCCTTCTTTGCCATCACAAGAGTCGTGTTCGGCTGCGTCCCGGCAGGGATCTTTAAATCAACCATGCCATCCACAGTTGGTACCTTGATCGTGGTCCCTAAGATCGCATCGATGTATGATACCTTGCAGGTGTACAAGATGTTTGTGTCGTCACGCTTGAGGACTGGGTCCGGAAGCACGTCGATCACAACAAAGAGGTCGCCAGGGGACCCGCCTCGCCTTCCTGCATTACCTTCTGATCGAACCCTCAGGCGACTACCTGAGTCCACCCCAGCAGGCACCTTCAAACTTATCCTTTTTGTCCTCCGAACCCGACCATCACCCGAGCATGTGTTGCAAGGGGTAGATATCTCGCCAGTACCACCACAGGTCGAACATGTCATTACTTGCTGGAAGACACCCAATGGAGTCCTAGCTGACGTCACAACTTGGCCTTGACCACCGCATGTGGTGCATTTGGATGGAGTGGTGCCCGGTTTTGCACCAGAGCCATTGCAAGTGCTGCAGATCTCGAGGCGGGTTATTTCTATCTCTTTTTCAACACCAAAGACAGCTTCCTTGAAATTCAAAACAAGATTGTAATATTCATCCTGGCCATCAACAGGTCTGTTCCTGGAACCTCTGCCTCCCATGCCCATCCCACCCATCCCGCCCATGCCCATGCCCTCGAAGAGAGACTCAAATATATCCATAGGATTGGTGAAATCCTGGCAGCAACAAATGATAATTCCACTATATAAATGCAAACATTGGAGCAAAAACAGAACTTCTTGACAAATCTACACGAGCTTCGATCACAAGCAGAAATTAACTTACCCCCATTCCCATGCCAGCACCTTTAAGTCCAGCTTCTCCATACTTGTCATAGAGAGACCGTTTCTCATCATCTGACAAGACCTAAATAAAGATCACTTGCTCTGTTACAATTGCCAGCAAAAATTGCTGCAGCAGATTTGCAAATAAAGCATAATCGCCAAACAAGGATTTGCCAAAAAAGAGGTGAAACATAGTGTATACATGATAAGAAGTCGAATGCCTTAAAGAGAAGTGATAGAATCAAACGAAAGCCAAAAAGGAATATAAATGCTGAATTAACAATATAAGCAACTGAGCTTTTTGAAATGGTTCCCCAAAGAGACGATTTTCATATCATACCACGTGATACCTATCTTGGAGATTGGATGCATACTTCCCACTACAGTTAGCGGAAAACTCTCTTTGGATGTAAACATTTTGTTAGAGAGCATAGATATTTTGTAAACTTGCTGAAGTCCGTTTTATCTGAGGGCTTTCCAGAATGTAACATGGAATTATCCCTCCATGCCCATCAGTGAACTTCTACCGACCCCAAAAGGATTTAAAAAAAAAATGAGTTTGTTTACCTCGTAAGCATTGCTAATATCCTTGAACTTCTGTTCTGCTCCGGGCTCTCTGCAGCAATAGGAATAATCAGAATAATTCAGACAGCAAGGAAGAAAAAAGAATAGAAGAAAAAAATTTTGGGAATCCCCTGCATATTCACCATCTTACTCCGGCGAAAGAGGACCTCAAAGAACTTGAAAGAACAAGATTAAGGCCCGTAATTTAAAGCTAGCAGCTAGATTTATATTATGGGTCTCAAATTCAATTCATGCTGCTAACTTTAGATTACGGGCCTCAAATTCAATTCATGATCTGCCCGTGCATCACCTGAACTAAATTCTTGTTGGACTTACTCAAAATTAGAGATGGGAAAGGACGAGTATGGACATGCATACAAAAAAACCCCAACATTGAGAGCGGCTGCTTTGGGTAATATTTACTTTTGAAATCATTTTTCCCCGGAAACTAACACCAATAGATACTTGATAAGATAATCATATATATAAATTATGTGAGGATGACTGAAACTGGTCACAAAGCATTAGAATTATTAAAATGATTAATGCAACTATTCTTCTTCCATTTCTTTTTGGTAGCTGTGTGTGCGTGCATGCATGTACATGTGTGTGTACTAGAGAAAGAGGGACAGAGCACGGTCAAAGTCTATTAAAGCATGAGAAGTCCCTGCTGGTGCCGGATATTTGGTGCAACTTTTAGCAAGTAAACAAACCATGGCAAGAAACTCCAAGTCTAACAATTATGGAACTATCACACTGCAGTCAACCTTTCAATGGTAGACATTAGGTAACAGCAAGGCACATCATTAGAAATGAGAACTGATCCCAACAAAAGTTACAAAACAATATATGGCATTGACGGAGAATTAAAAGAACTCAGAATAGCATAAAAAGGAAATTGAAAAACCAACTCACTTGTTCACATCTGGATGATAATTCCGAGCAAGCTTCCGGTACGCTGCAGAGCAATGAAAGAAAAGGAAAAAAGGATTTAGCATATTCCATCTTCAGAAAGCAAGTTCAATTTAATCAAAGGAACCTCCATCATGTTTCAGAACAGACTTGAAAGAACCAATAAATGTCTGTGCATCAGAGAGAGAGAGAGGGAGAGAGAGAGAGAGAGAGAGAGAGATTTTGCAAAAGAAAAAGCACCAAGATTTCACAATTTCTTCATTTACTCTTTCATCCATTATGGAATCTAAACCCAAAGGGTGTATCGTTCTAACGCGGAGGAAAAAAGAAAACCCAATAACTGTATCCAAAGTAGAGCCCCAAGTTAGTCAATACAGTCTCCTGATTGACACAAATGTCAATTTTTAAGAACCAAAGTTTCTTACGAGCAGGAGTTATAGTGAAGTTGCCATTCAAAATGAATAATATCATCAGATCTGTAATATATCTCAAGATGACACAATATACAAACCCTTAAACTTTCACATCTGAATCTTAAGTATACAGGGCTCAGGCCTCACAGCATTCCAGAATTTTAGTGCATAAAATTAAGTGTACGTTGCCAAGTTTAACAAAGAGTTCTGCATAACCAGGGAAATTTGTTGCTTAAAAGCTGGAATCTTAAGATCCTACAATAAGCGGAATAGTTATCGTTGTTCCCATCTACAAAGGAATTAAACTCAAGAGTCATGCTATGGATGTGATATCCCCGGATTAACTAACTCAATTGTCCGCTTTGGCCTGTCCCACGCCGACATAGTTTTGACCTTTGGTGTATTAATAAAGATCCAAGAATGTGGATTTGCTATTGTAGTAACGAACAAGGTAAAAATGGAGCAACACTATGGACTGAAAGCAAAGTGTACCCAAAAAGAAGAGATTTCGGTATCTTTAGTCAATTGAAAGAGCAAATACCATGGAATGGCATGCAACTTAGAAGATTAAGTGGATTGCATGAGAAACCATGGTTCATATGGGGCATGGTAAATCATAGATTTGGCTCAATCTTAAGGATAGATTGGAATGTGGTAGACCAAGTAGGTTCTATGATCGAACCTTTACCATTCAAAAAGTGCGTTCAGTCAAGGTAAGTTCTTTTTTTTGCTGCACATCCAAAGAAAACAAACTTCGAAATGAGCCGGAGTGGACTTGTTATAGGTTTGATCAAGCAAAACCACTTAGGGTGATTTGAAAATGTAAAAAAGGATCAAAAAATGATCTGTCGCAACTGTGACAGCGAGGAATAACAATTCAAATGGAGAATTTCCCCAAGAGACACACAGGAAAACCACAAAGCATAGGGAGTTTACACACCTTTAGGAGAAAGTGGTACTTTTCAGATTGCGCCGTGTGAGAAAGTCATTGTCACCAACCATATTTAGTGGAAAGTCCTTGGTGGTTGTTATAAAGGTTTAAACCTTGCTTAACAAAGAAGAAGTGAAAATAGTTGATCTAGGACAATCTGATTAAATTGAACCAGATCTGGAGACACTGAGTGGTACTTTTCAGATTGCAACCACACGAGAAAGTCATTGTCACCAACCACATTTAGTGGAAAAGTCTTTGCCGGTTGTTATAAAAGGTTTAAGCTTGCTTAACAAAAGAAGAAGTGAAAATATTTGATCTAGGAAAATCTGATCAAATTGAATCACATCTGGATATACTGTTTTTGGGCAGTGACACAGTAACCATAAACAATAATTTGGGATTTAAGCTGGCTAATGGACTCCAGAGTATTAGTAAAGGATTCCTAATAAACAAGGAAAATGAATCAAATTGTTATCTAAAAACAAAAAAACAGAGAAGTATGCCAGTCCAAGATACTTGTTGTTGCATAATCAACTGGCAAAGAATGTCTCGTAACAATCCAATATGAACGAGGTTGACTTCCTTCCTGCTGGGATTTATAATTCTAGAGCTTCAGTATCATGTACAATCTTTTGTTTGACTTGGAAAACAATGTCTTATCTTTCCATGTAGGCAATACACCTAACTCTCTGCAGAAACCAAAATTACAAGATATGGCACACAGGAATTGTGTCATGGAACAAACACCGAGGAACATGCCATGGTCCCACTCTTTAAACTCTCCCTTTTCCATCGCCTAGTTCAAACTTCAAAGGGATGCTTCGGAAGTTACATGTACTTTATCATCAGAAACTAAAATCACTAAAAGGACATCCAAACCAACATATCTGATTCATTTATATCTAGGGGTTCTGTAATTAGTATCTTCTTCTCAACAGTAAACCCAAAAACAAACCGCTTTGCCCCCCCCCACCCCAACTTTTTTTGGTAAAAAGGAGGCCTCAGCCTAATTTATTATATCATAACTTTCCAATGTACAAAAGAATTGACTCGATCGCCTAAAAGAAAAGTTACAGATTGTTTTGGTGAGCAGAAACCAAACTCCCTATTCTCTCTAAGATCTAAAGAAAAATTATCCGAAAATTCAGCAAATTTGTTGTGCTCCCTAAACACATGTGCTATCTGAATTGTTGGATAGCTGTCCAGAATTAGACGAATTTTCCTCACCAGGTTATTTCCAACAACAGTGCCGTTATGTCTTGGACGAATCACATGAAGAAGATATATCATCGAAATGAAGAAGATAAAAAGAGGGGAAACGAGAAGCCACAATGCAGAGGATTCAAATCCAAAGAAAAAGATTCACTAGAAGAGTTAGAACCCAAGTTGAAAACCATGAGAGGGAAGAGGAATGAAAGATGTGGACATACCACTTTTGATTTCGGATTTGCTGGCATTTCTTGACACGCCAAGAACAGAATAATAGTCCTGAAAGCGAGAAAAAAGAAGGTGAGATGCTAGTTCCTTTGCATCAATGCTAGCAATCGGATTTACAGAAGAAAGCAAACTTGCACTAGCTTAGAGTACATGACAGTGAAGCAAAACAGGATTTTTATGGCTAACTCACAGAATCAGCTCTAACTACTAATCTCGCTCCCCGACGATGAGGTGACCATCCACATGACCCCATGTAAATGGACAACGGCAATGTACATCGAGAGAACAAGCTCGAAGACTGAGCCGCCAGTTGCCGCACATCACTGGTAAACCTGCCCAAAAAACACGTAAATAAATCTCCGAAATACCACACAGCAAATGAGTGCTCACGAAACCAATGCTCACCCAAATTGCGATGGAGCCGCCCTATTTGCAGAGTAAGACCTAACCAGGAGCTGAGGACGAATACCCCATTGAGCGAAGCACGTATTTCCAGAAGGTATAACAGCCATCCAATATACTCCGGAAACTTACACAACTCGAATTGCAGCTCCTTGAGGCGCCCTTCTAAAACCTGGACTACAATACAATCAGTGTCCACTCTAAAACGAACAACGCCCCACCAATTCGCGTAAATTAGACAGGTGGTCGTGCTTGGTGAGCAGATTAAAACAGGCAAAATAAAGATGCGTAGAAGCTAAAAAGGCAGGGTCCCGTGACATTTCCACCAACAGAGATAGTAATTGCAGCACCCAAAACCTCTTTTTCTTCACCCCCCCCCCCCTCCGCGCTTCAATTACAGACCGGAAGTGACCTAAAAGAAGAACTCAAAACATCAAAGCTTGAAGCTTCGTCATCGAACGGGGCACAGGAACGGGCGTGGAGCGTATCTACGTTCGTGTCGAGCGACTTAGAAATCGAAAACACCGATGCTAGGCGAACCAAAGAACAACCGCGTCATTCGACACTAAAACCAAATGGCTCTCGAGACTGAATACCGAATAGCGCAGAGCGAGACAGAAAGAGACACAGAGAGAGAGAGAGAGAGAGAGGGGCGTGCCTTGCCGCCGCCTTCGTCGCCGTTGGTGTCGTCGCCGGAGCCGGAGCCGGAGCCGAAGGTTGGCGGTCGACGGCTGGGAGGTTTTCGTGGGGGCGGGGGCGGTGGGCTTCGGCTTTGGTTCGTTCGTGGTAGGAAGCACGAGACGACGAGACGATTATGGGCTAATGGGGAACCTGATCTAGAGATTTCTTTTTTTTGTTTTTTCCTTTTTTATTTTTAAATTTTCGCGAACTTTGCAAAGAAGCCCCTCTAGTTTGTTGATTTTGCGATGGCGCCTAGAACTTTTTGGGAGCGGCCCTCTTCTGTAATGACGATGGGATAAATGATTGAGAAGGGATGGGCCTTGAGAATATTTTTAAATTGCCGCTAACGAAAGTTGGTAATTTAAAAATAATCGAATAAAAGTTTGTAAGTCATTTAAGTAAGAGTTTGATTACCTAAATCTACTTAGTAATTTAATCGAAGAAAGGTTTGCAAGGCATTCAAGTTGAGGTTGACAACTGATGTGAGAATTGACAACTTTAACATATTAGTAAGTTACGCGAACGAAAGTTTGTGAGATGTTACGAAAGTTGGTAATTTGAAATCAATCGTTATCATATGATTGTAGGTAAATCGTTCAAATAGGACTCGGTAATCAAAAAACTATTTGGTAACTTAATCAAATTTAACATGGCAAGGCATTCAAATTAAGATTTATAATTTCAAATAAATAAAGTAAATATGGTTTTTTTTTATATTAATTTAGTTTATTGATGTCAATAGATGGAAAATTACTCCAATACAAGTTTTTAACGCAAATTTAATTGGTTACTCAATTGGAGAAAAGCGAGTTGGTCAATTAAACAAAGGCCGATAAATGCATATAATACTTGGTAAAGTTTGAAATAGGGAACTATTAATAAACGTTGGCAAATTGACATAAAAGCGGGTTACTAAATGGTTACCAAACAAACAATTTCGTTGGTCCCATCTCTTTCCCGATGTTATCAAAATCTTACAAAACTCTATACCAATTACCAACGATGGATGCTATTTTACCGCTTTTTCATGCACAGAACGATAAAATTTCGCCGTTACATGATGCATGACTACTCTGTTAAGAACTTTGAAACTAGTCGAACCCCTTACTCAAATGAAAAGATAAAAGCAACCGACGTGCCGGTTACACCACGCGACATTGGTGCATGGTGTAACCGGCCAATTAAAAGGCTAGAGTTACACAATCCAAACGCATAAAATGTAATTGGCATGCATAGAATCGAGCAATGTAACGATGGGATCAACCAACTGCGCCGCGTCATCCTTGTAACGGAACCGGATGCATGAAGTACTTAATTCCTGTAGACTCTTGGGTGTCAAAAAGCCCAATTTGGCCAGCCAATCCGCCACATGTCGTGGGCCTAAAATCAGGGAAAAGTTCACTCCAGTGGGCTCAGCCTAGGACGTAGAAGAGCCGGGCTTTTGAGTGCCCCGCTTGTCCAAAACACAAAGCATGAGAATTTGACATCTATAGAGATGTGGTTTCTTCCTTTTCTTCCAGCTCGATCGCGGAGGCTGGGATCCTTTTCGACCCAATCAGAGACGGTTCCCCCCCCCCCCCCACGCTTTAATGCCCCACTCGGGTACAAGCTCGTGTTACCGAGCTCGGCCTAAAAGATGGGGTTTTGGGTCCTCAAAGAAGGATACGACTTAACTCGATAGTACTAGCATATAGAATCCAACTGATTGTTTTTTTTTCCTTTTTCCAGAATTAGATTCCTTTTTGATTATTTCTCGCCGGAAATTTGGGATTTCTTTTGGGGTGCGCACGACAACGATTCTGTGTCCGGAAACTGATTCTGCTCGGAAATAATTCTTTTCTATTCCGTGCTCGGGAACAATTTCCAAGCATTTGAAGGCATTTGGTAACTGCCCAAAATTTATATTATTAGAATAGAAAAAGAATAGAAATGCTTTAGGTAATTACACAAAATTTCTTTCTTTCCCTTCCCTTCCTTGGCCATGGCCGGCGAGGGCATTGCGGCCCTCGCCACTAGCCTCGCCGATCGCTACGGCGAGGTTGGCCTTGCCATGGCTAGGCAAGGCCTCGCCGTCGCGACCGCAAGCTGCCCTCACCAGCCCTAGCCTGTGGCCGGCGGCAGACCAGGAAGAAAAATAACAACAAATCAAACCAAGAAGGAAGAAAAAAACTAAGAAGAATCAGAAATGAAAAATTTGTTCTCAGAATCAAGAAGCTACTTTGTTTTGCTTTTTAATTCTGTTCCAAAACTGATTCTAAGAACAACTTTTGCAAATTTGTGCGTTGTCACAAAAAATTTAACAAACGGATTTATGTTCCCAAACTGATTCTAGAAACAAAAGAATATAAATTTTCACTATTTGGCAACTTGCCAAACGGGCTCTTGAGGATGTTTTGACCCCTCCCGGAATAGGTCCTAGTCGCGTTTGGGTATTCTCACGTGCGCATGTGTAACCAAAGAATTTGTCCTTGATTTTAAGTGAAATAATCGTTCACGCGTGACAACGTGTCTGACTCTATATAATTTTTTTGCTAGCGTATTCATATACTGAATACATATCTAATAGCAACGCTACAATATAAGGCAAAGAGAACTTCTGATCGTAGGAGATTTTAATCTCTTTTTTTCTCTTTCCTAAATACCCTTGCTTATTTACTGGGAGAATGATACAAATAGTCCATGAACTTTAGCCAAATGTATAATATGGTGCCTAAACTTTTAATTTGTTCAATGTGGTCCATGAATTTTGAATTTGTTCAATGTGATTCCTGGACTTTTTGTACATGTCAATATGGTGTATGAACTATATGAAAATGTTCTATATTTCTCTTCTATTAATTCTAGATTAGGGATCAATTTGAACATTTTCATATAGTTCAGTAACTAAATTGAATAAATACCAAAAATTCAAGAACATTGAACAAATTGAAAGTTCATGGACCACATTGAATGAAAGTTCATATATTACATTAAACAAATTAAAAGTCTGGAGACCGCATTGCAAATTGAATCAAAGTTCAAGAACCATTATATCATTTTCCTCTTATTTATATTACAAGCATTGAATCCCAGTTCGATATATATATGTCCAGGCAATTACAAATCATTTCTATTTTATTTTCATTTATGCGATAACGTAAGTCTTGGACCAATTGCGTGGTACCTACTATTGCGAGGAGCAAAAGTCAAGCAAAAAGGAATTTAATGGCAGGGTCGCTGTTGTCGATGTTAACTGAAAAGGAGACACTATAAAATTAAACTAACTAACTGCTCCCTAACCAGATTTATACTTGGAGGTGCCGAAACTGATGAGAAACGGTTGCAGTTTTAATTATTAATTCCTTCTAAGGAAATTAGATTTTCTCGATGCGAATCAACCTATTCAATCTATCGATGGAATAAAGCTAGAAGTAAAAATGAAATGCGTTTGCATTCTACCGTCTCGACGCATATTAATGACGAGGAAGCCATTCTAAAGTAGGTAAATTTTAAACGTAAGAAGTATCTTGCTAATCTCACGGTGTGGTCTGCACGTGAAAATCTTTCGATTTACTCCGAAAAAGAAAATGGAGTGACGTGGCACATTGACATCCATTTATTTATTCCATTGAAGGTTGGATGCACCTAATACAACCGCGACTAACTGTGATCGAAAAGGGAATTTCGCAATCTTACCGTGCCCCATCCTAATCACATCCTCCATTTATAAACCCAACAAAAATAAAAATAAAATAAAATGAAAGCGAAATCGCCTCTCCTGTTTTTTTTTTTCATTTTTTAACATTTTTTTTTCATCGATTGACTCGATTGATCTGTGCGTTTGCTCCACCAAACCAAAGATAAATCCAAATAAAATTTGCTCATCTTCTCTCCAGTAATCCAACACGAGACGTCGCTTTCCATGAAGATAAGTCCAATTCACAATGCCGCCTACATACGTCGACTTTTAAATCTTGGACCGAACTTTCAAAACTTTCATGATAATTGCCCCCTTGTCCTTACTTAAGAAAGACAGGACGTGAACCTGGCGTTGGACGTGACCTCTTATAATCTCGTGCCTAACTTTTCCCTTATCATATCACTATGTACCGCTAGTGCGTGTCCGTTAGTCGACATGATCTCTTTGGATCTATTTCGTGTTGCGAGTGCTTTTAATCGTGCAGATCAGGTTCCTATGTTCGTCATGTTTTGATATAAGTTGCGATATGCTCTTTATATAAACGCGATCTCCATCCATTTATAAATTTAAATTTTTTTATGGGACATTTTAATATGGCATCGGAATCAGATTCTGTATCGATTTAATTTATTTAAGTAAGTAGTAATTCTCCGACCAAAAAAAAAGTACATAGTAATTTTAGAGTTACCGACATTTAAATCGAAAAGTCAGTTAAAAGGGCTGCAAAAGCAATTTTTCGATTGCTTTTTTTAAAAATAACCCTTTTTTAATTCACTTAGAGGTGACAATCATTGGTAATAGATTGTGTCCAAATGAAATGGACCTTTTCATGAGGCTCTATTGTTCAAATTTGAATGAAATTTGGCTAAACCTTGATGAAATGCCGCTGGAGCCTGGATATGATGCATGCATGTGTATGCCTTCAGGGAACTTTTGCTAGGAATTTCAAAACCTATGAATTTGATTATTATTATTATTATTATTATCTTGGTTTAAAAGCCTATGGTTTTGTTGTTGGGTGGGATAATTATTAGTGTTTTTTTCTTTCAGAAATTAGGTAAGAAGCAAATTTCATTATTAGGAGCCACATGCATCGATTATAACCGTTTATAAGGTAGGGCACGTCACTTTTTCAGACCCCAAGCCGCAATCATTATTGGACCGGACCCCTTATCATCAACACCGTCCTCCTTTATTTTTAAAATTTTCCTTTTTTTCCCTATACTTTTGTCATTTAATTTAAATAAATGGACTGTACATATGAATTTTGGAGGTCGATGTTGGTGGCCTCTTGCGATCGAGATTGGATTTGGACCACTTTCCACTGTTTATGTCGTGTTAATGACGTTTGATGAGAGCAAGTGCGGGTAGAATGAGGAAAAACTCAAAAAGTCAAAAGTCACATGATTTCAAGAACAGCTGAAATTCACCCATCTATCTCACCTGATTTTGTAATCATGCTTAATTTGAAAGGGCTTATTCACTTTGTAATTTTTAATGACATGATGCCACCCATCAGGTTCCTCTTGTATCGAGTGGGGCCCGGCTTAATTCGAGTTTTAGGCTCTCTTCATATTATGAAAATTAAATGATTTGAAAGATATCCTCCTAAAGATGATCGTTCGCACCGTTTGAAATAATTAATTAAGCAAAAATATTTCATTACGAAAAACAATTTATGTGTGAACATCTTTGGGGTCGGTGAAAATATTTTGCGTCCGTTCATTCTTACAAGTGATGCGAACGATTGTTTTTAAGAAAATATTATCCAAGTCATTTATTTTCCGCTAAACAAATAGAGCGATATTGTCTCGACTCTGTCATCGTTGAACTGTCTTAGCCAATTTTTTTTCGAGAGTGGCCAATAGCTTGAAATGTAAACTCTCGAACAGCAATCCTTTTTGTCGTTCTTCTGAAAAGTGGATGCACCTTTTGAAAAGTAAATTCGCGATGTGTAGCTGCTTTGTTGTCTTCTTTTGAAAAATAGACGCTTTAGGAATATATGTATTCCGCAGCCGTCGTCTTCTTTTCGAGGGCAATCCTATGGTCTCTAGGGAACAGATGCCCCGCCGTAACTTGTTACGACTCATCATATTTTTTCGTAACTCCTATATAACACTTGGTAACGCGCAAACACTCAAAAGGTTTATGGCCGACTGGCGAGATTTTACTCTTGTTTTTAGTCCAATGACCATCGAAAGATTAGGGATCCATTCATCCTTCCTTTGTTTTCGAAATTGTATTATGCATGTCGCGATCTTGTCGTAGAAATTGAGCCTATGTTTTGAAGAAGCAAAGTTATGCTCTTCTCCAAAAATACCAAGATGCGAAAGGCAGGAATTCGAAAAAAATTAGAGGTCACCAAAAAGTGTAGTTAGATATGGAGACCTGAGATCGAGGAGGGGGTTTTCGGGTAATTTATCCGGGAAAGAGAAGGGCAAAATTGGACGAATGAATAAATAAATAATGCGGTACACGTGGTCGCTGTTGAGCAGCGGAACGGCGGAGCCCTGGCGACGAATCAAAGGCCGTCGTTGTTCGTCACGCCCACCGCCCCATTGGCCTCCCGATTTTTCCGCCCTTTAATAAATGCAGTGACACCGTGGCATGTACATCGACGTACGTCGGGCCCCCCCCCAACAATTCGAGATTCTCCTCGCGCAATTACGAATTTACCCTTCCACATTCCTTCCTCTCCCTCTTTTTTTTTTTTTGTAAATGTTTTGGATGAAATTATTTATTTCCCCCTTTTCTAGGCAGGACCGAATAGATTGAGATCCCGAAATTTTCGTTCTCTCAGTTAATGACTCCGTGCCTGTTTGCAATGACTAGAGGTATTGCGATTTTGAATGCGTAAGTAGGATCGATCGGCGAATTGATCGAGCATATTTGAGTGTCGGGTTTTTGGTTAAGAGAAAATACTCGGAGAATGGATTGAAACGAAAGGAGGTTTTCTAGGCTAAGATTGAGGATTTCGGGGAGCAAGAAAACCTAATAATAACTTGAAGGGAGGCCACGCAAGAGGGATTCTTTTTTTCTCGGTAAATAGAGGTTACAGTCATAATCAAAACAAGTATACAAATTCGCACGACAAAAAATGTATTTTTCTTGATATAAGTGCATACCCACTCGTCTCGGCAAGATGTCGAATTAAAAGGCATATAGAAAAGTCACATATAATGATCCGACTCTTTCTGCGCGGGTTAAATCACCAAAAGGAGTTCGTCGTTCGTTTCCCCTGCGAACCTTAAGGCAACATAGCAGAAATTGATCAATTAAGTTCATCCGTACATCGGTATATGCAGAAACCGAAATTATTTTGGACCGCGGCTTGGATCTAGAGAAGACGAAGGTTCCGTATACCACTTTAGCATGATACCAAACATCAGTTAAGAAAAGAACATTCTTGAAAGTCATGGTCAAAGATAAACACCTTCATCTTATTTGGAAAATGCGCGGCGTCTGCTGCCTTGCTTTTGAATTCTCCACGTCGAAGGTCATGCGGCAGATAGAAGTTCTAAAAGAATGTATTATTTTGATAATCTCGTTTAACACTAATCAAGTTATTTTTGGGTCCAGGCAGCACGAAATTAGCCAATCAAATCGCGACTAATTAACGAGTGGGCACTCGAGAACCGTGCATGTTCACACGCACCCCACCATAATCTTTGCCTTAATCCAATCTTAATCACCTCGAGGCTTAAGGAATGAGCAAGAGATCATGAGATCCCCCTTGATCATTCTACACGCACGCGCATCAACTGATCACCAGTCATCATATCTCCCAAAAAAATAAAAATAAAAGTAAAAATCTCTTTAGATAAACTCATTAATAAAAAAATATATTCGATATTTATAACAATGATGGCTCCCCAGCACAAAAAAAGCACTTCAAATTATGATCATTCCATTTGATTGTTAAGAAATGTCCGAGGCACTCATCCATGCTATCAATATTCCCTATGTTGTTTTATAAAGTAAAGAGAACATCATAATTTTTAGGGATCGCGGTACTTTTTTCGTTCAAAATATATCATCGATTGTTCTATTTCGTACGTAAATTCATAAATCTATTTTATCTTCCATGCATTTTAACTCTAGACTTTGGAATCTTTTCCATATCACACGCTACCTTACCAAAATAAGCTCAAATCTCGAAATATTCATATTTCTCGTCGTACACGTGCGCAATATCTTCGTGCCGTCTCAATAGTTTCTCTCCGATAATTAATACTTTAAGTATTTAGCAATTAAGCGATTTAACGAAAATAAATAAATTTAATGCCAGTTTTTTAATTTTTTGGCATTCTCTCGCCAGTTAAGAAAATTCAACAAGACTCCATTTCTTCCAGAGAGGGATTACTCGGGAGACACGAGAAAAAACATCGTTGGATTCCCCAGAAAGGGACAAGGTCGTCATTTCGGGGTCCTTCCCATCGCGCGACAATGCCAAAGGGACAGCAAGTGAGCAGCCCTCCAGAAAATTTTTTCCTCGAACGAGAGAGAGAGGGAGAGAGGGGGGGAGAGGGTCTTCTTACAGTTACCAAAGTTGAATATTTAGTTTCCAAACCGATAATAATGATTCATACACACTTTGATCTCTTGTCCTCGCCAACCCCCCTTCTCTTCCTTTTTCTTGTCCTCTTTTCCCTTCTGTCACGGTCGTCATCATCAGCAAAGGCTGCCACGGACAAGGCAAGCAACAGCTAGTTTTGCTTTAGAGAGAAGCGCGGATCTCTGAAGCAAAAGAAGCAGAGGGAGAAAACCAAGATGGGTTGAAGCGGGGAAAGACTTCAGGGAGAAGCAAAAGCAGCTGAAAAGTTAATTTCCGTTTCAGCTGCTCATCGAATTCCAGAGCAGAAGCCCAGAAGAAAAATTCGGTTTTGATGTTAGTTTTGGTATGCTTCTAGAGAAGTAGAATCGGGTATCGATCCTTGTGGGCTACCCAGATTTTAATTTCAACGCTTAGCTCTTCTGGTGGATGATTCTTTTACTTTTTTTTTTGTGGGGGGGGGGGGGATTTTGAGACGTGTTTTCCTGATTTCTTTGTCATTTCTTGAAGCTAAAATGGTCGCGAATCTGCTTCTGGGTTTGAGTTGTAGTCTCTGCAGGCTTTCTTGGATATGGTTTTCCAATTACGGCATGTAATTGATTTTGCTTATTTATGAACCTCTTGGAGCATGCGAAGGTCCAACTCTTTTACCGAATTCGCTCATGCCTATCCTGCGGTTCTGATTATGACTGTTTGGTGGATTCTGACAGGTAGTTCGGTCGCTTAAAAGAAGTTCCAATCTCTACATGATTCTTAGACCTGCGTTTTTTAATCGATCAGGTATCAGTCATCATGTGGAGTTTGATCTTTATCCTTTTTCGCTTTCTTTTTGCTTGAAAAACTTGATCTTGATCTTGATTCATCTGAAACTGGATTGAGGTGTTCTATTTGGTCGATCTTTTGGTGGCTAGGTACAAGAAGATTGAGATATAAAGCTGTTAACCGTGTATATAAGAATAAGTTGGTTTGACATCGAACCAATTCTTTTGCGGGTTGGTAATATAGCTCAGCATATTTTCACTGGTTCAAGACTCGGAGCGCACTTTTTCGGGAGAAAAAAAGAAAAAGAAGTTGAAAGGAGTGTTGTTGTTCGGTAGAGATATGTCGGCGGCGGCGGCTCATGCAAATTCTAAGGGCATGTACTCTTGGTGGTGGAACAGCCACATTAGCCCGAAAAATTCGAAATGGCTTCATGAAAATCTTACAGGTACTATTTAGTTCCTTTTCTGGATTGGAAGAGTTCAAAGATGCTGTGATCACTACTTGAATTGCTTTATTGTTAGTTTTCTGTAATGATGCTATGCATACAGCTTTTGTATAGTTTGAGAAGTTCAGAAACATATATTTCTGAATTCTCTGAAAGTGATGTGTGAGAGAAGGCCATGTGATGACTTATGTATCCACTATTCAGCTTCAACCTTTCGGCATTGTATTTGTATTTTGACTAAAAAGGTCTAGCTCCTGAAATGCTCTTTTACCCGATTCTGATTCTTGAGACCAAACCAATGTTTGCTCACTCAATCCTGATGAACAACTAGCTTAGAATGGAAATGGTGATATTCTAGTTTAAATACATTTTTTATCTCAACATAATCACTAAATCTTGCGATACAAATGTGCCAAACTAGGATACAACACTTTGACATTCACAAACTTTTGGATTGTTTAATCTGCAAAAACCAACTTCGATTAGCATGCTTCATTTCCAGTTGCTTGAAATATATGGGTATCGACAACTTCTAGTGAGGTAGAAGCAGCAGGCATGATCAAGCAAAATTAATAATCACAGCTTATTCCTAAAATGTTTTGTGGGCAGTATAATGCTTCAGCACCCCCACTCCCTTCACAAAAAAGCTCATGTTGGCAGCAACAAGATTGCTCTTTTATTTTGCTGGACATCAGTTGATGCTTGGCAGGCCAAACAGAAAACAGTTGCAGGTGGTGCTTCAGCCATCAGTTAGATTGGAGCGAGCTTTTTCTGTGTTATTAGCAGACAGCTTTTTCGACCAAAAAAAAAATAATAATACAGACGGCTTTACCCTGATAAGCCTATGTGATTGGAACTACTGTCTTAACTTGGTCCTGGGATTTCATTATCTTAGTTGGTGCATAATGACACTGCTCTTCTATATTCCAGAAAAGAGTAGCATCTCTGACAATGATCTATAAGAATGAATATGAGAACACTCCTACCAGCGTGGCTCATATGCCTTTTCTGTCAAGACTGGACCCTGATTAGATGAGAATACTCTGGCACCTATGTATGTTTATATATTCGATTATGAATGTCATGTCATGCACTTTCTGCTTTCTTATGCCTTCCACCTCCTCTCTCTCTCCTTGCTCTTCCTTGAGATTGACATTGCGCGTGTCTCATCACCTTGAACAGATATGGACGTAAAAGTTAACCAAATGATCAAGCTCATTGAAGAAGATGCCGATTCCTTCGCTAGGAGGGCAGAGATGTACTATAAAAAGAGGCCAGAGCTTATGAAACTGGTTGAGGAGTTCTATCGAGCCTACCGTGCATTAGCAGAGAGATATGATCATGCAACCGGTGTACTTCGCCAGGCTCAGAAAGCCATGGTTGAAGCATTCCCGAACCAGGTCCCGCCAATGGTCTCAGATGATTCGCCTGCTTCTGAGTCTGACCCTCGTACACCCGAAATGTTATTCACTGGGTGGTCACTTTTTCATTCGGATGATCTCAGTAAGGACTCTGGAGACCCAGCTTCCAATTTACCAAAAAGGAATGGAGCTTTCACAGAGGAGTTTGATTCCATGACTGGTGGAAAGAGCTTAAAACAGTTCAACGACATGTTTGGCTCTGCAGAAGGAAGAGTACGGCGGGGTCTCAACTTCCAGGAGCAGAATAGTGGCGGCGGTAGAAGTTCCAAAGCTGAAGCTGAAATTCAAAGCTTGAGGAAAGCAATTGCAGAATTAGAAGCTGAAAAAGAAGCTGGCGGGGTTCAGTACCAGCAGAGCTCGGAGAGATCATCTAATCTGGAATTAGAATTATCTCGCGCACAGGAGGATTGCGAGAAACTAAAAGAACAAGCCAGACAAGCTGAGGCTGAAATGGAATCTTTGAAGGAAGCCCTTGGAAAATTAGAGGTTGAAAGGAAAGCAAATCTTTTTCAGTATGAACAGTGTCTGGAGAAAATGAGTAACCTTGAGAACGGTGTTTCTTCTGCGCGGAAGGATGCTCAAGAGCTTAATGAACGTGCTTGTCTAGCTGAAAGTGAATCTGAAACCCTTAAACAAGACCTTCTTAAGGTAGAAGCTGAGAAGGAAGCTGCACTTGTTCAGTGTAAACGGTGTATGGAGAGGATATCTAATCTAGAGGATAAGTTAATGCAAGCTGAGGAAGACACCAGAAGGATTGTTGAGAGAGCTGATAAAGCCGAAAGAGAAGTTGAAGCTCTGAAGGAAGAGATTGCAAAATTAGCTGCAGAGAAGGAAGATGCAGCTATGAGGTGCAATCAGTGCCTAAAGACAATTTCTGATTTGGAGCATAAAGTGTCGATTGCCCAAGAGGAGACCCAGAGGTTGAATTCCGAGATAGAGGATGGGGTCGAAAAGTTAAGAGGTGCAGAAGAAAGGTGTCTTCTGTTGGAGAGGTCGAATCAGACTTTTCACTCAGAGGTCGAATCTTTGGTGCAGAAAACGGCCAGTCAAGCTCAGGAGCTGTCGGACAAGCAGCAGGAGCTTGGGAAACTTTGGACTTGCATAAAAGAAGAGCGCCTAAGATTCGTAGAGGCAGAAACCGCATTCCAGACTCTGCAACATCTTCTCTCCCAATCTCGGGAAGAACTCAGGTCTCTTGCTGCGCAGCTTCAAAACAGAAATCAGCTTCTTAATGACATGGAAGTCCGTGATCGGGGTTTACAAGATGAAATCCAGAAGATTCAAGAGGAGAACAGGAGCCTTGGCGAGCTTAATTTGTCTTCATCTCTGTCAATTAAGAACTTGCAGGAGGAGATTTTAAGCCTGGGGGAGATGATACAGAAACTTGAGGCGGAGATTGAACTTCGTGTAAACGAACGTAATGCTCTTCAGCAAGAAATTTACTGTCTGAAAGAGGAACTAAATGACCTGACCAAGAAGCATCGCTTTGTACTTGATCAGGTGTATGCAGTCGGCCTTGATTCAGAATCCTTTGGGCAATCTGTGAAGGAGTTGCAGGATGAGAACTCGGAGCTGAAGGAAATGCGTGAACAAGATGCAAGTGAGAACGCGGTGCTTCTGCAGAAGTTGGTGGTCATGGATAAGCTTCTTGAGAAGAATGTCCTCTTAGAAAATTCCCTTTCAGACTTGAATGTTGAGTTAGAAGGGGTGAGAGAGAAAGTGAACTCATTGGAAGAATCCTGTGAATCTCTCTTGCAAGAGAAATCAAATTTGGTTGCTGAGAAGGACACGCTGACTTCTACAATACAGGCCACAATGGAGACTTGCCAGGAGCTTGCAGAGAAGAACAAGATCTTGGAAATTACACTTTGTGATGCAAACACAGAGCTTGAATTGTGGAGGGAAAAATCGAAGATGTTAGATGAGTCTTGCCTCTTGCTTGGGAATGAAAAGTCAGTCCTGATCACGGAGAAAGAAATTTTAGTGTCAGAGCTAGATTCTACTCAGCGAAGATTGGAGGACCTGGACACAAGATACAAAGGGCTGCATGAGCAAAGTTTGCTATTAGAGGAGGAGAGAGCATCTGTCTTGAATGAAATCTTGAAACTGAAGGCTATTTTGGATGCGGAAAGGCAGGAACATTCCGGTTTTAAGGACCTGAGTAAAGCGCAGTTGGCAGATTTAGTCTCTCGGCTCCTTCTCCTCCAAAAGGAATTGCAGTCCAAGAACAATGAACACCATGAGGAATTGGATAAAACTATGTGTTTCCAGATTGAAATCTTTGTCTTGCATAAGTTCATACAGGAATTGAAGGATAGAAATTCTTTCCTCACATCAAATTGCCAAAAACTTGTGGAAGCATCCAAATCCTCAGAAGAACTAGCTGCTCAGTTGGAGCGTGAAAATTCTGCTCAACAAATAGAGCTGAAGTCTTTCTCTGATCACATTAATGTACTGCACTTGGGGCTGTCCCAGATATCCAAGATGCTTGAAACTGGTGCAAAATCTGGCTTCCAAGATGATCTGAGGGAAGATCAACCTCTTCTAGATCCTATTGTTAAGAAGGTCCAAGACTTGCAGAGTTTGCTGTCTGAAACTGAGGAGGAGAATCTTCGGATGTTTACTGAAGAGTCAGTCCTTGACACAATGCTGAGGCTGAGGGAGCTGGAGGTGGCTGATCTTGTGGCTAAGATGACTAGCCTTGATGACAAGCACAGGGTTCAATCTGAGCAATTCCTTTTATTGCAGAGGGAGACCCAAGAAGTGACGGAATTTAATGAAGATCTGGTACTGAAGGTGTTAGAGGGACTCTGCAGAGAAGAAGTGCTGAAAAATGAAATGCAGGTTTTGCATGTGCAGCTGTCAGATGTGCGAGGGGCTTTCGAATGTCTAAAGGAAGATAACCACACAGTGCATGGTGAGAGAAGATCTTTGATCAATGAAGTCTCGCTCTTGAGTGAGGAAAAACGTAAACTGGAAGAGGAAAATAGCATTATCTCTGACCAAAACATAACTGAAGCTACCACTTGTCTTGTTTACAAGAGTATTGTCCTTCAAAAGTTTTCCGAACTGAAGGAATTGAGTAAAGCGCTATCAGAACTCCACTTGGTCAACATGGAATTAAAGGAGAAGCAAAAACTTGTGGAGCACCATTTGGAGAAAATGCAAACAGAGAAGTTGCAACTTGAGGGATTGGTGGCGATCTCAGAGAATGAGCTTATATCTGTTCGATCGGTCAACGACCAGCTGAATGGTGAGATAGAAAGTAAAAAGGAGATGTTGTGCCAGATGGAAAACAAGCTTCTGGAAGCAGAACAGATGGTAAATGCAGTTGCCTCTGAGAAAGCAGAGTTACAGAAAGAGTTGGACCATATGAAGACCGAATATGCTGAAGTTCAGGTGGCAGGAGAAGATCGTCTGAGGCAGATTCTCAAGCTCTCTCGAGACTGTGATTATCAAAGCAAGGAAGCTGAAATTCTGTGTGAAGAAAATCAGCAGTTAGAGATGGAACTGTCCAAGTTACTTAAAGAGCACGACGATTATAAAGTCAGGGAACAGAGCCTGAGTCTTGAACTGCTAAAGCAAAGGGATGAAGTTGTACAGTGGGAGGAGAAATCAATGGCACTTCTTGGCGAGCTGATCTTTTCGGATGTGCGAGAGGCATTGCTTGAAGAGAAAATCTGTGAACTCAGTGAGGCATGCCGGAGTTTAAGTGAATCAAAATCTGCGGAGATTGAGCAGCTAAATGATAGGGTCTCCACTTTGGAAGGGGAAAATGAAGGGCTAAATGCTAAGCTTTCTGGTTATATGTCAGATATTGGTTACTTGAAGAACTCTGTATCTTCATTGGAGAGTCTTACCTGTCTGTCAAAACAACTCGAGAAAGCTGCTGATCACAACGTTACGGTAATGTTTTTAAGTTTTTATTGGTTAATGGGTCACATTTAAACAGAATTCACTTGGGAATGAGGAAAATTTGTAGCACGACCTTTTCATTTTCTCACCTCTACCGAGACGCTGCCACTATTGGTTACAGTAACTAAGCCTTATGAATCTCTCCTCTATCGGATGTTTGTTGCACCTCTGAGCTTTCCCTTTTAATAGTGATCAAAGCCTCTATTGTGTTGGTGAATATGCTCTGCAATTTTGCTTTAGGAAGTTTATGCAAGCATTCCTTATTTTCTTAATGGAGTTCATACATCTGCCTTCTTGTGGCTTTGATGAGAGTTTATGAGCTTTGAAATATTTTCTTGTGCTACTTGTGGTTGTTGATGTCATTCATGGTTTTTGTTTTACCTATTTTCAGGATGCCAATGCAACCGGTGATCAGGACACCGATAAAGATCAAGAGGCTGTTGAAGATATTACATCCACTGTACCAGACAGATCATCAGAAATCCAGGATTTGCATAGGAGAATCCAGACCATCGAGAAGGCACTTCTGGATATGGAGAGGGTTGCGACCCAAGAAAAATCACAAACTAATTCTGAACTAGAGGCCACGATGGAAGAGATTGAGAGGTTAAAATCCAAAATCAGCTTGGATAAAGAAAACAGTTTGGGTAGCCAAAATGGACCTGGTGGACTTAACGACGGTATTGCAAATGGTGTGATGCTGCAAAAACCCAAAACCGAGATAACCGAAGTGGAGAGCGAACTTTTGACTAAGGACATCATGCTCGACCAAATCTCCGAGTGCTCATCAAAATGTTTGAGCAGGAGAGGAACTGCGGAAGCTGATGATCAAATGCTCGAGCTGTGGGAAAGCACCGAAAAGAATGGGAACCCTGAGGTCAAAATCGGGAAAGCACAGAAGGGACCTGTCTTGCCAAGTGACTTCCATGAAGTCAAAGCCCATGGGGAACACCGGAGCCTGAATCCTTCGACCGAATCGCTTCTTGAGAAGGAGCTGGGAGTCGATAAACTAGAGATCTCCAGTAGTTTCGGAGGGTCCCAATCTCAAGGAGGCAACAAGAAGAAAGTACTGGAAAGGCTCGATTCGGATGCTCAAAAGCTGACCAACCTGCAGATAACCGTGGAGGACTTGATGAAAAAGGTGGAAAATACCAAGAAGGACAAAAAGGGGAAGGGCTTGGAACACGATGTAGTGAAGGTTCAGCTGGAAGAAGCCGAGCAAGAGATCGCCAACTTGTTGGAGACTAATCAAAAACTTGCGAAGAGCATTGAGGACGGTTTCTATTACTATGATGCAAAATCTGCTAAAGAGTCGGACAACAGCGGGAACATCAGTAGGAGGAGGATATCCGAACAGGCTCGGCGAGGCTATGAGAGGATCGGGCGGCTACAGTTGGAGGTGCAGAAAATACAGCTCCTTTTGTTGAAGCTGGACGAGGAAAAGGAAAGCAAAGGTGGGAAAACCAGCATGCTCGAGCGGAAAACACGAGTTCTTCTGCGAGACTATTTGTACGGCCGAAACAATCAAAAGGGTAAGAAAACGCCCTTTTGTTCGTGCATGCAGCCGCCTACAAAAGGTGACTGAGCCTTTTCTATAGAGTTAATAATTGGTTTTCCTAGAACTAGTTTCTGTTTATAATCTTTCAACCATAGAGTTGCGAAGTCCGTATTTTGCTGGTGTTTCATGAGAGGATTAGGTCTCTTCAGTGTAGAGATCCTTTTTGTACATGTAAGGCCCTATCCTACCAAATGTTGCAGCTTTTTTCATTCTTTCTTGCTGTGATGTTTACCCTCTGGTGTTCCTCTGCATATATTTCTTCTTCCTTATTGCAGCATGTACTTTCACTAGATTATTGTTCATTTAACTCCGTCGAAATGGGATATACCAAACATGGTCCGGCCATGGTCGGGGACTAGATCTTTTGCTTATATAGGAGTTGATCCGCGAGACGGGAGTTTTAACAAAGAGACCTTGAATTTACTTAGTCCATGCGCATTATTCAGCGCATCATTAGAAGACCTGAAGGATTGTGCAGTGAACCAAAAGATTGAGCTGATTCTTGCCTGGTTGTGTTGCCCTGACATAGGGTTATCAATCAAGTGCGAGGTAGAGTCTCGCTTTTTATACGGTATCAATTTATTTTGATCTGTTAGTTTGAATTTGAAACTAGTGAAATAAATTTCATAACTGGCCAAATTGTGACCTCCCTAAATTTATACACCTCTCTTATGATTGACTCGACACTATCCAACCTTTTTCCACAGCCAAAAGGAGAAAAAGGAAAATTGTATGTCATTCCAAATGAGAGAGAAAAAGTATACATAAGAAAAAGATGGATCACATAGCAATTATTTTTTTTTAACCGAGAAGGGACAATCGGCTTTTGCGACCTCTCTGAGCATTACCAAAAAGTGTCTCGCACCTGTTACATAATATTCGACTCGAGCCATAATAACTCCGCACCATCATTGACCGAATGTTCGAGGTAAGTGAGTGTATAACTGTAAACAATAAAAAAAAGTTTCTCCACACTAGATATGCTACAACAATGCAATGCACCACAACTGTTCAGAGGTTCGCTCACGACATGAACCGAATAGATTTTCAGTAACCATGTGAAAATGTAACGACACATGTGGAGATTGCATATGAATATATAAGTCAGCGAGTAGGCAAATACGTACCAATGTGTACTACAATATGAAGTGTGTGAAAACAACACAAAGCATCAAATATTTTCAGAAGTAATTTAATTGTCAAGTTGGAAGTAGATTCTTTCTTTTCAATAGCTCGTTGATCGCAGAGGATGAGACCATCCACGCACGCGTAACGAAACTCGTGGTTATCCAAATCATAATTACTCCAAGTCCAATCTGGATATATGTGTATATACCGGTATTTGAACGTGTTTTTTTCTTTATCTATATTAGCATACAACAGTTGGCATTTATAATTTCGAGAATGTTAATCACTTGTGTCATTTTTATGAATGTGTTGGACCAATATCCGTGCATAAATGTTGAAAAAGAAAATTTATATGAAAAAGGTAACCTTTGGAGTTCAAGGTACAAACGCCATCCTGTAAGTTTTTTCAATTGAAATTTAGGCTCCGTTCGTTTCACAAAAAATAATTTCCAAAAAAACATTTTTCAGATTTTCCGGTGTTTGTTTTACGAAAAATAACTTCTTACGAAAAACATTTGCCTTCCTATAGACAAAATGCCTTCATTTTCCTTCTTATTCTTTCACCATTTATTTTCAATATTTTCTTCCTTTTTTTTTTCCTTCTGCTTCCTCAGACGGTCACCGACCACAGCGGCGGCTGGTGACTAGCCAACTTGAGCCTTGCCACAGGCCTGCGAGGCTTGAGCTCTCGCCAGATTCCGGTGATGTCAAGCCTCGCTGGCCTGTGGCAAGGCTCTGGCTCGCCTGATTTGGCATGGGCGAGCTTGCCAAACGTCGGCAAGGCTTTGGCGACCTCGAGTGAGGCTCGAGCCTCACTCAGCTTGCTGGATCTGGTGAGGCCTGAGCTCGCCCGACCAACCAGCCTTGAGCGAGCTTGCCCGTGCCGAATCAGGTGAGCCAGAGCCTCGCCAGAATATAGCGAGCTCAAGCTGGGTGGTCGCCGGCCACTGTCGTGGCTGGCGACTGGTTGAGGAAGAAGAAGAAAAGGAAAAAGAAAAAGAAAAATATTTTTAATGACTTCCAAGAAAATTAAAAAATATTTTCCAAAACTTTTTCAGATTTTAGTCAAATAGAGGAAAATTGTGTCATTTTTTAGGAAAATGACTTCCGAAAAAACATTTTCCACAAATGTAACATTTTCCGCGAAATGAACAGAATCTTATTTAAAATGAATGGACATGTGATATAAAAAATTAGGAAAGAGGAGTTTGAAAGCATGGTTGTCCGTTTGAGTTTATTTTTATTTTAGAATATGAATATCATTATTCAGTGGCACATTTTTTAGATGAAAGTTTATTTCAATGACTCACTTAAAATTGAGGATTATCGTTTTTTTAGGGTTAATGGCAAGAGTACATATATATATGTACAATAATACGATAAATAACTAATTACTAATAGTATGTATATTGAATAATATAACAAGGGCGTACTTCAATGTACAGATTCAAATGTTTTGAGGTTTTTCTATCTTTTTTTTTTTAATTTCGAAATGCTAGAACTATTCAGTTGACCTTTTTCTTAATCATTGGCGTATGCACTGCTTAGCCAACATTAGGGGTACAATTTTGTCCAAATAATATGAGATGCGAATGATCTTGCTCTGCCATTTTTGATCATTTGTCGGCACCGACAAGCGATGCTATAGAGACTTCTCAATCATTACACCCCATCACGTTCGTGAAGAGACGTTGTCAAATCGAAATGCAGGTCACAAATTATATATTAGAACCTAAAATAAATTAAAATGTTAGAACCTCTTCAAAAAACCAAATTGATTTGGCATATTATGAAGCTAAATTAATGAATAATTTATTGGATAATTCGACATTCCCTTCTCGTTTTCCGGATGATGATCAATATAAAAATCAATCAAGATAGTAAATTGAGTTTATGAAATACATGATCACACGATCTGTTGCGGGACACGATATCATTACCCTTCTCGTCCTTTCTTGATCTTATTAGGTTTTCATTTTTTGTTGCGATCGCTTAATCATTGCAATGAGTACTTGCATGATTGGTGGCGAAGCTTTCGAATGATGGACGGGTGGATATAAGCTAGTTGAAACTGGGAATCGAATCGATTAAAGTCGCTTCGTTCTTTAGAAGATTAGGCAAATGATGCTACCTCAATGGACCCTCCGCTGTCCAATCTGCCTTTATATAAATAGAGTATTCGAGTGTAGATAAGGATGTGCATGGATGAACTAATTAAGGTCTCCATGAAGGGATTTTTCAATTGATAATACGGTCACATGCCCTAATTATATGGGGATGATTGCAAAAGGATCTATGTGGGGAGTTGGTGGTGGGTTGTAATCATTGTACGATGCCGATTTGATTACCATCATATGTTAATTGGATATCAACTTTTGCTTTGGGCGCATACGTTGAATGGCCCCATTAATGGTTTGTCGAAGCTCATAAAAGAGAATCGTTGGTAGACAATGGGGCATCCTTTTTGCAATAAAAGACACGAAATTGTGCAACACGCCATTATTGAAAAGGGTGGTTAGCGTTCGTCTCCCCCGCTTTTTGGGTTGGACCCTAACCCCCCCGTGTGTTTCGCCGAAAAGTCGATGAAATGCCTTCGAAATGTGGATCGACCGATATGAACCAACAAAGGTTGTGAAGGGCAGTCCTTTGTTGAATCTTGGACGGGAAATGTAAATGACGAGAAGTCTAAAAATATTGAAACAAGGAATAATTAATCGGTCATGTAAAAGTACTGGAAATGTAAAAATAAACCGAAAGTAAAGATGTGCAATAGCAGCGTGCTTTTGAATTGATCGACAGTCCAATGCAAAACATACGTCTTGGATACTTGTGCTTTTTATTCAACAGAGTTACTAAGAATCGAAAACTCTCTTCGTAGCTGTTATTATTTAGCAACACTTATCTACTAAACGGTTGCAACTTTTGGGATCCTCACCTCTACTACTTCTCGTCGGTTGCATGGGCTCTACTTCCCTAACAATGCCCTTCCATTAACTGAATCTATCGATTTCTTCGCCCTAGCACTTAGCTCAATGACATCTCTGTCGATCAAAATTGGATATTTTTGTCTACTAGTTGCACTTTACCGATTGATATATCTCGACACTTCGCCCATTTTCGCTTCCGTCATCAGTCGAGCAAAACCCTATTGACCAGGCTATCGACTCCAATACCTGCACGGTTTTTGGTGTCAATAGCCCGCTTGCACATTTTTTTGGGACTTCCCAAAAGCATGGACCTTGTATCTCCAATAATTATTCAGTGCATGGGGGACGGGAGAATGTCACATCTGATGGAAAGTAATCGGGTGCTCAAAGAGCTCTAGACCCAAAATATGTAAAAACCAAAAGTATTTTTATCCTCATTGCTCAATGTAATTATTGGTGGCCTCGTGCTCTTTTTTCGAATTTCAAAGCTGTTCTTTTGTTCTCTCTTTTTTTTTTTTTCCAAAACGATTGATGTAAATTATAAAGAAGTTCGCAGCTCATCTTAGTGACAGAACATTAAAATATTAACCAAATCTTTCGTATGATAACTTACGATTTTAGAACAGTTAACAGTAGTCTCACAAAATCTCACATAATTCTTTTAGAATAGTTAGCAGTGGTTCCACAAAAATCTCACATGATATCAAAGTCGGGGATTCTGAGTCTAAATTTTTTCGAGCGCCATTTGCCCTCCCAATTAAACATGTCCACGTTTAATATTAGTCAAAAATACTAGACTAAACGCGAGGGCAAGTAATATAATATTTAGATATTAAATTACGTATTCATTTAATAGCTTAAACTATCAGAATAATTGATAGTAGTCTTACAAAAAATCTCATTTGATGTCAATGGGGACAAATTTTGAACTAATAGGATTGTTACTTGAGTTTTTATTACAAAAATATTCAAAATGACTCTTTCACTTTTTGAGAAAGTTCAAAAACTTCATGCTCTTTTTGAAACCTTCTTTCAAAGTTATATGTCGAAATGCTTTCCAAGTTAATTTATTAGTGAATTACATCTAAGAGTTAGTGTTTTGAGTCGTGAAAATCTTGTAGTAAGATTTTGCTTAGTTCTCTACATGATTGCATGCTTGTTTGCGAGAAATTGCGAGAACTATGTGTGAAATATTTAGTGTACTTGGCGTATGAGATTCACCGATATGATTTAACGACTCGAGTGGTTGCATTCCCCATTGTATCATTCGATATGTAGTGAAATCTTGTATTGCTCATGTAGGTCATGCCCACTGAGTTACATAAATTCGATATCCGATTTATTTTCTTATTATGTATCATTATTATGTTCAATCGCTTATTTCACCCAACATCGTACATGGCGGCTCAACCGCTAAGTGGAAACCTTGATCTATGTTATCCACAACCACACCGGTGTGCAATAGGGAGGGGAGAGAGAGGGTTGTGTAGAGAGTAAAGAGGACGGGGTGAGGGAGAAGATGCGTATCGGGTAGAGAGGAGAGTAAGGGAGGGAAGAATGTGGCGATCGATGGCAGGGGCAGGGGGGGAGGATGGAGGAGGCGAACAACGGTGTTAAGTCATGACACTAGTGGAAACCAGTTGGGCACGATATAGAGAAGAGGCGAGGGTTTGTGGATGCTTTGAGGGTTCGAGAATTTTCCTAAGAGAAGGTAGTTTTGCGCTTTCCCTTTGCGGTCTTGTCTCAAAAGACGG
Source organism: Syzygium jambos (assembly GCA_031216235.1). Classification (NCBI taxonomy): domain Eukaryota; kingdom Viridiplantae; phylum Streptophyta; class Magnoliopsida; order Myrtales; family Myrtaceae; genus Syzygium; species Syzygium jambos. The sequence continues at coordinate 26,036,535 of CM062230.1, forward strand.
AAAGTAACGTTTGTTTCGCGAAAAAAAAAATGATTTGTAATAAATTTTTTTAAAGATTGTTTGTATCGTTTATAAAAATCAATAAATGAAAAATATTTTTATTATTTGTGAATATTATTAAACATAAATTATCGTCGATAAATAAAATATTTTTCGTTAATTATTTATTTCAAAAGATACAGAATTATCTTTTTAAAATATTTTTGAAAATATTAATTTTTCGCCAAATGATTAAAGGCAAAAAGTGAAATTTTAGGTCAGTTTTTAATTTTTTTTTTATACTTGGCCGAAGTATCTGCAGGGCGTTTTCACGCGCGGGGACAGAGACGGGCCCCACCTGTCTTTCCTTGCCGGAGGAAGCTACCGCACCCCCGCCCGTGCACCGCCGTCGTTTTCAAGAATCTCAAGAAATAAAATACAGAAGAAGAAACAAAAACAAAGGCCTGATTCTCTAAAAAAACCAGCTCAAGTTCCAAATCTATCCCGAATTTTTTTATTTTAAAAAAAAGCTAAACTTTACGTTCAGTTCCAAATTTACTTCAAGCTTTTTTTTCCTTAAAAAAAATCCTAAACTTTAAATCCAGTCCTAAATCTGTCCGGAATTTTGTTTTGTGTAAACAAAAATCACCAAAATTCAATTTATTTTCAAAAATATATCCCAATAATCTAGTCTCAACTTGATATGACACTTCTACATCGATAACAAATCCACATCAATAAAGTAATTGAGCTTTTTTTTAGACAAAGAAAAGTTCGGAACAAATTTGAACTGAACTTAAAAATTATGTTTTTTTTAAATTAATTTTTTTGGGGGTAGATTTGTTGTCGTCCCTAACTTTCATATCCTAAAATGAATTTATTTTGGAGAATTTTAATAATTTTTATTGGGTTGGATTTATTATCGAAGTGGAAATGCAACGTCAGTTTATACCTATCGCTCCGTTACTTTACTGATGTGGATTTATTATCGATATGGAAGTGTCACATCAAGTTGGGACTGAATCACGGGGTATATTTTTGAAAATAAATTGAAATCTGCTGATTTTTTTTTACACAAAACAAAATTCGAGGCAGATTTAGGACTAAACTTAAAGTTTGGGGTTTTTCCGAAACAAAAAAAAGTTCAGGGCATATTTGGGACTTGACCTAAAATTTGGAGTTTTTTCTAACATAAAAAAAAGTTTGGAACATATTTGAGACTTGAAATAAAGTTAAGGTTTTTTTTTTTTGAAGGAATTCACCTCCAAAACCAAAAACAAAACACGAAAAACTTCAAACGAGATGGAGAGGAAAAATGAATAGTGGAAAGAAAGAAAGAAAAAAGACAAAAGGAAAAAGGAACGCGATAGTGCCATCTGACCCTTCTCCCCAGTGCCAAAATTTTCGGTTTTTGAACATTTGAATTCTCTACCGTCTCTGGCTCTGCGTTCCACTTTCGCTTTCTTTCCATTTCTTGTTGGCGCGGCGCGTCTCTGTCTTCCTCGCCTCTGCACATTACAGAACAAAGAACTCCGACCTAAATGGACCCGTTGATCGTTGAGGCGCAGTTGTCGGCTGTGTCCTAGGACGGTTGTCGTTCTGGGTTCTTCACTGTTCTTGAGAGGCTTTCTTGAAATACCCAACACTCTGTTCTTCATAATTCCGCCCCTCTCGGCCCTTCCCGGTATGTCGTTCACGCATTTTTTTGGCACGCCGTTTTTCTCTCGTGGGATCCGGTGTTTCTCTGGTGGCTTGCTTCTTCTTGCTTGTTCTTGCTGCTTCGACGAGAAATTTAAGTGCCCTTTTCGTTCTTTTTTTCCCCTCGTGGATGCTGAACATGTTTAGTCGATTGTTGGAGCTTAAGTGCCTGTTCTATATGAGTGCCATGTTCTTCATTTGATCCCCTCTTCTTTACCTCGCGCTGGAATTGAGCATTTCAGTAATTTCTGCCGCTTGCTTGCCCAAGAAATAGCAAGTAGGAGGGTTTTGGGCTTTTAACTCCCAGTTCGCTACGTAACCCACTGTTGATTTGGTTTGGGATGGGATTATTATAAAGTTGTGATAACGTCACGGTTTGCAGGCATTTATATTGTACCAGTAAGGAGGTCGCTTGGTAGTGGTTCATTTCAGTGTGAATTTGGTTGTATGCATGATATTAGACGGGCTTATGAAAATAATCTTTCTTCATGTTGAACCAAGTGGAGTAGGTCATCATAATCTTTTCGTCTTTCTTGTAAGATATGTTATTGGGCAGAGCATTGGAATTGGTGATCTCATTTTTCTTGTGCTGTGCTTTATCTATGCGCTGAATACATGCTAGGCATTCTTCTGAAGTTCCCACTAGTGGAAGAGCTCAGGATAGGGAATGGAGCAGTATGAAGTTTTAGAGCAGATTGGAAAGGGTTCCTTTGGTTCTGCTCTTCTCGTGAGGCATAAGCACGAAAAGAAGAAGTGAGGTCCCTTGACTTGTGGATCATATACAGAAGAAACTGGTTCATTTGCTTAATTTGGATGATTCAGAAGATGTTAATTATTTCCTGGTTTTTCATTCTTCTTCCAGATATGTCCTTAAAAAGATTCGTCTTGCTCGCCAAACTGATAGGGCCCGTCGATCTGCTTACCAAGAGGTTAGTTATCTCTTAAATTCTCAGATCTGTTTTTTTGCATTTTATACAGTGGTTCTGATGCATTCTTTTGTTCTTAAATATGCAGATGGAGCTTATATCTAAAGTACGTAACCCTTTTATTGTGGAGTACAAAGATTCCTGGGTAGAAAAGGTCAGCAACTTGTGTCACCATTAATACATTTATTTATTAGTTTCTGTTCTTCCCCCTTTTGAATAGCAATTTTGGCTTACTGTTTCCTCTTGGTATATCACATTGCAACTAATGTTTGGTTCTATAATTAATGACTGCTAATTGCACTTTCAGGGTTGCTATGTTTGCATAATAATAGGTTACTGCGAGGCAGGAGACATGTAAGCACCATGCCATTATTTACTGAGAAGATCATTTCTTCTATAAATCCTTTGGCAATTTTGGTGACATCAGCATACTGCTACTTGTTATTCAGGGCAGAGGCTATAAAAAGGGCTATCGGAAACCATTTTCCAGAAGAGGTTGACACTTTCAGCTTAGTTTTTACATCATGGTCCCATATTCATGATCATGGTATCAGTCTAATATATAAGTGTTGTACCCTATTTCAATCTCGTACTGGAACCTGAATGATTTGCAGAAAATTTGCAAGTGGCTGGTGCAACTCCTCATGGCACTTGATTACTTGCATTCAAATCATATTCTCCACCGTGATGTCAAGGTATTTGGCATCTTTTACTGCAGTTTGTTCTAGGGTATTACTCTGTTTCACGTCCCAATTTACAAATCGTCCAATGAGCTAAAGATCTTCCAAATTGCTTCAGTGTTCAAATATATTTTTGACAAAGGATCAGGACATACGCCTAGGTCAGTAATCATTTTTGTGGTACTCTTTTCCTTTTGCTTGAATATTCTCACTAAATGTATTGGTTTTGTGTGTGTTTATATTCCGCAAAATTGGTGTTGCAATTATGTGAATTGATGTACATGCGGGTGCAGGTGATTTTGGTCTTGCCAAATTATTAACTTCTGATGATCTTGCTTCTTCGGTGAGTATGATGGTATAAAGGAGCTTAACTTTCTTCTTCTTCCCCGTGAGGATTTTATGTAATTAGCAGTTACTATTGACTGCAGGTTGTTGGTACTCCTAGTTATATGTGCCCAGAGCTTTTGGCAGATATACCATATGGTTCAAAATCAGATATTTGGTCTCTAGGTATCGCTTTGTGAATATCTAAGCACTAGCTTGCACTTTCAGTTAAATTTCTTGTTTTACAGTGAGACTCTTTTTGCAGGATGCTGCATATATGAAATGACTGCTCACAAACCTGCATTTAGAGCTTTTGTAAGTTTTTCTTTCTTATGACAGAAAGCTTATGTGAGTTCTCAATTTGCTCTGCTTTTGAGACATTGTTTCTGATAATATTATGTTATTTCTCTGTGTTACAACTTATCTTATGTCCCTCTTGAAGTAAAGTAACCACATTAAAGCTGTTCCCTCTATTAGTTGTTAAATTGTGTGGTCTTTATGTTAATCTTTCAATCTTGGCAAAGTTCTTTTTTATGATAATTGTACTGTCGTGAGGTTTTCTGCATAGACAGAAATATTTCCTCGGTGCTTTTGCATCTTACTGTTGTTTGGCCTATTTCTCTGAATTGTAGTAGAGCTCACGCTCTCGGTATCAGATTAGTGCTTCAGAATGCAGAGAAGCCATGCTATATTTGGTTTAGTTTGCTTGTTCATTGTCTGAAGAGAGTAAAATGACTGCATGTTGAGCTCAAACCATGAACTGCGATTAATGGTTTAAGATGCTTGGAGATCTTTACTAAGTTTTAAGGATTCATTAAATTCTTTTCAAAGCTTATACATGTCCAAACATTTAAATTTAATTTTGTCTCCTTTGCTGAACAGGATATGCGAGCTCTCATTAACAAGATAAATAAATCTATTGTGGCTCCATTGCCGACAATGTACACTGGTGCCCTGTGAGTTCTCTCTATGTACCCATAGATATCTTGCCCTTACAGTCCATATTGTGGAACTCCATTATGCATCAATGGCTACTTATCTCTTTGAATTGCTTATAACTTGAAGTTATTGGCATGTTTTGAATAATTAAATTGGTCCTGCTGTATTAACCCCGTCTTTCATCCTGTTGATTGTTGCCTCAGGCGAGGGCTCATCAAGAGTATGCTGCGGAAAAATCCTGAGCTAAGACCCAGTGTATGTCCCTCTCCCTGCTTCTCTCAAACCAGATTTTCTCCTCTTCTTACATTGGTTGTTGTCTTACACGTTCCTGTTGAGGTTGACTTTGTCTTGAAGATAATCTTTTTATTGTATACTCTATTTATTCTCTATTACACATTCCGGTTGTTACAGCATGACATGGGGCATTGTTCACATCTATCTTGTTCTATTGACTCACAAAGTTGAAGCATGCTGTCTTTCACAGGCTGCAGAGTTGCTCAATCATCCCCATCTTCAACCTTATGTTCTTAAGATTCATCTCAAATTGAATAGTCCGAGAAGGAATACTTACCCTATGAGCTGGTGTCAGTCTAATTATATGAAGAAAATTAGATTTGTGGAGCCAGAAGCTGTTTCCATTTCAGTAGATAGAGAAAAGAGGTGGTCATTCAGTAACGACCGGACCTTGAATCCTAGCATTTCTGGAACTGAACATGATTCTTTCTACTCTTTGCGAAGAGCACGGAATTTCTCCGTTATTACTGATAAGTTTGCAGAGTTATCAGTTGACTATTCTTCCGAAGAAGATGTGACCTTGAACTCCAAATTCACAAAGCTTCCGAGTATAGCCAAAAGCCCAAGATTGAACCCAGCAAAAACTGTTGCTGCTCCCAGGAGGAAGTCAACTATGTCAAAAATATCCCACATGGGTCCAAAATGCGAAGTGGTGAGTTATAAACGAATGATGAAGACCTATGAGTAGCTTTTTCAGGAAATTTCCTTGACTGGCATTCTTGTTTGGTTTTTTTCCCCGGCTTCTGTTGTAATTGCATACATGCCTTGCCAAACTTGACCGGTGTCACATCCTTTGTCTATATCTTGTCACATTGTTGCGATAGTTATTCACATGATTTTATGCAAGACCTAAGCTTTAGCACAAGGAAAGTGCATCTGACAAGTTTTTCAACTTAATAAACGAGCATTGCTTAGACATGGTAGAAGCATAACAAATTTTTTTTTTTGCTGGATTTATAGTTTATTCATCAATCTAACTATCTCCTTGTTGGATCTCACGTTTTCCAAAAATTTGTAGCATCTGCAGTCACGGACTCCAAGAAATACGTCTCAACTATCACGCAGAGTCTCTCTTCCATTATCAGCAACATCCTCGGCTTCTGCAACTCCATACGGGACAAGTGCAGGCCTCCTTCACAGAATCCAGTCTCCAGACGTCTCTGTTAATGCCCCGCGATTTGACAAGATTGCGGAATTTCCCTTAACATCTCCTGAAGACTCCCTTTTACCCATTCCTAGAACTTCTTCAACGTCTCCTCAGTGCTCGTCCGCCTCACCTGAGACCGTCCGTTCAATCACTAAGGACAAGTGCACTGTCCAGATTCTTGATAAGGCCCACCATGCTGAGCATAATCACAAAGGTGATGTTGCAAGCCGTTTATCTTTCGAGTCGCGGCAGTTCCGGTTCGACACCTCGTCGTACCAGCAACGAGCTGAGGCATTGGAAGGGTTGCTGGAATTCAGTGCGCGGCTTCTGCAGCAGCAGAGGTTTGATGAGCTTGGTGTGTTGCTAAAGCCATTCGGACCCGAGAAGGTCTCGCCCAGAGAAACTGCTATTTGGTTGGCCAAGAGCTTTAAGGATACTACAGTGAAGTGAGCTGCTGATTCCGAGTGAATGGTAATATACTTGTACATGACCTCTTCGGTGTCTTTAGGTTTACGAGTCTTAGATTACGAGGTAGTATGCGGTATGTATGGCATCTGGAGAAATGGAAATTTTTACAGAATGCGCTAGGAACTTACTTTGGGTGGTTTTTACTGATGTGGGGCTTGAATCTTGATGTAGTTGGATTTCTATATCAATTGAATGTGGTGTTCTTGGATTGCTTTTGATATTCCTAGATTGGAATGTTCAGTCATACTAGACCACTACTGGTCGTGTATTAAGAGGGTAATCTTGAACTTCATCCATCTAAGGGTTGACATTTTCCCGGAAGCGATTCCGTTCATTAAAACGTGATTTGGAGCTTGAATGATCGTCGAACATCGGTGTCTATGCATAGATCTACTGCTTCTTTCCGCGCAAAATGCAAGGCCCGAGCTTCACCTCTGTGTTCATGCGTTGTGAGTCAATCATGGTTGCGATTTGTTTTCGTTTCTCAATTTTCGGACAAACTAGAAGGATTATATTAAATATTTTCATATAGTTTAAGGATTAAATTAAATATGTACCAAAAGTTCATGAACGATATTAAATAAAATAAAAATTCAAAAACTACGTTGGACATTAAGTTAAATTTCATGGACCATATTGAATAAATTAAAAATTCATGGATCACATTGCATATTGGACTAAAGTTCAATTTCATTATATTGCATTTTGGATTTTTTTCTCATAAGATAGTAATAAATACCCGATATAATAAAAATGGCAAAAAAAATCACGAAAATTACTTTATTGCATTTTTTTTATTCAAAAGTTTTAAGAGTTACGTCAAGTTCTAAGACTTTTAATATTTTATCCTTAAATTTGAAGGGTGATTGTATACTCATTAATTTCTAGAATAAGAAAATTGAAAATGAATATTAGCAGAGGCATCGAGAGACCCAAGTTCGCATCGCGCCCACCGCCGGCATCGCTTCCCGGCCGTCACTTCAGTGTCTCCGAAGAGGACGGCGAGATACGTACCACGATGGAGCGACCGAAAGCAGAGGCGGCGGCGACGGCGATGCAGCCCTACGAGCTCTCTTACTCCGACCTCCTCCTCTTGTCATCGCCTCGCCGTCATCCATCGCCGCCGTCGGAGGCGGAGCTCCGGCGGCTCGATTCGATCCGGGGGAGCGTGATGGAGGCTCTCGGCCCCGCCGGCCCCGGTCTGCTGTGCGTGCGGGACGTCCCCGAAGCTCCCGCGCTCCGCCGTGAGCTCCTCCCTCTCGCTCGCCGCCTCGCGCTCCTCGATCGCGAGCGTCGCAGGCGCATTCTCCAGGTACTCTCGCCGATGATTGCCGTCCTTTTGTTTTCAAGAATATGTACTTGGGCGGCGGTGATTGGTGATCATCTGGTGCCGATTCCGCAATACGTATTCGATGAAGAGATTGGGAAGGTTTGGCCGCGAATGGTAGTTTGTAGACTTGAGATTGGATTTTTGGTGAGCTATCATCTCATGCCACGCGCGCAATACACTCATGACTTATACGGGTTTGGAATTTGACTCTGTGCTGTTTTGTCTCTCGCGCCATTTGGTTGGCAATTTATCAGCATTTTGGATGCTGGTGTACTGGAGGAGCTGAAGTGGAGGCATTGTATGAAATACACTCGAATTGCGAGTGCAACTTGTGCGGATTTGTATTTCCATTGATCATGGATATGACCTGTAGGATATGTTGGCATCTTGATTGGGTTACTAGAACATAGAGATGAGGAAAAATCACGTGGACCGAAAAATTCAAGTTGGGAAGGAGAGTGGAAGGAATGGTGTTAGTGAGCGGGAGGACAGGAATCAACACCCAAAACCTCAAAGGTCAAGGATGAGATAGAATTTTTTATCATGAAGTTGGTTGAGCTTTATCTTAAGTCCGAATCCTCAATGTTATGTTCTGTGTCTTTCGTGCATATTCCTTCTCACGATATGAGCCTCGGTATTTGTTATCTCTTGTGCAGTTGTTTATCTTTCCTTTTGGGTTTGAGGTATCTTATTCTCTTGTTTTGTGTATCAGGCTCATCAACTGGGGACTGATGTTCCCATGAAGGATCCCCATAGGAGTGTCTCCTCTTTTGCTATGCAACTGAGATATGCTCAAGGTGCGGAGCTTGCTCAAGGCAAAGCAAGTAGTAACATAAATAGTTTAGATTCAGAAATGGACAATCTTAACTTGGATGTTACAATGGAATTTCAGGACAAAGAGTTTGATCATCTTGGGTTCGTTTTTCAGAAGCTAGGTTCCTTGATGATGGAACTGGGGCTTGGTCTTGCGCGAATATGTGATGGGGCCATTGGTGGCCATGAGTTAGAACAAAGCTTAGTGGAATCGTGCTCTGCTAAGGGGCGTCTTATTCACTACCATTCAAGGGCAGAGAACCTTGTTCTCGAACAAGATGGGAGAAGACTCGGATCCAAGCGTGGAATTGCTAAACAAAAGAAGGTAGATGAACATGCTTTCTGTAATGGAAGAGAACCACAAACAATTCCTCAGAAGAAGACAATTGGTGGTGAAGCCAAGTCTCGTGGGTCTAATTCCAATCTATGGCAGCAGTGGCATTATGACTATGGCATTTTCACTGTTTTAACGGCTCCAATGTTTCTTTCACCTGCTTTTCAACCAGAGGTGGATCGCAATTGTGAAACTTCAGCGGCCAGTGTTGAAGAGTGCCCTTACCCGGATGGTCTGACATACCTGCAAATTCTTAATCCCATAAGAAATGGTGTCTTTATGGTGAAGACATCTCCTGAAAGTTTCATAATTCAAGTGGGTGAAGCGGCTGATGTCTTGTCCAGGGGGAAGTTACACTCAACCCTTCACTGTGTGCCCAGACCACCAAAAGTTGATAATGTGAGCAGAGAAACTTTTGTTGTGTTCTTGCAGCCTGCGTGGAGTAAGACTTTCTCTCTGTCTGATTATCCGATGGATCAGTTACCGTCATACCCTGAAGTAGCTACTGATAATACTTGTCTCGCTGAGCAAAACACAACAAAACTGATTGATGAAATCCAGAAAACAGTGCCTTCCCTTTTCTCACGATTGAAAGATGGGATGACTTTTGCTGAATTTTCACGGGAAACTACGAAGCAATACTATGGTGGCAGCGGCTTGCAGTCCAATAGTTTGTCAGATGTTTGATGACGATCGACTGCATATTTTCAGCATAACATTTGCTTTTTCAGATTTTGTCTCTTTCATGTGCATGGGGATTTTTTTCCTCCTCATATTATGTTACCCCTCTTGATTAATGCAAGGCTTTATGCTGACATTCTCCTTTTCAAACACCTGGAAAACTGAAAATTTTCTAAAAACACCATCAGAGATGATGTTTAAAAAGTTTGCTTTTGATCGTTTCAGAGGATTATGCATTCAGGACACTAATGTTTCCACATTTGATTTCTTCTGCAAACACTAAGTTCTTGTGAATCTTTTGCAACTTATCATCTGTTTTGTTTGTTAGTTACTTGCATCATGATTAGCCTTACTTCTTGTAGACAGAGAGAGTTGGCCATGGAGAAACTCTCATTTTGAGCGATACTAATTTCTTCACTAGTTTTTCTGGGTGACTGATACTTGACATACCTCATTAGTCATTCATATCATAGTTACTGCAAAGATTGGGAACCAAATCCCAGTTGAGTTTCTTTAACTTAGTACAAAAAGGGCTCACAAATCCACTTGCTCACATAGATAGTGTGTTCTCAATTTCTCCGCTTTCCATTCCCCATTTACCTTGTCAATAAAAGCCTCAATTCTTCTTCTTAATGCATCATCGTTGTCATTATTACTTTCCCCATCATCTTCGTTATCATCTTCACGCTCACTGTCGTAGCTCCTGCCTTCCTTTTCCAAGTTCTCACTGACGCATAACTCCATAACCTCTGGCGATGTCTCCTCAATTTTGGGTGGCTGCTCAATGTCTATCCTCTGCTTATTAATCACACTGTTGTAGGTGAGAATCGGAAGATAAAACTCGCTGCTATCTTCGAAATTCGAGCTGGGTTTTGGGGCCATGAGGATGATGACTATGAGTAAATTGCAGAAACAGAAGACGACGAGAGAGTTGGATGCTGCCTGAGCTATAAATTCTGCGGTGTGATCCAACATTGGTCCGAGGAAAATTTGGCACTGAAAGGAACGAGAAAAAAAGGAAGAATGCTTCATTTTTGATAGCAGAAGATATGTTGCGAGGCCCTTTTATAGCTTCTGCGATAGAGAAGTGTGATGGGGAAGCTTATTTAAGCGTAAGCTGTTGACCTGATAAAAGAGATGTAGTGTGAAAGCTACCGAGACTTGGGATATTATTGGCTTGTTTTGTTAGAGAACTTATATTTGTGATGGAGAAGCGTGACGGGGAAGCTTTTTTAGCGTAAGCTGTTGACCTGGTATAGAGGTGTCGTGTGAAAGCTACTGAGAATTGGGATATAATATGCTTGTTTTGTTAGGGCATTTGCTAATATTTGTGAAGCTTCTTGCTAGCTTCGCCATCAATTCTCTAGTATAAAGTACATTGTCTGGATAGAGCCCCACATGCAGTGCAATCTCCGACGACCTCGCAGCTTCTAATATTCATCAGATCACATAACTTTTACGGTTTAGGTTTGAGGTTTTTCCACAACGATTGGTTCGGTTAGGGCTGAAAGTACCTCTAGACCAAATCAAATCTTGCCATTAACATCTCTAATCGACTTGTAGGTAGATATATGGCAAAAATAAAGATACCCAGTTAGCCGTCTAAGTTAACTCCATCACCTCCAATAAGAGAGAAGCACACGGTTATGCAAAAACAACACTGGTGATGTAGTTCGGTTGGGAGGCACTCTCCCATGCCCTTCGCTTGTCCACCAACTTGCACATGGAGGAAGCGAGTACTGGGTAGTTTCATGCAACCACTCTCTGTTGACTCCATTTTGAGTTCTACGTATTGACTTCTACGCGAGGCATAAGTTAAGCAGGGTTTTATATTGAATAGGGAAAATTCCAATTAAGGATCCTAATTGGGGTATTTTTCTCAAAAAAGGACCCCAAGTGGATAAAGTGTCAAATAAGGGTCTGAAGTGCTCAATTAGTCTCAAATAGGGACCTGAATTGCCCAATTAGTCTCAAGTAAGGACCTGGGTTCTCCAGCTGGTCAAATGCTCGCCAACCGGAGAGCATGGTTACTGTTTCGGTGATCGAAAAAGGGCAATTTCATCTTTTTTTTCCTTTTCCTTTTTTGTTTTTTTTTCTTCTCTTCCCTCCAAAGGCCATAGCCGGGGCCGACGGAGGTCGCCTGCCTCAGGCGGAGGCCGCCCTCGCTGGCGTTGGGCAGGCGAGGGCGAGGGCACAACCCTCGCCCGCCCAACCCAAGGGAGGGCGGCGCTGGCAAGGGCGGTCCTTGCCCGATGTTGGCAAGGGTAGCCTCCGCTTAAGGCGGGCAACCTCCGATGGCCCCAACTATGGCCGGTAGAGAGAAAAGAAGGAAAAAATAGAAAAAGGAAAAAATAAAAAAGACGAAACTGCCCTTTTTCGGTCACCGGAACAGTAATCGTACTCGCCGGCCGGCGAGCATTTGACCGGCCGGCGAACCTAGGCCCTTACTTGAGATTAATTGGGTACTTTGGGCTCCTATTTGAGACTGATTGAGCACTTCAGGCCCTTATTTGACACTATGTCCATTTGGAGTCCTTTTTTGAGAAAAAGACCTCACTTGGGGTTATTAATTGGAATTTTCCCTATTGAATAGTACATATGGTAAACATAGTTAGTTGGGTAAACGAAGAACTTTTGATCATATCGTTTTTTATAATCTAGGGGCACGAGTGTGGGGATACGGTTGTTTGAAGGCCCATGCGACACCGTGCAAGTTCTGTGAACCACGGTGAAATTTAAGCTTTTGACTTGTGTAGATGTCCTGATCCGGAGTAGTTTTTTGGTTTTCTCCCTTCACTGTGCGTGTTGATTATTTAACCTCCTCATATTATGTTACCCCTTCTTGATTGATGCAATGGTTCATATTGACATTCTCCCTTTGAAGCACCGTAACCGGAAAACTGAAGATTGGCTAAAAACACCGTCAAAGCATGCTTTTGATAGGTTCAGAGAATTAGTTGTGTGTTCAGGACCCTACTGCTTCCATTGTTGATTTGTTCTGCAAACGCTCAATCCTTGCGAATTTTTTGTAGCTTATCATCTGGTTTGTTCATTAGTTACTTGCATCAAGATTAGCGTCACTTACCATAGAGAGAATTGATTCTGGAGAAACTTTCTTTGTTTTGAGCGGTACTAATTTTTTCACTAGTTTCATTGGGTGATTGATACACAACGTAGCCTTGCTAGTCATTAAAATCATGCTACAGAGACTGGGAAAATCCCAATCGAGTTTCTTTAGCTTAGTACAGAAAGGGCTCTCAAAAATCCACTTGCTCAAATGTTCCCTCCGCCTTCCATTCCCTATTTACCTTGTCAATAAAAGCTTCAATTCTTCTTCTGAATTCATCGTCCATCTTCATTATCATCTTCACTCTCACACTATGGTAGCGCCCGCCTTCCTTTTCTAAGTTTTCGTAGACGCATAACTCCATAACCTCCGGCGACGTCTCCTCATCTTCGGGTGGCTGCTCAATGTCTATTCTGTGCTCACCCATCACACTGTTGTGGGCGACAATTGTAAGATGAAACTGGCTCCTCTCATCGAGATTTGAGCTGGGTTTTGGGGACATGAGGATGATGATCATGAGTAGATTGCAGAAACAGAAGACGACTAGAGAGTTGGACGCGGCCTGAGCTACCAACTCCACGGTGAGATCCCACATCGCTACGGGAAAAACGCGGAACAGAAACAAAAGGAGAGAAAAAGGGAAAAACGATGGTCAGATGTGAGGGCGGAAGATGTGTGCCAGGGCCTTTTTTATAGCTTCTGCGATGGAGAAGTGTGATGAGGAAGCTTTTCTAGCATAAGCTGTTGATCTGATAAAAGAGGTGCAGTGTGAAAGCTACTGCGAATTGGGATATTATATGCTTGCTTTGTTAGAGCGTTTACTCATATCTATGAAGCTTCTTGCTAGCTTGGCCGCGCGTCGAAGTTCTCTCCATTTTCAAATATGAAGTTCATTGTCTGGAGAGAGATCCCACATGCAAGGCAATTCTCCAGCTAGTAACTACCTCGTAGCTTCTAATGTCATCAAGATGACATAACTACCCTCTCTCTCTCTCTCTCAATTGGAGAAAGACCTTGTGTCAGAAATTCCGGTTATTAAATGCTAACTGACGAACTAAGGAAAAGCATGAGAAATTTCCATGGGACTACACTAGTTTGTCTTCAATTAGAAACATCATGGAAACCAAAAACTAAAAACCCGAACCGATCAAACTGAAGTGACAAGATTGGTTATGGTTTGATTTGCGAGAATTAATTATCCGTCCATTGGTTTGGTTTGAATATTATATGTTTCAAACCGATAAAGCTAAACCAAGTCAATATATGTAATTTATAAAGCTTTTATCTTATTGATTCTAGTCTAATCACTAGGGGTGAGCATGGTCCGAATAGGCGATTCTCATCCTAAAACTGGAAACCGCCTACTAGGGACCTGTTCCGAAAAATTGGAACCAGGACCGCCAGTGTGGTCCGGTTCCCAGGTGGATCCATAGACCAACCAAGGACGGAGACAGAAAGTCAGAGATGGTGAGATGAGTATCGATCGAGAAGAGAGAAAGTGAGAGTGAGAGTGAGCGTGAGGCAAAAGCGAAAAAAAGGTGTTTCTCAACTTAGTGTGAGGCTATGAGTGTCAAGTGAGTTACGTCTAGTTTAGAGATTTAATTTTTTTAAATTAAAAAAATAAATATAACATATTTGTATATTATTATTATATTACTGGTTCGGTCCGGGTGGGCAAATTTACAGTTCCATATCTAGAATCGGGAATCGGATTAGTATCCATTGGTTTCGAAAAATTGAAACTGGAAATCGGACCGGTTTCCTTAAGCACCATTGGCTCCAGTCTGGTGCCGAGTGGTCCCGGGCGGTCCGGGCGATTTCGGATTATTTTGCACATCCCTACTTCCTACCATAGGAATAAAAGTGGGTTATCAATAGATATGTTGAATCTTGAACAATCACTACAAAAAGTTGTCGTGCTGTTCCATATTCATAACTTTAGCTAGTTGGAATAAGTATCAATACTTAATATGATTTTTTCGTGATTAAACTCCTTCGTTTTAATGCTTGTATAGAATATCGTTTGCTTAATAGTTTCCATTTTATGTAGAAGTTCTATAGCCTAAGTAAGTATTAAACTTCTTATTTGTGGGTTGGCTTGATTCTGACGGCGCGAAATCAAACTAAATTGTTATTGGTTCGGTCTTAATTAAGATCTTATTGATTCGGTATAACTTTGAGTCACATATTCTTCCACACCAGTTTGCTCGGTTTGGGCTGCAAGTACCGCTAGACCAAACTAAATCAACCATTAACATCACCAATCGACTTGTTAATATTTGGCAATATGAAAGTACCAGGTCAGCCGTCTAACGTCAACTCCATGAAAAGAGATGCACACGGATATGACGACCATTGCTACGTCATCGATCGACATCAGCAACGCCAAGGTACAGTGACATAGCTTCCCCCGATGTGGTCCAATCAAGAATTAATCAGAACGAGTGAAAGTCACCAGATTGGTTGGCAGAAACGACAATTTTAAGGTAGTTCGTTTGTCCACCAACGAACGCACGGAGGAACAAAGTGCGGAGTAATTTCATGGAACCTTGGACTCTATTTTGAGTTCTATGTGTTGACTTCTAAGCGAGGCAAAAGTTAAGCAGGGTTTCGCGTGGACTAGAACATGTGGTAAAACATAGTTAGTTGGGTAAAAACTTTTAATCATGTCGTTTTTTTATTATAATCTAGGGGCATAAGAATGGAGACTCGACTGTCTGGAGGCTCATGAAATATCTTATAAATCTTATGAACCAGCCAAGTTCAAGCCTTAAACTTATATAAGTATTATGATCCAGAGAAGTTTTCATATTTTCTCCCTTCTCTGTGCGCGTGGATTCTTTTGACCTCCTCGTATTACATCACCCCTTCTTGATTGACGTGATGCTTTATACCGACATTCTCCCTTTCGAGCACTCTAACCGGAAAACAGAAGATTGGCTAAAAATACCATCACAAATGATTGTTTGCATCACATATGATGTTTGCATGGTTGGCTCTTCATCGGTTCAGAGAATTAGTTATGCTTTGAGGATACTACTGCTTCCATTGTTGATTTCTTCTGCAAACGCCAAATTCTTGTGAATTTTTTGCGGCTTGTCATCTGGTTTGCTCATTAGTTACTTGCATCAATGTTAGCCTCGCTTCCCATATACAGAGAGAGTTGACCCTGGAGCAACCTTCTTGTTTTGAGCGATACTAATTTTTTCACTAGGCTTTTTGGGTGAATAATACACAACACAGCCTCATTAGTCATTACTATCATGCTACAGAGATTGGGAATCAATCCCAATTAAAAGTTTCTTTAATTTAGTACAAAAATGCTCACAAAATTCCACTTGCTCACATAAACTGTGTTCGCAACTTTTCTTCCTTCCATTCCCTATTTACCTTGTCAATAAAAGCTTCAACCCTTCTTCTCAATTCATCATCAGCGTCATTATTGCTTTCACCGTCATCTTCGTTATCATCTTCACCCTCGCCGCCGCAGCTCCTGCCTTCCTTTTCTAAGTTTTCGCAAACGCATAACTCCATAACCGCTGGCCACGTCTCCCCGTCCTCGGGTGGCTGCTCAATGTCCATTCTCTGCTCATCTATCACACCGTCGTGGGTGACAACTGCAAGATGAAGCTCGCTTCTCTCGTCGAGATTCGAGCTGGGTTTTGGGGACATGAGGATGATGACTATGAGTAGATTGCAGAAACAGAAGACGACGAGAGAGTTGGATGCCGCCTGAGCTACCAACTCCGCGGAGAGATCCAACATTGTTACGAGAAAACTTGTTGGAACAGAAACGAAAGGAGAGAAAAATGGAAAAACGCTGATCAAATGTGAGGGCAGAAGATCAGTTCCAAGGCCTTCTTATAGCTCCTGTGATGGAGAAGTGTGATGGGGAAGCTTTTCTAGCATCAGCTGTTAACCTGACAAGAGAGGTGTAGTGTGAAAGCTTAATGTGAATCAGGATATCATACGCTCGTTTTGTTAGCGCAATCATTTGGGGCCATCGACGTTCTCTCGATTTTCTAAGTACGAAGCGCGTTGTCTGGAGAGAGAGAGAGAGAGAGAGAGAGAGAGAGAGAGAGAGACCACATGCAGACCGATTCCCCCGCGACCTCGCAGCTTCTGATGTCATCATCTGATAACATAATCATTGCCCTCTCTCACTCACTCGCTCTCTCTCTCTCTCTCTCAATTGGAGAGAGGCCTTGTGTCAGAAATTCCGGTTGTTAAATGGTAACTGACCTTGACCAAAAAATGAAAAAAAAAAAAAAAGAAATGCTAACTGACGAACTAAGAAAAAACATGAGAATTCAGCCAAAAGAAAAAACATGAGAAATTTCCATTGGACTACACTAATTGTCTTCAATTAGAAACGTCCATGGAAACCAAAAATTAAAAACACTAACCGATGTGACAAGATTGGTTGTGCTTCGACTAATTATCAGTCCATTGCTTTGTATTCAATGTTATATGTTTCAAACGGATGGTTGTCATCTAATAGATGGAGACGTGATTTAATATTTAATTATTCTTTCGAGATCTCTGCTCTAATACTACTAGATATGTTATGAGAGTTTGTTGTTTTAAAAACTTAAGCTAATAGGTGGAGAGAGATCATATGGATATAAATAGCATATATGACTCGTTGTCAAGCGATGTGAGACAATAGTTCACCACTTCCTCTCACATGCAAGCCGAATAACGAGCGGCACATGGAATTTGACATATGGGTGGTGGATGCATATTCGCGAAAGGGATAGCACTAACTTTGATACCATGTTAGAATGTCAAACTCAAAAATTTAAATTGTTAAATGAATGCATTTTTTTAATATTTAATTGTTCTATCAATCAATATAAATATTTTTATAAAGGTTTTGTTTATCGATTATAGTCTTCCTACGATCGGATTAAAACTGGGTTGTTAATAGAGACGTTGAATCTTGAATAATCACTACAAAAAGTTGTCATGGCTTTCCATGTTCTTAACTTTAGCTAGTTGGAATAAGTTTATTATTTATTATGGATACTTAATTTTATTTTATCATGACGAAACTCCTTTCCTTTCATGCTTTCATGAAATACTGTTTGCTTAATAGTTTCGATTTTACATAGAAGTTATATAGCCTAAGTAAGTATCAAACTTTTTATTTGTGGGCAGGTTTGATTTTGACGAGACGAAATCAAATCAAATTGTTGTCGGTTTGTTCTAAATTGTGATCTTGTTAATTCGGTAAAGCATTGAGTCACAAATTCTTCCACACCAGTTTGTTCGGCTTGGGCTGCAAGTACCTCTAGACCAAACTGAATCAACCATTAACATATCCAATCGACTTGAAGGTAATATTTGGCAGCATAGAAGCACCAAGTCAGCCGTCTAAAGTCAACTCCAAGAAAAGAGAAGCACACGGATATGACGGCCAATTGCTACGTCATCGATCGACATCAGCATCGCCAAGGTACAGTGACGTCCCTTCCCACGATGTTGTCCCATCAAGAATTAATCAAGAACGAGCCAAAGTCACCAGATTGGTTGGCAGAAACGACAATGTTAAGGTCGTTCGTTTGTCCACCAAGGAACGCACGGAGGAACAAAGTACGGAGTAATTTCATGGAACCACTCTCTGTTGGACTCTATTTTGACTTCTATGCGAAGCAAAAGTTAAGCAGAGATTCGCGTAAAACATAGTTAGTTGGGTAAATGAATAATATTTTATCATGTCATTTTTTATTATAATTTAGGGACATGAGCATGGAAACTCGGCTGTCTGGAGGATCATGAGATACCCTATAAATCTTATGAACCGGTTAAGCTCAAGTCTTTAACCTGTATAGGTATCATGAGATACCCTATAAATCTTATGAACCGGTTAAGCTCAAGTCTTTAACCTGTATAGGTATTCTAATCCAGAGAAGTTTACATATTTCTCCATTCTATGTGCTCGTGAATTCTTTTGACGTCCTCATATTAAGTCACCCCTTCTTGATTGATACGATGCTTTATACCGACATTCTCCCTTTCAAGCACTCTAACCGAAAAACTGAAAATTGGCTAGAAATACTATCATACATGATGTTTGCATAGTTGGCTCTTGATCGGTTCGGAGAGTTAGTTATGTGTTGAGAATTAGTTGGCTAAAAATACAGTCATAGATGCTTCCATTGTTGATTTCTTCTGCAAACGCTAAATTCTTGTGAATTTTTTGCAGCTTATCAGCTGGTTTGTTCATTAGTTACTTGCATCAAAATTAGCTCACTTCCCATCGATAGAGAGTTGACCCTGGAGAAACTTTTCTGTGTCGAGGGATACTAAATTTTTTCACTAGTTTCTTTGGGTGACTAATACACAAAGTAGCCTCATTAGTCATTACCATCATGCTACAGAGATTGGGAATCAATCCCAACTGAGTTTCTTTAATTTAGTACAGAAACGGCTCACAAAAATCCACTTGCTCACATAGACTGTGTTCTCAAGTTCTCTTCCTTCCATTCCCTATTTACCTTGTCAATAAAAGCTTCAATCCTTCTTCTCAATTCATCGCCGTCGTTGTCATTATCACTTTCGCCATCATCATCGTTATCATTTTCACCCTTGCTGTTGTAGCTCCCGCCTTCCTTTTCTAAGTTTTCACACACGCACAACTGCATAACCTCCGGCCACGTCTCCTCATCCTCTGGTGGCTGCTTAATGTCTATTCTCTGCTCATCTGACACACCGTCGTGGGTGACAACTGTAAGCTGTAGCTCGCTTCTCTCGTCGAAATCCAAGCTGGGTTTTGGGGACATGAGGATGATGACTATGAGTAGATTGCAGAAACAGAAGACGACGAGAGAGTTGGATGCCGCCTGAGCTAGCAACTCTGCGTCGAGATCCAACATTGCTACGAGAAAAACTCGGAACAGAAAGGAAAGGAGAATGAAAGGGGAAAACGCTGATCAAAATGTGAGGGCAGATGATCGGTTCCGAGGCCTTTTTATAGCTTCTGTGATGGAGAAGTGCGGTGGGGAAGCTTTCCTACCATAAGCTGTTGACCTGGTAAAAGAGGTGAAGTGTGAAAGCTACTGCGAATTGGGATATTATACGCTTGCTTTGCTAGAGCGTTTACTACTATTTGTGAAGCTTCTCGCTAGCTTGGCCATCGAAGTTTTCTCCATTTTCAAATATAAATTTCATTGTCTGGAGAGAGACCCCACGCGCAGTACAATTCTGCAACTACCTTGTAGCTTCTAATGTCCTCAAGATGACATAACTTATTTTTAAAAAAAATTCAGAACTTCTTTTTTTAAATTACAAAAATCGTTCATCTTAGCGTCGTCCGTACCACGTAAGATGGCCGGCGTACCCGCTTGCAATTTCTAGCGAAAATTGACTGAAATGCTCTATTGGCAAATCATCAAAAGGTTTAGGACTTAATTGGCAAAATTAAAAACTTTACAATTGAATTGTCTGCTGTACAATCGGTTTAAGAATTTTTTGATAATTTTCCCCTATAATAGTTGACTTTAATTAGAATTGTCCATGGAAGGCAAAAACTGAAAAACCGAACCATTTTGGTTATGGAAAGTGAAAGTCATTTCGTTGAGTACGAGATCGATTCACACCTCGTGGCACGCTTACACCTCTTACCTTTCTAAGTTATGTTTAAAAACCTCATCCGAGAACTAAACCAACAAGATCGGTTATGCTTCAGTTTGCAAAAATTATTTATCGCCCCATTGCTTTGGTTTTAGTGTTTATGTTTGAAATTGATAAAATCAAACCAAATTGAGAAATGTGGGAAAAGTGCCAAAAAAGTCTTAAACCTTTTGCATTAATGCCAATTTAGTCCTAAACCTTTTTTTGTGCCAATTCAGTCCTAAAATTTTAAAATTGGTGCCAATTTAGTCATAAACCTTTTATTTTTGTGCCAATTTAGTCCTTCCGGCCAATTTTGACCGGAATTTACTGACGTGGAAGCCTGCCGGTTGGCAGCTGATCACCGGCGCCGACGTGACGCTGACGTGGACAACTTAATTAATATTTTAATATTTTTGAATTTTTCTGCATTTTTCCTTTTTTCTTTTTTTTTCCACTTTTTTTCTTCTTTTTTTTTCTCTCCCTCTTCCTCTGGTAGAGGCCGGCGAGCTCGACCTCGACCTCGTCGGCCACTGGCGAGGGTAGGCTCGCCCTCACCAACCACCGGCGAGGTCGAGCCTCGCCCGACGCCTCCGGCGAGGGCTCGAGCCTCCGGTGAGGGCGAGCTGCCCTCGCCAGTGGCCGACGAGGTCGAGCTCGTCGGCCTCTGGCCGAAGGAAGGAGGAGAGAAAAAAAAAAAAGAAGAAAAAAAGTGAAAAAAAAAGAAAAAAGGAAAAATTCAAAAAATATTAAAATATTATTTAAGTTGTCCACGTCAGCGCCGGTGACCGGCCGCCGGCCGGCAGGCGTCTACGTCGACAAATTCCAATCAAAATTGACCAGAATGACTAAATCGACACAAAAATAAAAGGTTTAGGACTGAATTGGCACCAATTTAAAAGTTTTAGGACTGAATTGGCACTACAAAAAGGTTTAAAACTAAATTAGCACCAATGCAAAAAGCTTAGGACTGAATTGGCACCAAAAAAGGTTTATGACTAAATTGGTACTAATGCAAAAGGTTTAGGACTTTTTTGGCACTTTTTCCCGAGAAATGTAGTTAGTAAACTTGTTGTCTTATTGACTAATGAATTTCATAGTTTAGCATATAGCCGTGGAAGTCTTTTTTTAAGAATTCTCACAATCGTATTAAAAGTCTGTTGTTGATAGATATTGAATCTGGAACATTCAACATAAACAGTTGTCATGCTCTCTCAACTTGAGCTAGTTAAATTTGATATCTTTCATCTGATGGATATTTAATTTGATCTAATCACAATTATACTCCTTTCCTTTAATGATTAGTGTATAGCCTAAGCTAACTGTTAAACTTCGTTCTTATTCGCACATCGACTCGAAACCAAGTTATCAGGTCAGTTTGTATTGTGATCTTATTGATTCGATTCGAATTCGGGATTTTTTTGCACCAGTTCGTTCAGTTTGCGCTGAAAGTTCCTCTAGACCAACCCAAATCGTGCCATTAACATGTCCAATCGACTTGCAGGTAAATATTTGGCACTATGACAACGCCAAGCTAGCCGTTTAGGTCAACCCCATCACCTCCCAGAAAAGAGAAGCACGCGGATATGACAATCGATCACCACTTCATTGATCGACATCAGCATCACCAAGGTATAGGGAAAAGTGTCAAAAAAATTCTAAACCTTTTACATTAGTGCCAATTTAGTCCTAAATCTTTTTTTTGTGCCAATTTAGTCCTAAACCTTTTTTTGTGCCAATTTAGTCCTAAACCTTTTTCATTGGTGCCAATTTATTCCTAAACCTTTTTTTGGTGCTAATTAAGTCCTAAACCTTTTAAATTGGTGTCAATTCAACCCTAAATCTTTTATTTTTGTGCCAATTTAGTCCTTCCGGTCAATTTTGATCGGAATTTGCTGACGTGGACGCCTGCCAGCCGGCGGCCGGTCACCGGCGCCAACGTGGCGCTGACATGGACAAATTTAATAATATTTTAATATATTTTTTAATTTTTTTCTCCTTTTTTTTTGTCCCCCCCTCCTTGCTCTGGCTGACGAGCTCCACCTCGCCGGCCACCGCCTTTGCCAGTGGCCGGCGAGGTCGAGCTCGCCGGCCAGAGCAAGGAGTGGGGGACCAAAAAAAAAGGAGAAAAAAATTTAAAAAAAGGAAAAAAATAAAATTTCAAAAAAATATTAAAATATTATTAAATTTGTCCACGTCAGCGTCGGTGATCGGCCGCCAGCCGGCAGGCGTCCACGTCAGCAAATTCTGGTCAAAATTGACCGGAATGACTAAATTGGCACAAAAATAAAAGGTTTAGGACTGAATTGGCACCGATTTAAAAGGTTTAGGACTTAATTGGCACCAAAAAAAGGTTTAGGACTAAATTGGCACCAATGCAAAAGGTTTAGGACTAAATTGGAACCAAAAAAAGGTTTAGGACTAAATTGGCACTAATACAAAAGGTTTAGGACTTTTTTGGCACTTTTCCCCCAAGGTATAGCGACATCCCTCTCCCATGATGTTTTATAGTTGAGAATTGATCAGAATGCGTGAAAGACACCACCGGATAGGCTGGCAAAAACAACAGTGTTAATGTAGTTCAGTTGGAAGGCCGTTTTCAATGACCTTTCCTTGTCCACCAACTAGCACGGGGAGGAATAGGGTGCGGGTTAATTTCATGTTGTTGACACCTATAATTGATTAGGTTGTCAACAACCGAAATAAATAAAATAATAGACATCAAAGGATGGCGTAGCCTATACGAAACAGTTGGGAGATACTAGCAGGAAATTTGAAATTAAGAGAGCTTGACAGTGAGCGCCGAAATTGTCGACGAAAATTGTCATCGAGAAAGTCGACAAGGAAAAGGACAGGCATCAACCACAACGATGGTTCCTACTTTGGGAGGACAGATGTCAAGCCAGGAAGAGCTCGATGACGATTCCTATGTCAAGCCAGGAAGAGCTCGACGACGGTTCCTGCTTCAGGAGGACAGATGTCAAGTCAGGAAAAGCTTAATGATGGTTCCTACCTCGGGAGGACAGATGTCAAGCCAAGAAGAGCTTGACGACTGTTCCTGTTCCTGCTTCGGGAGGACAGGTGTCAAGCCAGACGGAACTCGACAATGGCTGCCATCCCGAGAAAGACAGGTGTCAAGCCAAGAAGAGCTCGACAACAATTCCTACTTTAGGAGGACATATGTCAAGCCAAGAAGAACTCGACGACGGTTATCATCCTAGAAAGGATAGTTGTCAAGACAATACGAGCTCAATGATGGTTACTGCCTCGAGAAGGACAGGTGTCAAGACAATACAAGCTCGATGACTGTTACTGCCTCGAGAAGGATAGATGTCAAGACAATACGAGCTCGATGACAGTTATTGCTTCAAGGAAAACAGGTGTCAGACGGGATGAACTTTATGACGGTTGTCACTTTGGACAAAGGATAAGATCAATGGAAGTTGACGGACATGTGTTATTAGGTGGACGGTGAAGATGAGATCGACGGTGACCATCGAACGCGGTATCAAAGGCGGTTACTAAACTCACATTATAAATAGTACCTAGCTACCAGAAGAAAACCCCCCACACATATAAACCAAAATGCTGTCATTTTATCTTTACTTTTCAGTATCGCACTTTATCTTTCCATAGCTATAGCTGTTCACTTTCTAAGTCAGAAGCATTGTAATACCACATCGATGAACTCCGGACGCCGCCAGTCATTGGACGGACTTGTCTAATTTGTTTATGAATATAAGTCGAACTTTGTCATTGTACGAAATTTGAGTTGTTAATCCAGACAATTAAACTTTTTGTTCACGCTCTCCTGTCTGGAATTAGACCTAGAACCCAGTCCCCTTTCGATAAAAAATTGAAAAATGACTTTCGGTGAATAATATTTCGCCGCGGGAACATTTGCAGCGAAACACATGTAAGTATGTAACCACTCACTGTTGGGCGTCCTCCTCTACATGCTCGTAGAGGAAGAGTCATGTTGACTGTTTCCCCATATGAACGTGCAAAGCCAAGTTCACTTGGCACGAGTCCATGACCTCCACATTTGAAAACAAGGAACGATTGATGGTCATTACGATGGCGGTATCTTGTTAATGTAGTAGGCTATGCTTGGAGTTCCTCCTTTCGACTTGTGGTAATTTTGAAGTCTCGCTTTTTAAGATGGGACGGATAAAACGTCAACCGTGTTATCTTCGAATTTGTGCGCAATTAGGAGACGGAGATATCCTCCCTTGCCAAATGAATTAAATTTGTCCACGCGGCAAGGGAGATGTTTAACCAGTTGTGTCCCAGCATACGTGAAAGCAATCTCGATCCTCGGCAGAATCCGAGTACAGTCTTGAATTGTTGAGTCGGTCTCCTCTATCTCGGACACTACGGTGTGCACGGAGACTGTCTGCTTCTTGGTTTCACTATTTCGCGAACCACAATTTGTATCGATTGGCCTTCCGTCTGAGTCTGATCATACTGTAATTGAAGCTGAGAGTATCTCTCTACTTTACTTAATGTCAAGGGGATGGTCATTTGGCTATTATCTATGGACAAAGTGAGAAATTCATTCCATACATATCTGATGTTTCCATCCTTCCATATGATAACCCACAACAAGTCCATCTCAAGGCATTCATATATGTATGTTTGCATGATGTTTCGCCGTCCAGGGATGTAGTGAAGATCTGTAGTCATGACGCATTCGGAGCAAACCTATATATGCTTAACCTAGAGTCTTGTCAATTTAGCTGCTCGAGAGGATAAGTAGACCTCTAGCAGAAAAGTGAAAATAGGAGACTATCCGATAATGAAGATCAAAGGCTTCCCACTGGGGACCTCTTAAACGTTAGAATAAGAATGTTCAGTGCACTCTAAGTAAAGAATGTTTCGTATGGGCCTTGGTCATTATTCACAAGCCCTTAGTCCATACTCGGCCTAGGCTTAAGCCCCAGATTGGCGAGCCTGTTGAAGCTGCACCAGTGAATAACTAGCTAGATAAAAGCACCTTAGAGTGGCATCTGGTTCACGAGAACTACTACAAGCATATTCGATTTCGTAATCGCTGAAGAAGAGATGGCATTTCAATCCCCAGTCTTTAATCAGATAAACAAACTGGTCTTTGACACGGCAATTCATATAAGTCTGGGTAGACTTAAAGATTTATATTAAGATGAACAAGCTTGGACGACAAGTTAGGCCCGCTATACAATCACTTCTATTATCGACCAGTGCATGGTGTTCGGCAAAATGCATAGGATTCCATGTGAAACTCTTTTAAAAAAAACCGAAACTGAAAAGTTAATTGGCTTTGAAATATGGCACCGTGAG
Organism: Syzygium jambos; assembly: GCA_031216235.1. Lineage (NCBI taxonomy): Eukaryota > Viridiplantae > Streptophyta > Magnoliopsida > Myrtales > Myrtaceae > Syzygium > Syzygium jambos. The sequence continues at coordinate 26,062,148 of CM062230.1, forward strand.
AGAGGAGAGAGTGTGTCACTCACGAAGCTAGAACATCTCATTTGGCTTATATTCAAGCTTACCCAGGTTTATAACTCGTGCTATTCATGCGTATCTTCGACAAGAAAGAATCTGGGATGGTCAAATGACCAAACCAAAGAAGCTCAGAAAGGAGAGCCCAGCGAAATATAGCACGCGACTTCGAAGCTGAGTTTGATGGTCACCAGAATTACATATTTTAAATGCCTCGACGATCTAAGAACTCTTAAACATCATCTGTATCAATAGACAATGTTCCCAAGAAGAATATAAACAAGCAGGCATTTAAGAGGATACTAACAAGAACTGATGATACAGAAGGCAGAAAAGAAAATGAGCGGCGACAGAGAAGAGATAAGAGGGACAAAAGACCAAAACACTGCTGAGAAAAAAAGATGCCCAGCCAGCCAGACATAAGCGCAGAACTGCAAAGGCAGATGGACAAAAGGGTACGAGCGAACAAGAGGAGAAGAACAGAGAGCAAAAGAAGCTGAAGCAGATGGAATAAAGAGAGAGCTATGGTATATTACGTATGCGTAGGGCTCCTTTTGTTAAAGCGATGATGAAGTAGAAGAGCGATGGCAGAGATTTTTAAATAGCGAAAGCTGACAGCATCTGTATCATCTGCCACGAGTGTGGAAGATGATGTTCTCGAGGTGGGGAAGAGGGGGGGGAAGCGGAGGTGACGTGATTCAAAAGCACGCGCACTCCGATACCAAACAAAAGAACCCGCAGACCCCTCCTCCGAGCTCGCAGCTTTTGTGCCCACAACAACAACTGTTCAAACGAGCTGAGGAAGAAAAGGAATGGTCCATCTATGGCGCCCATCGTCCCGGGCACCGTCGTCCCTCTTGTCAGAGAAACCCTTGGCCCTGGTTCAAATGGAATCACGACCAGACTTACGTGAAGGGTCCATCAGGTCCTCACACGATACGGTGAATCGAGTCCATGTAATAATTTGCCCTCTTATCATAATTGATCATAAATCAATTCATTCTCATCGTAATTCAATGTGAAGTGCTACAAAATGCGATTATTGTGATTCTTTTATCGATTTTATTGTAAATGAATTTTTATCTATCGTAATTCGCAATTCTTTTCATAAAACAATTTTTTACGATCCTCTATATTGAAGTCGTAATACAATGGACTGACTTACCACGGTATATGATATGAGGATGTTGTGGCACCATAGATACATCCAAAAAGAGAGGGCCCTACAGTGGTAGAAAAACTTAGTATGAACCTGGATTTTTGAATAATACGAGCCCCTAACAAGATTGATGTGATAAAGATTCACTCGGCCTATCCAGGACGACCCATGGTCTAGGCAAGAACATTCTCTTCTACGGTCCCCATCCTGATCATAACACGTCGTAGCCTGTATGGTTTGTCATAATTCCAATGCACACAAAATCCAATTAGAGCGTATGAACATATTCAATTGAACTTACATTTATCATCTTAACATTGTTAAAATAGAAGCCAAATAAAAAATATTAACTGTTTTTTGTCTTGTCACTTATGTGACATGGGATCTCTTTGTGTGTCGTCGACATTTTTGCGCCCATGCCTTTAAAGAGAAAAGCAAAGCCAAAGCTTTTAACCCAATGATCATTAAGATTCTCCATGCTCATTCAAGGCCTTGAACTGAATCATTGAATATTCATTTTCCACGGTGCTCGTTCTACACAGCATGAATATGCGTACTTAAATGGATCCATCACGTACGCATGGAGACCGGAGACTGTTGCATCCTGTCCCGACCTCAAGACATGTCGGGTCTTACGACAACGCCAGGACTGTCCAGCCAACGACGTGCGATTTCGTCGGTGGTGTTTGTTGGGAGCATATTCAAATCACTCTCCTCAGTCAGCATCAGGTCAAACTCAAAAGAGCCTTAAAATTCCTGTCCGGTTCTGCAGCATCTTCTCCTGGGACGATGGGGTTTTCACGGGATCGTGTTTCACAGCTATCGGTGAACTTATGCCAGTAAAGCTTACCACAAAAGCACGAAGACCCTCATTTTTATGAAGGATATGGTCTGAAAAGAGAGAATTTTATTCTTTCGTGAAAGGCCAAAAAGCAACTAAACTTGTCAATCTTTTGATGCATCTGTATGGAAAAAGCATAATCCTTGAGCCCCTTTTGTTATCTTTCTTAAAACAAGATCAACATCAAGATCAAGATGGGGGGGTTTAGCAGCGGCACTGGCGACTCTGCCAGGCACAGCTCTCAGGATTGAAAAGCACAATTCCACCACGTGCTTCCTCTCCTCTCCACCGTTGCCTTGATCCACTTTCTTGCCTCCTCCTTTGACCAACCGCTTCCATGGGCCACAGGAAATGGCAAAAAAATGGACAATACATTATGGAATGGGACAAAAAATTGCACTCCCAATGTGATTAATTACTTTTAACAATTTCATATGCCTATCCAAACATCCCAAATCCCACGTTGATTGAGAAAAGACCTTGTTGATGAATATTGAGTAATTCATTAGTAAACACTCACCCAAATCGACACCGCTTTAAGTAATTCCTTAGAAGGCTCTTTTTAGGACTTGATGGGTCATGAGAAGTCAAATTCGCAAAACTAAAGTTATCACATTGAAAATATTATGGAAAGATAACTTTAGAGATACGAAAGTCGTTTTCGGACAAGTGTTTATGTATATGAACATAACATGCTATTTTTTTAATCAAACACGATGCACTAATTATAAATTGATCTTTTTCAAGTCATCCCTACAAATGAATTTTATAAATGAGTGATACCACTGGGATCTTAAATTATGCCGACCGTGACAAAAATATCTAAACTTTTCTTTTGTATCACTAAAATCTTAAACTATATATGCCTACCGTGATACCGGTGTCTCAAACTTTTTGTTTTGTTGTATCATAAATATCTCCAAATTATACCCACAGTGACACAAAAGTTCAAAGCTTTTTGTGTGAGATAGTGGGTATTTTTGTCACATTGGTACAAGTTTAGGAGTTTTAATGACACAAAAAAAATTTGGAATATCGGTATAACTGTGGACATAATTTAAGATCTTCAATAGCATTTTCCCTAAGATTTTCAATAGCATTTTCCCTTCTATAAATAAGCTCCTAGTATCCAATCATCATAAGAGAAAACTCGATAAGTAAAGAAAAAGTATCGTACGGTCTATACAGATCAAGTAAAACTAAATTCATCTCCACCGTCGATCACGTGGTCCGACGAGAAGATCCTATAAAAATCCATCACTTGAATGGTCAATATTATTGCGCGAGTCTAATTCACGTGAACATGGTACATGTGATGTGAGTCCATAAATAAGAATGAGCGTCCAAACACATGCCCCCAGTGAATTAGTCTCCTTCTCTCTATATATTTCCTTGCTTTGAAACGCCAACCACCCTCCCCAAGAGTGCCCACAACACACAACTCCATGGACCCCCCCGCCTTCCACCGCCACACCCGCCGGCAGCTGGAGCTAGCGAACGCGGGCGGATCTCAGATATTGGAGAGCCCGAAGGAGCCGATGGAGTTCCTGTCGAGGACGTGGAGCGTGTCGGCGCTCGAGGTGTGCAAGGCGCTCGCTCGTCACCATCACCGTTCTTCTTCTCCTCCTCCTCCGACCTCCGTCGCCCCTCCTTCCTTGACTTCTTCCAAGTCTGTCAACGTCTCCTCATGCGCGACTCCGACGATCAAAGAAGAGCTAATGATCGACGAAGAGCCCGTCATCGAGGACTTGGCGAGCTCTCTCCCTTCGAATCATCGCTTCTCGTTCAACTCCACCGCCACTTCGCAGATCGTTCTCGAACGCATAATGTCACAGTCGGTGAGTACTGGGATGCTAAACACTGCATTCTAGTTAGTTACTTTTGATCTATTGCAACATTTATGTGATTGTCTTTTACTAGAGAACTTCACAGAAGAAAAAAAGTTGCAGCTTGGATGGAATGTGATCACAAGCACGTAAGAATAGTTACTACAGATAGATTATAGCCAATCTGGTCGTGTTAGCTTAAATTTTTTTGGAAAACGGTTTGGCTGACACGGTATCAAAGCACACGCCATTGGGTCGAATTCAGACATTGCCTTTTGTATTATTTGTTCTGGCTATTATTCATGTTATGTCGGTCGTTCCTGTCTCCATTATATGCTTGACTTGACTACGTGCGTAGGTTGTGTGGCAGATAACGAGCTTTAGATTCCATATATGTTTACGGTCTTTTTCAGTTAAGTGATGAAAGATTCATCTACTATATGTACTGTTGCATTCGAGCTCAGAGCTGAAGAGTTTCGGTTCTACACGTTTGTATAAGAAAGCTGCATCATGATCAAATAGCTTTGGTTTTCAAGTGGGTATGGAAATTTGCAGGAGGTGTCGCCGTTGACGTCCGGGAGGCTTTCTCATAGCAGTGGCCCGCTGAACGGCGGAGGCGGTTCTTTGGCGGAGGACAGCCCTCCCGTTTCTCCTCCTGATGACTTTGACGACATCGTTAAGGTCTCTCTCTTTCTCCCTCTCCCGTCAACACAGTTTTGTCATTTGTCTTTTCCGCTGCTTTTAATTGCGGAGATTCTTTTTTTTTTTGTGGGAAATCTTTTTTTTTTTATAGTAGATCATCTGCTAAGAGTTTGTAATTAGATTACTCCCCCTTAAATTAGATTAGATATTCGAGGGATATAATCTTACTCTTAAATTGGAGATGTAAAGGGTGAATCACAACCGTTGATTTTGTGGGTCTCACATGAGCCTGTCATATAAATATCACAAGATTAATAATTTTCATGCAATAGGTCCACCGAGTAGTTTTCCTTTATAAAAGGGTTTTATACATTGGATTTACTTTCTGTACTGGTAGTGCTGTAATTAGTTACTAAAAATGAAAAAAGCACGAACGTCGCTCTTTGAATTTTTCGTTCAGAAATAAGGTTTGCGGTTTGCCACCTTCGGTAGACGAAATAAGTCAATCTCTATAAAGTCTATGAAAGTAAAAAAAAATTGGTCAGTCGAGTTGGCAAGATGACTGAGACTTTGCATGGTAATAAAAGCGCGATGTCCCCCAAAATCTCAGAGTCTATTGTCCAAGAACACAACTTCTTGCGAGAAGTCATGTAATTCATCATGAATCGTTTGCACCCAGCGCGGATGACCCGGCTTCAATCTGATTAGAGATGTTTACTTTCTGTGTGATGCGCGAAAACGAGCTCAAATACCATTTAAGTGTGACATGGAAAAGAGGGAAAGGAATTCTATAAGCCATCTGATGTTTCGGTAAATCTTGAGCCGCTGTGTTCTAAACAGACATAAGCATGCTGCTACTGGTACAATAACACTGAACGCATTTCTCGTCATTCATTTGTTCACGAGCCAGAAAACAAGAACCATATTCCTAGACACTGACATGTTTTCTAACAATCAAAATCACTTGTCAAAGTGTTCCCGGATAAATGCAGTAATTGGTGTTTCTAATACCAAGTCAGTGCTTTTCTTAATTGATTACCGTCTATAACGATGGCAGTTCTTCCGCACCCACAACACTCTGCAACCATTATTCACAGGCAGCCGTTCCGTCGCTGCCACCAGTGTCACTACTCCGGGCGGGGGGAGAACAGTTGGGAGGTGGTTGAAGGACAGGAGAGAGAAGAAGAAAGAGGAAGCCCGAGTCCAAAATGCGCAGCTGCATGCTGCCGTCTCCGTCGCCTCGGTGGCGTCGGCAGTAGCGGCGATCACAGCAGCTACAGCAGCCTCCTCTTCTTCAAGAAAGAATGAAGAAACAGCGAAGACCGACATGGCGGTGGCATCGGCAGCGACACTGGTGGCGGCGCAGTGCGTGGAGGCCGCCGAGGCCATGGGAGCCGAGCGCGATTATCTGGCTTCTGTTGTGAGCTCCGCTGTCAATGTCCGTTCGCACGATGATATCACGACTTTAACTGCTGCTGCAGCAACAGGTACTGCTGACTCTTTCTGAAGATCATGAACTTAAAACAGCTTCATCATGTTAAGGTTAGACCGGTGCAATTAACTGCATCGTCACGAATCCGAAGGGCGCTCCAATTGGGTAGTTCTCAGATCATATACACGAGCACCAATTTAAGCTTGATCATGTACGAATCATGGAATCATTTGGATTGGTTAGGACAATGAATGCAAGATGACGTGCAAAAGAAACACGTTCCATACGTAAAATAATCAACAATTGAGATTACTGATGCTCAATAATTCTTTTCAATAGAAGCTATTTTAATCTCAAGTTTATACAAGTGCTTACGCAGTATGGGGCTTTTGTCCTTGCTGAGCAGCTTTACGTGGAGCGGTGACCCTTAAGGCTAGAGCGACGAAGGAGGTGTGGAATATTGCAGCGGTGTTGCCCGTGGAAAAGGGTGTCGGAATCGGATGCAGCGGTAAAGCTAATAGAGGCGCCAATCATCCTAGCTTCGGCAATAGTGGCGAACTTGTTGTGGCTGGAGATAACTTTCTTGGTGTCTGCATCCAGGAATTTCTTGCCAAGGGAACCGAGCTTCTGAAGCGCACCCGTAAAGGTACTTTTCGAATCTGGAAATCCGGTGAAGATGATACTGGGGAATCATTAGCATATTGATTGAATCTTTGCGGCGCAGGTGATCTTCACTGGAAAGTTGTGGCTGTCTATATCAACCAGACCGGCCAGGTTTGTGTTGCTCTTTTCGAGTGTGTTTTACCTTGTGTACTGTAATTGTGAGAAGCCCCTAGTCTTGTTTTATCATGATTTGCACCTTGATTCTAGGACAAGTAAAGAGCTACAAACACGAATTAAATCTACCGGTCCCAGGATCTAGTTATGGTTTTGTCATTGTTCAATGGAACTGTCTATAGACGGTGCTACAGTCGATCCAATGCCGGACAGCGTGCATAATATAGTTGACTTTTAGTAAATCGGGATTTTCTAAAGGGTTAGATTCTTGAACTAATTGGAGGAAATTATGACCAATGTCCAAGAGTTTTCGCCGATACAGGATTTCTCCAGTTTCGTCATCAGATTGTATCTTCATCTGAGTTTGACGCCTTTTTCAGGTTATCCTGAAGATGAAGAGCAAACGTGTTGCTGGAACCATAACCAAAAAGAACAAGAGTATGTCTCTCCTGCATCAGATGTCTCGAGCATTTCCTGATCTCAATTCTCAATTCTATTAGATCCAGAGAAGAATGAACATCAATTTAGAGAACAGGGTAGATTGTACAACATTGCATAAGCCATATTAACTATTCCCTTTGCTGGAAAATCAGATGTCATCGTGGAAGTGTACGCGGATGTGCCAGCTTGGCCTGGGAGGCACATCTTTGATGGCAGCGAGCAACGGCGCTACTTTGGACTCAAGACGGCAACACGGGGTGTTGTGGAGTTTGAATGCAAGAATAGACGGGAATACGAGATCTGGACACAAGGTGTATCGAGGCTTCTGTCTATGGTCGCTGAAAGAAACAGCACTTCTTGAACTCAGTTTGCATGTTCACTGTGGGAAGCCTTTGATCTTCATTATAAGATGCTCCTTTTTTCACTTTTTTGCTTGAGGTTTACTTATCCTCTCAAGCAGCTGAATTGGCAAAGACTCTAGGTTAAGCGTATATAGGTTTGCTCTGAATGCGTCGTGTCTATGGATTTTCACTCCATCCCTGGACGGCGAAACATCATGAATACATGCATATATGAATGCCTTGAGATGGACTTCTTGTGGATCATCTTATGGAAGGATGGAAAATTTCAGATATGTATGGAATCTCACTTTGTCCATAGATAATAGCCAAATGACCATCCCCTTGATATTAAGTAAAGTAGAGATATGCTCTTGGCTTCAGTTACACCATATGATCGACTCTGCAATGCGAATTGCGGTTTGTGAAATCGAGAAACCAATAAGTAGACCTTCTCGGTTCGTGAAATTGCAAAACCAATAAGCAGACATTCTCCGTGTGCGAGATAGAGGAGACCGACTCAACGATTCAAGACTGTACTTTAATTCTGCCGGGGACCGAGATTGCTTACACATACGCTGGGACAGAGCTAGTTAAACACCTCCCTTGTCGTGCGGAGATGATTGATTTGGCAAGGGAGGGTATCCGTATCCCCTAATTGCGCACAAATTTGAAGATAACACGGTTCATGTTCTATTCATCCTGTCTAAAAAAGCGAGACATCGAAATTACCGCAAGTTGAAAGGAGGGAAAAGAAAAAGAACTCCAAGCATGGCCCACATTAGCAAGATACCACACCATCGTAATGAACAACAATCGTTCCTTGTCTCGTGACTTCGCTTTTCAAATGTGGAGGTCATGGACTCGCTCCAAGTAAATTTGGCTTTTGCACGTTCATACGGGGAAACAGTCAACATGACTCTTCCTCTCCGAACATGTAGAGGAGGTCGCCCACCTCGTCAAAATCAGCAAAGCTCTCCCTTTCTCTTTCTTTTCTTCCTTTGTTAAATATAAAAGGAGAAAAAGAGACCTGAAAAATTAGCCCGGGATTTCCAGCGAAGGGGGAAAAAGTACACGTTACCATCGATATCATCGTGTCCGCAATCATGTGCTGTAGCGATTCCTATCAAGAATTGCATCTGGGTGGCCTTTAATGTGGGCAAAGTTAAGTCCAGCTTATGATACCCCCAGAAGCGCGCTAGGATACAGTTTCTTCACAGGATTGATTCCTTCCTTCCACACTCATTTGACATTAGAAAACAACGCAATCATGTATAAGCCGCAGTCTCCGCCGTCTCTAAACTGAAAATGATCCAATTTGCCCCATTCCCCCAAGACATCTCGGCATTCAAAAAACATTATCCCGTATATATACTTAAAACTCCATGGACAATGCCCTCAAACTTACAAAATGCTGCAATGCATACACATCCAATGTTTGTCATGGAAAGTTGCTACAACGACCAACAACTGGTGTCGGACCAAAAGATGGGTGGGACATGGAATGTATAGCATCAGACGTTCTATACAATCAACATTGACTAGCTGCCCTTTTTTTTAAAATTTGGTATGTTCACTTGGTGGAGGGAGAGATCTAAAACAAGGGGTGCAGAGAGGACATACTCGGATCAGAACAACACTGTCTAGCTATCGGCAGCTCTGAAGACGGTCAACAAAGATAGGAATAGGTTGACAATGTCGAGGTACAGTGCAACTGCAGCCCAGATGTATTCATCATATGAGTAGCGTTTGATCAAATTGTCTGTGTCATATACGATGTACCCACAGAAAATGAGCGATGCTAAACACCCGTATATCATCACAGAGATCCGGCCCAAAGGAAAGAAGATCTGCAGCCACAACCAACACCACCACAAAGAAGAGTTAAACTCCACATAAAAATGTTGTGCAGCAGATGGCTTAACACGCATATTGTTCCACTCATATACCTGTATCATTGCAAACACCATAAGCACAATGATGGCACCAAACAAGAAGGGTCCGAGGAAGTTGAAATCCTGACCCCTCCTAGCAGCCCAGAATGTGTAGAGAGTAAGGCTGACAACTACCGCAGCAGTCAAAATAACAGCTTCCAGTATGACCTTCCCTTTTACCATTCAAAACAGCATAGATGATGAGATTTTAGGAGCTTAATTAACGAGCACAGACATACAAGAAGGTGATACCTCCCCTACAAAGCAATTGCAATGAAAAAGAGGCTCCAAAAGGGAGGAAAAGAAAAAAGAACATAGTAAGACACCATCACCATAATTTTTCAGGAAAATGCGAGAGAGTTTCCCTCGGGCCACTAGTTAAACCTTAATGAATAAAACAACAAGGCAGCCCAATGCACGAATCTACCGCCGCGCAGGGTCTGGGGAAGGGCTGGACCACTTTGGGTCCCGCCATGCACTAGTTAAGTCTCATTAAGTATGCTTTTAAAATATAAAATTATCTATTTTGCGAGTTAACCGTTTTAACTTGTGTACTTCAAATTCCAAAGTATCTCGAAAAGTGCACTGGAGGCACTTGTCTACAAAACCCCTTACTCATATCAAGGAGTCTACTATCTAATCATGGAAGCACACGTACTTATTCAGATGATGGGGCACAAATGCAAAGCCTACCTCTTAAATCTTAAGTTATGATAAAAAAAACACACAATTGTACATGTGGTCGAGCACAAAGCAAAAGGCTATCAGTGCAGCACCACAACTTAATAACAGCTAGTTATCGAGAACTGATCGCTAGCCATTAACCCGTTTGCTCAGGCAGCGTGGCCCCGTCTTTTGCTATACAACGTCGGAATTACTTCATGCGGCTACCACAGTTCACAACCGCCAAATCAGCCCCCACACACCTACTCTAAGCTTCATAAACACAAGCAAGAATCCATCCGTCACACCCCCCCTTAATTCTTTTATGCATTCAATAGGTATGGACATGGATTGCTTGTGAATCTCCTCATCTTGATGAACCGATATATCAGAGAGAATAGTGTTTTCCTGATTACAGAAAACATTTCCATTCTTCCATAGAAATTCGCTATGTAGACTAATCTACCGCTCCATCTGCACTTCAAATTCTCCCTCTTGCGATTCAACTTAATTACGAGCTTTCCTGGAATCAGTATATTATAAATATTCCCAAACATAGCAAAAGCATAAGCCCTATCGGCGCGATTGCATCAAAGATGCCATCTTCATAAGCGCTCGTTGACTCGTTTTGCCCCTTTCCCAGTAAGCAATCGAATGTCGCGAGAAATGAGATCCGAAATCCAAATAAGAGAGAACAAAAGCTCACCACTCGTGAATGCGCACGTCAATCCAATCGCGAACGCCAAGGTAATGGTGAAAATCCCGAGCAGGAGATAGTTCACCGGATGCCGCTGGTGATAATAGTACAACGGACAAAGAACTGCAACAGAAAAAGGCAAAAAAGAAGAAAGAAGAAGAATCAAAACCGTCGCTCAACCGATCAAAGCCCGCACCAATCGACGCGCCGGGGAAAAACCCAACAAGACGAGAGGAATCCACCGCGGGAAAAATCCCCGAAAACGCACCGACGAAAGGCGTGATGATGAGGACGATGTACAGCGCCAGGCCGGCGCCGGTGCTGACGAAGAACTTGGCGATGGGGTGGACGGAGACGACGACGGCGCCGACGGCGATGGTTGCGAGCAGCTGGAGGGCGACGATGGAGTAGATCTTCCGGATGAAGGCCCACCGGAGCTCGGGGGCCTCGAGCATCATCGGGTACAGGGGCCTCGCCCCCGATTCCACGTCCTTCCGGTGCGGTTGCGCCCACATGATCGGGGGTGCCTGCCTGCCTGCCGCCGGGGGAGGATCCCACCTCTCGCGGCGTAGGGACGGGGGATTTTCTCGGCGGAGGGGGAAAGCGCGAGAAAGCGAGAGAGAAAATGAGGGGCGGTTTTCGCGAGAACCGTGTCAGAGAGCGCAGCGAGCGAGCGAAAGAGAGAGGGAGGAAGAAGTAGGGAAATAAGAAGGCGTGTAGAAAGAGCGTTTAACTTTAATTAGGGAAGAAGGAAAGTTCGGGATTCTTCGCGCGGGGGGTTTCCATGCTCTTGAGCGGTGGGGATCCGGAGTGGACACGTGGCGAGTCCTCGGGGACGGCAAGTGGGAGGTCGCGGGCGTCGCGTGAAAAAACGGATTTGCTGAAAATACTTTGAATTTTTAGTTTATTTGACTGATGATTTGCCGAATAACTTCTTGCCGTTTGAAGAGTATTCCCCCATAGCGATTAATATATACCCCATCATTTCGCGAAAAATATTAGCAATTTAGCATGAATCGGATCAATCGCGGAGTGCACTATGGATAATTTGAATGTTGAGAGATCAGCGCGCTATTTAATACGGTATATTAAATTAATGATTGTGATTTATTGCGGCGACGATGAGAATAAACCCTTCACGTCACGGGGTTGGCTGTGGGCGACTTGGCCATTAAGGAGGTTTTCTCTTTTATTTTTCTGGAAATAAAAGATAGTTTGGACTTTGGAATTATTATATTATCGGAATATTCGTAAACCAAACGTGCTCCGGAATGTGGATATTCGTGTGGTGAAAATGCCCGCGGGTCCCAGCTTTTTTGGAATTTTGCACATAAATGCGAATTTCCATCCAATTTCCGCCACCGTTGAAGACATGATCATCGGACAAGACAGCGTGTTAGTGAAGAAATATCAAAACCCATGCCGTCATAATGTCGCCACAATCCGTAGCCAAGGATTTAGGGTGTGCAACCGCATCGAATTTATCCGAAAATCAGATCAACCCACCCGATAAATTGATCTGTTTCATTTTTTAGGAACTGGTTATAATCGGTCAAGTTTTCAATTCTAAGTAAAAATCGACTCGGATTGAGATAATGTAAAAAATAGTAAAAACCCTGGATCATGTTACCTTAACTGGCTACCCAGTCTGTCTCTCACGGTTTCTCTCTTCGCAAGCACCTCCTCAGTCACCATAAGAACGCAACCCAGCTTGTCGCCAGCCTGCATTTTGAAAAAGGCTAGAGTTTGGTCATCTTGACGTTCGTACCATGCATGTGTTTTTTCCGCCTTTTTGGCTCGCCGATCCGGTAAATTTTTTATTTTGAATTGTTTCATTACTACCTATATTATTTTGTTGGAAAAAAATGAAACCAAAAAAAGGAACAAAAAAAACTGGTTCTCGGGTAAACTCTGAAATCGAACCAAAAAAATAGAATCGGTTCCAAAGCAAGGTCTAGAGAAAATAGGGTAGATTTTAGGTTCCAAAAATTGGGAACCAGTTATAACAGGGTTGGTTTCAGGTTCCAGGTCTGGATCCACCCATCCTAAAATCGATCGCCCCTACTAGGATCCATACGTTCGAAATGCTTGATTAGGGTTTTTGCTTTCGATCGAGAAATGGGCCTAGGCCCAAATTAAATTAAGGCTATTGAAGTTGGGAATGGCAAATCCCGGTTTCGTATTCCTTCTGGGCATAAGCGAACGAGTGGGCCTCGAGCCTAGAAGAACGGCCCAATTAAGCTTCTGCACAAGAAATTAACAAAACATGGCGTATAGAAATCTTATTGGCCTATGGCGTGACCGTTGACAGTGGAAAACTGTCTCTTCTACATTTGTTAGTACGTAAATGTGAATTGTGGAATGACATCTAAACGGGATAATTACCAAAAAAAGTCACAAATCTACTGTACGGATGTCAATTCAGTCCTAAATGTTTCAATTTAGTCGATTCAGTCCTAAACATTTTTACATTTGTCAATGTAGCCCTTCCAACTAATTTGGACCAAAAATCACTAACGTAAATGCAGACTGTCCTACATGGCATAACTGATAGGACAGTCAGCTCTAACGTGAACAATTTTTGTAAATTCTTTTCATTTTCTTTGGAATTTTTTTTTAAAAATATAAAAGTTGTCCACGTCAACGTTGACAATACCATATAAGACTACTGGCATCAACGTCGGAGATTTCCTATCAAAATTGACTGAAAGGGCTATATTGATAAATCGTCAAAAGGTTTAGGAACAAATTGGCTAAATTGCAAAGTTTAAAACCGAATCGACATCCATATAATAGGTTTATGATTTTTTTGATAATTTTCCACTAATTAAACTATTGTAACTTTTCTGACGAGAAAAAACCTATTGTGACTTGAGGATTTTTTTATGATTTATGACACGAGCATAGAGGTTCAACTATTTGGAGGTTCATGAAACATCCGACAAGACCTACGAGCCAATTAAATTTAGGCATTCGAGATTGCACGTGACCTGGACTCAAAGCAGTTTGCATGTAATTGATAAGATTTGAACAGGCGACCTTTGATTCCCAAGCTGGAAATTCCCTAACTCCCCAACCAACTACGCCAATTCTAGAGGATGAAATTCTGGTCCGGGCTACTCCTAGCAAAATCATAACTTTAGAAATCACGCAAGCTTTCTATATTTTTAGACAAAAGGACTACATTAAACACCCAAATAGATAAATTTTCTCATTTCCAAAATCAATTGTTCTCGTCTTGTTATGTGTCGGTGTAACCGGTACATTGAGAATAGAAATACCTTTGTAAATGAATATGGTTAACAAGTGTCTCAGGACGACGTGCTAACGAGATGCTAGGTAATTTTATAAGACATACAGCTCAATACTTGTGCAGGTTGAAGGTTGAACCCATCGAAGTCACCAGAACTTGTCAAGCACCCACCGCAATCGATGTCATGCTCATTTAATAGAAGAGGAAAATCACTCCACTTTTGCCCCGAGCCTTGCCCAGCCCAGCCCAGCCCAGCCCACCATGGTAAGTTTGAAATAGGAGGAAGCAAGGATTATGACTCAATCGGCCCATGTTGGTCTCATACATATCTACACTCCTTACCCCCAAAAAGAGGACGATTCATGTCGAATTACGTGTACACAACTCCAACAAGGCGTTAGTTTCGATGACAAGAAAGTATGCTCATCTCTTTGTGACCTTGGGTTCAAGCTTCGTTAGAAGCACAAGACCCAAACACCCCGGATTGATGCAGGAGAGTTATGCCATCGAATTATTGCCCGGGAAGATCAATTAGTCGAGACGTGCAAAAGCCGAAGAGTTCGTATTTGGGAAGATGCAAAACTTGGAATGGGTATAAACGGTCAAAGTTGTCTCTCCGAGGCCCGGCACGGGAAAGGAACGTGACCTCTTGGGACCGCGCGCGCCCAAATTCCCATGCATTTTGTCACTTACATTCAAACCCGGTGCAACCAAAGCTTCCATTCTTTATCTGAACCAAAGAAAAAAAAGCTTCCGTTCTTCTAATTTTCCTTCTTTTTTTTTTAATTTCTTATTCTGTTTTTTTTAATGATATCTTGAAATTGAGTCGCCTATAAAGTGACAGCAAAGCAAATGTGTTGTCCAATTCAGTGCTTCAGTTCTGCTGGGGACAATCCGTAGTGGAATGGAGCCAAAAACGCAGACCTTTGGTGTCCCCCACCCTCAATTAAGCGGTGACAATGATGTATTGGCTGTCGCAACTACATATTATATATATATAAATATTTCAGAAAAATATATTGTTGAAAGACTATAGACACTGATCCTCTAGAGTAATATAAATTGAGAATGTCATGAATATTACTTGCAAATGTGATGGATAGTGCAGATTTAACTTCAGATTTATTCTTTTCTTTTTCTTTTGGGCCACATCGACATTTAGGGAGTGACCCCTAAACTTTTAATTTGTTCATTGTGATCCTTGAACTTTAGTTCAATGTGCAATGTGATCCGTGATTCCTGAAATTTTGATACATGTTCAATTTAATCTTTAAACTATATGAAAATGTTTAATATTGTCTCTGAACTTATATTAATAGAATGCCAATATTGAATATTTTCACATAGTTCAAGAACTACGTTGAACATGTATCAAAATTTCAAGGACCACATTGAACAAGTTAAAATTTTATGAACCACACTGTATATTGAACTGAAGTTTAATGATAAAATTGAACAAATTAAAAATTCATAGCCATTTATGTCATTATCCCTTCATTTTTTTCCTACCCTTTACTTCCTCTTTAAAAATTTTAATAAAGAATCATGTGTGGGTCCATATATTAATATTAGTGCAATTCGAAAGGTTTCAGATATTTCATATCACAACAAAAATGTCAATTTGTGACGGACGCAAATAATGAAGGTGATTAAGAGTCGGAAATATAATAACGGTGGGATGGTGAGAGCTAACGATCAGTGAAGAGGGCGAGGTTCGGGTTTATGGCAACGCTTTTGAAAATTAAGATTTGAAAATATCAGGGTAAGGTTCGCAAGAAATGATCATTTCTTTTAATAGGAGCGAGAATTGGTAATATACTCACTTCAGTTTAAGTGCGAATATATCTTATAAACAAAGAAGGAAAATCACCCATTACAACCTACTCAGAAGAAGTAATTTTACGAGATGTTTTATAATGCGTAAAGTTACAAACGCACTGAAATTATTATACAGTACGGGATACAATGTAAATCCGATATTGTTCTGCTTGAATATATGCAAAAAAAAAAACAAAAAGAGATTATTATAATGGAATCTGAAAATAATGTTATAGTGGGTTTACATCAATTACGTTATAACTGAAAAAGCTTATATATGAAAAGTAGACCACCTGAATAAAGATACTAAAAAAAATGTTGTGTTTAATGATAAAATATTGTTATATACAAGTGACAATTGGCTCTTTTAGATCTTTCATTGACTAATGAAATAAGCTCAAACTGGAAGTATTTTCACCAATTACATGTCTGTTTTGTTCTCGTGCAAATCATTTTAATGCCAAAAGAAAGAGAATTTATTTTCATGTTCGTTAAACACGTGGGAAATGAAAGTTTGGCAAAGCACATGCAATGCCAAGTAAGCTTTTATGGCAAGCAAGTGGCCAGTATAACTAGTCAATTGTAATAGGGCCACATATAGTGTGGCTAACTAGGTAGGAAGACCCACAGGAATAAAGCCCTCCCGAGAATCGGTTGACTCGCCCTCTGCGTGCCCTTAAAGATTTGCTCTGCTATGAGACCCCGCCAGTGGGTTCTTTTTCTGCACGATATTAATGAAGAGTTGACATTTCAGATAAAAAAAAAAGCGTTAATATTATGAAAAATCCTAAATTGGTACACTTATGATAATTTTACCAAAAACTATTTTTTTGTTCATAAAAAATCTCAATCTGGTACACATGTGACAAATCTACTATGAACTATTTTTTTGATCACCAAAAACTCCAAACTAGTATACATGTGACAATTTTACCCCGAACTAATTTTTTAATATTATTTTTCGAAATTTTTTATTAATTTTTTGTTTTTTCTTTACTTTTCTTTTCCTTTCTCTTCAGCCTATGGCCGGTCGCCGGATCAGTGACTGGCTAGAGGCGAAAGCCGGCGAGATCGGCCTCGCCGGCCGCCGGCGAGGCTCGACCTCGCCGGCGTTGGGCGAGGTTGGTCTCGCCCTACAACGGCAATGTCGAGCCTCGCCAGATCTGACGAAGGCCTGGCCCCGCCAACCGCTGGTGAGGCTTGACCTCGCCCTGCAACGGCGAGGTCGAGCGTCGCTAGATCTGGCGAGGGCCCGGCACCGCCAGCCACTGGCGAGGGCCCGGCCCCGCCAGCCACTGGCGAGGCTCGACCTCGCCGGCGTCGGGCAAGGCCGACCTTGTCGTTGCAGGGCGAGGTCGACCTTGCCCAACGCCGTCAAGGTCGAGCCTCTCTAACGACCGGCGGGGCCGACCTTGTTGGCTTTCGCCTCTAGCCGGTCGCCGGTTCGGCGACCGGCCAGAGGTTGAAGAGAAAGGAAAAAAAAAAGTAAATAAAAAATTAATAAAAATTTTGAAAAATAAAAAAATAATATTAAAAATTTAGTTCGGGGTAAAATTGTTATATTTATACCAGTTTGGAGACCACCAAAAATAATTCGGGATAAATTTGTCACAAGTGTACTGATTTGGAATTTTTTATGGTCAAAAAAATAGTTTGGGGTAAAATTGTTACAAATGTACCAGTTTAGAGTTTTTCGTGGTATTAACCCAAAAGAAAAAGATGGCCAGTGTAACTTAAATTATGTAATTTAGGGAACTTAAATGAGCGATCGAAAAAGTTGTGATATTAAATTAAGCGCCACACATCGCGAATGTAGAATGATCTTATATTTGGATCACTCGCGTGTGTTTTGGCTTGTGTCCTTGCTTAATCCACTAATCTAGATAGTATTTCATGAGCACGAGATTTGCCCGATTAATGTGGGCTATCCAATATAAAATTGCTTAAAAACTAATACTCTACACTTTAATGCGTGTATGCCGTACATGCATAGTGCGTTCTTTCTACACCTTCCCTTTTACTCCCCGAGTCCATATACAGTATAATCTGCGATTTAATGCCACCCTCAATTTCGCCATCCATCATCAATCACATAAAATAAATTTGCATCACATGTCATAGTTAGGAATGGAACATGGTCACCACTTTGCCTAATAGGAAAATTAGGTTTTCTTTCTATTTTTTTTCCTTTTTTTCTCGTGTGTGTGGGGGGACCTGTGAAGAATTATTATTATTTCCCTTTGGTGCTGGTCGTGTGGGTGAAGAACTGACTCCATCAATTAGCTGGGAGCCAGTGGAGCCCAGCTGGGCATGACCATCAACCATCATTTTGAATCATTTTCGTTACCCGCTAATCATCTCGAGCTCCAGAAATTAAGGGCGGGTTCCCTTTGATTTGGCTCGGCTTAAAGACCCTAATTACTCATTAACCAATTCATCAAAGAAATTAAAAGAAATTGTCCAAAAAAAAAAGAAAAATCAACCTCAAAGTACTAAAATAAAGCGAAAAAGACAGAACTGCCTTGGCCACGCATCATCATTTGAACAATTTGGTCGTGTCAGAAAAACATCGCACCCCCCGCCCGCAGAAACGACGCCGCATCGCCTCCGTCGTGCGACTCATGTCGGCTTCTCCTCCTCCTCCTCCTCCTCCTTCTCCTTCTTCGCCTACGGATCTGAAATCGATCCCTTCACTAATTTAATGGTCTTTCACTTCAGTTCCTGTCGCCTCTCTCTCTCTCTCTCTCTCTCCACTCCTACCCAAAAAAAAAAAACAAGAAGGTAAAATAGAATTTGAAAAAAATAAGAAAGAAACAAAGGAAAGGTGACAACTTTCGCATTTTCCGAACAAAAAGCGGCAAGTGTATGGCATGCATATGCGCCTGGGGGGGAGGAGGGGGGGCAGAAACGTTCAATTCTCTCTTCTCAGATTCCGCAACAATCCGATCTCTCGTGGGTCGTCTTCAGTCCACTCCGTCGTGCGCTCCGATTCGTGGTCAGCCCGGGGAAGAAGGGTAGGTTTCTCTTTGCTTTGTTTGCCTTTTCTTGAAAGGAAAGATTGTTTTTTTTTTTGTTTTGCTGTGCTTGTTTGATTTCGATCTCCCGGTTGCTGTTGGCGTCGTTGTCGAAGATAGATTGAGTTTGATTCGGGGGAAAATGATGTTTTTTTGTTGTTGGGTGTTTTTCTTTTTTTCGTTTGTTAGGGGTGGAGATCTTTGGATAACTGCGAGTGGTTGCCGTTTTCCTTTTTTTTGGGGACGTACAGAGTGCGTTAGGTTGAGCTCTACTGTTCATCTTTTTGTCTGCTCTAAGTGGCCATCGATCGTTGTTTAAGACTCAAGCAAAGCGCTGCTTGGATGTCGTTCTTTGTTTCTTTTCCTTCCTTTCTTTTTTCGAGCTCTCAGACTTCTCCGCGTCGAATTTTCCAGAATCGCGGCTTCTTTGGGAAGCCCGGATGCTGAATTGTCGATTTCTGGTTCGAATTCTGGGTTGAGCTCGTTGAGCATATGAAGCTAGCGATTGTGATGTTTTCTTGGTGTTTGGCGGCTTAGGTTTGTGATTTCTGCTCGGCCTAGCGGTTCGTGATCGGAAGGGGCGAGCTTTTTTAGTTGCGGGGTTTCGATTTGGACCTTCTTTGAGCGCGGGATTGTTGGATGAGAAGCGCATCTGGTTATTGTGGAGATCCGGGAGTGGTTCCATCTCTTATGCCCAATGAGGACTTTCTTCCCTTCTGAGTCCTGTAAAGAGACACAGCTCAATGCGCTCAATCCGCAGTCTTGGCTTCAAGTCGAAAGAGGGAAGCTCTCGAAATCTTCGCTGCAGTACTCTTTTTCTTCGTCTATGTAAGTCCTCTGATTTTCAGTTTTGAATTTTTTACTTCCCCTAGTGCTTAAAAGTCGATGTCTTATGGTTGGGGTAATTGCTGTAGAGAATCTCTCATCAAGGTCCCCGAGACGTCGATACTGCCTTTGTTTAAACCAGTTGATTACGTAGAATTTTTGTCACAAATTCACGAAGAACTCGAGACTTGTGCTCCCGAGGACAGGCCGAATCTCTATTTGTTAAAGTTCCAGGTCTTTAGAGGTCTGGGAGAAATCAAATTGATGAGGAGAAGCCTCCGTGCTGCATGGAAGAAGGCTACCAGTGTGCACGAGAGAATCGTTTTCAGTGCATGGTTGAAGTATGAAAAACAAGGTGAGGAGCTTATTGCTGACTTGCTTGCAACTTGTGGCAAGTGCCTAGAAGAGTTTGGCCATATAGATGTTGCCTCGATGCTTTCAGAGGATACAAATGTGAGTTCTAGTCAATATGTTTTGACTAGTGACATTAAACTTTCGAGGAGTGTTACTTTTAGAATTGGAGACGAGAACATAGTCTGCGATAGGCGGAAAATGGCTCGCCTTTCGGCTCCTTTTCAAGCAATGCTTAATGGGTGCTTCACAGAATCAGTAAGAGAGGACATAGATTTGTCTGAGAACAATATCTCCGCTTCAGGCTTGAGAGCCATCAATGAGTTTAGCATGACGGGAAATTTGAATGAAGTTTCTCCAAATCTTTTACTGGAAATACTCGTCTTCGCAAATCGCTTCTGTTGTGAAAGACTAAAAGACGCATGTGATAGGAAACTTGCAGCTTTTGTTTCCTCTAGAGATGATGCGGTAGAACTCATGGAATATGCTCTTGAAGAGAACTCCCGTGTCCTTGCAGCTTCGTGCTTGCAAGTATTTTTGAATGAACTTCCTGATTGCTTAAACGATGACAGGGTTGTGCAAATATTCAGCCTTGCTAACAGACAACAAAGGTTGATTATGGCTGGGCCAGCTTCTTTTTCACTGTACTGTTTACTGAGTGAAGTCTCTATGAATCTTGACCCTCAGTCAGATAAAGCTGCTTGTTTCCTGGAGCGGTTGCTAGAGTCTGCTGAAACTGAGAGGCAGAGACTGCTGGCTTTCCATCAGTTGGGATGTGTCAGGCTTTGGAGGAAAGAGTATGATGAAGCTGAGCATCTTTTTGAGGCAGCTGTTAACGCAGGTCATATATACTCAGTTGCAGGCTTGGCTAGATTAGCTTCCTTAAAGGGTCAAAAATCAAGGGCCTATGACAAGCTCAGCTCCATTATTTCCTCTGGAAGCTGTAAGCCACTGGGATGGATGCACCAGGAGAGGTCATTATACTGTGAAGGAGATAACAGATGGGAAGACCTCAAGAAAGCAACTGAATTGGACCCAACTCTACCTTATCCTTACATGTATCGAGCCGCTTCCTTAATGAGGAGACAAGATGTCCAAGGCGCGCTTGCAGAGATCAATCGGATTCTTGGCTTCAAACTTGCATTAGAGTGCTTGGAACTCCGTTTTTGCTTTTACTTGGTCCTTGAGGATTACCAATCAGCAATTTGTGATGTTCAGGCAATTCTCACGCTCTCTCCAGAATATAGGATGTTTGAGGGACGGGTTGCGGCATCCCAACTCCGCACACTTGTGAGAGAGCACGTTGAGAGTTGGACAACAGCTGATTGTTGGATGCAATTGTATGAGCGGTGGTCTTCAGTTGATGATATTGGTTCACTCTCTGTTATTTACCAGATGCTTGTTGAGTCTGATGCGCCAAAAGGTGTTCTTTACTTTAGACAGTCGCTACTCCTCCTCAGGTACGCTGCTGCATCATATCCATCGAGCACTTTATCATACCTAAGTAAAGCTTTTTTGCGAGCATAAGTGGTACGGTTGATTACTTATGCATTTCAGTGTGAAAATTGCAAATACATAGATTTACTAAGATTTAAATTTCTGGAACATCCAATTATTTCTGAGTTGACTATCTTATTCTTGAAATGCGGATATTAATTTTCCTGTGTATGCTTCCCTAAAAATAGACTTTGGATTGGAAACCTCTTTGAGGTGGAGTCCACAAAAGCGGTTTCTATTGTTTTCACCTTAAAGCATTTGGCTGAAGTATTCAGAGAAAATTTGTTTTAAAAGACATTGAGATTTTTAGTTCCTTCCAATCCTACCATGTATCTCTCTATGCAAGTCTTTCTTCAGCAGATTGTTATACGGCTTGTATATTGCTCGTCCAGGAGGTGATTACTATTGGACCAAAAATACTTGTGTCACCATTATTAGATCATCTAGAAAATTACACAACTTTTAATATGGTTTGAATTTCGTCGCAGAATTGTAGAGCACCGTTCTTACAGTGGGATCATTAGAAGAATGGTTAATAGCAGTTGGACGATGCTTCATTAGGAATTCCTTTTGTAGGGTCATCAGAACAAATTCGCGCATGGGGTAGCTTATTCTTGTTAGTTGTTCCTTATCTGTTCTCTCTTTTTTTTCCCTTTTTCTTGTTTTTTTTGGTGGGGAGGGGAGAGAGCTTCTACTGAAGACATTCAAATTATCTTAGATGTTCCTAATGTGGATGTCTGTCTTAGCTTTGGCAATTGCAGGATTATTTTCTGAAGTTTTGCTCTTTCATGGATTCTGTAGTTTTTTCATCTCTTCTAAAGACGTAACTGGATTATTAGCCCTTTGAATGCTCGTACACTCTTACTTAAAGACAAAGAACTAAATTACTCAAGTATAGTTAGGTGGCTTTTACATAAGCCAGCCTGACCGAGGATGTGTGTATATATATATATATATATATATATATATTCGAGAGAGAGAGAGCTCGTGCAAATATTGAAATGGAATTTAGACATCTTACTGTTGTTTGAGAGTACCTTTGTTTCTTGATGCTTCTGAGAAGACTTTTCTAAAGATTATCTATAGAGCAGTTGCTTGGACATGTTTGTTCATTACTCTTGAATCTTGCTTTGGAACAACCTACAAGGTTTGTGCATTTGTTCCTCTGGTGTTATCTTCCCACCTCGTAGTTCATTCCCTTTTTTTGTTTATCACAGATTGCCTCTTTGGAATCGAGGTCTTCTCGCCCTTGCTTCTAAGCTATTCCTGTTAGCATTATACTGTGCTCTATCTAAATCTACACTCATTGAGGTGGAGCTTTGGATGACATTTGACTGTAAATTCGTTGCACTTTTGTTCAGGTTGAATTGCCCTGAGGCAGCTATGAGAAGCTTACATTTAGCCCGGCAGCATGCCTCCAGTGAACATGAGCGCCTGGTTTATGAAGGCTGGATCTTATATGACACCGGGCACTGTGAAGAAGGGCTTCGAAAGGCCGAGGAGTCTATTAAAATCACAAGATCCTTCGAGGCCTTCTTCCTGAAAGCTTATGCACTGGCAGATTCTAGCCAGGATACATCTTGTTCGTCCACTGTTGTTTCACTTCTTGAAAATGCATTGAAGTGCCCCTCAGATAGGCTTCGCAAAGGTCAGGTAAGCTTGCTGGTTCCAATGTACCTATATATGTAGAGGTTTCCTTTTCTTTGTAGTTCTGGTCATTCAATGGATATCTTCTCCTTTCTAACATCATTCCAGTGTGTTCTTTCCCTCTTGGTCATGAAGTTGCTTATTATAATCACATCAGTTCTTTTGGCGAATTTACGAATTATATTCGACAACTTTAGTGTCTAAAGCAATTTATTTTTCCACTAAAGATTCTGAGCATCTTGATTTATTTTGCTAAGTGTATTGAACAAAAACTCTGCATCCTTGGAAGTGGAAGAAGTGGCTGATGTCAATTGATAATCTGACTGGATGTTATCTATTTGCTTTTTGTACCACTGGAGATGTAGCCTGTAGGCTTTCCCCGGAAGTTATGACTTTCCAATATCACTTAAACGCTGGAATTAAATGATAACTATTTACTACGCTCACAACTGTCGCAGATTATTTTCAAGAGCGTTTTATCCTGTCTTGTTAGCTTCCTGCATGTTTTGGTCATAGCGACGATGTTTCTTAAAAGTGTAAAAATCAAATCTGGCATAATGTAGATGTTGTTTGTCTTATTTGCTAAGATCACATATCCAATCTGGTGGATGTTGCAATAGCTGTTAGATCTCAATATCAAATGCTCAGACTGCTGTTATCTTATTTGTGACAGTTGCTGCCTGCTATATTTGCAAGAAAGTTCTTGTTACTGTGCATGTGAGAATAGAACAGAGTCTTTATCTTAATCTCCTGTTACAAGCATTCATATTCTGCAAACTTATGGGCTACATTTTCACTTTAACTTTGCTGAAAGAGACACAACAAGCTTTTAGTCTATGATCTTCACTAATCTGTGTGGTATGAACTTAATCACATTGCCAGGCGCTGAACAATCTTGGAAGTATCTACGTCGATTGTGGGAAGCTAGAATTGGCAGCTGACTGCTATATTAATGCTCTCAAAATCAGGCACACAAGAGCCCATCAAGGGCTTGCTCGAGTACATTTTCTAAAAAATGACAAAGCTGCAGCATACAATGAGATGTCGCAACTGATAGAGAAGGCGAGGAATAATGCATCTGCGTATGAGAAGAGGTCCGAATATTCTGATCGTGAACTTGCAATGGCCGACCTCGAGATGGTTACCAGATTAGACCCACTTCGTGTCTATCCATACAGATACCGGGCTGCAGGTTATTGATCTATCTCAACTTTATGTCATACCTTATAAGTGTTTCCGCACTAGTTCTTTTGTTAGTATGTCCTTATTCTTGAACAGACACTTTAAGCATGCGCGCATGTAAATGCCATAGTCATTGGGAATATACCATGCTACTTTTTTTTCCCAATGTAGAAATATCTTTACATTATGCAATGGCGTTTTACTGCATTTTGATAGCAAATAATTAGGATTAGAAGTTTTTGACAGCGATGCTGGTCTTTATGGATTTATAGTATCTATTACTTTGGTGCTTTTGTAACACTATCCAGTAAGTCGTTCTTGGTTCCCAGAGATTTTTTCCTTTGGAACTCACACAATGAGGCCTCCACCCCTACCTCTCCCTCCAGTTTTCTATACTGTGCTTAATTTTGAGATCCCTGAAATTCCGATCGCTAGTTTTTGCTGTTTTCAGCTGGTTAGCGATCTCCTTAACAATGTCTTTTCATTTGTTTGGTGCATTACTTTTCTCAGATAATAGTTGTTCAGTATAACATGTAATAGTACTTGTTCATGCACTTGAATTGTTGTCTGAACATCAAAATATTATTCCTTAATCTTGTGAGATTAATTAACACTTCAAATGAAAATTGAGTTCATTCTCTCTCTCTTTAAAATTGACAGTGCTAATGGATAGTCAAAAGGAAGATGAAGCTATTGCTGAAGTTTCGAAGGCAATTGCATTCAAGGCTGATCTTCACCTCCTACACCTGCGGGCAGCGTTCCACGAGCACGTCGGCAATGTCATGGGTGCCCTCCGAGACTGTCGAGCGGCTCTTTGTGTCGATCCATACCATCAAGAGATGCTGGAGCTTCGCAGCCGAGTAAACAGCCATGAGCCATAAGTCTAGCCAGGGAAGCAGAGAGTGCATCTAATATTTCAAACCCGTCGTGTACAGTAAGTGCACTCGAGTCATCCTGTAGGACCACATTGTATCCTTTTTGCCATTATTAAAGGATTTTGGTAAGTTATATATGTTCTCTTCATTTTGTTCCATTTGTATGTGACGAAAATGTCAAATGAAGCGCAGAAAGTTACATTCCTTCGTCTATTTAGTCGGTTAATGCACTGCTAATTCTTTCTCATGCATATGTCGAATCAAAGTGGATGGATCGTGCTTAAACAGCTTAAATCTGTTAAGGTTTTGAACTGAATTGACACAATTGCAATAGGTTTTAGGACTTTTTTGGTAATTCTCCCATTCGCGTAAGGGAAATAAGGGAAGAACGGAGTTGCAGTTTTGTTACACATTACGTCGTGATGAAATATCTAATCCACGTGAAAGGCTAATTATTACGCTAATGTGAAGTTATGCTGGTCACGGGATAGGACTAACGGTGACGGTCTTTGAGACATTTGACTCTGACAGAGCCATCACCCTAGCTAAGCTTAGTTTTCATACCCTGCTGTTTATGTCCCGCAGCTTGGCCTAATAAATGTGTGGCGATGACGAGCCTGGAGCCTTTTTACATTGTAAGTTTAAATATGTATCTTAGAGATGACAATATGAACTTATTAAGATTAAAGAGAGAAACTGCAATGACATCCTTAAAGTCAAACCATGCTTCTATGCGCTTCAGTTTCAACTCGCGCTACCTTAGGAGTGTTTTGATTACTCTCACACAGGTATATGGTAACATTCGATCCGAATGACGATATTGTGGATTCATGGAAGTTTAGCTGAGAATGTCAAAGGGCAGGGAATAGGAACTTTGTACATTTATACGACACCGTAATATACACAGAAGTGCTCCACCAAAGAAAAGAAAAGAAAAGAAAGACCAAATATACAAAGGCACACGCTCGTGTAATAATCTATAGAAAGCTATAACTGATGACTTGCATCATTGGGTACCGTTGGCTACTGCCGCGAAAGCCAATATTTGAACAGAGAAGATGTATATCGATGACGCACCATATCGGGAACATCATGGGCATTTAGATAAGCAGAAAGTGAGGACGTCTACAGACGTATGCCGGAAGTTGCTGGAAACTGTTTGCCTCGCGTTACCGTGACATCCGTGAGGGAATGAACGTATAGCAATCTCCTATTGCAGCTGCAAAGGTATTTCCCTGCGGAAATGTTCCCGCACGTCTCAACAATAAAAAATCACATACTACTGATAGAAAGCAGTGAACAAAATTGAATGGTGAAGCAGATTACCATCATTACGCATATTTCCCGATTTATTTTACGTTCGGCACATTGCTTGCATGTCGAATCAGTAGACCATGAGGGTAATCCGTATCCCGCTCATAACAGGAGCCCATAACTTCATATTTCAGATGTACATCTTACCATAATTCATGTCCTGCGCAGAGTCTTGAAGTAAGGATGTTGCAGAGCTTCATCAACACTGAATCGGTCATCCTGCAATTCACTATGTATTTTAACGTATGTCCAACAACGTAGGAATTTAAGTTATAAGTGATTCTCCGATTTCAATCAAACGATGTCCTCTCCATCATAATTCAAAATGCTTAGAGAAAAGAGTAAAGTTTCAGTACGAGTATTTTGAACGTGCATGCTCAATCAGAAAAGAAAAGAAAAAATAATTCCTGATACAGTGTTGCATGTTTCCTGCATGATCAGGTTAACTGCACTGGATGTCAAGAGCCCATACTGACATAACTTTTGGACTTCTGGTGCTAGTTTCAGCAAAAAAATTTGTATTTTTTTTTTTTGTACAAGTAATCCACGTAAAGGGACCATGTGTATACTAACCAATCTACAAAATCAACTCCTATGATAAGGACTCCAGTGTATCAAAATTAAGCATTCACATCCAAGACTCACACCACGTGTCCCAAATCACTGCAGTAAAAGCCAAGAATCCATAATCCTCACAAAATGGTTCTCAAAATTATGAAATTTTCTCCAATTTTAGATATTTTTTAAAGCAAGCCAAAAAACAGAAAACCTTTATAAAGCAAGAACAGGGCCAGTAGAAACCTCCAAGTTTCCTATTTTCTGGAAATGGAGTGAAACTTTTTCCAAGATACTTGTTGAGGACCTCACATAAAAGCCATAAACTTGCAAATATATAAATTGCTGTTTGCCTATGAGACTTCAATCAACTTTTCCCAATAGTCTTTAGGTTTTTCAGCTGATTCAACCCATTGTAATCAATGCAAATGCTCCGTATTTACAGAAGAGACACCAGCATATCCTTGAGAAGAAAAATGCTATAAGTATTCATTTGGAAATTATATATTTCTTAAAACTGAATTGCAATTTTTATTAGGTTGTATCAAAGCAAAAGCCATCTCCTATATGCAGAATCCTCAAGTCTGTGGTAAGCAAAACATTCTTCGAGAGGAAATAGTTAAGATAGTAATTTGCACAATGAAAAACTTACTGGATCCCACAGTACGAGATGGCGGACCAATCGCAGAGCCCAAACATCTGTAAAGCTGCAACATTTTTTGGAAGTAAATACTGTCATGATCTAGCAAGACTCGAAAGAGAACAAGGGAGCCTCGCACAACAGCAAGATGACTTTGAAAGCATACACGACCTATGTAAGATATCAAGAAACATACCCAATCTTAAGAGGATCTCTGCTCTTTATTTGATGTGAGAAAAACTCTTCCGAACATTTCCAGGAAGCTGGGGAAACTCCACTCTGCATCTCAACGTAGGAAATGATTGTAGGAAATAACCGTTAATACACTTTGACATAAAAACCACAAAGAAGTGCCAATATCTACTAACTTGACAAATAATCCTGAATTATTGGAGATCACCCTAGTTCAGACATCAATTTGAAATCATTCAAAAGTTCAGCATCTTCTTTACTCATTCATTAGGAAGTTTGGGGACTAAAGTTAACAGAATCAAACTTCGAGACAAGTGACTTTTTCTGGCAAGTTTGAAAAACAATTAAGTAACAAGTATAAATCCCCAAAAGAACGGCAGGTTGCAGGTTGTGCAAAAGACACTCTAGTGTCTAGACCTGTCAAAAATCAGAGTGTTGGAGGTTACCTTGTACATTGCACCACCAAACTGATGTTTCAAGGAACTACCTGGGATCAAGATGCACATCTCCATAAACGATCTAAGTCTGACACATGCACAGAAAAATGAACCAATCTTTAGAAAATATCTTTAAAGACATCATGGAACAAAACTGTAGCAAAGGATGATGTTTCAGTTGGTTCTTTATTAACTTTTAAATGTTTGCATTTAAATGTGCTAAGTATTGGGCACTCAACAGTCAACAACCATCTCAATCTGTCTGTTCCACAACCCTTTCATTGCATATAAATGGGATGCAAGCTATACGTGCACTTTTACGGAGACACAATCCAAAAATTCAGGAAAATCATTAAATGAATCCTAAACCTACGACCGTCAATTCAGTCCAAAGTTATCCATTTTTGCCAATTTAGTACTAAATCTTTTGATAATTTTTCAATCTAGTCTTTTCAGCCAATTTAAGCCAAAAAATGTTGACTTGGAGGTCCAATCAGAACAGCACATCGTACGTGTCCGACCAAAGCAATCTGACGTGGACCATCATTAATAGAAATGACACCATTAATAAAAAAACAAAAACACCAGAAGCCCTCTTTTCCCCTGATTCGCAATCTCACATTCCCGTGGATGGACCCTAATTTCTCTCCCATTTCCTTCAAATTGACCTAACTCCCATTTCCCTCAAATCGGCCCTAATTGACTCCCCCATTTTGCCCCAGGCCTATCTTCATCAGAATTGCCAATTCCCCCCAATTGCAAAGACCCGATTTGTTCGTGGAATCCAAAAGAATCCTCATTCCCTCAATTCAAACTCTAATTCCATCACATTTCCCTCGAGATTCCACAGTGATGACAAAGTATGGTGGTCCCAATCTGTGTGTGGTGTCCGGAGTCTTCAGTTTTTTACAAAAAGGCGGAGACCAATCAGAAGGTATTGTCTTTGTGGTCTTGAACTGAGCGTGTTGTCCTTGTCGTATTTATATGTTGATTTGAGGGAAATGGGAGAGAAATTAGAGTTCATCCGTGGGAATTTGGGATTGCGAATTAGGAGAAGAGAGGGCTTCGATTTTTTATTTTCTTTAATGAAACAATACGGCATTGTTACTATCAGTGATGGTCCTCGTCAAAGGCTAGCCAAACACACAAGATGGCTAGCGCTGACTTGACCTCGAGGTCAGCATTTTCCGGCCAGAAGGACTACATTGAAATAGGACTAGCTTGGCAAAATTTGAAATTGAAGGACTGAATAAGCAGCGGTGCAATAGATGTAGGACTGATTTGGTAATTTCTCCCCAAGCATTCTCTTTCTATTGACCAAAAACAAATTATTTTACGAGCTACATATTTATGAGAGAAATTTCATGTACAAAATGATGCAAAAGAACCATAATACATGAAGTAAGGTGCAGACTTACCTATATGCCAACTGCTTTAAACCTTCACTCCATCCCTCAAGATGTTGATCCAAAAGAGTACGGGTTAAAGCACTTATTTGAAAAACATCTGGTGACCCTAGTATCAACTCTAACATGACCACACCAACACTCCACATATCGTACCTGTTATCAATACACTACTGGAGATCAACAAATATTTGTCTCTACAGAGAAAACAACAATCTTCAAGATAAGGAATGCTCACTTCATGGCGGTTGGTCTGTGATACCATGTTTCATTTAGTAAGGCTTCAGGAGGAGTATATTCTGTAGTTTGTTCAGCTCTGGAACAGCATCAAATACAAAAAAAGATAATAAAAATCACACGAAGAAGATGACAACTTTATAGAGGATAGATTCAGCAGTTCTACAACAAATAAAGCTCTTTTTCTGAATGTTACAAGAAGTTCAGTTTCTTTTAACAATGTAATACCTTGAAGGGCCAGCTAATCCATACAGATGCTTCAGAGTGAATTGATTTATTGCACTCCCAAAGTCAATAATGCGCCTGACACAGGAGTACAAAATTTGTTCCCACATAAGCATTTAAACTGCAACTCGCTACCTCACTCCAAGAAACATAAGTGAAAACCAAGAGAAGAAACTGATCTAACCCTTGGAAGATGGAAATTTCACTTCATCCAGAAGTTAGACATTACAAGAGCCAAATTAAATGACTTCAAGAAGAACCAAGAATAGCAAGGGATTTGTAAGAGAATCAACAGATTTTGTTGAAAATTCGATGACTCCCAGAATAACTAAGAAGAAGTAGCTAAAACAAAGAAG
This sequence comes from Syzygium jambos, assembly GCA_031216235.1. Lineage (NCBI taxonomy): Eukaryota > Viridiplantae > Streptophyta > Magnoliopsida > Myrtales > Myrtaceae > Syzygium > Syzygium jambos. The sequence continues at coordinate 26,092,734 of CM062230.1, forward strand.
GATGCAAACAGGAAAGGGGTGTAAAGTTAAACATGCGAAACAATTACAACATTGTCAATATTAACATCCAATTAATCTTTTAATCCACCAATAGTTAGGTGCATATTTTATACCTGAAAAAAAAAACTGTTTTAATGCTCTCACAGGCCGAGAATGCATAATTTATCCAGAGGAGTAGCCAAACATTAAATGACAAAGGAACCAAAAAGGCCAAAAAGGGAAGCATCGGGAAATGGAATGGCAAAAATCTTTGTTAAAGCCTAGAAGTAGGCTCCACACCATCGCATGCATGGTTATTTTTATTAACTAATCAGAGATACATACATTAGCAGATATAAGAGCTTGAAGCAGCTGTAAGAATAGAGAAAATCCAATGCCTGCATAGTTCAATGCTGAATTCTAAACAATCAAATAATCAATAATGCCAGAAAAATTAGCCGTAGATTTCCTTAATAAAAAAAAGTTCAGAATACATTTTGCTGCTATAATTCTTGTCTCCATTTGGAGTTCCTCTCAGACATCTCCCAGTTTCCTTATCCTCAAAGCATATCACCATGTTCTCTACAAAAAGAAAAAGAAAAAAAAATCCAAATATCAATCCATTGTATAAGCATGATCTTCAGTCATGCATCTCCCTACCAACTAAAGCAATCATGAGAAGGATTTTCGTGCTCCCCACCAACTATAGGTATCGTGAGAAGGATTGTCGTACCCAAGAGCACGCTCCTAAAAAGTATTCGTAAGTTAAGCAACTCTTGTACCAGAAAAAAAATGAAGTAGGTTGGTTCTGAGATTATAAAGCTTACTGACTTGACCGAGATTTTCATGAAGACAGTTTAACAAGTGCAAGAGAAGGCCATGGTCGTGTTATGTGACAGCCAACTCATACGTTTAAGGAGAAATGGTGTTTCTTCATTAAGTTTTCAAGAACCTATGCATGACAAAGAAGCAATCAACAAGAAAATGATGTAGCTGGTTAATGAACTGCTTCACCAACCAACATATTGTTATCAATTCACTTATTTAGTCATGAATGAAAAACATCGGTGGCACAAAGAAGATGATATGTCCACGGCCAATATTATTTTCATATCACTTTGCTAGATAGTTTATATATCGCGACAGATTGTATATCCTTACCAGGTTTAATATCCCTGTGAGTGATATTACGGTCATGGCAGGCTTTGAGCGCCAACAACTGAGCATAAAAAAGAAAAGAGGTTTGAATAATGCATCCCAAAAGCAACAACCAGTGCTATCCCAAGGAAAGAAAATGACAAATCATAGGGATTGTTAAAATTAGCTGAAGTTTCTGAATTTTTTTGGGCCTAAAAAATGTCTGCAATTGAAATGACTCGCCTATGTATGTAACCCTCTACAACCAAAGAACCAGAACCCAAATTACAACTTCAGCGGTACCTAGCATCTATACAGATATTTGGTAAACTCCAAGTCAAGGCTGGTCATGATATCCTGATTTCATGAACGATATAAAATGAAATCAGTCAGACACAATACAAAAGGCATAAAGCAAGTTCCAGGTGATAACGATATGGCTCTTGGACAGGCTGTCTACCTTCATGCAAGTGATGCCAGTCAATTAGATATGGTGAAATGACAATTGTCATGAAGTAGCAATTATATGGCTTATTATTTTCAATATTCATTATCATGAACAATAACGCATCTTATAGGATCTAGAGGCCGTAAAGCAGTAAACTCACAAAGAATATGCTCGTATTCTGAAGAGCATGCACATGAAAGCACATTTCCAGAAGAACTGTCAAAATCTTTTAGCTTAAAAAATGGTTCATATTTTCAAGAAGTAACTCTTCGGTCCGACTTAGAAGTGCAAGATCAGACAAACTTGAAAGAAATGTGTCAATCTAATCATATCAATGAAAATCATTCAGACACATATCGATCTACTGATGGGCCACTCGGCCTTCTGTAAAATTCTCCAAGATGTTTCAACTGTTATAGACTGAACTGATGCAAGAATCAATGTCATTCTGATATAACTGCCTCGAAATATCACAGGAAAATTACATACATATGGCATACTATAAATAATTGTGCACCCCCTATTTTGACAATTTTCCAACCTACAGTTCAGATCTTCAATGCGGACCTGCAGTTGGAGGCTTAGTTTAGGTGAATGCAATTGACTCTACATATATTTTCACCAAGAACAGAACTAATTGAGCAATTTGGGCATATAATTGTGCACCCCCTATTTTGACAATTTTCCAACCAAGAGTTCAGATCTTAAATGCGGACCTGCAGTTGGAGGCTTGGTTTAGGTAAATGCAATTGACCCTACATATATTTTCACCTAGACTTGGGCATTATACTTTTGGAGAATCACACGAGTGGCTTTTGAATAAGGGTGTGAGGGGTGTGAGGGTGACTTGGACTAAATTCCAATGCTCTTTCCTCTATAAGTTTCTCAAGACCAAATCATAGTAAAAAGCTTTAGCTATCAGCAGATTGATCTTGCATCAGAATAGTCAAGAGGGATGATGTGCCTTGCATACTCTAGCTAAGAAACTGCAGTGCTATATCTACAGCATTACAGGTCCAAACAGAGGTTGACCGACTGACCAACGGCTGAGTATGGATGCACAAAGAGTTTATATCAGGCGTACCAATTGCAATATAAGGTTGCACATTTCCTTTTGTCCCGCTTCTGTAGTTTTCAACCAGTGCCACCATTTTGATGGACGCAATACCTGAGCATGTTTTCTTCCTTCAATCCCATCATCACCTCTCTCTTCTACTTCTTCGACAGTGTATAGAAGTTTTGACAACGAAACACCTTCGTGACGGAACACAAGCCACATATCGTTGGAGTGTGACTCAAATGACTCTACATATCTAGCAATATGATCCAATCCTTCTTCATAAAAGTCCCTTCTCTGACTAAATCTGTTCGGCGAAATACTAACGAAGGCCCTTGATTTCTGTGTCTTATAAGCAGCTGATTTAATAATTTCTGACTTTCCAGAAAATCTTGACTTTGATTCTTTGGAAATAATGTCCTCTGCTCCACTTGAAATGTCTTCAAGGGACTTAGATGCATTGAGAAAGACTTCGCCAAAATACTTCTCCCGTAGTCCACTTAAGTATACAGCAAGGCCTTTCTCTACCTGCTCAGGAATCAAAGGGTGACTATATAGAATACAACAATGTAGTTCTCTCTTAAAGTCTCACAAAACTTTAATATCACATATTAAAGTTTCTAAGCATTCAATGCATTAAAAATATCCAAATGACCATCATTATTGATATTATATCTTATTAATCTAAAATCAGATGAAATTGCTATGTCAACTCAAAGGAAAACTTGGAGTACCATGTGCATAGCTTCATTCTGAATTAAAAAAGTCATCTGTTAATTGTATAGTAAAACTTGCTAACTGCAGGCCAAAGTCATTACCATTATGCGCTTTAAAATGAACAAGTTATCTGCAGCAGAGCTGCAGTTGTGACTTGATGAGCTGTTAAATAAGTGTCTGCTAGATGACCCAGACATCGTAGCATCAGAGGAAACATTCTTCAATTTCTGACTCCAGTCAAAGGAATTGCTTTCTTCGCAACAATTCCAGTGAAAAGCCAACCATACTTCACCGAATGATCCTCGCCCAAACCTCTTCTCAAGGACATACCTACACCGTGTAATAAGGACAATTGTCATCACAAGGAACGCCTCCAATCAGGGAAAAGGATGATGCTTGATAGCTACCAATCTTGTCACCCGTTTATGAAACGAATAAACTAGTGCAGATTTTGACAGAACTAGAAGCTATTTCCAGATCCCATGTTACACTCCATAATATTCACTAATTTAATTTTCATGCCAACCATATCTTAAACTGGTGCCCTGGAACTTTAATGTAGCTCTTACTGACCAATTTATAAATCTGATTTAGGAAACATTAAAGATCTAGAAAATATCAAAACAATGTTTTTCAGGGTTCTTTTAAAAGTTGAAAAATCTACGGAGGATGCTTGAAAGAGTTTCAGAAAGTAACATCGTCATTTTTAAGCATTGCCATGATCGGATGTATCTATACTATATGAACTTAATGACAGACTATGCATCAACTTCAGAACATAAGTTAAATTATTTGAGAGAGACAGAGAGAGAGAGAGAGATATTACATCTCTTTTTAAGTGTATTTAGAAAGATATAAAAGCATCTGCAATGAATTATCTAATGCCATATGTCAAAAAAGATGTGCCACAGTGTAAGCTAGACAAAATGGAAATTTCCTCAATTCCTTTCATCTTTCTTGTGGTCCTACTAACGTACTGCCGGTCATTACTTTGATTATATGGATGAAGACATCATTTCAAAGGGCAGTTGACCAATTCAGCTGACTGGCCTTATGTGATGGTCATTGTAAAATTTTGTTGAACCACTGACAACTGTTCTAAAAGCTTAAACTATTAAATGAAGAAGTGATTTAATATACAAATATTTTAATATTCCCCCTCATGTGTAAACTAAACTTAGGTCTAAGACAGAAGTGTTGATATATAAAATGGGGAAGGCAAATAGATAAGATTTGATCTCAAGATCTCCTAGTCTAATACCATGTAAAAATTTCTAGACCCACTACAAATTGTTCTAAAAGCTTTAGCTATTATGAAGGCGTGATTTAATATTTAAATATTCTAACGGTGTAATACAAGATATGTAGATCTGTAAATGATAAAATTATCTAACACTGACGTGGAGCAAATTCTGCATTGACACAATCTCTGCTTATGTTTCAAGGAAATTTCTGCACCTGAACTTAAATTGTCTGTTAGTGAGTTGATTCTTTGGGGAAGGGGTAAAGACTATGCCACTTCAGACATAAATTGTCTGTGAGTGAGTTTATTCTTTGGGGAAGGAGTTAAGACTTGCGACTTCGGACGTGGTGTAGGGGTAGACTTACTAGAATTGCCTAATCCCCACAAGGCTACACCCTGAAGTATGATGTTTCATGAGGGGAAAATTTACCATATCCCATCATATTTTCACTTCTACCTCCAGTCACATGACAAAAAAAAATCATTATAAGTTTCATTCAAGCCATTATTTATAAATTATATTCATGAAATTCAAAATCAAGTAGATTTTGAGCTGTGTATGTTTTGTGTAAACTTATTTTATATCTATATGTTTAAAATACTATTGTGGCATAAGCTTCCCAATGTTCATGTCTTAAATCCCAATTCGTATCTATAACCACGTAGGGGCCAATCGAGAACGACAGGCCTACTGTGAGTTGGAAAGAAATTCCCTTCTCAGGCAATAAAAAGCATAAATCAAAAGCACCTCACTGCCATTTATCGTCTCTCTCCTCTTCCTCTCTTTCCCCCAGGGATACAAGAAGAAAAGGTACAAGGAGATTCAGGTAGTTATACGGAACATTTGTAATATCTTCAAATAAATTAGGATGTTGTCAAATTCTCACGAACTAGACTGTGATGCGTGGTGAGACTGGGTGAGAACGCGGAATGAATTAGACGGAAAGAAAGAGTTTGATGTGTTAGCCAAAAAAGAACTTTGGGATAGAACAGTTCACCACCAAAGGCATAAAGGAATACTCCACCGGCTAAGGATAAAGAACTTGAAGGTTTACCACCAACAAATTCGATGAAGAATCGAAGGACTTTAAGGTTCATCACCGAAGTGTATTGGATAGAGTACCCAAAAAAATCACTCACTTGAGAGAAACTCTCATGTATTATCAACTCACAAATCCGCATGCTTACAACTGAGAAAGCACCTCTTAATTATAGAGAGACTAGGACTAAACTAGGAAAGATTAAACTAGAAAACCTTAAATTAGGAAACGTTAAACTAGGAAACAATGAACTAGGAAATATTAAACTAGGAAACCTAGTCAAATTAGGATTCTACTCAAATTAGACACCAACTTGAAATAGGAAACCTTTGACTCAGCTGAATGAGTCTTTCTTCTTAAACTTCACCTGAGATGTCATCTCCTCATTGGACCACCCGCATCATTCAAATGCAAGGTGCCTATCCACCTTAGAGGGAATTTAGCTAAACTCGTTGAAGATCCGTGCCTTGCAGGAATTTGAAGATTAGCTTATTGCAACTTTTAATTTTTACAATTTAATGTGGTCATAAAACGCAAAATAGATAAAAGTCTCGTGTAGTACACAAACAACACATTTATCGACCAAACAATTAATTTAAGTATTATTTTAAGAGTTTTTTTTTTTGTAACCGAGGTGTCCGGGCCAACTTGCACGCACCTCAACTATTCCTTGGGGGAGACTAGCACAGTAACCTACCGCCATGGCCCCCCACTTAAATCACAAGTGCTCAGCTGGGGAATCGAACCTGGGACCAGTACGCCTAACCACACAATCCCAAGTACGCCCTAACCAACTGAGCTACCCATGAGTGGGTGTATTATTTTAAGAGTTAATACCACGAAAAACCCCAAACTGTTACAAATGTGACAAATTTACCCCAAACTGATTTTTTAACAACCAAAAACTCCAAACTGGCACATCTATGATAAATTTACCAAAAACTAATTTGTTAACCACCAAAAAACCACAAACCGGTACATTTGTGACAATTTACCCTCCGTTAGTTTCTGTTAAATTGGATCAATACCATGAAAAATCACAAACCGGTACACTTGTAACTAACAGAGGGTAAAACCCCAAACCCTTACACCCGTCAACTGTCACATATCATCCAATTTAGCAATTTGACAGTCAAATTTATAAGAGAGTAAATTTGTCACGAGTGTACCAGTTTGGGGTTGTCATGGTATTAACCCTTATTTTGATAAAGCATATCAATAACAGTTTTATAATTTAAATTACTTTAACACTATTTTTGTTATATATAGCTAACAGTTGATTATTAATGTAACATTCTGTCTTTATAATGTGACTGAATTTTATGCAAGGATTTTACTTATGGGAATGAGTGCCCTAGAGCAAGTAAAAGTCGGATTGACACAGATTATTTATATTTGAATAATAACTTATGGAGAATATACATTTAAGTTTTATGAACGATGTCACTTTTACGCAACCAATGTAAATGTCAACTAAATTTATAGATTAAAAAGAAAATTCAAATCTAATTACAACTTAGAAAAACTTTTGTGATTCTTTTATGCTACTACATAAGTATGATAAAATATATATACATATATATTTCCAATAGTCTAGACATGTATAATTTCTTTGTCACAAAGTCTAGTAAAGCATTTTGTGCAAATAAATAATTAATAACTTAAAGAAAGTAGAGATTAGTATGACTCTTCATCAAAAAACTAGTGAAAAATCATACATCAATCAAATTATATTCATCTATGTATGTGACAAAACCAACCACATTAAGCGATGGAAATGTTATCTTTATTCACTACTATTATATAGAATCATTTCCTAATCAATAAGGTACATAAATTAATGTGAAAAAATTAATATTAAATTAAGTGGGATAAATAAGCTTTCTTTTTTTTGTGTAATAAATACTAATGTTAGTGGGTTGTAATTAATGTAAAGAGTAGCGACCCTAGAGGGAGAGAATGGAGTTTTGTGATGATGTGGCTCCATACAAAGCTCCATTGTACTCACTTTTATTACTATATGTAGATATGGATGCAGGCTTGTAGCATGTGACAGATATAGATCACCACAGGGAAGATGGACCAATGAAGGGAGGGCAAACTTCACTAGGCATTTTCTTCATGGCAGGCAATGTAAATCTTTCTTGGTATAACTTTTTGTAAAGGAGTAACAGAATTATTTTCTGAGATCAATCATGCTTAACATGCTATATAGTACCCCTAAGGCAACAATGCAGGGAAGATGGCAGTATAAGGAGATGCGACATGACTGACCCTATTCTAGAGCCTTACGTCTTGAAATAAGTCTCTAGTTCACTCTAGCCATTAGCTGGAAAGCTGCCCTTTCACCTAGGAAATTCCCGACCTTTCCCTTAAGTTCTTCATAGCACTATGAAGGGAGGTTTTCTCAGTAAACAGTGAGGTTAACATCAACCGAAGATAGTTCAGAAATTCCACCAGTTCTAAGTAATTACCGAGAGTGGAAATGTTGCTCGTTACTGTGAAATGGCGAAGCACTTCTTGTGAAACAAATTTATACTTTGAGACTACCGACACATAAGCTAAAAACGTAGTACCTTCAGGCCCATTTCTGTTTCTCAAGGGTGAAGAAAAATTCCTCAAGAAAGTGTATCTTTCACTCCTTCAGTTTGTACTCAATGGCACAAACAGAATGACAGACCTACTCTAGAGGTACGACAAAATACGGCTTGATACTTCTGCTATCAAACAGTCATCAGTCAAGACACATGTTGTTGGTCTCCATATATTGTTCATCCTCAATGGTTGGCACCTTGTGGTACGAGGAAATATTAATAACTTATAAAAATAAAATACAAATCACCCTGAAACTTCATTTGGATCCTGGAAAATCATTTTCCCATGGGATAAGTGCAAAAACAGTCTTACTTTTGTCTATTAGTCAATTGAGTCCTAAATGTTTTCAACTTTGGCCAATCAAGTCCTCATATTATTGTCAGTGGCCTTTTGCAGAAAATCAGGTGTGGACTTGATTGACTAAAACGATTGCCAAGTAGCCTTTTCTAAAAGCAAAAGTCCACCGTAGGACTTGATTGACTAAAACGAAGACATTTAGGATTTAATTGACTAAACAAAATGTCAAGGACTAGATTGACCAACAGGCAAAATAACACAAAATAAGAAGACATGCCAGAGACGAACATTCATAGGTAAGTTAGAAAAATAGACTTTCCATAAATATGTGTAACAAATCCTTCATCATACTATATAAACTTTCCATATCTCACATACTGGTATTTAATAAATATTAATGTACCAAAAGTCATGCGTCTCACACACTGATTCAACTGAGCCAGACTGATAGTAGAAACTCAATTGGAGTACTTGGTGTGACATTAATAGCCACTAACCATTGAGGCCCTATATTTTGTTCCTACATGTTTCTCATCATATCATATTGTATTCTTCACATTTGCAACTGCACCAACAATTTCACACTGTAGTCCAGAACAACTCCTTATCTCAAAACCTTGGAACCATTCAAAATGAAAGTTAAAAGTTCCACAGACCGGAACAAGAGCATCATAAAATAGTACTCACTGCAAAACAAATGATGGCCATAGGTGTATAAATAGGAATGAAAAATGCCAAGGCCATTTAAATAAACCAACAAAGCACTGGAACCATTCAGAATAGCTGTCAAAGTTCCACAAACTAGAACTAGCATATCACGCAAGAGCACTCACTGCAAAACAGGCAACAACCACTGGTTGTATAAATAGGCATGAAAAATTCTTAAGTCAATTACTTAGAGCAACAACAAGTCCTATATTCTCTCGACATGGTCAAAGCAATTAAAAGTACCTTGAGTTGGGTACTGTGTGCTCATTTGATGCATGCGTATCATGGAATGAAATCGATTCAAGCAAACCGAGGAAACTAGCAAAGCTTTCGGGATTTGTACATTGACCTTGCACTGAACTAACAGTCATTCCAAAATGCAACCATGAACACTGGTCACCATATGCATTCAGCTTTCCACCTAATAAAAAAATAGAAAGATATTAAAATAGTACAGCTACATTTAAGATAGCTAGAAACTATATGAAGAAACAATATAAAAGTACAAAACCTGCTGCATTTAAGATAGCTAGAAACTATATGAAGAAACAATATAAAAGTACAAAACCTGACCTTTTCTTTTACTTTGCACAAAAGTATCATTTTCATGTGCTCATCCACAGAAATTCACTGTAGGTATGCCCCATCACATACATTCCAGACGTAAAGATATAACAACAGCAGAATACTTTATCTTCCAAACAATTAAAACTAAAAAGAAATTGCATATGAGGGAAATATTGTTCTTCTAAACCAAAACAAGTTCATTGAGAAATTATATGAAAGAATTCTTTAAGAATGATAACTACAAAATTACACATCCAAGGCAGAACCACTACTAATTGCAATGTGCAAAAGGTTTGAGTGAAGAAACTTCGCTTACCAGTGTGTTTACTAAGGGCATCGGGTAGAGCTTGAGGAAGGTCATATGCACTGTCCTTCCAGTCATCATTCCTAACTTGAGATGTAGAGTCCATAATCTCACTAAGAGGCTCAGCTAAATAAAAACAACAGAAACTTCCATGTTTTACCTCAATCTGGAAGACAAGAAGCAAACAACTATCAGCTATAACCACCTGCTTTTCAACATACAACAATGCGAAATGTGAAAAACGTGGCAAAAAATACTCGAGTTGTTAAGTTTTTTCCAAGGTGCAAACAGATACAGTGAATGTTCTGTCAAGAATTTCTTTTGCAAGCAAGATTTCCCGGTACTAAGCATTAAAACGTAACATCTATTTGACAGTCTACTATAATTTAGGCCATTCTACAGTGCCTTGAGTCCTAGACAATGCAGCAGAAAAAAAAGGTCCACGGTATTCATTTACCGTCCAATGTTTAAACACTTCATCTCCACCATCGGATAAGAGGAGCCCATATGAATTCACAACTTCCTGGACCATGCTAATCTGCGTTACAGTTACTATAACCTTAAAAAGATTTACTAAGCAATGGTAGGATGGTGGTTACTAAAGACATTGAAAAGAAATTACTTGACCCATAGTCAGTTACCCCACATTGAACGATGACCAATTTTTCCAAAGGGGGAGGAGGTCCAGATAAATCATAGTAACCTTCCCATCTTGTTTGGTAGTAATTTCTTGATCAGAGTTAGAAAACAATATAAAAGGCCTAAGTAAGACTGGCTATCAGAGGTCAAATTGGTCACAAGAGTTCCATTCATAGATCCACAGTATTGCAGAAATCCCGTCAATGATTATAATCCCATAGAACGTGACAGATAAATTATGCATATAAAGAAAATAAAAGGAATGATGCCATCGCCATCTCAAAGTAATATAACAATAGACTAATCATCATGATCATGTGCTGAGAAATTGGCAGATTTGAAGCTTTTCATAAACGAAAAAACACAAAAATGAAAATTTATTCTAAAACATGACAATATGAAAACAAGTGCAAAATACAATTCTTTTTCTACTTACCATTAGCCTTTCAAATTTGGCCATAACTGGATAAGCATTCTCCAAGTGAATGATCTCAGATGTCATGCCCATTTCTGACAAAAGAAGAAGGGAGGAAGAACGGTCGAGAAAGATTTAATTATTAGCATAAAAAAGGTAGCAACCAGGAACAGAAAGAAATGATTTGGAGGATACTCAATGAGGAACTTGACTGAAATGAAAGAATGGCAAAGGAGGAAAAAGAGGCAACAAAAAATAAACATGACTGAATTGACTTCATTAAATATGCACACGCATGAATTCTTTTATATGTGGACAAAAGGAAAGACTGCCCCTTTTGGAGGCTTTTGGGGGGTTAGGGTCCGTAGGGATTGGTTTTGGCAGACGAGGGGAAGAGAGAAAGGATGTAGAAAAGAGCACCACGGGCTCGAGGTTCCACAGGCAAGCGTAATTTGTTTGAAAAAGTGGAATAGTTGGAGAAAGAACGGTAGATTAAAAAAATGTATGTGGAGAAAATAGATTTATGTTGATTGGATGAAATATAAGGAAAAAAAGAGGTGAAGATTTTATTGAGAATTGTATATCTACTAGAATTGAAAATAAACCACGGAGATCTGGAAATCCTTATATTGCTTTTACCAAAATCCCCTTCATCTTCTGACATATCTGCAACTTTAATATAATGGGCCCAAGTGTGGCTTCAATCTCATACCCACAGACACTGCCCACTTTAGCAACTTGAATCACGTTTGCCTTTTCCTTCTTTAGTTTATTCACGTAATAATTGATTCACATATCTTTCTCCTTCAAAATAGTTAGGTTATATTCCCTCACAAGGACAGAACTAGCTCTGTTAACATTATGTTCAAATAGATCTACGATCAAAGTCTTAATGGCATGCAACTAACGTGATAATTTCCAAGCGTATTAAGTGGAATTTATGATCTGCTCACTCATATTCACAATTCACAAAAAAGGGTAAAAGCGTCATTTTTCCATACAACATTTCTCTTTCCTCTTTCTTTTCATCTTTAACAATTAACATACAGAAATCTATTTCTCCAGATTTTCTTCACCCCACATCTATTCTTCCAGACAACTATAAGGAAATCATTTTCTTCACAATTTTCTTTATCTCCCAAAATACCTTACTAAACGTAGTGTAGCAGATTAAAGATTGACAAATAAATGACCAAAACTGCATTCCTCCAACTTATTGAAGCTCTATCGAAAATAATATGTATCCCACTAAGCATAAGTACCACTTGAAGCAATAAAGACAAGCATGCATTATAAAAGAGTAGCATCTTCTAGAGGAAGTACACTAAAATGGCTATGTGCAAAAGGAAAATTCAAGAGAATATGATCAAGATCTGCAACTGGCCAAAACTTAAAAGTGAAGGATAAGAGATCAAAACATGCTACACACCCAGTCCAACTGGTCGGTCCTACTTAACAGCAAAATCAGTCTAATGATATCTCACTTCAAAGGAAGGATAATTTCTGAAAGAAGCATACGCAGTCGAACAATCCACCATCACTAGATTAGACGGAAATTTCTGGTTCAACAGAACAAGCATGTCAAACAGAATAGTATCTCTGCCCACCCTGCAGGCAACATGTAAAGCCCTCAACGGCAAACCTGGTCCAGTATTGAGCTGGCTTAAAAGCTCTATTCATGCTCTTAACTACCAAAAGCTCCTAAATTTCTGAGGCCATCATTATATAATAAATCTGGCACTGGCAGGCAGAAGCTTGACCAATTATGATAAGTACAACTTATGAGAGAGTAAACTGACAACAGAGGAGGTCAATCACCTACTGCCAGTTACATTTTCTACGGAGCCCCACTTGATAACAATTTGGAAGCAACAATAAACCCAGCATATTCATAACTGAAACAAACAGCACAACCTTGAACTATTAGATTGGGTATCTCAAGAAATTATGTAAGCAGAACCACACATGAGAACAGCAAAATAACACTTTGCGAGCACGGGGACTCACCTGATTGCTCATGTACATACTTCTCTCCCAGAGTTGCATGCATATGTTGCCATTCAACAAGACTTCTACTTTGAAGGTTTTGAGATAAATCAGTAGACTGCAGAGGGAAAACAATAGCAGCCATATTATCCAGACTGCCCTTCTCAAAGGCAGTATTCACTATACAATCAGCTAACGAGTATGAACATGAAGAAGATATCTCCGATCCTCCAGTGCCATCACTTTTTGCTTCCCACAATATATCACAAACATCCTGTGGACTCAGCTTTTCGAACACACCATCAGATGCAGCTACCAGAAAGCTGTCGTTGGAGGTCAAAGAGTGCCAATCCATAACCTCGGGTACAGATATTACACCAGAACTGCAATCAATTGTACGCATAGCAAATAAACTTCAATGTCTATAGACTAAGAGTACTAGACAACATGCTGTTATTTATAAACTCTCTGACATTATCAGATAATGGAGGGTAAAACCGGCAAATATAAGTGATACAAAAGTAGATTACCTCTTAAAGTTTACATCACCAATAGCTCGTGAAACAGCAAGTTGGCCATTTACACGAGCGACACCACCCCCTACGAGAACATGACCACCAGCAGCTTCTACTCGAGACCTTTCATCATCCCTATCTGGATGATGGTCACGAGTTAATTCTTGAACAGAAAGATGGGTCAGACCATACAAAGTATTCAACTTCAAGTCTGCACTTTCCTTTAAAGATAAAGGAGTCCCATCACGTCTTTTCTGCTTGTATAACCTCAAGAAAGTAGCTGAAACAAGCCCATTAATTTGGTGATTTTCAAAATAATAATAGTTAAACTGCAGTATATGTTGTATACAGGCAGATAATCCATGAATAGCCTAACACACAATTGCTCAACATAAGATAGCATTTGAAAGCATATAATCACCTCTAGCCTCTGCAGGGGATTGAAATTTTTCAGAGCACAAAAAAGCCTTAGAGTCCCCAACATTGGCAACTAAAAATTGGCCATCTACTGTTAGAACAACCGTGGCTGTGGATCCAGAGCCAAGATTAGATTTGGATGCTTCCTTCATAATTCAACCGAATTGGCGTCAGAGAAGACCCAAAAATGATTCAGATAAAAACTGAAAACATGCAAACCATTCGAAAGACATGCCTTAGAAAATTTTGCATCAATATCCCGAATTGCCCTCAACAGTGCTTCTTTCAAAACATCCAAGTGAGAAGGATAATTATTAATGCCCATTGGTGACAAGACCTTAAATCTGTAAAAGCATGGAAAGCCAGAGTCAATGAAACTCGCCAAGCCCCAATCAAAAAATTTGAAGGTGATAAGCCTAAGCGCTCTCCTTCAATTCAGGGCCTGAAAACAACCATACATATGATTTTTGGTTCTATGCATTGAACAAGCTGTGGAAAGGCTTCTTAGGCCCATTTGGGACTAAGTGCAGGCATTAAGCAGCCAACTATTTTTCCAGATGGCATACAACAGCCCATGTATTAAGGGTCTTTTAAATTCGTTGCACAGGGAGCTCCGTCATATGATTGAGTTTTTAAAACAGATATCACATTATGGGTCCACTTGGTCATTCCAATGCCACGAGTATTTTTCCAAATCATCTCAAGAATACCTAAAAAAGCTTGGAGATGCATTGATTCAAAAGCTTTCCTATTCTACCTCTATTCATTTTTCCTTCTAAATTAGATCAATGATTTCATGAATAAATAAAGCCACCTGAAAAGATCTGGCTCTTGCTGACTTAACCCTTCGGCCCAATTAAGAACTTGAAAAGCCACCTCAGGCTCTCCCTTCTCTACCAATCTTCCAGTAAACTTCTTCAATGCAATGGAAAATGTTGAATCCAAAAGAAAATAAGTATGCAAAAGAAAGTATTCAAATAAAAGCTTTGAAGCCATCTCACTAGCTTCTGCTCCATTATGCCCGTCAAAGACTGCTATGATTCCAACAGAAACCTCCTCCAGCCCTGATTTACCTGTTTCAGCGATGTATTGTATTCTGTATGTTAGAGGAGCAATCTATAAAAAATAGTATTTAATCAAGTTCACAGCTGATTGTTTTAAACTGAGTACATTACCCCATGTGCCATAATGCTTCCATTAAATCCTGAAACTCCTAACTAATGCATGCATGTAATTGTCTCCATTCACAGGATATTAGATATTGTTAACACCAATATATATATTTGACTTAAAGATGGACGAAAGCCTCAGAAAATTACTTCCAGTCTAGAGGATCTCACGAAACTCGTTGTAGAAATTATATCCATCTGGAGTAAGGTATGCTTATTAAGAACCCCCAACACTAGCACATATCTGAGGAAAAAACAACTACAAAACAAATAGTGTAACAGTCCCATCTCCCCCTAATTATAATGATACTCAACCTTACACCGATCAGCCAGTATTAATGTAGAACCTTGGCCTGTTTCATGATTTATGGCCTGGGGCAGTAAATATGGTTTATGAAGAATAAGTAGAACCCTATCCAAAGAACATCTCAGTAATAGCTCATAACGAAGAACCAACTCTCTCGCACGAAGGATAACATAAGAAACACCAGAAATAGGACCTTGATTTTTCCTTTTTCAGAAGTACCTTGATGAGCACTTTCGTTTCTTTATACTGTAATTAATATTAAAGCCAAGTGAATCAGGAAATGTCTCGCCGACATTGAGTTCATTATTCCTTTTCCAAGGTTCCGCTAGAATTACGTAATTCTGCTCTTTCAATTGTCCTATGTGTCGAATGAGATTCTCTGCAAATCTAAAGGGCGGGCCACATAAGTTCTTGTGAATTGCAATTTTAGTCAGTCCCCACCGATTAGACTATGGAGTTGAACTTAGCGTAAAGCTATAGCATCTGCATAGAGTACAGGGGAGAAAAAGTACGTACTGCTCTAATTTTGCTAAATGGCAGCTCACCGTCTCACACCCTTAAGACCGAAAATCAAGCCAGTCAATTGCCCAAGAATCCATATATTTAGTGTCTATTGCTATTAGGCAAGTCCGGAAACCATCTCACATCACCACCCAAAAACCGAACCAGTTCAACTTCGCGAAAGACCTCAACATTCGCCACACGGAGAATCCCATGCCCCCCTTTTTACGGAAAATCGGCTTCCTTACCGGGGAAAGGAATGCGGACATCGAGCGCGCAGAAGGCGCGATCCTCCTGATATTTCCGGCGGCCCTGGAGCATCGCCACCTGGCAGCGCGTGGCGGGGCCGGCGCGCGGGCGGGAGGAACCGTGGTGGCTCGGGAGCTTCCAGCGGGGGCATTTCGGTGACTGGAAGACGGCCGGCGCCCCGCCCTCCTTGTACACCATCAGGCACGTCGACGACTCCCCGCGGGAACGCCAGGCCGCCGACGCGAGGAGGAGGAACAGCAACGCCGCCCGGAGCTTCGGTTCGCCAGGCGCCGCCTTCATCGCGCCTGAGCCGAGAAGCTCGAAACGGACCGCCGCGTTATCGACGTGGAGAGAGAGCAACGAATCGCTCGAGGATCGTCGTCTTCCCCGCCATGGAGGCAATCGAATCGACGTGGGAGAACTCGCAGGAAGAACGAGAGAAACAACATGAGATTATATATGAAAGGAGATTTGCGCCGTTGTCACGTGCGCTGCGATTGGTCGAGCCGATGTCTCCAAGCCCGAACGGCGAAATTTGAGCCCGCATCGAGGTCGTTCGGGCCCAATATGTATAATATATAAGCCCGATTAAGAATTCTCAGGCCCGGTGGTAGGGCCCGCGGCTGCCACCGCCGATCGATTCTTCGGGCCTGTGGTTGCCATCATAAATGCACCTCTCGCTTTCAAAAAACCTAATCTCAAAAACAAAAAAAAATTCGGAACCTACACAATCAGTGACGGTTGATCTCTATATGGACCGAATCTATATAGGATCCTTCTCTTTTCCCATGCGGAGGCGTCACACCCCATGCCCTTCTCCTATCGATTTCCAAATACTCCTCTTTCCCCTTCTTGTCTTCTTTTTCTTTTTCGTTGAAAAAAATGACATAAGTAGCTGATAAACTTTGATCCAATATGAGATATCATCCCAGAATCTTTAATTTATTTAATATGATCCGTGAACTATAGTGAATGTTCGATCTAGTCTTTATACTGCATAACAATGTTCGATGTTATCTTTCCGCTAATTCAAGTTGACAAAATCCTTGCCGTGGCTCCCGATCTATTAAGTTTTAAGGTCGATAACAAAAAAAAAGTTACACAAAAATTATGCAAGTAAGATATATATCTCAAATTAGAATAAAATAATCCACATCATCAAATGGACAGTGACAAATAACAATGGATATGTTAACACCCTTTTTTGTCCTTTGCCAAAGTAGATGGAGTAAAAAAATAAATGCGTTGATATTATTACTTTTAAAGATCCAACTCGACATATAATAATTAATGTCATCAAATAACGTATGATTTGTCCTCTGAACAAATAGAAGGACTATGTTGAACATTTACCAATAGTTTAGATATCATATTGAACAAATTAAATATTCGGAAACGACATTAAACATTGGGCAAAATATGATCATGCAAGTCTCACCAGAACCTTGGGTTGTTCTCATAAATATGATCATGCAAGGTTATCGATACTTTATCATATAAGCATTTTGATTTTTCCCACTACTAACAAGTGACATGCCATTCGCAACTCTTTGAAATTTCGAGTTACCCTAATCAACGTATCTTTCCATATTTTAGTTGATTTATCTTGATATTTCGCACAAACATAAACAATTATGAGAAATACACACATCATTGCATTACTTTCTAAATAATTGCTCGATTTATTGTTAGCGTAGAAATACCCTCACACATGTTGCTTTTGGACGAGCGATATGTGTATTTGTAGCTAGTTTTCTAACCAAATTCTTTTGCAAGTCAGTTGTTTACATTGAGTAAGCTCGGTGAAACGCCTTACTCTTTTTTCCCTTTATTTTTTTCCCTTTAGTTTGTACATTAAAATTTAAATTTTGCATGCCACGTAATAATCCAGTGACTGGTTAGCATGTGATATTAATGAAATTGTAGTACGTTCTAGAATGACGTAGAAGGATGGCCGTTAATTATATCGAGAATAATATGCACGCTCTCCTGTCGTTAGCTTACGTGTCGCCACCTATGCTTGCATAATTGATTAGTTTATTATGAACCAACTTTGCAATATTATATATTATGTACCGTGTATTATATATTAAGATTTGATATGGTAAGTACGAATGTAGGGCGATATGGTCCTAGATTGCATTGCAAACTTTTCGGCGCGAAGCACGAGGAGAGCCACTTGTCCTGCTCGTGTTAATCACGAAAAATTAGAGTTGCTTGCGACCACTTTATCTTTTTTTGTACCAGAGTATAAAAAGATCGGAGAATCACGATATTATTAATCTTTTCAATACACTTTCTAGCAAAATAAAATAAAATAAATCTTTTCGTTGCACTAAAAATCTCATATGGTAAATTACTTAACCGTCTCTTTTTAAATTTTTCAAAATTTTCAGCACTCTATATAAATTTCAATTATCCTAAATATAAGTCCGAATAAAGAAAATTACTCATTTTCAAATCACCATCGTCCCTGTACAGAATATAATCGATGTCTCGGGAAGAGAAACATCTCTTTCGGCTGTGATCAATGTCCAAAGCAATCGCTAATGATACCCTTTTAAAATATATTATCAATAAAAGCATGTCTTCTTATCCTTTCTTGAAGAGACTGTTCCCGTAAAGTACGATAGAGATTCAAGTCATAGGCAAATTATTCTTGCAAATTGGTCGAGGGTTTCTCTACCCACTATCATTATACGTTGATTCATTATGTTGTCTTCTACGTTTTGTATAATCAACATTGCCTCTGACCATACAGTACCAGGATCATTACGGGTAAGAACCACTTGGTCGGTAAAACAAATTGGGCATAACACGCGGGGACACCACGGGAAAAAGATTATCAGAAAAGGGGAAAAATAACTTAAAGACTTACAAACAATTGAATTTTAAAAGAAACCCTGGATCTTGGACAAACCCAAATGCTACCTCAGTGTAGAGTATATACCTAGAGATAATGATACAAATAGTCTTCGAACTTTGACAAAATATATAATGTGATCTCTAAACTTTTAAATTATTCAATGTGGTCCATAAATTTTAGCATAATATTCAATGTTGTTCTTAAACTTTTAATTGATTTAATGTCGTCCTTGAACTTTTAATATATATTTAATTTAGCCCAAAAATTATAGGAAAATTTTCAATATAGTCATTGAACTGAAATTAATGGAAGGATTATATTTAATATTTTCATATATTTAAGGGACTAAATTGGCGATATTGAATAAATTAAAAGTTCAGGAATCACATTACATATTGGATTAAAGTTCATGAATCATATTGAATGAATTAAAAGGTCGTGGACCACATTGCACATTAGATCAAAATTCATAAATTGTTTGTGTCATTTTCTCCATACTATGCATATAAGAGTTGAGTCCAGGCCTCGCCATACTTGAACGTGGCCTGTTGCAGCAGAGACGGCGGAGATCCCCCAGCTCAGCCATTTTGGGGAGATAAATGCCTTGGTGCCTTTCAAGTGACTCATCTCATCATTGGAATTTGCAGATAAATACAAAGCACACTCAGTGCAATAGGCCTTTTTTCTTGCCACTGGAGAGGTGGTATCTTCCAAACATTGGACCTTTGCCACAAAGGCTACAAGGCATTGGTTGAGTTTCCTACTCCTTGGGATCCGGGGGTCGGGGTCTCCTCATCACCGAGGGGACAATTGATGCCTCATGGACGGGTGCTTCCCTACTTTGGCAAATCACTGCATCGTTGTGTATTGTCGTCATTGATGTTGTCATCTAATTATTCTTGTGGCTCATAATGTATCGATAGTTTTTTTTTCCATTAGTTAATAATTTAGATATTTAGTATTAAATCGACTTTTCAAACTCTTTCATATGTGAAATTTTCTCTGTACATGCTACTCGTGCGTGCTTTTGCTAGCGCTAATTATATATAACAGAGCAACGCGGTTCCAAATATTACGCAAGTCCATATTTTATTTGATTTCGACTAAAATTGCTTGCAAGAAAAAGAGAAAGAAAAATCACACGACCATTAAAATTCACGACAAAAAAAGGATATCCACAAATTCTTTAAATTCTTTTTCCAAATTTTAATAATAAAATCTCCGATTTGCGTTCGCCTTCCTAGAAGCGATCCTATCCGGTCACCGGCCCACGCCTCGAAGTGGGCTCTATTCCTCGACCAATCAGAATCCTCCAAAATCAGCGGCTG
Source organism: Syzygium jambos (assembly GCA_031216235.1). NCBI lineage: Eukaryota > Viridiplantae > Streptophyta > Magnoliopsida > Myrtales > Myrtaceae > Syzygium > Syzygium jambos. Next base: position 26,113,218 of record CM062230.1, read on the forward strand.
GGCCACCAAAACCACCGGTTTTCGTATTTTTCGAGACGCATTTGCCCCCGCACCACTTCTGGCGGATTCCATTTCTACCCCCGGATGTTCCAGAACCTTCACGCTCAGACCACCTTGCCTGATGCAGCCATTTCCCGTATTAAAGAAATGCAATCCCACCCCAAAAATATCTAGAACCATCCGACCCAAATACTAATAAAAAATTCATCGATCTATTAAAATTATGGTCGTGCCAACTTGCGCTCGGGAGCAATTATTTATTTATGGAAGCACATGCTTCCCAATAAAGTAGTTCATTTCATTTTTTAAGTCAGCCCAATAATATCACGAGCACAATCGATGCATTTGAATTTGAGTATTTTCGCAATTTTTTAGCAATATAAGAACCGGGATAATATGATCCGTCCGCTCAATCGGATTTCTCTAAGCAAAACCCTCGAATGAATATTTGAAGTACCGTGATGATTTTGCGATTGGCACTAAAGATATAGCCGGATCGATTAGTTAAACGGGGTTCGACTCAGTACTTATTTAGTTGTCGCATTTGTGTTTATTATTTAATTTTTTAATATCGTGAACTAGATTCAGCTTAATGCCCGTCCCTGCTAGTATTGAGCTTTCACCCCAAAGTTCTCGTGAAATGATTGCCAAATGCTCTAAATTTTTTTTTTAATTGGCCTTTCAGGTTCCAAAGGGCTTTCAAATTGTCGAACCAAGCATACCCGCAATTTTCTGTTAATAAAATAATGAGCAATATTAATTTTTTTAATCGATGTTAAAGTAATCAATATTACTATTAAAAAAAAAAAAAGAAAGACCAAAATTTGTTCTAGGAAACTTCCTCACGGCATCTCATTTTATCGTGGAATTCGATTAAATATCTTCTTCTCCGCCTATTTAAGAACCGATCAACCGACTTCGCTCCTCTTCTCAGCATCTCAAACCGCTCGAACGCCCCCCCTTCTTCTTCTTCTTCTCCTTCTGGAAGCAGAGCAACCGCGTGTCCGTACAGTTCGCGAGCCAAAATATCTCCCGGCGTGTCAAAATCGTCGTCGTCGTCGTCCTTCTTCTTCTTCTTCTTCAATGGTGATTCTTCGATTCTGATCGCTCGTCTCCTCTCTCTCCTCCGGCTGATTCGACGCGAACCGCGGTCGAGTCCTTCGATCGAGATCGGCTCCGTTCCTCGTCGCCCTGTTTTGTCGCGAAACCGAGTTTTCCTTCAGCTTCCTTCCCCGTCCCCGCATTGCCAGTGTTGGCCGGAGCCGATTGCCTTCGCACGCAACGCAGTAAGTTGATAGTCGGATGGAATTTCTGATTCGTGTTTTCCGATTTCCTTTCGTGTTCGTCGAGCTAGCTTGGTTCGCGTTTTGCGCGGTAATCAGCGGGCTGGGATAGGAATTCCTGCTCGTTTCCGCTTACCGGAACCTGACTTCCGCTGAATTGCGGGAGATAATATGCGAACGTAGGATTTGTCGATCGCTTGGTAACTCTGATGAAGATGAATCCGCTGTATCCAGTGAAGGAAGAGTTTCCAGGATCGTCGAGCTCGCCGGCCGGAGAGGCGCCGGCGGCGGTTGGTCCGCCGGAGCCGATGGAAGGCCTGCACGACGTCGGGCCCCCGCCTTTCCTGACGAAGACCTACGACATCGTGGATGATCCGGCGACCGATCACGTCGTCTCTTGGAACGCCGGCGGCGGCGGCGGCGGCGGTAGCTTCGTCGTGTGGGACCCTCACGCCTTCTCTACGCTCCTCCTTCCCAGATACTTCAAGCACAGCAACTTCTCGAGCTTCGTCAGGCAGCTCAACACTTACGTAAGTATAGGTTCCTCCTCTGAGCATCGTAGAAATGCAATTTTAGTCTGTTGATACTTATTGAGTTCACCTGATAATGGAAGATTGAAAGTATGAATTCTTCTCTCGAAACTGAAATTGTTGATCCGTCCGAGCATTTTTTTTAGCGAGGATTTGAATTCAATCTCATCTCCGTCGTGCTTCATTCCAATGGTTTCTTGTCTTTGCTCGGTCGATTCGTGACGGACAAGGAGGTGTGGGTGCATCTGATTTTTTCTCAGGCTGCGGCATGAACTGTGGGTGATTTTGTTATTTTATTTATTTTTTTTATTCTCGGTTTTAATGGAGTTCTGACATGGAGAGATGTTCTGGAATGTTCTAAATGCTTGGATGGCTGGGAAGAGCCCCACTTCAATTCAAAGGACAGAATGATTTCTTATTGGAACAATACTAAAATGATTATTTCGGGCCGTGCGTTCTTTTTTACCCATTTTCCTCATAATTTTCTTATACCTGTATCTATCTACTATTCCATCCTCCTGTTAAATTGCGACATCCACCTTCTTAGCCATAATAAAACTGAAAATGAAATTTCAATCTTTGTTTGTTTTTTGGTCGGATAAATTTTCAATCTTTAAGTTGCACGAATTTCATTAATTACCTCGAGTTATTAATCATGGTTTTTGATATTTTTGGTGGTTTTTATTCAATAATGATTCGTGAAATAGAGCTAAGCGAGGAACCCAATTTTGGCAGGGCTTCCGGAAGATAGATCCAGATAGGTGGGAGTTCGCCAATGAAGGATTTTTAAGGGGGCAGAAGCATCTGCTCAAGAGCATCAGGAGAAGGAAGGCACCTTCCAGTTTAATTCATCAGCAGCAAGCTGTGGGTCCTTGCGTCGAAGTGGGATACTTCGGGCCGGACGGGGAAGTCGATCGCCTGAAGCACGACAAGCAGGTCTTAATGCTAGAGCTAGTGAAACTTAGGCAGCAGCAGCAGAACACCAGGGCCTGTCTCCATGCCATGGAGCAGAGGCTTCAGAGGACTGAGATGAAGCAGAAACAGATGATGGCTTTCTTGGCGAGAGCGATGCAAAGCCCAGCGTTTCTGCAGCAACTGTTGCAGCAGAAGGAGAAGAGGAAGGAGCTCGATGAAGCGGTGACCAAGAAAAGGAGGTGGCCGATTGATCGAGGGCCGAGCTGTTCTCAGGCAGCCGAACCTAGACGAGGTCTCGAAGGGATGTGTTCTGTTAAGGCCGAGCCGCTCGAGTTTGGAGATTACAGTGTTGAGGTGTCCGAGCTCGAAGCACTAGCACTGGAGATGCAAGGGATAGGAAGGGCGAGGCAAGAGGTGGAGGGAGGACTAGAGGACATAGAGCCGCCGCCCGACGGCGTGGATAAAGATCTTGATGAGGGATTCTGGGAGGAGTTGTTTAGTGAAGGAGGCGAAGATGAAGATGTTGATCTCTTGGCTAACAGACTGGGTTACTTGGGTTCTAGCCCTAAGAAAAGAAGCTGAAGTTTCGGTTCATCAGTTTTCCTGTTCCTCTCTAATTAATTGCGGCTTAACTGTTGATTCTTCCAGGCAGGACTTGTTCTGATAGTGTCTCTTTTGTGCAGTTAGGTTTTTCAGGTCTCTGAACCTGATGGATTGGCGGGAACTGATAAATCCTCAAGCAGTGTGCCAGTTCAGTAATAGCTAGTTCCTCCCGGCGTTTCTAACTCTGTAACTAATTGCATAAATTGCTATTATTCGTTTGCTACTTTGATTGCTTAGGTTTGAAAGAAAGATGCTGGCCAGATTCTTCAAGATATGACTCGAATTTGCACCAAAGGTCCTTGTTGATAAAAATGCCTCAAAACCCATTATTTTCTGCATTCTATATGTGAACCAAATCTTCATTTCCTCGTGTAATCAGTTCTGCCCTCCACTTGATGTAGATCTTCAGAAGAAATCACGGTTTAGCTGCGAGATTGAAGAAATGGAATCGCACAGTTGATTTCAAAGCACCACTGATAATTGAGGTCGATGATTTAATTTCACACACTGCTTAGCTAAAATCTTATTCATAAAGGCTGATTTTGGACGAATTACCTGATTAAGTCCTATCATTTACCTGTCTCTGATGAAGCCTTTATGTTGCAAAGTATGGATTCTGTGGTCGTGAGATGGAAGATGATATCTGGTAGTGACAACTCCATGGTCATCGCACGTGGCTTGTCATGTAAAAGGCAAATCCATGGAATTGCATGCTGCATTTTTTTTTTCTAGCCCTTGACATAAGAGTGAACATTGTGACTTTATTGATAAGATAGTCCTTCGGACTTTTCCAAACTTAGAGAGGTTTGACCGTGTGCCTAATTTGATGCTGATGTGTAAAAGAAAAACAGATAAGGCAAGAGAGAAGCAAATTGCCTTTTGAGTTTGAACTAATGCCCCCCTTTTTGCGAGTGTGTAATCCATATGAAGCATCACGCCCTTGTAATTTTACCGTTTTATTGAAATACTACGTATTTTAGCCATCCAACAGGTTTTAGTCTGGGCGGTTGTAAGTATTTTGCATTTTACTCCAACGGTGAAAGATTATAAGAACGCAATACCTCCTACGGACAATTACCCCCTTTTTATACTACCTTTCCATCTTTTTCTCAAATTTCGTTGTTCATTCAATTTGATGATTTGCATGTCATTTGTTCAAAATGCGAAATCGCATGTGACTTTTTTATAATTGTTTAAAAAAGTTGTTGATATATAACGTTGGTAAAGATTAATGTGCTGACAATCGTAATAGGTTTCCTATATGCCTGCTTAGCAAGTAAGTAATCTTAGAGGCATTCAATATTATAAACTATTTTATTGTAGATAACTGTAAATGTCATGAACTGCCTTGTGTATCAAAGTGTTGAATGTGATGCTAAAAATAAACAGATTTACATGTTTACGAGCGTGGGCTGTGGACCCCTGGCACCACAGGCAGGTCCTTGGATATTTTGTCGAAAATAGTGATTTACGTTCTTCCGAAGAATCATGGTAGTCTGGGTCCTGGACAATTTTGGCCAGAACTCTGAAAAGACTCAAAATTGACCGTAAAATTATGTTTTTGATCCTCAATTTGCCCGTCCCGATCCCATTCAAATTGCCATTTAAAATCATATGTGGCAGTCAAAGAGACCGAGGACATTGGATTGTCTCGCTGTTTGGCCATTAGTAAGTTATAATATTCTTTTTCTCTAGCAATTAGATGCTCGACAACAACAAAATGACTTGAAAATTGGGTGCGAAACGAGGGCACGTGATCACTAGGATCTAGATAATTCCATTAGGTTTCGGATTGGAATGGCAAATACTTGTATGGACCTCGGTCCACATGATCCACGGTCATGATATTTTTGGTCGTCTGTTGGCGGGTTTGCAGATAAATATGTCATCGATAGCATCTATAGGAAGCAATAGTATAGTCATCTAATAGCTTCATCTATCAAGATTTCCCCATCTCATGGAAGCATTACTGGGAAGCTAGTTGCTCTGCACAATTGCTAAAACCACCCGGGAATAATGACTTCATAAGAAATGGCGGTCTGATGGTGGCCGCAATGTGCTGAACATGAACGGGGAACAAGCTGTAGCGGTCCCAGAAAGCCCTATTCTTACAAAAAAAATTGAATGAAATCGTCTTTGTCCTTGGATATCTTGTTGCTAAAACAAAATAAAATAGCGAAAGTCGCAAGAAAAAAATTAAAATTTAAAAGTAGAAATCATTTCAAACAGACATCTCAGTGTGTCACATTGATTCATCAAACCCTTGAGGAACTCGACGCTTCTCAAAGTCGGTGCCTTGGAGGTGAATTGCATCTATCTTTCCATAGCTCTGCCGGGGCATCATGCTAAAAGGTTTCAATTTTCATGGTCAAGATGTATGCCGAGAGCACATTTCTTCGACAAAGCTTTCTATCCCTGAAAGTTTCACCGGGCACACAATTTCGGTCCATCCTCCATGCTCACCCCCAAATATTTGTCTAAAACATTCCTGAATGCCTGCAATTGCATCAATAGGCAAAGGACATAGTGAGGCACGGCGAGAGTAACTCATATTTATTTGCCACATAAAATCACAAAAAAATGGACATTCTCACCAGAATGAATTGAGTTCATAGATATTCAGAGTCCATTAAAGCAGGAAACAGGTCATAGAGTGGTCATTGGAACCGATTTTTTTTTTCTCGCGAAAGAAACAATAGAGGTTATCTAAGTAGGATCTTTATAAAGATCAACAGCTACAGATCAAGGACTGCCATTGATTTATTTGCCTAAGTACTGAAAATCAAATGATGAAATCAAAACAAAGAGAATCGCTAGTTTTAGGGAAGATAACAAGCATCTCAACTAATCCGAACAAAGGCAATTGTTTATAAATTACTCATTGCAAGAGATATTTAATCAGAAGTATTCAAACCAACCTATCAACAGAACCATATGGCAGAGCCCGCATGGGGGTTTTCTTCTCCTTTTATTTCAGGCCGATTAATCAAAGTGATGGAAGCCGATGGCTAGCCATTGGACTACATCTATCTATCCTACACAAGCTCATTTAGGGTGAGTGTCATGATTTTGTCAAAAAACTGATAAAACAATTTTTATTGAATCCATGTTTTCAAGCCAGTATCTCCATCCATTCCCCATGTTTCCATCCCCAGGAAGCTTCAATATGTATTTGGTAGCCTCTAGTTAAAGCAGCAAGAGAGGACATTTTAGAGAGAGAATCTTTTGTGCACTTGCTTGTCAATGCACCATCTTAAACGCATAAATCCAATGCACCGTTCTCTCTATCTATGGGGTCTAGCATCAGAGTGCAGGATAAACCTTCGCAATCTGCTTGACATTAGTTGACTACAAAAAATTAATCGGCCTATTTTCGACAAACAGATAAGAAACCCACTCAATCTCCCCTTCCATGGATCACTTCGAGCAAAAGTAATCTCAGACACCTTAGCAACATGGTTTGGATTTATAAATATAACCTAAAAATCAGAAGAAAAGAATAGTGGATTCTCCGCATTTTCTTCAAGACTTGCATGAGTGACATCAAACACAACATGCCTTGAACTGAATATAAAGATAAATGATGGCAGAGAATGACAATACAGCAAGATATTTCACGTGAGGGCCTTCATAGCATGTGACAAGGCTGAACTAATTGTGGAGATAAATGGAGGCGCTGGTGAGGAGGATGAGACAGAAAATCTTCTCTCAACCACACAAACACCGGAACAACACAAAATATCTGGGTGACACATGCATCATAAATCATCCCCATACTTGAGCAGGGAGATGACCATACTCACTTTATGGCAAAATAAGTTACCCACTGAAAATACAAATATTAAGTTCAATAGCGTCCGAGCATTACCTGCATGGCAAAAGACTCTTTCCCAAGTAAAATTGCATCCATTGCAGCAAATTGATCATCAAGTGCACCATATATGATCTGGTAGAATTTACTCCTGGAACCAGAAAAAAGAAATTATGATGTAGGAAAAAGAAATGAACTTCGCAATATGTTAATGTCTCTGATGAAGCAATCTACCTTTCTTCCTCAGAGCTCTCTGCATCGATCTCGTCAAATTTTCTTGTTAGGGCCTCTGCACCCACTGGTGAGAGTAAGTGCAGCATAAGCGCCTCTAAAGTCCTTGGGAATTTTTCCTGAAGAGAATAATTGAATGACTAAGCAAAACTGCTGAATGACTGAAATAATTTCTTTTCAGAAAGTTCCTGGTCAAACATCCTAACGGACATGAGCTGAAGGCACAAAACCATAAAAGGGAGAATTGCTGACAGGGAAGTTGGTAGTTATTCATTCAGAATGATAACACAACAAGGCACCCTTTTCTCAATAGAAACTTCATGGAAACTTATAGAATATTTAGCAAATAAAATGCTTCAAGTAAAATTTAATCGTCCATTGAAGAATGAAGAGTATAAAGTAACATGAATGATAGGAAATTCAGTTTGCCACAAGCAGTGTTTTAGCAACAAACATTGACCCAACCTTGGAGTACTCACCGCCATATAAAGAAGCATAGTCCGAAGAGTACGTGGTTCAATGTTCCACAGTGTATTGGCAACAGGATCATCTTCCAAGTGAAAAATTATACGATTCTTAGGTGCACCTTCAGCACAGGCAGTGGAACCATTTCCCCACGAGGGCCGTTGCACCTGACTTGGATCAGGTATATTTACACGGTCATGCACTAGAGAAACCAGAGCATGAAGAGCCTGCAGTGCCGAAGGTTTCATATGACATATTGCGCTTTCTAGCTTGACTTCTTTTCCTTTTATATCACCATCCATGAAAACTTTGTCCATATTATGGATATCCCCATCTGGTAGCAGTATTGCAGAGGACATTCTAAGAAATTGTAGTAGGCATCTTGATGCACTATAGATTCCACATACTATAAGTAGATAGCCTCATCTATGATTCTAATAATACCTGCATTCCCATTAAGGGTTTCCTCACTTTCATGTACCTTGCATTCCGCAGAAGCAGGCTTTGGCAACATCAGATCCTGTCCTAAAGCCAAATATAGAGACACAACACATCACTGACTCAAACCTCTCATGGAAATTGTGAGAGAAAGCAAAAGAACATTTCCACTTTGCAATATATTTAACAAACTTGAAAACAAGTGGTTCTTGCTAAAATTTAGTTCCACAAGACCCTTCATGTAATCTAGGATAAAAACACCTACAATGTGTCCTGTGATAAAATTTATACATATATGAATGACCAGACTTGAGACCAGTTATGTGTTTTGTCTTGCTAGTGGAATGGGGTGGCCGACCCTAGTGTGATAGTAAAGCTAGTTGCTTAGAAAAAATTTCATAGAGCAGCATAATATGATAATAAATGACCCTCAAATTTCATAGACAACACTCAAGTGTTTTTAAAAAATTGGGTGAAGTAGCAGAGCAGGAGATGGACTTTACCATAATACAATAACAAGAACGAGAACAAGAAATAACGGAAAGGATTTTATTAAACCAAGCTGAATAAATTTTCAAATGGAATATAAAAATTAGATCCTTCCTCAGCAGGTAATCAAAAGCAGTGTAAAACTAAATATATCGGACTGGAGTCAGGTAAGCAACAAAGCACACAGGATACGCACCATTTCTTTATCCGTCAATCTGGAAGTCACAAAATATGTTGGAAAGCATGTCAGACGGCAAATTAAACAGAATAAAATGTATCTTAACAGTTAAAAAAGCACTACTGATATGTAAGACTGAAATAAAAGCATACACCTTCTTAGTATTCTGCGCAAATAATATGCATCCATGTGCTCTGACATACTACGCATTAAGTTGGACTGCCACCAAAAATTTACAGCAATGCTCAGATTGTCACTATTGACCTGGTGGAACCTGAAGCAAACAAAGGACAATAACTAACTGGACAACTACCAATAGCACGGAAAAGCACAAATAGTTGTGGTTGATAAAAGGCACAAAGCACATGTCTCCTAAGTGATGAATTGTCATTTTCTTAAGAGGCATTCTAATACAAGAGATGGACCTCTGCTTTTCACAACAGACAAACGTAAGAAGGCAGCTAAATGAAATCCCGACCAATGGAAGAGAGAAACAAGAATGTAGGAAATATTTCACTAATTGGAAAACCTGTCACCCTTTTTTCTCTTCTTTGTCTCACATGAACTGCAGATAGAATAGCTCAGAACTGCATATGAAACGAAATGCCCCTTAATGTAATTAATTGTATAGCCAACATACCCCTAAATTAGGTTATGGAAGCTATTAACCTTCAAAGGGAGAGATGGAGTGTTTGAAGTATAATGGAGATTTAAATTGAAATTTCAAACTTTTTTTATTAATATTAAGAAAGCATTTCATAAAATCAAGGAAATATCATCTTCTTCGTAAAAGAAAAGGCATTGTTGATAACTTGATACTGAACTATATATTCACAAAACTTCTGAAGTGTTGAATGAGATGTTTGTGAGAGGGGAGGACAGAGAATCGAAAAAGAGAAGAATAATCACAATAGGCTTGTGATATGTTGAGTGAGAAAAGGGGAGGGAAAGCAGGACAGCAGTCATAGGAAGCAAATTGTATCACATCAGAATAAGGAAATTGGACTGGAAGAGAAGCAACGGGGACAGTGGGCAATGCAGTGGTGACGGTAATGCTTAAAAAATCTACGTATGATGTGGGCCAAAATATCTAAAATTCATTTGAGGAAATCTTTGGAGAGTAAAATTCAGCTAATCCAGGCTGAAAGGAATAGCAATTCCATGGTTTTTTCCAGCCAAAAGACCAAATGAATATTTGGGATTGGACCTGGAATGAAACAGCTAATCCACAGACTGATAAACAATCCATGGACCCAAACATGTTGTAAGTGCCATAGACTTATTACATCCAGGCAGAGAAAGAGAGAGAGGATGTGATGATGTTTGAATGGGCTCAAATATAATTCAGATCTTGAGATTTCCATCCACAGTTGATTTAAATTTGTGCGCGCTACAGGCGAAACTAGTTATAGTACTATAATCAAGTGAGATTCAGTAACAATATTAATGGACCAAAAGAAGGGATTGGCTGCAGACATGCGGATAATTTAAACTAAAAAGATCAGGTAAATTCAGGGAGACCAATATCAAACAAAAGGACATAACTAGATGCTCCAAACATAACAATGGCCAGATCAAAATCTTTACCAGCCTTCTGGAATGAATAGTGCATCACCCGCTTTTAGAATGACCTTCTGCGAGTGATCCATCAGGTGCTCTGCTCTTGGATGTAATGAAAGATCTGGCTTTCCTAAAGTTAGAGAGCTACAATGAAGATAACATCAACATTGAAACGCAAAACCGCTCAAATGACGGCAAAAATAATTTTGACCAGTTAAGAGTGACAATAAATGTCCAATCCCGATTACAAATGCTTATTACTGATCCAACATGATACATACCTGTGGTTTGAGGCCTCTCCGTACAAAGGCATGGGGTATAACAAGGAACTTGAAGAAGGGGGCCAGAGCACAACTGAAAACCATGTAGCTTTTGTTAGCACAGAACAGAAATATGGACTTTAATGCATGATCTGATGTCAATGAACAAAGATATAAAAGAAGCATTGACATTAAGAGAAGGAGTGAGTAGGAAAAACAAGTGAACGCAATTTCCAAAAAAGTAATTGCATTAAAAACAGATAAACGAGATTATTCTAAAAACCAGTCCTATGCATCAATATTTTCTGCATCCCATGAGTCTAATGATTGATTACTCGTTCACAGTGCCACAATCTCAGTAGAACCGATAGGTTTACACACAGGAGAAAACAGCATCTAACCTTCTTTGGTGCCATTGACTATGCATAGAAGATTATGATGTGGATCATAGTGAGTACTTGATCTAGCTTCAGCAATATTCATCCATAGATTGATGGATGCCAGTAAACTTTTGTCCAAAAAGGCAGGCTGTACTAAGAAACCAATATCATGCCAAGGACTATGAGTATTTCACAAAGAAGTTGCAGAAAGCATATGACCAACAAGAAGAATACACACTAACCGTTTGAATGTCTTCCAACAGAACTCCCAATTGAGCCCGGCCTTTGTTCTCAATGTTCATGATCGGTACCTATTTGTGTATATGTTTGATTCAGATTACATGTCAAAATATTTGATATCTGCTATAACTTTCAAAGCTTAGGAGATAAAGTCGACCACTGTATCACCGAAAATAAATCAAAGAGCTCCTAAACTCAACTATAACAGAATATCAATTCAAATATCATCTCTTAAGCAAGGCAGAGAGAAGATATTTCACCACAAGAAAATATCATTAAAAAAAAGGAGAAGAAGCTGAAAGCTCACAAAGCTGCAACCTGTGCTAGATAGATTTGTTTAGGAGCTACATGGTCTTGCTCGGACCCTTCTGAGTTCCTTTCTCCGGATTCCATGCACTGGGATTGATCATCTTCTATCTTTTCCATGTGTTGCTTACAAAATCCAATGAAGGACGAAAAGGGTAAAGGAACCTACAGTACCAGGAAATCACTCCAGATTATTTCATTAATCTAGGCCAAGCTGCATGTGCTATCGAGTTCTTCATAGAGAATTGAAGGACTTGCCCTCTCGTGGCTCCTTAGATCACCATAGAAAAACGGCGCAGATCTCGACAGCATAGCCTCCACGGTACAAGGCCCAGCCCTTTCCTACAGCAACATTTGATGACAAAGTCGAAAAATCAAGAGTCCTGGCAGCCAGGGAATTCCTACACGGGCCTAAAAGCATGAAACACCGTTCCTCTCTAAGCAGCAACAAGCGTAAGAGCAATACTCGAAGTAGCCACACGCAGGCAAGAAGCTAAAAACCACAATTCCTACGACATCGAGACCACATTCGCTAGGACACAGCCTCCTCCTCGCGCGACAGAAACGTCGCCGGAAACCGATTCAGCTCCGGCGAACGCGAAACGAATCTTCACGGGCCACGCTTCAAAACCTCGACGATTCCCGAACCGACAGAGAGAGCGAGGAAGGCGAACCTGCAAATAATCGAGGCCTCCGTCGCGAGGGTTCCACTTCCGCAGAGCCTCCCAGCCCTTGGCGCATCCGGCGAACACCTTTCGTTACGCAAAAGGAACGGGAACGGAGAAACGGCCGACGATCAGTACGAGTTTCAAGGAGCAGCGCTTAAAAGAGAGAGAGAGGATGTCGGAGCAGGAGGAGGAGAGGTGACTTTACAGCGGGAACGTTGCTCGGCTCGATTTGGGAGGCGAAGTCCGTCGCCGAAGGCAGCTCGTCGAAGGTTCGGATTTGCAGAGACTCCGCTTCCGTCGCCATGTCCACTTTTCTCGTTCGAGGCTTGCCGGAAGAGAGACCTCCGCGCGCGCGCGCGAGCCGGTCGAGTTTATGTCAATGGAATGGAAGCGAGCGAGCGAGCACGGCCGCGAATGTGTTTGGGTGCGAAACGGTGCGCTGCACTTTACTCGGCTGGCGTAATCGTTATGAAAACGAGCGTATTAATAAGCTCGGGTCCACCGAGGCCGGGTCTGGAGCCCCAAATGCCGGTGCCCCGAACCCGGCGCCCTAAGCGAGATCCGTCGAGGTCTGGGCTCGAGATTTTAGTATCTGTGCTCGATTATTCAGCTGTACATACATAAGTTACTATCGGTCAAATAGTATGCTTCCATTTTGTTCAAAGCGGAATTCGGTTTTTATCTTCTTCTTTTTTCGGGATTTTTTTTTTCAGATTCGGGATTTGGCCTTTTTTCTCGAAGATTCGGAAAAAAAAAAAACAAAATCCCGAATCTCCGATTTTGGGCGTATTTCTCCGTTTATTACGGCTGAAGCAGGGCGCAACTGGCGGGCCTTTTAGAGAAAGCCCGGACAAGGCCCGAGAAAGGTTCCAACGATGTCCATTTTGTCATCGGAATGCTTTTCGGTCGAAGCGAAAATAAGCTTGCATCGAAACGAGCAGAAATTAGTGCCCCCCCCTTTTTTTTTTCCTCTTTTTGCTTTTGCTGTTACGAAAATTGAGAGAAAGATCACCAAAAAAATTGAAAATCCAAACAGGAAGAGAGAGGGAGAACTGATGACAGAAGGGAGAGAGAGAGACAGAGAGTGAGATCGGGATTGGGCCAACCCTGATCTACTGGTAGCTTGGTGGCTTTGACCTTGTGCAATCACCACCGTTTACGACCCTATCACCGTCATCATGAAAATTTTGATTTTTCACATGATTTTAACCAAGTCGCCTTCCATATTCACTAATCGCTATCGTCAATACATCCAATTGCTTCATTGAGCTGAGTAACATGAGATTGTAACTGACCAAGACGTTAAAGTGATTAAATGTTATTGATTTGGCTAGACCAGTGGAATGCCAAGACCCTTTAATCCATAATCACCTTGTGTGGCCCTTTACAGCGGTTAAAAGGGATCCCCAATCACCACGATTGAGGTGGCAATGTTTAAAAGAAAGTACACCAATTGCTTCCTTGTGTAATTTGGAGAGCCTCCAAGTTACCTCAATGAATTTCTTTCTTCCACCAACAAAATCATCGTAAATTCTAGTTCACCGTATTGGGTATCCTCGTTCAATTATGAAGTGACAGTCCCCATGAAGCTCATCCAAATGAAAGTGGACAAAGAACAAGAGTTCGAAACTCTGTGAATATATAATCCTTCTTTAAAATGGCATTGTCTAGCATGGTCGGATGGCCATTCACCCCGAAAGGCTCAAAAAGTAAATGAACGGAATTGGACCAAGGCCCGGCCTGGCCGTGCCCAATAAATATAATGCACTTCCCACGTTTGGGCGAGTTTGGTTTTCGTCCAACCCATTCAATGATCACCTCCAATTCCAACAATAGTAATTTTTTTTTTCATAGTCCTACTTTCAAGTGCAGAAAACAAAATTTTCAAAAAAATAAAGATGGGTTTAAGAACAATTTCGCTAAAGTCTATTGGGCCTAGAGGAGCTGATGAACAACCGTACGAAGTGTCTTTCTTCACTCTATGGGCGATATGAAGACCAGAGAAAGATGCTTTCTAAGAATAGAAACCTCTTTTAAATGCTGTATCGAAATGAAAAAAAGAAGGGCTTTCTCTTACTTCTAACCGGGTTACTTGTGTTGACAAGTTCTTGCAGAAATTTCAGCTAGCAAGGACAGGACGTTAACAGAACAAAAGAACAGAAAGGATAAGACATTAACCTTTCGGACCATGGGTTTATACGAAACAAGGTTACTTTATTTGGATCGACATTTGACCATGACCTGGTTTGAAACTCGTGAGTTTCCATCGACACCAAGTCAATCATCTGAAATGCCGAATCAACATTTGACCGGGACTTGGTTTGAGACTCGAGAGATTCATCTACGCCAAGTCAAATCATCTAATCCAATTGGCTCACCTCAATTAAATTATAAACGAGCTCGAACTCTTCCATTATACAATTTCGTGGTTTGTACTTAGCTTGACCTTTCTTTTTCGCAATTAAAAAAAAAACTAAAAGCAGGTGAGCATTACTACAGTTTTCATGGTCAAACGGCGTGCGATTGGCAAAAGCATGAAAAGTAAGATCTTGCGGTCGGAAAGAAAAGTGATGCACGTATTCCCCGAGCAGTCATGTGGGGGAATTTTGGTTCCTGGTTAAGCCTACTAAACTAAGTTTTGCAAATCCGGAAGGACCATTGCGTTACATTAGTTGTTGGGTTTTGGCCATTGATTATTTCCTGTAGATGATGTTAAAATCAGGTTAAAATAAGAGTGCCCATCTTCTATCTTTTTCATATGTCCTAATTTGTGTCATATATATATATATATATATATATATATATGCATATCTGCTTGACTTTAGGCCATTATGATCTTGGGCGTAACTTTAGTACAATTGAAGGAGTCGGTATTAACATGGACCAACTTCATTAATTTCGAGTTGGGATGGAGTACGTGAATTTTATGTTATGGGACGTCGAATCACCTTATGAGCGTACACATTACTGAAACTATTGCATATTTAATCATTACGTGGATCGATGTGAATCCGAATTCCCAAATTCAATCTCGAAATCAGGTTGATGTTCTCTTGGCATGCCACATCATGTCGAGAATGTTAATAACACGATGCATCTCTAGACGGTTAAATACAGAATAAATAAAAAAATAGAAAATAGAGCAGTTGAGCTCGCTCGTTTGTGAGGCTGATTAAAAGGGTCAACGCATAAGCATCATCGTAGCAAATTAGCACATGAGGTGCGTATCCAAGCATTCAACAGACCCGAGTGATGGGGACGGGGCATAGGGACATGCCTGTTTTTTCTCCCACGCCGTAGTACTTCACGGCTAGCTCTAAACCACCTCACCTTGCTTCGAAATATCGCAATTTGAGAAATCGACATCTCCGCGGTGGCCAAAGGTAGTACGATGTATGATTAAGGTATGGTTCATACTCCCCATCGACAGGAAAGCGCGAGATTCCCCCGGGCAACCATATGACTATTATAGTTTGGACACGTATTTTATCAGTAGTTTGTGTTTGGGCTTATGAATAGATGCCGCCTATATATAATTTCTTTCTCTTGTAATTGTGAGTTGCAATAGAGAGATAAAAGTGCTAATTATAGTGAAATTCTCTATTGAATTTAGTCAATTTAAGGGCGAATCATGATAAAATCCAATGTCTCGATTCTCTTTCTTGCGTTTGCTCTCTATTTCTTCGTGTTTGTGTGCCTAATTTTAACGATATGGCAGCACAAATTCCTGCACCTAAAACATTGGAGTTTCCTTCGACGTACCCGAACGCCATGTAGAGATTGGATCAAATCGGTGAAAAGTAGCTAAAGAGCTAACGGTTGGTCAAATGGTTTCGTCCGCGAGAGAGACTCCTCAACGATGTATGTCCTCGATGATGTGTTCCGAGATAGATGAAGTAGGGACAAGGGGCGTATAACTTTCTTTTCCTGATTTGGATTCACTTCGCTTGTAATGAATTCGACTGATTACATTCAAATCGCTCTGGATCACATTTCGCAGAAGAAACGATGATGTCCCTATCTAATAGCGCACGCCTTTTCAACAAAAAAATAAATAAATAGCATGCACCTTGCGGGAGAAAAAGTTGATTCGATCAATTTAGATAAACAAGCTTAAGTTTTTTTCGTGAAATAAGAAAGATTCAACGTACCAAAGATTAGAAATATCTAATTTCTAATTCGGTGTTAAGAAATTAAGGAAACATGATTTAATGTGCTAGAGGCTCAACTTTCTTTTGAATACAATTATATCCCTCTTTTGAAATATCGCGCACTTGCTATTCACTAAACAGCAAATTGAGTGTTTACGATAGAAAAGTATCTCGCATCGCTTGTTTGCACGGTTCATATCCTTCTCTTATACAAGCGATCTTGCTCTAGCTCGACCTCGACCTATGAATTCAAGTCTTTAGATTAGACATTTTAATACGCGGGATTTATCGAAAAAGGGTGTTGGGTATTGCTCTGTTGTTGTACCGAGCTGTGGTCGTTTTGTGACGCGGGGCAAAATAACTTCGCATTGCAACGGGAAAAAACAACTTTAATTGACGTCACAACCATACATGTGTCCTCATCTTACTAATTAGCAGAAAAATTGACCGTAGGTTTGGAAATACGGCACGTGGTCTATCAGTCTAGTCCGAGTCCATACCAATTCGCAATAAAATAAAATAAAATCAATATTAATTTGCGATTTGTGCGTAGGTAGTTAGTGCGTACTCGATCTAGATTTACGACGACTTAAATGGAAACTCCCCCGGTGGGGACTGGGCTTGCACGTTCACACGTGCTGGAGCCCCTTGCTTTTGACAGCTTCAAGAGCCTTCACGTTCAAGCCCGAGTCTCGTCCTTACCTAACTCATTCTCTAAATTCAATTAGCGCATCATGATTCGCTAATTGGATTCGTGAATTACAAAAGCGTGTACAGCTTTGGTTCGACGCGGCTCGCGATCGTCCGTCCCACATCTCGCGTGTCGCGTCATGCGAGAGGTACGCGTTTTGCTTTTAGGATGACGACCGGGGCGAGTTCGGGACTACCAATCCTATCCCCGAAACCTAAGAACTAGTCTCGAACCCGAGTTGGATTTTAAGATGGAGTTCCAAACCCTCTTCACTTTAGTATACGGGATTTGGAATTTTCCTTTCAATTCAAATTAGTATATACACTATCTTAAAGAACATTTTATATAATTACCAAAATAGTAAGTGCACTTCGAGTGAATAACACACGCATAATCACTCCATGTGTATAATTTTTCGATCCGGTATTAGTGTCAATAACCCCGTGTTTATTGCAATATGTATTGTTAGGGCTAACTAACGGAAGGACGACGCGAACATCAAATTAAAATATTATAGATCTAATCGGAGAAATCAAGTGTTCATAAATGGTAGTGCACGTTGTAAAAGAGTTTGTGAATCTAATTGAATCGATCCAAAGCTCGGGGTGTCATCTACACGCAACGATAAGAAGAAAAGTTTGTCCAAAAGTGCGCGCGGGCCTAAGATTTTGACTAGAGATCATGCGCATGGATGGCTTTGACTTGATCGGGATTTACTTAATTTTCCATCTCATCTCGTGCTCTTGAAGTTGTCTAATTATTAGGTATCGTGTCGGAATCCCTGTACACCTGACTTGCTCTCCCGTTCCCAAGTGTCGTCAGATGATTTTTACGTGGACATTGACCTGATGCTTCGCGGCTAATTTTTAGTAATGCCCTTTTCAGCGCTACCATCGGATTGGACTAAAAATAAAAATAAAACAAGAAACTTTACCGTCCGTGGTTGGTACATGGACCAAATACGGATGGACATGTACAAAAAAAAATTGGGAAAAGTATAAAAAAATGTTATAAATCTATTGCATTTGTATCAATTCAGTCATAAACCTTATAATTAGACCAATTTAGTATTGAACATTTTCACATTGATACCAATTTAGTCAATCCGGTCAATTTAGGCCGGAAATTGCTAACGTGGATGCCATCCATCTTACATGGCACTAGCGGCGCTATTGTGAATATTTTTTAAAAAAATTAAATACTTTTTTTAGATTTTTTTTTCTTTTCCTTTTTATCTTTTTTCCATATTACCCTCCATCCGCCACCAGCCGGTGGAGATTGCCGGCCATCGGTGAGGGCGAGGGCTGTGACACCCTTGTCGGCTGACGACCAGATGAGTGTAATAAAGCAAAAAGAAAGGAAGAAAGAGAAAGGAAAGTAAAAATAAATAAAAGAAGGAAAATGAAATAAAATAATAATCAAATTTTTGACAAGGTATTTAACCATTTAAAAAAAATATCCACGTTAGCATCGGTCGTGCTACGTAGAACAATCGATATTCACGTTAGTAATTTCTGATCTAAATTGGCCAGATGAAATGAATTTGTATAAATGTAAAAATATTCATGACAAAATTGATTAAAATGTTTATGACCAAATTGCTATTGATGTAATAGGTTTAAAATTTTTTTGATACTTTTCCAGAAAAATGTGACACCTAGTGAATAATAAACATGTAAATTAGTTTGAAATCACTTCAAATAATCACATGTTACTAAATAATGGACAGAAAAATAATAATTTCAAAAGGTCGATATAACTTTCCTCTCATCTAGTCATCCTTGGAATTCCTTAGAAATTATGATTTCAAATAAAATATTTTGCCCACAATTCGAATAGTTTTCCTCCTTAGCAAGAGGTTAAGCTCTTCCCTCGAACGTAAATCACACGGGGGGTATTCCTACCTCCTAGGGAAGACATACATAGGGAAATTAGGGGGTCAGGCATGCAAGCACTGTCACGTTAAAATAATGAACGCAGCCATGTCGGCCTGCCAAGTGTTTATACTTGGACATGCGAGGTGGCCCCAATCGAAACTTCAGTTCCTGCTTTTTTTTGAGGTCCTACCTTAATTACCTAGGATCCAATAAGTACCCCGGTTTAGGTTGACAATTGCAAATAAAATATTCTGCCCACGAAATTTTTTTCGGTCGAAATTCTGCCCACAATTTGAATAGTCGACAATTGCACTTTTTTGGATTCGTTTTTCATATTTCTGGTGCTTTATGGGCTACTTATAAGAATAAAAAGAAGAGAACGGACCGAATGGTAGCGTATTTCTACGAGGAACTAGTTTCGATTTCCACCCAATGAGCAAAAGAAATCTTTGAAAGTGATCACGTATAGAGAGATCTTTGAAAGTTTCGATTTCTATCCATTCTTTTCCTTTTATGACGTGGCGGTCTGCTTCAAATTAGCAAAATTATATATTTATAGATTCCTCTCCTTCTCGTTTTAATTATAGAAAACGGATGCCCATCGTGATTTTGATGATGAGATAGGAGCGCCAAAAGCCTAATCGAAAATTGGAACCGAACCAACTCCAAATTTCATGCATTTGCGGTTCGGATAATGAAAAAATAGTCGTTTTTTTCTTCCAATTTGGTTAGAAATTTTCAATAAAACTAAACGCTCTTTTTCGCTCCGTCTCAAAATCGTCACGAGAAACTCTAATATTCAATTTTTTCGTCCGAATGTTACGGTTCGGTTCGTATTTGGTTCAATCCGAGGTTCAGTTTCATTCAAGCGCGCAACTGAACGATTCGGTTCGGATTTTTCAAAAAATCAAAATCGAAGTGAACCATTGGCAGCCCCCCCCGGGTTGAGTGATCAGAAGCTCCTAATTTCCCTTTTTTTTCGCTTTTTTATATTCATATATTTCCCTTTTTCGTGGGGGGAATATTTAGTTTATGCTTACCACGTTTCGTTAATCATTGTTGAAGCGCACCATCATGGCGCCACGATTCTCAGCGGGACCTAACACCCTAAATTGGCGGGAAAATTGGAAACCCTCTAGAGAGAGAGAGAGAGAGAGAGGGGGTTTCCCGCTGAATTAGGGTGCGCATGAGAACCATTCTGCGCCCCGGAACAATTTCTGAACAGAAATGATTTTTTTTGATTCTGTGCCCGGAAACAATTTCTGGGTATTTTAAGGCGTTTGGTAAACTACACAAAATTTCTATTCCTAAAGTAGAAAAGAATAGAAATGCGTTTGGTAAACTACACAAAATTTCTGTTCCCAAATAATATTTTAATAATATTTTGAATTGTTTAATTTTTTTTTCTTTCTAATTTTTTTTTCTTTGGCCATGGCCGGTCGCCGGCGACCGGCGGCCGGCGACCGGCCACAGCCCAGGGCCGGCGAGGGCGTCACGGCCCTCGCCGGCCGCCGGCGGAGGCGAGGGTCGCCCTCGCCGGCGAGGGCGAGGGCTGGACCCTCGCCGCCTGGGCGAGGCGGCCCTCGCCGTCGCGACCCACGGCGAGGTCGGCCTCGCCGTGGGTCTCGACGGCGACCCACGGCGAGGGCCGACCTCGCCGTGGGTCGCGACGGCGACCCTCGGCCTCGCCAGATCTGGGCGAGGCCGAGGGTCGCCGTCGCGACCCACGGCGAGGCCGACCTCGCCGTGGGTCGCGACGGCGACCCTCGGCCTCGCCAGATCTGGGCGAGGCCGAGGGTCGCCGTCGCGACCCACGGCGAGGTCGGCCTCGCCGTGGGTCGCGACGGCGAGGGCCGCCTCGCCCAGGCGGCGAGGGTCCAGCCCTCGCCCTCGCCGGCGAGGGTGACCCTCGCCTCCGCCGGCGGCCGGCGAGGGCCGTGACGCCCTCGCCGGCCCTGGGCTATGGCCGGTCGCCGGCGGCCGGCGGCCGGCGACCGGCCACAGCCCAGGAAGAAGAACACCAAAATAAGAAAAAAAAAAAAAAAAAAGAGAAAAAAAACTGATTCTCAAAATTGTGCCGAGAAACAAGAAGCTACTTTTTTTTACTTCTTGTTTCTCCTCCAAAACTGTTTCTCGGCACAACTTTTTGCAAAAATGTGCCCGGGAACAAGTGCGTTTACCAAACGCATTTCTGTTCCCAAACTGTTTCTGGGAACAAAAGAACAGAAATTTTTATTTCTGGGCACGTTACCAAACGGACCCTTAAAGACCAAGCAGAGGCGGCTCGTGACGTGCAGCCAAGCGAAAGGGTGGGAAGTCTCCTCCCACATCAATTTAATAATCGAGGTTTGCATCGCGTTTGACATTTATAAATGGACGAGAGTCGGGCGACCGGTTAGAAAGATGGGGACAATTTTGCAGGTAAAAAGCAATTGCTCTCTTCTTCTTCTTCTTCTTTTTTTTTTAAATTTATTACTGCGCACATGAAATTGCGAGCCTGATTCCCAATTTTAATCGGGCTAATTCCCCCGAAAAACCCTAAACTCTAGGTTCGATCTCGATTTTGTCCCGAACATATTTCGTCTAAACAAAATACCCCGATTTTCCCTCTAATCCCGAATATGCCCGCGCGTCTGAATATGGCTATCTGTTTCTTCGAAATTATCAACATCGGGAGGCCGGTGCTGTGTTCATACGAAAGTCATGTCGGTAATGGATAAGTGTGTTTTGACAACGAAACTTTGATTGGCCTCGATAGTGATAGCCTTGAAGAAACTAGTGACAGAGTTTGGATGCATAAACAACTTTGGGATAATAGTGAAAATTAGGGGATCTTTTTTCAGACATAAAGGTTCGGGCAGAATTACAGTGGGACCTAAAATCGAGGGTTTTTTTTAGGGAATTAGGTTGAGAAGCATGTCTCGATGTGTTTGTTTAACTTGGCGATTATGCGGCTAGTTTGAATGTAACAGATTTTGTATTTGGATTTTAACGTCTCCCTCTCAGAGTAACTTCCGTGACCATGTTTGTCGCTTTGTTGGTGGAGTCATGCTCGACGCATGCGGATAAGACGGTTTTCGTATACATATTTTTGAATATCAAGAGACGAAAAGTTCTTTTATCCCGTGTTATGAAAACTTTGGTCAAATATATGACTATGAAGAAAAGAAGTAAGTACTAGGATTGTCCAAATATTCTCTCGGAGCGATAAGCTCGTACGAACGTCCCTTTATCTATTCACGTGATTGTTCACAAATATATTGAAGGTCTCGGTAACATACTAGATATCCTCATGAATAATGGGTATAGAACTTCTCGCAATTCTTCGCTTGAGATCAACGATAATGACATTGTAAATTCTTCGCTTGGATAAGTGCACAATCACGTCTCGAGATTTTGGACAATGTTCGACTGAGGACTTCAGACTTTATTTTTGTCAATCGAAAGCTCGAGTTTTGAAGAGGCCACAATCAAGCTTTGAGCTCATCATCGCCGGAGTCCAGGCGCAAGAAAACAACATGCGATGACTAATCAAATATATGTACTCACCAACTATACTGAATTTAAAATCAAGTCGAAGCCGGTCTGTGCTTTTTTAAAGTAAATCATCACTTGCGAATGTTGAAAAAGCATGTTCGAAGATTTTAGAGATGCATTCGTCCCTTATTTTTCACTTTTAGGGAAAGCCACGGTGGCAGTACTTTGTCACTAAGTAAGTAAAACAAAAGCATCAGCACTTACCGAATGCACGCTCCAAGCAGCACGTCACGAGAAAAGTAAGCAAAGTGAAAACCCGCAATAAATGAAAGACCCTTAAAGCAAAGGGCTCATCTACCAAGCATCCCCGACACATTATCGATGGCACAAATGCAAGCGAGATCGAGAGAATTTGCTTCAAATTGTATCGATATGCCTATATTTTTCGGGTATTTAATGTCACGCGTACCGGTGCTGCAAAATGAAATATTCGCTTTACCTAAGACAATCCGAAGAAATTTTGGCCGCTGTAATATCAAATTTGATTGGATACAAATACTCTTATATCTAATCTTTTGTTCGACAAAAGAAAAAAAATGATCTGTCGTATAAATATATATCTAGTTTGATACCTAATTATCTGTATCCCAGCCAACCTCGACCCTACTAGGCGTATCTATCTTTACACAACAACTACAACTTACAAAAAGGGGCACTATTACTTTTTGGTGAATTGCTCGCGGCCACTTGATCCTAATGGCCACAATAACTCGTGATGGTTTTCACTGAATTGCCTCATCTGGCTTCGAACACGTGCCTATAAAATATGCATCGTAAATACAAAATGCAGGCATATAAATACACGGATCTCAGTACTTCTCATGATTTTTATACGGTATAATTATACCAAACGGACGCTCGCCGCCCGCCGCCGTCTCCCCTCGAAGACGTCATAAAGAAACTCAGACGAAGCCCGAGGGAGAAACAGTGGAGAAAAGAAGAAGAGAGAGGCGATCACGTCCGGAGCCTCGACCGTCAATCTCGAGACTCCACGTGGCAGGCCGATGGAGGGGGGTGGTGGATCCCAGATGACGTGGACGACAGGCGGGCCCCACCGGGAGGAGCTAAAGCCTCCCCAAACCAAAGCGCGTACATCTCTCAAATTTTCCTCCCCCCTAGAGAGAGAAAATATAAAAAAAATATTAAAAAATTGCCCTTTTTCCTCCCCCCCTTCGTCGTCGTCTTTGGATATTAGAGCGAGAAAACGAAGGCGCGGAGAGAAGGCCGTCCGAAAACAGGCGCAACAAGCAGAAGAAGGAGGAGGAGGAGAAGAGAGAGAAAGTAGAGAGAGAGAGCTGGACTTCTCCGCATTTTGCCTCGTCCATGGTTTCCTCCTTCCTTCCTTTCTCCTCGTCTTCCAACGGAAGTCGCGTTTCCGTTCAGCTCCCCGCCTCCTGATTCCTAGGGCTCAGGGAAAACGGAACATCTCTCGAGAAAATCGGGAAAGAAAAACAAAAAAATAAGGAAATCTCGCCGGAACATTTCTCGAGAAAATCGGGGGCGCGGCTGGAATCGCGGATCAGCGAGCTCCGTGGCGAGGACGAGGGGGGGAACCTGATCTCGCCGCGCCGATTCCGATCCCGCTTCCGATCGGACGCCGGCGTCCGAGCTTCGGCTCCGCGCCGCATTGGTTTTGACTTTTCCGCCCTTTCTTGATTTGGGGGATCGTTCCTCCGGCCCGTCGCCTGAGCTTTCGGGAGATCGGAGGGGATTTCGAGCGGTTCGGGGGAGATCCGGTCGTTTTTCTCGACCGGCGGATGAGAAGAGTGGGGAAGGGAGCCGAGTGATTGGGGAGGAGGCGTTCGATCGACAATGAAATGGGTTACATTGCTTAAGGACATCAAGGAGAAGGTCGGGTTAACGCAATCTCCGACTTCGACCGCCTCGTCTTCCTCCCCGGCGTCCGCCGGCCGCAATGATCCCCACGGCGCCCCTCCCGTCCGCTATGACTATGCTTCCTCTCCTGCGAGGTAAGCTACTCCGTTCGCATGCTTCATTCGTTTGGCATTTTTGCTCGTCTGTCTCGAGCGATTTCGATCGCTTCAACGCGGTCAAAGAAGTCTCCTTGTTGATCTGTTCTTCTGCATCTTCATCACTAGCGGTTCTTTTCACTTTAGCTTGCCGGGGTGGTTTTAACGGATCCTGAGGTTGTTTGGTGGTCAGACTCATTTCGGGTAGGGAGAGTCTGTTTAGCTCGCGAGAGGGAATACAAGAATAGTATCTGATTGTTTGTCCAAGTGAAGTGAAAAAGGGCCTGTTGTATGTTTTTCGTTTCACATGATCTCTTCATCTGCTAAAATAGGTTTGCTCATCTATACCTTTTCCACTTTGCTGATTTTACCCTTTTCCTTGCGGGAATTAGAAATTTCTGTTGTATATATAGTAGCTTTATAGTGTAGATTACACATCTTGCTTTAGAACTATAAATAGGAGTCAAGTGAGAGATTGTTGTAGGTTGTCTTATGACATTGGAAAATGCAATACTGTCTCCTAAATCTACTGATAGCGAGTTGCACTCGACGGTGGACCGAGGCTGGCACAAATATTGGACCACCATAAGAGTGGTTTTCTTCTACTGGTTTTTGGTTCTTGTCCAGCCGTATGTGTAAATGAATGCTTTGATTATTGATGAGATAACTATGAACTGAGATACTTGCTTTATTAGAGTTGCCAAAAGGCATGCTCCTGCGGCGAAACTTAAGTGCTTTTGAAGCAGGAAAATAGAGCAGACTATCATGGTGGGTCTGGTGATTTGTCATATCAAGGAGAACATGATACGCACGCGTGTGATTTGACAGGGGCAACTCTCCCACACCCCCCCATTAGAACTGCAGAAAATTGTTCCTGTTACTTGATTGATGATGAACACCTCTTGTTGCGATGTATAATGTGCTCCAAAACCATGACTTCCTCTCTGAAACCTGCTAAAATTTTCAGTTTGCATCTCTATTAATTGTCCGAGTGACTATTGTTGAGACTTGCTTGGTTGTCCCTAAATTTCTGCGAGCTAAATACTGTTTTGCGTCGGTGTGGTACCTGATAATCTCAGATGGATGTTGAGATTTGCTTATCTTGATTTCTTCATTTATGGTTAATGGCAAATAGTGTACCTTTCAAATCAGGGTTTAACCAGATGTCTTCAATATGTTTGTTATCCCTTTTCCCGGTGCATTAGAAGAAAAAAGGTGGGGCGTTGCGGTTTCCGTTTGGTTGTGTGGGGTGCTTATGGATCTTTATCAATTAAAGTTTTTTGCACTTGTAGCATGGTCATCGTGTTAGTTTATGAGATTTATATATGACGTTCCTTTCTGTTGTTGGTTCTTCCTTTTGAAAACAGGGACAAACATGAGCTGGAATTGGACTTTAAAAGATTTTGGGAAGAGTTCCGCTCATCCAGCTCGGAAAAGGTCATTTGATCGTTTTAAATTCTTCCACCGTTTCTTTTATTTATTTATAGAAAATTCGTTATTCCAATCCTCGCTATTATTTCATTGTGCTAATTTTTTTTTTCAATTGTTGCCACAGGAGAAAGAAGCAGCGTTGAATTTGACTGTAGATGCTTTTTGTAGATTAGTGAAGCAGCATGCTAACATAGCACAGTTAGTTACCATGTATGAGCCAGCACTGCCCTACATTTCTATTTTTTTTCCCGACAGTATACTTTGGCCGGTTGATTTGTTTTACTTTCTTGTCATGTTGATCGATGTTCTCAATTTGTTTGATAAATGGTTGCATTCATTGTCAATTAAACTCTGGTGGTCCTTTTTGAGGTCACAGTTATGATGTTGTCAGAAATTCTTAGTTTTAGGTTAGTCAACTATTGTTAATTGAGCATTCATCCAAACTCACTGGCATTTCAAGTTCCTTCACAATCTCATGGAAGCATTATTTGAGGACATCAAAATCTTATTTTTCTTTTTGCTTGTGGGGACATGATGGCTATTTTGGCAACACGATCAGTAATATATTTATGTCCATTTCAAAACAAATTCTCCTTTTTCTGTTCTTGTATAATAGTTTCTATGGTGATTTCCTGCTGTTGTTTCCATGTTATTCCTAGTTCTGAGTATTATGATTGCCTTACTCCTTCTCTCCACGTAACAAGCTTTTTACATTTATGACAGGTTAGTTGAAACACACATCTTCTCATTTGTTGTGGGAAGAGCATTTGTCACGGATATTGAAAAGTTGAAAATTAGCAGCAAAACGAGATCCTTGAATGTGTTAGACATTTTAAGGTTCTTTTCAGAAGTTACACAGGTTGGCCAGATGGGTCCTAATGTCGTGTTCATTGTTCCTTTAAACGATTTTTCCCATGTCAAGTTGCAGCGTTGTAATGCCATTTTTGCGTAATTTATTGCAGGAGAGCATCTCTCCTGGGGCAAACTTGTTAACTGCAGTTGAAGTACTTGTTTCTGGGGTACATATTTTTGCAACTATTTTGCACTTTTGCATTTCTTACTCACATAACTGATGCATTTCAAAATTTTTCTGATCATGGCTAGTTCTTCCTTGTTTGATCTTGTATGGCGCATTGTTTTTTTTTTTTTTCCTTTTCTTTCTTTTGAAGCTTCTCTGCCCAACTAAGATGTAGCAACAGAGTCGGGGTTGAGTTTAAATGTCTGCTTTAGACTATAAGCAGTCTGTTTAATTATGTTGCAATGTTAAGTGTGAAGTTTGATTCGTTCCTTTCATAGCATTTGAGATAGCGCTTAGGCAAGATAAACCCTTTCTCCTTCCTCTTTTCATTTTCTGTTGAATTATCTGCAGCCAGTCGACAAACAATCACTTCTTGATTCTGGGATCCTTTGTTGCCTCATTCACGTTCTCAATGCCCTTTTGGGTCCTGATAGAGCTGATGAATGGTCGAAGGTGATTGTTGGAGAAGCTGAAAAGGATCAAGATAAGGACTTAAGGCAAGTCCGGCGGCTTGAGGTAAATTTACTTTCATTTCTTGTTCTTTTATAATGATGCATATACTAGCTGTGCAGTTGTTACAAACTTTGATGGTTGCTCGTTATGTCCCTCCCTAGTGTGGTTTAGAGCGACCTGCAGTAATGGATATTTCGATTTATGCAGCTTTTGTGTGAATTAGTTCTAAGCAACAGTAATCTCATGAATCTTCTTGTTTGTCGGGGCCTTAGTTAATAGACCTCAATAAGGATCGTTGATACTGTTTCTCTCACTACACATTTTGCTCATGCTAAACAAACTTTAAATTGCTTTGATTTGATATCTGTGATGAATGTGCATGTGCTGTTAAGTAATGCATGCATTTAGTCTATCAGAATGAGAGGAATGCTCAGATGCTGCATTCTCTATGTATCCTATAAAATAAAATAAGTGATTGAAGACTTCACTCAGCTTCTTTTTTCTTGTTCTGATCGTCACATACTGTTAAGGCTAGGGGAAAAAACCACATCATTCTCTTATAGCAGTTTTTAGAACAAATGTGTTTGCATTTGGCTTATGTTGGTTTCACCACTAGGTTTGAATTCTTCACTACCTCAATTAATGATTTATCTCGTGTCGCTTCATGTTCATCTTATTTCCTCCATTCGATGCATCTTATCTCCTCTGCCCTGGTCAGATGACTAAATACACACAAAATCAGAAGAAAAAAGTAATGTGGATTTTCGGATGCATGGAAGAAAAGGTGGTGTTGAGCTCTGACAGATTTGCTCTCTTTTTTTTGATGAATACAAACAAGCTGAAGATTGGTGGTAATTTATGGTTAACTTAAACTAAGTTTGATGGTGAACACTTTCTAGGTGAGGGTTGGCACTTTTATCATTTTGGTTAGGGGGTGTAACAAGTAGATGATAAATTGTTGGATGATAAAAACAAGTTAAGCGAATGCAAGATGACACCAAACACATGCTTCTGTCAAAAGTAAATAATGAATACATATGTATAGATTAACAGTGATTATGAGGAATTTATTGGAAGCGAGAAAGCTATGTTCTATGTGCCAGAATTTTGTTTAGGCTTCAGCTAGCCACATGGTGAAATAATTTTCACATATATATACCAGGGCTGCTAGTCAATTTGGAATATCGAACAAGTACATGCGCTATTGTAGTGTCGGTTATCTAATCAGCCTGTTACCTCTTACTCTTTTTGCTAGCTGAGGGTAATCTGGTTATGTTTGTTTATATTTATAATTGCACAAATTTTTTCCTGTACAAATTCTTCAAATGTTCACTTAATGTAATTTGGAATTCATGCGTCTTGATATGCTCTAGCAATTTTTGGCTATTTTTTATGTTGTGTGGTGGGCCAGTGAATCCAAGATGAATCTTCTTTATTGCAAGCAGTTCACTGAAGTTGCAGTGTAATCAGAAAGTATCTGACTTTCTCAAGAAAGTGATAAAATTCGAGTTTAAGTTGCATTATACGACCGCCTTCGTTTGCTTTGAAACGGTGGTATTTTGAAGGTTTGCTGCTTGCATGTATCGTTTATGTGTCTCAAAAGAATATTTTTTTGTCCTGCACTGCTCAGATGGATGTGGTTGCAGGTAGAGGGAAGTGTCGTGCATATTATGAAAGCATTGGCAAACCATCCTTCAGCAGCCCAGAGTTTGATTGAGGATGACTCATTACAGTTGCTTTTTCATATGGTGGCCAATGGTTCTCTGAAAGTCTTTTCTCAGTTTAAGGAAGGTCTTCTTCCCCTTCACAGCCTACAGCTTCATAGACATGCTATGCAGGTAACTGCTTAACTATTTCTGGTATATCTGCTACACTGCCGCGTTAAGGACTTTAAAAAAGCTCATATATATATATATGATATGGTAGATTTTCCCTCTCGATATTATTGATCTTATGAATGGTTTTATGTTGTGCTAGATACTGGGTCTGCTTCTGGTCAATGATAATGGATCCACTGCCAAATATATTCGAAAGCATCATTTGGTATACTCATTTCTTCCTTATTTATTTTTGGCTGAAAATTGGTAGCATTCTTCTTACCTTTTATTGAGCAACCTTCTTTGTCCTGAATTTCAGTCCCTGTTTCTTAAACGGACGTTTGGAAATAATCCCCACTCAGTTTGGTTTCTGGTTTGATTGTGATGTCTAAAAGGATGTTTTTCTTTTATTGTTTAGAAAAAATATTAAGAATGCGCCTGTTAAATGACAATCTACTTGTTGCTTGTGCACTCTTATGATATTATATAATCTGTACTGGAGAGTGTGAAGCACAAATTCAATTTCTGGGCGGTTCTCCAAGAATGGAGAATGATGACAACTTTTATCATGTTGTTGAAAGCATATAAAAATTTGGAGAACCTACTCCATATGCTTCTATAAGTGGAGTTGATTGTTGACAGAGAGGGCGTTTCCCTTTTCTTAGTGGGGAATTGACACCACGTGAATTTTTAATCTGCCTATAATACATGTATACTTTTAGAACTTTCGTAGATGCTTCTGACCTCATTAGTCTATTTGGTGTTGTCTTTATGAAGAATTGAGACTGGAAACTCAACCTCCTTATTATTGGGAAGTTCAAATCACAGCAAAGAAAGTCCAAAACTTAAAATTGAGTTTCAATTTTGTTGATTCTATTAATTTTCTCTTTAGATTCCTTTTCATATCAGTATAGTCCGACATAGCATAAGAATATAAGATCTGGATTGTCTCAGTTAATAGACTCAACTCACCATCATATGTAATTTAGAAATGAGTCATGATCTCTAGATTTTTTTTTTGAAAAAAACAAACAAAATCATGATCTCAAGAGTTAATTTAGTCAATTTACTATCCCTAAATTGCAGGGATAAAATAACTATAACAACAAGAAGCCCTATTTCACTAAGTGGGTCGACTATATGAATCCTATAATGAGATTGTGCTCAATTCTGTATAAGATGCTTGTAAGCTCTAAATACTCCATATCTTTCTTTATCATCTCCTTTGACGTCCTTCTAGGTCTTCCCATTATATTTTCAACCTCTGTCTGTATCCCCTGTTGGATCACCTTGCTGGAGCCTTCAGAGGTCTTCAATCAACATGATTAAATCATCTAAAATGCTTCTCATATCTTCTCCTCGATTAGACCAAGACCTACTTAATTGAGGGGTCCATATCAACTGGTCCTTCTGTCCTTAACTGATTGCTCCACCCACAACATATTCAGGCTCCATCCCTAATTGTTGATATGCATTACCCAACCTTTCTCGAGTTGTCTGTTTGATTATGTCTCAGCTGGCTTATATCCAGTATCATGATTTCTTGCATGCAGATAAAAGTTCTCTTGATGGCTGTCAAGGATTTCAATCCCGACTCTGGTGATTCTGCTTACACGATGGGCATTGTGGACTTGTTACTTGAATGTGTAGAACTGTCATACAGACCTGGTATGTTATTCTTAATTGATCTTTTGATTCAAGAGTTGTTAGTTGAATCTGTAGAACTGTCATACAGACCTGGTATGTTATTCTTAATTGATCTTTTGATTCAAGAGTTGTTAGTTGAATCTGTAGAACTGTCATACAGACCTGTTACTTCATTTGCAGCATTAGTTTATTGTTTCAGTTCTGGCTCTTTGTTCACTGCTTTCTGAATAATTTTCGATGCACTCTCTGACTTACAGAGGCTGGAGGAATCAGGCTAAGAGAGGATATCCACAATGCTCATGGTTATCCCTTCCTTGCTCAGTTTGCATTGGTTATGTCTAGCATGCACAAAGGTCGGAGTACTGAGCCAACCTATGCGAAGTCATATTCTGACGAGGATTATACTTCGGACGATTCCCATGCACTTTTAGATAGACATGACCTTGCCAATAAAGAGGATTCTGCACAGGGAAATCTGTCCCCAGCCCTCTCAAGATTGCTAGATGTTCTTGTTAATCTAGCTCAAACTGGACCTACTGAAGCAATGGTATCTTCTGGAGGGAAAGGACCCAAATCTTCTCATTCGAAAAGTACGGCACACAACAGGAGCCGCACATCCTCTTTTGACCAAGTTGCTGATGTGGTGAGAGACAATAAAGTTAAGGACCTTGAAGCAATCCAGGTACTGCAGGAAATCTTTCTCAAAGCAGACAATGGGGAATTACAGGAGGAAGTACTAAACAGAATGTTTAAAATATTCTCAAGCCATTTGGAAAACTACAAGTTATGTCAACAATTACGCACAGTTCCACTCTTCATCCAAAACATGGCCGGTTTTCCTCCGTCTTTTCAGGAGATAATTTTGAAAATTCTTGAGTATGCAGTAACAGTTGCAAATTGTGTTCCTGAGCAAGAATTACTTTCACTGAGCTGCCTATTGCAGCAGCCAATAACACCAGAATTAAAGCAGACAGTTCTTTCCTTCTTTGTGAAACTTTTGTCCTTTGATCAACAATACAAGAAAGTCTTGCGAGAAGTAGGTGTGTTGGCGGTTCTGCTAGATGACCTTAAGCAGCACAAGTATCTTCTGGGTCCAGACCAACATAGTGGGAACACCAAGAACCTGGAGAAAAAGTCAAGCTCTAGCAGCTTCCAGAAGCATTTGGACAGTAAAGATGTCATTATATCTTCACCAAAGTTGTTGGAATCTGGTTCTGGGAAGTTTCCTATTTTTGACATTGAGGGCACAATCGCAATTGCATGGGACTGTTTGGTATCTCTGCTAAAGAAAGCTGAAACTAACCAAGCAGCATTCCGTACTGCGGATGGTGTGCCCTCCATTCTTCCTTTTCTGGCATCTGATATTCATCGTCCGGGGGCCCTCAGGGTGCTGTCATGTTTGGTCATTGAAGATATCTCGCAGGTTTGCTGTCATTCATATTTGTCATCATCATTTCTTTTTTCTTTACTGTTTCTTTGTCTACTTTAATTGTCTTCAAGATAAAATGATAGCCACCTGCATTTTGGTGAAATGGTTGGCATGCTCTTGTATTCAAAAGTAAGGGTTCTCAAAAGAACTGGATTTCTCTTTTGGTATGCAAGTAACTGTTAGCTACAGAAGATGGGAATGAATGGTTTATTCATGTCGAATTTTTCATCTTACCCAAAAGAAAGAACTCCCTTTTGCTACCATAGTCTTGACAAAATTTGGTAAATTGTCAATTAGCCAGTCCTTTCAATGAATTTATGTTTGATTTACTTAATAGTTTCTTATCACTCAAAGAAAGCACATACATCGGGAATCCAACAAGACTGACTGGGAGCAAAACTCATGGGGTGATGAGGGCAATTTGTCAATTATTTCTCAATTATCTGTTATACATTTCTGTTTTTTTTATATATATATCTTTGCTTATAGCTTTATCGATGGTATTGCACTTTCAATATCATCATAATAGTTTGCATGTACAATCGAAACCGCACTCTTATATACCTATTTGTTTTTGTTGGGCATCAGTAAAGTAATGATTGGCTTTTGATCTCGGGCAGGCTCATTCTGAAGAGCTGAGCGCGGTTGTTGATGTCCTCAAGAGTGGAATGGTTACCAGTGTTTCAGGAAGTCAATACAGACTGACAGATGATGCAAAATGTGACACTATGGGGACCGTGTGGCGCATCCTTGGTGCAAATGAATCAGCTCAGAGGGTTTTTGGTGAAGCAACTGGATTTTCACTTCTTCTAACAGTGCTTCATGATTTCAGAAGTGAAGAAGGAAACACAAATCCTTCTTTAAAAACTTATATCAAGGTCTTTACGTATTTGTTGCGGGTTGTGACAGCAGGAGTGTGTGATAATGCAGTCAATAGAATCAAACTGCATACGGTTATATCGTCCCAAACTTTCTTTGATCTTCTATCAGAATCAAGCTTGCTGTGTGTTGAGTGTGAGAAGCAAGTAATACAATTGTTGCTGGAACTTGCACTAGAAATTGTGCTGCCACCATTTTTTACTTCTGAAACTGCAAGATCATCTGAGTTGACTGAAAGTGAATCTGCAAATTTTCTCTTTGTAACCCCGTCTGGTATATTGGACATCAACGAGAAACGAGTGTACAACGCTGGTGCAGTAAGAGTTCTCATTCGTTCGCTGTTGCTCTTTACACCAAAGGTGCAGTTGGAAGTGCTAAACCTTATTGAAAAGCTTGCTCGTGCTGGCTCCTTTAATCAAGAAAATCTAACGTCTGTAGGTGCGAGTAGTACCCTGTATTTTTAGCTTTTTTTAAAATATTCAGTCTTTTCTTGCTATTTACCTCTCTTTTATCTTGTTAGGATGTGTGGAACTGTTGTTGGAGACTATTCATCCGTTCATATCGGGCTCATATCCTTTACTTTCATATGCTTTGAAGATTGTGGAAGTTCTCGGGGCATACAGGTGGGCATCATTCAGTTTTTAGGTTTTCTGAAATGTATTCTTGATGTTTGTTATGTCTGAGTTTAACAAAGGGTGCGAATTTGTGTAAGCAGGTTATCTGCCTCAGAAGTCCGAGCGCTTGTTACATACATTCTCCAGACGAGACTGATGAATTCTGGTCATATTCTTGTTGATATGATGGAAAAGTTAATTCTTCTGGAAGATATGGCCTCAGAGAATGTTTCACTGGCACCGTTTGTGGAGTTGGATATGAAGAAAGTTGGGCATGCATCTATTCAGGTGTCACTAGGAGAAAGATCATGGCCTCCTGCTGCTGGCTATTCATTTGTTTGCTGGTTTCAGTATAAAAACTTCTTAAAATCTCAGGCAAAGGAAACGGAACTTTCAAGAGCTGGTCCTTTTAGAAAGCGAGGCTCAAATATGCAGCGCAATGAAAGGCAAATCTTCCGGATATTTTCTGTTGGTGCTGCTAACAATGAGAACACCTTTTATGCTGAGCTTTACATTCAGGAGGATGGTGTCCTAACCCTTTCCACAAGCAACTCTAGCTCTTTATCCTTTTCTGGTTTAGAACTGGAAGAAGGAAGATGGCATCATCTTGCTGTTGTACATAGCAAACCAAATGCTCTTGCCGGTCTATTTCAAGCCAGCATTGCATGTGTATATCTTAATGGGAAACTTAGGCATACAGGGAAACTGGGATATTCCCCTTCTCCGGCTGGGAAGTCTTTGCAGGTTACAATTGGGACTCCTGGTAGTCATGCAAGGGTTTGCGACTTAACATGGAAACTGCGTTCCTGTTACCTTTTCGAGGAGGTGCTCACACCTGGTTGTGTCTGTTTTATGTATATCCTTGGTAGAGGTTATAGAGGGCTATACCAAGACACAGAACTTTTGCGATTTGTTCCTAACCAGGCCTGCGGTGGTGGTAGTATGGCTATTTTAGACTCATTAGATGCTGAATTGCCTTTGGCTTCAAGTACCCAGAGGCTTGATGGTGCTGCAAAGCAGGGAGAGTCCAAGGCAGATCGTAGCGGGATCGTTTGGGATTTAGACAGGTTAGGGAATCTCTCACTCCAGCTATCTGGGAAGAAGCTAATATTCGCATTCGATGGAACCTGTACAGAAGCTATTCGAACTAGTGGGTCTCTGTCGATGCTCAATCTTGTCGACCCTATGTCAGCTGCTGCTTCTCCCATAGGTGGTATGTGTTGGTTTTACATTTTGTACGTGAAATAGTAGGTTTGGATTATTCACTGTATATGATTCCATTTTCTTCATCTGATTGGATTTTCCTAGTGCTGGTGTTTTGTAGGTATACCACGATTCGGGCGGCTGCATGGAGATATCTATATCTGCAGGCAGTGTGTGATTGGTGATGCTATACGTCCTGTTGGTGGTATGACTGTTATTCTGGCCCTTATCGAAGCTGCTGAAACCCGGGACATGCTGCATATGGCACTTACTTTATTAGCTTGTGCACTTCATCAAAACCCTCAGAATGTAAAAGACATGCAGAAGTGCAGGGGATATCATTTATTAGCTCTCTTTCTGCATCGCAGGATGTCATTATTTGAAATGCAATCCCTTGAGATCTTTTTCGAAATAGCTGCATGTGAAGCTTCTTTTTCTGAACCAAAGAAGGTGAAACCTGCTCGAAACGGTTTGTCACCTGCCGCAATTATACAGGAAGCAAGTTTTGAGGATCTAAATCTGTCGAAGTTCCACGATGAAGTTTCTTCCATTGGGTCACATGGAGATATGGATGATTTCTCAGCACAAAAAGATTCAATTAGCCATATCTCAGAGTTAGAAAGTGCCGATATGCCCGAAAATTCAAATTGCATCGTCTTGTCCAATGCAGATATGGTTGAACATGTGCTGTTGGACTGGACATTGTGGGTTACTGCCCCTGTTTCCATTCAAATTGCATTACTGGGATTTCTTGAGCATCTAGTGTCAATGCATTGGTATCGGAATCATAACCTCACTATTTTGCGCCGAATCAACCTGGTCCAGCATTTGCTGGTGACTCTGCAACGAGGTGATGTTGAGGTGCCAGTTTTGGAGAAGTTGGTTGTATTGCTTGGAGTCATTCTGGAAGATGGTTTTCTGTCATCTGAATTGGAGCATGTGGTTAGATTTGTGATTATGACATTCGATCCTCCTGAATTGACACCACGGCAGCAAATTGTGCGAGAGTCAATGGGGAAGCATGTCATTGTTAGGAATATGCTGCTTGAGATGCTTATTGATTTACAGGTGACTATAAAATCGGAAGAATTGCTGGAACAATGGCATAAGACTGTCTCCTCGAAATTGATAACATACTTTCTAGATGAAGCTGTTCATCCAACAAGTATGAGGTGGATTATGACTCTTCTTGGTGTGTGTCTCGCTTCTTCTCCCACATTTGCACTAAAGTTCCGTACAAGTGGAGGCTATCAAGGTTTGGCTCGGGTGCTTCAAAGTTTCTATGATTCGCCAGACATATATTATATTTTGTTCTGTCTCATGTTTGGAAAGCCTGTTTATCCGAGATTACCAGAAGTTCGTATGCTGGACTTTCATGCTCTTATACCTGGTGATGGAAGTTTTGTGGAGTTGAAATTTATGGAACTCTTGGAATCTGTTATTGCTATGGCCAAGTCAACATTTGATAGGTTGAGTATGCAATCAATGCTTGCCCATCAAACTGGCAACCTCTCAGAGTTTGCTACTGGCCTTGTGGCAGAACTTTTCGAGGGAAATGCTGATATGGCTGGAGAGCTTCAAGGTGAAGCTCTTATGCACAAGACATATGCTGCGCGTTTAATGGGTGGGGAGGCATCAGCTCCTGCTGCTGCGACTTCAGTTCTGAGATTCATGGTTGACCTTGCAAAAATGTGTCCTCCATTTTCTGCTGTTTGTAGACGAGCAGAATTTCTCGAGAGCTGTGTTGACCTTTACTTTTCTTGTGTTAGGTTAGTCTCAAGATCCTTTCTTATTTATTTGTTCCTGAGCATGATATGCCAGGAGGACTGGTTTGTGTTACCTCACATTCTACTACATTCCTAATTGCAAATCTAGAAACCAAGCAACTGTGGTTTTGCTTATTTGATACAGTTTCTGCACTGAACTAAAAATTCCTTTTGTTTTCTGCTGGCAGGGCTGCATATGCAGTGAAGATGGCGAAAGAGCTCTCATTTAAGACTGAAGAGAAACACTTAAATGACGGTGACGATACCAGTAGCTCGCACAATACATTTTCTAGCTTGCCTCATGAGCAGGAGCAATCAGCTAAAACCTCCATAAGTATCGGAAGCTTCCCTCAAGCCCAAATAAGTTCAAGTTCTGAGGAAACACCTATTCCTTGCAATTATACAGCTGATAATAGTGCTGAAATCAAGATCTCCACATCCCATCAGGATTCAAGCAGATCAATCCTCAAAGATGACCAGGCTGTTCAAAGCCATGATGGTGAGATTGCTGAACCGGGGTCACCAACCTCTAGTGCAAATGCACCGACCTTCCATGTTGTTAAGACTGCGGAGTCTAATGCTCATTCTGTAGATATCCAGGATTCTGCGCCTCCAACTGCAATTAATTCTCCCAGTTTATCTGAGAAATCTAACTTCAAAATTGCGTTGACTCCCTCTTCATCTCCAGTTATTGCATTGACATCATGGTTGGGAAGTACAAGCCACAACGAGGCCAGGAGTCCTCTTGTTGCTACTCCATCCATGGAATCCTCTCTCTCTACCAGTGATTTTGATGTGTCTTCTGAATTTAAGTCCAGTTCTCACAGTTCAACCACCGCCAATTCCTTCTTTCAAGTTACTTCAAGGATTCTTTATGAAATTGATGATGCTGGTTATGGTGGTGGTCCCTGTTCTGCTGGAGCAACTGCTGTTCTAGATTTTATGGCAGAAGTTCTATCTGATTTTATGACTGAGCAGACCAAAGCAGCCCAGATTGTTGAAACAATTTTGGAAAATGTACCTCTTTATGTTGATGCTGAATGTATGCTAGCATTTCAAGGCCTGTGCCTATGTAGACTGATGATTTTCCTTGAAAGACGTCTTGTACGTGATGATGAGGAAGATGACAAGAAGCTTGATAAGATCCGCTGGTCATCTAACTTAGACTCATTATGCTATATAGTTGTGGACCGAGTATATATGGGTGCTTTTTCACAGCCTGCTGCTATATGGAAAACTCTAGAATTCTTGTTATCGATGTTACAGTTGGCAAATAAAGATGGACGAATTGAAGAAGCAACTCCTACTGGAAAGGGTCTCCTATCAATTGGCAGGGGAAGCAGACAACTTGAGGCTTACATTCATTCAATCCTCAAGAATACAAAT
This sequence comes from Syzygium jambos, assembly GCA_031216235.1. Lineage (NCBI taxonomy): Eukaryota > Viridiplantae > Streptophyta > Magnoliopsida > Myrtales > Myrtaceae > Syzygium > Syzygium jambos. Next base: position 26,151,444 of record CM062230.1, read on the forward strand.
CGGATGATAATGTACTGTTTCCTACCATCGTTCTTGGTCATGATAGGGGAAGATGATCTCCTTTCACGCTTAGGTCTACTTGTTGAGTCTAAAAAGGGATTGTCTTCAAGTTCGGCCCAGGAAGACTCTGGAATTAATATTTGCACTGTCTTGCAGTTGTTGGTTGCACACAGGCAAATTATCTTCTGCCCCAACAATGTAGATACAGATCTAAACTGCTGTCTCTGTGTCAATCTGATCTCTCTTCTTCAAGATCAAAGACGAAATGTGCAAAATATGGCAGTCGATGTGATCAAATATCTATTGGTGCATCGCAGGGCTGCACTAGAAGACATGCTTGTCTCTAAACAAAATCAAGGACTGCACCTGGATTTACTACATGGTGGTTTTGACAGATTATTGACAGGAAGCTTACCGGCATTCTTTGGGTGGCTTCAGAGTTCAGAGCAGCTTGTCAACAAAGTTCTAGAACAGTGTGCTGCCATTATGTGGGTGCAATATATTGCTGGATCAGCGAAATTTCCTGGTGTAAGAATTAAAGGCATGGATGGTCGTCGTAAGAAGGAGATGGGAAGAAGATATCGGGAAACATCGAAGCTGGACTTGAGACACTGGGACCAGATAAATGAACGGAGATATGCATTGGAACTGGTTCGTGATTCGATGTCTACAGAGCTTAGAGTTGTTCGTCAAGATAAGTATGGATGGGTTCTTCATGCTGAGAGTGAGTGGGAGGCCCACCTCCAACAACTTGTTCATGAACGAGGCATATTCCCTATGCATAAATCATCTGATGAAGGAGAGCCAGAGTGGCAGCTTTGTCCCATTGAAGGACCATATCGGACGCGCAAAAAGCTGGAGCGGTCCCACTTGAAAATCGATTGCATCCAGAATGTTCTTAATAGTCAGTGTGAGCTGGCCAAATCAAAGAATGACAATGGTCCCAGTGCTTCTGATACTGATTCAGAACCATTTTTTAACCAGTTGACTGAGGGTGGAAATAAGAACGATGTTGATGGGGAGCTATATCATGAATATTCCATTAAAGAGGCAGATGATGTGAAGGATGTGGCCTTCCTGAGGAATGGATGGAACGATGACAGAGCTAGCAGCTTTAATGAAGGTAGTCTTCATTCAGCCCTTGAGTTTGGTGCGAAATCTAGTGCACTGTCTGCGACAATTACAGAGAGCAATCAAGGAAGATCTGACCTAGGATCTCCAAGGCAATCTTTGTCTACGAAAATTGACGATGCCAAAACTATGGAGGATAGGTCAGAGAAGGAATTGCATGATAATGGAGAATACTTAATCAGACCTTACTTGGAGCCGTTTGAAAAAATACGATTCAGATATAATTGTGAACGAGTTGTTGGTCTTGATAAACATGATGGAATATTTCTGATAGGTGAACTGTGCTTATATGTGATTGAGAACTTCTATATTGATGACTCTGGGTATATCTGTGAAAAAGAATGCGAAGATGAGCTCTCTGTCATTGATCAGGCTTTGGGGGTAAAGAAGGATGTCACTGGTGGGATGGACTTCCAATCCAAGTCCACTTCTTCTTGGGGCACTGCTGTCAAGGCTTTGGTTGGTGGAAGAGCATGGGCTTATAATGGTGGTGCGTGGGGGAAGGAGAAGGTCTGTACAAGCGGTAATCTGCCTCATCCCTGGCGAATGTGGAAACTTCATAGTGTTCATGAAATTTTGAAGCGTGATTACCAGCTGCGTCCTGTTGCTATTGAGTTATTCAGCATGGATGGATGTAATGATCTCCTTGTATTTCACAAAAAGGAAAGGGAAGAGGTGTTCAAAAATTTGGTAGCCATGAATCTGCCAAGAAACAGCATGTATGGTTCTTATCTCCTGTTGGTGCCACATCCAAAACATTGGTTCTCTGTCATTATTTCTTGGCATTTGGCATGACTTTAATCTTTGCTATGGATATCTAGGAGATGCATATCTTTTTGCCTGCATGAGAGAGCACATACATTGGTTCACACATTTCCAGTTTTAAACTGGTGTTGGCTTGGAGCATGTCCTTTACAAATTAGATGCTCCTTTGTCAATATCATTTGATTTACCTCTGGCAGTCTAGCACACGATAGTGTATCGCAAGGGACAGGAAGTCAGTTTTAAATACTTTTTTGTCCATTATGATTGTAATAGTGGGTTTTGGACTTATGACATAACAAAAGAAAATTAGTCAGTTCTGGATTTAGTTCTGTCATTGTTTAGAAGACATGCTGTGTATTGTCCAACATAGACTTGGGAGATGTTTCATATCATATATCTGAATTTCATGCAGTGTGCTGTCTATTCTGAACTTTTGAATTTTTTCAACTGTTACTTCTATAACATGAGCTTTTGATCTTGATACTTATCGCCCTCCCATTTGCCTCAGGTTGGACACAACCATTTCAGGATCGGCAAAGCAAGATAGTAACGAGGGCAGCCGTCTTTTTAAGTTGATGGCTAAGTCTTTTTCAAAAAGGTGGCAAAATGGAGAGATTAGCAATTTCCAGTACCTGATGCATCTGAACACCCTCGCAGGTCGTGGATACAGTGACCTCACACAATATCCAGTGTTCCCCTGGGTCCTTGCAGATTATGAGAGTGAAACTCTAGACTTTTCAAACCCCAAGACATTTCGTAAGCTTGACAAACCAATGGGATGTCAGACACTGGAAGGGGAAGACGAATTTAGGAAAAGGTAAACACATAAAGGAAGTGTAATATTAGATTTTTCACAACACTCTAAGGCTGCTCTTAGATGCTGGTCGACTCACTGATCACTCCATAGTCTGTTCGGGGGTGTCTTAGGATTTTGTCTCTTTTAGATCTTAGTTGTTGTTTTTAACTGTCTTATTTGAGAATATTCTGTCGATGCCCCCTTAAACAGGCATTAGTTTCTGTTACTTTGAATGTGCACCTAAACTTGTCATCTTGAGATGAACCCTCTCTAGCTGAAAAGAAAGGAAAAAGAAAAGGTATTAGGAATCAATTTAGAAGCTTGAAAATGACTGCAGGACATTTTCGTTAGCTACTTAGAAATGCAGGTAGATCCATCGAACCGCCCTTCTCTAGAGATTTTGCAACTATTATGTATTATTCTAGTTGAGCTAGTGCAATCCTGCTTATCCGTTTGTGTTCTCTGTCTACTGCAGATATGATAGTTGGGATGATCCAGAGGTCCCGAAGTTTCATTATGGTTCTCATTATTCAAGTGCTGGAATTGTCCTTTTCTACCTTCTTCGTTTGCCACCTTTCAGTGCTGAAAATCAGAAGCTACAAGGTGGCCAATTCGATCATGCAGATCGTCTCTTCAATAGTATCAAAGACACTTGGCTGAGTGCTGCTGGGAAGGGTAACACATCAGATGTGAAGGAACTTATTCCCGAATTCTTTTACATGCCTGAGTTCATGGAAAATCGCTTCAATCTCAACTTGGGACTCAAACAATCTGGAGAGCAGGTCTGTCTTGGATTCTATATTGGATTATTACCTCATTTTCTGTTTTAACTTTTAGATGAGCAAGTGGGTTTCTACTATGTCAAAAAGAAAACCAGATCTCTACTACGTACTTACTCCCTTTTCTTGCTTTCCAGTGATTATGAGAATAAGGTGGTTATCTTTCAGGTAGGTGATGTTGTCTTGCCTCCTTGGGCTAATGGAAGTGCGAGGGAATTCATCAGGAAGCACAGAGAAGCGTTAGAATCTGATTATGTTTCAGAAAACCTGCACCACTGGATAGACCTCATCTTTGGATATAAACAACGGGGCAAGGTAGGTCTCAGGAACTTTCATTTCGCAGTGAAATCTTTGTTATTATTTCCCCTACCAGTGATCATGTACAAATGAAATGCGACTTGATAGTCTGCTAAAATGAATTAGATACAATTGTTCCTTTCAGTTAGTTTTTAGTTTCTCATACTTACAGCTGCTCTGTTGACAGGCCGCTGAAGAAGCTGTTAATGTATTCTACCATTATACATATGAGGGTAGTGTTGATATTGACTCAGTTACAGACCCTGCCATGAAAGCCTCCATCTTAGCACAAATTAATCACTTTGGCCAGACACCGAAGCAGCTTTTCCTGAAACCCCATGTAAAAAGAAAAGTTGACAGAAAACTTCCTCCACATCCGCTAAAGCATTCCGCTCATCTTGTTGCCCGCGAAGTTCGCAAAACATCACATGTGATAACTCAAATTGTTAGCCTCAATGAGAAAATTCTGGTAGCTGGAGCCAATACGTTGCTTAAACCCAAAACTTACACCAAATATGTTATATGGGGTTTCCCGGACCGTAGCTTGAGATTTATGAGTTATGACCAGGACAGACTTCTCTCTACTCATGAGAATCTTCATGGTGGCAACCAAATTCAGTGTGTGAGTTCGAGTCATGATGGTCAAACTCTAGTCACTGGGGCAGATGATGGCTTAATTTCAGTTTGGAGAATAAGTAAAGATGGACCCCGCATTACACGTCAATTGCAGTTGGAGAAGGCACTTTCCGCTCACACAAGCAAGGTGACTTGCCTTTATGTCAGCCAACCATACATGCTGATCGTGAGTGGATCAGATGACTGCAGCGTCATTATATGGGACCTCAGCACATTGGTCTTTGTCAGGCAATTACCTGAGTTCCCAACTGCTGTATCGGCAATTTATGTAAATGACCTCACTGGGGAGATTGTAACAGCGGCGGGAGTGCTGCTTGCTGTTTGGAGTATCAATGGGGATTGTCTTGCTTCGGTGAACGCATCACAACTGCCATCTGACTTTATTCTGTGTGTAACCAGTTGCACGTTTTCAGATTGGCTGGACACAAACTGGTACGTGACTGGTCATCAAAGCGGTGCTGTGAAAGTTTGGCAAATGATTCATTGCTCTGACCTAGAGGCCGAGGAGAGCAAGTCGAAGGGTTATAGGGCCGGAGGGTTTAATATGGGTGATAGGTCGTCAGAGTACAGATTGGTGCTGCGCAAAGTTCTCAAGTTTCATAGGCATCCAGTAACTGCCCTCCACCTCACCAGTGATCTGAAGCAGTTGTTAAGTGGGGATTCTGATGGGCATTTGTTGTCATGGACGATACCTGATGAAATAGCGAGATCTTCGTTTAATAGGGGGTAGTGTGCAAAAATTGGACGATTCCTGATTGTTTTTCCTCAAGTGGCAAATCGATTCTTTGATGATACTCCTAGGGTGAGTGCGATCCCACGGTGGAGGAGTCTTACGTCCACATGATCTGCAGAGTGTCGAACAAGGGACTGACCCGCCATTCAATTGAAGAGAGCAAAACTGAGCCCTAAGACAGCCTCTCGGCATGGATCGGCATAAGAGAGGACGATCTTGAGATGTGGTAAGGTCCTGGAATCGATAGTACGCGGTGCAATTTTTGAGTGAGACATGGGATGTTTCTGATTTTGCTGGTGAACATCCGGGGAGTGATTTATCCGATGTAAATAGATGAGTTCTCTGACAACGAGCATTGTGTTGTACAGCAAAGATAGTGTGCCTGTAACAGTTTATGACAATTCATTCATATTGGAAAGAATTGGTGAGAGTTCTTGAATTAGTTCACGGTTATCTTTTCACATTTCCATTTTGGCGAAGAAGCGCCATTGGGGTCTCGGGCCCCCCATTTCTATTTTGTTGTGAACAGAATCTATTTCTCTTTTTCCACTCGACTTTACAGTGTTATTTTTCGCCCTGCATTCTTTTCCTCGTAAAATCCCCTTCATCATGTTTATGGAAGACTGATGAGCCATATGAACATATGCATAAATTCTCTTACGGGCCTGTTTACTTTGCCTTCTTAATGTTGTCTCCACTGTTCTGTGCAACGAAGTAATCAAGAATCACGTGACATGAGCCCACTGTCATCAATAACGAAAACTATTGCCATTGGTCACCCATCGATCAGAAGATAATTGAGGGAAAACGTGTCTACTGTCTAGGGACTATCTTTGATGCGCCAGTTGCCTGCATCCCCAGTGCATCCCGGCTCTTTTAGATCACACGTGTCCCGGCTAATATCGAGGGTGTATAGATGCGTTGGTGTCACATGAATCCAAATCATCTGAGAATTCTTCCAACATATAAGAACATACCTTCAGGATATAATTATAACTTTAATAAATAGCAAGTCCTTATCTTTTTCTTTTTGACAACTATTTCCAAAAGAACTGCCGAAAGAGTGAACTCAAAACTAGAAAAGCTTTTCCGCAAAACCGAGCGATGCCATTAGCTCTGGAGATCTTCTTGCTCGGAACATGCGGGACCCACCGAGATAAGAATTTCCCGCTCATCTCCCCCCACCCCTGTTTACTGGGTCGCGAGCAGAACAAGAAAGCTCGTGCTCGTCCATGCTTCATCGTTCGCAGCGCCTTCTCTTCCTCCCCATGCACGTACCCGAGCATGAAGACGTCGGCGTCCATCCCAAGCGCTCGTCTCGACGTCTCGTCCACCTCGTCGCGCCGCTCTCTTTTGGGGCAACCCCAGACACAGCCTCCTCTGAAGATCCCCAGAATCCGTCCACAACCCGAAAATCGGCCTCCTCCTTTCAAAGAAGCCTGCGCGCGGGGCTGCCTTAAGGGAGCCTTCAAGTCCCTGAGCAGCCTCATAGCTCACCCAAGAGCAAATGAAGTCAGCCCAGTTGAGGCCTTCTCGCAAGTTCTCGAGCTTTGTGCCGCGAAGGAGGCTGAGGCTCTTGCGGAGGGGCAACAGGTCCATGCCCATTTGGTCAAGTCCGGCTATTTCGGCTCTCCGGTGTTTTTGAGTACTAAGCTCTTGTTTATGTATGGGAGGTGCGGCTCGTGCCGGAGTGCGGAGAAGTTGTTCGATAGAATGCGTGAACGAACGGTATATACCTGGAATGCCATGATTGGAGCTTATCTGGCTGATGAGGACCCTGCGGCTTCTCTTGAAGTTTACAGAGATATGCGGGTTTCAGGTCTGCCTCTTGATTCCTGCACTTTTCCTTCTGTTCTGAAAGCTTGCGCGGTGCTTAGAGATCGTCGCTCTGGGACCGAAATTCACGGCTTTGCTATTAAATGCGGGTTTGCTTCTGTTTTATTTGTTGTGAATTCGCTGGTCGCAATGTATGCAAAGTGCGATGATCTTGATGGGGCAAGGCAACTATTCGACAGCGCTGATGTTAAAGAGGATCTTGCTCTGTGGAATTCTATAATCAGCGGATATTCAGCCGGCGGTAGGTCCCTTGAGGCATTGTTTCTTTTAAGAGAGCTGAAAGGTCATGGTCTTGTGATGAATACGTACACCATGGTTGCAGCTTTGCAAGCCTGCCAAAATCTGGACTACCAAAAGCTTGGCATGGAGATCCATGCTGCCATCTTAAAATCTGGTAATGAGATCGATGTACATGTAGGCAATGCCTTGATTGCTATGTATGCAAGATGTGGTGAAATGAATGGAGCTGCTCGTGTATTCTTTAATTTAGTGGACAGAGATTCTGTATCTTGGAATTCAATGCTTTCTGGTTTTGTGCAGAATGGTCTGCACAGCGAGGCGTTGCAGTTATTCTGTGATATGCAGGATTTTAATCAAGAACCGGACGCTGTTTCTATCATGGGGATTCTTACGGTATCTGGTCGACTGGCAAATTTGTTACATGGAAGGGCAGGACATGGTTATGTCATACGGAGTGGTCTAGATTCCAATCTGCAGGTCGGGAATACACTTATGGACATGTATGCAAAGTGCTGTAGGGCACGGCTCATGGGCAAGGTTTTTTGTAGTATGCCTGTGAAGGACATAATCTCTTGGACAACAATTATTGCAGGCTACTCGCAGAATGATTGTCATGTGGACGCTCTGAAGTGTTTCAGAGAAGTCCAGATGGAAGGGATGGATGTCGACAAAATGATGATAGGAAGCATTCTTCTTGCTTGTGGTGGGTCGAAATCTCTTCGCCATGTGAAAGAAATTCATAGTTTCATGCAAAGAAGAGGTCTATCTGATCTTGTTCTGCAGAATAGAATTGTTGATGCTTATGGCGCATGCAACCACACAGATTATGCATCTCGAGCTTTTGAGCTTATTGAAAACAAGGATATTATATCTTGGACAAGCCTAATCTCTTGCTATGTCCATAATGGGCTAGCTCAGGAAGCTCTGCAAGTTTTTCTTGAAATGAAAGAAGCTGGAATTGAAGCTGATTATGTTACACTTGTGAGTGTACTCTCAGCAGCTGCTGATTTATCCCTCTTGCAGAAAGGGAAGGAAATTCACGGATCAATTATTAGGAGAGGCTTCATCTCGGAAGGGTCTGTTTCAACCTCTCTAGTAGATATGTATGCTCGCTGTGGGGACCTAAGAAATGCATGCAAGGTGTTTTCGTCTATTGACAGAAAAGATTTAAGCCTGTGGACCACAATGATATATGCAAACGGAATGCATGGCCGTGGAATGGTGGCCATTGAGTTATTCGAAAGGATGATCGACACTACCCTTGTTCCTGATCATATCACATTTTTGGCCGTTCTTTATTCATGTAGTCATTCTGGGTTGATTAATGAAGGGAAAACATTTTTTACATCTATGCAACATGATTATCAGTTGGAGCCATGGTCCGAGCACTATGCTTGTTTGGTCGACCTTCTTGGCCGTGCAAACAGCTTAGATGAAGCTTATGAATTTATCAAAAGCATGCCGATTGAACCGACTGCTGAGGTTTGGTGTTCTCTACTTGGGGCTTGTCGAGTTCACTCAGATAAAAGGCTGGGAGATATTGCTGTGCATAAGCTTCTAGAATTAAATCCAGACAAACCTGGAAATTATGTTCTGATGTCCAATATCCTTGCTGCAAATGGTAGATGGAAAGATGTTAAAGAAATGAGAATGAGAATGAAGGGAATTGGATTGAAGAAAACTCCAGGCTGCAGCTGGATTGAGCTTGGGAACAAGATCCATTCATTTGTAGCAGGGGATAAGTCTCATCCACAGTCGGATAAGATTTATCAGAAGCTAGCTGAAGTTACTGATAAATTAGCTCAAGAAGGTGCTTATGTGGCTCAAACCAGGTTTGTCTTGCATGATGTGAGAGAGGAAGAGAAACTTCAGATGCTTTATGGGCATAGTGAAAGGCTTGCTATTGCTTACAGTCTGCTAGAGAGTTCTGGAGAAACCCCTATCAGAGTCACTAAAAATCTTCGGGTTTGTGGTGATTGTCATACTTTCTGCAAGCTTGTTTCAAAATGCTTTGGACGAGAACTCATTGTGAGGGATGCTAGTAGATATCACCATTTCAATCATGGGGTCTGCTCTTGTGGAGACTTTTGGTAATACTGTGCAGAAACACATCTTGATTGCTTCTGATAATACCGATTCATAGAATACATCTCTAGCCCTGTTTCATGAGCAGGAGAAATTCTCTGATGGAAGCTCACCTTGGGAGAGTTTGAGCTCCAAGTGCTGAAGAAATCTCTTATTGCCTTCCCAACCGTGCATTGTGGAAGTCAATGTTGAGGTCACTATCTCTGCATTTCAGCAGGATTTGAGAGGATCAGGGCATGAGGTTGAAGGAGCTGTTCAAAGTTTAAGAGCCAAGTTCTTTTTCGGGCGAATGAAGCTTGGATGTAAATATTGCTGATCTGAGCTCTCGAAGAAACGGCATCATAAGGATTGATAAGTCCAGAATGTACTGATGTTGGGTAAGCCGGCGAATGGCCATATTACTTTGTTATGGCAGAATAAGTACTTAAGATGGCCTAGATATTCAGGATACAGAATGAGGTTGCATTGGTAAAAAGTTGTAAAATAATACCTGTGCCTACGGAAGCAAACCAAAACATGCCATTTTGCAATGGATCACGAGCTAATCTAGGTCAGCTACGCAATAATCTGTATATTGTAGTTTCAGGGCTGAAGCAGTTTTCACATTCATAGGCCATTTGCATCTAAGTTGGATCGTTCAGTTGCAACTTGCTGGCAAAATATTAAATAAAAATAGGTATAAGTGTGCTAGACGTCCAAAACCTTGTCACAAAATGCAATTGAGTTCTAAAACTCTGAAAAAGTGCAATTACGTCTTAAAACTTGTCATGAAAGTGCAATCGAGTAATAAAACTTTCAAAAAGTATAATCAAGTCCTAAAATTTGTTAAATTGGTTCTATTAAGTTTTCTGTTGATTGTATTTTTTGAAAAGTTTAAGACTCGATTGCACTTTCGTGATAAGTTTTAGAGTTTGATTGCACTTTTTGAAAGTTTTAAGACTCAATTACATTTTCATGATAAGTTTTAGGACTTTTTGTACACTTATCCCATAAAAAAAAAAAACTGTTCGGGCCAGCAGTGAGGTCCTCTGTTTCAGTTTTTTGTTTTTTGGTCGAACTCTGTTCCAGATTTAAGCCTTGAGTTTTTAGTCAGAATTTGACTTTAGTTTTAAAGACTTCGGCCGAGTCCGTACTCTCTTGCAGCTGCCTCCTGAGTTTTTAAAAGGGGATAGTTTTAGAAGCAAGCATGAGATGGGATCTTGAGATAGGCTCCGATCATGAAAAATTCCGTCACCTTTCAACCCAGCATTCCCACCGTTAGATTCCCGAATAAATAAACCAAAAGGATAATATAAAGAACAGATTCATTAAAGAATGAGGACATCTGAGGCTAGTATATGGAATTGATTTACAAAACAATGTGGGAAAACGGGTATTTAATAAGTGGGACATATTCACATACTCAACAAGTTGAATATGCCCACAAATAAAAAAAAATTATTTTATAAACAAAATTCACATATTAGTATGTCCGGAGCTATGATTAATAAATTATCAAGTGGTTTCGAAACTTGCTTTGTGAGCGAAAGGTCACAGGTTCGATTCCCTAAACCATCGGAAATCTCAGGAAACTAAGGCGAGTCTGCAAAGGGCGGGCCTGGATTTAGGTGTATGACCGAGCTGTGGTGATAGATTCACTTAGTGGGCATGTTTTGTTGGCACTTTAAATTGGATATTCCAACAGCGGGTGGGTAATGTTCCAATCTCGTCCAAACCCTTTTTGGCTCGTTTTGGCTAGCAAAAGAAAACAAAGAGAGAAAGAAAATGATCCAAACAGTAATTTTCATAAGAAAGGATTGCTACATACTTAAGAAAGTGGATGGCGCATCCACAGCAACCTCTTATATTCAAAATGCACCAAGCATCTACGGTATCTTCCTTTTATCTTTCAGATTGTCTTTGTATCGACTCCGTTTTCACTGTAACGCAAAAGACAGAACCAAGCACAAAAATCAGAAAGTAAAAATGTGTACTCAATTGGAAATACGTACCTTTTTCACTAAAAGAAAAACCTGAGTATACATAGGATCCTCACCACGAGAATGGAAGCCATGGACATACTCATCGGCATTAGCCACGATCATCTTTATTTATGAGTTTTGGTTTTCCGAGCGCCAAACCATCAACGGTTGAAGCAACCAGCATGATCCAATCTCAGGTTAAACATCCTCCGCAATCGAGCGTGGATCATGCTGGCAGCTTTAACTGTGAGAGGTTCACGGCAAGCCGAATGGTGATATTGTGGCTAAAAACTCTGCGCTAGCTTGGAGAGGAGATGAACAAGAAGAGTGATAGGTGGACACCTATATAAAGAAAATACTTCAAGTGTATGCATGAGCATAGAAGAGCATATGATGATATAAATATATATTTTTCTTGGCAAGGATAAGGTTTTGGCGTGATTTTAGGTACATGTGCGAACTGAAAAGGGCTGTCTGATTACTTTAGGATCTGAAAAGAATTGGTTAACTATGGAGTGACTATGAAAAGGAGAACACAGATGTCGTTTACACAGATGTCGTTTTTAGGGGTCCGTTGTGATGAGTTACAGGTCTGAGCATTTCATTCTTCATTTTGAAGTTTTCTCCTTCCCATCCAACCAACACCATGCAGATGGCCCTCCACTCTACAGTTGCTCAATCTCTCTCACCTGGGTGTGTTTACTGTTAAGTCTAGGCGTCGATAACGTCCATGTTTATCACCCATCGAGTAGAGATCGGTTAATTCTGATCAGGGGTGGAGGAAAACACAGCCCATTGCTAAAACATAGAGTTATAGGATATTCCTTTTGCTTTGCTTGGGTGCGGAAAAATTGTCTAATTTTACTATTTTTATTGGTTTTGAGTTGAAAACTTGATGAAAAAGAGTTGCAACTTATGATAGGATTAGGGTTTTTTTTTTTATAATTTTACTTAATAAGACGAACATGTCGGCTGGTTTGTTTGTAACTTGTTTTATTTACATGGGACGGATCTATGATCCGAGTAATCTGTACAAATACACTTAG